>OY997266.1:445198048-446508673 GCA_963921465.1 Triticum timopheevii | reverse complement strand
TGAAGAGAAACAGGCAATCCAAACTTCAAATGATATAAGTGAAGCCCATGAAGCATTCTATAAAGCCATACTCAAAAGATATAAGTGAAGTGCAATGAGCATTCTATAAATCAACCAAGGACTATCTCATACCCGCATGGTGCTTAAAATACGAGTGAAAACTAAATGCAAAAGACGCTCCAAGACTTGCACATATCGCATGAACGAAACAAATCGGAAAACATACCGATACTTGTTGAAGAAAGAGGGGATGCCTTCCGAGGCATCCCCAAGCTTAGACACTTGAGTATCCTTGAATATTTACTTGGGGTGCCTTGGGAATCCCCAAGCTCGAGCTCTTTCCTCTCTTCCTTTTCCTCATATCGAGACCTCCTCGATCAAACACTTCATCCACACAAAACTTCAACAGAAAACTCGGTAAGATCCGTTAGTATAATAAAGCAAATCACTAATCTAAGTACTGTAGCAAACCAATTCATATTTTGTTTTTTCATTGCGTCTACTGTAATATAGCTTTTACATGGCTTAATCCACTGATAGAAATTGATAGTTTCATCAAAACAAGTAAACTATGCATCAAAAACAGAATCTGTCAAAAACAGAACAGTCTGTAGCAATCTGAGCATTCGCCATACTTAAGGTACCCCAAAAATCCTACCAAAATTAGAAAAAAATAAAAAAATTGTATATCAACACAGTGCAAAAAGAATCAGAACCGTTTGACGTTCCAGTTAAAAATGTAAAATCGCGCACTACAGCCAAAGTTTCTGTCCTGCATCGTACAAACCAACAAGCATTGTAAACATCCTAAAGGCAAACCTTGGCACATTATTTTTATAATCCAATGGAATTGTACAAGGGGATAATTACTTTTGATGAAAAGTTTCTGTAATTAAGATCCACAAAGTTTCCGTGAGCATGAACAAAGTTCAAGGCTAGCTCCCACTTCAACAATGCTTGTCTTTCTCATTTTCACTTTCCTTTTTGAAAAGTTTTGGGTTCCCCTCTTTATTTTTTTTGTTTTAAAAATATATAAAAGCACTCGACAGAAATTAATGACTCTCTAAAACTTCCGAGTTGTCTCCCTGGGAGCGCTTTCTTTAAAGCCATTAAGGCTGGCATAAAGTGCTCAAGTAATGGATCCACCCGGATCCCAAGGTATATCAAAGCCAATTTTAATTAACAATGATTTGTAATTTAGTAGTGAGCACAAAGTAACATATATCATGCAACATCAAAGTCTAACTCTTTTCCTATGCATCGGCATGTCATAAAAGAACAATTCATGCACACATAGTAAAGGCCAATGCATAGTATAAGCAGTTTCTTGCAATTCTACCGTGTTAGAAATATAGAGAGGTGGAGATATAGTTCCTCTCTCATAATAATTGCAAGTAGGAGCAGCAAGCACATGCATGTTATATTCATCAAAATCATCATGTGTAGCGGTAAAAGGCAACCCATCAATATAATCCTTAATAAGCACAAACTTCTCCGATAAAGTGTAGTCTAGAGAATTCAAAAAGATAATAGGACTATATTGCGTAGGTGCAATAGCAACAATTTCATGTTTAACATAAGGAACTATAGCAAGATCATCTCCATAAGCATAATTCATATTGGCATATTGGCCACAAGCATAGCAAGCATCATCAAAAGGGATATTTCAAGAGAATCATAGGGATCATAACAATCATCATAGCAACCATCCTTCGGTAAGCACGAAGGGGAATTAAACAAGTTGAAGAGTTATTATCATTAGAAGGTGGGCACGGGTATCTAATCTGCTCTTCCTCCTTTTGTTCTTCGCTCTCCTCCTCATCTTTTTAATCCAATGAGCTCACAGTTTCATCAATTTCTTCTTCCATAGACTCCTCCAAAATATTAGTCTCTTCTTGGACAGCGGAGAAGTCCTCAATATATGGTTTAACATAGGCATTAGAAGCATAATTATCATAACAATATTCAAGTATGGCAAAATTTTCAGATTTATAGAGAGTAGCATCATACTTTTCAATCAAAGAAGCAATTTCATAAGCACCCTTAAAAGCAACAAATTCTTCAATTTGTTGAACATCATAGTAATTATAAACACCCTTAGCATACGAAGATACGATTCCATCATTAAACTCACATTGGTAGGGGAGGTGTTTCTTAGGGTTTTCAAAACAACAAGTAACATCATATATTTCACATAAATTCCAAGCATAGCATTGCAAACGATGAATTTGATCCAATAGAAGTTTCCCTTTTTCAGATATACGGTGTCGCACACAACAAGCATGCTCATCTAAATATTTGCCCTCAACTAAGCTAGTGGGGGTTTCAGCAAGAGCACAAAGGGATCAAAGATGATCCAAGTAAAAAGCTTCAGGAGTGTGATGGATTTTGAGTGGTTCTTCAACCATTGGTGTAGTAGGTACAACTAATTTTTTTGGTATTTTACGTTTCCTACCTATAACTAAAGATAGAAAACAACTAAGAACAGCAAATAAAAATTACTTAGTGATAAAGCAAACAAGCACACACGAGAATATTCACCCCATGCTATGACTCCCAAGCAACGGCGCCAGAAAAAGGTCTTGATAACCCACAAGTATAGGGGATCAATTTTAGCCTCTTTCGATAAGTAAGAGTGTCGGACCCAATGAGGAGCTAAAGGTAGAACAAATATTCCCTCAAGTTCTATCGACCACCGATACAACTCTACGCACGCTTGACGTTTGCTTTACCTAGAACAAGTATGAAACTATAAGTACTTTGTAGGTGTTGTTGGATAGGTTTGCAAGATAATAAAGAGCACGTAAATATAAACTAGGAGCTGTTTATATAAAGATGCAATAAAGTAAATATAGCGAATGTGGAAAAGTGGTGGTAGGAGTTGTGAAATTGTCCCTAAGCAATTGACTACCTTACTAGACCGATAGCAAGTTTTATGTGGGAGAGGCATAAGCTAACATACTTTCTCTTCTTGGATCATATGCACCTATGATTGGAACTCTAGCAAGCATCCGCAACTACTAAAGATCATTAAGATAAAATCCAACCATAGCATTAAAGCATCAAGTCCCCTTTATCCCATACGCCACAGCCCCCTTACTTGGGCATATGCTTCTGTCACTCAAGCAACCCACTATAAGCGAATCATGAACGTATTGCAACACCCTACAGCGGGAATCCCTCACGCTTGCGCGACACGGAGGGCACAATAGGACAGCAACATAACCACAAGCAAATTAAACCAATCATAGCAATTCAATAATCACCGATAGGACAACGAAAATCTACTCAGACATCATAGGATGGCAACACATCATTGGATAATAATATGAAGCATAAAGCACCATGTTTAAGTATAGGGTACAGTGGGTTGCGGGAGAGTGGACCGCTGAATATAGAAGGGGGGAGGTGATGGAGATGTTGGTGAAGATGGCGGAGGTCTTGGTGTAGATCGCGGTGATGATGATGGCCCCCGGCAGCGCTCCGGCGCCACCGGAAGCAAGGGGGAGAGAGCCCCTTCTTCTTCTTATTCCTTGACCTCCTCCCTAAATGGGAGAAGGGTTTCCCCTCTGGTCCTTGGCTCCTGAGGGAGTCCTGGACTAGGGGGTGTCCGGACAGCCGTACTATCATTATCCGCCGGACTCCAAGACTACGAAGATACAAGATTGAAGACTCCGGCTCGTGTCCGGATGGTACTTTCCTTGGCGTGGAAGGCAAGCTTGGTGATACGGATATGTAGATCTCCTACCATTGTAACCGACTCTGTGTAACCCTAGCCCTCTCCGGTGTCTATGTAAACCGGAGGGCTTTAGTCCGTAGGACAACATACATTACAACAATCATACCATAGGCTAGCTTCTAGGGTTTAGCCTCCTTGATCTCGTGGTAGATCTACTCTTGTACTACCCATATCATCAATATTAATCAAGCAGGATGTAGGGTTTTACCTCCATCGAGAGGGCCCGAACCTGGGTAAAACATTGTGTCCCTCGTCTCTTGTTACCATCCGCCTAGACGCACAGTTCGGGACCCCCTACCCGAGATCCGCCGGTTTTGACACCGACATTGGTGCTTTCATTGAGAGTTCCTCTGTGTCGTAACCGATAGGCTTGATGGCATCTTCAACCAACGACGCTGTCCAGGGTGAGACTTTTCTCCCCGGACAGATCTTTGTATTCGGCGGCTTCGCACTGCGGGCCAATTCACTTGGCCGTCTGGAGCAGATCGAAAGCTACGCCCCTGGCCGTCAGGTCAGATTTGGAAGCTTAAACTTCACGGCCGATGTCCGCGGAGACTTGATCCTCGATGGACTCGAGCCACAGCCGAGCGCGCCGCACTGTGACGATGGGCATGATCTAGCTCTGCCGCCGAACAGTGCCTTGGTGGCCGCACACGGATCCGCTTCGGCCATTAGCCCGGAGCCGATCGCCCAGATCGAGGGCCGGTGGATAGACGCCGCCCTGGGGGCTCCAACGTCCACGGCGATGGAGCCGAACACTAATCTTGTCCCCTGCGAAACTCGTGATTCCGAGGCGCCGGACTCCTCGCCGGACTCCGAACCTCCCGCGCCCCTACCAATCGATCCGGATTGGGCGCCGGTTATGGAATTCACCGCCGCGGACATCTTCCAATGCTCGCCCTTCGGCTATATCTTGAATTCACTAAAGCATGTCTCGTTATCAGGAGAGTCCTGGCCGGATTATGGCCAGGATGGTTGGGATATGGACGACGAAGAAATTCAGAGCCCACCCACCACCCACTTTGTAGCCACTGTCGACGATCTAACCGACATGCTAGACTACGACTCCGAAGACATCGACGCTATGGACGACGATGTCGGAGACGAACAGGAACCAGCGCCCACAGGGCACTGGAAGGCCACCTCGTCATATGACGTATACATGGTGGATACCCCAAAAGATGGGGACGGCAAAGAAACAGCGGAGGCAGATCCCTTAAAGAAACAGCCCAAGCGCCGGCGTCAGCGGCGCCGCTCTAAATCTCGCCACAGCAAGAATGGAGATTCCGGCACAGGAGATAATAATACTCCAGAGAGTGCCGAAGACAATCCCCTCCAGCAAGACTCAGCGTAGGCGGATGCAGAAGCAAGCCCTCATGAAGGGGCGGCAGACGAAGAGGTTGAGGATCATAATTATATGCCTCCCTCCGAAGACGAAGCAAGCCTCAACGATGACGAATTCGTCGTACCCGAGGATCCCGTCGAACAAGAGCGCTTCAAGCGCAGGCTTATCGCCACAGCAAACAGCCTAAAGAAAAAGCAGCAGCAGCTTCAAGCTGATCAGGACCTGCTGTCCGATCGATGGACCGAGGTCCTCGCGGCCGAAGAGTATAAACTCGAACGTCCCTCCAAAAGTTACCCAAAACGCAAGCTGCTCCCCCGATTAGAGGAGGAAGCATACGTACCTCCATCACCAGCGCACGATATGGCTGACCGACCACCCCGTGGTCGTGACAGAGAGGCATCCAGGCCCCCAGCCAAGACCATACCCCGGCATCGCTCCAAAAGTACGAAGCCAAGAGGGAACGCGCCGGACTTGCGAGACATATTGGAGGACAAAGCAAGGCAATCCAGATCCATCTATGGATCACGTGGGCGCCCTATGACCAACGACGAATACCATCGTGCCGGATACAATAACCCCGGCAGGGCCGAACATAGCAGACAGCGCTCTCTCGAGCTGCGTCGCGATATCGCTCAATACAGGGGCGCCGCACACCCGTTATGCTTCACTGACGAAGTAATGGATCATCAGATCCCCGAAGGGTTTAAACCCGTAAACATCGAATCTTATGATGGAACAACAGACCCTGGAGTCTAGATAGAAGATTATATACTACATATACATATGGCCAGAGGAGATGATCTCCACGCCATAAAATACCTACCCCTCAAGCTCAAAGGGCCAGCCCGTCATTGGCTTAAAAGCCTCCCAGAAAATACTGTTGGAAGTTGGGAAGAGCTCCAGGACGCGTTTAGAGCAAATTTTCAAGGGACTTATGTCCGTCCTCCGGATGCAGATGATCTAAGTCATATAACTCAACAGCCCGGAGAGTCAGCGCGGAAATTCTGGAACAGGTTCCTTACAAAAAAGAACCAAATAGTCGACTATCCGGACGCCGAAGCCTTAGCAGCTTTCAAGCACAATGTCCGAGACGAATGGCTCGCCAGGCACCTCGGTCAAGAGAAACCGAGGACAATGTCCACACTAACAAGCCTCATGACCCGCTTCTGTGCGGGCGAGGATAGCTGGTTAGCACGATGCAGCACCAGCGACCCAAGTACATCAGAGATAAGAGATGGAAACGGAAAATCACGGCGCAGAAAAGAGCAGCGCCGGAATAAAGAGAAAAGCCCAAAGAGCGCGGCAGTAAACGCCGGATTCAAAAGCTCGCGGCCCAATAATAAAACACAGCCTCTTAAGGATGACAGTGACGAATTGTCCAACTTAAACAAAATTTTGGGTCGGATATGTCAAATCCACAGTACCCCCGGAAGGCCTGCAAATCACACCCACAGGGATTGTTGGGTTTTTAAACAGTCCGGCCGACTAAATGCCGAACACAAGGGGCTCGACGCGTCAAGCAAAGAAGATAAACCCCACCAGCAGAGCACCGGAAAACAAAAGACTTTCCCACAAGGGGTCAAAGCAGTTAACTCACTTCATGTGATAATACGGAAAAATAGTGCGGCACTTTCTAAAAAGAGCTTCGCGCGGTCCAACCCAGCAGACCGTAGAGATTGGATATCAAAACCAATCACTTTCGACCACCTGGACTATTCCAGAAGCGTTCGAAATGCGGGACGGACTCCCCTGATATTGAATCCCATAATAGACGGATTGCAATTTACTAACGTCCTAATGGACGGAGGCAGTGACTTAAACCTGCTATATTCAAACACAATCCGTAGGATGGGGATAGACCCTACCAAAATTCGACACAGCCGCACTTCCTTCAAAGGAGTGACGTCAGGCCATTACGCCAAGTGCACAGGCTCCATATTACTAGAAGTCGTGTTCGGATCGCCGAACAATTCTCGACGCGAAAAATTACTTTTTCACATCGTCCCATTTGAAAGTGAATATCAAGCACTCTTGGGACGAAAGGCTTTTGTCCGCTTCAACGCCATACCGCATTACGCGTCTCTTACACTCAAGATGCCCGGACCGCGTGGCATAATTTTAGTGCGAGGGTCACTTAAAGACCCCGGACTTGGATAGACGAATCCGGCGTCAGTGGGCTAGGGGCTCCCTAGCCGCATACCCCTTCACAGGGGGCTGCACGCACAAATAACCGCGGGTTCATATAAACCCCGCTTTAATTATTTATATTTCTAATATTTTTCGCACGAATTGTTTTTTAAACTAAACATTCCTCTCTTTTTATAGATGAACAACGTGCATACCCGTCCAGGATAACGGCGCAACGGAGACACAGGCGCAGACGTGCAGTAGGGACCCGTTGTGAGGATTCTTTTCAGATTAAGACCCTGCGTAAACCTTTTTTACTGTCTCTTGTTGTTATTTTCCCTTGGTTTCTTCCTATAGCCAAAGCGGAGCCTGACGCTTTGGCATCGGCCGCGTCAGAAGACCATGCCCGTACCTGGACACTAGGGGCTTAGGGCATCGTTCTGCCCATTATTATAAAGACCGAACACCTTAGGGAGTGTTCGGCGTCTCGAGTTAGGCATTATATGCATCTGCTCCGAATCATGTCTTTGGTCAAATGTTGGGTTTGCCCGGCTCCTGTGTTTTGCTGCCTTACGTTCCGTATCATCGGCTAACGCGGCACCAGGAGAACTACTGCGATTGTGCCCCAGTTCGGCTGGGCGAGCACCTCAGTAGAGAAAGCCGAAAACTGACTGTCATGATACAGCGTGAGACTGGTCAGCCACTCGATTGACTACCGGAATGTTTAGAATTCCCCGCTTTGACGAAGGGCTGTTTCCCGGTCAGGCACACGCGCTCCGACTTCGGAGAAGGGCGATGCCACCAGGGGCTATATCGTAGCCCCACCCTCGAGCTCCACGGGCTAAGTGAAAGTGATAAAGCATTATAGTCCGGATTGCCTCGTTCGCTACGCTACCACCTCCTTATAACAGGACCGAGACGTCGGATTAAGTGTGAAAACGCGCTATTTTTGCGAACACCCCAGCACCTTGTGCGTGGGGGCTGAAGCCGAAGACTGCCATCTTTCAAGTTATACACAAGTATACGTAAACGGCTGCACAGGAGAAGTTTTACTACTTGGACGCACAAGTATAAAAAGCAGTTATAACATAATCATCGATTTACAAGCTAATGCGTTCATCTGAACGTTACATTCTTCGAGCACTGCGACTCTATTACACGAGCGCCACGCATAACTTCCCCGAAATAGTGCTCGGCAGGGAGCCGGTCTTCATCCGAACCCTGGGCAGCAACAGCGGTGGCGTCCATCTCTGGACAATGCGCCTTCACACGGGCAAGAGCCATCCGCGCGCCCTCTATGCAGGCCGACCGCTTCATCTCCTTTATATGCGGCACCGCTCCAAGGAATTGCTGTAGTAAGCCAAAGTAGCTCGTCGCCTTGGACCTCTCTGGCCAGACATGGGCCACGATGTCAGTCATGGCAAGTCCGGACAATCTATTTAGCTCGGCCCATTCAGCCAACCGGTCTATCAATGGAAGTGGGCGATCCGGACTGTGGAATTGAGACCAATACAGCTCTTCCGTCTCGTGATCCTTCTGGCTCCGGAAGTGCTTAATGGCATCGGCCGCACTTGCAGCTAAGTCCATATACGGATCCTCCGGACTCCACAGCCGCTCAAATTGAGCATACTTTCCATCAATAAACCGGCGACGCAGCAGAAAAGGCTTGCCAGCCACGATCTCTCCGGCCTGGCGCAGTTCCTCCTTCATAGCCCACATTGCA
Source organism: Triticum timopheevii (assembly GCA_963921465.1). NCBI lineage: Eukaryota > Viridiplantae > Streptophyta > Magnoliopsida > Poales > Poaceae > Triticum > Triticum timopheevii. Next base: position 446,499,739 of record OY997266.1, on the reverse strand, counting down.
GAGCGGGCATCCTTGGCTTCGGCAGTGGCCTTCTTCAGGTCTTCCCGCTCCGATAAGCGCTCCTTTTCAAGAGCCTCATTGCGGTCGGCAGCATCCTTTACTTTCATGGCCAATTCGGCCACCTCGGCCCTGCTTAGGCAGTGCGCAGCCTTTTCGGCTTTCAACTCCTCGACCGCCCTCGAGGCAGCCGCTTCACTCCTTCGGGCTTGCTCCTTAGCTCGAGAAAGTTCGGCCCGAAGGCCCTCCACAGCAGCAGCACCGTCTGTACAAACAGCATATAATTTATCAGAGGAGGGCTTCGACCCCCTTAATAAAGCGACTGCGGAGAACTCTTTTACCTTGCGACTCGTCAAGTCGCCTATTGACAAGTGTGATGTCCGCATCTGCCAAATCAAATTGCCAATTTAACTCGGCAAACTCACTAGTCCGGCTAGCCCCCGGACTATCCGCCACCTGCATAGGAACGACGGAATTCATTCCTTTAGATTTCGATCCTCGGTACGCTGTCGTTTCCGACAACCTACTGAGTCTCAGGGGCTACTATCTATACAGGGCGCATTTTTATATGCAAAACTGTTAAAAGACAAAGGGGTGTGTCATTCTCGCATACCTCAAATCCCGCCAGCAAACTCATGGCGGCATTACGCAATTCGCTCTCAGCGTACGAAATCCTTCCAATCACCATACGCATTAACACACGGTGATCTTCTGAAATGGACGCCCTCTCAAGCAGATTCTTCAGTTCTCCCGGCCGGACACTAGTAGGTGCTGAACTCTCTGGCCCCTCCGGACTCGGGGATACCCTCCGTGATGACACTTCGGGTTCGCCTGCCTCATCTGGCAGCGCTGCGGACGGAGGCGTATCGCTCTCCATCATCTCCGGAAGAAGGTCCCCCAAAGATGAACTCATCTGAGAAGGCTGCAGATCCGAACTGCAATATAAATATTTCGGTTATCTACAGAAGCACAAATGAAGATATTTCCTTACTAATTAACTCCCTCTTTCATACTCACGGCTCGCTGGAGGGCCGATCCTTTGATGATGATTGTGCGTCCGGATTCTTTCTGGGCGCCGGACCCCCCGGGGAAGATCTCTTCCCACGCTTAGGGGCTTTGGCCTCCGGATCTTTGGAGGCAGTCCTCTTCTCCCCCTGAAGGGAGGGGTTCTTGCTTCCCCCCTCTTCAGTCGCCCCTTTGGGCGAAATATTAGCTCCTCTATTTTCCCCGTCGCCCCCTTCTGTGGGCGCAACCTCCAACATTCTGACCAGCACGGGCTCTAGTGCGGTCTCTGGGAGGGGGCCCGGACACCTTATCAGCCTTGATCGTGCCACCCATTCCTGTAAAGAACAAAGGGTCAGGAGGCGAACTCTAGAAAGGCACATAAACAGAATGTCCGGACTCTGAGCTACTTACCTGAGTATCCGGGCGATCGCGGCTTAGGCCTGCATCCTCGGCTAAATCCGGACACGCCACCTGCGGTCCGAAGAACAACTTGTACATCTCCACGGGTGTCGCACCCATGAAGTGTTGGAGAATCTGAGGTCCCTCCGGGTTGAACTCCCATAGACGGAGAGGACGGCGTTTGCAGGGCAGAAGATGCCTGATTAGCATAACCTGCATCACCTTGATCAGGTCGATCTCCCTCGCTTGGAGATCTCGAATCCGGCCCTGCAGTGAAGGCACGTCTTCGGACGGCCCCCGATTGAGCCCTTGGTTGACCCACGACATCAGTTGGCGTGGAGGTCCCGGGCGGAATAAGGGCGGCGGCTTTTGCCTGCTGCCCCTTGGAGCGGTGATATAGAACCACTCCTGCTGCCACAGTCCAAGTTCCTCTTGGAAGGAACCCTCGGGCCACGGGGCATCGACCTTTTTGCTTATGGTCGCCCCGCCGCACTCCGCTTGACGCCCCCCGATCATCTTCGGCTCCACCTTGAAGGTCTTCAGCCATAGGCCGAAGTGGGGAATGACGCGGAGGAAGGCTTCGCAGACGATAATGAATGCGGAGATATGGAGGATGGACTCCGGAGCCAAGTCGTGAAAGTCTAGCCCATAGTAGAACAGGAGCCCCCTCACGAAGGGATCCGTCAGGAAGCCTAAACCCCGACGGAGGTGGGATACGTAAACGACGTATTCACCGGGCTCGGGGGCTGGCACAGCCTGCCCTTGGGCAGGCAACCTGTGCGAAACCTCGTAGGCCAGGTACTTGGCCTCATGCAACTTCAATATGTCCTCCTCCGTGACGGAGGAGGACATCCACCGGCCCTGGAGGTCGGAGCCGGACATGATTGAGGATCCGAAGCGCTCGAATCTGAGGCTCTGGGTGTTGGAACTGGGAGCGGGGAAGAGATTCGATGCGAGATAGAAGAACAATGGCGAGCCTTGGTCCTCTTATAAAGGGGAAGAAATACCAAGGGCCGTCTCCGTGACCGTTTGGGATTCCCCTTCGATAGAGGAGGCGTGGCGACGGGAGCGGTTGGGTTACCCACGCACGTATTGATGAGAATCCCGGAATAAGGGGAACACGATCTCTGCTTCGACAAGACGTGCCAAGGAAACCGCTTCGCTAAACGTGCTGAGGTGGTATAGTAATTCAAACAAAGGCCTTGTGGCGGTGTGATGTCACGCCACATAATACGTCAGCAGATTGAACTAAATGTACATTTTATTCTCTCTACGGTGGAATGTGGAATTTATTTTGCAGAGCCGGACACTATCCTGGTGTTCATGATCTTCTCTGGATTATTCAAGGGAGGAACCTGCCTTGCAATGCTGAACATTGTACACGCCGGACTTATCGTCATTGAAGACTGGTTCAGGGGCTACTGAGGGAGTCCTGGACTAGGGGGTGTCCGGACAGCCAGACTATCATTATCCGCCGGACTCCAAGACTACGAAGATACAAGATTGAAGACTCCGGCTCGTGTCCGGATGGTACTTTCCTTGGCGTGGAAGGCAAGCTTGGCGATACGGATATGTAGATCTCCTACCATTGTAACCGACTCTGTGTAACCCTAGCCCTCTCCGGTGTCTATATAAACCGGAGGGCTTTAGTCTGTAGGACAACATACATTACAACAATCATACCATAGGCTAGCTTCTAGGGTTTAGCCTCCTTGATCTCGTGGTAGATCTACTCTTGTACTACCCATATCATCAATATTAATCAAGCAGGATGTAGGGTTTTACCTCCATCGAGAGGGCCCGAACCTGGGTAAAACATTGTGTCCCTCGTCTCCTGTTACCATCCGCCTAGACGCACAGTTCGGGACCCCCTACCCGAGATCCGCCGGTTTTGACACCGACAGCTCCCATGGCGTGGGAGGGGCGAGAGCCCCTTCGAGATTGGATCTGTCTCTCTGTCTCTCTCTGTTTCTGCGTTCTGGAATTCTGCACTGGCACCGTTTCTTTTATATCTGGAGATCCGTAACTCCGATTGGATTGAAACCTTTGCCCAGATATTTTTCCAAAAAATAGCTTTCTTGCGGCCAAAGTAGAGCATCAACTGTCTTACGAGGGGCCCACGAGGGTGGGGGACGCGCCCACCTGGAGTGGTGGCATGGGCCACCCTCGTGGCCACCTCAGGCACCATCTTGTGTTGATTCTTCCTCCCAAAAATCACAAATATTCCAAAATAATTCTCCGTCCATTTTTATCCTGTTTGGACTCCATTTGATATTGGGTTTCTGCGAAACATAAAACATGCAACAAACAGGAACTAGCACTAGGCACTGGATCAATATGTTAGTCCCAAAAAATAGTATGAAAAGTTGCCAAAAGTATATGAAAGTTGAATAATATTAGCACAGAACAATCAAAAATTATAGATACGATGGAGACGTATCAAGCTGCCCGGGCTCGCGGCCCTGAGCCATCTCACTCGCCTCAACTGGCCGGCCGCCAAACCCACCTCCGTCATTTGTGCCTGGAGCCGCCTTTGCCGCCATGTCAAGCCGCCGATGTAGTCCGCCTCGGCATCGCTCATTTTTGCAATAGTCTCAGTTTTGCCTGATGATATTCGTCTCTGCCATCCTGCTTACTTTTGCTGCTCCGGCCGTGCGGTCTCCTTGCATTTCGCCTTCGACCAGCAGGCACTGTTGAGCCGCCCATGCGCCCAATGACCCGCCTCCGCGGTCGCGGCGTCACAGAGCTGCCTCTTTGTTTTCGTTTATCTGCCATGGCCATAGCAAGACGTCGTGCCTCGAGCCGTCGGCTGTCCCTACCTCATACTGCTCAATTTGTCAGCTTACGAGTCCGCTGGTTGCCGTCAAATCACCGTGCCTTGCACCGCCGCCGTCTGAGGGCCGCCACCACTGCCGCACGTCGAGATGCGCCTCCCCGTTGCTTCTGCTATGGTGAGCCGCTACTGCGACTGTGGCCCGCCTCGGCCTCACTCCTCCTCTATCGTAGCTGCACCGAGCCACCCCGGGCGAGCGGCCTCACCTCCGCGCCTCCCGGCCGCCCCGCGTCGAGCACCGTTGGAGAAACCGCCCTACTCCACATCCGCGGCCATTTTTACATCTGCTCCGGAACACTCCTGCCTTAAGTCGCCCCCCGCCTAAGCCGGTCCTCCGCACCCCCGCAGTCGCCACTTCTACTACTACTCCGGGCCGCCGGAGAGCCGCCCCGGTTTTCGCTGCTGCTCCGAGACGCCGGACAACCGCCCTCGCCCTGCTCCGCCTTGCTTCCAAGCTATTGAGCTGCCACCTGCAAACTAGCGTCGGTCCATGGTCGTCTCTACTACGACCCGGTTTTTGAACCGCCGCCAATGGCGAGTTGTGCGCCGGCCTCTACCCTGGGTTACCTAAGCCGCCACTTGTCTCCAGCGGGTTGCTGCGCGTCAAGGAGCCGCTTCACCCTGAGCCGCCTCCATCGTCATGACTCACTGGTACGACTGCAAGCCGCCGCTCTGGACACCTCCTCCAAGCCGCCGTCGCGCCAGGTCATTCCTCCAAGCCGCCGGCTTCGCCTATGCTTGGCCCCCTCCATCAACGCGCCACGCCTCTGCCTCATTGCACGGGCTCACAGCATGCTGAGCCGCCATAACTAACACCGTGGCCGCGCCACCTCGCCCGCAGCAGTCGCCACCATCGTTGTCGGGTCAACAGCGCGCCTACGCCTTATGACCCGACTCTCCCCGCCTGCTCGCTAGTGGCGCCTGACCCGCCCGTGCTAGCTCCGCATCTGCACCAAGCTGGCTCCACCCCGCGCTAAGCCGCCCATGCTACAAATTAAACCGCCGCCTTGCAAGTCACCTGTTGTGCTGGCCGTCTCCACCTCTGTGAGTTGCTGCCGCAGACCCACATTACTTCATCGGGTAACCTTCCACAGCCCTATCGTTGTGGACATACGTCAAGCTTAGTTGACCCTCCGCTGCTGCATCGAGGCACCTCCGGCATCGCCGGTTCACTACTCTCCGCCCATCGGTTTGTTGTTTGCCTCTCTACTACCGTGGCAATGACGCCTTGAGCCGCCGTCGTGGCCTTGAGTCGCTGCTTCTGGGCCATCTATGTCATTGCTGGCTTCCACGGCTGAGCCGCCGGCACCTCTCAGCTGTCACGGTCATGCCACCTTAAGTCGCCCTTTTTCTAGTGCCAAGACGCCGCCGCTTCACTAAGCCGGCACTGCGGCGCCCCGCTGTGTTAAAATTGCCATTCGCCTCCGCTGCGGGCTGCTGGCTTACATTGCCCCCGCAGCCTTGAACTGGCCTCGCCTCTGTTACAAGCCACCGGGTCCCTTTGCTGCTGTCATAAGATGTTGTTGTCCAAACAAATCAGGTGATATCCATTTAAGTTTATTTCATTAATGCATATTGTTTTTTGTCAAAAAGCAGTCACTTCATTTTGCAATATATTTTCCGCATGACAATGATTCATTATAAAGGTGGTGGCATGCTATGCTTATGGAGTGTGTGTTAGCGTCATCATGTGCTTGCATCCTCACCCACTTGTTGTTGAACGGGTGTGTGCAAGCCGCCGCCCATGCAGCTTAATCTATATCAACTTGCTGGGACCGCACCTGTGATTGACTTGTCCGTCTGCATCGATTTATAATGTCACGACCGGCTCATTTGTCTGCTCCCGCGGCCGAATCGGCCGTGATTGATTTCGGGTTCACCGTGGTGATCATCATCTCCGTGGTAGATAATTACTGGTCTGACATATCAGGTGAAATCCATCCAGCATATTTTTATATTACATATTGCTTTCTTTAAAAGAGCAATTACTCTGGCTTGCAAGTTCTCTAATGCAGGGCAAGTTGTCTACTGCAAAAAGGACTATTATATTACTGAGTTGTTGAATGACTCATACCGGTTTATATCACGGTCAAATATGAAGAATCTCAAGCCAACTTTTTGAGTCGTCTTAAGACACGGGGGCTACGATGACATGACTCAGTAAATGATTGCCAGTTTAAAGTAGATTCAAGAACTCCAGGTTAGTGGATAACCAGGCCCCGGAAGCTACTGCTATATTGATAAAAGTTTAAAGCCCGTCAGAAAATTTCCGGCTCAAAATGAAGAATATCCTGTTTAAAATCCGGCTCAAGGGAAATCTGTCTCGCTCTGAAGCTCTCAAATATCCGGTTTAAAATCCGGCTCAAGAGAAATTTGTCTCTCACAAGGTTTTGAAGCTCTCAATATTCGGTTTAAAATTCCGGCTCAAGAAAATTTGATCTCTCGCAAAGTTTGAGTTCTCAAAAAAATTAAAGGGACCAAAGAGAGTTTGTTGCAAAGCACAACTCAAACATAGGTACCATGCTTCAATGGTCACTTGGGGGCTTCCCGATCGTATTTGAATCATAGCCATTAATCCTTTTGGTCCGGCTTCCTGATCGTATTTGAATCATAGCCATTAACCATCACAAAGCACTTGGGGGCTTGATCGTATTTGAATCATAGCCATTAACCCTTTTGGTCTGGCTTCCTGATCATATTTGAATCATAGCCATAAATCATCACAAACCACTTGGGGGCTTGATCGTATTCGAATCATAGCCATTAACCCTTTTGGTCCGGCTTCCTGGTCGTATTCGAATCATAGCCATTAATCATTATGGTCGCTGGGGGGCTTCCTGATCGTATTCGCATCATAGCTGTCAGTACCCCTTTGATCGGCGCAATGCCACAAACTACTTGGGGGCTTCCTGATCGTATTCGAATCATAGCCATTAACCCTTTTGGTCCAGCTTCCTGATCATATTCAAATGATAGCCATTTTTATCTGGTTTCCTGCTCGTATTTGAAGCATAGCCTCGTCTTTTCTCTCTTTTTGGTTTGAGTATTTGAACAGTTTTTTCGGTTTTTTCTTGATACTCTCTTGCTCATATCTGAAGCATACCTATTGTCTCTATTAACCCAGTCTGGCTTTGGATGATAAGTCGCAAGCATATGACAATATTAAATACTTGGAAGCTTTGGCTTCTAAGTTTTGGGTTATCACCCTTACTGCATTGGTATCATAAGCCGGCAGTATGATTCAATATCACAGGAACTGATTTTCAAAACCGGATTATATTATTCAAATCTTTAATAGCCAACATGGCTGGATTTTTATTATGGTTATCAATAACCAATATTATGATGGAAGTCTTCAAAGTCGCTTCAGTGCAATGGCTATTATTCTATCAATAGATATGATTTATTTCACAATGGAGGGAATAGTCCCGAGTCGCTGCAGGCTTACGACCCGGCACTTGGGGGCTGCATTATTCAAATTGAGATTACATCAAATATGCAAGTCCCATGTCACTGCCATCATGCACCATGGTACTTGGAGGCTAATGCAAAGTCATTTTTTGCTCAACTTATTGAAGACCCGACTCATCCCATTGTAATGAGCCGGCCCTTGGGGGCTACCAATTGCTCCTGTAAAAAATTCAAGGTACACAAGCCTTAGTACATTATATTGAAAGGTCCACTACTCAGTTGGTAGAGTACAAAGCTCTTAACCTTGTGGACGTGGGTTCAAGCCCCATGGTGGAGATTACATCATATGTTATTATCAATGAATTGTATACAAAAGTCCCAGCTCAGTATTATCTTACTGAGCCGGCCCTTGGAGGCTACACGTCGCTACTCAAGTATACATGATCATATTTACAAAGTCTCTGCTCATTATTGCATAATGACCCGGCTCTTGGGGGCTATGCTGGTTGAAGTTTTTATGAGCTTAAAGGCAATTACAAGTCCCAGGTTGCTGCATGCATGACAACCCGGTACTTGGGGGCTACATATAAGGGAGGTACATTTTCAAGTTTGATGTTAACAACAATTATGACCCGGTGCCATCAATACTTACAGACTGGATATTTTGGCAATGATAAGCCGACAAGTTCTACAAGCTGGCTAGAAATCAGATGAGTATTTCAAGACCAATGTTTCTCTGTGAGAAACCAACGTCAGCAAGTTGATTATGAAGCTGGCTTATTAAACCAGATTTTCTAGAAGAAGGAAATACCAAGGAGTTAAGGATGATCAGGTGCCGGCTTACAAGAGTTCTTAACCCGGAGCATAATCTGTCAAAATTGTTCTTGTGTTTGTTTTACAGGATCAGTTTAACATGGATGAATCCAAATTAAACGGGGGGCTAATGTCGGGGATATACCCCGCGGTGTGACCCGACCGAAGATATGACCCGGCTAGGACTTGGTGTTTCATTGGTGACCCGGCAGATTATAAGCCGGTGGACAGTTAAGCATTGTAAGCCGGCGGATAGTTAAGCATTGTAAGCCGGCGGACAGTGAAAGCATTGTAAGCCGGTGGACAGTTAAGCATGGTAAGCCGGCAGACAGTTAAGCCGGTGGAGAGTTAAGCATGGTAAGCCGGCAGACAGTTAAGTCGGACAGTTAATTCGGCAGACAGTTAATCCAGACAGTTAAGCTAGATAGTTAAGAAGCCCAAGACGTTAAGAAGCCCATGGTGAAAAGCCCATGATAAGACGTCAAAATAGGTTAAGTCCTAATCCGAGTTTGACTCTACATGTAACCCGCCCCTTCAACTTATATAAGGAGGGGCGGGGCACCCCAAGAGGGGGGAGAAAAATAATCTTTAAGGCTAGACACAACTAGGAGAGCCGGAGAGACGGCGACTCCCTCGTGATGATAATGAGACCTAGCCACAAACAACATGTAGGGTTGTTACCAGATGATGTTTCCCAGGGCCTGAAGCTGTCTAAGCCCTTGTCTTGTGTTGCGTCTTTCGATTCTGATCAACCCCTCTCAAGCTACCACATGGATGCGTTGGCCTCATGACTAAGTCCTCACACTAGGACATCTCCCGTGACTATTCCATGATAGGTAGCTAATCCGCTCTTCCCCCTTTTGTTCTTCGCTCTCCTCGTCATCTTTTTCATCCAATGAGCTCACAGTGTCATCAATTTCTTCTTCCTTAGATTCCTGTAAAATATTAGTCTCTTCTTGGACAGCGGAGACTTTCTCAATAAACTCATTAATATCGGCATTATATCATAATTCTTATAGCAATATTTAAGTATAGCATATTTTTTAGGTTTGTAAATAGCATCATCATAATTTTCACACTTTTCAAATACAGATTCAATTTCATAAGCACCCTTAAAAGCAACAAATTCTTCTATGTTCCACATCATAGTAATTATATATACCATTATCACAAGAAGCCAAGGTTTCACTATCATTAAATTTACATGAAAAGGGAAGGTGTGGAGCCTTCATCCTCTAGCAACAAGTATAATCATATCTCAAGCATAAATTCCAAGCATACCAATGCAACATATGAATTTGATCCCATAAGAGTTTCCCTTTTTGAGTCAAGCAATAATCCCTAAAGTATTCACGTTGATCCAACGTGTCTCCCATTATCAAGTTGAATGTGATTTTCACAGGATTATCAAAGTAGTGTTTAATATTTTTCACATAACGAGCATCGAGGGTTTTAGGAGGTCCCCCATCTCCATGAGTAGCAAGTATAACTATTTTTTATGGTATTTCATGTTCCATATCCATAACTAAAGATAGAGAACAACTTAGAATAGAAAATAAAATCTACTTAGTGATAACGCAAACAAGCACACACGAGAATATTCACCCCACGCTATTGCTCCCCGGCAACGGCGCCAGAAAAAGGTCTTGATAACCCACAAGTATAGGGGATCAATTGTAGCCTTTCTCGATAAGTAAGAGTGTCGAACCCTACGAGGAGCTAAAGGTAGAACAAATATCCCCTCAAGTTTTATCAACCACTGATACAACTCTACGCACGCTTAACATTAGCTTTACCTAGAACAAGTATGAAACTAGAAGTACTTTGTAGGTGTCATAGGATAGGTTTGCAAGATAATAAAGAACACGTAATAAAAGATAGGGGTTGTTTAGCTAAAGAAACAATTAAGTTAGTTTTAGTAGAGAGATTTTTTTGTCACAAGAAAGTTATTTGTCCCTAGGCAATCGATAACTAGACCGGTAATCATTATTGCAATTTTATACGAGGGAGATGCATAAGCTAACATACTTTCTCTACTTAGATCATATGCACTTATGATTGGAATTCTAGAAAGCATCTGCAACTACTAAAGATCATTAAGGTAAAACCCAAACATAGCATTAAAGTATCAAGTCCTCTTTACTCCCATACGCAAACAACCTACTTACTCGGGTTTGTGCTTCCATCACTCACACCACCCACCATAAGCGAATCATGAACATATTGCAAACCCTGCAACGGGGATCCCTCATGCTTGCGCGACATGGAGAGCACCATAGAACAGCACCAATAATAAAACATACAACTGATAACCCACAAGTGTAGGGGATCGCAACAGCTTTCGAGGGTAAAGTATTCAACCCAAATTTATTGATTCGACACAAGGGGAGCCAAAGAATATTCTTGAGTATTAGCAGTTGAGTTGTCAATTCAACCACACTTGGATAACTTAGTATTTGCAGCAAAGTGTTTAGTAGCAAAAGTGGTATGATAATAATAGTAACGGTAGCAAAAGTAAAGATAAATGTTTTTGGGTATTTGTAGTAGTTGTAACAGCAGCAACGAAAAAGTAAATAAGCGAAGAACAATATATGAAAAGCTCGTAGGCAATGGATCAGTGATGGATAATTATGCCGGATGCGATTCCTCATGCAATAGTTATAACATAGGGTGATATAGAACTAGCTCCAATTCATCAATGTAATGCAGGCATGTATTCCGTAAATAGTCATACGTGCTTATGGAAAAGAACTTGCATGACATCTTTTGTCCTACCCTCCCGTGGAAGCGGGGTCCTAGCGGAAACTAAGCGATATTAAGGCCTCCTTTTAATAGAGAACCGGACCAAAGCATTAACACATAGTGAATACATGAACTCCTCAAACTACGGTCATCACCGAGAAGTATCCCGATTATTGTCACTTCGGGGTTGTCGGATCATAACACATAATAGGTGACTATAGACTTGCAAGATAGGATCAAGAACACACATATATTCATGAAAACATAATAGGTTCAGATCTGAAATCATGGCACTCGGGCCCTAGTGACAAGCATTAAGCATAGCAAAGTCATAGCAACATCAATCTCAGAACATAGTGGATACTAGGGATCAAACCCTAACAAAACTAACTTGATTACATGGTAAATCTCATCCAACCCATCACCGTCCAGCAAGCCTACGATGGAATTACTCACGCACGGCGGTGAGCATCATGAAATTGGTGATGGAGGATGGTTGATGATGACGACGGCGACGAATCCCCCTCTCTGGAGCCCCGAATAGACTCCAGATCAGCCCTCCCGAGAGAGATTAGGGCTTGGCGGCGGCTCCGTGTCGTAAAACGCGATGAAACTTTCTCCCTGATTTTTTTCTCCCCGAACGTGAATATATGGAGTTGGAGTTGACGTCGGTGGAGGTCCAGGGGGCCCACGAGATAGGGGGCCGCGCCCTAGGGGGGCGCGCCCCTTGTCTCATGGACAGGCTGTGGGCCCCCTGGCATTAATTCTTTCGCCAAAAATTCTTATTAATTCCAAAAAGTGCCTCCATGGATTTCCAGGACATTCCGAGAACTTTTCTTTTCTACACATAAAACAACATCATGGTAGTTCTGCTGAAAACATCGTCAGTCCGGGTTAGTTTCACTCAAATCATGCAAGTTAGAGTCCAAAACAAGGGCAAAAGTGTTTGGAAAAGTAGATACGTTGGAGACGTATCAACTCCCCCAAGCTTAAACCTTTGCTTGTCCTCAAGCAATTCAGTTGATAAACTAAAAGTGATAAAGAAAAACTTCTACAAACTCTATTTGCTCTTGTTGTTGTAACATGAAAAGCCAACATTCAAGTTTCAGCAAATATTAAAAACTAACCATACTCACAATAACACATAGGTCTCACAATTACTCATATCAATAGCATAATCAGCTAGCGAGCCATAATAATAAAACTCGGATGACAACACTTTCTCAAAATAATCATAACATGATATAACAAAATGGTATCTCGCTAGCCCTTTCTGAGACTGCAACACATAAATGCAAAGCACCTTTAAAGATCAAGGACTGAATAAACATTGTAATTCATGGTAAAAGAGATCCAGTCAAGTCATACCCAATATAAACCAATAATAATGAATGCAAATGACAGTGTGCTCTCCAGTGGGTGCTTTTTAATAAGAAGGATGATGACTCAACATAAAAGTAAATAGATAGGCCCTTCGCAGAGGGAAGTGGGGATTTGTAGAGGTTCCAGAGTTCGATTTTAAAATAGAGATTGAATAACATTTTGAGCGGCATACTTTCACTATCAACGCAACATCTATGGGATGGCTGTATCTTCCATACTACATGCATTATAGGCAGTTCCCAAACAGAATGGTAAAGGTTTATACTCCCCCAACCACCAACAAGTATCAATCCATGGCTTGCTCGAAACAACGAGTGCCTCTAACATACAACAGCCCTGGGGGAGTTTTGTTTAATTATTTTGATTTGCTTTGATATTTTTGGATCATGGGACTGGGCATCCCGGTTACCGGGCCTTTCTCGTGAATGAGGAGCAGAGTCCACTCCTCGTGAGAATAACCCACCTAACATGGAAGATATAGGCAGCCCTAGTTGTAACATGAGCTGCTCGAGCATACAAAACAGAATTTCATTTGAAAGTTTGGAGTTTGGCAAATACAAATTTACTTGGAACGGCAGGTAAATACCGCATATAGGAAGGTATAGTGGACTCATATGGAACAACTTTGGGTTTTAAGGAGTTTGGATGCACAAGCAGTATTCCCGCTTAGTACAGGTGAAGGCTAGCAAAAGACTAGGAAGCGACCAACTGAGAGAGCGACAACAGTCGTAAGCATGCATTAAAATTAACTCACACCGAGTACAATCATGAGTAGAATATAATCCACCATGAACATAAATATCGTGAAGGCTATGTTGATTTGATTCAACTACATGCGTGAACATGTGCCAAGTCGAGTCACTTAATACATTCAAAGGAGGATACCATCCCATCATACCACATCATAATCATTCTAATAGCATGTTCGCACGCAAGGTAAACCATTATAACTCATAGCTAATCAAGCATGGCACAAGCAACTATAATCTCTATATGTCATTGCAAATATGTTTACTTCATAATAACTGACTCAGGAACGATGAATCATCATATTTACAAAAACAAGAGAGGTCGAGTTCATACCAGCTTTTCTCATCCCAATAAGTCCATCATATATCGTCATTATTGCCTTTCACTTGCACGACCGAACGATGTGTATAATAATAAGAGTGCACGCGCATTGGACTAAGCTGGAATCTGCAAGCATTCAACTCAAGAGAGAAGACAAGTAATATGGGCTCTAAATTAAATAGACAATCATGCATATAAGAACCACTAAGCATTTTCAATATGGTCTTCTCGACCCCCAAAGGCAAGAAAAAGAAAATAAAACTATTTACACGGGAAAGCTCCCAACAAGTAAAAAAAAGAACTAGAAATCTTTTTGGGTTTTCATTTTAATTCTACTGCAAGCATAGAATTTAAACTAACTAATTTTTTTTGGTTTTTCTTAAGGTTTATCAAACACACAAGAAGAAAGCGAGAAAAAGAAATTTAAACTAGCATGGATAATACAGTGAAAGAGTATGAGCACCGACGACTAGTGTGTGAACATGAATGTAAAGTCGGTGAGAAATACGTACTCCCCCAAGCTTAGGCTTTTGGCCTAAGTTGGTCTAGTACCAAGGACCGCCACTACTCTCCCCGGTGTAATGGGAGGTGTAATCAGGATACCACTGGCTGGTCATCTCTGGATCCCACTGGACAGATGTGTTGGGGAACGTAGCAGAAATTCAAAATTTTCCTACGAGTCACCAAGATCTATCTATGGAGAGACTAGCAACGAGCGGAAGGAGAGTGCATCTGCATACTCTTGTAGATCGCTAAGCGGAAGCATTCAAGAGAACGGGGTTGAAGGAGTCGTACTCGTCGTGATCCAAATCACCGGAGATCCTAGTGCCGAACGGACGGCACCTCCACGTTCAACACACGTACAGCCCGGTGACGTCTCCCATGCCTTGATCCAGCAAGGAGAGAGGGAGAGGTTGAGGAAGACTCCATCCAGCAGCAGCACAACGGCGTGGTGGTGGTGGAGGAGCGTGGCAATCCTGCAGGGCTTCGCCAAGCACCGCGGGAGAGGAGAAGGAAGAGAGGTAGGGCTATGCCAGGGAGAGGTGAAACTCATGTCTTGGCAGCCCTCAAGACCTCAACTATATATAGGGGAGAGGGAGGGGTGCGCCCCCTCTAGGGTTTCCACCCCAACGGGTGCGCCAGCCCCAATCCCATCTAAGGGTGGCGGCCAAGGGGGGGGGGGGGAAGAGGGGAAACTTGCCCCCCAAGTTAGGTGGAAGCACCCCCTCCCCAAACCCTAGGCGCCTTGGGCCCTTGTGGGGGGGCGCACCAGCCCACCTAGGGCTGGTCCCCTCCCACACTTGGCCCATGCAGCCCTCCGGGGATGGTGGCCCCACTTGGTGGACCCCCCGGGACCCTCCCGGTGGTCCCGGTACGTTACCGATAAAACCTGAAACTTTTCCGATGACCAAAACAGGACTTCCCATATATAAATCTTTACCTCCGGACCATTCTGGAACTACTCATGACGTCCAGGATCTCATCCGGGACTCCGAACAACGTTCGGTAACCACATACATACTTCCTTTATAACCCTAGCATCATCGAACCTTAAGTATGTAGACCATACGGGTTCGGGAACCATGCAGACATGACCGAGACGTTCTCCGGTCAATAACCAACAGTGGGATCTGGATACCCATGTTGGCTCCCACATGTTCCACGATGATCTCATCGGATGAACCACGATGTCAAGGACTCAATCAATCCCGTATACAATTCCCTTTGTCTAGCGGTATTATACTTGCCCGAGATTCGATCGTCGGTATACCGATACCTTGTTCAATCTCGTTACCGGCAAGTCTCTTTACTCGTTCGTAACACATCATCCCGTGATCAACCCCTTGGTCACATTGTGCACATTATGATGATGTGCTACCGAGTGGGCCCAGAGATACCTCTCCGTTTACACGGAGTGACAAATCCCAGTCTCGATTCGTGCCAACCCAACAGACACTTTCGGAGATACCTGTAGTGCACCTTTATAGCCACCCAGTTACGTTGTGACGTTTGGTACACCCAAAGCATTCCTACGGTATCCGGGAGTTGCACAATCTCATGGTCTAAGGGAAAGATACTTAACATTAGAAAAGCTTTAGCATACGAACTACGATCTTTGTGCTGGGCTTAGGATTGGGTCTTGTCCATCACATCATTCTTCTAATGATGTGATCCCGTTATCAACGACATCCAATGTCCATGGTCAGGAAACCGTAACCATCTGTTGATCAACGAGCTAGTCAACTAGAGGCTTACTAGGGACATGGTGTTGTCTATGTGCCCACACATGTATCTGAGTTTCCTATCAATACAATTATAGCATGGGTAATAAACGATTATCATGAACAAGGAAATATAACAATAACTAATTTATTATTGTCTCTAGGGCATATTTCCAACAGTCTCCCACTTGCACTAGAGTCAATAATCTAGTTCACATCGCCATGTGATTAACACTCACAGGTCACATCGCCATGTGACCAACATCCAAAGAGTTTACTAGTGTCATTAAACTAGTTCACATCATCATGTGATTAAGACTCAATGAGTTCTGGAGTTTGATCATGTTTTGCTTGAGAGAGAAGTTTTAGTCAATGGGTCTGCAACATTCAGATCCGTTTGTACTTTGCAAATCTCTAGGTCATATTGTAAATGCCGCTTCCACGCTCCACTTGGAGCTATTCCAAATGGTTGCTCCACTATACGTATCCGGTTTGCTACTCAGAGTCATTCGGATAGGTGTTAAAGCTTGCATCGACGTAACCCTTTACGTCGAACTCTTTATCACCTCCATAATCGAGAAATATATCCTTATTCCTCCAAGGATAATTTTGACCGCTGTCCAATGATCCATTCCTGGATCATTCTTGTACCCCTTGACTGACTCATGGCAAGGCACACTTCCGGTGCGGTACACAGCATAGCATACTATAGACCCTACGTCTGAAGCATAGGGGACGACCTTCGTCATTTCTCTCTTTTCTGCCGTGGTCGAGTTTTAAGTCTTAACTTCATAGCTTACATCTCAGGCAAGAACTCCTTCTTTGACTGATCCATCTTGAACACCTTCAAGATCATGTCAAGGTATATGCTCATTTGAAAGTACCATTAAGCGTTTTTTATCTATCCTCATAGATCTTGATGCTCAATGTTCAAGTAGCTTAATCCAGGTTTTCTATTGAAAAACACCTTTCAAATAACCCTATATGCTTTCCAGACATTCTACATCATTTCTGATCAACAATATGTCAACAACATATACTCATCAGAAATTCTATAGTGCTCCCACTCACCTCTTTGGAAATACAAGTTTCTCATGAACTTTGTATAAACCCAAAATCTTTGATCATCTTATCAAAGTGCATATTCCAACTCCGAGATGCTTACTCCAGTCCTTAGAAGGATCGATGGAGCCAGCATACCTTTTAGCATCCTTAGGATCGACAAAAACTTTCTGATTGTATCACATACAACCTTTCCTTACGAAGACTGGTAAGGAAACTCGTTTTGACATCCATCTGCCAGATTTCATAAATGCAGCTAATGCTAACATGATTCCGACGGACTTAAGCATCGCTACGGATGAGAAAATCTCATCGTAGTCAACTCCTTGAACTTGTGAAAAACTCTTCGCCATAAGTCGAGCTTCATAGTCGGTGACATTACCGTCCACGTCCGTCTTCTTCTTAAAGATCCATTTATCTCAATGGCTTGCCGATCATCGGGCAAGTCCACCAAAGTCCATGCTTTGTTCTGATACATGGATCCTATCTCGGATTTCATGGCTTCTAACCATTTGTCGGAATTTGGGCCCACCATCGCTTCTCCATAGCTCGTAGGTTCATTGTTGTCTAGCAACATGACCTTCAAGACATGATTACTTTACCACTCTGAAGTAGTACGCATCCTTGTCACCCTACGAGGTACGGTAGTGACTTGATCCAAAAACTTCATGATCACTATCATAAGCTTCTACTTCAATTGGTGTAGGCGCCACAGGAACAACTTCCTGTGCCCTGCTACATACTTGTTGAAGTGACGGTTCAATAACCTCATCAAGTCTCCACCATCCTCCCACTCAATTTTCGAGACAAACCTTTCCTCGAGAAAGGACCTGATTCAAGAAACAATCCCTATTGCTTTCGGATCTGAATTAGGAGGTATACCCAACTGTTTTGGGTGTCCTATGAAGATGCATTTTATCCACTTTGGGTTCGAGCTTATCAACCTGAAACTTTTTCACATAAGCGTCGCAGCCCCAAACTTTTAAGAAACGACAACTTAGGTTTCTCCAAACCATAGTTCAAACGGTGTCGTCTCAACGGAATTACGTAGTGCCCTATTTTAAAGTGAATGCGGTTGTCTCTAATGCCTAACCCATGAACGATAGTGGTAATTCGATAAGAGACATCATGGTACGCACCATATCCAATAGGGTGCAACTATGAAGTTCGGACACACCATCACACTATGGTGTTCCAGGCGGTACTAATTGTGAAACAATTTCCACAATGTCTTAATTGTGTGCCAAAACTCGTAACTTAGATACTCATCTCTATGATCACATCATAGACATTTTGTCCTCTTATCACGATGATCTTCAACTTCACTCTGAAATTACTTGAACCATTCAATAATTCAGACTTATGTTTCATCAAGTAAATATACTCAACATCTACTCGAATCATCTGTGAAGTAGGAACATAACGATGTTCACTGCATGCCTCAGCACTCATTGGACTGCACACATCAAAATGTGTTACTTCCAACAAGTTGCTATCTTGTTCCATCTCACTAAAACGAGGCTTTTCAGTCATCTTGCCCATGTGGTATGATTTGCATATCTCAAGTGATTCAAAATCAAGTGAGTCTAAACGATCCATTTGCATGGAGTTTCTTCATGCGTATACACCAATAGACATGGTTCGCATGTCTCAAACTTTTCAAAAATGAGTGAGTCCAAAGATCCATCAACATGGAGCTTCTTTATGCATTTTACACCAATATGACTTACATGGCAGTGCCACAAGTAAGTGGTACTATCATTACTATCTTATATCTTTTGGCATGAAAATGTGTATCACTACGATCGAGATTCAATAAACCATTCCTATTAGGTGCAATACCATTGAAGGTATTATTCAAATAAACAGAGTAACCATTATTCTCCTTAAATGAATAACTGTATTGCGATAGACATAATCCAATCATGTCTATGCTCAACGCAAACACCAAATGACAATTATTCAGGTTTAATACTAATCTTGATGGTAGAGGGAGCGTGCGATGTTTGATCACATCAAACTTGGAAACACTTCCAACACATATCGTCAGCTCTCCTTTAGCTAGTCTCCGTTTATTCCGTAGCTCTTTTATTTTGAGTTACTAACACTTAGCAACCGAACCGGTATCTTAATACCCTGGTGCTACTAGGAGTACTAGTAAAGTACACATTAACATAATGTATATCCAATATACTTCTATCGACCTTGCCAGCCTTCTCATCTACCAAGTATCTAGGGTAATGCTGCTCCAGTGGCTGTTCCTTTATTACAGAAGCACTTAGTCTCGGGTTTGGGTTCAACCTTGGGTTTCTTCACTAGAGCAGCAGCTGATTTGC
This sequence comes from Triticum timopheevii, assembly GCA_963921465.1. Classification (NCBI taxonomy): domain Eukaryota; kingdom Viridiplantae; phylum Streptophyta; class Magnoliopsida; order Poales; family Poaceae; genus Triticum; species Triticum timopheevii. The sequence continues at coordinate 446,480,465 of OY997266.1, read as the reverse complement.
CGTTTCATGAAGTATCCCTTCTTGCCCTTGCCCTTCTTGAAACTAGTGGTTTCACCAACCATCAACAATTGATGCTCCTTCTTGATTTCTACTTTCGCGGTGTCAAATATCGTGAATACCTCAAGGATCATCATATCTATCCCTGATATGTTATAGTTCATCACGAAGCTCTAGCAGCTTGGTGGCAATGACTTTGGAGAAACATCACTATCTCATCTGGAAGATCAACTCCCACTCGATTCAAGTGATTGTTGCACTCAGGCAATCTGAGCACAAGCTCAATGATTGAGCTTTTCTCCCTTAGTTTGCCGGCTAAGAAAATCGTCGGAGGTCTTATACCTCTTGACGTGGGCACGAGCCTGAAATCCCAATTTCAGCCCTCGAAACATCTCATATGTTCCGCGACATTTCGAAAACATCTTTGGTGCCTCAACTCTAAACCGTTTAACTGAACTATCACGTAGTTATCAAAACGTGTCTGTCCGATGTTCGCAACATCCACAGACGACGTTTGGGGTTCAGCACACTGAGCGGTGCATTAAGGACATAAGCTTTCTACTGATCGCATAATCGCTACTTGCAACTTTCAAATATATTTTTCTCTAGGAACATATCTAAACAGTGGAACTAAAGCGCGAGCTTACGACATAATTTGCAAAGATCTTTTGACTATGTTCAGGATAATTAAGTTCATCTTATGAACTCCCACTCAGATAGACATCCCTCTAGTCATCTAAGTGATTACATGATCCGAGTCAACTAGGCCGTGTCCGATCATCACGTGAGACGGACTAGTCATCATCGGTGAACATCTTCATGTTGATCGTATCTACCATACGACTCATGCTCGACCTTTCGGTCTCTTGTGTTCCGAGGCCATGTCTGTACATGCTAGGCTCGTCAAGTCAACCTAAGTGTTTCGCGTGTGTAAATCTGGCTTACACCCATTGTATGTGAACGTAAGAATCTATTACACCCGATCATCACGTGGTGCTTCGAAACGACGAACTTTCGCAACGGTGCATAGTTAGGGGGAACACTTTCTTGAAATTTTAATGAGGGGTCATCTTATTTACTACCGTCGTTCTAAGAAAATAAGATGTATAAACATGATAAACATCACATGCAATCAAATAGTGACATGATATGGCCAATATCATTTTGCTCCTTTTGATCTCCATCTTCGGGGCTCCGTGATCATCATCGTCACCGGCATGACACCATGATCTCCATCATCATGATCTCTATCATCGTGTCTTCATGAAGTTGTCTCGCCAACTATTACTTCTACTACTATGGCTACCGGTTAGCAATAAAGTAAAGTAATTACATGGCGTTGTTTAATGACACGCAGGTCATACAATAAATTAAGACAACTCCTATGGCTCCTGCCGGTTGTCATACTCATCGACATGCAAGTCGTGATTCCTATTACAAGAACATGATCAATATCATACATCACATATCATTCATCAAATTTTTCTTGGCCATATCCCATCACATAGCATACCCTGCAAAAACAAGTTAGACATCCTCTAATTGTTGTTTGCATGTTTTACGTGGCTGCTATGGGTTACTAGCAAGAACGTTTCTTACCTACGCAAAACCACAACGTGACATGCCAATTGCTATTTACCCTTCATAAGGACCCTTTTCATCGAATCCGTTCCGACTAAAGTGGGAGAGACTGGCACCCGCTAGCCACCTTATGCACCAAGTGCATGTCAGTCGGTGGAACCTGTCTCATGTAAGAGTACGTGTAAGGTCAGTCCGGGCCGCTTCATCCCAAATACCGTCGAAACAAGATTGGACTAGTAACGGTAAGCATATTGAACAAAATCAACGCCCACAACTACTTTGTGTTCTACTCGTGCAAAGAATCTACGCAATAGACCTAGCTCTGATACCACTGTTGGGGAACATAGCAGAAATTCAAAATTTTCCTACGAGTCACCAAGATCCATCTATGGAGAGACTAGCAACGAGGGGAAGGAGAGTGCATCTACATACCCTTGTAGATCGCTAAGCGGAAGCGTTCAAGAGAACGGGGTTGAAGGAGTCGTACTCGTCGTGATCCAAATCACCGGAGATCCTAGTGCCGAACGGACGGCACCTCCGCGTTCAACACACGTACAGCCCGGTGACGTCTCCCATGCCTTGATCCAGCAAGGAGAGAGGGAGAGGTTGAGGAAGACTCCATTCAGCAGTAGCACAATGGCGTGGTGGTGGTGGAGGAGCGTGGCAATCCTGCAGGGCTTCGCCAAGCACCGCGGGAGAGGAGAAGGAAGAGAGGTAGGGCTGCACCAGGGAGAGGTGAAACTCATGTCTTGGCAGCCCTCAAGACCTCAACTATATATAGGGGAGAGGGAGGGGGTGCGCCCCCTCTAGGGTTTCCACCCCAAGGGGTGCGGCAGCCCCAATCCCATCTAAGGGTGGCGGCCAAGGGGGGGAATAGGGGAAACTTGCCCCCCAAGTTAGGTGGAAGCACCCCCTCCCCAAACCCTAGGCGCCTTGGGCCCTTGTGGGGGGGGGGGGCGCACCAGCCCACCTGGGGCTGGTCCCCTCCCACACTTGGCCCATGCAGCCCTCCGGGGATGGTGGCCCCACTTGGTGGACCCACCGGGACCCTCCCGGTGGTCCCGGTACGTTACCGATAAAACCCGAAACTTTTCCGGTGACCAAAACAGGACTTCCCATATATAAATCTTTACCTCCGGACCATTCCGGAACTCCTCGTGACGTCCGGGATCTCAATCGGGACTCCGAACAACATTCGGTAACCACATACAAACTTCCTTTATAACCCTAGCGTCATTGAACCTTAAGTGTGTAGACCCTACGGGTTCGGGAACCATGCAGACATGACCGAGACGTTCTCCGGTCAATAACCAACAGCGGGATCTGGATACCCATGTTGGCTCCCACATGTTCCACGATGATCTCATCGGATGAACCACGATGTCAAGGACTCAATCAATCCCGTATACAATTCCCTTTGTCTAGCGGTATTATACTTGCCCGAGATTCGATCGTCGGTATACCGATACCTTGTTCAATCTCGTTACCGGCAAGTCTCTTTACTCGTTCCATAACACATCATCCCGTGATCAACCCCTTGGTCACATTGTGTACATTATGATGATGTCCTACCGAGTGGGCCTAGAGATACCTCTCCGTTTACACGGAGTGACAAATCCCAGTCTCGATTCGTGCCAACCCAACAGACACTTTCGGAGATACCTGTAGTGCACCTTTATAGCCACCCAGTTACGTTGTGATGTTTAGTACACCCAAAGCATTCCTACAGTATCCGGGAGTTGCACAATCTCATGGTCTAAGGAAAAGATACTTGACATTAGAAAAGCTTTAGCATACGAACTACGATCTTTGTGCTAGGCTTAGGATTGGGTCTTGTCCATCACATCATTCTTCTAATGATGTGATCCCGTTATCAACAACATCCAATGTCCATGGTCAGGAAACCGTAACCATCTGTTGATCAACGAGCTAGTCAACTAGAGGCTTACTAGGGACATGGTGTTGTCTATGTGCCCACACATGTATCTGAGTTTCCTATCAATACAATTATAGCATGGGTAATAAACGATTATCATGAACAAGGAAATATAACAATAACTAATTTATTATTGTCTCTAGGGCATATTTCCAACAAGATGATGCACGATAAGGGTCCAGTTCAGGTTCCGGCTCAGGTTCAGGCTCTGGAGTGAAAGCTTGTGCTCGATGATTGTTCACCGCTTCCGGGGTGACAAGAAAATTTTCTGCAAGCAAATCAAACAACAGAGGCGCAGGCAAAATAATAATCTCGAAGTGTTTTTTATTAAATCTAAGTTTATACAAGAGCATCTTTTCTTCGTTGTCAACAATAAACTTGTGTGCTACCATGCTCTTGTAATCTAAAATGTGAGGATGCAATTTCATCTCCTCCTCCTCATGGTGCCTAATGGGTGTCTGAAAATGTTTAGCAAGACGTGCAGCATAGATACCTCCAAATATGGGACCTTTTGTACGATTCAAGGCTAGTCGTTTAGCAACGACGGCACCCATGCTAAAAGTATTGTCCCCAAGCAAAGCATGTTGAAGAATGATAATATCAGGAACGCTCAGGTTTCCACTATTTCCACGACCAATCAAGCATCTACTAGCAAATATAGCAAAATAGCATAAAATCGGAAAGTGTATGCTAGAGACCTTCGCCTCAGAGCCCTTCTTTGGCTCCTCTACAGCTATGGTGTTAGCAAAGCCACCCACATCATCACGATGGGGTTCATCTAATTCTCCCTCATAAGGTATCCTACATACCGCGCAAAAATGACGTAAAGACATTTCTTTGAATTCATCATATAAGTGAAATGATACCACAGGCGGTGATTTCTTAGGATAATAATAAAAGTTTTGCACGAAAGTATTGGTAAGTAAGAGATATTGATCGATTCGGTCGTTGATGAAACCAGTGAGGCCTGCAGTCTCGATTAAAGCATAAAAGTCTTCATGAATTCCGGCTTCTTTCAAGAAATCCTCACATGGCCATTCGCACGACCATACTTCCGCTAAGCGAGGAAGATTGTACTTGGCTTTTTCCTTCTCTTTGGCTTGTTTTTCCTGAGAGCTTTGGCTAGAAGAGCCTTTAAAAAAACTCCTTAACATTTACTGAAAATTTCTGAAATTTTAGTAACTTCAAAATAAAAGTGAATAAAACTAAACAAGATTGATAACAACTACTCCTACAAGTGCCTAGAGCCTATATCATGCATTGGAATTGCTTGGGACCTCAAAAATTTAACGTGCAAGCTCAAGAACATGGTCACCTATGCAGCAAAAAATTGCAATGAATAAAGCACTAGAACAAAAACTAATTGGACCAATGGAGGAGTCACATACCAAGCAACAATCTCCCAAAGCAGTTTTGTGAATGGAGCTTTGAGCTAGGAGATCAAAAATCGCAGCAAAACGAGCTAGAACTCGTGCTTGAGCCGGATGGGGATTTTTTTGGGTAGAAGATGAAGTGTGTGGGTGCTGGCATAAGTGGAGGGGAGCCACCAGGGGCCCACGAGACAGGGGGGCGCGCCTTATAGGGGGGGCACCCTCCTCTCTCGTGGCCTGGTGCTTGCCCCTCCTGCAGTGTTTTCAGTGCCTAAAATCCTCAAATATTCCAAAAAATCATACTAAATTTGCAGGGCATTTGGAGCACTTTTATTTTCGGACTATTTTTTCATGCACGGATAAGTCAGAAAACAGACAGATAATACTATTTTCGCTTTATTTATTCTAAATAACAGAAAGTAAAAAGAGGGTACAGAAGGTTGTGCCTTCTAGTTTCATCCATCTCATGATCATCAAAATGAATCCACTAACAAGGTTGATCAAGTCTTGTTAACAAACTCATTCTGAATAACACGGAACTGGAGAAATTTCGAATAACACTAAGTTACCTCAACGGGGATATGAAAATCCCCAACAATAAGAGTATCATACTTTTTCTTGACAGTAGGAAGAGGAAATTCAAAACCTCCAAAAATGATAGTTGGAACTTTTTCAATAGAATTGATGCTATGAACTTGAGATTGTTTCCTCGGAAAGTGTACCATATGCTCATTACCATTAACATGAAAAGTGACATTGCCTTTGTTGCAATCAATAACAGCCCCTGCAGTATTAAGAAAAGGTCTATTAAGGATAATAGACATACTATCGTCCTCGGGAATATCAAGAATAACAAAGTCCGTTAAGATAGTGACATTTGCAACCACAACAGGCACATCCTCACAAACACCGACAGGTATAGCAGTTGATTTATTAGCCATTTGCAAAGATATTTCAGTAGGTGTCAACTTATTCAATTCAAGTCTACGATATAAAGAGAGAGGCATAACACTAACACCGGCTCCAAGATCACATAAAGCGGTTCTAACATAATTTCTTTTAATGGAGCATGGTATAGTTGGGACACCCGGATCTCCAAGTTTCTTTGGTATTCCACCCTTAAAAGTGTAATTAGCAAGCATGGTGGAAATTTCAGCTTCCGGTATCTTTCTTTTATTTGTAATGATATCCTTCATATACTTAGCATAAGGATTTACTTTCAACATATCAGTTAAGTGCATACGTAAGAAAATAGGTCTAATCATCTCAGCAAAGTGCTCAAAATCCTCATCATCCTTTGACTTGGATGGTTTAGGAGGAAAGGGCATGGGTTTCTGAACCCATGGTTCTCTTTCTTTACCGTGCTTCCTAGCAATAAAATCTCTCTTATCATAACGTTGAATCTTTGATTGTGGGTTATCAAGCTCAACAGCAGGTTCAATCTCTACATCATTGTTTTTGCTAGGTTGAGCATCAACATGAACATTATCATTAACATTATCACTAGGTTCATGTTCATCACCTGATTGTGTTTCAGCATCAGAAATAGAAATATCATTGAGATTCTCAGGTGTGTCTATAGTAGGTTCACTAGAAGCATGCGAAGTCCTATTGTCTTTCTTTTTCTTCTTCTTAGAAGAACTAGGTGCCTCTAAATTATTTCTCTGAGAATCTTGCTCGATTCTCTTAGGGTGGCCTTCAGGATACAAAGGTTCCAGAGTCATTCTACCAGTTCTAGTAGCCATTCTTACAACAAAGTCATTTTTATTATTTAATTCCTCAAGCAAATCATTTTGAGCTTTGAGTACTTGCTCAGCTTGAGTAGCAACCATAGAAGCATATTTGCTAACACGGTGAAGTTCATCTTTAACTCTAGCCAGATTATCGCCTACACGTCCTATCTCGAAAGCATTATTCTTTAACTCTCTACCAACATAGGCATTAAAACATTCTTGTCTAGCCATAAAGTCATCAAATTCATCTAAGCATGGGCTATGAAATTTAGTAGAGGGTATTTCAACTTTATCATATCCATAGAGAGAATTTACCTTTACTACCTGTGTCGGGTTATCAAGACAATGTGGTTCTTCAGGCGGTAAATTAAGACCATGTATTTCTTCAATAGGGGGTAAATTCCTAACATCTTCAGCTTTAATACCTTTTTCTTTCATTGATTTCTTTGCCTCTTGCATATCTTCAGGACTGAGAAATAAAACACCTCTCTTCTTCAGAGTGGGTTTAGGAATAGGCTCAGGAGTTGGCTCAATTGGTTCATGAATTACTTCAGGAACTGGCTCGGGGAGAGTCCAATTATTTTCATTAGTCAACATATTATTCAATAGTATTTCAGATTCGTCGACTGTTCTTTCCCTGAAAACACAACCAGCACAACTATCCAAGTAGTCCTTGGAAGCATCGGTTAGTCCATTATAAAAGATATTAAGTATTTCATTTTTCTTAAGAGAATGATCAGGCAAAGCATTAAGTAGCCGGAGAAGCCTCCCCCAAGCTTGTGGGAGACTCTCTTCTCTAATTTGCACAAAATTATATATTTCCCACAAGGCAGCTTGTTTCTTATGAACAGGGAAATATTTAGCTAAGAAGTAATAAATCATATCCTGGGGACTACACACACAACCAGGAGCAAGAGAATTATACCAAGTCTTAGAATCACCCTTTAATGAGAACGGAAATATCTTAAGGATATATAAATAGCGAGACTTCTCATCATGAGTAAACAGGGTGGCTATATCATTCAACTTGGTAAGAATGTGCCACAACAGTTTTAGATTCAAGGCCATAAAAAGGATCAGATTCAGCTAAAGTAATAATCTCAGGATCAACAGAGAATTCATAATCCTTATCAGTAACACAGATAGGTGAAGTAGCAAAAGCAGGATCGGGTTTCATTCTAGCATTAAGACACTGCTGTTTCCATTTATCTAATAGTTTCTTAAGATCATTTCTATCATTACAAGCAAGAATTTCCATAGCAGCTGCTTCATTCATAACATAACCCTTAGGAACAACAGGTAATACATAATCATTGGGGGAACGTTCATCATCACTATCATCAATAATAGGTTCTTAAATATTTTCATTCCCCCTAACTCTAGCAAGTTGTTCATCAAGAAATTCACCTAATGGCAAAGTAGTATCACGCACAAAAGTGGTTTCATCATGCATAGCAGAAGTGGCATCATTAATAACATTGCGACATATCAGAATTCATAGCAGTAGCAGGTTTAGGTGTCGCAAGCCTACTAATAATGGAAGGAGAATCTAGTGCACAGCTAGATGGCAGTTCCTTACCTCCCCTCGTAGTTGAGGGCAAAATCTTGGTCTTAGCGTCTTTCAAGTTCTTCATAGTGATCAACAGATATAAATCCCAAGTGACTCAGAGAATAGAGCTATGCTCCCCGGCAACGGCGCCAGAAATTAGTCTTGATAACCCACAAGTGTAGGGGATCGCAACAGCTTTCGAGGGTAAAGTATTCAACCCAAATTTATTGATTCGACACAAGGGGAGCCAAAGAATATTCTTGAGTATTAGCAGTTGAGTTGTCAATTCAACCACACCTGAATAACTTAGTATCTGCAGCAAAGTGTTTAGTAGCAAAAGTGGTATGATAATAATAGTAACGGTAGCAAAAGTAAAGATAAATGTTTTTGGGTTTTTGTAGTAGTTGTAACAGCAGCAACGGAAAATTAAATAAGCGAAGAACAATATATGAAAAGCTCGTAGGCAATGGATCAGTGATGGATAATTATGCCGGATGCGATTCCTCATGCAATAGTTATAACATAGGGTGATATAGAACTAGCTCCAATTCATTAATGTAATGTAGGCATGTATTCCGTAAATAGTCATACGTGCTTATGGAAAAGAACTTGCATGACATCTTTTGTCCTACCCTCCCGTGGAAGCGGGGTCCTAGCGGAAACTAAGCGATATTAAGGCCTCCTTTTAATAGAGAACCGGACCAAAGCATTAACACATAGTGAATACATGAACTCCTCAAACTACGGTCATCACCGAGAAGTGTCCCGATTATTGTCACTTCGGGGTTGTCGGATCATAACACATAATAGGTGACTATAGACTTGCAAGATAGGATCAAGAACACACATATATTCATGAAAACATAATATGTTCAGATCTAAAATCATGGCACTCGGGCCCTAGTGACAAGCATTAAGCATAGCAAAGTCATAGCAACATCAATCTCAGAACATAATGGATACTAGGGATCAAATCCTAACAAAATTAACTTGATTACATGGTAAATCTCATCCAACCCATCACCGTCCAGCAAGCCTACGATGGAATTACTCACGCACGGCGGTGAGCATCATGAAATTGGTGATGGAGGATGGTTGATGATGACGACGGTGACGAATCCCCCTCTCCGGAGCCCCGAACGGACTCCAGATCAGCCCTCCCGAGAGAGATTAGGGCTTGGCGGCGGCTCCGTTCGTAAAACGCGATGAAACTTTTTCCCTAATTTTTTTCTCCCCGAACGTGAATATATGGAGTTGGAGTTGACGTCGGTGGAGGTCTAGGGGGCCCACGAGATAGGGGGTCGCGCCCTAGGGGGGCGCCCCCTGTCTCGTGGACAGGCTATGGGCCCCCTGGCATTAATTCTTTCGTCAAAAGTTCTTATTAATTCCAAAAAGTGCCTCCGTGGATTTCCAGGACATTCCAAGAACTTTTCTTTTGTACACATAAAACAACATCATGGTAGTTCTGCTGAAAACAACGTCAGTCCGGGTTAGTTTCATTCAAATCATGCAAGTTAGAGTCCAAAACAAGGGCAAAAGTGTTTGGAAAAGTAGATACGTTGGAGACGTATCAACAACTCAAACCAATCATGATCATCAATCAACCCATAGGACAAAACTGATCTACTCAAACATCATAGGATAGCCACACATCATTGGATAATAATATATAGCATTGAGCACCATGTTTAAGTAGAGATTACAGCAGGGAAAAGGGGTGTTACACCATTGCATAGAGGGGGAGAGAGTTGGTGATGACGGCGGCGAAGATGTTGGTGTAGATCGCCATCACGATGATGGCCCCGGCGGTGTTCCGGTGCCACCGCGAGAGAGCCCCCTCCTTCTTCTTCTTCTTCCTTGGCCTCCCCCATAGATGGGAGGAGGGTTTCCCCTCTGGTCCTTGGCCTCCATGGCGGCGGAGGGGCGAGAGCCCTCCGAGATTGGATCTCCTTCTTTGTTTCCTTCTGTTTCCGCGTTCCTGTTTTCTGGCCTTTCACCGTTTCTTAAATTACCAGAGATCCATAACTCCGATTGGGCTAAAATTTTAACACAGTTTTTATCCAGATATTATCTTTCTTGCAGCCGAAGAAGGTCACCAACCGCCTTACGGGGTGGCCACAAGCCTCTCAGGCACGCCCAGGGTATGGGGCGCGCCCCTAGGGCTTCTGGGCCCCTCGGGCATCATCTCGCGTTGATTCTTTTTCCCAAAAATCACATATATTCCAAAATAAATCTCCGTAAATTTTTATCACGTTTGGACTTCGTTTGATATGGATATTCTGTGAAACAAAAAACATGCAACAAACAAGAACTGGCACTGAGCACTGGATCAATATGTTAGTCCCAAAAATAATATAAAAAGTTACCAAAAGTATATGAAAGTTGTAGAATATTGGCATGAAACAATAAAAAAGTATAGATGCGACGGAGACATATCAATGACCTCTAAAATATGACATACTAAAATGGAGCCATGAATCTACATCTCCAAACTAAAACAAATAGAAGAAGCTTGGTTAGAAGGAACAATTGGCTCTTCTAAATAAAGGAAAGAGGATACATTCTGGAGTTTGATTTTGCATGTTCATGTACCATCAAAGATAAAGGTTTTTGTACGGATATTAGCGAAACATCCTCTCCCTACACAATTGAAATTTCGCAACATGGTATATCGCAGAAGAGAACAAATGTGCCACATGTGGAATGGCATATATCTTGAAGACATTGGTTAATTGAATGCACAATGTCAAAATGTGTCTAGGCATTTGCAGCAGAAGAAGTTGCAGAGCAAGTATATATATGAAAAATTAGGTAAAATCAAAAGACTGGAACTTGGAACTTACAGAGAAGATGCTGCCACATGAAATGACATAATTTTAGTCTTTGTGGGTGATCTGACATGCCATACAAAAGGCTATTCATGGGCGAATATCCAATTATGAGCCCGGGCTCATCTGCTTCCAGTCAAGAAACAATTCATAAAAAAATCAAAAGAATCTAATTTTTTTGTCCAAGGTAGATAATTTGGTGCGTGAGGTGTGCTCCAAATTTTAGAGCATTTGGACATTTAAGTAGCTGTCAGCAAAAAAGACAAATTGGGTTAGAACAATACATGAACAATACACTTTTTAACAGAACCCAAATTTGTCTTTTTTGCCGAGAGCTACTCAAATGTCCAAATGATTTGAAATTTGGAGCGGACATCACGAACCAAATTATCTACCATGCCAAAAATTGAAATTGTTTGAATTTTTCAAGTATTTGTTTTGATTTTTTTATTCAACGCGGGTGCAGATGAGTCTGGGAGCCAAAACGCCTCACTCATCCATGGGAATCTTTTCCAACGCCAACTATCTACTCATAGCTTTAGAGGAAATTATTTAGCGGGAGCTTACTATGCTACATAAGGTTACGAAAGCGTCAGTTCGACAAGACTTAATGTGCTAGCATGGATCCCTCACTCCATGGCTCAGCGAAGTTTAATATCGACGCCACACTAGGGAAACCTATTGGTAAAGGAGCTGCGGTGGTGGTGGTCAAGAGCACCTTAAGTCAATTTCTCGGAGCATCGAGTATAGTTTTTGATGGAATCACTATAAATGAAACATTGGAAGCGCTAGCGGGAAGGGAAGTCCTCTCCTTGGCCGACCAGGTGATTTAAAGTGGCAAGTGATTGTTTGAGTGTAATCAAAACCTTTCATGACAAGTGCAGATCTACATACGCTCATATCATCGATAAATTCGAGATCACTCCCACGCTTTTGATGACGTGTCTTTCTGCCATGAAGGAAGGCTATCAAATAAAGAAGAAAATAGGTTAGCGAGGTTCTTGCTGAGCCTGGATATTGGCCGATACGTCTGGCTGTTTTTCGCGCCGGACGGTGTTTGTATACCAAACTCAATTAACATTAATTTGAATAATGCAGGTACCATTCTAAGAAAAACTCTGGGTTTGATTGTATGCGTCGATTACGAAAAGAGGCGACTCCAGTGTGGCCGAACATTGTCATTCCACCTCCACCGAAAAGCAAAATAAGCAGCATAACTTTTGTCGCGAAAAGGCTAAAGGCCAAACCCTTACAAAAACATCCTTATAGAAATTACAAAATACATCCAAATTCTTGGGGTGCCGAAGTCTTCTTCTTGCATCCACCGTCGGCTCGCCGTAAGAAAGCTCGATACCGCCTCTGGCCTCCATCTTAGTGGAGCAAACTTGCTTAAATCTAGGAGCTTATAGAAGTAACGACCAAGAAGATCGATGTAAATTAGAAGATGCCGGTGGCTGCGATATGCGTAGGAAGTCGCCCTCCCGGAGAAGAAAACAACGAAAAAGGCCTATAGAACTCCCCAGTTTCGGCCAGACGGAGACGAGGAACAAAACCTCACACACTCTTCGACGAGGCGGAGACTGGTCAACAATCATTGTCAGTTGAAACTGGAGGCGAAGGACCATGAGGTACAACCACGTTGTCCGCTCTGCAGGACAACGTGACCAAGAAAAATTTGTAGAAAAATACGCCAGACCTGAAGAATTAGATATGAGGACAGACTATCGTCCACACATCTCTTGGCGATACGAGTAAGCATCACCTAAACGAGGGAGCAACATAACTTGCCAGGACTTCTGTTAAGGGCATGGTAGTGCAGTGGCGGTGCTACATGTTGTTTATGATGTCAACTGACATCACAAAATTTGGGTTAGCTTCACTAATACACTAGGGTCTAACTGTATAAGTATTATCCACATATATGCATTTACATATAGCTTTGACATCACTCCTAATGCCGCCACTGCGGTAGTGGCTAGGTTATAATCATGTCAATGTCTTATGTTAGCCTACAGGTTCGCGTAGGTACTCTTATGCTATGCCTCTAAGGCTGATCATGAATGGTATAAGTTGTGATACACGAACAAAAGGCAATGCATACGTCAACGGCGAACTAAAACAAAATATTTCTCCCTTCGGTTTTAAATATAAGTTTTTATAGAAATTTTACTATAGACTATATACAAAGCAAAATGAGTGAATCTACACTCTTAAATACATTTATATGCATCCGTATGTGATCTATAATAAAATCTCTACAAAGACTTATAGTACTTAGGAACGGAGGGAGTATAGTACTGTGTATGTGCGGCTGTATATAGTGATGAATGCAGGGGCCGGGACTCGTCATTTCTTGCTGGAACGAATTGACCTTGGCATCTTTTGCCCACATGCTCGGATGATTCCCTTTTGTGCAAATAACAAGGTTACCTCCCATCTGCAACGATAGACAATACCAGCACTATACAACCAAAACGATGGAGAGAATATTCTCGTTAGCGTACACAAGAAGAACGAACCCCTGGGCGGGCCGGTTCCCTCCCATGGGCCCGTATCGGCAAGCTGCCTGGATGTACTTGGGTCTTTGAATTCCTTCCACCCATTTTTATTCCATGCCCCCGATCTCTCTCTTTCTTTCTTTCTTTCTTTCTTTGTATAAAGGCGGCAATGCAAACCGAGCAGCTGGAAGGAATCCCCGCACCACGATAATCACGAAGCGCGACGCAGGCGCCACAACTCAACTCCCCCACTGACTGCCTCTGTCTCCTCCCCAAACCCCGCGCCGCCCAAGCGCCTCCTCGCCGCCGCCGCCGCCGCCCGACCCAGCTAGGGTTCCGGCGAGATCGCGGCCTCGCCGCCCCGCCGCGCCTCCTTCCTCGAGGGCTCCGCTCCCCGGTGAGGGCGCCCGCCCCTGCGCCTCCTTGCTGGGTGCGTGTGATCTACGCTGTCCCGTTTTTCAGTTTACGGCTGGTCTGTTTGGGTATTGGTTCCGTTTGTGCGGGGGGGATTCCTTGGCTTTGCGCGTGATTCGGGGTCGCCATTTGGTGCTGCTACGAGCTTATTAGTGCTGCTCTGGGAATTTTATTTTATTTTATTCGGGGCGAATACCGAATATGTGCTGTCTTGCTTTTTAGCTGGCCGGACCAGGGAATGCTGCTTTGCACATATTCTTAGTTCCAGGGAGGCTCGCATTGTTAAATTGAGACGATTTCCCGATAGCTTGTAGTTGTGGACGAGCGGTTGCGAGCGGCAATCAATAATCGTGAGAGCGATGTGTTTGTTTATTGGGTGGACCTTGAATGGTTAGCGTTGTTGATGTGGGGCAACTCTAGGCGCTTGCCGTGACACGACACAGCAAGGAACGTTGGATTGTTGGCTGGTGGTCCTGCACCCAGTTTCCACTCTGGCCACATACGCTGCTTATCTGGGTTAGCTGTTGTGTCAGTGAGCGGCTTATTGTCTGAGTTGAGTTTCATACTCTGCTCTCCGACGAGCGCACAATCTGTTCGTCGAATCATCTATGAAGCAGTAACTGAGTCAACGTGCCACGTAGTGACAGTATGTCCTCTTTTCTCTGTGTTTTACTGCTTGCTGTTGTCTACGATTTGCTATTGTTATTGAATCCGGTCTAACCGACTATTGTCTCTTTATAGATTTGATAGCAGCTATGCAAAAGGATACAGGCTCTGGTGATGTTTCTCCTTCTCATGTAGGACGTGTTAGACATCGGAGGCGCCCGAATGAGGTTAGCTGTGTCCTCATGATACTTTTCTTTTCGAATTTTGTTCCATGCGTGTCTGGCTTATTTCATGTTTTACCAGTTTGGAAAGCTCTTTATTTCAAAGTATGCTGTTGCAATCACACTTTGTGTAGGTCTGTTTTCCAACAAAGTTGTTGATTTTGTTCTTGCAAATTTTGTTTAATAATGTGATGGCTATGCTACAAACATCTTAGAGCTACACTAAAAGGAAAACACCACCTCAACTTCCTTAAAAGGTGCCTGTACTGTGCATAAAATGTGATGGCTATACTACAAACATCTTAGAGCTACACTGAAAGGAAAACACCACCTCAACTTCCTTAAAAGGTGCCTGTACTGTGCATAAAAGAAAATCTTGTGCTGCTATTGCTCAGTTGCTTTGTTTTACCAGTCATTCATTTATTTCGTTGATAATGGAGTATCTTTTTTGGAGCTAATCTTATATTTTTCTTCAGACTGCCACCGATGGAAATAGAGCCAATGGGACGGTTTTGCTTGTCAGCGACCAGAACAAGTACAAGTCAATGCTTATCCGTACATATTCAACTTTGTGGATGATTGGAGGCTTTGTGTTCGTGGTTTATATGGGTCATCTTTATATCTGGGCCATGGTGGTTGTGATTCAAATATTTATGGCAACAGAGCTTTTTAACCTACTCAGAAGATCCAGCGAAGAGAAACAATTGCCAGGGTTCAGGCTCCTGAATTGGTATACTATTATTTTGAACCAGAAAATTGCTAATGACTTACCTGCCACCAGTTTAATACATTGCGAAATACATATATTTTTGTGTGAACAAGTCCTATCACTTCTTGGCAGGCACTTCTTCTTCACGGCAATGTTGTTTACTTATGGGCGTTTTCTTAGCCGGGAGCTTGTTAACACAGTAACTTCAGATCACTTGCTGTATAAGCTCGTCAGCGGCCTAATAAAGTATCAGATGTTTATTTGCTATTTTCTTTATATTGCAGGTAAGGCTCAATACATTTTGCAATATGCAAATGATTTCCATTGATGACGATTTGTTTAAGAACTTCCATGTCATTTTAAGAATATTTTTGGCTTATAACATTATTCTAACATACTAAGGGCACCTCCAACACTGTCACTCAAAACACCCGCATACGTTAGGACCGAGCAGTCCGGACATAGTTTGCCATCCAAAGCAGAACCGTATTTGTCCGCGGATGCGTCCTTGTCCGAATTCCCGCAAACCGGAAGCGAACCTGGGGAAGGTTTGCGGGAGTCCGGACATCCGCCTGGCCAATCAAAAGCCACCACATACCCCTCTCTCCTCTCTGTCCACGCAGGATGGCGGAAGGCCGCTGCTATTTGACTGAAGGAGAACAACGTAAAGCATGTTCGGTGGAAGCTGCTACTTGTATGAACAACGTGATTAGTGTTAGCTGCTTTGGCTAGCTAGGCTATTTGCCAGAAGCTGCTTTGGCTAGCTAGGCTATTTGGCGGAAGCTGCTAGTGAGCAACGTGATTAATTAGTGTTTGGTTGTTTGGCGGAAGCTGTTTTGGCTAGCATGTTTTGGCAGAAGCTGCTAGCTACGTGACTACTTGTATGCACCGGAATGCTAAGATATTTGGCAGAAAGCTGTTGCCCGTTGCCGCTGCTATCTTTTTTAAGTTAATAGAGGCGGACATTTGAGGTATAGGGTTGGATGGCTGACTTCCGTATTCATTCTGCGGACGCGTCCGGAAGCGCCCGCGGATGTTTGCGGTGTCTGTTTTGAGGGATTGCGTTGGAGATGCCCTAATATGTGTAAAGAGCTCATCGAAAACAGAGTAATAGACTGTGTCCTACCCATGACATTTATAGCCTGCTTGGTACTGAATATTGGAGGAATGGAAGTTCTACATTATTTTACCTATTTTGGATGGGTGTTAGGGGTTTGCAAAGGTCAATAACTAAAGTTCTGTGTAAAACACAATTTTCTGGAAAAGCTGGTTTCTTTTAATTTTGTAATTTGCTTGGTTGCATGAGTTTCTCTTAGATATTCCTTTCTTGGAACCTGCCTGTCATATCTTGTTAATTTTTAGTTTATATCTGGCATAAAAGTAATATATAACTCCCATGATCCAGGGTTTGTATGGTTTATTTTGACTCTGAAGAAGAAGACATACAATTACCAGTTCAAACAGTATGCCTGGACGCACATGATCCTTTTAACGGTTTTTGCCCAATCTTCTTTCACCGTGGCAAATATATTTGAAGGGATGTTCTGGTAAGCCATATATTTACCTTGTTAGCGTACTATTGTCTACAATTTTGACTTTCTGACTTCACTGAAATGTCCGGTTATTTCTACCTAGTTCTGACATTTAACATGTATTTATTTAGTCTAGTTCAAACATTGAAGCTTCCTCGCCTAAAAAGCACCCGAAGTTGTTAAAGTAACTTCAAGAGGCCTAATTTCCTGTACAGCTGTAAAAACTATTTTGCCATGAAATCCTGAACCTCTTTAACTTTATAGGAATTTCCCATACACTGGGTTGGCCATATTGACCTATTTGAGATTTTGTTCTGGTAGAAGTACGTGTTTGTATCTCTCAACCTACCACTTTAAGAACATTCAGGTCCCAACCAGAAAGAAAAAAAAAAGGGAAAGAACTTAGGAGTGCTGGCGCAACAGGCAACAGCTATGATCATACGTGTACCACGTTGCTGTTTAATTTCTGTGCGTTGCTATTTCCATTTTGTACTATATCTATTATGGAGGGTAGATGTGGGGTTGGGATCTCTGGATCGGAGTAATTTCTTGGCCGGCTGCGGCGGCCACGACGCCGGCGGCGCCCCAGGCGCTGTTTCCTTCTTGAAGGCGGCTTCGAGATCCAGCTCCCTCCCCCTCGTCCTCCCCCTGCACCCGGGTGAAAACCCACAACTTTGGTTGGGCGGCGGCGGTGCCCGGCTCCGTCACCTTCTTGAAGGCGCCGCTTTGGGTCCGCGGGGAGGTGGGACAGCTGCAGCGCGTTCTTGGCGTTCCTGATGGCGGCGGTTCTTTTTAGTGGTGTCGTTTTGCCATGGCGGTCGGCTGGTCCGGCTCTCATGGTGATTGTGGTGCCCAACTCTTCGCCGTGTCTTCCTGGGGTGCTCCCGTCCCGTTCAGAGAGGCTGGAGGTGGAGCGGCTTCATCTTGCACGGAGCTTCGGTGGAGATGTCAAGTCATGCCTGACCGATAGGTGCTACGCCTTGTCATGCCTGGTCGGCAGGTGCTACGCATGACAGATCTTCCAAAGACTTCAAGCTGTGTCGGCTGGTGGTACTTGGCAGCATGGTGCTGAGGTGTATCAGTGGCGACCGCGGCGTCCTAAGATGTTTGCGCGCAGGGAGGAGGTGCCGTTGGGCGCCGTGGTGGCGTCGACGATAGCTGGACCGAGCAAGGTTGATGCATTAGTACAGTTCTGAAGATGGAGCGGTGGAAGTTGGTGGCGGCGGCCTCTGAGTGCACGCCGGACCGGTGAGACCCATGCCCGGCAGGCGTCCTGGATAGGATCTCAGGTCTTAGATGTTAGGTTTGGCTGCGATGCCTGTTTGGTATTAGGCCCAGGCTATCTGCGCCCCTTCATCAACTGGATAGAGTGGCTTAGATGGCGGCTTTAGTCTTACTGTTGTATTACTTTGTAAGGTCTTGTGAGAATAATTAATAAAGTGGCCGTATGCATCGCCCAGATGCAGAGGCCGGGGGTCATCCTCCTTTTCTAAAAAAATAATTATGGAGGGTAGATTTTTATTTTTCATGCTTAAGTTAAGCTACTTTATATAGCACACGCTGTTGAATAAGTCTTCCAATTTGGTTCTATGCATGCTAATTAAGCGAGTTACTTTGATATTTTAGCCTGTACATTTCACAAACTCCATATATCTTCAATTCTATGCTTGCACAGGTTTCTTCTCCCTGCTTCGCTCATTGTGATCAATGACATTGCTGCGTATTTATTTGGGTTTTTTCTTGGGAGAACACCACTGATCAAGTTATCACCAAAGAAAACATGGGAAGGTTTTATTGGTGCATCGGTGACAACCATCATCTCTGCTTTTCTGGTGAGACGAAAGCCTTGAATTATATACAAGATTACTCTTCCCATGCTTACAATTTCCCTTCTTTGGCAGTTGGCAAACGTAATGGGTCATTTTCAGTGGTTAACCTGCCCAAGAAAGGTAAGATGATTTTTCTTAAGAATGTGATTGTTGTGATAAATAGTTAGGCTGTTGAATTTATTCTTAAATTTATCATGAAAATATTTTCAGGACCTGTCGACAGGATGGCTTACCTGTGATCCTGGTTCTATGTTTAAGCCAGAGCATTACTTTTTGGGGGATTGGGTGCCACAATGGGTAAGAACATCCTTTCAATTTGTTAAGTTTGACACTGTCTTATTCTACTACAAGCTTATGTGCTTCCCGAGTCAGTTTACTCTGCTTTCAACCTACGCGGCCATTATATGGGGTTGACATGCAAGTGGTTTTGGATGACATATCAACCAAGTAGGAACTAACCAAAAAAACATGGTGGGTCTACATGCTATCTTGAAATTTCCTTCCATTTCTCCATCCCTTCCTCCCTGCTGCCCTCCCTCACTACCCTACCTTGATCTGCTGCTCCCAAACACCGCCCGAATTGTCCCCATTGTGGCGGAATCTGACCTCGGCATTGCTCTCCTGGTCGCCTTCTCACTCACATGAACAGTAGGAAGGGCATGTTTGCTCTCAATGTGTGCTTGTTCGATGCATGGAATCAGCAATGACAGGCACTTGTGTGAGCCTTGATTTGCATGCTTATGCAGACATGATTTTTCCTGGTAACCGAATGAACTTTCCAGCTTTTCTCTTTTTGAAAAAAGGTGGGCTATACAAAAGTCCAAATCGGCCGTGAGCAAGTTTAGTGAGTTGTTAAGAAGAGTCAACTCTCGCAGCGGCCTCAAACGAGTGGCACTGGCTTATACTCAGACTTCTGTAGATATAGAGAGAGGGGTAACGCTGTGTTTGACAAGAAAAAAAAGTCTACCTCCCACTTCTAGTACCCTAATATCCTTCAAGCCATGCTGTCTGTCCACCTCTGCACAGCAAGTCGTGACTTGTTGTGGATGCTGATGTATCTCGCAAGTGGCATCCACAGAGTTTGACATGTGTGCGCCATGTATGCTAAAACCACGGGGATTTGGGTAAGGTTAAACCTGGTACTTGAATGTCCAGAGTTTATCCCCTTTTTGATCCTTGAAACCTTGAAAGGTCAAACAACCATAATCACGTCATGCGCGTGTGATCAAGTTCTTGATTGAATGAGCAAACTATTTTCTTCTTCCATATCCATCAAATTCCCCTGCTTGGTGTATTAATGCAACTTGATCATAATAACTGATGTATTTATTTTAGTCTATTGTTTTGTCATTGGGTTTGTATCATGTTTCCAGAGTTTCTGAATTTAACACTTTTCTCCTGGCAGTTTCCATGGAAAGAAGTTTTCCTTTTACCCGTGCAGTGGCATGCTTTAGCCCTTGGGTTGTTTGCATCGATAATAGCACCATTTGGAGGATTTTTCGCAAGTGGCTTCAAGAGGGCTTTTAAAATAAAGGTGCGTACTGCCTCGTTATTTTTCTCTCTTTAGGAATACTGAAGTATGGAGATTATACACTGTTTCACTACGATTTATCTGCAAATTTTGTAGGATTTTGGCGACAGTATACCTGGGCATGGTGGAATTACTGACCGAATGGATTGTCAAGTAAGTTGAAGGAACTTCCTTACGATTCAGTATCTAGCCTGTGCAGTTTAGCTGAAGAAATGTTGACTTTTCGTGCATTTTCGCAGATGGTCATGGCAGTCTTTGCATACATATATCACCAATCCTTTATCTCGCCCCACAATTTCTCTGTTGACACAATCTTGGATCAGGTCAGTATTGTATCTTGTTTTCATATCATGATCTTGTTATCCTGGGTGATTCTCATGCATTGCCGACTTTTGGCCATCCAGATTGTAAGAAACCTAACCTACGAGGAGCAGAAATCCTTATACCAGCAACTAGGAGAGATCTTCCGTGAAAGGCAGTTTATGCAAAGCTGAAGATTTATTTGCGTATGAACCACACAACCACACAAGACAGCTGCGTATGGTTCATTATGTAGTTCTAGATCTATGTACAGCATCATAGCTCCTCTGTACCGTGATAGAGTGATGTCCTTATCCAAACCATTGTACAGAACGGAGTGTGGATAGGGTTTAGGTTCTTGATCCGCTCTCCACTTATGTTGCTTCTTTTAATCATCTGCGCTAATTCTCTCCTTGTTCGTTATCATCAGTGTTCTTGTAAAAACAGAGCTGGAAAAGCTTATTCGTGTATATCACTTTGTCGGTCTTCGCATCAAATATTTTGTAAGCCCTTAGTTTGCCAGTGTCCTTTGTTTTTTTGAGGAACCCTGTCTTGCTCGTTAAACAGTCACGGACTCGAATTGATTGTTGGGGTGCAATGGCAAATGTTTCTTGTCTCGTAATTTCTGCTCCTTGCACATTTTTTTTTTCTTTTTGGAAAGCTTGCGCCAAACATCTGTTGGTCTCGGATAATTCCTGCTCGCGCAGCATGATAGAGATTTTAGTGAGTACTACCACCTTCCTAAAATGTAAGGTGCGCTTTGACTTTTCTGGTCTTCATCGTATAACTTTGACTATGATTTTCACTTGTTCTATGTCCACTAAATTAGTATAAATATACATGAAATAACACTCTTTTGCAAGACAAATATGCTGGTTATACATATTCAATGCATGCATTTTTAGGCTAGTCATTCTTGAGAGTAACTTAGTCTATGTTACTATCTTAATAATGGATACTACATTTGTTCTGATTTATTGGTCCTCATTATATTTTGTGCCAAATTTTGACCATAAATATAACCAACAAAATGTTCATGTATGTCATAAAAATTTATATCATTAAAAACTATGTTCAAATACAAATCCAATGATATAATTTTTGTTGACATGCACTAATATTTTATCAGTTAAATCTTTAGTCAAAATTTAGCATAAATTACAAAATGGACCGATAAACCAGGACGGAGATAGTAGTAACATATGTGTGGTGTCATGCAAGCCTTCCTTTATTTAGACGTAGACTCATCTTGTCTTAGGGTGCGTTATGTTATGGTAACATATTTATGTTACCTCAAACCTCTCTTTCCTTGTTAATTGCTTGCCACGTTAGCAAATTCGTCTTGATATACGTTACATTACTAGCTAAGTTACTTCACTATGATCTTCTAATGCACAAGGGCTTAGATGAGGTGCTAAGCACATTAAATAGTTTAACAACTATATCCCCAATGCATAGGTGCTTAACTTGTTGTAGCTAAGCTCTCTTCATTTAATGAATTAACTAATAAACTCTTTCATGCATCGGTGAGTTTGCTTCATTTAAATGATTTGCTTAGGTTTACGCGCTTGGCGTTGATTCTTTGTAGGGTCACCATACCCATCTCTTTCCTCTTAATTGTTTTACCACATCAGATTTTTCGCCTACGTGCAGGGGAGGAGCCCATTGAGCCTATCCGTATGCACAAGAATACGGGTCTAAAAATTAGTTAGTACCTAGTATCTAAATAAAAAAGCCCAGTGCATCCGGGTCGGCCCATTTCAGCGACGCGTCTGCGGCCCAACACAGCAGTACGCCTGCGGCCTGCCGCCTGCGTACGCACTCACGCTGTCCGCTTACCGATCCAGCTCCTCACATAGTCACGTCACGTATAGCTCCACTCATTTCTCAAAAAAAAAAAAAACCGTATAGCTCCACTCACAAAAGAAAAAGAGAGAATTCCTTATTTGGTCCTTTCTTAAATTTTGTTTCCCTTTTCGGCCCAAAATTTTTCTTTCTTCCCTTTTTGACATTCAAACTTCATTTTGTTCCCTATGTGACACTTCCGTCAGTTTTGGCCACTAACGGTGTTAAGTCTGAACTAAAAAGACTGTTTTACCCCTAGTGTAGTTTGTGATCAGATTATTTACATACAAACACATGGATGATGTGATATGTTTTGTGGTGTTGAATAAACTAGATGATGTCCCGCGCGTTGCTGCAGAAATATTTATGGCGGTAAAAATTAAATTCAACAAAATTATATGATTCAAAATTCAACAAATGTATGTGGTTCAAATATTCAATAGTAGTAATAGACCTAAGAACTAATAAAAAAAGAGGTTTCTTTGCAAGGAAAGAAAGGAAGTTCAGTATAAGCAACAATTTCACATATTATTCTTATGTGTAGCAATCAGGTTTGTAGCTAATCTTGTCTGATATGCATGCATCTCTTAGCTAGATAGCGTCCATTAGATACGTAACTAGGTTAATTAGAGGAAAAAACTAATCATGCTTGCCTGATGCGTACATGCGCATACCAGCGATGACATGCACACACGCGTAACGGCACTGGCATGCACGCACGCGCAGCGTTCTCGCTGGTGAGGCTGCCCGAAGACGTCGACCTGGGGATCCTGGCGCGCGCGCCCGGCTTTGCCGACCTCTTTGCGGTGCGCCGCCGCTGGCCAAAGGGCGGCTGCCACTGCAGCTCCCTCTTCGGAAGCGGCGCCACGGTGGTGAAGGTCCGCGGGTTCCGAGCATCGTCGACGAGCCAGGGTAGGTCTTCAGCCCCGGGCGTCACCTGCTCAGCTCCTTCATCCCGGGCGCCGACGGCGTCTTGCCACTCGCGTGCACCGCGGCGTCTTTGTCGTGCGCTCCAGCAACGTGCTCGTACATACTAGTACTACTAGTAGACGTTCGAGCAAAGGATCGATCAGGGATTCAGGAAGCCAGCTC
Source organism: Triticum timopheevii (assembly GCA_963921465.1). Lineage (NCBI taxonomy): Eukaryota > Viridiplantae > Streptophyta > Magnoliopsida > Poales > Poaceae > Triticum > Triticum timopheevii. The sequence goes on along the minus strand of OY997266.1, from coordinate 446,456,894 downwards.
TGTATTATGGCCAGCTCCAGCGACACCCCCACCCTCTCTCTTCTCGTTGTGGTGACATACCACCACCAGAGCAGTTAACTGAGTTGGATGGAACAATGGATGGAAATGTCACACAGGGCACAAAATGAAGTTTAAGTGTCAAAAAGGGAAGAAAAATATTTTTTGGGCCAAAAAGAGAAGCAAATTTTAAGAAAGGGCCAAATAAGGAATTCTCTCAAAAAAAATGTACTACTAGTCACGTATCCTAATCAATCCAGCTTCCACGAAAAATAACTAACGGAAATGTTAACGCCCACATGTGTGGGCGTTTGCACATCGCCCACACGGCTCCATCACCACTCATTTTGCCACGTATGAATAGATGACATCAGCAGAATTTTTTTTGGTTTTCGGCTTAAAAATGTTGTATCTCCTAAATAAAAAAGCGAACTAAAAATCCGTTTTCACCATTAAATCCGTCTCGACGAGATCTTCAAAACTAGACCCCATCATGGCAATTCATATGCAATAGACATGACAACTTTTAATTCAATTTTTTTTCATCAAAACATATCAACAGGGGATCTAGTTTCGAAGATCTCATCGCGAGGGATTTAATGGTGAAAACGGGTTTTCAATCGGATTTTTCGTTTAAGAGATAAAACATTTTAAAAACTGAAAATCCAAAAAGATTCCTGCATGCATGCATGCGATGACGTGGCAATCTGTTTATATTAGAGACGTGTGGTGCGTCTCCCTTTCTGCCACACGCGTGACAGTTAGCGCGACCCATAACTAATCTATCCATCTCCCTCAAAAAAAAAGAAAAAACAACCAATCGATCCATTGACTATAGATCGATTAGGTTTCTGTAGACAGTCTCGACGCGCACGGAGCCCGTCTTGGCGTATCGCCGTCGGCCGTCGTATAGACACGCGCCAGCGGCAGGGCGCCGGACACCGCAGACCACGCAGCGACGACGGTGAGTCGTTTAGGACAGGACGCATGCGAGCGACGCCGCACGCCGCCGGCCGGTCTTGGTAATTAGCGACCTTTCAAATCTTGAATCTTCGTATGTACGTGCGTCCATGGATTACAAAAAGGTCGTGATTGTGGATTTGTGGTAGCGCATTTGTCTAATTGTCTTGCTTTCCCTAATTTCTTTACAAACTTAAACTGCAATATTAGCCAATTATGTATAAACTTGTAGCAAATAGGAAAAATCACTATGCACAAAAGCATGTGGAATTTTCTAGGATTTTTTTACACGGTACAAACGCAAGCGCTCATATACACGCGCATACACTCACCCCTATGAACGCATACACGCACACCCTATCCCTATGAGCACCTCCGAAAGACTGAATCGGCATATCATCTTAAAATTTATGAAGTCACAGTAGGAGTTGAAGCCTGATGGGTTGGGGATACCACAATTCCTCTAACCATCCAACCACATGTTTGTTCGCGACATTTCATACGGTTATAACTTCTAATTGGGGTATATTTCATCTATCTATGCAAGTCTATGTCGCATTTGTAATTTGTTATTTGTAGACAAGATTTTGATTCTGGGGAATTGAGGGATCTTGATAAAGATCTACGCCTCTATATTGCTGATGTACACACAAATGATACTTTTTCCAACATAGCAACAATCACTAAGCTTTAAAAAAAATGGTGTAGACACGAAGGCACATTGTGTATCCTTTGTTTAATCGGTTGTTGAAACTAGTAATTGTCTTGCCTATTGCCACCGCTACAATTGAGAGATGCTTTTCAGCTATGAGGCTGGTCAAAACTTGCTTGTACAGTCGCCTCAATGATGTTAGTTTGAGTGATGATCTTATTTGTTATGTGGAGAAAGAAGAAACAAAAAAGGTCATCAATGCTCAAGTGGTCGAGTATTCAATGGCTCGGAGGAACAAAACGTACTAAAGGTAACTTTCAATTTATCATTTAAGTACTTTCATTCGGCAATTTTAGTATACTCTACTAGTATGTTTAATTCTATTTGTATCTTGTAGGCTATTGAACCTTATTGTCGGATGATGTATTTTGGGATTTGGAAATGCAACATGATCTTTTTCAAGTAATTTTGACCCTTGTTTTATATTATAGTAAGCATTTTGATGGCTACATTTTGTTTTTACAAACCGCCTTCTTGTTATAGCCAATAATGTGTGCTAGAAGTTATGAAACACACCTTTATTTAACACATTCGTTGCTTATTTTTTAAGCTTTGTTAAAGTGGTGCATCGGATAACATTTGCTCCCGCTCCGCTCATGCCTACGTGGCAGACTTAGCATCTGTACATGGTGAAGCATTGGGAGAGGCCTTATGTATCAACATTTAAAAAACTGGGCAAAGTCAAATGTACTTTACATTTTGGGAAGGAGGGAGTACTATCTAGTCTTCAATAAAATGTCTTTTGTTCACTAGGCACGCTTCAAATGCTTCTCTTATATTTATGTAAATTAACATGAAATCTTGGTCTGTGATATGCTTTCAATTAATGAGGTGTTCACTTCTTAATTAACCAACTATAATGTGCAAATTTAATTACGTTGAATCGATATGAATATCATGTGTACAAAAAAAGTTTAACCCTAACAACAAAATAGTAAACCTACATAAATACATCCATATAAGCATATTATTGCACTGGTATGCGTCGGTGCTATACAAACGGTTTTTAACCCCTTTCCGCGACGACATTCAGAACCGTCGCCAATTGAGTGACTGCGATAGAGGGTCCTTCCCACACGACCCAGAAACCGTCGGGGATATGCCCTCCTGGCACACACGCTCGGCAAAATGAGGTCGTGTGCGACCGGCGAGCGCTCAAATATGGTTATACGTACAATAGTGCTAAAAAAATACAATTATATAGACGAAATCATTTTCGGTCATAAGTACATCCCACACAGTCAGTCCCCGCTAAACGTTTCCATTCGTATGTACATTCCACACAGTCAATCCAAGGAATATGTTTTCGTTAGTATGTACATCCCACACAGTTAATCCAAGAAGTACCTATCGCACGCGTACTTCTATGACCAAACGTTTGCGATGCGCACAAGATCACAAACAGTCCATAATTTCGAAGCATGTGTGATAAGGTGACTATCATAAACATTTAATAAGAAAGAACTGTGTGCGATGCTGTTGTTAATCGCACATGTTTTTTCTCGGCTGATCGTGTGTGCAGTGCAGATTGATCGTACACGTAGTGGATCCTAGAAACATGTATGATCTCCACGTCTATCGCAGACGTTTCACTTTCATAAAGGTGGCAGGGGAAGACGCGGCAGTGGAAGCCCGCGCGGAGAGGAGTACGAGGGTTCACTGGTTCAGATGCGGTGTAAGGCTGCTGTCGTCGCAGGGCCTGACCAGCGGTGGGAATAGTAGGGGGCGGTGAGGCCTCTGCAGCAGCACAGCCGGCCACGGGAGGCAGGAGCATGCGGCACGACCGGCGCTGCTTTGGGCGGCTGGAGCAAGAAGACCAGAGGTTGAATAAGCACTACGACCGTTGGATGGACATCGTACGGTCACTGGAGCTAGAATCGTTCATATTGACTAAGTTGACAAAGCCCTCCGTCTCCGTCAACTTAGTAGGCCCACAAGTCAGCCTCCAACCAAGGAGGGTCCCAGCTAGTAGGAGGAGTATTCATTTTTTTGTGCGTAATAAGGAGGCACTTTTGGTGGGTCCGAGCTGACAGCAGGGGGAACATTTTTTTCAAGAAATATGGTGGCCCGTCCGGTGGATCCCGGCAGTCAGGGGGGAAACGTTTTTTTTTGCAAAATACGGTGGCCCGTCCAGTGGGTCCCTGCTGTCAGGTGGAGGAATAATTATTTTACGCATAATAAGGAGGCACTTCCTTGCGGCTGTTGTGGACCCAGCTGTCAGCCTCTCCACGTACAGTACTTTTCCGATGGAAGTCGGTCGTTGACCACATTGACCACGCCGTACCGAGAGCACCACCGCGGTGGAAGACGGAGAGGCTTAGGAAGGGGACGACGCGGAGCCGGGGAAGACGCGGTAGTGGATGCCCACGTGAAGAGGAGTACGAGAGTTCACTGGTTCGGTTGCGGTGTGAGGCTGCCGTCGCCGCAGAATAACAGGGGGTGTGGGTGAGTGGAGGGATGGCCTGGCCAGCGGTGGGAGTAGTAGGGGGCGGTGAGGCCTCCGCGGCAGCACAACCGGCCACGGGAGGCAGGAGCAGGCGGCACGACCGACACTGATTTGGGCGGCTGGAGCAAGAAGACCAGAGGTTGAAGAAGCACTACGGTTGTTGGATGGACATCGTACGGTCACTGTAGTTACAATCATTTATATTGACTAAGTTGACAAAGCCCTTGGTACGCGTCAACTTAGTAGGCCCATAGGTCAGCCTCCCACTATGCTGGGTCCCAGCTAGCTCGGGGAGTATTAATCTTTTTGTGCGTAATAAGGAGGCACTTTCTTGCGTGCGAAGATATAACTGGTGGGTCCGACCTGTCAGCGGGGGGGGGGGGGGGCATTTTTTTCGCGAAATACAGAGGCCCTTCCGGTGGGTCCCAGATGTCAGCTCAAGGAATCATTATTTTGCGCGTAATAAGGAGGCATTTCCTTGTGTGCGGTCGTGAACCCAGCTGTCAGCCTCTCCACGTACCGTCCATGTCCGATGGAAGTCATTCCTTGACCACGTTCACCACGCCGCGCCGAGAGCACCAGGGCGCTGGACGACGGCGAGGCCTAGCAAGGGGGCGCGGAGCCGGGGAAGACGCGGCAGTGGATGCCCACGCAGAGAGGAGTACGAGGGTTCACTGGTTCGGCTTTGGTGTGAGGCAGCCGTCGCTGCAGAATAATAGGGGGTGTGGGTGAGTGGAGGGATAGTGTTATGGCGCTGCTAGAAGGAGGGCGCGAGAGGGCCGGCCGGGGGCCTTTTTGCCCACGGCCGGGCAAGAGGGAAGGGATTTCCTTCTTAATTCTTGCTTAATTAGATTGATACATCTCCTCTCTTTATATAGAGAGGTTTACTTGACTCTCAAGCAAGGCTTACTTGGCCCCTAAGCAAGCGACCCTTATCTCTAATTAACCCTAAGACTAACGGGCCCAGGCCCATTACGTACTCTAACAGATGGCCTGGCCAGCGGTGGGAGTAGTAGGGGGCGGTGAGGCCTCCGCGGCAGCACAGCCGGCCATGGAGGCAGGAGCAGGCGGCACGACAGGCGCTGCTTTGGGCGGCTGGAGCAAGAAGACCAGAGGTTGAAGAAGCACGATGACCGTTGGATGGACATCGTACGGTCACTGCAGCTAGAATCGTTTATATTGACTAAGTTGGCAAAGCCCTTGGTACGCGTCAACTTAGTAGGCCCATAGGTCAGCCTCCGAAATGGTGCGCCCCAGATGTCAGGGGGAGGAATCATTTTTTTAGCGGCCGAAGCTAGAATATTCGAGATTGCAGAAGAAACACGATATCCGTTGGATAGACATCCAATGGCCACTGCTGCTAGAACCGTGTGTTGACTATAAGTTGACAAATCCTTGCATACGCGTCAACTTTTTTTTAGGGGACGCGTCAACTTAGTAGGCCCACAAGTGTGTGGCAGAGAACTTATAGCCCATTTGCGATTTGTAAGAACGTACAACCTATTTTTGAATTCTAATGGAATTTACTAACCCATTTACGGTTTGTTAAAAGTACAACCCATTTTCTAGCTAGGACAATGATTAATAATTTCAACCAACCGTTTCATAAAATTTTCCACATTTTGATGGGATCCGAAATAATTTTATCCCAAAATTTCTAGTCAGATTAAATATAAATTTGTATTACATAAAAATCCAACGAAACATTGCGCGTGCAACAATAAAAAATTAAGATTTTCAAAAAACATAAATAATATTTTATAAACTAATTTCGTGTTTGGTGCATTGTTTTATAGTTACTGCCCAGTTTTTATAATTATATCCCATTTATTATTTTTAAATCCCATTTTCCTGTTAAGCCTAATGCATCCCTCCTAGGAAAGATTTGCAGCCCAGCGGGGCGGAGAATAAGAAGTTGACCTTGCCTGGGTATTCCTCAAAAAAACGTATAGCTGGCCTAGCCATTTTCATCTTGAAAAAAAATTAATATCTGGGCTAGATATCTGGCCTGGGCTAGATGGGCCACAGCCGCCCAGTTAATACCCTGCTCTCCTCTGAACAACAATGAAAACATCACTCAAGAAAAACTCTGCAGTGCTCACGCCTCAAAAACACAAATACTGCTCGAGCTGCTTGGTCCCAGCTGTAGGCCGTACCTTGTGCAATTCTCTCGTTTATATTGACTACATAGGTTGACAATGGTGTGGAACCGTGATGTCAGGAAACCAGGAAGAAGCAAAAAAATATAGTTGTACATAATAAGGAGGCACTTGCGTACGTACGGCTATGGCCCTAGTGGGTCCCTACTGTCATCAAGTCAAAATAAAGTCATCTCCTGAATCCTCATGTCCATTGACCATGTTAACAATGCTCGGCGCCACGGCGAGCGCAACAACTCGAAGGGCGATGGAGAGGGCCTCGCGGGCCCTACGGATGGTCTGATACAGCGTCCGCTACTCATTCAGAAAGCCAGGATCATCAGACACCTATGAGCACCTTTGAGAGACTGAGATGGCATGAAATGGTAAGGCCGCGCTTGGGAGCTCTGGTTTATTTTACACCTGTATTAAGATACAAGTGTAATTTACTCGTCATCGGAAACAACACGTAAAATACAAGCGTAATGAAACCGAGGGACCGAGGTCTATAAGTAAAACCGGCGGGTTACTCGTGTAATTTGAGAGACCATTGTATATTTTACTAGTCGAAATCGACCAACCAAGCGCTTCGCCTGAGACCATATGCTTTTATTTACAAGCGTCAGCTTTACAAGCGATTTTGGTTGGAAAACGACGATCCAATCACGACCTAAGATGATGAGTTGGTCGGAAGATCATATGGTTTCACGTCTAACCTACCCGACTTGTCGTATAGGCTATGAGTGAAACACAAGACGATGAACTTCTTAAGCACGGAAACAACAGAAGAGGATGATCTTCTTAACAAGCAAATCACTGGCATTAGATCGACATGTAAAACAATACGAACCATTATTCTCAGGAGGCATGGTGAACAGCTCGTGATGCCACATGCCACAACATTCCAAGCTCAACTTTGAAATCAAACACAAGGCCTGGCATTACATAGACAATATGCAGAACAAACTCTTAAAATACCTTATATAAGTCAACATTCATGTGACTATGCATCTCAGCAGAGTAACTATTTACTTCTAAACTGAACACATGAATAGGAAAAAACGATCGATGCTGCTCACACCAAAGGGCGTCCCACTCAAAAATATCAAATGCATGTCTTCTGGCTAACATCAATGAGCAAAATTTGACAAGGTTTTCCAATTCCAATATATTAAACTAATGTCTTCTTGCTAACATCAATGGTTAAACATTGACAAGCTTTTCCCATTCAAAATATGTAATGCCTATGATCGTGGAGTCCTGTCATGGCTTCTTGTACTTGTTTGGGAACTTTTTGCCCAGTGCCCTCCACGTGTTGTAGAGTTGCCTATGCTCTCTGCAGAGTAGTCATGTCACTAGCGTCTACTAATACTCTGTAAAGCTTCTCGGCCATTCCTTCTGTAATGTAGCGCAAACAGTGACTGCTTCTTTCTGCAAAGTGGAACGACCAACTGGACCCAGTAATGCAGTAGTTTGCCTTAGACACATTGGCTCCTTTTGTGTAGTTCAACTAAAATCAAAGTCGGAATAAAACCAAGCTTTAATTTTGATATCCCTGTAAGCAACAATAGGTATAAGGGAATAAGATGTACTACCTGAGACTTCGGGCTGCAGCAGTGTAAACCGTCGTATGATCCGAGGGTGCCAGCCGTCTTTCCTTCGACAGGTTCTACCTAGCCAGGAAATTAAATCCTGTTTATGGTTTAGGGTTCAAGTCATAGTGACCCCATCAATAGTTTTTCTTTTGTACACGCTCTCACAACTTTTGTCTTTAGTTGTGAAGTAAATATTGGCTATGATCTGTGAATCATTGAGATGCATCAGCATGCGTGTTAGTTTTCCTTTGTATTTGATGGAATGTTGTAATGGCGCAACCTTGGAGTAGGAATGAAAATGGAGAGGAAAGTTTTCATTTTTCCGGAGAAAAATTGGAAACAGAGAGAAACCAATGTTTTGTTTCGTTGGATCGCGCCATCGAGCAAAACCAACGTTTAAATCACGCCTGTCGTGTTCGTGTCTCACCCTCCTCCATGGCTCGACCCCACACGGTCGATCGGCATGCCACTCATCGTAAACCGAGTATATGATAACTTTCTCGTCTGCTTGTCGATGGATCGCACCATGGAGTACTAGCACTACTGAAAGAGATTGACGAGTTGGGGGAGGACAGCTAGCTGTAGCACGGACTCCCAAGAACTTTTTACATGCATGTTGTGGCTGGCTATTGCGACCTTTGAACATGGAGCAGTCGCGTGCACCAGGAAGCGGCACGGGCGACGCTCTCTCAGCCGGCGCGCCGCTTCAATGTCGGCGCCAGTGAGAGGTCGCGTCCGCTCTGACCGGGCATGAATGCGGCACTAACCGTTTCGGGCGGGAAGCATGCGCGGGTGATGAAGAGGGTTCAGGTTGGTCAGGAGCGGCCGTGGCAGCGGTCCGGACGCCCGCAAACAAGAGATGTTATATGTTAATATTGCTGCATATATAATTAACAACGTAAATAATGTCATCAACCATTATTTCTTAGTAATTATTTCCCTTATACCTATTGTTGCTTACAGGGATATCAAAATTAAAGCTTGGTTTTATTCCGACTTTGATTTTAGTTGAACTACACAAAAGGAGCCAATGTGTCCAAGGCAAACTACTGCATTACTGGGTCCAGTTGGTCGTTCCACTTTGCAGAAAGAAGCAGTCACTGTTTGCGCTACATTACAGAAGGAATGGCCGAGAAGCTTTACAGACTATTAGTAGACGCTAGTGACATGACTACTCTGCAGAGAGCATAGGCAACTCTACAACACGTGGAGGGCACTGGGTAAAAAGTGCCCAAACAAGTACAAGAAGCCATGACAGGACTCCACGATCATAGGCATTACATATTTTGAATGGGAAAAGCTTGTCAATGTTTAACCATTGATGTTAGCAAGAAGACATTAGTTTAATATATTGGAATTGGAAAACCTTGTCAAATTTTGCTCATTGATGTTAGCCAGAAGACATGCATTTGATATTTTTGAGTGGGACGCCCTTTGGTGTGAGCAGCATCGATCGTTTTTTCCTATTCATGTGTTCAGTTTAGAAGTAAATAGTTACTCTGCTGAGATGCATAGTCACATGAATGTTGACTTATATAAGGTATTTTAAGAGTTTGTTCTGCATATTGTCTATGTAATGCCAGGCCTTGTGTTTGATTGCAAAGTTGAGCTTGGAATGTTGTGCATGTGGCATCACGAGCTGTTCACCGTTCCTCCTGAGAATAATGGTTTTAGCTAGAAGGGCGGGTGGGACGTGGCATCGGCCCATACCACGGTGACCCCCGATTGGGACACACCGGCTGTGGGTTTTCTCCCTTGCTGATGTCGATCGCATCTATGCAGAACATTGTTTCCTTCCCCCAGCTGCGGGATCAGGCCGGATATGTGACCAGCAGTGTGGCCACCGTCGTTCTATGCTTGTGAAGAGAGCAACCCAAGCAAGCAGGCTTGTAGCTTAGGCTCCTGCTAGTGTATATATAGTGGTTTTCTTTTTCTCTCCATATCAACCATTTTATATTGTGTATGTGTCATTGAAGAGTGAAATGATGGTTGCTTCTTCCGACTAACTTACTGTGTGATTTGACTACTCCTTAGTGGCCCCTACACGTACCCCCCTACGTGTATGCAACAGTCACACGTACACATGGACACAAAAACGCGCGCGACGCCCTAATGTATGCATGTCTGAGCACACGACGGAACACACACGGTCACGCTCAAGTGCTCAACCTACACGTGCATGCACACGCATACTCAGCCAGGGTGAGTTAGTGACTGTATAAACACCGAAAAATGTATATATTGAGCGCAATGAGCGTATTATGAAGTCCACTGGCCATATTTTTACAAATATACAATGACAGACAGTGTATTTATCTCGTTTGAAATCAAGCCATATTAACCGGAGAGGAGGCATTATGGACTAGCATTACTTTGTTGTGTCCCGTCAACTTGCCAAACGTGGAGAAGCTTGCAGGACGGGAGAAGCTTGCGAGCGGTGGCTCGCAGGACAAGGAGAAACTTTTGACTAATGCAAGCTCTCCCTCGATCAGGCGGTGGACATGCAACAGTTAATTCGGTGTCAGATTACCAGAAGCATACACTATACTAGTACTATTATTGTTTGACTTCCCGAAGAGGCGAACAGCCAAGCGCAAAGTTTACTAGTACTAGTACTACTACTATAGTCTATAGAGGTATGTACTATACTACTAGGAACTGGATGGAGGAGCGTCTGCACTCTTATTATATTTTTAAAATGTGATAAAGCAATCTTCAACACATCTGGTTCTCTTCGAGGGTTCTCACATGTGATAATGGAAGTTGATTGCATGGAACACTCGCCATAATTCTCGCTTAATTCTGGCTCATATCCTGTTACAAATAGGAGCGCTTGGTAATATTTCCTCTTTTTTGTTATTCAGCATGTAAACAGGTCAGCAAACCTTGCGGCGCATCTTTGTGCGAACCGTGCTTGCTGCACTTTGAATGTGGCCGAGAGCTGGCTTGATGAAACACCTCGCTTCCTACTTTTTTTGCGGGGTACCTCGCTTTCTAGTGACCAGTGTCTTGGATGATCGTCCTAAGAATGCTTATATGTGAATAAAGCTCTCTCATTTACCCACAAAAAAGACTAAGCCATATTAACCGGAAAGGAGGGAGTATGGACTAGCACTACTTTTTGGTGTGTTCCATCAACTCGCAGAACGAGGAGAAGCTTGCAGGACAAGGTGAAGCTCGCTTACGCCTTTTGACTAATGCAACCTACCCTCGCCCAGGTGGTGGACATGCATCAGTTCATTCGGTGTCAGATTGCCAGAGGCATACACTATAGTACCGAACATGCGGAGTACCATCATTGTTCGACTTCACGAAGAGGCGAAGAGCCAAGAGCAAGGTTTAGTAGTACAAGTAGTACTACTACTAGAACCACATGGTGGAGCGTCTGTACTCTTATTTATTGTTAATATCTGATAAAGTACACATTTATTCGAGAGAAGGGCGGAAAATGGCAGCCCCACATGTAATGATGATATCGATCAACCATGCTCGAATATATCTTGGCCTTCGTGCGAGCCCGTCTGTGTGTTCTCGCTCCTCGTCTCTCTCAAGGAATGGCGGGTTGGCCATTTTGCCGTCAATTGATTTTGGTTTGCTCACACTCCGGCCCCACATGTCAGTGATATGCCAAGATGAGGTGCGTTGACCGATTGGCCATACACGTACTTGGTTTTGCACCTTCATACTACTCCTCCCTTCGTCACAGTTTACTGGGCGCGCTTCATTATGATGCATTTCTGTCAGTGCATTTCCACCACCAGAGAGACTTTAGACACGTTTGGTTTAATGCTCAATTAATTAGGGCGTGGTAACCGCAATCAAGTCCACAATTTTCTCTCGATGTACTATGGAGTGGAGTAAGTGCATGCATGTGTGTACACGGGGTGGAAGCACTGCATGCATGTGTGTACGCATTATTTCCTCTAGTAATAGACACCGTGCTATAAATACCAATGCTATTTTTCAGGCCGATCGCTAGTCGCCTTGGTCCCAAAGATTTTTTTCTTTTTCTGAAGCGCGCTCTATAAACAGTGACAGATGGAGTAGTATGAGCGGATTCAAAGAAGAGCGTATTGATGGTTGCTTCTTCCGAGAAACTTACAGTAGGAAAGGTGTGGCTTATGATTTGACTGATCATTACTCACTATTAATGCGGCGTGACAACCGGGCTAAATCTCCCATGCGGTTGTGCACTACTCCCTCGGTTCTTAAATATACTCCGGAGTATTTGTCTTTCTAGAAATTTCAACGAGTGACTACTCAAATATTTGTCTTTTTAGAGATTCAAATGGACTACTACATATGGATGTATAAAGACATATTTTAGAGTGTAGATTCACTCATTTTGCTTCGTACGTAGTCACTTGTTGAAATCTCTAGAAAGATAAATATTTAGGAACAGAGGGAGAACACATACGAAGCAAAATGAGTGAATTTACACTTTAAAATATGCCCATTTGAAATTTGTAAAAGGACAAATATTTAGGAACGAAGGAGTATAATTTTGTGCATGGCACATGGACCCGGATGCTGAAGAGGCTTATGGCAATGCTATCAAGCTTCTAGCATTTGTTTACATAATTGACGTACTATACAAATAATTTTCTAGCGACATGAAATTGTACAATGGTGTGAGCTTTCAGCTTTTTTTCGTGTATCTTGCCATTGATGATCTTTCAAAATCAATAAAAAACTAACTTCCTTGCTAATGCATCTCAATTATTAGCAGATCAGAGCTAATATTTACATCACAACTAAAGACAAAGTTGTGAGAAGGTGTTAAATTAAAATTGATCCATGCTTTCATTGGCAGCAATGTTCCCCAGCTCTGTCTAAATCAGCAAGGCATGTTGGGGAAAAAAGTAGCCCTTTGGAGCATGCACCATTCTGATCATTTTGTGCAGTTCCACTAGAATAGAGCTGAGCGTCCCTGTTCCAAAGATATTAAGTGTGATTACGATAATAGAGGACTGCTGATGAAACAATAAACACACAAATAGAAGCCGGTCACCTTTGCAGTCTCTCTTAAGACTAACTAGTTGGAGAAGATTAGGCTCGGAGTTGGATCAGGAGGATAGAGCAAAACCAATCTCCCTTTGTGCAGTCGCACTGAAATGTAGAGACGTTGCCCGTGTGATATTTTAGTACAACTGCACAAAACACTCTTAAGAAAAAAGTAATTTGTGTAGTTCACCAAAAGGTCGCAATAGCAACGAGGTGAAATGGATAGCCCTATTTGCAAAAAAGAGGTAGAAAGGAAACAATTACTGGCCAATAACAGTTGATGACACATGCGACGACAAAAAAGAAGCATATTCCTTGTCCTAAAGGAAGATAACAACACGGTTGTGTTTGTCGAAAATGGTGTGAGGATGAGATTGCAATATGGAAAGTACGCCGGATGAGCTACGTTTTGGGCAAAGAACTATGGAAGATCCACATGCAGCGACGTGGGAAGACGGGTAGTGGAGAAAGGTCAGAGGGGATACCTGGAGGTCGTCAGGATGTAACTAGGTGAGCGGCGGCGGGCGGAATCCGCCCATACTGTGGCAGCGAGCAGGTGGTGTGGCCCTACATCGCCGGAGCTTGGTCAGAGAGAACGACGTGTACCGCAGATCGAGACGTGCTGCCTTGGCGCCATCAAATGGAGAAACGATGCACATCCTCCCTTTCCCCCGGCGGACGGGATGCGGCCGGATCAGTGACCAACAGTGAGAGAGACAGAGGCCACCGCAGCCTTGTGTGAGATACTCTGAAGAGAGACAAACCCAGGCAGGCAGGCTCCATTGTATATAGTGGAGCAGACTACCTTTTTCTCCATAAAAATCGTTTTATATTCTGTGTACATGCCATTGAGCGATATAACTTTATTTAAAAATAATGCGCCAACGCATCAAGTCGAACTTTGTTTCGTGCACGCGTGGTACACGACCTCCATAGGTAAACAACCGCTACACTCGTTCAAATTAGCACGTGGGCTGCCATTTCATACAGAAATGAGCTCCACCGTGTACCCGCGCGGGTGTGGCTGGGCACGAAGCATGAGTATGTGCATGGTGCACCTATTCTCTTCTTGTATACGTACACCACCTATGTGGGGTTGTGTGAGAGAGATACAAACATAGAGAGATATAGTGTGTGGGTTCGTGAGAGTTTTTTTTGGGGGGGGGGGGTCAATTAGAAAATGTAACATATGCAATGTGTCTGAAATAGAGTCCTGGATATATCATATATATAGAGTGTCGATCCACGAGAAGAGAGTGGAGGTATCATCGGCTTGAGGTGTCCATAGAATCGAAGAGAGGGATGATGTGTGTGTGCGCGCGTGCGATTGATAAAGAGTGCCATCAAATTTGTGTGTGCCCACGTCAAAGATATAGAGTGGCTGGCCTACTGGAACGTGAGAGGGGACATGTGCAATTTGTCTCTGTGGCATGGATACCTACCTACAGCGCTCGACTATCAGTGTGTGGTGGGGGGGAGGGAGGCCTAATTAACTATAGAGGTACAATGGCTGGTATATGTGTGGAGGAGGAGAGAGGCCTACCTCATGTATTAAGGGAGATCGACCTACCTCATGTATTCGGGGAGATCGATCGACATCCATGCATATGTGTAGGAGAGGAATACGGTTGGGAGAGAGACAGAGCTAGAGCGTTGGAGGGGGTGGTAGTGGAGTTGCTTCTAACAAATGGTGGGATAGGCTTGCTAGACAAACGGAGGGCACGCGTGCAATATCAATAAGAGAGGGGATGGCTGCCTGTCTATGCACGTGCGTGTGAGAGACGGGTCAGGAGGCATGCATGAATGATGAGGGGGGACGATATGGCTATGGTAAGCAGACGTAACTACATAGGAAGATCAGTCGTCCTTTGTCAGGTAAAGGAGAGGCATAAGTTGTGAGGTACGTCGATCGATGGGGGGGCGGAATAGTTAAAGTCGACCTAGGTATATGTTGGGAGATCGATCGGTATACATGCATGTGTGTGTTAGAAGCAAATGAGGCATGGGGAGAAGGATAGAGAGAGAGGGATGCATCTAGGAGGTGGTGCGAGAGGCATACTATATCGAGGGGGAAGGAATGTGCGAGTACGAGATCGATGAAAAGAGTGGTGGGAGTGAGGCATGGTCGGTGATAAGAGAAGAGGGGAAGCTTGTGTTTGTGCTAGGCACACCTGGCTAGAGAGGCATATCAATCGATGTGTGCCATAAAGAAGGAGCTGGGGGTCCTACACACACCGTGGGTGAATGACCTAAAGTGAAAAGATGAATTTGCACGATGGAGCTAGAGAATGCTGAGGGAGGGTGAGAGGGATGCGGGCGTGTGCATGCACGAGAGAAAGTTAGCGCTAGCTACAAAGATAAGAGGATTATGTGGGTGTAAAAGACGAATAGAGATCATAGTTCATTATAAAAAGCGAATTCAGATATTGGAAGAATTTATCATAGTGTTTTAAACCGACGCATGTGTGAATATATATAACGGTGATACACATGGTGTGGTTATGAACATGTTATACTACATATAATATATTTTATCTCTACTCTTATAAAAAACGGAGTTGTTGATGATGGTGTGCCTACCATTCTGCAATATAGGCCGTCCGATTTATATCTGACGGATAGGAAGGAAACTATGGCAATTTTGAAAAAAGATACCCACACCCCTCTCCATATTTGTAAATTAGGCCTCCCCTTGATCATGTTGATGTTCTGTGGAACGCATGGGCATCTTGCTAGTACTACGTATAATATATAGAACATTGATTATAATTTGGGCTAATGTGTGGCTTTTGCAGCTCAGGTGTAAATACTTGTCATAATGTAGGGGGCGGGGCACTATACTTTGTGTGATAAACACGGTGTATGTATGGAACATGGTTTAGATTATGAATATATAGTTAGTACATCAAATTTACTATTATTTGGAATCAACATCAAGTGTATTCAAAAAATAGAATTCGAGTTCATGTAGTACACATAGTTCATATCTATCTCCATAGTAATCATGTGGTGTGTTATTAAGGTAATACACGAATGATGGTTGAAGTTGTCAACAATCATGATTGTAGATTCTTATTGAAATAGAGAAACAAATTCAAATTCAGTTCGAATTGCAGCGGTAGTATAGACATTTGGAATGCACTAAAATGTTGGTATGAGTAGGTGATGACCCACAAGTGTAGGGGATCTATCATAGTCCTTTCGATAAGTAAGAGTGTCGAACCCAACGAGGAGCAGAAGGAAATGATAAGTGGTTTTCAGTAAGGTTTTCTCTGCAAGCACTGAAATTGTAGGTAATAGATAGTTTTGTGGTAAGATAAATAGTAACGAGTAACAAGTAAATAAAGTAAATAAAATGCTGCAAGGTGGCCCAATCCTTTATGTAGCAAAGGATAAGCCTGGACAATTTCTAATAATGAGAAAGGAGCTCCCGAGGACACATTGGGAATTATCGCCAAGCTAGTTTTCATCACGTTCATATGATTCGTGTTCGGTACTTTGATAATTTGATATGTGGGTGGACCGGTGCTTGGGTACTGCCCTTACTTGGACAAGCATCCCACTTATGATTAACCCCTATTGCAAGTATCCGCAACTACAACAAAAGTATTAAAGGTAAACCTAAGCATAGCATGAAACATGTGGATCCAAATCAGCCCCTAACGAAGGAACACATAAACTAGGGTTTAAGCTTCTGTCACTCTAGCAACCCATCATCTACTTATTACTTCCCTATGCCCTCCCGATGAGAGGATCGTTGGTGATGACGTTGGTGATGATTTCCCCCTCCCGGAGGGAAGTGTCCCCGGCAGAACAGCTCTGCCAGAGCCCTAGATTGGTTCCGCCAAGGTTCCGCCTCGTGACGGCGGAGTTTCGTCCCGTAAGCTTGCCCACGATTTTTCCCAGGGTAAAAGTGATGATATAGCAGAAGATGGACGTCGGAGGCCCACCAGGGTGCCCAGGAGATAGGGGGCGCGCGCCCCTGTCTCCTGGACAGGGTGTGGGGCCCCTGGCCTATTTCTTTCGCTCAGAAATTCTTATAAATCCCAAAAAGTTGTTTCGTGGAGTTTCAGGACTTTTGGAGTTGTGTAGAATAGGTTTCCAACGTTTGCTCCTTTTCCAGCCAGAATTCCAGCTGCCGGCATTCCCCCTCTTCATGGTAAACCTTGTAAAATAAGAGAGAATAGCCATAAGTAATGATATATATTGTGTAATAACAGCCCATAATGCAATAAATATTGATATAAAAGCATGATGCAAAATGGACGTATCAACTCCCCCAAGCTTAGACCTCGCTTGTCCTCAAGCGGAAGCCGAAATCGAAAAATATGTCCACATGTTTAGAGATAGAGGTGTCGATAAAAATAAAATACGGACATGAGGGCATCATGATCATTCTAATAACAACAACATATATAGATTTTGTCATATGATTTCCTATGCTCAAGTAACAAGCAATTCACAATGTCAAGTATGGTTCAAAAACTTCATTGGGAACTAACAAACTATAACATCAGAAAGAGTCAATTAAAGAGCTTTCCAGCAAGTCCACATACTCAACTATCATATAGTCTTCTACAATTGCTAACACTCACGCAATACTTGTGGTTATGGAGTTTTAGACGGACACTGAGAAAGATAGGGGCTTATTGTGTTGCCTCCCAACGTATTCACCTTTAGGTGATGTCAACAATAATAGCCCATGCTAACGAACATCCAATTGGATATGTATATCATGATCTTTCAAACACGAAGAGCTTGCCAAAGGATAAAATGAAAAAGGGAAAGGTGGAGATCACCTTGACTCAAGCGCAAAATAAAAGCATAAAGTAAGAACATGAAGTAAAAGATAGGCCCTTCGCAGAGGGAAGCAGAGGTTGTCATGCGCTTTTAGGGTTGATGCATAAAATCTTAATGCAAGAGAACGTCACTTTATATTGCCCCTTGTGTGTGGACCTTTATTATGCAGTCCGTCGCTTTTATTACTTCCACAACAAGTTCATACAAAGCTTATTTTCTCTGCACTAATAAGTCATACATAACTAGAGAGCAATTTTTATTGCTTGCACCGATGACAACTTACTTGAAGGATCTTACTCAATCCATAGGTAGATATGGTGGACTTTCATGGCAAGACTGGGTTTAAGGGTATTTGGAAGCACAAGTAGTATTTCTACTTGGTGCTAGGAATTTGGCTAGCATGAGGGGGAAAGGCAAGCTCAACATGTTCGGAAGGTCAATGACAACATACTTTAACTGAGATGTGAGAAAACATAAACCATTACGTTGTCTTCCTTGTCCACCGTCAACTCTTTTAGCATGTTATACTTAATGAGTGCTCACAATCATAAAAGATGTCCAAGATAGTGTATTTATATGTGAACCTCTCTTTCCTTATCACTTCCTATTAATTGCAACGATGACCAAGACTACGTTCATCAACTCCCAACAATTTTTATGCCTCATACTTTCTATGTGTGAAGTTATCACTATCCATAAGATCAATATGAACTCTTTTATTCTTTCTACTTTCTCAAGATCATAGCACATAGCAAAGCCCTTGACTCAACACTAATCTTTATTATAGATAGCTCACGGACTCGAATACAAAAAGAGATCACAAAGCAAAACTCAAACTACTTGATATCAAAACTTCAATCTACTAGATCAAGATACTACTGAAAGGATCGAACTAAATAAAGCGATAAAGATAGGAGTGTGATGGTGATACAATACCGGGGCACCTCCCCCAAGCTTGGCAGTTGCCAAGGGGAGTGCCCATACCCATGTGATTATTTCTCCTTATTCACGGTTGGTGTTATGATCTTCTTGGTGATGATGCCCTTCAGGATGTGGTTCTCCTCCTCGAGCTTATTGACTTGTTGTTTGAGATCCATAATCTCTTTACGGAGCTTACCCATAATGGCCAAAGCTCCTTTTACCCAAGGATGCTGCATAGCTTCTGGAGAACAAGTGAAACTCTTTTTCATATTTTCATAAGAAAGAAATTTAGAACTGGAAGGGATGACCGAAGTTGGAACAACCAAGCTCGGTAGTTCCCCTATCATGAATTCTGCTCGGAGACGAGAGGTGACTTCTTGATCTTCTTCCATGGCATCTATCCTTTTCAAATCAGCCTCCATCTCATCCTCTGTTGATAGTCCAAAGTGGTAGGCACCGCTATTCGCTCTTGGACCTGGCGTTGGGTGAGACACCCGGCTCTCCCCAACTGACTCCTGAGAAGATATCTTGCTTAATTCTGCAACAGGAACAGCTCGAAACGAAAACAGAGGAAATTTGCGTGATACGGTGGTCAAAACCCTCGGGAGTATATATAATGAATTTTTACCGACCAAAATACGTAACGTGCAAGAAAATGGAGTCTGGGAGGCACACGAGGTGCCCACGAGACAGGGGGGCGCGCCCTACAGGGGGGCGCCCTCCACTCTCGTGGGACCCTCGTGCCCCTTTCAGACTACTTCTTTCTTCCTAAAATTCTTAAATATTCCAAAACTGATAAAAATTGCCATTGGAGTTGTTTTGGAGTCGGTTTACTTACCGTACCACGTACCTATGCCTTTTTGGAATCTGCAACGTTCTGAAAAGTGTCCCTTATGTATTCCTCAGGGGTTACGGTTTCAATACTATTAGTTTCAACATTGATAGGATTACCTGAAATATAATGTTTAATTCTTTGACCGTTTACCACCCTCGGATTTGTGCCTTCGAAGTTGTTGATTTTTATGGTACCAGTACGATAGACCTCCTCGATAACCTAGGGACCTTCCCATTTTGAGAGAAGTTTTCCTGCAAAAAATCTTAAGCGTGAGTTGAATAATAACACATAATCTCCTACGTTAAACTCACGCTTTTGTATCCTCTTATCATGCCAGCGTTTGACTTTTTCTTTGAAAAGCTTGGCATTCTCATAGGCTTGGGTTCTCCATTCATCAAGTGAGCTAATATCGAATAACCTCTTCTCACCGGCAAGTTTGAAGTCATAATTGAGCTCTTTAATAGCCCAGTATGCTTTATGTTCAAGTTCAAGAGGTAAATGACACGCTTTTCCATAAACCATCTTATAAGGAGACATACCCATAGGATTTTTGTATGCAGTTCTATAAGCCCATAATGCATCATCAAGTTTTTTGGACCAATTCTTTCTAGATCTATTCACAGTCTTTTGCAAAATTAATTTGAGCTCTCTATTGCTCAACTCTACTTGACCACTAGACTGTGGATGATAAGGATATGCTATTCTATGATTGACATCATACTTAGCGAGCATCTTATGGAAAGCACCATGAATGAAATGTGAACCACCATCAGTCATAAGATATCTAGGGACTCCAAACCTCGGGAAAATAACTTCTTTAAGCATTTTAATAGAAGTGTTATGATCAGCACTACTAGTTGGAATAGCTTCTACCCACTTAGTAACGTAATCACCAGAAACTAAAATATGTGTATAACCATTAGAGGCAGGAAAAAGTCCCATATAATCAAAGCCCCAAACATCAAACGGTTCAATAACAAGAGAATAATTCATAGGCATTTCTTGACGTCTACTAATGTTACCTATTCTTTGACATTCATCACAAGATAAGACAAACTTACGAGCATCTTTGAAGAGAGTAGGCCAATAAAAACTAGATTGTAGTACCTTGTGTGCAGTTCTATCTCCAACGTGGTGTCCTCCATAAGATTCAGAGTGACACTTGTGTAGGATCTGTTCCTGTTCATGCTCAGGAAGACAACGTCTAATAACACCATCTACTCCTTCTTTATAAAGGTGTGGATTATCCTAGAAATAATGTCTTAAATCATAAAAGAACCTTTTCTTTTGCTGGTATGTGAAACTAGGCGGTAAATATTTAGCAACAATGTAATTAGCATAATCAGCATACCAAGGAGCAGTACTAGAAGCATTGACGACTGCTAATTGTTCATCAGGAAAGCTATCATTAATAGGCAGTGGGTCATCAAGAACATTCTCTAACCTAGACAAGTTATCTGCAACGGGGTTCTCAGTTCCCTTTCTATCAATAATGTGCAAATCAAACTCTTGGAGCAAGAGAACCCATCTAATGAGTCTAGGCTTAGCATCTTTCTTTTCCATAAGATATTTAATAGCAGCATGATCGGTGTGAATAGTAACTTTGGAATCAACAATATAAGGTCTGAACTTATCACATGTGAACACAAATGCTAAGAACTCTTTTTCAGTAGTAGCATAATTTCTCTGGGCAGTATCAAGAGTCTTACTAGCATATTGGATAACATTCAATTTCTTATCAACTCTTTGCCCTAAAACAGCACCTACAACATAATCACTAGCATCACACATAATTTCAAAAGGTAAATTCCAATCAGGTGGCTGAACAATAGGTGCAGTGATCAAAGCTTTCTTAAGCACTTCAAACGCTTCTACACAATCATCATCAAAGACAAAAGGAATATCTTTTTGCAATAAATTAGTCAGAGGCCTAGAGATTTTAGAAAAGTCCTTAATGAACCTCCTATAAAAACCGGCATGACCAAGGAAACTTCTTATACCTTTTATGTCCTTGGGACATGGCATCTTTTCAATAGCATCAACTTTGGCTTTATCAACTTCAATACCTCTCTCGGAAACCTTGTGCCCCAAGACAATGCCTTCATTAACCATAAAGTGACACTTTCCCAATTTAGGACGAGACTAGTGTCTTCGCATCTCTGCAAAACTCGATCAAGGTTGCTCAAACAATCATCAAAAGAGGATCCATAGACAGAGAAGTCATCCATGAATACCTCACAAATCTTTTCACAAAAATCAGAGAATATAGCCATCATGCATCTTTGAAAGGTAGCAGGTGCATTACATAAACCAAAAGGCATACGTCTATAAGCAAAAGTACCAAAAGGGCAAGTAAAAGTAGTTTTAGATTGATCCTTCGCTGACACAAGTATCTGAGAGAAACCAGAATAACCATCTAGAAAGCAAAAATGTGTGTGTTTGGATAGCCTTTCTAGCATTTGATCAATAAAAGGTAAAGGGTAATGATCTTTCTTAGTAGCTTTATTTAACTTACAGAAATCAATTACCATCCTATAACCTGTAATAATTCTTTGCGGGATCAATTCATCTTTATCATTAGGAACGACGGTAATACCTCCCTTTTTAGGACACAATGGACAGGGCTTACCCATTCACTATCAGCAACGGGATAAATAATACCTGCCTCAAGGAGCTTTAGTATCTCATTTCTTACCACTTTCTTCATCTTGGGATTTAATCGTCTTTGAGGATCTCTAACTGGTTTGGCATCTTTCTCCACTGAAATCTTGTGTTGACATAATGTGGGACTAATGCCCTTAAGATCGTCCAGAGTATATCCAATAGATTCTCGGTGCTTCTTCAGAGTTTTCAATAATCTTTCTTCTTCTTTCTCTGAAAGGTTAGCACTAATAATAACAGGATATATTTCTTTTTCATCAAGATAAGCATACTTAAGATTATCAGGTAATGGTTTGAGGTCGAACACGGGATCACCCTTGGGTGGAGGGGGATCCCCAAGAATTTCAACGGGAAGGTTATGTTTCAGCACAGGTTCCTGATTAAGGAACACCTCATCTATTTCTTCTCTTTCTTTCATAAATATATCATTTTCATGGTCTAGTAAATATTGTTCTAATGGTTCAGTTGGAGGAACAGCAATGGAAGCAAGACCAATAATCTCATCCTTACTAGGTGGTTCCCTTTCATGAGGTTGTCTACTAAACTTAGCGAAATTAAACTCATGAGACATACCATCTATGCCAACAGTGACAATATTCTTTTCACAATTAATCTTAGCACTAGCAGTATTCAAGAAGGGTCTACCAAAAATAATGGGACAAAAGGCATCTTGTGGGGAAGCAAGAACAAGAAAATCAGCAGGATATTTAACCTTCCCACACAAAACTTCAACATCTCTAACAATCCCAACAGGTTTAATGGTATCCCTATTAGCAAGCTTAATAGTAATATCAATGTTCTAATTCAACGGGTGCAATGTCGTGCATAATTTCTTTATATAAATCATAAGGGATAGCGCTGGCACTAGCACCCATATCACATAAACCATGATAACAATGATCTCCTATTTTAACAGAAATAGCAGGCGTGCCTACGACAGGTCTATGTGTCTTAGTATCAGGTCTAGCAATATTAGCAGTCTCACCCAAGAAAGAAATGACAATGCCATATAAGTCCTCATCCAAGAGATCTTTAACCATAGCAATACTAGGTTCAACATTAATTTGCTCAAGAGGTGTATAAGTCCTAGTATTACTCTTACGAACAACAGTCGAAGCTTTAGCATGATCCTTTATCCTAACAGGGAAAGGAGGTTTTTCAACATAAGCAGTAGGAACAATAGGATCACTATAAGTAATAGCCTTTTCTTCGACTGTAATAGGTGCGACTACTTTCACTTCAACATGAGGATTATATTTAAACCACTTCTCTTTAGGGAGATCAACATGAGTAGCAAAAGTTTCACAAAAAGTAGCGACTATCTCAGAGTCAAGTCCATACTTGGCACTAAATCCATGAAAAGCATCGGTATCCATAAAAGATTTAACACAGTCGAACTTAGGTGTCATACCTGACTCCTTACCATCGTCGGAACCCCAATCTTCAAAGTTGCATTTAATTCTTTCCAATAAGTCCCATTTGAAATCAATAGTCTTCAGCATATAAGAACCAGCACAGGAATTATCAAGCAGGTTGTGATTATCAAGAGAAAGCCGAGCATAAAAATTCTGAATAATCATTTCCCGAGAGAGCTCATGATTGGGGCATGAATATAACATTGACTTAAGCCTCCCCCAAGCTTGAGCGATGCTTTCTCCTTCGCGAGGCCAGAAATTATATATGTAATTGCGATCACGATGAACAAGATGCATAGGATAGAACTTCTGGTGAAATTCCAACTTCAATCGCTTATAATTCCAAGATCTCATATCATCACATAGCCTATACCAGGTCGATGCATCTCCCTTCAAAGATAAAGGGAAGACCTTCCTTTTGACAACATCATCGGGAATACATGCAAGCTTAAATAAAATCCACAAACTTCATCCACAAAGATAAGGTGTAAATCAGGATGCAATGTTCCATCTCCTACAAATGGATTAGCTAGCAGTTTCTCTATCATACCCGAAGGAATCTCAAAGTGAATATTTTCATAAAGTTCAGTAGGTTGAGGAGCAACGCTTTGCTCTTCTGGTTGGGGTGAAGAACCCCAAACAAGCCCCTCAAAGGATTAGTTTCCATAGTGACATGTAACAGAAAATTTCAGCACACTATATAAATGTTTCCTTACCAAGTTCCACTCACCAAAAGCGCTACACTCCCCGGCAATGGCGCCAGAAAAGAGTCTTGAAGACCACAAGTGTAGGGGATCTATCCTAGTCTTTTCGATAAGTAAGAGTGTCGAACCCAATGAGGAGCAGAAGGAAATGATAAGTGGTTTTCAGTAAGGTTTTCTCTGCAAGCACTGAAATTGTAGGTAATAGATAGTTTTGTGGTAAGATAAATAGTAACGAGTAACAAGTAAATAAAGTAAATAAAGTGCAGCAAGGTTACCCAATCCTTTATGTAGCAAAGGATAAGCCTGGACAATTTCTAATAATGAGAAAGGAGCTCCCGAGGACACATTGGGAATTATCGTCAAGCTAGTTTTCATCACGTTCATATGATTCACGTTCAGTACTTTGATAATTTGATATGTGGGTGGACCGGTGCTTGGGTACTGCCCTTACTTGGAAAGCATCCCACTTATGATTAACCCCTATTGCAAGCATCCGCAACTACAACAAAACTATTAAGGTAAACCTAACCATAGCATGAAACATGTGGATCCAAATCAGCCCCTAACGAAGCAACACATAAACTAGGGTTTAAGCTTCTGTCACTCTAGCAACCCATCATCTACTTATTACTTCGCTATGCCCTCCCGATGAGAGGATCGTTGGTGATGACGTTGGTGATGATTTCCCCCTCCCAGAGGGAAGTGTCCCCGGCAGAACAGCTCTGCCAGAGCCCTAGATTGGTTCCGCCAAGGTTTCGCCTCGTGGCGGCGGAGTTTCGTCCCGTAAGCTTGCCCACGATTTTTTCCAGGGTAAAAGTGATGATATAGCAGAAGATGGATGCCGGAGGCCCACCAGGGTGCCCAGGAGATAGGGGGTGCGCCCTATAGGGGGGGCGCCCCCTGTCTCCTGGACAGGATGCGGGCCCCCTGGCCTATTTCTTTCGCTCAGAAATTCTTATAAATCCCAAAAGGCTGTTTCATGGAGTTTCGGGACTTTTGGAGTTGTGCATAATATGTTTCCAACGTTTGCTCCTTTTCCAGCCAGAATTCCAGCTGCTGGCATTCCCCCTCTTCATGGTAAACCTTGTAAAATAAGAGAGAATAGCCATAAGTAATGAGATATATTGTGTAATAATAGCCCATAATGCAATAAATATTGATATAAAAGCATGATGCAAAATGGACGTATCAGTAGGTTACATGCATTATATAGAAAGCGATTTTTTTAATTGGACATAACATGGATTCATACTCCCTCCTTCCATCTATATAGGGCGTAATGCATTTTTTAAGACCGCCTTTGACTATTGACAAGATTAATAGTACATGGCATGCACAATGTGAAAATTATATCATTGAAAGCTCCTTTCACAGACGAATTTAACTGCGTGCTTTGTGTAAGTTGCATGTCATATATTATTGCTCTAATATTTGGTCAAAGTTAGCATTGAAAAACACATTAGGCCCTATATAGATGGATGGAGGGAGTAGCTTTGAATAGCATTTGTATAGTAAAACGGGGCAAGACTCTCTCTTTGTGTGGTGTGAATAGTTTTATTTTTTTGTTTTCTTTTTGGTTGAGGGAAGTGCGAATTGATTTGGTACGTACAAGTACAATATTACACGTTAGGCTTGTCCCTAAAATTCAACCCGCGCCTTGTTATATCCCGAAAATTCAGATATCGTGCTCCCAAAACTGGCGCCTTCACAACCCGCGCCTTGCTATCCCGAAATTACAACGCGCGCGAAACTCCCTCCAGCTGCCAAATCCGGACACAAAAAATCCCCCTTCTAACCCTGAGCTGAAAGGGCCGCTAGTTCAAATCGGTGGGGGTACTTTTGTAACACACCCTACATTTTGGACAAGCGCGTCCCTAAGTCATGGTTCATCCCCTCCCATCGCCTCCTTTTCGCCATTCGAAATCCCAGGCCGCCATAACCTCTCCGCTCCAGCCGCGAAACCCCACCCTCCTCCATCCGCCACCTCACCGCTGCCCAGCCGGAGCCTCTTCCCCAATGACATCGTCCACCGCAACAACTCGATGTCCCTCATCCACCTCCCTGGATGAGGATCCGCCATCCATCTCGTCATCCCGCCGGTTCAGTCGCCCCGTCCTCCACCTCCAAGGAGCTGCTCTGACAATCGCCTCGTCTATCGCGGCTGCTCCATCCCCACAACGCTGCCTTAACCTGCTTCACCGGAATCACAACATCCTCATCGACTCCTCGGACGAAGCCGAGGCCTACTTGGCGCCACCAAAGAGGTTGTACACTCATCGCATTGCACCTTCTCCTTAACTCGACCTCCCGGCGCTGATGGTGCTCCATCCTGCACCCCCATGGAGCGGCTACCTTGAAGCCGGCGCCACGGGCGACATCTCCATGGTGGCTCTCCCCCAGTGCGAGGCCCCTTCGGCGGCGGCGTCCATACCAGCCGGATCTGCTGATGCTGCTCCGGCTCTCACTCGCTCGCTCGCGCTGTTGCTGCTACTCCGGCTCTCACTCGATCACTTGCTCGCCCAAGTGCTGCTGCTCTGGCTCTCGCTCGCTCGCGCTGCTGCTGCTGCTCCGGCTCTCGCTCGCTCGCTCACGCTGCTGTTGTTGCTCTCCCCCTCGCTCGTGCTGCTGCTCTGCTCCGATTTAGCTACACTTTAGTCGAATGAATCGACTTTTGGGTCAGTCGATTTTCAGGGGGTGGGGGAGCTCGCCAGAGTTAAGGAAGAACCACCCGCAGCGGGGACGAGGGCTCGCCGAAGAGGTACCTACTATCTATCTTAGGGTTCAGGGTGGGGGCGGGGCCCTAGAGGGCTGGCCGGGGCGGTGGTAAACCGGCGGTGTGGAGTTGTTTCGGGGCGGCGAGGCGGCCCTGGGGCTGGTGGTTCGGCCGGTGGTGGCTGGCAGCTCATTGGGGTGCAGGTTGAAGATGAACTGCAGGCCCTCCCTAAACTACATGTCAAGTGCCTCTCTGCTACCATTGCATTCAGTTTCGATAGTAACATTCAGATTCCACAGTAAATTTCAGTTTCGATAGTTAAGCTCAGAGTCAACAATTTTTACCTCATCTGTTGTAGTCAAGTGGTTTTTGCTGATGTAAAT
This sequence comes from Triticum timopheevii, assembly GCA_963921465.1. Taxonomy (NCBI): domain Eukaryota; kingdom Viridiplantae; phylum Streptophyta; class Magnoliopsida; order Poales; family Poaceae; genus Triticum; species Triticum timopheevii. The sequence goes on along the minus strand of OY997266.1, from coordinate 446,429,610 downwards.
TTTACATCTATTTTACATCATCTATTGGAGATGCTATTAGAAATCACTTGAGATTGAAGATGTTTATCTTGTGTTGCTTCAGCCTTGATGTCTTACGGCTCACCAGAGCTGCTCCAATGACAGAACGATCCATCACAACAGAGCAGTGCCCTGGACGCCGTCTATAGATTCCTCAGATTTTCCTCCACACCTCCGACAACCACCTCTGCCTCAACTGCTTCAGCGACTAACCCAATGATGGTGAAGTCGACACGACTACGACAAAGAGGTTCTACACTTGTTGCATCACTTATTACTATACATTCATGTCGATCCATTAGGGCTATTTTGGTTCAACGGAAAAACATAGCAATAGGGAATTTTCCAATGGCACTCTACTATTCAATTATTCATGCATTTTGTTGAAAGGAATGAAGCAAAACATCCACCTGGACCTACTTTTCAAAATCCTATGCATGAAAACAAGACCAAGTGCTTTAGTGGCAGAATAACATTCTAAAAGTACACACTTTCATATGGTTCCACTTTATTGGCCATGTTTCTGTGCATTCCTCTGCTCTTCCAATTCCTGTAAACCAAACACCCAAGTTGACAGAAATCCTGTGTTTACAAATGCTCTGTTTACCATGTGCATTCCTATCCTATTCCAGTGTTTTTCATATCCCTGCATTTTTAGAATCATGCAAGTCAAATGAGCCCTTATAGAATTACTTCAGTTACAAGTAGGTGTCGAAGGGAACTTTGTGTGGTTTGTCCTGCTCCTGCCGCGATGTCGTCCACCTCACCTGAGCTGCTCCATCAATAGAAGCATCCACCAAACCAGATATCACGACTCCTGAACGTCTTTCGCCGCCTTAGATCTCCTTCCCTGCCGTCGGCACCCACCGCAACGGCATCACCATCATCGACTCAGCAGATGAACCTGAGGAGTACACGGGTCCACAAGAGAGGTCGCACTCTTTTGTTTCTACTTATGTTATGCATTGCTTAAAATTACCTGCTACTTTGTCATCCTGTTCACCTCTTGGACTCCAAGTCAGGTCCAAATTAATGTTCAAACTTGAGTTCTAAATTAGTTGTGGGGCACATATCGAGGCAGCAATGAATAGTATCTCTGTCTAATATCTGGTTCACCTAGGGTATGCCTATGTTGTTCATCTTGGGTGGGAAACAAATAGTAAAGCAATCATCATCTGTATTTTTTATTAAATTAAAGCAATCATCAGCTTGCTATCATTATTTTTGGATCCATCCACTAGTTGTTACCATCACTCTAAATTTATGCAAGCTCTCCTTACATAATCTCACCATATTTTTTTGTATGCATGTCAGATATTGTACACAGTCATGCTAAACATGTAGAGAAAAAGAGAAGAGTTTTGCGCGGCAATACAATGTCATGCAGACATCACTCCATGGTGGGTTCAATGGCAAACCCTCCTCACCCCTCTTCAGATTGTAATCCAGAGGAAGATATTTGTTCTAAGGCGGATTCAGACGCCGCTGACCACTCCTATTTACCCCCCAAGGTGTTTGCTCTACCTTGGCATGTTGATGTTAGTCATATCATGCATATGTTGCCTTGCAGTGCCTACTTTTGACATCATATGTGTCAGCTGCTTAGTTTAGACATGTTCTGTAATGCCACCTGTCTAGTTTCTATATCATATATGGGAATTATGCAGTCTCATGTCTTTTAGCCAGCCATAATATATGTGAAATGTGCAATGCCATCCTATTTAACCAGGCATCATATATTTGAATGATATCTTGCCCATCCTTTTCTTCATTACTTTTACATTTGTTGACAATGTTTGTACATTAAACTAATCTTCCTGTGAATCAGCCATTTGGGTGGGAGATGGAAAAATCTGAAGCGAAAACAAGGCCTTCAGAGCAGATAGTGCTACCTGTCGAAGCCGATCTCTTGTTGGGTCCCGATAGCTCCTCAGAGATGGATTCATAGACAGATGACCAATCATATTCCCCCACCGAGGTGTATGCTCTAACTTGGCACGGTTATACTGCTCATATCATGCATATGGTGTCTTGCATTACGTAGTTTAGACATCATATACACAATATTCAACACCATGTTCTTAGTTCAAACATCATATCGAATGCCCTCTGTTTAGCATATAAATCACATATGTGAATTAAATGATGCGATCCTGATTACTTAGATAACATGTAGGTGAATTATGTCATGCGATCCTATTTAATTATTCATCATATCTTTGAATTACGTTATGCTATGCTATCCAGTTTAGACAGACATCATATATGTGAAATTATGTCATGCTATCCGTTTAGTTAAACAATATAAATGTCAACTATTTCATGCCCTCTTTTTTCCACACTATCTATTGCATCTGTCTCTCATACAATGTCTGTACATTCAACTATGTTTCCTATTTATCAGCCATTTGAATTGGAGTGGGTGATGCCAGTATCTAGCGGACTAAAAACACGGTCTTCAAATAAAACAGTGCTACCTCTTGGTGGAGATAACACCCTGGTTGTACATGCACGAGAACCAGCCCTACCACACATAACCCAAACTCTCACAGATTGTACCCCTACTGTGATGGACAGAGAACCAGCTTCACCCAATCTAACCCCAACCCCAGCAGATAGTAACCCAGTTCCTGTTGACACAACACCATCTCCACCACAGAGCTCCCAAACAAGAGCGGTTAGTAAGGCAGCTCCAGTGCCCAAAGGGCCAGTACTACCACGGCGAACCCCAACTCCACTAGTTAGTACGCCTATTCCTGTGGAGGAAGCACAACCAACTAGTCGTAGTTTAGCATCTATCGCATTTGATGTTGTTAAATCGTATGTGCATATCTTCCCATCTTGGAAATATTATACTGAAGATGAAGGAAAATGCCAGTTGCGGATGTTTGTCCAGGAATTATGTGTAAGTAATGTTATTCATGGCAATTACTTTGCTTTGTCCCATGCATCCTAACTCCATGATGGTTATAATATAGCAAATTTTCCCATTTTTCTCTATAGAGAAGGACCGATTTGGAAACTCAGGATAAGGTAACCTATGCTAATACCTCTGCTATCTTCAAGAATGCTTGATGGCAGTATCGGAATTACCTGAAGAAAATGTACTTCACCAGCAAAGAAACTCATCAAATTCCCTTACGTTCTCCTGAGACACATTTACTGGACGATGACTGGGAACACTTTGTTCTATAATGGTCCCGAACCAAGAATGTGGTAAGGTCTATGAGCTCATTTTCTATTTTTAAGTAATATATTCTTGCGTCTTACTGTACTTTGTTCATGTAGAATAAGTGCCTAAACCTGAAGAACAACTGTTCTAATTTAAGATTCCATTGGTATCATAGTTCAAAAAAGCGCTAGGCGTTAATTGTGTGTTTTGCTACCGCCTTGCGCTTTACTGACCAAAGTGCGTGCTTATGTGCAGTTATGCACAGATTAAGCATAGTTATGCGCAATGCGTTTTGCCAATGCCTGGAGCCTAGGCGCGCTTAAGCGCTCGCTTAGGCGCGCCTTTTTTTAACTATGATTGCTATGGTGCATACTGCTTTGCTCTTGTATCACTGTATTTACTCATACGAACTTATTTTTAAATTGAAGGATCCAATCGAAACTCCAATGGCACAACAGGTATGTTCACGCATGTTTCTTTAACAGGTTTGGCCTTATCAATAGCTCTGTTGATTTCAATTTCAATTGTGTATACAGTTGACTTCTCATATCATGCACATTACTAGCATCACAACAGAGCCAATAGTGTTATTTTACATGTAGACCCATGGTACCCATTTGAAATCTTGTTGTGCCGTGTAGTTTCCCACGCTTTGTACTGCTTTGTCTTGAACTGATATGATTTGAACTGTGTCTCTATTTTGATTTGGCAAGACAATGCAATGACCATAGGACATATATATATATATATATATATATATATATATATATGTTTGTTTGATGCATTTATTATGTACTAGTACTTGGCAATAGAAGACTTGGTAGTTTAATCATGTCCACCTTACTAATGAACTGGTTCACCAAAATGAGTTTCATATACTAGTACATGCTAAACCTGTTATGTGTCTTCTTGTTTCTTATTTTAGAATGCTGACAAAATATTGGGGAAGAGTGCCTTATTAAGCAATGGTAAAGGAAGTAATGCAGATAAGGTTCAGGATAGTGAGACATCCTTGTTGGTCTCCAACAAAGCTGATAAAACAGCTAAGGAAGACTATCTTGAAGATAGTGAGACAACCCCAAAGTCCTGTCTTGGTTTAGTGTTCGAGTTACTGGCCACTACCGCTTGCACAAGCTATTCAAACTCACTGTCTGAATCAGTTCGGTTTCTTGAGTCTCAACAACAATGTGAAAGACATCGATCAGCTGTGCTGCGACAAGAAGCGGAAGGACTGCGGAAGTCCCTGGAGCATTCAGATGCATACTTTCTGGTGCAACAACAAGTGTTGGAGGATTTTAGCGCCAAACAGGACAAAGCTAATAAGCTTGCTAAGCTTATTGCCAGCATGGTGGATACCCAGGAGAACGTTTCTTGAGCTCTTCTGAAGTTGTTTCAGTTATGCTCTTGTTTTGCTACTACGTTTATTTGCACCGGTGGCCAATTTTGATGGCCAGTGTATGTAATATGCTGCTTTGTTCCCTATATTTGCACTGGTGGCAAACTTTGATGCCGAGTGGATGTAATATGTGTAATAGCAATAATAGGCTAGCGTTAATTGCTTGCTTATTTATTTCCTTATTGTCTTGTTTAGTTGTTTGCTTGTAGTCACTGCAGTTCTTTTCTGTGTTTTTCTAGTGGCCATAATAACCTATTTTTGGTAACTAGGCCAAAATAATCATGGCAACACACGGACTATTGTAACCATGGGCCTCCTGTGGGCCGTATGATCCATGGGCCTTCTACGGGCTGTAGGATCCATTGGCCTTCTATACGGGCCGTAGGATCCATGGGCCTTCTATGGGCCGTAGGATCCATGGGCCTTCTATGGGTCGTACTATCCGTGGGCCTTCTACGGGCCATATGATCCATGGGCCTTTTACGGGCCATAGGATCCATGGGCCTTCTATGGGGCATATCATCATTTCGCCAATCACGGGCCGTACTATTCGTGTACCATAACGGGTCGTTAATAGGCCGTATTTGACGACTCTATGAAAACAGCCCAACGGGTTTTTTGACATGAAAACGACCCAATGTATTAACATGCCACAAACGGGCCGACTGTAACCATGGGCTGAATTTGTCCCACAAGCAGAAAATGACACTAACGGGCCGTAAGTAACCGAATGCTGGAAATGAGCCCAAGAATAAATGGGCCCTGAGAAGGCCGAAAGATAACATGGGCTGGAAACGGCTTAATGGAATAATGGGCCGTTAATGGGTATAAAGTGATACAGTGTTCATTACGGACCAGTTTCACCACAGACCGTTAATGGGCAAAGAGTTACAAAGGGCCTCATATGGGCCGAAAGACGCCATGGGCCATACATGGGCCGGAAGTTAAAATGGGCTGGAATTGTATTGGACGGCCCAGATGACGCTACTAGGCCTAATTCAGAGAGGTCATAGCGAGCCCTAGGTTAGCGGGCTGTAAATGGGCTATATGCGAACAGGTTGTTAATAGGCTTTCCGTGGGCCGGACCGCCACCTTTTGACCAAGTCAAACGGGCCGGCCTTTTCATAGGAATGGGCCTCTGTTGGGCCGTGCGATGTGTCGACGTATCATAGGCGCCTTGGATCCAATGAGTGGATAACATCTGTCCCAACGGTGAGCCGACACGTGTTTCCTCCAGCCAATGATGATTTTACACGTGGAAAATCCCCAATGGTTGGGGCTATTAATGGGTTATCGGATCCAAAACCGGACCCGATAGCTTAACGACGTTCTGTTACGGTGGATGCCACGTGTCGGTCACCCTTGACGAAAGCACTTCTGTGACGCACGATTTATCGTCATGGAAGTGGACACTTCCGTGATGATAATTTTGGTAATGTCATGGAACACTTCTAGGACAGTACATGTATGACTATCTTAATTTTGTCATAAAATCATCATGGATGTACATGCATGACAGAAAACGCGGCCTACTGTGACAAACACGTATCATCAAGGAAGTGTATTTTTTTGTAGTGAGAGTTTCTCTACAACCAACCTAACAAGCAAATACAGATAAACATGGCATATGTTTCAAAACTAGAAAATGCTCACTGCAACCAACCTAACAAGCAAATACAAATAAACAGGGCATATGTTTCAAAACTGGAAAATGCTCACTGCAACCAACCTAACAAGCAAATACAAATAAACAAGGCATCTGCTTGAAAACTGGACAAATGCTAAAAAAAGCAACCTTAACAACCAAATACAGATAAACAAGGCATCTGCTTAATAACTAGACAAATGCTCAGTGCAACCAAACTAAGAACCAAATACATATAAACAAGGCATCTGCTCGATAACTGAAAAAATGCTCACTGCAACCAACCTAACAACCAAATACAGATAAACAAGGCATCTACTCATTATAAATAACCAAATAAAGCCATTCATGAAACTAAAGTGTACAATTCATAGTTAAACATCACATAGCCCTATTGAACAATATATTTTTGCATAACTGAAATAATTAAACATGGCACAGTTAAAGCACCGCACGACAAATTCTACTACAACAAAGGGTACAGGTTGGAAAGCTAGTAAAGGTAAGATTTGCTGATAGGATGTTGCCTCACATTTCATGGGCGGGATCCTTCCAGTTGGAAGAGCACAGACCCATGGTGCGCTCTCTAATGTCACAGATGGGCTGTTTCACCTTGGAAGAACCTTTGTGGGTGCCCTCCTCGTGGTCGTGGTCGATGAGATCTGACTTGGCAATTGAGGATCCCAAGCCGCCGCCGTAGAGCGTGTCCTTCATAAATGACAAAATGGGCTCAATGGTGTATAAGGATCGTAAATCCTTGACCGCTTGGCGGGGGAGATCAGCAGCAGGGCCGTCAAAGAGATCGATGGCGGTTGAACCAGAGGGGTTGGGGATGGACCACTTAACCTATGACATGGCCCGCATGAAGCCGTCGTTGTCGACGAGCTTGATGTCATAGCTAGCTTTCCCGAGATACAATAATACACAAGCCCGTTGACATGAAGCCTTCGGCATGGCAACGTAGTCAACGTCTTCGCTGGCTTCCGCAGGGACGTGTTGCTCCGGGATCGACAGATCGGGGTGAACGACGGCCACCTCGCCAACGTCCGTCGGAGAGGCCATGATAAACCTCTTCTTGGCCGAACACTCATCGGGCTCCCCGGAATACGTGCTCGAGCTTAGGCTGCGACATTCTGGAGTAGGTGAGTGGATCTGGTGGGGAGGGACACTGTAGGCCTCATCTAAAAACTCAGGGGAGTGGGGAGACGGTATGGGAATCGCTGGGTAACCTGAACTTTATTATCTAAGCTAGGAGGAACGGGAAGACCGGGAGGACCGGCATGGGTTGGCGGTGGCGTCTACAAGCTAGGGTTCGAGGGGGGGAGGGGGCCGGGTGGGGTACTGTTGAGGGGGGTGGTGGTGTTTGAGGATACACCACACTACTCAAAATTTTAGTAATGGTGGGTGGAGATGGTGGTGGACGAGGGAGGGCGACGGTTCGGCTACTGCAATTTTACTATAAGGTCGGTGCTGGAGGAGTGCGGGCGACGGTTCAAGTACGGCAACTACTAAAATTTGGGTAAATGAATTGAAGTGGGGCGGGAGTGCCCAAGATTGTGCACGTTCCAATAAGAATATGCGTGTATGATAATAAGGAAAAGTGGCGGAACCGCTGACTTTTGCAACACTCAAGGCCGGTAGTTTATTTTTATATTTCTAGCTAGCTGGTCTATCATACACGGTTCGTTCTAATTTCTAAATGAACTTACCCGCCTTTAGCTTGCATAGTCGCGGTGATTTTACAGCACACTTGCATCGCACTCGGTTAAGCCAATACCTCCACCCTTTGCTCGCGCTTGCGCAGTTGTGGTGATTTTACAGCGCACTTGCATCGCACACTGTTGAGCCAGTACCTCCACCTTTGCTTGCGCTTGCGCATTCATCCTGATTCACAGTGCACTTGCATCGCACACGCTTAAGACATTATACCCGTGTCCGTTGAGCGTCATCAGAGTCTTTGCAGCAAAAAAATGTTAGAGAGGGTCAGAAGACAGCCACACCAACATGTGGCCCAAATATATATGAGTGAAAACGTTGATGTGTGATGTTCAAAATTCCAATGCACAACTTTGACCGCGCGGGCCCATGGTTGAGCGCATCATCGAAGATCGATGAGAGGGGCCAGAAGTCAAGAACCACCTGGAAGTGGCCAACTATATGTAGGACTATTGGGTGTGATGTTTAAAACTTTAAATACACAATGCACAACTTTGGTGGCACCTGCCTTGCAAACCCGAAAGCACCCTTGGATGTCGTAGCTAGCTAGGATGCTTGGCCCACCACCTCCCACTTTGTGTCAGCGGGGCAGATGCACGTAATGATACTTTGGTCATACATGCATGTCGCCATGACCTACCATAAGATGGACCAATGAATCTATGTTTGGTAAAACGACAAATGTTGTTGTCGATAAACCGCTTGGGCCAATAGACTGAACCATCATAAAAATCGCATGGGAGGGACCACAAAACGAGCACCTCTTGCATGCGGCCCAAAATGATGTACGTTGGAAGGGGTGATTGTACAATTTAGATGTGGTGCCTACCTCTCGATACAAACAACAACCATGAAGGTACGGTACTTAAGGACGAGATACACAAGGTACGATGTAGGTCGAACCAAGCAATCCGAGCATGTGGGAGGGAATCCTTACAACGCATGAGGTCGAGCATTGGTTGAACGACATGTGATGGTGACCGGCCCTAACACAAACTACGAGGAATCCATTCATGGCCAGCACATACCCCTCGTTATCAGTCAAAGGGATGATATATATACACTCGGGGAGCCCACAGATATGCGTGTCGTCATAAAAAACTGCACAAGGGAGACATGGTCGATCAGAGGACCCCGTATACACTGCATGCGGCCCAAAAACATGTATGGGTACGTTGGTGTGTGATGTGTTTAAATCCCGAATGCACAACTTCGATGGCCACCAACTACATTACAAATGGAACACCGTACCCGACTGTTGGAAATATGCCCTAGAGGCAATAATAAAATGGTTATTATTATATTTCCTTGTTCATGATAATTGTCTATTGTTCATGCTATAATTGTATTGACCGGAAACCGTAATACATGTGTGAATACATAGACCACAACATGTCCCTAGTGAGCCTCTAGTTGACCAGCTCGTTGATCAATAGATGGTTATGGTTTCCTGACCATGGGCATTGGATGTCATTGATAACGGGATCACATCATTAGGAGAATGAAGTGATGGACAAGACCCAATCCTAAGCATAGCACAAGATCATGTAGTTCGTTTGCTAAGAGCTTTTCTAATGTCAGGTATCATTTCCTTAGACCATGAGATTGCGCAACTCCCGGATACCATAGGAATGCTTTGGCCATACCAAACGTCACAACGTAACTGGGTGGCTATAAAGGTACACTACAGGTATCTCCGAAAGTGTCTGTTGAGTTGGCACGAATCGAGACTGAGATTTGTCACTCCGTATGATGGAGAGGTATCTCTGGGCCCATTTGATAACGCATCATCATAATGAGCTCAAAGTGACTAAGAAGTTAGTCACGGGATCATGTGTTACAGAACGAGTAAAGAGACTTGCCGGTAGCGAGATTGAACGAGGTATTGGGATACCGACGATCGAATCTCGGGCAAGTAACATACCGATTGACCAAGGGAATTGTATACGGGATTGATTGAATCCCCAACATCATGGTTTATCTGATGAGATCATCATGGAACATGTGGGAACCAACATGGGTATCCATATCCCGCTATTGGTTATTGGCTGGAGAGATGTCTCGGTCATGTCTGATTGATTCCCGAACTCGTAGGGTCTACACACTTAAGGTTCGGTGACGCTAGAGTTGTTATAGGAAATAGTATGTGGTTACACAATGTTGTTCGGAGTCCCGGATGAGATCCCGGACGTCACGAGGAGTTCCGGAATGGTCCGGAGATGAAGATTTATATATGGAAAGTCCTTATTCGGTCACCGGAAGTGTTCGGGGGTTTACCAGTATTGTACCGAGACCACCGAAAGGGTTTCGGGGGTCCACCGGGTGGGTCCACCTGCCCCGGAGGGCCCTATGGGCTGAATCTGGAGGGGAACCAGCCCCTAGGTGGGATGGGAGCCATCTCCCCCTAGGGCCCATGCACCTAGGGGTGGGGGAAACCCTAAAGGGGGGCGCCCCCTTGGCTTGGGGGGCAAGCCTCCCCCCTTGCCCCCCTGCCCCTCTAGATCCATCTAGAGGGGGCCGGCCCCCCTCTCCCTTGCCCCTATAAATAGAGGGGAGGTGGGAGGGCTGCTGCACCCTTCCCCTGGCGCAGCCCTCCCCCTCTCCAACACCTCCTCCGTAGTTGTAGTGCTTGGCGAAGCCCTGCCGGAGAACTGCAAGCTCCACCACCATGTCGTCGGGATGCCGAAGCTCTCCCTCAACTTCTCCTCTCCCCTTGCTAGATCAAGAAGGAGGAGACGTACTCGGGCTGTACATGTGTTGAACGCGGAGGCGCCGACCATTCGGCGTTAGATCGGATCTTCCACGATTTGAATCGCCCCGAGTACGACTCCATCATTCGCGTTCTAGTAACGCTTCCGCTTAGCGATCTTCAAAGGTATGAAGATGCACATCCTCTCTCTCTCTCTCTCTCTCTCTCTCTCTCTTGTTGCTAGAATCTCCTAGATTGATCTTGGTGATAGGTAGGAAAATTTTGAATTATTGCTACGTTCCCCAACAGTGGCATCATGAGCTAGGTCTATGCGTAGATTCTATGCACGAGTAGAACACAAGTAGTTGTGGGCGTTGGTTTGTTCAATTTACTTACCGTCACTAGTCCTATCTTGTTTCAGCGATATTGTGGAATGAAGCGGCCCGGACCGACCTTACACGTACGCTTACGTGAGATAGGTTCCACCGACTGACATGCACTTGTTGCATAAGGTGGCTAGCGGGTGTCTGTCTCTCCCACTTTAGTCAGATCGGATTCGATGAAAAGGGTCCTTATGAAGGGTAAATAGCAATTGGCATATCATCGTTGTGGCTTTTGCGTAGGTAAGAAACATTCTTGCTAGAAACCCATAGCAGCCACGTAAAACATGCAACAACAATTAGAGGACATCTAACTTGTTTTTGCAGGGTATGCTATGTGATGTGATATGGCCAAAAGAATGTGATGAATGATATATGTGATGTATGAGATTGATCATGTTCTTGTAATAGGAATCATGACTTGCATCTTGATGAATATGACAACCGGCAGGAGCCATAGGAGTTGTCTTAATTTATTGTATGACCTGCGTGTCATTGAAAAACGCCTTGTAATTACTTTACTTTATTGCTAACTGTTAGCCATAGTAGTACAAGTAATAGTTGGCCAGACAACTTCATGAAGGCACGATGATGGAGATCATGATGATGGAGATGATGGTGTCATGCCGGTGACGAAGGTTCGTTGTTTTGAAGCACCACGTGATGATCGGGTGTGATAGATTCTAACGTTTGCATACAATGGGTGTAAGCCAGATTTACACATGCAAAACACTTAGGTTGACTTGACGATCCTAGCATGTACAGACATGGCCTCGGAACACAAGAGACCGAAAGGTTGAACATGAGTTATATAGTAGATACGATCAACATGAAGATGTTCACCGATGATGACTAGTCCGTCTCATGTGATCATCGGACACGGCCTAGTTGACTCGGATCATGTATCACTTAGATGACTAGAGGGATGTCTATCTGAGTGGGAGTTCATTAAATAATTTGATTAGATGAACTTAATTATCATGAAAATAGTCTAAAATATCTTTGCAAATATGTCTTGTAGATCAAATGGCCCATGCTAATGTTGCCATCAACTTCAACGCGTTCCTAAAGAAAACCAAGCTGAAAGACGATGGTAGCAACTATACGGACTGGGTCCGAAACTTGAGGATCATCCTCATAGCTGCCAAGAAAGCATATGTCCTTGAAGCACTGCTAGATGAAGCACCCATTTTCCCCAGCAACTCAAGACATTATGAATGCCTCGCAGTCACGTAGTGATGATTACTCCCTCGTTCAGTGCGGCATGCTTTACAGCTTAGAACCGGGGCTCCAAAAGCGTTTTGAGCAGCATGGAGCATATGAGATGTTCCAAGAGCTGAAAATGGTTTTCCAAGCTCATGCTCGGGTCGAGAGATATGAAGTCTCCGACAAGTTCTATAGTTGTAATATGGAGGAAAACAGTTCTGTCAGTGAGCATATACTCACTATGTCCGGGTTACACAACCATTTGTCTCAGTTGGGAGTTAATCTCCCAGATGACTCGGTCATTGACACGATCCTCCAGTTGCTCCCACCTAGCTACAAGAGCTTTATGATGAACTACAATATGCATATGGAGAAGTCCATTCCTGAGTTATATTCAACGCTGAAATCAGTGGAATTGGAAATCAAAAAGGAACATCAAGTGTTGATGGTGAATAAGACCACTAGTTTCAAGAAAGGAAAGGGTAAAAAGAACTTCAAGAAGGACGGCAAGGGAGTTGCCCCGCCCGGTAAATTAGTTGCTGGGAAGAAACCAAACAATGGACCCAAGCCCAAGACTCAGTGCTTTTATTGCAAGGGAAATGGTCAATGGAAGCGGAACTGCCCCAAGTACTTAGCGTATAAGAAGGCCGGCAACACCAAAGGTATATGTGATATACATGTTATTGATGTGTACCTTACCAGTACTAGTAATAGCTCCTGGGTATTTGATACCAGTGCGGTTGCTCATTTTTGTAACTCAAAACAGGAGCTGCGGAATAAGCGGAGACTGGTGAAGGACGAGGTGATGATGCGCGTCGGGAATGGTTCCAAGGTCGATGTGATCGCCATCAGCACGCTACCTCTACATTGGGATTAGTTTTAAACCTCAATAATTGTTATTTAGTGCCACCTTTGAGCATGAACATTGTATCTGGATCTCGTTTAATGCAAGATGGCTACTCATTTAAATATTAGAATAATGGTTGTTCTATTTATATGAGAGATATGTTTTATAGTCATGCCCCGCTGGTCAATGGTTTATTCTTATTGAATCTCGAACGTGATGTTACACATATTCCTAGCATGAATACCAAAAGATGTAAGGTTAATAATGATAGTCCCACATACTTGTGGCACTGCCGCCTTGGTCACATTCATGTCAAATGCATGAAGAAACTCCATGCAGATGGACTTTTGGAGTCTCTTGATTATGAATCATTTGACACGTGCAAACCATGCCTCATGGGCAAAATGACCAAGACTCCGTTCTCCAGAACAATGGAGTGAGCAACCAACGTATTTGAAATAATACATACTGATGTGTGCGGTCCAATGAGCGTTGAGGCTCGCGGTGGCTATTGTTATGTTCTCACCCTCACTGATGACTTAAGTAGATATGGGTATATCTACTTAATGAAACACAAGTCTGAGACCTTTGAAAAGTTCAAGGAATTTCAGAGTGAGGTGGAGAATCAACGTGATAGGAAAATAAAGTTCTTACGATCAGATCGTGGAGGAGAATATTTGAGGCACGAGTTCGGTACACACTTAAGGAAATGTGGAATTGTTTCACAAACTCATGCCACCTGGAACACCTCAGCGTAATGGAGTGTCTGAATGTCGTAATCGCACTCTATTTGATATGGTGCGATCTATGATGTCTCTTACCGATTTACCGCTATCATTTTGGGGTTATGCTTTAGAGACAACCGCATTCACTTTAAATAGGGCACCATCTAAATCCGTTGAGACGACACCATATGAATTATGGTTTGGGAAGAAACCTAAGGTGTCGTTTCTAAAAGTTTGGGGATGCGATGCTTATGTCAAGAAACTTCAACCTGAAAAGCTCGAACCCAAGTCGGAAAAATGCGTCCACGTAGGATACCCTAAGGAAACCATAGGGTATATGAGGGAGTCCTGGACTAGGGGGTGTTCGGACAGCCGGACTATCAATGTCCGCCGGACTCCAAGACTACGAAGATACAAGATTGAAGACTCCGGCTCGTGTCCGGAAGGTACTTTACTTGGCGTGGAAGGCAAGCTTGGCGATACGGATACGTAGATCTCCTACTATTGTAACCGACTCTGTGTAACCCTAGCCCTCTCCGGTATCTATATAAACCGGAGGGCTTTAGTCCGTAGGACAACATACACAACATACAATCATACCATAGGCTAGCTTCTAGGGTTTAGCCTCCTTGATCTCGTGGTAGATCTACTCTTGTACTACCCATATCATCAATATTAATCAAGCAGGAGTAGGGTTTTACCTCCATCGAGAGGGCCTGAACCTGGGTAAAAAACATCGTGTCCCTTGTCTCCTGTTACCATCCGCCTAGACGCACAGTTCGGGACCCCCTACCCGAGATCCGCCGGTTTTGACACCGACATTGGTGCTTTCATTGAGAGTTCCTCTGTGTCGTCACCAATAGGCTTGATGGCATCTTCAACCTGCAACGCTGTCCTGGGTGAGACTTTCCTCCCCGGACAGATCTTCGTATTCGGCGGCTTCGCACTGCGGGCCAATTCACTTGGCCATCTGGAGCAGATCGAAAGCTACGCCCCTGACCGTCAGGTCAGATTTGGAAGCTTAAACTTCACGGCCGATGTCCGAGGAGATTTGATCCTCGATGGACTCGAGCCACAGCCAAGCGCGCCGCACTGTGACGATGGGCATGATCTAGCTCTACCGCCGAACAGTGCTTTGGTGGCCGCACACGAATCCGCTCCGGCCATTAGCCCGGAGCCGATCGCCCAGATCGAGGGCTGGTGGATAGACGCCGCCCCGGGGGCTTCAACATCCACGGCGATGGAGCCGAACACCAATCTTGTCCCCTGCGAAACTCGTGATTCCGAGGCGCCAGACTCCTCGCCGGACTCCGAACCTCCCGCGCCCCTACCAATCGATCCAGATTGGGCGCCGGTTATGGAATTCACCGCCGCGGACATCTTTGAATGCTCGCCTTTCGGCGATATCTTAAATTCACTAAAGCATCTCTCGTTATCAGGAGAGTCCTGGCCGGATTATGGCCAGGATGGTTGGGATGCGGACGACGAAGAAATTCAGAGCCCACCCACCACCCACTTTGTAGCCACTGTCGACGATCTAACCGACATGCTGGACTACGACTCCGAAGACATCGACGCTATGGACGACGATGCCGGAGACGAACAGGAACCAGCGCCCACAGGGCACTGGATGGCCACCTCGTCATACGACGTATACATGGTGGATACCCCAAAAGATGGGGACGGCGAAGGAACAGCGGAGGCAGATTCCTTAAAGAAACAGCCCAAGCGCCGGCGTCAGCGGCGCCGCACTAAATCTCGCCACAACAAAAATGGAAATTCCGGCACAGGAGACAATAATACTCCAGAGAATGCCGAAGACAATACCCTCCAGCAAGATTCAGCGCAGGAGGATGCAGAAGCAAGCCCTCATGAGGGGGCGGCAGACGAAGAGGTTGAGGATCATAATTACATACCTCCCTCCGATGACGAAGCAAGCCTCAACGATGACGAATTCGTCGTACTCGAGGATCCCGTCGAACAAGAGCGCTTCAAGCGCAGGCTTATCGCCACAGCAAAAAGCCTGAAGAAGGAAAAACGGAAGCTCAAAACAGCGGAAAATACACTCAGAATGAGATGGAGCACAATGCTCAAAACCGCAGATAAGTACGGCAATGGCCACCAACCAAAGAGCTACCCGAAGCGCAAGCTGCTACCAGAATTCGACGAAGAGGCCGTAGAGCCCCCACCGTCCAAAAATAAAGGGGCTGCCTGGCCGGATAGACGGCCAGATGATAGGCCAAATTCTGACAGCGGCGCCCCACATAAACCAACCAACGAACTTGGAAGGATAGATGGCCCAGCCAGATCCATCTACGGGCCTAAGGAGAAGGCCCCAGGAAGCAAGAAAACACGTCAAGTGTCCGATGATAGTGGCACACACAAATACAGGGGCGCCGCACACCCACTATGTTTCACTGATGAGGTGTTGGACCATGAATTCCCAGCAGGATTTAAACCCATAAACATAGAAGCATACGATGGGACAACAGACCCTGGAGTCTGGATAGAAGATTATATACTACATATACATATGGCCAGAGGAGATGATCTCCATGCCATAAAATACCTACCCCTCAAGCTCAAAGGGCCAGCTCGTCATTGGCTTAAAAGCCTCCCAGAAAATACTGTTGGAAGTTGGGAAGAGCTCGAGGATGCGTTTAGAGCGAATTTTCAAGGGACTTATGTCCGCCCTCCGGATGCAGATGACCTAATTTATATAACTCAACAGCCCGGAGAGTCAGCGCGGAAATTCTGGAACAGGTTCCTCACCAAAAAGAACCAAATAGTCGACTGTCTGGACGCCGAAGCCTTAGCAGCTTTCAAGAACAATGTCCGAGACGAATGGCTCGCCAGGCACCTCGGTCAAGAGAAACCGAGGACAATGTCCGCACTGACAAGCCTCATGACCCGCTTCTGTGTGGGCGAGGATAGCTGGTTAGCACGATGCAGCACCAGCGACCCAAGTACATCAGAGATAAGAGATGGAAACGGAAAATCGCGGCACCGAAAAGAACAGCGCCGGAATAAAGAGAAAAGCCCAAAGAGCGCGGCAGTCAACGCCGAATTCAAAAGCTCGCGGCCCAATAATAAAACACAGCCTCTTAAGGATGACAGTGACGAATTGTCCAACTTAAACAAAATTTTGGGTCGGATATGTCAAATCCACAGTACCCCCGGAAGGCCTGCAAATCACACCCACAGGGATTGTTGGGTTTTTAAACAGTCCGGCCGACTAAATGCCGAACACAAGGGGCTCGATGCGTCAAGCGAAGAAGATAAACCCCACCAGCAGAGCACCGGAAAACAAAAGACTTTCCCACAAGGGGTCAAAACAGTAAACTCACTTCATGTGATAATATGGAAAAATAGTGCGGCACTTTCTAAAAAGAGCTTCGCATGGTCCAACCCAGCAGACCGTAGAGATTGGATATCAAAACCAATCACTTTCGACCACCTGGACTATTCCAAAAGCATTCGAAATGCGGGACGGACTCCCCTGGTATTGAATCCCATAATAGACGGATTGCAATTTACTAACGTCCTAATGGACGGAGTCAGTGACTTAAACCTGCTATATTCAAACACAATCCGGCGGATGGGGATAGACCCTACCAAAATTCGACACAGCCGCACTTCCTTCAAAGGAGTGACGCCAGGCCATTACGCCAAGTGCACAGGCTCCATATTACTAGAAGTCGTGTTCGGATCGCCGAACAATTCTCGACGCGAAAAATTAATTTTTCATATCGTCCCGTTCAAAAGTGAATATCAAGCACTCTTGGGACGACAGGCTTTTGTCTGCTTCAACGCCATACCGCATTACGCATCTCTTACACTCAAGATGCCCGGACCGCGTGGCGTAATTTTAGTGCGAGGGTCACTTAAAGACCCCGGACTTGGATAGACGAATCCGGCGTCAGTGGGCTAGGGGCTCCCTAGCCGCATACCCCTTTACAGGGGGCTGCGCGCACAAATCGCCGCGGGTTTATACGAACCCCGCTTTAATTATTTATATTTCTAATATTTTTCGCACAATTTGTTTTTAAAACTAACGTTCCTCTCTTTTTTACAGATGAACAACGTGCATACCCGTCTAGGATAACGGCGCAACGGGGACACAGGCACAGATGTGCAGTAGGGACCCGTTGTGAGGATTCTTTTCAGATTAAGACCCTGCGTAGACCTTTTTCATTGTCTTTCGTTGTTATTCTCCCTTGGTTTCTTCCTATAGCCAAAGCGGAGCCTGACGCTTTGGCATCGGCCGCGTCAGAAGACCATGCCCGTACCTGGACACTAGGGGCTTAGGGCATCATTCTGCCCATTATTATAAAGACCGAACACCTTAGGGAGTGTTCGGCGTCTCGAGTTAGGCATTATATGCATCAGCTCCGAATCATGTCTTTGGTCAAATGTTGGGTTTGCCCGGCTCCTGTGTTTTGCTGCCTTACGTTCCGTATCATCGGCTAACGCGGCACCAGGAGAACTACTGCGATTGTGCCCCAGTTCGGCTGGGCGAGCACCTCAGTAGAGAAAGCCGAAAACTGACTGTCATGATGCAGCGAGAGACTGGTCAGCCCTCGATCGACTATCGGAATGTTTAGAATTCACCGCTTTGACGAAGGGCCGTTTCCCGGTCAGGCACACGCACTCCGACTTCGGAGAAGGGCGATGCCACCAGGGGCTATATCGTAGCCCCACCCTCGAGCTCCACTGGCTAAGTGAAAGTGATAAAGCATTATAGTCCGGATTGCCTCGTTTGCTACGCTACCACCTCCTTATAATAGGACCGAGACGTCGGATTAAGTGTGAAAACGTGCTATTTTTGCGAACACCCCAGCACCTTGTGCGTGGGGGCTGAAGCCGAAGACTGCATCTTTCAGGTTATACACACGTATACGTAAACGGCCAAAACGGAGATGTTTTACTACTTGGACGCACAAGTATAAAAAGCAGTTATAACATAATCATCAATTTATAAGCTAATGCGTTCATTTGAACGTTACATTCTTTGAGCACTGCGACTCTATTACATGAGCGCCACGCACAACTTCCCCGAAATAGTGCTCGGTAGGGAGCCGGTTTTCATCCGAACCCTGGGCAGCAACAGTGGTGGCGTCCATCTCCAGACAATACGCCTTTACACGGGCAAGAGCCATCCGCGCGCCCTCTATACAGGCCGACCGCTTCATCTCCTTTATACGCGGCACCACTCCAAGGAATTGCTGTAATAAACCAAAATAGCTCGTCGCCTTGGACCTCTCTGGCCAGATATGGGCCACGATGTCAGTCATGGCAAGTCCGGACAATCTATTTAGCTCGGCCCATTCGGCCAACTGGTCTGTCAATGGAAGTGGGTGATCCGGACTGTGGAATTGATACCAATACAGCTCTTCCGTCTTATGATCCTTCTGGCTCCGGAAGTGCTTAACGGCGTCAGCCGCACTCGCAGCTAAGTCCATATACGGATCCTCCGGACTCCACAGCCGCTCAAATTGAGCATACTTTCCATCCATAAATCGGCGAAGCAGCAGAAAAGGCTTGCCAGCCACGATCTCTCCGGCCTGGCGCAGCTCCTCCTTCATAGCCCGCATTGCAGAGCGGGCATCCTTGGCTTCGGCGGTGGCCTTCTTCAGGTCTTCCCGCTCCGATAAGCGCTCCTTTTCAAGAGCCTCATTGCGGTCGGCAGCATCCTTTAATTTCATGGCCAATTCGGCCACCTCGGCCCTGCTTAGGCAGTGCGCAGCCTTTTCGGCTTTCAACTCCTCGGCCGCCCTCGAGGCAGCCGTTTCAATCCTTCGGGCTTGCTCCTTAGCTCGAGCAAGTTCGGCCCGAAGGTCCTCCACAGCAGTAGCACCGTCTGTATAAACATCATATAATTTATCAGAGGAGGGCTTTGACCCCCCTAATAAAGCGACTGCGGAGAACTCTTTTACCTTGCGACTCGTCAAGTCGCCTGTTGACAAGTGCGATGTTCGCATCTGCCAAGTCCAGTTTCCGATTTAACTCGGCAAACTCACTAGTCCGGCTAGCCCCCGGACCATCTGCCACCTGCATAGGAATGACGGAATTCATTTCTTTAGATTTCAATCCTCGGTACGCTGTCGTTTCCGACAACCTACCGAGTCTCAGGGGCTACTATCTATACAGGGCGCATTTTTTATATGCAAAACTGTTAAAAGACAAAGGGGTGCATTATTCTCGCATACCTCAAATCCCGCCAGCAAACTCATGGCGGCACTACGCAATCCGCTCTCGGCGGACGAAATCCTTCCAACCACCATACGCATTAATGCACGGTGATCTTCTGAAATAGACGCCCTCTCAAGCAAATTCTTCAGTTCTCCCGGCCGGACACTAGTAGGCGCCAAACTCTCTGGCCCCTCCGGACTCGGGGATACCCTCCGTGATGACACTTCGGGTTCGCCTGCCTCATCTGGCAGCGCTGCGGATGGAGGCGTATCGCTCTCCATCATCTCCGGAAGAAGGTCCCCCGAAGATGAACTCATCTGAGAAGGCTGCAGGTCCGAACTGCAATATAAATATTTTGGTTACCTACAGAAGCACAAATGAAGGTATTTCCTTACTAATCAACTCTCTCTTTCATACTCATGGCTTGCTGGAGGGCCGATCCTTTGATGATGGTTGTGCGTCCGGATTCTTTCCGGGCGCCGGACCCCCCGGGGAAGATCTCTTCCCACGCTTAGGGGCGTTGGCCTCCGGATCTTCGGAGGCGGTCCTCTTCTCCCCCTAAAGGGAGGGGCTCTTGCTTCCTCCTTCTTCAGTCGCCCCTTTGGGCGAAATATTAGCTCCTCTATTTCCCCCGTCGCCCCCTTCTGTGGGCGCAACCTCCAACATTCTGACCAGCACGGGCTCCTGTGCGGTCTCTGGGAGGGGGGCCGGACACCTTATCAGCCTTGATCGCGCCACCCATTCCTGTAAAGAACAAAGGGTCAGAAGGCGAACTCTGGAAAGGCACATAAACAGAATGTCTGGACTCTGAGCTACTTACCTGAGTATCCGGGCGATCGTGGCTTAGACCTGCATCCTCGGCTGAATCCGGACACGCCACCCGCGGTCCGAAGAACAACTTGTACATCTCCACGGGTGTCGCACCCATGAAGTGTTGGAGAATCCGGGGTCCCTCCGGGTTGAATTCCCATAGACGGAGAGGACGGTGCTTGCAAGGCAGAAGATGCCTGATTAGCATGACCTGCATCACCTTGATCAGGTCGATCTCCCTCGCTTGGAGATCTCGAATCCGGCCCTGCAGTGAAGGCACGTCTTCGGACGGCCCCCAATTGAGCCCTTGGTTGACCCACGACATCAGTTGGCGTGGAGGTCCCGGGCGGAATAAGGGCGGCGGCTTTTGCTTGCTGCCCCTTGGAGCGGTGATATAGAGCCACTCCTGCTGCCACAATCCGAGTTCCTCTTGGAAGGAACCCTTGAGCCACGGGGCATCGACCTTTTTGCTTATGGTCGCCCCGCCGCACTCCGCTTGACGCCCCCCGATCATCTTCGGCTCCACCTTGAAGGTCTTCAGCCATAAGCCGAAGTGGGGAATGACGCGGAGGAAGGCTTCGCAGACGATAATGAATGCGGAGATATGGAGGATGGACTCCAGAGCCAAGTCGTGAAAGTCCAGCCCATAGTAGAACAGGAGCCCTCTCACGAAGGGATCCGTCGGGAAGCCTAAACCCCGACGGAGGTGGGATATGAAAATGACGTATTCACCAGGCTCGGGGGCCGGCACAACCTGCCCTTGAGCAGGCAACCTGTGCGAAATCTCGAAGGCCAGGTACTTGGCCTCACGCAGCTTCAATATGTCCTCCTCCGTAACGGAGGAGGGCATCCACCGGCCCTGGAGGTCGGAGCCGGACATGGTCAGGGATCCGAAGCGCTCGAATCTGAGGCTCTGGGTGTTGGAGCCTGGAGCGGGAAAGAGATTCGATGCGAGATTGAAGAACAATGGCGAGCCTTGGTCCTCTTATAAAGGGGAAAAAATACCAAAGGCCGTCTCCGTGACTGTTTGGGATTCCCCTTCGATAGAGGAGGCGTGGCGACGGGAGCGGTTGGGTTACCCACGCACGTATTGATGAGAATCCCGGAATAAGGGGAACACGATCTCTGCTTCGACAAGATGTGCCAAGGAAACCGCTTCGCTAAACATGCTGAGGTGGTATAATGATTCAAACAGAGGCCTGGTGGCGGTGTGATGTCACGCCGCATAATACGTCAGCAGATTGAACTAAGTGTACATTTTATTCTCTCTACGGTGGAATGTGGAATTTATTTTGCAGAGCCGGACACTATCCTGGTGTTCATTATCTTCTCTGGATTATTCAAGGGAGGAACCCGCCTTGCAATGCCGAACATTATGCACGCCGGACTTATCGTCATTGAAGACTGGTTCAGGGGCTACTGAGGGAGTCCTCGACTAGGGGGTGTTCGGACAGCCGGACTATCAATGTCCGCCGGACTCCAAGACTACGAAGATACAAGATTGAAGACTCCGGCTCGTGTCCGGAAGGTACTTTACTTGGCGTGGAAGGCAAGCTTGGCGATACGGATACGTAGATCTCCTACTATTGTAACCGACTCTGTGTAACCCTAGCCCTCTCCGGTATCTATATAAACCGGAGGGCTTTAGTCCGTAGGACAACATACACAACATACAATCATACCATTGGCTAGCTTCTAGGGTTTAGCCTCCTTGATCTCGTGGTAGATCTACTCTTGTACTACCCATATCATCAATATTAATCAAGCAGGAGTAGGGTTTTACCTCCATCGAGAGGGCCCGAACCTGGGTAAAAAACATCGTGTCCCTTGTCTCCTGTTACCATCCGCCTAGACGCACAGTTCGGGACCCCCTACCCGAGATCCGCCGGTTTTGACACCGACAGTATACCTTCTACCTCAGATCCGAAGGCAAGATCTTTGTTGCCAAGAACGGATCCTTTCTGGAGAAAGAGTTTCTCTCAAAAGAAGTAAGTGGGAGGAAAGTAGAACTTGATGAAGTACTGCCTCTTGAACCGGAAAGTAGCGCAGCTCAGGAAGATGTTTTTGTGGTGCATGCACCGACTAGAGAGGAAGTTAATGATGATGATCAAGGAACTTCAGATCAAGTTGCTACTGAACTTCGTAGGTCCACAAGGACACATTCCACACCAGAATGGTATGGCAACCCTGTCCTGGAAATCATGTTGTTAGACAACGGTGAGCCTTCGAACTATGAAGAAGCGATGGCGGGCCCAGATTCCAACAAATGGCTTGAAGCCATGAAATCTGAGATAGGATCCATGTATGAAAACAAAGTATGGACTTTGACAGACTTGCCCGATGATCGGCGAGCCATAGAAAATAAATGGATCTTTAAGTAGAAGACTGACGCGGATGGTAATGTGGCCATTTATAAAGCTCGGCTTGTCACTAAGGGTTATCGACAAGTTCAAGGGGTTGACTACGATGAGACCTTCTCACTCGTAGCGCAGCTAAAGTCAGTCTGAATCATGTTAGCAATTGCCGCATTCTATGATTATGAGATATGGCAAATGGATGTCAAAACGGCATTCCTTAACGGTTTCCTTAAGGAAGAATTGTATGTGATGCAGCCAGAAGGTTTTTTCGATCCTAAGAATGCTAACACGGTGTGCAAGCTCCAGCGCTCCATCTATGGGCTGGTGCAAGCATCTCGGAGTTGGAACATTCGTTTTTATGAAATGATCAAAGCATTTGGGTTTATGCAGACTTATGGAGAAGCCTGCGTTTACAAGAAAGTGAGTGGGAGCTCTGTAGCATTTCTTATATTATATGTGGATGACATACTATTGATGGGAAATGATATAGAACTTTTGGAAAGCATAAAGGCCTACTTGAATAAGTGTTTTTCAATGAAGGACCTTGGAGAAGCTGCTTACATATTAGGCATCAAGATCTATAGAGATAGATCTAGACGCCTCATCAGTCTTTCACAAAGCACATACCTTGATAAGATATTGAAGAAGTTCAATATGGATCAGTCCAAGAAGGGGTTCTTGCCTGTATTGTAAGGTGTGAAATTGAGCACGGCTCAATGCCTGACCTGGGTAGAAGATAGAGAAAAGATGATAATCATCCCCTATGCCTCAGCCTTAGGGTCTATTATGTATGCCATGCTGTGTACCAGACCAGATGTGAACCTTGCCATAAGTTTGGTAGGGAGGTACCAAAGTAATCCCGGCATGGAACATTGGATAGCGGTCAAGAATATCCCGAAGTCCCTGAAAAGGACTAAGGATATGTTTCTCGTTTATGGAGGTGACAAAGAGCTCATCGTAAAGGGTTACGTCGATGCTAGCTTTGACACAGATCTTGATGACTCCAAGTCACAAACCAGATACATGTATATTTTGAATGGTGGGGCAGTCAGCTGATGCAGTTGCAAGCCGTTGTGGGATCTACATGTGAAGCGGAGTACATGGAAGCCTTGGAGTCAGCACATGAAGCAATCTGGATGAAGGAGTTCATTACCGACCTAGGAGTTATTCCCAAAGCGTCGGGCCCGATGACTCTCTTCTGTGACAACACTGGAGCTATTGCCCTTGCCAAGGAGCCCAGGTTTCACAAGAAGACCAGGCATATCAAGCGTCACTTCAACTCCATTCATGAAAATGTTCAAGATGGAGACATAGATATTTGTAAAGTGCATACGGACCTGAATGTCACAGATCCGTTGACTAAACCTATTCCACGAGCAAAACATGATCAACACCAGAACTCTATGGGTGTTCGATTCATCAAAATGTAACTAGATTATTGTCTCTAGTGCAAGTGGGAGACTGTTGGAAATATGCCCTAGAGGCAATAATAAAATGGTTATTATTATATTTCCTTGTTCATGATAATTGTCTGTTGTTCATGCTATAATTGTATTAACCGGAAACTGTAATACATGTGTGAATACATAGACCACAACATGTCCCTAGTGAGCCTCTTGTTGACTAGCTCATTGATCAATAGATGGTTATGGTTTCCTGACCATGGACATTGGATGTCGTTGATAACGGGGTCACATCATTAGGAGAATGATGTGATGGACAAGACCCAATCCTAAGCATAGCACAAGATCGTGTAGTTCGTTTGCTAAGAGCTTTTCTAATGTTAAGTATCATTTCCTTAGACCATGAGATTGTGCAACTCCCGGATACCGTAGGAATGCTTTGGTTGTACCAAACTTCACAATGTAACTGGGTGGCTATAAAGGTACACTACAGGTATCTCTGAAAGTGTCTGTTGAGTTGGCACGAATCAAGACTGGGATTTGTCACTTCGTATGACGGAGAGGTATCTCTAAGCCCACTTGGTAATGCATCATCATGATGAGCTCAAAGTGACTAAGAAGTTAGTCACGGGATCATGTGTTACGGAACGAGTAAAGAGACCGATTGAACGAGATTGAACGAGGTTGAACGAGGTATTGGGATACTGACGATTGGATCTTGGGCAAGTAACATACCGATTAACAAAGGGAATTGTATACGGGATTGATTGAATCCCCGACATCATGGTTCATCCGATGAGATCATCGTGGAACATGTGGGAACCAACATGGGTATCTAGATCCCGCAGTTGGTTATTGGCTGGAGAGACGTCTCGGTCATGCCTGCATGATTCTCGAACCCGTAGGGTCTACACACTTAAGGTTCGGTGATGCTAGAGTTGTTATGGGAAATAGTATGTAGTTACCGAATGTTGTTCGGAGTCCCGGATGAGATCCCGGACGTCGCGAGGAGTTCCAGAATGGTCCGTAGATGAAGATTTATATATGGGACGTCCTTATTCGATCGCCGGAAGTGTTCGGGGGTTTACCGATATTGTACGGGGACCACCGAAAGGGTTCCGGGGGTCCACCGGGAGGGTCCACCTACCCTGGAGGGCCCTATGGCCTGAATATGGAGGGGAACCAGCCCCTAGGTGGGCTGGGCGCCATCTCCCCCCTAGGGCCCATGCGCCTAGGGTTTGGGGAAACCCTAAAGGGGGTGCCCCCCTTGGCTTGGGGGGCAAGCCTCCCCCCTTGGCCACCGCCCCCCTCTCCCTTGCCCCTATAAATAGACGTGAGGTGGGAGGGTTGCCTCACCCTTCCCCTGGTGCAACCCTCCCCCTCTCCAACACATCCTCCTCTATAGTAGTGCTTGGCGAAGCCCTGCTGGAGAACTGTAAGCTCCACCACCATGTCATCGTGCTGCCGGAGCTCTCCCTCAACTACTCCTCTCACCTTGCTGGATCAAGAAGGAGGAGACGTCCCTGGGTTGTACGTGTGTTGAACACGGAGGCGCCGTCCGTTCGATGTTAGATCGGATCTTCCGTGATTTGAATCACCGCGAGTACGATCCATCATCCACGTTCTAGTAACGCTTCCGCTTAGCGATCTTCAAAGGTATGAAGATGCACATCCTCTCTCTCTCTCTCTCTCTCTCTCTCTCTTGTTTCTAGAACCTCCTAGATTGATCTCGGTGATACGTAGGAAAATTTTGAATTATTGCTACGTTCCCCAGCACCAACTCCAAGCCTGGTTCAATACGTACGATGTGGGTTTCCCAACTTTGAGGCGCAGGGGGGGCATCCCACGCATGCGCTCAAACTTTATTTGGTCTAGCATGGCACACATATCAATAGGAAACCATCATGGTCAAATCCTTCTCGTTGTTGGGTCAACGGGATAGATTGTGTGGGCCCCCTCATTGTCGGTAAAGGATAATATATATACCTTGGGGAGCCCACAGATATGTGCAGCGTCTATAAACGCACAAGGGATACATGATCGACCAGAACACCCTACCCCTTATACCCTGCATGCGACCTAAAAGAGGTTTATATAATCGCCATGACAGGTCACTATAGAGTCAATCATTCTTTAATTTTTTAGAGCAAAAAATAACCTATAAAAACATAGTCTACAAATTAGCAAAACAAGGATCCCAAGGTTTATATAGTCACCATGACAGATCACTATAGAGATATTTATCTCTTTATGTCTATAATGACTGTGTCATAGCATTTAAATGAAGCTTGAGATATGTAACTTCCCACTGGGTCACCCATCCTTGGACTACTCCAGCTCGAGCATGCTTAACTTCTGCGTTCTATTCGACTAGGCTAGCGGATGGGAAGCCGCACCTTGCTGATAGGAATTTCCTCCTTGCCTTTAAGGCGTTTCACGCTGGTCACCCTATGTGTGCAATATTTACATGGTCGGTGTGTCGATGCCTAGCCTTCAATGAGCACTAACACTGGTAGCGAGAAAACGATGGGAGAAGAGGCAGGAAGCCGATGACAGGAGTGGCGGGAAACAATAGTCTGTTTAGAAAACCTAGTAGAGAAGGAAGCGTGAGCTAGCACGACGCATGCGCACAATGCGTATCCATGTACTGCATGTGCTATCGAAAGGGCTGAGGGTTGTCGTTCGATTTGGAGCGTCCAACAGTGTAGACATATGATCCGTGGGGTTTGGGTTCTGGCCGATCAGAACGCACGACTCAGATCGCGCGCGTAGCAGGCGGGAGGGGGGCATCGGCCACGGTTTGCTAGGAACACGACTTTCGTGAGTGAACCATGTGCTATTTGAAAACATTTCATGAGAAGAATCTCAGTTTTTAAATCCCCGGAAATCCAAAACTCACCCGAAAATCGTGAAACTTGGCATGGTGTCACGACATGGCACATATATGTTGAGGAATTTTTTTTGTCCATTTTGGCGCAAGTTTTATTACAGGCCTCTTATGAACCGGAGCTTCTCTCAAAGAAGCCTCGTGATTCCGATAGGGAAACATGCCCCCTTGTGGGAAAAACGATAATCACTGCCTCTTTTCGCCTTGTATTTTCTTCTACGGACAATATGGAATGATGGGATATCCTTACTAAAATTTAAACTTATTCAGGGTTCATTTGGCCTTTTTATACACTAATTGAGTTTCCTAGGCATTTAATGTCCATAATTCAAATCTGAACTTTGAATACATGCTCCAGTTCACCAAAATGGCTAGGAAAATTATACATGTGTCCTTGGGTGCATGTTTAGGTCCCATGCCAAGAATGGGAATGAATTACAACCGTACCGGCGTCCTGGCTCGTCCTCAAACATTTGGAATCTCGGTTTTTAAATCCCCGTAAATCCTAAACTGACCAGAAAGTCATGAAAGTTGGCATAGCGTCACGTCATGGCGCATATATGTTGTGGTAAAAACATTGTCCAATTTGGGCCAAGCTTTATTACAAACTTCTTACAAACCAGAGCTTCTCTCAAATAAGCCTCATGGTTCCAACAGGGAAACGTGTTCCCCTTGTGGCGAAATGTAATCACTTCCTCTGTTCGCCTTGTATTTTCTTTTACGGGCAACATGGAACGACAGGATATCCATGCTGAAATTTAAACTTATTCAGGGTTCGTTTGGCCTTTTTATACACTAATTGAGTTTCATAGGCATTTAATGTCCATAATTCAAACCTGAACTACAAATACATGCTCCAGTTCACCAAAATGGCTAGAAAAATTATACATGTGTCATTGGGTGCATGTTTAGGTCCCATGCCAGGAATGGGAACGTCCTGGCTCGTCCTCAAACATTTGGAATCTCATTTTTAAATCCCCATAAATCCAAAACTCACCAGAAAGTCATCAAAGGTGTCATGATGTCACGTCATGGCACATATATGTTGTGGTAAAAACATTGCCAATTTGGGCCAAGTTGTATTACAAACCTCTTACAAACTGGAGCATGTCGCAAGAACCCACGTGGTTTCGATAGGGAAACGTGTCCCCTTGTGGGCCAAACGATAATCACTCCTTCTTCTAGCCTCGTATTTTCTTCTACATGCAACATGGAACAATGGGAGATTCACGCTGAACATTGAAATTATTCAGGGTTCGTTTGAACTTTTTTATTTATTAATTGAGTTTTCTAGGCATTTAATGTCCATAATTCAAATCCGAACTACAGATACATACTCCAGTGCACCAAAATGGCTAGAAAAAACATACATGTGACCTTGGGGTGCATGTTTAGGTCCCATGGAATGAATGGGAATGAATTCAACCGTCTCGTCGTCCTGGCTTGGCCACAAACATTGCAAATCTCGGTTTTTAAATCTCTGTAAATCCAAAACTCACCAGGAAATCATGAAACTTGGCAGGGTGTCACTACATGGTACATATAATTGTCCAATTTGGGTGAAATGATAATCGCTACCTCTTCTCACCTTTAACTTTGGTTTCTGCACGTAACATAGAATAACAGGAGTGCCATGCTGAAATTTGAAACTGTTCAGAGTTCGTTTGGCCATTGTACATATTAATTAAGTTTTCTACACATTTAATGTAGTCCACAATTCAAATTTGAACTACAAGCACATGCCCTAGTGAAGCAAAATGGATGGGAAATCGTACATGTGTCATTGGGTGCATGTTTAGATCTCATTTAAGGAATGAGAATGAATTACAAACTTCTCGTCGTCCTGAAACATTAAGATTCTCAGTTTTTAAATCCTAGTAAATCAAAAACTCACCCAAAAAACTTGAAACTTGGCATGGTTTCAAGACATGGCACATATATGTCGTGGTAAAAAAAATTCTCCAGTTTGAGAAGAGGCGCACACATTAATAGACAACGAAGTCATTTTCGAAATAAATAGCTGACACGTTAATATGGCAAATGGTTGTATTATATGAACCGTGTCAAAATTTAACCATACTCAGTGGCGTGCGTGCGGCTGTTTGATTAGAGGGGATGAGCGCGAGAAGTCCGCCGTGCAGGCTCGACGGGACGCGTGCGAGCAGTCCATCATGCAGGCTCGACGGGGCGCGTGCATCTTGTCCACCTCGCAGGCTCGATGGAACACGTGCGAGCAGCAAGGCCGCCCATGCTCACTGGGAAGCGAGCTCTTGACCTCCATGCGCTACCCACCGTCTGCCTCGCTCACAACTTCTCCATTAATAGGATTATTAAAGCACCTAGACAGAGGGTGTTTGCTTGTGATCCCATGACAACATTTGCTTTGTTCGTGTTTTCAACTCATATTTCGGCCTAATTTAAATTGCCACATAGGGCAACGAATAATACGATGACAAATTTATAATGGCCACATAATAATTGTCTTACATATTCTGGATAATTTAAAATGCCACATCCGGCAAAGACCGGAAGACACGGGGGCAAAAGAAGAAGGAAATCACAGACAACGATCTGGGTCGCTACTGTCTCTACTCTCCGATGGATCGCCGGCGACAACATCCTCCAGCTGCTTCTTCAATTCCTCAGGACTTTGCTTGAAAGCAGCCATGGATTCATCCACCTCCTGCTCGTGCTCGATCCGGAGCTTCCTCAAGTCACCCATCAGTTCCTCGACGACTGCTATCAGCGTCATCCCCTAGGCACTGCTCTGCTCATGCAGCATCTTCCAGCCGGCGGCCTCTTCCTCCTTCTTGGCGAGCGCCTCGAGGAGCTTCACATTCTGACCCATGAGTTGCTCGACGAGGCGGGTCACCTTGTCAACCGAGGCATCGCTGATATCGAGCAGCTTCATCAAGCCATCGACCAGCTCCTGATGTCTACTATGCAACCTTCTTCTTGTAGACGTTGTTGGGCCTCCAAGTGCAGAGGTTTGTAGGATAGTAGCAAATTTCCCTCAAGTGGATGACCTAAGGTTTATCAATCCATGGGAGACGTAGGATGAAGATGGTCTCTCTCAAACAACCCTGCAACCAAATAACAAAGAGTCTCTTGTGTCCCCAACACACCCAATACACTGGTAAATTGTATAGGTGCACTAGTTTGGCAAAGAGATGGTGATACAAGTGTAATATGGATGGTAGATATAGGTTTTTATAATCTGAAAATATAAAAACAGCAAGGTAGCAAGCGATAAAAGTGAGCAAAAACGGTATTGCAATGCTTAGAAACAAGGCCTAGGGTTCATACTTTCACTAGTGCAAGTTCTCTCAACAATGATAACATAATTATATCATATAACGATCCCTCAACATGCAACAAAGAGTCACTCCAAAGTCACTAATAGCAGAGAACAAACGAAGAGATTATTGTAGGGTATGAAACCACCTCAAAGTTATTCTTTCCGATCAATCCATTGGGCTATTCCTATAAGTGTCACAAACAACCCTAGAGCTTGTAGTAAAATAACACCTTAAGACACACATCAACCAAAACCCTAATGTCACCTAGATACTCCAATGTCACCACAAGTATCCGCGGGTATGATTATACGATATACATCACACAATCTCAGATTCATCTATTCAAACCAACACAAAGTTCTTCATAGAGTGCCCCAAAGTTTCTACCGGAGAGTCAAGGCGAAAATGTGTGCCAACCCCTATGCATAGATTCCCAAGGTCACGGAACCCGCAAGTTGATCACCAAAACATACATCAAGTGAATCAATAGAATACCCTATTGTCACCACGGGTATCCCAAACAAGACATACATCAAGTGTTCTCAAATCCTTAAAGACTCAATCCAATAAGATAACTTCAAAGCGAAAACTCAATCCATTATAAGAAGGTAGAGGGAGAGAAACATCATATAATCCAACTATAATAGCAAAGCTCACGGTACATCAAGAACACGATAGAGAGAGAGAGAGAGAGAGAGATCAAACACATAGCTACTGGTACATACCCTCAGCCCCGAGGGTGAACTACTCCCTCCTCGTCATGGAGAGCACCGGGATGACGAAGATGGCCACCGGTGATGGTCCCCCCTCCATCAGGGTGCCGGAACAGGGTCCCGATTGGTTTTTCGTGGCTACAGAGGCTTGCGGCGGCGGAACTCCTGATCTTGGTTCTGTTCTGGAAGTTTGGGAATATATAAGAGGTGTTGGCGTCGGGAACAAGTCAGGGTGTCCACGAGGAAGCCACGAGGTAAGAGGCGCCCCCGGGGGGTAGTGCGCGCCCTCCACCCTCGTGGTGTCCTCGGGACTCTTTTGGTCCACCTCCGATGCTCCATGGGCTTCTTCTGGTCCAAAAACAATTCCATGAATTTTCAGGTTAATTGGACTCCGTTTGGTATTCCTTTTCTGTAGAACTCAAAAACAAGGAAATAATAGAAACTGGCACTGGGCTCTAGGTTAATAGGTTAGTCCCAAAAATCATATAAAATAGCATATAAATGCATATAAAACATCCAAGATGAACAATATAATAGCATGGAACAATAAAAAATTATAGATACATTGGAGACGTATCAACTCCTGCTGCTTAATGAGGCCAGCGAGAATGTCGTGGCCGCCGGACAAGGACTTCAACAACGCCAGCTCACCGCGACCACCGAGCGGCGAGTGCGCTTGTGAGATCCCTCGTGTGCTCGTGAGAACTTGTTCGAGAGCTCCGCGGCGCGCCGGGACATCTCTGCTGCGGCTGCTGCTTCGCGGCTGGACCTCTCCAGTGCTTACGCGGACTTGGTCTTTGCTGCCTAGTTATATGTCCACCCGAAACTCCTCCTACCGGTCATGGCGAAACTACTTGACAGGAAAGACCAGTTTTGTGGGTGATGAGGAGAGGAACTGTGAAGTAATTCTCGTGGGTAGTTTTTATAGCCCGGTGCTAAGTGTGAACACATATTAGTTTCATCGGTGTGAATACATATTAGTTTGATCTGTGTGAACAGATTTGCAATTACTTATTGCGTTGTAATCTGCAATGTGACGAGAAACAAAGTCAAAATTTATTGATGGTTCTGGGCCTAAAATCCCCATTTCTGTTGTTTTCTCTCATCACAAACAGTTCTTTTGGATCAACTGTATGCCACACATCGGAAGCCCAAAATGTGGGCCCTTGTTCTCATATGTACGTATACGTGTCTGCCCACTATCACACATGGTCATGATATCACCGATGTCGCTTGAAGCTACGTCAGTATTTCCCCAAAGAGGAAGGGATGATGCAGCAGAGTGGTGGTACGTATTTCCCTCAGATATGAAACCAAGGTTATCGAACTAGTAGGAGAACCAAGCAACACAACGTAAACAACCCCTGCACACAAAGAACAACACCTCGCAACCCGACGTGTTAAAGGGGTTGTCAATCCCTTTCGGGGTACGACGCCTCAAGATAGGCAAAGTACGTGAGGTAAATTTGTAGATGGGATAAATAGATCACGGAACAAATAAATTGCAGCAAGGTATTTTTGTATTTTTTTGGTTTAATAGATCTAAAAATAAATGCAAGGAAAAAGTAGATCGCAAGGCAAATAAATGAGAAAGAAGACCCGTGGGCCGTAGGTTTCACTAGTGGCTTCTCTCGAGAAAAATAGCAAACGGTGGGTGAACAATTTACTGTTGGGCAATTGATAGAACTTCAAATAATCATGACAATATTGAGGCAATGATCATTACATAGGCATCACGTCCAAGATTAGTAGACCGACTCCTGCCTGCATCTACTACTATTACTCCACACATCGACCGCTATCCATCATGCATATAGTGTATTAAGTTCATGGAAAAATGGAGTAATGCAATAGGAATGATGACATGATGTAGACAAGATCCGTTTATCTCTTGTGGCAGATATGGATCCCATCTTTTTATCCTTAGTAGCAACGATACATACGTGTCCCTTTCTGTCACTGGGATCAAGCACCATAAGATAGAACCCACTACACGACACCTCTTCCCATTGCAAGATAAATAGATCAAGTTGGCCAAACAAAACCCAAATATCGGAGAAGAAATACGAGGCTATAAGACATCACACATATAAGAGATCAAATAACTCAAATAACTTTCATGGATATAAAAAGATATAACTGATCATAAACTCGAAGTTCATCAGATCCCAACAAACACACCGCCAAAAGACTTACATCATATGGATCTCCAAGAGACCATTGTATTTATAATCAAGAGAGAGAGAGAGAGAGAGAGAGAGAGAGAGAGAGAGGAATCCATCTAGCTACTAACTACGGACCCGAAGGTCTACAAACAACTACTCATGCATCATCAGAGAGGTACCAATGGAAGTGGTGAACCCCTCCGTGATGGTGTCTAGATTGGATCTTGTGGTTCTGGACCCTGTGGCAGCTGGATGACAATTTCGTCAACTCCTCTAGGGTTTCTGGAATATTGGGGTATTTATAGAGCAAAGACTCGGTCCAGGGGGCACCCGAGGTGGGCACAACCCACCTGGGCGCGCCTGGGCCTCCTGGCGCACCCTGGTGGGTTGTCCCCTCCTCGGGACTCCCCCCCCCCCCCAGGTGCAACCAGGGACGGTGTGTTCCTTCTGACCCATAAAAAATCATCGTAAATTGGCGTGGCATTTGGACTCCATCTGATATTGATTTCCTGTGATGTAAAAAACATGCAGAAAACAACAACTGACACTTGGCACTATGTCAATAGGTTAGTACCAAAAAATGATATAAAATGACTATAAAATGATTATAAAACATCCAAGATTGATAATAAAATATCATGGAATAATAAAAAAATTATAGATACGTTGGAGACGCATCAGCATCCCCAAGCTTAACTCCTGCTCGTCCTCAAGTAGGTAAGTGATAAAACAGAATTTTTGATGTGGAGTGCTATTTATCATGTCATATCATATTCTTTTCTTCATAGCATGGACATTTGGACTTTTATGTGATTCAAAGCAATAGTCTAGTTTTGACATAATAATTTAGATACTCAAGCATATCAACAAGAAACCATGTCTTTCAAAATATCCATGCTAAAACAAATTATCCCTAGCCCATCATGCTCAAACATTGATCCATTCATGAAACACACTCGAATATTAGCTACACCCAATACTTAAGTACGATCATATTGTCCCCTAGTTGTTGCTTTTATAAGAGAGGATGGAGACTCAATTTCAAAATAAAAATTGCATACAGTAAAAGAAAGGCCCTTCACAGAGGGAAGTAGGGATTTATAGAGGTGCGAGAGCTCAAAGCGAAAAATTAGAGATAAAAACATTTTGGGAGGTGTATCCATCCCACCAATGAAAATGATTTGGAGCATCCCAACACTTTCCATGCTAGATATATCATAGGCGGTTCCCAAACAGAAAATAAAGTTTATTCCCTTTTCCACCATAACTTCCACTTTCCATGGCTAGCCGTATCCACGGGTGCCCTTCATACCAACACTTTCCAAGGAATTTATTATTTGATAACATAAAGTAAATTCATTTTTGCCTTTCGGGACTGGGCATCCCTAAAACCTTTGCCTTTCTCTCGTGCAATGACAAGTGAATAAACACTCATCGTAGGAATAACACATCTAGCATGGAAAATATTAGCTACTCCTTACCATTCTACGAGCGAAACAAACACACAAAAGAGAAGTTCATTTTGAAAATTAGAGATGGCACATGCAAATTTGCTTACAACGGCAAAAGAATACCGCATATAGGTAGATAAAGTGGACTCATGTGGCAAAACTGGTGTCGGTGTCAAAACCGGCGGATCTCGGGTAGGGGGTCCCGAACTGTGCGTCTAGGCGGATGGTAACAGGAGACAAGGGACACGATGTTTTACCCAGGTTCGGGCCCTCTTGATGGAGGTAAAACCCTACGTCCTGCTTGATTGATATTGATGATGTGGGTATTACAAGAGTGGATCTACCACGAGATCAAGGAGGCTAAACCCTAGAAGCTAGCCTATGGTATGATTGTTGTTCGTCCTATGGACTAAAGCCATCCGGTTTATATAGACACTGGAGAGGGCTAGGGTTACACAGAGTCGGTTACAATGGTAGGATATCTACATATCCGTATCGCCAAGCTTGCCTTCCACGCCAAGGAAAGTCCCATCCGGACACGGGACGAAGTCTTCAATCTTGTATCTTCATAGTCTTGGAGTCCGGCCGATGATGATAGTTCGGCTATCCGGACACCCCCTAGTCCAGGACTCCCTCAGTAGCCCCTGAACCAGGCTTCAATGACGACGAGTCCGGCGTGCATATTGTCTTCGACATTGCAAGGCGGGTTCCTTCTCCGAATAATTTATAGAAGACTGTGAACACCAGGATAGTGTCCGGCTCTGCAAAATAAATTCCACATACCACCGTAGAGAGAATAATATTTACACAAGTTCAATCTGCTGACGTATTTTGTGGCGTGACATCACACCACTACCAAGCCTTTACTCGAATTGTTTTTATTGTACCACCTCAGCGCGTTTAGCGAAGCGGTTTCCTTGGCACGTCTTGTCAAAGAAGAGATCGTGTTCCCCTTATTCCAGGATTCCCATCAATACGGACGTGGGTAACCCAACCGCGCCATTGATTGTGGCGCTTGGGAGATAAGCGAGTTTTATCAGGCCGGTGGGGACGCATGGTTTCGTCCGCCCATATAAGGGGATAAAGATCCAACCCTTTTACCTACGCCTTCTTCCTCCTTTGCTTATCCATCTCCGCGAACTCGAGCTCCAGCACCCAAGTCCGCACATCTTACCTCAACCTTCTCCAACTATGTCTGGAGCGGGAGGCAAGTGGATGGCCTCCTCCGTTACGGAGGGGCACATCCAGAAGCTGCGCAGCGCCGGATATCTGTCCAGCAACATCGCGCACCGGCTCCCCGACGAGGGGGAGCTGATCCCCACCCCCAGGCCCCATGAGAGGGTAGTATTTCTTTCCCATTTCCTCTGCGGACTGGGCTTCCCACTCCATCCCTTTGTCCGGGGGCTCATGTTCTACTACGGCCTGGATTTCCATGATCTAGCCCCGAATTTCATCCTCAACATCTCGGCGTTTATCGTCGTGTGTGAGGCCTTCCTCTGCATCCAGCCCCACTTTGGCTTGTGGCTCAAGACCTTCAGTGTCAAGCCGAAGGTTGTGAAGGGCAGCCAAGCGGAGTGCGGAGGCGCCATGGTGGGCAAGATGCCCAACGTTACTTGGCTTGAGGGCACCTTCGTGGAAACCATTAAGGGGTGGCAATCGGGGTGGTTCTACATCACCGAGCCGCGTGACCCTGAATGGGCAGCGGCCCCCGAATTCAGATCTGGCATCCCCATACGG
Source organism: Triticum timopheevii (assembly GCA_963921465.1). Lineage (NCBI taxonomy): Eukaryota > Viridiplantae > Streptophyta > Magnoliopsida > Poales > Poaceae > Triticum > Triticum timopheevii. Next base: position 446,392,802 of record OY997266.1, on the reverse strand, counting down.
CTCACCTCCTGGAAAGAGATTGGCCGGACATGGGGTGATTCGGAGGAGCTGACCGGACTTCAAGCTGCATCCAAAAGCTAGTGAACAAGAAGCTCAAGCTTGTCAACATAGTCCAGGTCATGCTCATCCGCCGGATTCTCCCGTGCCAACAACGGGACTTCAATATGTGGGAGTTCGATCCGGCGCAGCACCAGACTTTGAGCGGGCTCTTCAACACTACATACGAAGAGGCCTGGAGGGTGCTGTTTAAGGACGTCGAGGCTCCCGCATCCGCTACCGAAGATCGCGGATTCAGCTCGCAGCGTCCGGCTAGCGAGGTAAGCGATTTTGCCCTTTACGGGACACTTGTTTTCCATAGTTTGACTCTATGCGGGATCTAAACTCCCCCTCCTTTGACAGGACTGGCTGAAGAAGGCCGAACAGACTATCTGTCCGGCCCCATTGCCAGAAGACCCAGCAGACGCCCGCTTAACAGGGCTGCTGGCTCCGGCACCCCACGTGGTGCCGGAGAAGAAGGCCAAGAAGAAGGCCACGGGCACTCGAAAGAGTTCCCGTTTTCAGGTGTCATCGGACGATGACTCCGAGGCAGACTCCTCCCACAAAGGTGAGGAGGAGAAGAAGAAGGCCTCTCCCCCAGCGGGGAGAGGGAAGAAAAGGAAGGCCTCCCCAACGAGGGAGGCCGAAGGGTCCAAGAAGGGAAGGACTCTTCCCCCGGACTGCTCTGCCAACGCCAGCGACGACGACGAGGATTGGCCTCCAAGGGCCAAGCCCCTGGCGAGATCGTAAGTATCCGGATTCCCGAATAACTTCATGATTTTTCTTTTCGCCACATGGTGTCTTTCTAATGCCGCATACAACCCTGCAGTCCGCCCAAGGACGATCTTCCCGTTTTGTCGAGCGGGTCCTTGGGTGCGTCGGATATGGATTCTCTTCCGACCGCCTCCACCCCCCGTGATGCGGATGATGCCGAGGTGGGATCCCGGGAAGGGACCCGCCAGGAGGAGGAGGCCCCGGAGGTGCCGCAGGGCAACCTCCCGGACTTTGCACCGGACTCCGCCCCGGAACCTGTAGTGGCTCCGGAGTCCGGCGGGCGGCCCCTTCATAAGAAGGGCAAGACCGTGACGCCGGCGGCCTCCGTCCAACCGGAGGCGCCGAATAGCTTGCTGGAGGCGCTCAACGGCGCCTCCATCAAAGAGGAACACCGCACTGTCATGAGTGCGGTGATTCAGAAGGTTCAGCTCGCCAAGAGCGGGCTGACCGAAGCCTGCAGCAGCCTTCTAACAGGCTTTGAGGTAAGAATTTTGATATATGCAAAATAGTACCGCATAGACAGTAGCCCCTGATGCTCGGTTCGGTATTCGAAAAGAAAAGCCGGACTGAGGATCTATAAAGATATACGCAGGAGTCATAAAAAGAAATATGTCAATATGGGATTGCAGGCTGTGCTGCTGACCTCTGCCGCCCTGACTGCGGAGGTCAATACTTTGAAGCAAAGCCTCGAGCGGTCCGAGTACGAGCTCGGCCGTGCCAAGAAGCAGCTCAAGGATAAGGAAGGTGAGTAACACCTTATTAAAATTGTACCTTATAGAAAAGGATTTGGTTGCAAGAAGGATGACAAGGATAACATGGGTATTGCAGTGGCCACGAACGAGGTGGCGACCCTAAAGGAGGCGGTGTCCGTGGCCGAACGTAATGCGGCCACGGAGCGCACCGAGCGAGAGAAGCAGGAGGTGCGGGTGGCAGAGGTACAGCAAGAGCTCCAGGCTCTTGTGGAAAAACATGAGAATTTGGAGCATGACTCGAAGACTCAAGAGTCCGAGCTTGCATCGGCTCTTGAGAGTGCCAAAGCCGCTAAGGCCGAAGCCTACAAGGCCCTCCAGGAAATCGAGGCACTGAAGAAGATAGCGGCAGGTAAGGCATTTTTCATGCAAAGTAAGCATGTGAGTGTGAATTACCTATCACTTACCCGAATTCGGAGCTCTCCAGGAGCGTTCGCAGATCTGCCCTGCAGCGTGTCCGATGCTGCCGCTTTCTATAGGGCTGAGGAGGGGAGCTCGACGGAGAAGGTCTTCTGGTCTCAGTATGCTGAGGCCGGACATCCGGTGCCCCTTAGCGACCAGCTGAAGCAGCTGGTCGAGCTCCACAAGGTGGCCGAACAGGCCATGAAGGGCCTCATAGTTTGGCTGTGGCCTTAGGAGGCCATGCCTGGGAGCTACTTCGGCCTGGTGCGGTGGCTGGTGGATGCGTGTCCATGGGTTGAAGTCATCAAGCACTCCGCCTGCATTGAAGGTGCCCGTCGGGCCCTTGCCCGCGCAAAGGTGCGATGGGGCAAGATGGATGCTAAGAAGCTTGTGACAGACGCGCCACAGCCGGGCAAGGAGTATCGCACGCCCGAGATGTATTATAAGAGTGTCCTGAAGGGTGCCCGCATTATTGCGGGTGAGTGCTCCAAAGATGTAATATTTGAGTAGACTCGCATTTTGTTATCTTGTGCGCTGAAAACTTTGTTCATATGCGCTAAGCAACGCTTGTTAATTTAAAATATTACCTTCTGTGCGGCCGTTTATCAAATCTGAGAGATGGCAAGTCGTCGGCTTCAGCCCCCATGCCACGAGTGCTGGGGTGTTCGGGATAAATTTGAGCACTCTTGTTCCCATTTTTGGGTCCATCTAGGGAGGCGCTCAACACAACGAACAAGGCAACCAGACTTATAATGCTTGAACATTCTCACTTAGCCATAGAATTCTATAATTTTAAATTTCGGCGAAGCCCCTAGTGTTCAGAAGGCCGAATTTGGGGCGCTATCCACGCCTGGGCCGGACAAAGCCGGTTCCTCGCTCTAAGCGGCATAAGTCTTTAGGGACTCGAAAAAACCTCTCGAACAGCGACCGCCTCTCGCCTCATCATGACGGTCAGTTTTAGCTTTCTCCACTGAGGCGCTCGCCCAGCTCAACTGGGGCGCAATCGCAGTGGTTCTCCCAGTGCTACCTTAGCCGATACAATGGAACATAAGGTACCAAAACATGGGAGCCGGGCAAACCCAACTATTGACCCAAGACATGATTCAGAGCCGATGCATATAATGCTATAAGTTCGGGGTGCCGCACTTGTGAAAGTGTTTGGACTTATCACACCATGATGCGGGAAGCATAAGCCCCTGGTGTATTTAGCCGTACCAAAGTGTACGGATGCAACATGTCATATATGTATAATAAAGAAATGCAATTATAAGCAAAAAGGTGCTGCATTATTTATTCAAGAAATACTGCTATGAATGCAGAACGATACAAATGGTGTGATAGGCAAGGGATGGGACTATTAAACATGTCCCCCTCCAGGGGTAGGCTGCGGAATGCTGTATAAAACAGATTTAATGCTCGTAGTGGAGACCACCTGGATATTCACCGTAGCCTTTCTCCTTCCTGGCTGTTGCATCGTGAGTTCGGCAGGTCTACTGCCGGACAGGGCCTCTGATGAACGGAGTCCTGTGGGTAAAAAAAGAAAAAGAGAGAAAAAAAGAATGACACACTTGAGAGCCCCTGGTGTGGTTAAGCCGCATTCTGGGCCTATCGTGGTCGTGCCCCTCCCCCTATGCCCATGGTATCTCCAGAGCGTAATGATGTACGCGAAGGACCCGTCTTGAAATTTTGCAGGGCCTGGGGTTGGGGCCGCATTGCTACGCGTGCTCGGAACGTGCCAGGTGGTCTTATGTAGGTTACTCCGGGCGTGTTTAGCCGTGTCCGGTTGCTTAACGGCCGGACTCGAGAATTGCCTTAAGAGGCTACGCTGTACTTCTGCCGTGAGAGCCGCTGTATGTTCCTCCGTTCGGAGAGAGCGTTCAGTGTTTCCGTTGACCGTGATGACTCCTCGAGGGCCTGGCATCTTGAGCTTGAGGTATGCGTAGTGCGGCACCGCGTTGAACTTTGCAAACGCGGTACGTCCGAGTAGAGCATGATAGCCATTGCGGAACGGAACTATGTCGAAGATTGACTCCTCGCTTCGAAAGTTATCCGGGGATCCGAAGACCACTTCTAGTGTAACTGAGCCTGTACAATTGGCCTCTACACCTGGTATGACGCCTTTAAAGGTCGTCTTTGTAGGTTTAATCCTTGAGGGGTCTATGCCCATTTTGCACACTGTATCCTGATAAAGCAGGTTTAGGCTGCTGCCGCCGTCCATCAGGACTCTGGTGAGGTGATCCATCGATGATTGGGTCTAAAACCAATGCAGCGAATCCACCGTGGCGGATGCTGGTGGGATGGTCCCTTCGATCAAAAGTGATCGGGCAGGAGGACCATGGATTGAACTTCGGGGCGACTGGCTCCATCGCGTATACATCCCTGAGTGCACGCTTCCGCTCCCTTTTGGGTATGTGGGTTGCGTATATCATGTTCACCGTCCGCACTTGTGGGGGGAAACCCTTCTGTCCTCTATTGTTTGGCGGTCGAGTCTCTTCCTCGTCATCGCTATGCAGCCCCTTGTCGTTGTTTTCGGCAATTAACTGCCTGCCTGCTTGAATACCCAACAGTCCCTGTTGGTGTGGTTAGCTGGCTTTTCAGGGGTGCCGTGTATCTGGCACGAGCGGTCGAGTATTCGGTCCAAATTGGATGGATCCAGAGTAGTTCTTTTGAATGGCGTTTTCCGCTGACCAGGTTTAGAGCCTCTGATTCCAGCATTGACTGTCGTATCCTCACTATTGTCGCCGTTAATGCGGCGTTTGTTTTTGTGGCGACGCGACCTGCCATTGCGGTCCTTGATATCCGGACTGCCAGAATTTTTGCTGAGGTTGTTGCTGCGGGCTAGCCAGCTGTCCTCACCCGCGCAGAAGCGGGTCATGAGTGATGTGAGGGCTGCCATGGATTTCGGCTTTTCTTGTCCTAGGTGCTGGGCAAGCCACTCATCGCGGATGTTATGTTTGAAGGCCGCGAGGGCCTCCGCATCTGGACAGTTGACGATTTGATTTTTCTTAGTTAGGATCCGTGTCCAGAATTGTCTGGCCGATTCGTCTGGCTGCTGAATTATATGGCTTAGGTCGTCAGCGTCTGGTGGTCGCACATACGTGCCTTGGAAGTTATCGAGGAATGCGGCTTCCAGGTCTTCCCAACTCCCAATTGACTCTACTGGCAAGCTGTTAAGCCAATGCCGGGCTGGTCCTTTAAGCTTGAGTGGGAGGTATTTGATGGCGTGAAGATCATCACCGCGGGCCATGTGGATATGAAGGAGATAGTCTTCGATCCAAACCGCGGGGTCTATTGTGCCATCATAAGATTCAATATTCACGGGTTTAAAACCTTCGGGGATTTGATGATCCATTACTTCATCTGTGAAGCATAGTGGGTGTGCGGCGCCTCTGTATTGGGCGATATCACGACGAAGTTCAAAAGAGCTTTGTCTACTGTGTTCGGCCCGGCCGGACTTACTGTGTCCGGCGCGACGGTTGTCGTCACGTATCATGGGGTGCCCACGCGATCCATAGATCGATCTTGATTGTCTTGCCTGATCCTCCAATATATCTTGCAAGTCCAGAGCGTTCCCCTGTGGCCTTGTGCTTTTCGAGCTATGCCGGGGTACGGTTCTAGTGGAGGGCCTAGAGGCCTCTCTGTCGTGGCCACGGGGTGGTCGGTCAGCCGTATTGTCTGCTGGTGATGCAGGTTCATATGCCTCCTCCTCTAATCAGGGGAGCAGCTTGCGTTTAGGGTAGCTTTTGGAGGGGCGTTCGAGCTCATGCTCTTCGGCCGCAAGGACTTCAGTCCATCTGTCGGCTAGCAGATCTTGATCAGCTCTAAGCTGCTGCTGCTTTTTCTTGAGGCTGTTTGCCGTGGCCATAAGCCTGCGTTTAAAACGCTCTTGTTCAACGGGATCCTTAGGCACGACGAATTCGTCGTCGTCGAGGCTTGCCTCGTCTCCGGAGGGAGGCATGTAACCCTCTACCTCTTCGTCTGCTGCTCTCTCATGAGGGCTGGCATCTCCGTCCTCCTGTGCTGAATCTTGCTGGAGGGGGTTGTCTTTGGCACTGTCTGGGATGTTATTATCTCCGGTGCCGGAATCTCCATTCTTGCTGTGGCGGGATTTAGAGCGGCGCTGCTGACGCCAGCGCTTGGGCTGTTTCTTGGAGGGGTCATCCTCCGCTGTTCCTTCGCCATTCCCATCCTTTGGGATATCCACCATGTATATGTCATATGATGAGGTGGCTTTCCAGTGCCCAGTAGGCGCTGGTTCTTGGTCGTCTCCGGCATCGTCGTCCATACCGTCGATGTCTTCGGAGTTGAAGTCTAGCATGTCGGTTAGATCGTCGATAGTGGCTACTAAGTGGGTGGTGGGTGGGCTTTGAATTTCTTCGTCGTCCGCATCCCAACCATCCTGACTGCAGTCCGGCCACGACTCTCCTAATAACGAGAGATACTTTAGCGAACTCAAGATGTCGCCGAAAGGTGAGTATTGAAAGATGTCCGCAGCGGTGAATTCCATGATCGGCACCCAATCGGATTCGATTGGAGGGGGCGCGGGAGGTTCGGAGTCTGGCGAAGAGTCCGGCACCTCGGAATCACGAGCTTCATGAGGGACAAGGTCAGTGTTTGGCTCCATCACCATAGAGGTTGCAGCCCCCGAGGCAGTGTCTAGCCACCCGTCCTTGATCTGCACAGCCGGCTCCGAATTGAGGATCGGAGCAGACTCGTGTGCGGCCTCCAGGGCACTGTCCGGCTGCAGAGCTAAATGATGCCCATCGTGACAGTGCGGCGCGCTCGACTATGGCTCGAATCGATCGAAGATCAAGTCTCCGCGGATGTCAGCCGTGAAGTTTAAACCTCCAAATCTGACCGGACGGCCAGGGGCGTAGCTTTCGATCTGCTCCAGATGGCCAAGCGAATTGGCCCGCAGTGCAAAGCCACCGAATACGAAGATCTGCTCGGGGAGAAAGGTCTCACCCTAGATTGCGTCGTTGTTGATGATCGAAGAAGCCATCGAGCCTATCGGTGACGACACAGAGGAACTCTCAATGAAAGCACCAATGTCGGTGTCAAAACCGGCGGATCTCGGGTAGGGGGTCCCGAACTGTGCGTCTAGGCGGATGGTAACAGGAAACAAGGGACACGATGTTTTACCCAGGTTCGGGCCCTCTTGATGGAGGTAAAACCCTACGTCCTGCTTGATTGATATTGATGATGTGGGTATTACAAGAGTGGATCTACCACGAGATCAAGGAGGCTAAATCCTAGAAGCTAGCCTATGGTATGATTGTTGTTCGTCCTATGGACTAAAGCCATCCGGTTTATATAGACACCGGAGAGGGCTAGGGTTACACAGAGTCAGTTACAATGGTAGGAGATCTACATATCCGTATCGCCAAGCTTGCCTTCCACGCCAAGGAAAGTCCCATCCGGACACGGGACGAAGTCTTCAATCTTGTATCTTCATAGTCTTGGAGTCCGGCCGATGATGATAGTTCGGCTATCCCGGACACCCCCTAGTCCAGGACTCCCTCAACTGGTTTAAAGGATTTTGGATGCACAAGTAGAGGTCATACTTGGTGCAAAATGAAGGCTAACAAAAAGATTGAGAAGCGACCAACCAAGAAACGATTAATCTCATAAGCAAGCATTAAGCATAATTAACACCGAATAATGCACCACAAGTAGGATATAATTTTCATTGCATGATTATTGACTTTCGTGCATGCATAGGGAATCACAAAACTTAACACCAATATTCTTACTAGAACACAATTACTCATCAACATAACTCACATATCACGTCATCATATCTCAAAACTATTACTAAGAATCAAGTTTATTTTGTCCAGTGATCTTTATGACATATATTTTTTCTTTCTTTATCCTTCTTGGATATCTATCACTTTGGGACTAATGTTCGTGTGTTGCTTTTCATAAGCTCAAACAAATATAAGTGAAGATCATCAGCATACCATATTTTATTTCTCTCAAAATAATTTAAGTGAAGCAAGAGAGAATTTCTTCAAAATTTTACTAACTCTCAAATAAACGCAAAACAAATAAATTGCAGCAAGGTATTTTTGTATTTTTTTGGTTTAATAGATCTGAAAATAAACGCAAGGAAAAAGTAGATCGCAAGGCAAATAAATGAGAAAGATGACCCGTGGGTCGTAGGTTTCACTAGTGGCTTCTCTCGAGAAAAATAGCAAACGGTGGGTGAACAAATTACTGTTGGGCAATTGATAGAACTTAAAATAATCATGACGATATCCAGGCAATGATCATTACATAGGCATCACGTCCAAGATTAGTAGACCGACTCCTGCCTGCATCTACTACTATTACTCCACACATCGACCACTATCCATCATGCATCTAGTGTATTAAGTTCATGGAAAAACGGAGTAATGCAATAAGAACGATGACATGATGTAGACAAGATCCGTTTATCTCTTGCGGCAGATATGGATCCCGTCTTTTTATCCTTAGTAGCAACGATACATACGTGTCCCTTTCTGTCACTGGGATCAAGCACCATAAGATCGAACCCACTACACGACACCTCTTCCCATTACAAGATAAATAGATCAAGTTGGCCAAACAAAACCCAAATATCGGAGAAGAAATATGAGGCTATAAGACATCACGCATATAAGAGATCAAAGAACTCAAATAACTTTCATGGATATAAAAATATATAACTGATCATAAACTCAAAGTTCATCAGATCCCAACAAACACACCGCCAAAAGACTTGCATCATATGGAGCTCCAAGAGACCATTGTATTGATAATCAAGAGAGAGAGAGGAAGCCATCTAGCTACTAACTACGGACCTGAAGGTCTATAAAGAACTACTCACGCATCATCGGAGAGGCACCAATGGAAGTGGTGAACCCCTCCGTGATGGTGTCTAGATTGGATCTTATGGTTCTGGACTCTGCGGCGGCTGGATGAAAATTTTGTCGACTCCTCTAGGGTTTCTGGAATATTGGGGTATTTATAGAGCAAAGAGTCGGTCCAGGGGGCACCTGAGGTGGGCACAACCCACCTGGGCGCACCTAGGCCTCCTGACGCGCCCTGGTGGGTTGTCCCCTCCTCGGGACTCCCCCTAGTTGCAACCAGGGCCCGTTGTGTTCCTTCTGACCCATAAAAAATCATCGTAAATTGGTATGTCATTTGGACTCCATCTGATATTGATTTCCTGTGATGTAAAAAACATGCAGAAAATAGCAACTGGCACTTGGCACTATGTCAATAGGTTAGTACCAAAAAATAATATAAAATGACTATAAAATGATTATAAAACATCCAAGATTGATAATAAAACAACATGGAATAATAAAAAATTATTGATACGTTGGAGACGTATCAATCACCATCGTGTCCTATGGATGCGCTGTCGCGTCTCCCACGGGGTGCCAGAAGGTTCACCACGTGGTTGCTCGCTGTTGAGGCGGCTGCGGCGCACTCTACTCGCGTCCGCCCGCGCGTTTTGCTCGCGTTTGAGGCGGTCGTGGCGCGCTCCGCTCTGGCGTCCCTGCGCGCGCTCTCGTCGCTCTTGAGGCAAATTTACAATGGCAACGGTTAATAATTGTCTTACATATTCAGGATAATTTAAAATGGCACATGCTGCAAGGCACAAAACACTCACGACCTACTTATGCATACAATTATAATAAAATATACGCTAAAAGGATGAGTCGGCGGCCTTCCGACGACGGTCTTCTCAGACTCCATGATCAGCATATCACCCTTGCGGCCATTCATTAAGTGTAACTTACTAATCATCGCACACGAGTACTTGCAGAAACATCTTGTGCGATACTCCTAGCCACGGCAAGCAATTATTTTGCATTTTCCAATGTCTTTTGTAAGAACAGAATCACACACGAACTTACTATAGTAACCGTCTGTGTTATAATTTCTCATCGCAAATAGTTCATCCGAGTGGACTGTTTGCTGCGTATCACACACATCTGGTTTACATGAATCGTTTGTGTTCTTTTGGCTCATCGCAAATGCCGCATATCACACACATCTTGTTAATTTGAACCGTTTCTGTTCTCTTGCCTAATCGAAAACAGTTTGTCCGTGTGAACCGTATGCCGTATATCACACACACCTTGATTTGGCTGACCGTTTCTGTTGTTCTGCCTCATTGCAAATAGTTCTGCTGGATCAACTGTATGCCCAACATCACACACGTAACTAAAATCTGAACCGTGTTTGATGTCTCCGCCATCGCAAACGTTTTGCATCCTTTTTGATGGTTTTTTACATCCCGTTTGCGATTAATGCATCGCTCACAGTTTCGTCAAAGGGTGTCTGATCGTAGTGGCGCATTAGCAGCATCCTGCAGTAGTGTTGAACTTAAATTGCAGCACAACTTTGCTAAGAATGCATCAGTTTTAAGCTTAATATTGTGCAGGTTTAATTGACTATAAAAGTGCAAACTATTTGCATTATTATTTCTAATAAAGGAGGGGATATGCAAAATAAATAAGTGCTCGATTGCCAATTAGACAATGTGCACTTCACTGTTAAAAGGTATGGTATTAGGCAGTCATCAAATATGACGAAGCAAAGATGGCCATTTGTTATTTCCTCCTCCCCATGGAAAAGCCCGGGTGATCAGGTTTTCTTCTCCTCCCGTCGGTGGTGTTACTAGTCCGTCCCGCCTCAGATGGCCTTTGGGTTGTGAAGGTGCAGGGGACCTCGCCCCCCTCCCCCGCCCTCGCCGGCAGGAGGGACCCTACTCTCGTTCTTGTTAGGTTCTACGCTTGGTAGCGGTTGTATGACGGTAGCGATGCCCCTCAGTAGGAACAATGTCTTCCACTTTTGATCCCCGTCCAGATGGTGTGCATGGCGACAATGAAGGGCATGTGGAGGTGTATCTCCGTCGAATACCGCAGGATTCGGTTGGTGTTGGTCTTTGATGGATCTGTTTAGACATGTTTGATCCTTCTGTTTTACGACTCTCTTCATCGACGATAGTTGCTACTCTGGTGCGATGGTCCTATGAGGCCTTAATTAGCACGACGACATTCCGACTATCTACTACAACAAGATTTTCCCGGTTTCAATGAAGGAGGGGTGATGATGGTGGCGTGCCTTCGACTCGCTCTAGTGCTTGTAATCATCGCTAGGTGACCCACAAACCTTCCCTGTACTACCATGATTGATTATGAATATGTTGAAAGTTTTCTTCCATAAAAAGCCATATATTAGGCAATTTCGGGTTGAAATTTAGTATATCAAAACCCATAAACCTCCACGTCTCTTAAGTTGTGTTTATGCCGAGAGCCAGTGACACGGAAGAAAACAACAATTACATATATAAATGTATCAACATAGGCTTCAGGGTTTAGTAGTGGATCTAGATTTTTTCTGACGAGCAAGGCAACTTGGCATCATTCATTGTTCCTATTACAACATTATTAAATCTTTTCTTGAATGACATCGATGAGTTCATGAAGTTTGGAAAAACTACCACACATGCACACATTCAAAAATACCGGATGGGGCTCGCCCGATCTAAACCACCCACCGGCTCTGCCGCCACTACTAGAGCTTTGTTTCTTAATAGACTCCATCTCTTTATGACCTGCACATCAACAATATATAATCATACGCCCGATAAATGAAAATATATTTATATAAAGAGCTAGTCAACACACTGATGATTTACACAACCAAATTATTAGAAAAATAAAAAGGAAAGGGGAAATAGTGATGCATGGCAAGCAACTACACCGAGCATTCCTTGACAACACATGGGACGCGTGATTGGTTCTCTAAAATCAATGCCTCCATGAAAGGGAATGACACACAAGGTAGGGCATTTCATGGGATTTCATCCTGAAGATTAGATTCGAGCAAACTTCAATCATTGTGTTCAACAAGGAAGGAGCATGAAAATACTGACAACAATTAACGCCAGACCTAGGGTTTTCACCCTATAGCTTGAGATCGGGTAGTCCAGAAAGAACCACCAAACACAAAGTCACATATGTTGTCGCCAGCACTTGTTGACCTAACGAATATGATGATGATGAACATGATCCTAACATGGGCATTGCCACGTGAATGATAACCATGCCCGCAAAAAGCAGTCAACCCAGGTATGACAAGAGCCAACCACTCGATGTCACAAAACACTCGATGTCAGACACGTGACGCCAAAATCCCATAATGGATGCGATACGACAACCCAACACATTGGTCACAAGTGATAACTGGTGCTAGATATAGATATGGCTCCCGAACCCTAGACAAATCCTCAATGTGTCGCTACCTGCCCCACAACAACCCCTCACACCAACACGTGATGGTTGACTTGAGCCACCGGTAGCTGAGGGGTTCTGGGCATGAGGTCAGCTGAGACCCGCCATGCCGCCGGTTGTTGTCACCGAACAACTGTCGTGCACCATCTCCATCACGCCACAACGACCGCCATTGACCTCGACTATCCGTTGTGACTAGACATCACGTCACAACCTTGCCTCGCGCCTCTGCCGAAACTCCTGCAGGTGACCACTGCCCCTCCAAAGACCGCCTGACTTTGTCCAGTACTAGGAGTCCCGCCGCTCCCTTCATCGGCAGCTATGGCGCTTCATATGACATCAACCTCTAGGGGCGGCGAGGAGAGGGAGGTCATGAGGGTGGGGTGTGTGTGTGGGGGGGGGGGGGGGGGGGGTCGCCCGTCGGAGTGGCATGGCAAATGTGCTAGATGCCCCATCTTCTTTATACATGTCCTAGTTTGTGGTACTTGCATTGTATATATACCAAATTCATATCCCTCTCCTTCTCTCAACCCTAAATGCAAATGTTTTATGAAAAGTTTCCTCTTTCTAGAGGATAATAAACATGCGGTACCTGACTTGTTAGTGCAGTAGCAAATGGTAATGGGTTAGTATTACATACTCCCTCTGTTCGGAATTACTTGTCACAAAAATAGATAAGAATGGACGTATCTACAACAAAAATACATCTAGAAGAGTAATTCCGAACGGAGGAAGTAGTAGATTAATTGATTGCAGGCTATAGCTTCTCTTTTGAGTGTGATTCGGAATATATAGAATATTCTAGCATATCCCTTCTGCCTATATTTGGCGGCAGGAAGTTAAGCGGACAGTTCAAGCAATTGGTATCTTGTCCAGTGAGGCGAACTCCCTGTGTCCGAGCCACATCCATCCAGTGAAAATAAATGAAAGGCGACTGTAATCATTTTTACAGGACTCCCTGCAGCCGCCACCTTCTCCAAACCCAAGTCCAGACGAATTAAGAACCTTCCGGAATTCACACCCTCATTAATCTCCCACGTTTTGCAGCATTCTAACTAAGTGATTAACTTCCACGCAAAAAAGGGCAAAAAAAAGCGAGCAACTTTCAGGTATTGGCGTGCGTCCGTATCGCACCCGGCCAAGAAGCAGGAGGAGTTGTAGCGTGACACCTCGGAGGGAGGCAGAAGCGGACGAGCTGGCCGGGCTGGAGGCCTCTCCATCCGAGTCTATCAAGTCTAGCCAGTCTGCACAGGCGACCTACTATAAATAGCCACCCACACACACACGAGACACTGCCTCGCCTCAAGAACCCCCTTCTCATCAAGAATTAAGCTGCGTTTTGCGTCAGGTTGATCAGAAAAAGGTACACGGGAGGCGCCTTTCCTCTTCTCCGTCTCCGTTCCGACGATGCGGCCGGGGTTCCGCTCCGATTTCGCCTAGGAATCTGTGGCCGGCTGTTGGATTGTGCGGCCAATCTCATTTATTTTTGCGGGGGTTCGATGATCGGAACTTGGTTCGGATGGTATTTGGGGGGAAAAGGCCCGTCCTTTCCTGAAATCGGCCGCCGTGGCTAGGGCGAGGTGGCGGCGTCAGGATTTACTCATCGTCTTTGCGCCGCGATTGAGGGCGAGATTTGATCGCCTGCCTGCTGATGGTTTCTGGGGTTTGTTTGATCTGTGGCTGCTGTTGCAGGGACTGACGGCGACAAAGGGGGGAAGAGGGTTTTCTCGTTTGGGGAAATGGCGCGCAATGCGGCGGACAAGGCGACCTCCATCGACGCGCAGCTGCGGATGCTGGCGCCCAAGAAGCTCTCGGAGGACGACAAGCTGGTGGAGTACGACGCGCTCCTCATCGAGCGCTTCCTCTGCATCCTCCAGGGCCTCCAGGGGGACAAGATCAGGGAGACGGTAGTGCCCCCCTCCCTCGATCCATCCATGTTATCCTGCTCTTTCTTTTCAGTTACCTGTTGATTGATTTAGGTGGTAATTTTAATACCATGTCCTGTTTTCATTTGTGCTGCATTGCACGGTTTGCGCGATTAATCTAGCTAGATAGACATGTTGTTTTTGCTAGTGTGGGATTCACTGTTCCTGTTCTTCAAGGTTTGTGCTCTAAAGGTGGCAATGTTGCACTTGATAACACATACCAGTACCAAGTCCTTTGGCAGTAGGTTATAATCCTGAGGTTCTACCATTTAGTTATTCGTTGGACAGTAGATATTCCTGGACTACTATTCTCTTTATTCAGTTATATGTTAGCCGTTGTTTGAGCGCGTAAACATGATAATCAAATATTTAACAATAGTAGGTATGCCGCGACGTGTGGCTCATGCCGTAACATACTGTACGAGCATGCCCCTTTTGTTTTGAACATCACCTTTTTAGATGTCGTTTTTGAACCGGCAAGTCAAACTTTTAAATCTTTGACCGCTAATGTACAGAAAATTATTTTGATCTGTCGTGTGCATATACTTCTCATTATGTTTTAGTGACATGTAACTAAAAAATGTAACGCTCAAAGGCACCACGCGACAATATTGGAGACTATGTCCATCTCCAAAACGACACCTAAAAGAGCAGGCAGTACCGCTCTTTGTCGATATGCGTTAACTTATGGATATGATGTGTTGCGTGCTTCTAAAAATGGACAGTATTCAAAGTTCTGCTTGCAGTATTTTAATTTATGTTGTTCTACATTATTGTGCCAACAGGGACCACTGCCCTGTTTATTCAGTGCTATAAGCCTGTAAACTTCACTGCAGTATTTTGATTTTATCGTCGAGTATTTTGGGCATTTCTTAGCTATGTGATATCATGCTGAAAGTTTGATGGATAACTTAATTTTTGTTGATCATTTGTTGTGAATGGCTTGATTCTATTGATCTTTTTATTGCTGTATCAGCAGGAGCTAGGTCATTGGCCACTTTACCATCTGGTTTTATTTTCTTACTGTTGTTTTACCTAATTTATGATTCTCACTGTTTGTTCTTCAACTTAGTATATGAAGTTTCTTTCGCTCACCGAAACATCTAAAATGAGTTTGCACTTATATTGGTATATGTAGGTCCAGGAATGCTATGAGTTAGCTGCTGAGTATGAACGCACACTTGACCCTAAACAGCTGGATGAGATTGGGAACCTGTTAGCCCGGTTGGATCCTGAAGACTCCATCGTGACAACCAAGTCATTATCACACATGCTTATCCTGGCAAACTTGGCTGAGGAGGTCCAGATTGCGTACCGAAGGAGACAGAAACTAAAAAGCGGTGATTTTGCTGATGAAAATTCTGCAACAACTGAATCAGACATAGAGGAGACCCTAAAAAGGCTAGTTTGTCAGCTCAAGAAGTCGCCACTGGAAGTATTTGATGCCCTCAAGAATCAAACGGTCGACCTGGTATTGACAGCACATCCAACTCAGTCGGTCAGGAGGTCATTGCTCCAAAAACATGGCAGGTCAGTTTTCGAATTTTGACAATTCCTATAGATAATAAGATGGGATTTGTGAAATAAAACTTTGAAGTGTTGCTTATGGGTTCACTGCAACCTTGCACCACGTTCAATATTATATTGTGCACAGTGCCAGAGAAATATATGTTACTGATATGCATGTATTTATGGCCTTGTATGATTTTGTTTACTTTCTATTTGTAGGATAAGGAATTGCTTAACACAACTTTATGCAAAAGACATAACTCCAGATGAGAAGCAGGAACTTGATGAGGCGCTTCAGAGAGAGGTAATTTTGTCTTTCTAGGAACTTGGGTAGGCACGTTGCTACTCTATTCACTGATCAGTTAGACTTTCATCTTCATTAAAGATTATACAAGAACGTGGTTCTGATTTCTTATATAAATTCTTATCTGCAGATTCAAGCTGCCTTCAGAACTGATGAAATCCGACGGGCACCTCCTACTCCACAGGATGAAATGCGTGCTGGAATGAGTTACTTCCATGAGACAATATGGAAGGGTGTACCCAAGTTCTTACGGAGGGTAGATACTGCTCTTAAGAACATTGGCATAAAAGAGAGAGTGCCTTACAATGCCCCTCTCATTCAGTTCTCTTCTTGGATGGGTGGTGATCGTGATGGTATACGACACATCTCTCACATCCTGTTTGCAATTTTTTTTTTAAATATCATTCTAATATGATGTCGATGGCAGGGAATCCAAGAGTCACACCAGAGGTCACAAGGGATGTATGTTTGTTAGCAAGAATGATGGCTGCTAACTTGTACTATGCACAGATAGAGGATCTGATGTTTGAGGTAAAATTCGAAATCTACTATTCAAATGAGTGCTGTAATGGTGTATTGAAGTCTGAAGATTCTTTTTATTATCTGCAGTTATCTATGTGGCGCTGCAGTGATGAACTACGCGTAAAAGCTGATCAATTACACCGTGCGTCAAAGAAAGACACAACAAAACACTACATAGGTACATGTACCACGATGATAAAAAAATACATGCGCTCCTTGCCTGTTATTATATTATACTGTATTATATAAGCAGTGTTGAATGTCATGCATTGCCAAATGTTTGATCAAATTATTTATTAGCCTGTGCATGACCAATTTTAACACATTTATATGTATGTTAGCGTTAGTTATCAATGTGAATTGACTCGATCAGACTTGCCGCCACATCTTCTGAATTCTCAGATAATTAGGACCTTTTTGCACCTTTTGTATCAGAACCTGGATAGGAAGAGAAAACCACAGAAATGTGAACTACACTCGATTAAAATGAGAGTTCTTTTTTCATTATTTTCTTTATGTGGTAATCTTTTATTGTTCTCCTTCATTGGTTACAGTGGAACTTATTTCGGGCTTACTACATGAATATTGGTCCCAACCATTTCTGCATCAGTCCTGTTGTGTTGTTTACTTGTTTTCCTTGCCTTCTCTATGACTTCGATGAATTAGGTAGCGCCAAGTGCATGCTAACATGTTGTCTTGAATTCAGAGTTCTGGAAGCAAGTTCCTCCAAGCGAACCCTATCGTGTAATACTGAGTGATGTCAGAGATAAACTGTACAATACGCGTGAGCGATCACGCCATTTATTAGCCAGTGGGTTTTCTGAAATTCCCGATGACGCAATCTTCACTGATGTTGAGCAGGTATCTACAAGTGAATTTAGAGTGATTTTACTTTTTGTCAGGCTAAAATTTATACATTTGTTACTCGCTTGTACGTTCAACACTGTAAGATAATTTATTGGAGGTCAAACTTCTCCAAGATATGCATTACCATAGCTGTTTCATGTATCGTATATCTCACCTTTATTTCTTCTTCTGCAGTTCTTGGAGCCTCTTGAACTCTGTTACAGGTCCCTCTGTGCCTGTGGTGATCACACTATTGCAGATGGCAATCTTCTCGACTTTTTGCGGCAAGTGTCAACATTTGGACTATCCCTTGTTAGACTAGATATCAGGCAAGAATCTGAAAGACACACTGATGTTATGGATGCCATAACTAAATACCTTGGGGTAGGATCATACCGTAAATGGTCAGAGGAGAAACGCCAAGAATGGCTACTGTTTGAGCTCAATGGAAAGAGGCCGCTATTTGGTCCTGATCTTCCCAAGACAAACGAAGTTGCTGAGGTTTTAGATACATTCCATGTGTTAGCTGAACTTCCCTCTGATAGCTTTGGTGCGTACGTGATATCCATGGCAACAGCTCCTTCGGATGTTCTAGCAGTTGAGCTTCTGCAGCGCGAATGTCATGTGAAGAAGCCACTGAGAGTTGTGCCGTTGTTTGAAAAACTAGCAGATCTGGAAGCTGCACCAGCAGCTCTGGCACGACTCTTCTCCGTTGAGTGGTACAGAAACAGAATCAATGGAAAACAAGAAGTAATGATTGGTTATTCAGATTCTGGGAAGGATGCTGGCCGTTTCTCTGCTGGTTGGCAACTGTACAAAGCTCAAGAGGAGCTTATTAAGGTTGCTAAGGCTTTTGGGATTAAGTTGACTATGTTTCATGGACGAGGAGGGACTGTTGGAAGAGGTGGGGGTCCTACCCATCTTGCTATACTGTCACAACCTCCAGAGACAATCCATGGATCACTTCGGGTAACTGTTCAAGGTGAAGTCATTGAGCAGTCCTTCGGGGAGGAGCATTTGTGCTTTAGAACGCTTCAACGGTTTACAGCTGCTACTCTTGAACATGGTATGCATCCACCAATCGCACCAAAACCAGAGTGGCGTGCTTTGATGGATGAAATGGCTGTTGTTGCCACAGAAGAATACCGATCCATTGTCTTCCAAGAGCCACGATTTGTTGAATATTTCCGCCTTGTAAGTCTGCATTCTAATTCGTGTTTCTTTTCATCAGTTTACCTTTTTTTTTGGCTAAATAGTGTTCTACTCCCTCCGTTCCCAAATAATTGTCTTTCTAGCCATTGCAAATGGACTACAACATACGGATGTATGTAGACATATTTTAGAGTGTAGATTCACTCATTTTGCTCCGTATGTAGTCAGTTGTTGAAATCTCTAGAAAGACAATTATTTAGGAACGGAGGGAGTACAATATATCTTTTTAGATAAGGTAATATAGATTACATTTAGCACACAAAGTTTCAATTGTAGCTTCTCTTTAGCGCACGTAGTTTCACTAGGGTTATGTCAAAGTGGGAACTCGGCAAGCTACATAAGGAAGTTACACCATACAACTATTTCAATGAACTTATTTATACTGCTTTGTATTGTCTTCATTGGCCACAAAAACAAGGAAACTGGTGTGATAGTCCTTCACAGTTCTTATGCTAATTATTGTTCTAGTGGTATGCACAAGTGATCCTGATTTTGCAATTTCTCTGGCAAATAGGCAACACCAGAGCTGGAATATGGCAGGATGAACATTGGAAGTAGGCCAACAAAACGGAAGCCAAGTGGAGGCATCGAATCGCTGCGTGCGATTCCTTGGATATTTGCCTGGACGCAGACCAGATTCCACCTGCCAGTGTGGCTTGGTTTTGGCGCAGCATTCAAGCATGTCCTGCAGAAGGATATCCGTAATCTTCAAACCCTAAAGGAGATGTACAATGAGTGGCCGTTTTTCAGGGTTACAATTGACTTGGTTGAGATGGTGTTTGCCAAGGGTGACCCTGGTATAGCGGCTCTGTATGACAAGCTACTGGTTTCTGATGATTTATGGCCGTTTGGGGAGCGTCTTCGAGCAAACTATGAAGAAACAAAGCAACTTCTTCTACAGGTGATTCTCTAACACCTCTACGCATTCTTTGCAATACCATTTTGATTTTAATATGCCTCCAACCGTGGGCATCTACCAAATTTGCAAACCATACAATTTTTTATATATCTGATGGCAATTTAGCAGCTGTCATACAAAAAAATTGATGCATAAACTGGAATGGTGTCACCAATTTTTTTCACTGTTATCTTGTCCCTCACTGCCATGTAACTCTGAAAATGTTCAGGTAGCTGGGCACAAGGACCTCCTGGAGGGCGATCCTTACCTGAGACAGAGCCTGCGGCTCCGTGATTCTTACATCACAACGCTGAATGTCTGCCAAGCCTACACACTGAAGCGTATCAGGGACCCTAGCTTCCATTCACAGTCTGGGCCTCATCTGTCCAAGGAGATCATGGAGTCCGGGAAGTCGGCCGCCGAGCTCGTGAAGCTCAACCCGACGAGCGAATATGCGCCGGGGCTCGAGGACACCCTCATCCTGACCATGAAGGGCATCGCCGCCGGTATGCAGAACACCGGCTGAAGTGCAAACCTGAAACTGTTATGTTGTGTGAGACGGTGTGGTGCAGTAGACGCTTTTGGTGCATCCTTGTCTTTTATGTATGGTCTGGACCAGTTGAGCCAAACTGTGACATTTGCCTGCTTGGCGCGTTATGTTAATTAGTTACTCTAATATTATATGTCGAACTGTCTTTTCTCTTTTTGACATGGAACGAACTGTCTTTGTTCATACAACAATGCTTTTCCTTTGTGATGGACAACTATCTGAGGATTTCTCTTTACCTCCCGTGACTGCAGCGGTTAGGACAGTCATTCCCTCCAAGCTTCATCGGCAAATTTGTGGATCCACCTGCTCTCTGCCTGCCGTTGGAGCAGCCGGCGGCGGGGATCCCGGTGCCTCGGCTTCAACCAGTAGTTTAGGCTGGGTGGACTTTCGGTTTCTGATTCTCGTCGGATTTGTCCATCGGAACGGAGGGACGTCAGAGCTCTAGTGTAGATTTCTGGCATCTCCTTCAAGTGACGAGGTTAGTGTTTCTTGCCGTGCATTCGCGACACTGAGATTTAGTGTTAGGCGCTTTAAATCGATTCAATGGTTTAGAGCATCTCCAATAGATGGTCTAAATTTTGACGGTTCAAAATTGGAGATATAAAATTTAGACCGTCAAAAAGTGCGTTTTGGAGCTCCGAAAAAAGACCAACTCCAACGGATGGTCCAAATTCATGGTTCAAAAGAGCAACTCTAATAGATGGTCCAAATTCATGGTCCAAAACTAGCCAGCAGTCCCTGTCCAGCCATTGTACAGCCACACATATTACACAAAACATGTTTTAAAACAACATAAAAAATATTCATGTCCACAATATCAAATTATTACATAGTTCTTCAGATCCAGGAGATGAAATGCAACACAAATACAACATAGTTTTGCACAATACAACATAGTTTTGAACACAAAAATAATGAATCTATGCGGATCTTTCGCCATGCCATTTCCAGTGCTCTTCCATCAAATCTTTCTGGAGTTGATCATGCACATCGGTGTCTCTAATCTCGCTGTACACCTTCATGAAACGTTTGATGCGCTCCTCTTTGCGCATGGGGTTAACATGAATGCCCATCAACTGATAAAAGTTGTAATCTAAATTTTTTCCACGCTCGTTCTCAATGATCATGTTATGCATGATCACGCAAGCGGTCATGATGTACCAAAGGATCTTTTGGTCCCAAAATCTAGATGGTCCTCGCACAATAACAAATTGGGATTGCAAAATCCCAAATGCCCTCTCAACATCTTTTCTAGCCGCCGCTTGTGCATTATGAAAGACAAGTTCTTTCTTACCTTCAGGTTTTGCAACCGGCTTGACGAATGTACTCCACCTCGGGTAGATCCCATCTGCAAGATAGTACCCATAGTTGTAGGTGCGGACATTTGCTTCGAAGGTCACCGGTGGTGCTTCTCCATTTGCTAAGTTGGCAAAGAGAGGTGACCGGTCGAGCACGTTGATGTCGTTGCAAGAACCGGGCATACCAAAATATGCATGCCAAATCCATGTTTCATGACTAGCAACTGCCTCAAAAATGATAGTGGCATCCTTCCCACGACTCTTGAATTGTCCATGCCATGGTTTTGGACAGTTCTTCCATTTCCAATGCATGCAATCCACAGACCCGAGCATACCTGGAAACCCTCAAGCTTTGTTCATCTCCAAAAGTCTCTGAGTGTCCTGGCATTGGGTGCTCTCAAGTACTGTGGACCGAACACTTCTACCATAGTTATTGCAAATTGCTTGACATAGAAGATAGAAGTGCTCTTTGCCATCGTCGAGATGTCATCAATGTAATCTGCCGGAACACCATATGCCATCATGCGCAAAGCGGCAGTGACCTACAATGCACACAACCACCATCAAACATACTATCCAATCCCAAGTTAAATCATCAAGTTTCGTCATTTTTTACCTTGGAGAATTCCGTCGAACACCTTGTGCGCGTGGTGGAAGAAGATGGCCGCCGGTTGGATTGGATGCTGCTGATGGCTGCAGACGACTGCGATCGGCTCCGGACGGCGGCGGTGATAAGAAATGAGCTTGGAGGCCGGCCAAGAAGAGCCCGGCGGGCGGCGAAGAATAGTTCGGCAGCCGGGCGGAGGGCTTGGTGCGGCGGTCGTGCGGCCAGCACAACGGCCGTGGACAGGCTCACGGCCGACGGAGAGGAGGTTGGCGGCAGCCTAAGACCCGGCGGAGGCCTACCGCAGCAGCCGGACCGCCAGAGGCACCGGATCCCGCGCCGGCTGCCTCCCGATTCAGCGGCGTCCAGGTGGCTGCGAGCCGGCTACCGGCGAGGGAGGCGACGGCGGCGGAGGGCGGCGGCGGGGACGTGGGGTGGTGGCGGCGCCGACGACGAGGTTTTGGGCGGTCGCGGCGGCGGATTCCGGCCGGCTGGCCTTCGGGTGGGCGCGGGCGGGAAAGGAAAGGTAGTGGCGGTTGGGCGTTCGCCGGCGGCTGGTTTTGAACCAGATGCACCTCGTGATGTAAATTTGCACCGCGAGGTGTTGTATTTTACATCACAAGGAGGCCGCAGTCCAATTTTTTTTTTTTGACATATGAACCGTCTGTTGGAGCACCGTTTTTTGCCCCGGACGGTCTAAAAGTTAGATACTTTTACATTTGGACCATCTATTGGAGATGCTTTTAATGATGATGACTATGATTCTCGGCGCTAGTCCACGGGGGCATGTGCACGCCCGGCAAAGTATAAAAATACGGTCGAAGTCCAACTTTGGAGTACTCTAACTTACTTGAGCAGTTGTATATCTGTGGGCTGAAATGGCGGGTATTATTTCCTCGCTTCTCCGCGAATTATTCATCCCGTGCCCCCAAAGTCTCGTCCGGCCACATCACTTTGGGGTCCCCAAACCCCGTACTACTTGCCATCATAATAACCATGTTTCCATGTCCTTTTCGAAGTAATAGTTAGATAGGGAAATCTTTTTGGGATCACAACTGGAAGTAGCGGGCGCATGCACAATTGATCTGATCGGATGCTAGCCTGACAAATGGAGCCACAACGAGTAGAAGCGTTCAATGGACGAGGAACAAACTCTCGTCACGTATCGTTCTCATTCTCATGCACGGCGTGCTGCGACTGAGCTAATTAGTGGTTACCGTTGGATTTTTGAGTTCGGCAGCAAGGATGCCGTCCTTGAGTTTTCTGCTTCGGAACGGAACGGACGGCTTCCTCTGATTGATCTACAAAAGGCACCTTTGCCACCTAATAATCGTGGCATACGCTGTACAGAGTGTAGTGATCAGGTGTGCGTCCTTTGCAGTTCACACGCATGTGCATTACTCATAATGCTCCTGGAGGCATTCAATGTCCTTCAACAAATTAAGCTCTTCTCCCCTCTCCCCCAAAACAAGAAACAAAAGAGGTTATATACATTTTGTCACACATGACACATGGAATATGGTAGTAGTAGTATGTTTTTTTTTTCGAACCGACTTGTTCTACGGTATATTTTCATTAATGTAAAATATTTACAGAGGAAAATAAATAACATCCACAAGGGATCATCCAATACCAGTGTTATATAAAACATAAAGAAAGTTAAAGGGAACTATATATGCAGGACTTGATATTGCTGGCTTTGGCATCTTTGGCCCTGATAAGTGCACTAGAGAGGCCCTCCTTTAGGTAGTATTTCCAGCATTGGGGATGTGCAGCAGCTCTTCTGAAAATCTTGTCATATCTAACATTCCATATACTCCAACCAGTGGCGGAGCCAGAAATTTTGTGGAGCTTGGGCAAGTTGAGCCTAAGTGCATAATCTAAAATAAAAAAGTGGGTATTCAGATACACAACATATAATATATATAGCAAAGAACTTCCAAACCGCAAATTCGCATTAGTAATTAAGTGAAAATCTTAACATAATAGTCTGACAAAAAAGAAGTTTTCTTAGATTGAGACTTGACAACAGAAGACATAAAACCAGCCTTGCATAGAGGCAAATTCGCCATGTTGCCAACAAAAGTAAAGCTATCCATACCAGATGTCACTATATGTCATTGTGCAATTTCTTCCACGATGGTTAAAAGCCTCTCTCACTTGTTCATTTTGCCAAAAGAAAGACATAACAAGCTTCCATAAAGGCAAACTCGTCATGTTACCAAAGTCCTAGAAGGCACTACAAGATAAAAAAAATGGATTTGTAATTCAAATAAATTTAGTTTTGAGATGTGAATATATTCAAAATAAAAAGCTTGCAAAAATAGAGATGATCAAATGGAACATACCAATAGTGCGCTAAAGAAAATCACGAGTCAGATGGAACATACCAATAGTGCGCTAAAGAAATCAAGATGCAAATGCCCTTTCCGAGACTTCATTGCAGTAAATGTTCGAATAATACCATGAGCTGACTTGTATAACTCTCGCTCTGCGTAACATATCATCAAGTCATTGAACGACTCATTAGTGATCTTGCTATGCAATTTATGCTTGATAATTTTCCAAATTCAGTACGATGAAATTTATTCAAATCTAGTTGCATTGCGTCCTTCAATACATATGCTCTTCTCACTTGGTCTTTAATATTAGGAGGATACCCCCAAATTTGTTTTCTCTTTCCTGGATCACGCTCGATCTCATTTGAATTAAATTCATTGGTTATGCTTCCCTATTAAACAAAAACCATTCACATTTCCGGTTGCACACCATTCACATTTTCTGTGCTTCCTCTATTAAACAAAAACCTCCTCATCTCTGTAATTTAATGATAAAATTTGATGTTAGTTGTTACACAAGTAACTAAGAAAATGAGCTACAATGAGTAACAAGTTTATAGGAACATCAACTACATGTGTCGTAAATACTTCGATTTTGTAGTTTCCAACAGCCAACAAATATAATTTTCTCTAGTCATGATCATCCCCAACGAAACATTCCCTAAATTTAGGTCCTAAGTCTATTGGTTCATTGCCAAATGAATTTTCAGATGTAAGGAAATCATCAAACACTTCCGTATGAAAAATGATTCTTCTGGAGGATGTAGTAGTAGTAATGAACACTTCAACTAACATCATAGCACAAAGAAGCACAACGCTGCTACTATTTTGAGGTTGTACTTGAGGTCTTGGGTGTGCTTCAAATCGATCCCTAATCCTAATTTCCATGGAGGATTCTTAACGAACAAACTGCTGAACCTGAATGACACTATGAGAGGAAGGAGGGGATGAGGGACGATTAGACTTTCCTGGGTACCGAAGTGCCGTGCGTCCCTCGCCGCCGGCCGTGCGTCTAGCCATCTAGGGCTCAAGGCCAGCCACCGGCCGTGCACTCGCAGCCTGAGAAACGAATGGTAGGAGAGATCGATCTGTCGATGCATCGTACGCAGTATTTTCTTTTAGAAAAACATACGCAATATTGGTGGCATGTATTCCCTTACGTCAATTGTTTCAGCCTGGGCTGTGAACAGTGAGTCTGACAAACAAGGCCCAATTGTTTTTGCCCAGTTAAAGCAGGAAACGAACAGGTTTAGCCCATTATATTGTTTGTCGATCGCTGTTGTCTCCGCGCCAGTGAGCCCGGGCAAGTGCCCAGGGTCGCTGGGCGGTGCCTCCGCCACTGACTCCAACAATTCATGATTATGATGTAAAGTGCCAGATGAGTGGGTAAAACAGAGATAATGAAGCAGATCTCATCATAACTTGAAATATCTCTCTTCTTAAGAGGCATAATTTCATTCCAGCAGCTAAGGGCAAAGGGGCAGTCCCAAAACAGATGCATAGATGTCTTTTCCACTTGGTCACTGCAGAGGACACAATTATGATATTCTAAGAACACAGTCTTCCTCTGCAAGAGGTTCCTTGTGTTGACTCTGTCATTCAAACATTTTTTTGACAAAGAGATCTTCCTCTTCGATTTCATTTAATTGAAACCACATTGCTCTTTTAGAAACTATAGCTAAGAAAGAAGAGGCTTAAAAAGCGATATAATATATGAACCGCAGTTCCTGGGTTTTCACATGTTGGACATCATGGTAGACAGTTCACTAAACACTAGCATCTCAAGACAACTATGACACATAAAGGCTAAGTTCATAATGATCAGCAAGCGCCAAAAGAGCACCATGTAATACCACACAGTAGTAAACAACTAGCATAACAAGAAACCAGTAACAACTTCAACTCGCTGTTATTCTGCTCACCCCCATCCGCCAACTGTCGGTGCTAGATCCGACATATCTCAAATAGGGGTCCTAAGCTAGGCGTCTTGGAGCGATGGTAACATGGACACATGATTTTACCCAGGTTCGGGCTCTCTCGAAGAGATAATACCCTACATCCTTCTTTTAATTGTATTGATATGGGGGATAGTTGAAGGAAATATGCCCTAGAGGCAAAAATTAAGTTATTATTTATTTCCTTATTTCATGATAAATGTTTATTATTCATGCTAGAATTGTATTAGCCGGAAACTTAATACATGTGTGAATACATAGATAAAACATAAGTGTCCCTAGTATGCCTCTACTTGACTAGCTCGTTTATCAAAGATGGTTATGTTTCCTAACCATATACATGTGTTGTCATTTGATGAATGAGATCACATCATTAGGCGAATGATGTGATGGTTATGTTTCATTGCTACTGCTTTCTTCATGATTTGTGCATGTTCCTCAAACTATGAGATTATGCAACTCCCGAATACTAGAAGAACACCTTGTGTGCTATCAAGCGTCACAACGTAACTGGGTGATTATAAAGGTGCTCTACAGGTGTCTCCGAAGGTGTTTGTTGGGTTGGCATAAATCGAGATTAGGATTTGTCACTCTGTGTTTCGGAGAGGTATCTCTGGGCCCTCTCGGTAATACTCACCACTATAAGCCTTGCAAGCATTGTGACTAATGAGTTAGTTGCGGGATGAAGTATTACGAAACGAGTAAAGAGACTTGCCGGTAACGAGATTGAACTAGGTATGATGATACCGACGATTGAATCTCGGGCAAGTAACATACCGATGACAAAGGAAACAACGTATCTTGTTATGCAATTTGACCGATAAAGATCTTCGTAGAATATGTAGGAGCCAATATGAGCATCTAGGTTACGCTATTGGTTATTGACCGGAGATGTGTCTCGGTCATGTCTACATAGTTCTCGAACCCGTAGGGTCCGCACACTTAACGTTTGATGACGATTGGTATTATGAGTTTATGTGATTTGATGTACCGAAGGTTGTTCGGAGTCCCGTATGAGATCACGGACATGACGAGGAGTCTCGAAATGGCCGAAACGTAAAGATCAATATATTGGAAGGTTATATTCGGACATCCAATAGGTTCTGAGTGATTCAGGTATTTTCCGGAGTACCGGAGAGTTACGGAATTCTCCGGGGGAAGTAATGGGCCTTAATGGGCCATACGGGAAAGGAGAGAAGGGCCTCAAACGGTGGCCGCGCGCCCCCCATGGGCTGGTCCGAATTGGACTAGGAGGGGGCGGCGCCCCCCTCCTTCCTTCTCCCCTCTTCCTCCTTCCCTCCTTCTCCTACTAGGAATAGGAAAGAGGAGGGGAATCCTACTTGGACTGGGGAGTCCTAGTAGGATTCGCCACACCTGGCGCACCCCCCTTGGGCCGCCCACCTCTTCCCTCCCCTCCTTTATATACGTGGCCAGGGGGCACCCCATAGACACACAAGTTGATCTTTAGCCGTGTGCGGTGCCCTCCTCCACAGTTTTCCACATCGGTCATATCATCGTAGTGCTTAGGCGAAGCCCTGCGCTGGTAACTTCATCATCACCGTCACCACGCCATTGTGCTGACGGAACTCTCCCTCGGCCTCAGCTGGATCTAGAGTTTGAGGGACGTCACCGAGCTGAACGTGTGCATATCGTGAAGGTGCCATGCGTTCGGTAATTGATTGGTTGGGTCGCGAAGACGTTTGACTACATCAACCACGTTACTTAACGCTTCCGCTTTCGGTCTACGAGGGTATGTGGACACACTCTCCCTTCGTTGCTATGCATCACCTAGATAGATCTTGCGTGATCGTAGGAATTTTATTGAAATTACTACGTTCCCCAACAGTGACATCCGAGCCAGGTCCATGCGTAGATGTTATATGCACGAGTAGAACACAAAGAGTTGTGGGTGATAATAGTCATACTGCTTACCAGCATGTCATACTTTGATTTGGCGGTATTGTTGGATGAAGCGGCCCAGACCGACTATACATGACCGCGTTCATGAGACTGGTTCTACCGACGTGCTTCGCACACAGGTGGCTAGTGGGTGTCTGTTTCTCCAACTTTAGTTGAATCGAGTTTGACTATGCCCGGTCCTTGTTGAAGGTTAAAACATCACACTTGACGAAAAATCGTTGTGGTTTTGATGCGTAGGTAAAAACGATTCTTGCTAGAATCCAGTAGTAGCCATGTAAAACTTGCAACAACAAAGTAAAGGGTGTCTAACTTGTTTTTGCAGGGCTTGCTGTGATGTGATATGGTCAAGACATGATGTGATATAATTTGTTGTATGAGATGATCATGTTTTGTAACAAAGTTATCGGCAACTGGCAGGAGCCATATGGTTTTCGCTTTATTGTATGCAAGGCAATCACCATGTAGTTGTTTTACTTTATCACTAAGCAGTAGCGATAGTCATAGTAACAATAGTTGGCGAGATGACAATGATGCTACAATGGAGATCAAGGTGTCGTGCCGGTGACGATGGAGATCATGATGATGCTTCGGTGATGGAGATCATGAGCACAAGATGATGATGGCCATATCATGTCACATATTTTGATTGCATGTGATGTTTATCCTTTGTGCATCTTATTTTGCTTAGTACGGCGGTAGCATTATAAGATGATCTCTCACTAAATTTCAAGGTATAAGTGTTCTCCCTGAGTATGCACCGTTGCGACAGTTCTTCATGCCGAGACACCACGCGATGACCGGGTGTGATAAGCTCTACGTTCACATACAACGGGTGCAAGCCAGTTTTGCACACACAGAATACTCGGGCTAAACTTGACGAGCCTAGCATATGCAGATATGGCCTCGAAATACTAGAGACTGAAAGGTCGAGCATGAATCATATAGTAGATATGATCAACATAGTGATGTTCACCATTGAAAACTACTCCATCTCACGTGATGATCGGACATGGTTTAGTTGATTTGGATCACATGATCATTTAGATGACTAGAGGGATGTCTATGTAAGTGGGAGTTCTTAAGTAATATGATTAATTAAACTTTAATTTATCATGAACTTAGTCCTGATAGTATTTTGCAAATTATGTTGTAGATCAATAGCTCGCGTTATAGCTTCCCTATGTTTTTACATGTTCCTAGAGAAAACTAAGTTAAAAATGATAGTAGGAATGATGCGGACTGGGTCCGTGATCTGAGGTGTATCCTCATTGTTGCATAGAAGAATTATGTCCTGGATGCACCGCTAGGTGACAGACCTATTGCAGGAGCAAATGCAGACGTTATGAATGTTTGGCTAGCTCAATATGATGATTACTTGATAGTTTAGTGCACCATGCTTTACGACTTAGAACCGGAACTTCAAAAACGTTTTTGAAACATCACGGAGCATATGAGATGTTCCAAGAGCTGAAATTGGTATTTCAGACTCATGCCCGTGTCAAGAGGTATGAGACCTCCGACAAGTACTTCACCTAAAAGATAGAGGAGAATTGCTCAGCTAGTGAGCATGTCCTCAGAATGTCTAGGTACTAAAATCGCTTGAATCAAGTGGGAGCTAATCTTCCAGATAATATAGTGATTGACAGAGTTCTGTAGTCACCATCACCAAGTTATTGGAACTTCGTGATGAACTATAGTATGCAAGGGATGATGAAAACAATTCCCGAGCTCTTCGTGATGCTGAAATTGACGAAGGTAGAAATCAAGAAAAAGCATCAAGTCTTGATGATTAAACAAGACCACTAATTTCAAGAAAAGGGGAAAGGGAGAGAAAGGGAACTTCAAGAAGAATGGTAAGCAAGTTGTCACTCCCGTGAAGAAGCCCAAAGCTGGACCTAAGCCTGAAACTGAGTGCTTCTACTGCAAAGAAAATGGTCACTTGAAGTGGAACTGCCCCAAATATTTAGCGGATAAGAAGGATGGCAAAGTGAACAAAGGTATATTTTATATACATATTATTGATGTGTACCTCATTAGTGCTCGTAGTAATCCCTGGGTATTTGATACTTGTTCGGTTGCTAAGATTAGTAACTCGAAACAGGAGTTGCAGAATAAATAAAGACTAGTTGAGGATGAAGTGACGATGTGTGTTGAAAGTGGTTCCAAGATTGATATTATTATCATCGAGCACTCCCTATACTTTTGGGATTAGTGTTGAACCTAAATAAATGTTATTTGGTGTTTGCATTGAGCATGAATATGATTAGATCATGTTAATTGCAATATGGTTATTCATTTAAGACAGAATAATTGTTATTCTATTTTACATGAATAAAACCTTCTATGGCCATACACCCAATGTTGATTGTTTATTGAATCTCGATCGTGGTAATACACATATTCATAGTATTGATGCCAAAAGATGCAAAGTTGATAATGATAGTGCAACTTATTTGTGATACTGCCGTTTGGGTTATATCGGTGTAAAGCGCATGAAGAAACTCCATGCTGATGGACTTTTGGAATCATTTGATTATGAATCATTTGATGCTTGCGAATCGTGCCTTATGGGCAAGATGACTAAAACTCCGTTCTTTGGAACAATGGAAAGAGCTAGTGACTTGGAAATAATACATACCGATTTATGCGGTCCAATGAGTGTTGATGCTCGTGGCAGGTATCGTTATTTTTTGACCTTCACAAATGATTTGAGTAGATATGGGTATATCTACTTAATGAAACACAAGTCTGAAACATTTGAAAAGTTCAAAGAATTTCAGAGTGAAGTGGAGAATCATCGTAACAAGAAAATAAAGTTTCTACGATCTGATTGTGGAGGATAATATTTGAGTTACGAGTTTGGCCTTCATTTAAAACAATGTGGAATAGTTTCACAGCTCACGCCACCTGGAACACCACAAAGTAGTGGTGTGTCTGAACATCGTAACCGCACTTTATTGGATATGGTGTGATCTATGATGTCTCTTATCATTTTGGGGTTATGCATTAGAGACAGCTACATTCACGTTAAACAGGGCACCATCAAAATCCATTGAGACGACGCCTTATGAACTGTGGTTTGGCAAGAAAGCAAAGTTGTCGTTTCTTAAAGTTTGGGGCTGCGATGCTTATGTGAAAAAGCTTCAACCTGATAAGCTCGAACCCAAATCAGAGAAGTGCATCTTCATAGGATACCCAAAGGAAACTGTTGGGTACACCTTCTATCACAGATCCGAAGGCAAGATATTCGTTGCTAAGAATGGATCCTTTCTAGAGAAGGAGTTTCTCTCGAAAGAAGTGAGTGGGAGGAAAATAGAGCTTGATGAGGTAATCATACCTTCTCCCGAATGGGAAAGTAGTTCATCACAAAAATCAGTTCTAGTGATTCCTACACCAATTAGGAGGAAGCTAATGACGATGATCATGAAACTTCAGATCAAGTTACTACAGAACCTCATAGGTCTTCCAGAGTACGGTCCGCACTAGAGTGGTACGGTAATCCTGTTTTGAAAGTCATGTTACTAGACCATGATGAACCTACGAACTATGAGGAAGCAATGATGAGCCCAGATTCCGCAAAATGGTTTGAGGCCATGAAATCTGAGATGGGACCCCTGTATGAGAACAAAGTGTGGAGTTTGGTGGACTTGCCCGATGGTCGGCAAATCTTCAAGAGGAAGACGAACACTGATAGTAGTGTTACTATCTACAAAGCTCTACTTGTCGCAAAAAGGTTTTCGACAAGTTTAAAGAGTTGACTACAATGAGATTTTCTCAACTGTAGCGATGCTTAAATCTGTCCGAATCATGTTAGCAGTTGCCATATTTTATGAAATCTGGCAAATGGATGTCAAAACTACATTCCTTAAATGGATATTTCTTAAATAAGAGTTATATATGGTGTAACCAGAAGGTTTGTCAATCCTAAAGGTACTAACAAGGTGTGCAAGCTCTAGCGATCCATCTATGGACTGGTGCAAGCATCTCGGAGTTGGAATATACGCTTTGATGAGTTGATCAAAGCATATAGTTTTATACAGACTTGCGGTGAAGCCTGTATTTACAAGAAAGTGAGTGGAGCACTACAACCTTTCAGATAAGTATATGTGAATGACATATTGTTGATCGGAAATGATGTAGAATTTTCTGAAAAGCATAAAGGAGAGTTTGAAAGGAATTTTTTGAATAAAGACCTCGACGAAGTTGCTTACATATTGGGCATCAAGATCTATAAAGATAGATCAAGACGCTTGATAAGATTTTTCAATCAGTATATACCTTGACAAGTTTTTGAAAGAGTTCAAAATGGATTAGTCAAAGAAGGAGTTCTTTTCTGTATCACAAGATGTAAAATTGAGTAAGACTCAAAGCCCGACCACGACAGAAGATAGAAAGAGAATGAAAGTCATTCCCTATGCTTCAGTCACACGTTCTATAAAGTATGCTATGTTGTGTACGAGGCCTATTATGTACCTTGTCATGAGTTTGGAAAGGGGGTACAATAGTGATCTAGAAGTAGATCACTGGACAGCGGTCAAAATTATCCTTACTGAGTACTAAGGAAATGTTTCTCGGTTATGGGGTGATAAAGAATTCGTCGTAAAGAGTTAAGTCAATGCAAGCTTTTACACCGATCCAGATGACTCTAAGTCTCAATCTGGATACATATTGGAAGTGGGAGCAATTAGCTAGAGTAGCTCCATGCAGCGCATTGTAGACATAGAATATTTGCAAAATACATATGGCTCTGGATATGACTGACCCGCTGACTAAACTTCTCTCACGAGCAAAACATGATCACATCTTAGTACTCTTTGGGTGTTAATCACATAGCGATGTGAACTAGATTATTAATTCTAGTAAACCCATTGGGTGTTGGTCACATGGTGATGTGAACTATGGGTGTTAATCACATACAGATGTGAACTATTGGTGTTAAATCACATGGTGATGTGAAGTAGATTATTGACTTTAGTGCAAGTAGGAGACTGAAGGAAATATGCCCTAGAGGCAATAATAAAGTTATTATTTATTTCCTTATTTCATGATAAATGTTTATTATTCATGCTAGAATTGTATTAACCAGAAACTTAGTACATGTGTGAATACATAGACAAAACATAAGTGTCCCTAGTATGCCTCTACTTGACTAGCTCGTTTATCAAAGATGGTTATGTTTCCTAACCATAGACATGTGTTGTCATTTGATGAACGAGAACACATCATTAGGAGAATGATGTGATGGACATGACCCATCAGTTAGCTTAGCATTATGAAAGTTACAGTTTCATTGCTATTGCTTTCTTCATGACTTGTACTGTTCCTCAAACTATGAGATTATGCAACTCCCGAATACCGGAAGAACACCTTGTGTGCTATCAAACGTCACAACGTAACTGGGTAATTATAAAGGTGCTTTATAGGTGTCTCCGAAGGTTTTTGTTGGGTTGGCATAAATCGAGATTAGAATTTGTCACTCCGTGTTTCGGAGAGGTATCTCTGGGCCCTCTCGATAATACTCATCACTATAAGCCTTACAAGCATTGCGACTAATGAGTTAGTTGCAGGATGAAGTATTACGGAATGAGTAAAGAGACTTGCCGGTAATGAGATTGAACTAGGTATGATGATACCGACGATCAAATCTCGGGCAAGTAACACATCGATGACAAAGAGAACAACGTATGTTGTTATGCGGTTTGACCGATAAAGATCTTCGTAGAATATGTAGGAGCCAATATGAGCATCTAGGTTCCGCTATTGGTTATTGATCGGAGATTTGTCTCGGTCATGTCTACATAGTTCTCTAACCCATAGGGTCCGCACACTTAACGTTCGATGGCAATTGGTATTATGAGTTTATGTGATTTGATGTACCGAAGGTTGTTTGGAGTCCCTGATGAGATCACGGACATGACGAGGAGTGTCAAAATGGTCGAGACGTAAAGATCGATATATTGGAAGGCTATATTCGGACATCGAAAAGGTTCCGAGTGATTCGGGTATTTTCCGGAGTACCGGAGAGTTACGGGAATTCGCCGGGGGAAGCAATGGGCCTTAATGGGCCATACGGGAAATGAGAGAAGGGTCTAAAATGGTGGCCGCGCGCCCCCCATGGGCTGGTCCGAATTGGACTAGGAGGGGGCGGCGCCCCTCTCCTTCCTTCGCCCCTCTTCCTCCTTCCCTCCTTCTCCTACTAGGAATAGGAAAGAGGAGGGGAATCCTACTTGGACTGGGGAATCCTAGTAGGATTCCCCACACCTAGCGCGCCCCCCTTGGGCCGGCCCCCTCTTCCCTCCCCTCCTTTATATACGTGGCCAGGGGGCACCCCATAGACACACAAGTTGATCTTTAGCCGTGTGCGGTGCCCCCCTCCACAGTTTTCCACATCGGTCATATCGTCATAGTGCTTAGGCAAAGCCCTGCACCGGTAACTTCATCATCACCATCACCACGTCGTCATGCTGACGGAACTCTCCCTCGGCCTTAGCTGGATCTAGAGTTCGAGGGACGTCGCCGAGCTGAACGTGTGTAGATCGCGGAGGTACCGTGCGTTTGGTACTTGATTGGTTGGATAGCAAAGACGTTCAACTACATCAACCGCGTTACTTAACGCTTCCGCTTTCGGTCTACGAGGGTACGTGGCACACTCTCCGCTTCGTTGTTATGCATCACCTAGATAGATCTTGCGTGACTGTAGGAATTTTTTTTAAATTACTGCGTTCCCCAACAATAGTATAGATTACAGGTATCTACCACGAGATTGTTCTAATGAATATGAGATTTGATGATCTATTGACTACCCTGACCTCGGCTTATATAATGTAACGGAGGCCTATGATTTAGAGGAGTCTTAGTCGGCTACGTCGGTGAAGAGGGGTCCTTGTCTTGATCAACAAGTCTTGTGGAATCTTCCTCGTATATGTCATGGGCTGCCCGAAGTGGCTCATTAGCGAACTGTCATGGGGGTCCTCGGCCCGACCCACCTAGTCGGGAGATGACGTGGTGAGTACCGCCTAGTCCAAGACACCGTCACCATCTATGCTCCACTTTTAGAACTTCATTTTACTATTGGTTCAAACATTTTTGCTCTCAAATGTGCGTTACTATGTAACATGCGGAGATAAACGGAGTACCCTGCCTATCGATGTTGAAAAGAGAAGCATGAAGAAACGTAATTCTTCGATTACTCATATTTGCTGATGCCGAAATAACTCTAGTCACTTTATGGCAAACTTTGGGAGATCTCAACACCGCACTATTGTTTGGCTAAATTGTACATACTCCAAATGATTGTTCAGTCCTAGAGACTGAACTCATTTGGGTGGGAATGATAGTAATTTCTTCAAGCTGCTTTAAGGACCACATCACACATGCACCTCCCAACCAGTGGCGATTCCACCAGGGAGGCTTCAATAGGCTTAAGCCTACCCTCCAAAATCCTATTTAAGCTAAACATATCACTTGACAAGTATATTCTGGTGCTTTACATGCAACAATTGCAATGCATTTGCTAATTAGACTTAGGAAATTTGTGTTTTAAGCCTACCCTCCAATGTCCTGTTAGATTCGCCACTGCTCCCAACTAAGTAACATTATTTACTTCTAAAAAGAAATGTTGTCTCAAAATTCCAGTTGTGCTCACCCATGCTGAGATAACGTCTATCGATCGCAGATGCAATGTAATTTGGTAGATGAGTCAAGCCAAGAAGTCATGCTAGTGAAATTCAAATATTGGAGGGGAAAGTGTTGGAGGAGTTGTTCTAACCACATCTCAAGTCTCTTAGTATTTCTCTCTATACTAGTAAGTGTGCACATGCAGCGCACATCTCGTTTACGATGCGTCAATTTTATCATAAATAGACCTACTTATGAAAAAAACTACCTTTTTCAAACCTTTACATTCCATACAAATTATGCATAATTCCTAATTCCCGAATCACACAAATGACATAATGTTTCATTCATTGATTGCAAATTTTGTTGATAGCTTACCAAGCTGGCCACTTGGTGACATAATGTTTCATTCAACCTTGTGTATGTCCCGCCCTCCCTCAGTTTTCACTTATTCCCTCTTATCGCTGTTTATTTTCATCGGGTTTCCTTGAAAACCGTCTTAATTGTCTCACCTTTTTTTGAGTTAGCAAATAACATTATATTTTCTCTCATAAGCCGATATTTTTTCCCAAATAAGTTATTACCAAATAAAATCAGAGCTCTATCTAGTTAAAAATCTAATCCTAGCAATGACACACTCTGTCCCATGGCAATGTCGCCTTCGGGCCCAACTTGGAAAGGCTTGCCAGACTGCCGGAGTCCTCTTAAAATCAGTGTAGGCAGGTAAATCATGGACAAGATAATTTTTTGAAACTAATCATGGACATGATTTGATAAATATTAATTTATACGGTCATATTAATATGGACATGTAAATCGGCTAACGTACTAAAATATTTATATCCCGGGATGCAACGCGTAACCAGTTAAATAAATGTTATCTACAAGTGTAAAATTCTTAGTAATGCATAGCTTTGGGTTAGCAAAGAACTGGGCCACGTGGAGTTAGCTTTTCCAGCCTACTACGTTTCTCGTCA
The DNA here is from genome assembly GCA_963921465.1 of Triticum timopheevii. Taxonomy (NCBI): domain Eukaryota; kingdom Viridiplantae; phylum Streptophyta; class Magnoliopsida; order Poales; family Poaceae; genus Triticum; species Triticum timopheevii. The sequence goes on along the minus strand of OY997266.1, from coordinate 446,356,088 downwards.
CAGCAAGCTACATGTACTTGTCTACTAGAAAAAGGGCACGGACGGGCACCAAATGCGTATCTCTTTCCGGGACAAAGGAGGAGATGAATTCTTGTTTTGCATTGTTTTGGAACCCGAAGTAACCTATTGATTGGAAAGTATGGAAAGTGCCTTTTACAAGGTGTTTTTTTTTTGCGGGTAAAAATCTGTACAAGGTGTTGATTGCTTACTAAACAAGGCACATTAGCGTTGACAGCATTAGCCCTCTCAGGTCTCTAGCTTGGCCCTCTCAGATCCAATGGGCGGCCGCCCGTCGGTCTGCTTGCTGACTAACTCCGCCGAAGCTACGGGGCCCAGGTTGCATCGAGGCGGTGGAAGGAGGACAAAATTACTGTTATGACCTATAAGGCTAACAAAATCCCGATTTGACCTCGTTTCAAAAGAAATTTCGATTCTGACCTTTTTGGGTGACGTCAACATCCCTGGCGTCTGGGTTGCGAAGCAGACGCCAGGGTCCCTGGCGTCTGGCCCCTGGCCCGCTCTGCCCGCCTGCCCGTTGACGTGCTGACGTGGCAAAGGGGCCAGACGCCAGGGACCCTGGCGTCTGGCCCTGGTAAGTGGATAACCCACGGGAGAGTGTGTGGGACCCACCCCACACACTTTCCCCAATCCACAACCCGATCTTGAAGAACACTTGGAGCTCTCACACTCTCTCCTACCCCTCAAGCTCCCCCTCAAATCCTCTCCAAAAGGTACATCCCTTAGGTGGATCTTTCCATCACTTTGTTGCTCTTGTTAATCTCCCCCAAATCATCCAATTATTTTTTGTTAAATCTTGTTATTTTGGTTGCATTTTATACATGTTGGTGGAACCCTAGTTCATGTTTTCTCCCCCTTATGTTAGTGTGAATGGCTTGGTTAACTTTGATAATATAGTGCTATGCATGGTGTGTAGTAGGAATATATGTTAGTTGAGTAGAAAGATTGGGGGTTAGGGTTAGTTAGTGATTAGGGTTAACCAATAATTTAGTGTTGATATGATTTGGATATAATAAGATGTATTTGGATAAACACCAATTCTCATTGAAGTCTTAAATGCATTCATGTTATTTTTAGATAGAGAGACTTGTTAATGTTCATTACATTGACAAGGAGGCATTCTTGAGTAACAATGCCGACACGGGTGAGGAAACATTGGTTTTTGATACAAGCCCTAGCTATGAGGATGTTGTTGCAAAAGTGAGACAAGTCTTGAAGTGGATGGACATCAATATTGATGTTAAGTTAATAGGAAGGTATGATGTTGGAGTTGGAGCCAAATCTCGCTTGAAAAGTATGCCTATCACCTCGGATTTGCATTGGGATGTATACAAGGAAAAAGTATCCCAATTGGAAGACAAGTCACTTGAATTGTTTGCCACCAAGGTTGAATCTCCTCGGTTTACCTTTGATTTGAACCGACATGTCTCTTCCCCAATGGATGACATGAGCGAGAGGACAATGGTGCCACTTGTTGAGCATAGGATTGTGGTTGATGCCCCCAATGTTTATCCCCCACCACGTCCCCGTGTACCATCTATCAAAGCAAATGAGGTTGAGTTGTATGCCCCCAATGCTTCTAGCCAACCACCAACTAGCCAAGCAAATGAAGTTGAGGTGATTGCTAGTGACAGAGTAATTCAAGAGGATGAAGGTGCTTATGATGACGACGAAGAGCAAGAGGAAGGGTTTCATGGTAATGATGTTGGTGACTTGAATGCGTACATAGCGCAAAAGGACATGGATCGTGACTCGCCTTTTAGGCGTCAATATGCATATGACTCGGATGACGAGGGTCCAGTTGAACAGTTGGACGAGGATGGATTCACAAAGGAGGAGAACCAAATCCACTTTGAGCTGACGGGCTTACAAAAAAGAACTCACTTGTTTAAAGATCTCAGCCTTGCCCATAAAGCTGTTGTTGACGGTGGAATGAGAATGACGGCAATTGAGCCAACACCATGCCCGGATCCAGGAGAACCAAGGGTGGAGAATGAGGACGAGAATGCTTATTTGAAGAAAGGAGTGAAGTTTCTGAGCTTGCCTATGCTGAAGTTTTGGTTGGCTGACTATGCGATTCGAAACCATAGGCCATTTTATGTTGAGCACTCCGACATGAAGTTGTGTTACACCGTGGTGTGTGAGCAAGAAGGATGCCCATGGAAGGTTCGTGCAAGAAAGCTTAAAGAAACCGAAGAATGGGTGTTAAAAAGTTGTGTTGCCATTCATAGATGCAAACCTCCATCTAAACGACTTAGAAAGACACACCGTCAACTCACATCTGAGTATCTCGGATACAAATGGATGAAAGACATAGGCTTTGATCCCACTGTGAAAGTGAGGTTTCTCATGCGGACGGTGAAAAAACAATTTGGTTATGAAGTCAAGTATGGGAAGGCATGGAAGGCAAAGGCAAATGCTATTAGGATGTTGTATGGTGGTTATGAAGAAGCATACAACCAGCTCCCAAGGTTGTTGGCCGCCATTACACATAGGAACCCGGGCATGTTTCATGTGGTCGAGGATCACGAGGGAGTGTTCCACCGTGCCTTCTGAAGTTATGGACAATGTGTGGAGGCGTTTCAGCATTGTCATCCGGTCTTGCCTATAGATGGCACGTTCTTGACCGGTAGATACAAGGGCACATTAATGGTAGCAATGGCGCACTCATCAAACGACAACGTGTTGCCGTGTGCATTTGCTTTAGTGCCTTCTGAGCACCAAGACAACTGGGAGTGGTTCATGGGTCATGTTAGGCACAACGTGATTGGGGCTAGGGAGGTATGCATCATATCGGACTGGCATCATGGCATACTCAAGGCAATGGACATTGTTATTCCAGGATTTCCAAAGCTTCACCACAGATGGTGCATGAGGCATTTCGTGGCCAACTTTTATCGGGCATGTAAGAGCAAGGAACTCAGCAAAGACCTTACCCATGTATGCGTGGCCTTCACCACCCAAGGTTTCGATGCTCGGTACAACAAACTATTTGCAGCGGTGAACGAAGGGGGAAAAGACTTCTTAACTAGGAATTTAAGCGAGAAGCACAAGTGGGCACGCGCTCATGACGATGGTGGTTGGCGATATGGCGACATGACGAGCGGTAGAAGGAGAACTAAGAGGTTCAGGGTGATATGGATGACCTGGCTGGATACACTGGCATGAAACAATTTGGTAGTGGTCATTTCATGGAGGCTCCTGACACTATCCATGGCGTCTGTCTCCCACACCCAGACGCCAGGGACCCTGGCGTCTGGCTTGCTTTGCTCGCGCAGGTGACCAGACAAGCTGTCTGGTGTGTCTGATGGCCATCCAGACGCCAAGGTCCATGGCGTCTGGTGTCCAGAGAGCATTCTTGCAGTTATCTGTCTGATGGATAAGATTCGAGTGGATAAGATTTTTTGGGCCCACCTCTAGCCCTCTCATCCATTCATCTCCACCTCTACCCCTCTCATTTCACTCATATCCACCCACTCTCACCTCTAGCCCTGCCAACGTCACTCCCTCATCCAGCACCCTAACCCCCCCCCTCAGATCTCTCATAAATCGGTCCGGTTTCACCATTGGATCTTCAGGATTTCGAGACTAGAAGGTAAATCAACTCCACCCCCATTTTATGGTTGGTTTAATTTATCATACTTTTGTGAAAACCCTAGTTTGTTTTCCTCGTGGTCTAATGTATCATAGGTTAGCTACTAAGAGATTTGTGTGTTGTAGATGGCTAAGGAAACTCAGTGGGTGCTTAGCCCTGTTGTTCATGTGCAAGGCTTGTCTCCATGTATTGTGCAAGTTAGTGAAGTGGACCTCACTTTCGATTGGTTGAAGACTAAATTCATGTTGAAGCAAGGGTTGAAGGAAGAGGATTTTGTGTACTACATCAGCAGGAGGCAGTCAGATGGCCCCGGGGAAAGAAAATTGGTTGACATTACTGATGATGACAAGATCCAAGAAATGCTGGAAGAATGGAAATGGAAAAGGGTTGTTGACTTGCATTGCTACAGGAAACCGAGTTATATGTGATGTTCATTGTATGTGATGAACTTCTCATTCGAGACTATTTGTGTAATTTGAACTATGTTTGTAATTTGCTATGTCATTCGAGACATTGTATCGTAGACCATCGTGGTCATGAACTATGTTTGTCATTTGCTATTATCGTAGACATACATGGTAATGAACCTTGTGTGTGTGTTCAACTATAGTGGTATGAAAAGACTATGCAATGCTTATGTATGTTTATTATTCGAGACTACAAGTGAAAAGACAAAAATGACTTATATCCAGACGCCAAGGACCCTGGCGTCTGGTACCTACCCTGTGCTGGCTCCCCTGCTTTACCCTGTTTCTGGTGTCAGTCGATAGCCAGACGCCAAGGACCCTAGCGTTTGGTCCCCTGACTTATAGCCAGACGCCAAGGACCCTGGCGTTTGGTCCCCTGACTTATAGCCAGACGCCAAGGACCCTGGCGTTTGGTCCCCTGACTTATAGCCAGACGCCAAGGACCCTGGCGTCTGGTGCCTACCCTGTGCATATAAATGAGTAAATGAGTCCTCCTTTTGACAGATTTCATGGCAATCAATGAATTCATAGACATCACAGGAAATAACAATTCACATAAATTACATCATTGAGTAGTACTTTTAAACGACAAATTCATGTCAAACATTCATAGCAACTTCATGAATCCGGTGCAACTTAATTTGAACGGCAACAAGTTCATGGAAAGAAACGACAACAATTTCATGGAAAGAGACTACACCAAGTTCATCGAAACAAACTAGAACAAGCTCATTGAAACAAACTACAACAAGCTCACTTCTTCCTTCCTCTCTTCACGATATCTGTAAGTGTATGCTCCTCCTCTTCGCTAGCCTCATGCTCCTCCTCTTCGCTAGCCTCCTCCGCCTCCGCATCATTGTTGGACTTATATCTTTGCATTCCCGTAGGCATAAATTGATGAGGATACTCCGGACTATGGAATTGTGTGTTCCATATCTTCTTTCTACCTTTCTGGCCTGGTGTCTTAGCTATTGCTTTGCCTTTTTTAGAGCGGGCATTGCCTTGTGTCGGTTGTGTAACCTGTGATGGTTGTGGAGCATCAACATCATACTCATGATCCTCTTGATGTGTTGCATCATACTCATGCTCATCATGATGTGTTGGCTCCTCTTGATGTGCTGGCTCCTCTTCATTGACCTCCTCCTCTATGTCCTCTTCGTTCTGGACATAACGCCGTTTATTAGCTCTGGCGGCGCGGCTACCAGGTGCATACACGTCACTGGACTGAGCACCATGGCAAGAAAGCATAGCTGCCATCTTATGGAACCGCTTCTTGAACTTCTGCGACAACACAAAATATGCTATGATATGAGATGCAAATAACTAATCCGCGAAAAGAAACTTTTATAATATATTGCGACTAACCTCCATCGTGCTCCTAAGAGTCCTCTCAGATAATGCACCACCAGATGGATGACTCAGTGCAACATTGGCATCGTTGACGCACAGAAGCAACTCTCTGCCCTGCAATTCATGAACACACCAAACTTATGTATTTGAAAGAAGACAACATGATGCAAGTATGTTAGAATCGGTCAAACAGACTACCATTTCGTCATGCATCGGTGCATAGTCAACGTGAGCCCCTCTGGTGTCTCTCACAGCCGTGTTGAAGGTTTGATAACCTTGTGCAGTCTCCGGGTCTTCAGACACCAACTCCGACCACTCCTCATGAGTCCAACCAGGCTTCAGCTTCAACCGGTAACGATCCGCATACCACACTTGATACTTCTGATATGCTGACTGATTGTGAGGTCTATTCTCTGATTGCACTAACGTGTCTCTTTGATTCCAAATTTCTATCCACGCACGGTGTTTGTTTGCCCAATCCGATATATCCTGATTGTTCCTTCGATCGAACCTACAAATGATGCACGGGACAAAGCATTAGCAAACATTGACTTATTCAATGATCTACTACATACTCAAGGCATGCTTGCTTACCGATGCAGAGATAGCATTTCCTCCTTGCTCTCCTCAATTGGAATACCTTGTCTTCTTCCAAATTGTCTTGCCACACGGTCTACAAAGTGCCACTCGACTGCGAAGAAGCATATCATTGGGCACCTCGCCCGCCAAAGATGGCTATCACACGTGCACATCTCATTAAGATCAAAGTCACGATCTTCCACATAAGGCAACCAATATACCTGCAAAACAAAAAGATACATTGTTAGCTACATAAGTTTCATTATTGACTAAATTTTATCTCATCGAACTTCTCAAAACCTGCTCAGCAGTCAAGGTGTCCAGCTCGTTCATATAGCACTTGTATCGCACATGCGAGCTTCCTGTGTAGACTGTCACTTGTTCCCAATAGTAAGCAAGCGTAGGGCGCCGATATGGATCATCATCATGCAACCCGTCATGATTACCCCGTGGGTTTGCCATGAGGGGGTTCTTGAAATCGGGTCGTCCAACCGGGATCCGCTCCCACATCCACACGGATAGGCTCCAAACAAACCCAAACAATGAGGATGTATCTCCCTTCCTCCGACACGCCAAGTCAAGCTGCAATCAAACAAACATGTTAGATATGGAGGCGCATGACAAATGCAAGATAAATGGTTGCAAATATCTCTTACCTAACGATACAAATATGCTAGTGCGGCCGAATCCCAGCTATACTGGGTATCCCAGTTATTGAGTAGCTCCAAGAACATCCAGAGGGCTGAGTTCCCGGTTGCATCTGAGAAGACTACCTTGGTTAGTACATACCAAAGATAGGCCCGCGCGTACTGTTGCACAACCACGTCATTGGCACCTGAGGGCACGGATTGGTGTCTCCTCTGACTAGTTTTAGCCAAGAATGCCTCACTCTCGCGGTATCGGCCTTGCCTTCTTGAGGGTCGTCGGGCTGAACACCAATTAAAATGCCTGTCCGTTCTCGCCAATTAACGACGCTGACACGACCGGTAACAACTTGTCCATCGATAGGAAGGCCGCTTATCATAGCCATGTCCTCTAGGGTTATCGTCAGCTCCCCACATGGAAGGTGGAACGAGTGAGTCTCCGGCCTCCAACGATCCACAAGTGCGGTCAACGCCGCGTGGTTCACCGGCGGAGCGCGTCGCTTAAACTGCAACACGAATGGGAGAAGACCCAATCTCCGAATATAAGGCTCGTACCGCGGGTTGTAAGTAAAGCCATCAGCGGAATGACCCCTCATGCGCATAGCAACTACATGCTGCAAATAAAGTGATGTTTTGATCAATACAAGAACACAAATGAGAAATAAAGAAATTTGACAAGTCTTGCTTCTTACATTTCCATTCTCAATGGCACGAGCACGATGCTCCTTATCCCACTCATCGATTAATCCGGCATACCAAGGTCCATCATCATCCGCCATCCTACAAAACAAATCACAAACATCTATGAATACATGAACAATATAAAACAATACAATTTTCTTCTCCAAGTTATGCCATATGAACAAACCATTCTTCTCAAACATAACCACATCATTTTCTTGTTCTTCATATGCACACATAATTCTTCTCAAACATACCAACATCATCTCAATCAAATAAATTTGTCAAATAATATGGTGTCACATATGCAAATACATATCATCTAGAGTACCAAATTTCACCATATTTTTTGCAAATATAGTATGCCAACAATAGGATTATCTACACATACACACATCATCTATCAAACCAAATTATCAAACAAGTCTATTTTACATACAAAAATCATGTATTCATCACCCCTCTTAGTTCAAAAAAAACCTATGGACAACATATACACAAAACGGAATTGATTTTGCCTACATGTTCAACTACACATCATCTACTGCCTACCAAATCATCTATCAACTACAAACAATTTCCTAAAACAAAGAAACCATCTACTCATCTAACATCACCTAGTGTTGAATAATGCATCCAACAAGAGAGGGGAAAACCAAAACAAATTGGAGGGAATAGGGGAGAATACCTCAAGGATGCTTGGGGGGTCAGATCCACAAATTTGGGTGGAGGATGGAGTAGATCAAGGGGGGTTTGGTGTGAGGGAGAAGAGGGGCGAGAGAGAGAAAGCTCTCTGTTCTTCGGCCGCCAGGGAGAGAGGTTGGGGATGAGTGGGCTGGGCCCGTGGGGTTATCCACTTACCAGGGCCAGACGCCAGGGTCCTTGGCGTCTGGCCCCTTTGCCACGTCAGCAGGTCAACGGGCAGCCGGGCAGTGCGGGCCAGGGGCCAGACGCCAGGGCCCCTGGCGTCTGCTTCGCAATTCAGACGCCAGGGATGTTGGCGTCACCCAAAAAGGTCAGAAACGATTTTTTTTTGAAACGAGGTCAAATCGGGATTTTGTTAGCCTTTTAGGTCATAACAGTAATTTTGTCCGTGGAAGGAAGCCTCTCCTCTGGTGGTGACAGCTATGGCCAGGTGGGTTGCGGCTACCCAGGTGGTGGCCTGACCGCCAGGATTTCTACCCGCCTCCTCCACCTGACATGGTTGACTTGGTCTCGGAACCGCGGATGCATCGACGATGACGATCTGCCTTTCATGCTATTCTAACAATGTTGGCCCCTGGGTCGACATGGCTGGGAAGAGATCTCTTCGGCGAGCTGGTAGTCGGCGGCGGTGTGCTTCGCTATCGGTGTTGGTTCTTGTGGTGACCACTCCGGCCTAGGACGGTGGCCTCGTTGTGAATTGCGGTGCCATCTAAAGGTCTTCATGAGGGTTCCTCTCCAGATTCAATGGTAGAGTTCAATGGTGATATGCAAACTATGGATGATGGCTTGATGTAGATGGATGTTTGTGTAGCGGAGATGGTTGCACATCGCATATAGCAGCTGTGATCGCGGGAAAGTGGTAGCAACAACACATGTGACGTCAATGGTGGTGCAACTCGAGCACCCCGTCCCGAGCTCTGGTGTGAAAGCCTAGGTTTGACCCAAGTTGGTTATAACTGACAGTGATGATGTTTTTATGTCGTTACTTTGCTGAAGGTATTGCTCGGATATGCTCAGACAAGTACTTCATGGTGAAAACCTAGATTCTGGCTTGGTGGTCGGATCCGATGACCACAGGTATTGAGCGTCAGACCCTTCTTGAAGACGTTGCTGTTGAAGACTCTCGTCGTTCCTGTGGTGTCATGACATGGTTGATGCAGATTTGATCATTATTATAGTTTAATGACTGCAGATGTGATCAGTTTGGGTTTTTCTTTTCTCGCCTATGGATAGTTTTGGTCTTATATGACTTTGCTATTTGCCGGCATGTTTTTGTGTGAGTGCATTTGGTGTTGGCTATGTGCATCACGCGTGTGCTCATTATGTTTGTATTCTCTTGATGCTTCATTTTGAGCCAATAAAATCCACCATTTGTCAAAAAGAATCCTCACCAACTGATCTAGCGGTATCATATCCACCCAGTTATTTTTTATTAGTAACATGATAAACAAAAGAAAAATCGAGATTGAGATTTTTTAAAAAAAATCTTGACTTTAAAGTCTTGGTTGCCTAAACGAACTAGCATAATGAGTCCCAAGGCTCTATTTGAACATAAAAACTCAAAAGCATGAGGAATAGTATAAACACAAGAATTGAGATGATGTGCCATGGATTTTGACATGAACCAAATCCACGTGAAAAAGTAAATTGTCGTTTCGGTGCCATGCTGAAAAAACACAAGAATTGTTGATACAAAGAAAAGAAAACATGGGATAAGACCTCATGTTTGATTTCCTTCAAAACCACGACATAACAACCATTCCATAGTAATTTTAGAATGTAGGATAATAAGTCATTCTTCTAAATTGTATGAAAGGAATGTTTCTATAGAACTCCTATCATTTAAAATTCCAACACATTTCCTCTGTTTCAAACATGCAATAATGATTCAGGATAGACCATCAACATCTAGCGCACACATTTAGTTATGAGTTTTTCTCCGGGACACCCCTTTACACATTTGGAATACATATTAAAGGTGGAGATTAGAAGATATCCCTTCAATAAATAAAATAGATTGTTCTGATATCTTGTTTGATGCATTGGGACAAGAAGGGTTAGACTTGGTTGATAGTGAATGTACAAGAATACCCTTTTCTGTAATTTTAATATTCGTGCAAACTTTTAAGGGGGGGGGGGGTGCACTGAAGCAAAACTCGTTAGATATACAGAACCCAACACATTTAGGACTCTCGGTAAGATAGTGTTTGGACAAATCCCTAGAAGACATTTGTTTTTTCTTTTCCTTCGTTCTCATTCACAACAATTCCCTAGATTATCCCTTACAACAAACTACTATTGCACGACAGATTATGCTAGTGTCTACACAATATTGTATACCACCAGTTGAATTTGATGAGATATTTTTTCGAACTTTAATCTCGTTTGTGAAAGTATATATATATATATGATCAGCACGCCACATATAGTCTTCGTTGGTAGGCACAAAACCGCCTCCATTGATGGGATTTTGCACATGTCGATAACGCCCTGCTAGTGGTGAAAAACACACCGTTGACATGGCGATGGAGCCCGTCAACGGCGGTACAACCTGGGACAAAAATAAAGCCCACAAGACTAGTAAACCACGTTCGGACCAAATCTCATCGTTGATGTTGTACCATAAGCCGGTGATTATCCTCAAGTGAAAGGAATTATTGTATCACTTTCAATATGGATGTGAAATAACGAGCTTTGAATCAGCTAGTAGGTAGACTTCCAATTCTATCTGGCTAAGTGCGCTTGTAATGTCTACTTTACTATGACTCAAGTTAGTAGGTGTTTATGTAATTTCTAGTTTTAATATGATCAAATTTAATTATAGTTATGTGATGTTAGTAGTAATGAAGCAATTAAATTTAAAAACAAGTGTGGTGGTGGTGCCGACGAAGTGGATGGACGAAATTGTAAGAGTCGGCCTTGTGATCACAACGTTATGTAAATAGGTCAACATTTTTATTTTTGTTCTAAGAATCATACGGGGTGTAGGTGCTCAAACATTCATTCAACTATTTTTGTACCAACATGGTAGGATGACCTAGTCAAATTGTGGGCAAAATAAAAAATTAGGCACCTTAAGTGGTTTTGAGAGCTCCAAAATAGGGTGCATAGTGAATTAGGGCCTATTTAATTTATAGGATTCTAAAACACAAGAGCAGAAAAACACAGGAATAGGGTGCCATGCAGGAGGATTTGTAGCATGCATGGGTGGGGACATGCGCTTTTCTAGGCCATTGTGGACCACACATTTGGCTCGTGATTTGTAAACATGGTTGCTAGGGGGTCCATGCATGCATCTTTTGGCAGAGACTCCATGCTCCACCCATCTCACCTCCCATGCCTTTTCTTTTGACTTGCAAAACTGAATCTACTTTATCTTTTGAACCGAACATTCAGTTTTTGCTTTGTTTGCATATTCGTGTTCCTTGCGACAGGGTTTATGAGACAATACCACTCTTGAATACATTTTGGAAGTTTTTAAAACTTCATCAAATTTCAGCTATTGGATCTTTATAAGAATGAATTATGAAGGATAAATTTGTCAAGTTTCAAATACTAAAACTTAAACCCAACCTAGAGCCAAAATAGAAAGTTAATACTACAAATTAAGCTAAATCTTATGGAATTGGTAAAACTTGGCAAAACCTTAATATTATGATTATCATATATTAGGGGGAGGGGGGAATCTATGGATTGCACTATCACGAATCAAACATCGCGCATATGAGAAATCCTAAGGATCGGGATCCTCCAAAATTCTTGAGAGATCTTTTGAATGAGGCCCTAAGGGCATGACCAATGCATAGCTCAAGGATGATGCCTCGTATGCCATGTAGGATCGGATGCTAGGAAAAGTAGGTTCGGATGAGGAAGCGAGATCCTCTACAGGAGGAAGGTGCTTGGAGAGAAAAAGTGTGATCCGATGTAAAAACTTGAAAAAGTTAGAGTGAAAAGTAGAGATGTATGTGTACTAAAGTCTTTATTTTCAATTCTTTGATGAGGCCCACTAGTGATAGCTTGCATTGGGGAGAAATAGTCAATATAAATGTCTCGAACTATTTTTTGTCACGAGGCATCTATATCCATAGGTAAATGTTTGGGCTGGGAGCGCCGGCCAAAGCGCTCGGCCGCTCGCTTCCTTTTTCACGCGCGAGACATGCTGGCACGCACTCGCTCAGTGGACCCAAATGTTTTCCTTCTCTTTTTCACTTTTTTCTTCCTTTTTCTCTGCTTCTTCGTCCTTCCTGTTGGGGAACATAGTAATTTCAAAAAAATTCCTACACACACGCAAGATCATGGTGATGCATAGCAACGAGAGGGGAGAGTGTTGTCCACGTACCCTCATAGACCGAAAGCGGAAGCGTTAGAACAACGCGGTTGATGTAGTCGTACGTCTTCACGACCCGACCGATCAAGCACCGAAACTACGACACCTCCGAGTTCTAGCACACGTTCAGCTCGATGATGTCCCTCGAACTCCGATCCAGCCGAGTGTCGAGGGAGAGTTCCGTCAGCACGACGGTGTTGTGATGATCTTGATGTTATACCATCGCAGGGCTTCGCCTAAGCACCGCTACAATATTATCGAGGAGGACTATGGTGGAGGGGGGCACCGCACACGGCTAAGAGATCAAGAGATCAATTGTTGTGTCTATGGGGTGCCCCCCTCCTCCGTATATAAATGAGGAGAGGAGGGGGAGGGCCGGACCTCAACTATGGCGCACCCTGGGGAGTCCTACTCCCACCGGGAGTAGGATCCCCCCCTTCCATGTAGTAGGAGTAGGAGTCAAGGAAAGGGAAGAAAGAAGGGAAGGAAGGAGGGGGCGCAGCCCCCCCCCCCCTAGTCCAATTCGGACTAGGCCTTGGGGGGGGGGGCTGCCCTATGCAGCCCCTCTCTCTTTCCCGTACGGCCCAATAAGGCCAATGCTTCTACCCGGCGAATTCCCGTAACTCTCCGGTACTCCGATAAATACCCGAATCACTCGGAACCTTTCCGAAGTCCGAATATAGTCGTCCAATATATCGATCTTTACATCTCGACCATTTCGAGACTCCTCATCATGTCCCCGATCTCATCCGGGATTCCTAACTCCTTAGGTACATCAAAACACATAAACTCATAATATAACTATCATCGAAACCTTAAGCGTGCGGACCCTACGGGTTCGAGAACTATGTAGACATGACCGAGACACGTTTCCGGTCAATAACCAATAGCGGAACCTGGATGCTCATATTGGCTCTTACATGTTCTACAAGATCTTTATCGGTCAAATCGCATAACAACATACGTAGTTCCCTTTGTCATCGGTATGTTACTTGCTCGAGATTCGATCGTCGGTATCTCAATACCTAGTTCAATCTCGTTACTGGCAAGTCTCTTTACTCGTTACGTAATGCATCATTCCGTAACTAACTCATTAGCTACATTGCTTGCAAGGCTTATAGTGATGTGCATTACCGAGTGGGCCCAGATATACCTCTCCGACAATCGGAGTGACAAATCCTAATCTTGAAATACGCCAACCCAACAAGTACCTTTGGAGACACCTGTAGAGCACCTTTATAATCACCCAGTTACGTTGTGACGTTTGGTAGCACACAAAGTGTTCCTCCGGTAAACGGGAGTTGCATCATCTCATAGTCACAGGAACATGTATAAGTCATGAAGAAATCAGTAGCAACATACTAAACGATCAAGTGCTAAGCTAACGGAATGGGTCAAGTCAATCACATCATTCTCGTAATGATGTGATCCCGTTAATCAAATGACAACTCTTTGTCCATGGCTAGGAAACATAACCATCTTTGATAAACGAGCTAGTCAAGTAGAGGCATACTAGTGACACTTAGTTTGTCTATGTATTCACACATGTATCATGTTTCCGGTTAATACAATTCTAGCATGAATAATAAACATTCATCATGATATAAGGAAATAAATAATAACTTTATTATTGCCTCTAGGGCATATTTCCTTCACTTCCGCCTCCGTATGATCCCATCCCGTCTCCCGCAGTACGAGCTCGTCGGCATTAGCGGCATGACCCCCCTGCTTCTTTCATGAGCATCTCCTACCCCACCGCTGCAAGCATCTTCTTTCCCCAACGAAACCCAAAACATGCTCTTCCACCGATGCTGCAACCGGCGACCCAAAAGCTAAACCAACGACGACAAAGTCTTCAACCAGAAGACGCCGGTGCGCCGCCACAGAGCAGCGGCCGTGTCCTGCGATGGAGCAAGCCATAACCTGGAGCTGCGGCAGGGCTAATGGGATGTTGCAACCGGCTACCAAGTTTGCTGGAACCGACGGGGAGATTTGCTGGAACCAGCACCCAAAAATGCTACCACTGGAGTTCGTTCTGCTGGAACAACGACGTTTTTGCTACAACCGTAGCCTGTTTTTGCTGCCACCATTGACTTTTTTTGCTACATGCATGCACGGCAGTGTTGGTCGACGGCGGTGCTGCCTTTTTTTGCTGCAACCATCGTTATTTTTGGCTACAAATGGCGAGGTTCTTTGCTACATGGCGTTGACTGGTGGTCGTCATTCGTGCAACCCCGTGTAGCGAGCGTCGACGAAAAAAAAGCTTCAACGGGCATGGATAAAAACTTCAACTGGTGCAGGGAAAAGCTTCAACGGCGGGGTGGATAAAAGCTTCAACGGGCGTGAGGAAAAGCTTCATACCGAGGTGCGATCGGTGACGCTGAGAACTGCGCCGACGGTACGGTGGTGCTTTGATGGACGTGCTACGACGGCGGCGGTGGCTAGGTGCGGCAACAACAGAGACATCGGGCGGCACGGTTTTGCTACGTGGGGTGATGACGTACTATTGGAATCAGCGAGGACGGGTGCTATAAGGGCGAGCATCAGAGACTAGGGCGGCAACCGGCGTTCAGGAAAGTGGCGAGGATGCCGGCGAGCTGACTGCCTTAAAGACTACTGGCTACACGCGATGGGGTGCCATGGCTTTCCTTTGTTTCTCTAACGAAGCAGTTTTTTTGACAACCCTCTAATGAAGGAGTTAGCGATTGGGAAGGCTATACGTGCAGATCCTGCGGCTCTAACTTAAACGAATCATACATGCACGGTGTGATCGGCCGAAATTTCGGCCGGTGCACTGGCGCGTATCACTGCCCATATCCATACGCTACCATTATAGATGCCCTAGAGACATCCACCGATGATGGGACTGAATTGTTGTGAGGCCAACTCCACCGCGCGACCCCATTCTGTCCGGCCCCGTCCGTTTGGGGTAAAATGGACAACCGGACAGCCCAGCGCATGACGGCCCGGACCCATCTTGTCCGTTTTGTGTCCAGACCGACCCATTTCGAGCGCAAACTTGCGCCGGGTTAGGGTCGCGGCGGGCGCGCGCTCATCCGCGTCGAGGCCGTGTGGCAGGCTGCCACCTACCTCCCACCCGCCAACATCAATGCGCACGCGCGGGTGGCCCCACCTGTCATCCGGCCATTGAACGGTTGTCGTCCTTCTTAAATGGGAAGCCGTGGACCGGTCGTCGTCCATACGTCCCACTCCGGCCCCTTTCTGCCCCCTCGCAAGCCGACACTCCCAAACTCTAGCCGCTCCCCGTCCTTGAACTCGCTGGCCAGCCGCAACCATGGGGCTATGGAACTACGGCCGCAAGGGGAAGCACGACCGCGAGGCCGGCTCCTCCTCGGGACGCCGCTGCGGCTTCGTGAAGAAGGAGGACATGATTTAACTACATTTTTTAACTACGTTTATTTACTTTTTTTGTCATTTTATTTACGTTTTTCTGTTTTTTTAATCACATCCACGCGAACATGATTTGGGATGCGGCCACGCGGTGGGCGCACGCACGACCCAACGGACTAGACCGGGCACGGACGAACCCCCGTCCCAAAGGGACAAAATTCGGCCAAACCAGACGTTCATTTGGGGTCATGCGGTTGAGTTGGCCTGAGTAGAAGGAAAGTTCCATGGTCTGCATATGTTTACAACAAAAAGTTCATTGCCAAAAGCTTGAGCGTGGCAGTTGATAGAAAAAAGCTAGCGTGTGTGTGCGCGCGCTGCCTGCAGGGGAGAATCTATGCTTCGCTCACTTTTCGAGATAAAGAGGAGATACGTTGCCTTTTGAAACTGCGATCAGTTGAGACTTTCAATCCCTCCTTCCCCACCTCCCGAACAAGGCTTTCTCTAAAGCACCTTTTTGGGATGTGCCTTTTCTAGCACTGTTTTCTCTCTGCAGATATTTGTTAGAGTAAAGGCGATGGCTGACTTTTGGATGATGGCTCCAAGCTCAAAGCAATCAAAGAAAGTCTTTGTTCAGCAGCGGTTTCCTACGAGGTGCAAAAATGTACTACTCCTCTCTTTTTTTTAAAAAGGAGGATGTACCTTTAGCCTCTGCATCTAGATGATACATGCAGCCATATTATTAATTATTCACAAAGACCATACAAGATGATACATCGATAAGCCAGAAGCCACCATCTTGGGAACGTTGTTGCTACTCCTATCCCCTTGATGAAGACGTGCCGAATGTCCGGGCCTAATACCAAACCGACATCGCACCAAAGCCTAACATCTAAAGTCGGATGTCCCATCCAAGCCACTACCTGGATTGAGTCCCACACCGGTCTGGCACATTCCTAGTGAGCACCGCACGCTGCAAGGGCCGTCACCTCTATCTTCCCTCGGTCCATCCTCAGAGCAGAACTAATGCACCGACCTTGCTAGGCATGCCTGCCATCAACGCCATCATGACGCCAGACAACTTCCTCCGCCTGCGCGAGTCCATCTCCAATACGCACCCATCGCCGAACCTCCGCGACGCCATGCCGTCTGGATCCGCCATCGGCCTTGCGGTAGATGTAGCACCGCTCCTCCAGTAGTCCCCTCCAACCAGCACTTGCTCCAAAACGATGCCCCAGGGAGGGAGAACGACACCAAAGGCGCCATCATCGTCCGACCCGGGAGGCCCAGATCTAGAATTTCCCCCGGAGCATCCCGAGCATGATGACGTAAACTGCAACAACGATGCCTCAACAAGGAAACGACATCGGAGACGCCGCCATCGTCCACCATGACCGAAGTCGGCGCGATTTTCATCAGCAGTCGCGCCACCAGGCCGTGCACCGTCGGCATCGCTGGTCCCTTGAACCTGAGCAAACTCTAAAAACGATGCCCTCAAGAGGGACTACGACGCTAAAGCCCCGCCATCACTCGATCGCAATGAGATCTAGGGTTTCCCCCGGAGTTGCCCGCAGTGCTAAGGACCCAGACAAGGGCGTCTCCGCCCAGTTGCTGGCGTGGCGCACCCGCCATCTCATTGTCTGCAACCCGGCGACCATGGCCGGTAGCCAGCCACCGGGCCTCACGAACATGTCCAACCACCGACGGAGCCGCGCCGCCGCACCCTGTTCCGCTGCTGCACGCACGTACCAGGAGCACCAAGCAGACGACATCCGCCCGCAACCACCGCCGTCCCCTCCACCTCAGAGCTCGGCGACGTGCGCCGGGGCAGCGCCACGCCGTTGGCCACCACCTGATCCCCAGTTCAAGAGGTGGCGATGCCCTAGGAGCCGCGGCCCGCCGCCGCCAGATCCGAGCGGGATTTGCCGGGGGATGCGTTAGCGGCGGCGGATGGGTGAACGCTTGGAGGAGGCCTTGTGCCGGGGGGTGAGACGCCCGGCCCGAGTTGCCCTTGAGGAGGACGACGCGAGGGGTGAGATGTGATCTGAATGTTCAAAAATGTACTACTCCTAATGTCAACTCCAATGCACGACCTCAAAGAGACGTCCGTTTCATCCGTTTTTCGTCCATTTGAGGTAGCAATGGACCGTGTTCGTCGGACCGGTGGATGCGCCGGCCGTGCACGCAATGTGCTGCCGTATTTCGGTCGCATCTCGTCCGTTCAATGAGAATGCTAAAATGAATTTTGTGACATATGCATGCTTCCTTCTGATGATAGTTTAGTAGAGCCTAGGCCCGCGGTGTTTGATGGTTTTTATCGTACTCTAACAGTGGGGGATGAGAGAGGGGTATCGAGTTTCACTGTCGCTAGTTTACACTTTCCTGTTGTGCGTTATTTTGCTCTTTTCGTTACTAAGTGTTTACTTGCTAGAGAGAAGGTAGGTACACTTAGCGCTCCAGACTTTGCTGTTTTACGCCGTGCACTTTATGGCGACAACACTTATAGCTTGGGAGCTATTGTGGCACGTCGCCTCCACCTCAACAAATCCAAGGATAAAATACATGGTGGTATTTATGCTACTGGCTTAGCAAATCACTTTAACGTTCAGATACGCCATCATGATTATCTTTTGGCCAAGGTTTATCTAGATTGTGCGGCAATGGAACACCACCAGTTTATCACTGCCGATTACCCTAACATTCTTGTTCCGTATAACCTGGTTTTCAGTGTGGACACTCATGATATTATTCCATTGCCTGCACCTACTTTGTTTGATCCTATTGCCAGGCCTGGATACTAGATTATGCATGAGGAAATTGTCGCCTACCGAAACAACCTAGCTGCGGCACGGGAGGAGCCTCAGTAGTGGGACCCTCAGGTGCCTGCTCCCCAGCACTTCAACATAGGACCTCATGGCTTCTTCAAGTGCCCCTAGACCAAGTTAGGCCAAAAGCCTAAGCTTGGGGGAGTATGTATTTCCACCGACATTACTTTCATTTTCACACATTTTCATTCCAGTTGTCGGTGTTCACACTTTTTCATTGTATTATCCATGTTAAATTTATTTTCTCGTTTTCTTCTTTTGTATTTGAAAAACTTTGAGAAAATCCAAAAACATATTTCTTGCTTCTTTTTTATTTTTCTTCCTAGTTTAAACTGTTGTAACACTAAAAATAAAAACCCCAAAAGATTTCTTTGTTCTTCTTTTACTTGTTGGGAGCTTTCCCGTGTAAATAGTTTTTCTTGTTTTTGCTTTTCCCTTTTTATTTGCTTGTTTATGAAAAACCAAAAGCTCCAAAAATATTTCAGTGCGTTTCTATAAATTTCTTTTCTTTTTATTGAGTCATACCGAGGAGAAGACCACGATGAAAATGTTGAGTGACTCTCATATGCATTATTGTTGATCTGACAAAGAGTCCATATTACCTTGTCTACTCTTTTTGAATAAAATGTTCGCAGATTCTAGCTTAGTCCATGGCACTCTTTCACTGTTATTATTTTCAAATCGTTCGGTCGTGCAAGTGAAAGGCAATAATGACAATATTCGATGAACTGGCTGTGGCAGAGAGAAATGGGTATGAATTCGACTTGTTCTGTTTTTTGTAAATATGTTTAACCTAGTTTCATGATTCAACCTATTATTATAAAAACATGTTTGTAATTACAATTAGGGATTATAGCTTCTCATGCCAAGCATAAGTAGCTAGGAGTGGATAATGATTCATCTTGGATGTCAACATTGCGTTAAAATGATGGTGATGTAGTATGATGATATGGTATCCTCCTCTAAATGTTCGAGTGGCTTGACTTGGCACATGTTCATGCATGTAGTTGAATGAAAACCAACATAGCCTCTATGATATATATGTTCATGGTGTTCATATCCTACTCATGCTAGTATCCAATGTTACTTATGCATAATGCATGTTCATGACCATTGTTGCTCTCTAGCTGGCCGCTTCTCAACCTATTTACTAGCCTGGAGGAGGTCTGGGGATGGGTGGTCCATGGCGGAGGCGGCGAGATCCGGCAGTTCCCGGCCGGATCTGACGCGAAACGGCAGCGGTGGTGGACTCGGGGTAGAGCACGGGCGCCCATGGCGTCGGTCCCTGTGAAGAGGAAACTAGAGAGATGAGAGAATCTGAGAGAGAGCGTTAGGGAAGGGAGAGAGACAGGGGAGGAGAGGAGCGGGACGAGGCATGTCCTGGTCGTTGTTGCCGACGGCAGGGTCGCCGGAGGGCACGGCCTACGGGTTGGTCGACGGCTCGGGCAGAAGAGCTCACGGCTCGCGCGAGGGTTGCGGGCATGGGCCGACTCGGCCTCGGGAATCAGAGGAAGCGCACAGGGAGGAGCGCTCGGGCAGGTGGTTGAATGGGGAATCGAGGGAGGAAGTGGATCGATGGCTTGGTAGCTTGAGATTAGCCCGATCTGGAAAACGAGGAGGAGACCAGTGGAGGCGCTGGTTGGTGCGAAGGGGATCCCGAGGGGGATTTCGTGGAGTGGCGACGCGAGACGGGAGGGATGGGACAGGATCCCTAGATCCTAGGGTTGATCTGTTTATATAGCAAGTAGGTAAATAGAAGGGTCCCTCCGATTTTAATCGGACGAACGAGAATAAATAGCTTAGGAGAGTCCAACGAGAAACCGACGATGATAAAGGGATGTTTCGGGATGATCCGGACATGTTGGTCATGACCGAGCGGTTCGGGTTCGGGGCAAGTTTTGGACGCACGCAAAGGGGTTGGTGGCTGTGCAGAGAGGGTGGGCATTTGGACGAGAGGGAAAAACGAAGACAAAGGGGTCTGATGAAAGGCCACGGGGACAAGGGGGGTTTTGTTGGTCTCGGAGAAAGAGAGAAGAGATGGGTCCAATTGGTCTGAGAGAAGGGCAAGCGGTCTGACAAGAGGGAAACGAAGACAAAGAGAGAAGCGGTAACTACGAACGGCTACGAGGTTTTATGAAAACATGCGGATGCAGTGTGGATGATGCGATGAGATGAAATGCAAGACATGAATAAAATGCAAAACAAACGACAAAAACCCAACCACTAAGGAATTATCATATCGCATCTTCGGAAAAGGCAAGAGTTGGAGTTACGAATATGGAAAGTTGTATCCGGGGCGTTACACCAGAAAACTCAACTCGAGCCCGCTACCTCGATGCAGTGGGCGGCTCGGGCTAAAAGAATATACCCCAATGAGTCACCCGACCACCGGTCTATGGGCAGGAAGAACAAGCCCTTCACGGGACATAGGTCTATTCTTGACGAACTATTGGACAAACCCTGCCCGATCCATACTACTCCGCATACAGTCCCAACCCATAGCCTCCGGGCATGCTGGGTACTCCCACAGGTAGCAAAAAGTGGAGAGGCCATCCTCACCACAACTCCAGAAGGATACTCACCAGAGAGGGACAACTTTAACGTTCTAACAGTCTTCGGGACTTTCTCTTCTAATAACCGGCGCAAACGGGCGCTCCGCGACCTCGCCGAAGTCCATCAAGTTACCGCACGGAGCCCATGGAACGACACGACGATAACCTTTACGGCCGAAGGCGAACCAAAGGATCGGTCCATCCGAGCACCTGCCGCCTTGGTACTAAACCCCATCGTTGATGGTTTCCGGCTTACTAAAGTACTCATGGATTGCAGTAGTGGACTTAACCTCATCTATGGCGACACGCTCGATAAGATGCAGATGGATAGGTCACGAATCGAGCAAAGCAACACCACCTTTCGAGGTATTATCTCTAGTCGAGAGGCGCACTGCTCTGGAAAAATCAAACTTGATGTGGTGTTCGGTACACCAGAGAACTATAGATCGAAAGAGTTGCTCTTCCATGTGCCCCCCTTTAACAGTGGGTATCACGCTATCCTTGGCCGGGACGCTTTCTCACGCTTTCAAGCTATATCCCATTATGGGTACATAACGCTAAAAATGCCCGGCCCTAATGGTATCATCACAATCTCGAGCGACCCGGACAAAGCCCTTCGTGCTGAAAACAAAACAACATCCTTGGCCGTCGAGGAACTATCTGAAGCCCTAGCAGCAGAAGAATTAATCACCTCACGAGCTATGGTGGATAGGGACGATGTGATCCTTGACAAAAGATCCAAGTCCACCTCTTTCAAGCCAGCAGAAGAAATAGTAAAATTCCAAGTGCACCCGACAAACCCTAATAAAACAGCTTCTATCGCAGCACAACTGGATCCGGCAGTGGACGCCGCCCTACACACCTTCCTGCGTGAGAATTGGGATATCTTTGCCTGGCACCCTTCAGACATGCCCGACATCCCACGAAGACTGGCCGAACACGGTCTCAACATAATCAAAGGATTCAAACCCGTAAAACAGACACTACGGAGATTCTCTGAGCCCAAGCATCAAGCCATGGGAGAAGAGCTAGCCAAGTTACTAGAAGCTGGGTTCATTCGGGAAATAAAACATCCGTATTGGCTAGCCAATCTGGTCATGGTACCTAAAAAGGACAAATCATGGCGCCTATGTGTCGACTTCAACGACCTCAACAAGGCTTGCCCCAAAGATCCTTTCCCATTGCCCCGCATTGACCAAATTATTGATGCAACTGTAGGACACGATTCTCTGTGTTTCCTCGACGCTTATTCCAGATACCATCAGATTAATATGAAGGAATCATACCTGGCCGCAACCGCATTCATCACCCCTTACAGTCCCTTCTGCTTCAATACTATGCCCTTCGGACTCAAAAACGCCGGGGCTACCTACCAGCGCATGATTCAAACATGGCTGGAAAAGCAAATAGGAAAAAAGGTGAAGCATACGTGGACGGTGTGGTCATCAAAACAAAACACATTGAGTCACTGGTGGATGACCTTCGCCTCACCTTCAACAATCTCTGAACATACGACATCCGGCATAATACGGAAAAATGTGTCTTCGGAGTTCCGGCCGAAAAGTTGCTGGGGTTCATTGTTTCCCATAGAGGAATTGAGGCAAACCCAGCCAAGATGCGAGCTCTATCACAATTGGCCACACCAACAGACCTA
This sequence comes from Triticum timopheevii, assembly GCA_963921465.1. Taxonomy (NCBI): domain Eukaryota; kingdom Viridiplantae; phylum Streptophyta; class Magnoliopsida; order Poales; family Poaceae; genus Triticum; species Triticum timopheevii. The sequence goes on along the minus strand of OY997266.1, from coordinate 446,333,343 downwards.
AAGCAGGTCCAGAAACTAGCTGGGTGTGTCGCGGCTTTAAGCCGATTTAACTCCAAATTAATAGAAAAAGCATTGCCATTATACAAGCTACTGCACCGCACTGACAACTTCAAATGGATGGACGCAGCCACAGCTGGATTGGAAGAAATGAAGGCCCTTCTCGCAAGCAACCCAATCTTGGCCAGACCTGGCGTTGGAGAGCCTATGTTATTATACATTTCAACAACTAACCAAGTAGTCAGTGACGTCCTCGTTGTCGAGCGAGGGGAGGAGGGACATAAATTCCCCACCCAAAACCAGTTTACTAGGTATCGAAAGTACTTACACCTTGCAAATACTGATACCCGCACTATCATAAGATAACCTACACAGTCTTCATGGCATCCCGCAAACTTCGACACTACTTCCAAGAGTGTTCGGTTACAGTGGCATCCGAAGTGCCATTGAATGACATCATTAATAACAGGGACGCCACTGGCCACATAGCCAAATGGGCCATCGAGCTATTACCATTCGAAATCATATACAAGCCACGCCGGGCTATTAAATCCCAGGTATTGGCCAACTTTATAGCCCAATGGACAGAAGCTGAACTCCCTAAAGAATACAATTCATACTCTGATTAGATCATGTAATTCGATGGCTCCAAAATGCTGGTCGAACTGGGGGCTGGTGTAATCCTCACATCCCCCACTAGGGACACAGTCTGCTACATACTGCAAATTATGTATACAGACTCTAATAAAGCAGTCGAATATGAGGCGCTACTACACGGCCTTCGCAGGGCAGTCTCCATGCATGGGCATACAATGCTTGGAGGCGCGCGGTGATTCAAACCTCGCAATTTCCCAGGTCAATGGAGAGTTCGATGCAAAGGACCCAAAAATAGTGGCATATCAAAACACCATATTAAATCTGTGAGCTTGGTTCGACGGAGTCGAGTTCCATCATGTCGCCCGAGAAAGTAATCAGGCAGCTGACATCCTTACTCGTATGGGTGCTAAACGCGACCCCGTGCCACTCAACACCTTCATGGAGCGGCTCTTTAAGCCATCTGTGGTGTGGCAGGGTGAGAGCAGCGAAGGCAATGCAGACCTAATCACAACCCCAACAGCCGAACACAACGTAGACAACGTCAGAGGTCCGGATACCGAGATAACACCCTCTGCTCATGAGATCATGGCGGTTATGGCCCCTGGACCGAACCTTACATGGCCTACCTTAATAGGCAAGAGCTCCCCGACGATCAAAACAAGGCACGATGCATAGTTCGGCGCTCCAAAGCCTTCAAAGTGCATGAGGCCGAACTATATAAAAGAAGTACAACCAGAGTCCTTCAAAGGTGTATCTCCAAAGAGGAGGGAAGGCAGCTCTTGGCAGAAATACATGCCGGTCTCTGCGGTCATCACGCTGCTGCCCGTGCCCTTGTAAGCAAGGCGTTCCGGGCAGGCTTTTTCTGGCCTACGGCTCGAGCTGACGCTCAAGACCTTGTCCAATGTCGCGTGGGCTGTCAACTTTTCGCCAATCATAGCCACATGCCTCCCACCGCATTAAGAACAAACCCCATTACCTTTGTGGTCTAGGGGCTTGACATGCTCGGACCCCTTAAAGGGGGAAGCCACAAAAAGAAATACTTACTGGTCATGGTGGATAAATTCACTAAATGGATAGAAGCTAGACCAGTCAAAACAGCTGAGGCCGGACCAATGATTGACTTTATATCCGACGTAGTCCACCGTTATGGTGTCCAGCACAGTATCATCACTTATAATTGCTCTAACTTCATAGCTCATGAGGTAAAAGCCTGGTGCGCTAAGTTGGGCATTAAACTCGACCATGCATCTGTATACCACCCTCAAATGAACGACCAAGTCGAACGGGCCAATGGTCTGATCATGAGTGGTATTAAGCCCAGACTAGTGCGCACTTTACTAGAACTAGATAAGCACTGGGTTGAGGAACTCGATATCGTACTCTGGGGACTCTTGACCATGCCCAATCGAACGACCGGAGACACACCTTTCTTTATGGTGTACGGTGCAGAAGCCGTACTACCCTATGATATTATTCATGACTCACCTAGAGTGCGCATGTACGAAGAGAAAGAAGTTGAACCAGATCGGCAGGACGACCTAGATGGACTTGAAGAGGAGTGCAATGTTTCCAAGGCCCATTCCATTCTATCAACAACGGGCCAGGCGTTACCAAAGCAGAGAAGTGCGGGCTAAATCATACATCGTCTGAGAACTTGTTCTACGCCTCCCGGAGAAGAAAAAGGATAAGCTCAAACCCAAATGGGAGGGTCCCTTCATAATTGATGAAGTCCTTACCGGAGGAGCCTATCGCCTTCACAATGCGGAGGATAATCGCCTTGAGCCAAACCCATGGAACGCCGCCCGGCTCCGAAGATTTTACGCATAATTCAGCATCCTTAGGTCTCAGTTCAAACTAGGTTTTTTCTTTTTCCCCTTCCCTTTTACCTTTTCCCCTCAATCGTATGTCCGGATCAACCACATGGTTGGGAGTGTGCTTCTTTAAATGTATACACCCCACCATACATGGGGGCTTCTTTTAAAAGAAGCGTGTCGGTGTACAAAAGTAGGGGCCTAGCTTTTGACCCCTTTACTTGTGCACGAGCAGTCAGAGCCGCCTGCCACGACCACACATGAGCAAGGCAAGAGAGGGAAGCCGGAGAAAAGCCAAAGCCACAGGGACAAGCAAAGCGAACAACAAAGGACCGAGACCACAAAGGTCACACAGGAAATGCAGGTTGCCCAGCCCTGGCAAGATCCTTGCCAGAGCAGCTCGTCCACACCTGCTGAGTGAGCCACCTTCGAGCCCACCAACACTGAGCAGTCGCGTTGGGATAGGGTTCGGGAGGCACCTCCGTGGTGGCATGCAGATCTTTGTGAAGATAAAGAGCAATCAAGATCAAAAAAGGATAGGAAGGCAACCATCCCCACCGAAGAAACCCACAGGCCCCCCCGGCAAGATCCTTGCCGGGGAAGCCAGCGCGCCACGGCAAGACCCTTGTCGGGCCACCCGACAAGACCATCACCAAGCGCACCGGCAAGGCCACTGCCAGGCCCGCACCAGCCAAGTTCCTACCGCTGTTCGTACGCAGCCACTGACCCAACCAGCTGGGCTGGCACCTGCGTGGTAGCATGTAGACCTTCGTGGAGGCTCCACCACCACGCCACCTCAGCTGCCTGCCTGCCTACATGGCGCTACATGCATTGCTGTCCGAGGCGCATGTCGAAGCCAGGAGGGGCGGCGACGGACGGGACGGGCCTCACCCTTGTCCCCCAATAAAGTGAAGGACACCTAAGCCTCGCTTTAATGCATCTTGTCCTGTAATGCTAGCAATAACCTCGCATCGCTGTATTACTTTCCACCTCCTGTGTGCCACTGTGGCGGCCCCTTTAGCCTATAAAAGGAGGCCCATGGCATACTGAGAGGGGATTCGGCTCTTTGGAACCTCGCAACACCCAGAGCTAGTTCGAGAGCTCAAGAACGCTAATACATCCACCAAAGCAGAATTGTAGGGTTTTACGCATCTTCGTGGCCCGAACCTGAGTAAATCCCCTTTGTGCCATCCACTAGTCCCGCTCTTCTCACGATCCCGCGCCCCGCAACCGTAGAAGGGATTCCAGTGATCCCATAGGTGTCGTTTTCCACCGACATCTTTGGTGCGCCAGGTAAGGGGAGCAAATTGTGAGAATCTGGCCTAGGGGTAGGCCTAGCAGTTCATGATCACCATGGCTTCTAAGAAGAAGACGACCACGACGATTGGCTCGTCCAGAACCAGACTGCCTTCGCCGGCGCGGGCCAGTAGCAGGCCAGTCACGGAGAGAACCCATAGTGCGGCCCACGAACACCCGCATCACCTTGGTAGTCCGGGCCCGGTGGGTTGCGCCGCCTGTGGGACGGGCGACAATCCGCGTGGCGCCGGCCCCAGAGATGATGTCGGACCCCCCGCGGGTGGAGCGGGGCCCTCCAGGGGCGTCATCGTGCCGCCTACCGATGGCGCGGCGACCTCCAAGACACCAACGCCATCACCTACGGCGCGCTCCTCTCAAATCATACATGATGAGCAGCGCCGCCCCGCTGGTGACCGAGGGCGCCGCCCTGGGAAAAGCCCTATGCATCCTTTGCAGGATGAGGGAGGCCAACGTGCACGCCGAGGCACCGATGAAGGTGGCGGGCAGTTGCGGAGCCGTGATGAGGCTCCTTCTAACGTGGTTAGGAGTCGAAGCGCATCGCGGTCCACCCAACTCTCGCCGCCACCCACGCCAGCGGAAGCCCTGGCGCGCGTGCAGCTCCTCCTTGACTTCCCCCCCACGGCGGAAAAGCTTGATGAATGGAGGGCCACTGTCCGGAGCCTCGTCGGCATCGCCAATGACGATGAGTTGCAACCGGCGAAACCCGTGGGCCGTCGTTCCGTCGTGCCACCCCCTGCTACCAGGGGCCAAGCCGAAGGCGATGCAGCTACGGTGTATTCCCCTCCTAAGCATCGGCCGCCACGGGCGACGACCCATCGTGACGACGCTCGTGATAATGTTTCCATCGCATCGTCCGACCCGTGAACCAACCGCGATCAGCGCCAAGTCCTTCGGGAGCGGGCTCATGAGGATGCTCGAACCACCATCGAGCGCCGACGTGACACGCGCCACCAGTCAGACAGGCGGGCAGGGCCCGCTGCAGACCACCCGGCGCCGGGGGCTATGGTGGCCTACCCTACAAGGTGGGCTGTCCGGCTTCCACCCGTGAGCTGCAGCGGTTCCAGTGGCCCTCCTACCGCACTTTCAAGCCTAACATTGGCGAGAAGTACAATGGCAAGACTCGCCCGTCGGAATTCCTCAACATCTACACCATCGTGATGCAAGCTGCTGGGCCCGCGACGATAATGTGCTTGCCAATTACTTCCCGTTGGCACTCAAGCCTAATGTCATGTCATGGTTGATGCACTTGCCGAAGGATTCCATCTCTTCTTGGGCGGATCTGTTCCATGAGTTTGTTGGCGCCTTTACCGGAGGTCACCAAGCTCATGTCCAGGCGACTGATTTACACATCATCCCCCAAAAGGAAGGAGAAAACCTGCACAAGTACATCCAGAGGTTCAGCCAGGTGCAGTACAACATCCCCAATGTTCATCCCGCCGCCATGATCAGTGCGTTCCACCAGAACATGCGCAATCACAAGATGCGTGAAGAGCTAGCAATGAACAAGATTAAGGATGTGGCCGAGCTCTATGTTCTGGCCGATTGATGCGCTCGCGCTGAAGAGGGAAGGAAATACCTCGGCGAAGACGCCAGCATGGAAACCGATTCCACTGGCGATACCGCCACCCCAGCAAAGAAGGGCCGGCGCCGTAACAGGAAACGCAAGGGCAAGGCCGTGCTTGCCGTCAAGGGATCCGACGACACCGGTGCTACGTCTTGAGCTAGCGTTGGTTTTCCCCGAAGAGGAGAGGGTGATGTAGCAAGTGTAGTGTAAGTATTTCCCTTAGTTTTGAGAACCAAGGTATCAATCCAGTAGGAGGCTCCTCAAAAGTCCCACACACCTACACAAACAAACTGAGAACTCGCAACCAACGCAATAAAGGGGTTGTCAATCCCTTCACGGCCACTTACGAAAGTGAGATCTGATAGAGATAGTATGATAAGATAAATATTTTTTTGGTATTTTATAATATAGATGCAAAAAGTAAAGATGAAAATAAAAGTAGATTGAAAGCAAATATGATAAGAGATAGACCCGGGGGCCATAGGTTTCACTAGAGGCTTCTCTCGAGATAGCATAAGTGTTACGGTGGGTGAACAAATTACTGTCGAGCAATTGATAGAAAAGTGCATAGTTATGAGATTATCTAGGAATGATCATGTATATAGGCATCACATCCATAACAAGTAGACCGACTCCTGCCTGCATCTACTACTATTACTCCACACATTGACCGACTCTTGCCTGCATCTAGAGTATTTAGTTCATAAGAATGGAGCAACGCATTAAGCAAGATGACATGATGTAGAGGGATAAACTCATGCAATATGATATAAACCCCATCTTGTTATCCTCGATGGCAACAATACAATACGTGTCTTGCAACCCTTTCTGTCACTGGGTAAGAACAACACAAGATTGAACCCAAAGCTAAGCACTTCTCCCATGGCAAGAAAGACCAATCTAGTAGGCCAAACCAAACTGATAATTCAAAGAGACTTGCAAAGATAACTCAATCATACATAAAAGAATTCAGAGAAGATTCAATTATTATCCATAGATAAATATGATCATAAACCCACAATTCATCGGAGCTCGACAAACACACTGCAAAAAGAGATTACATCGAATAGATCTCCACAAGAGAGGGGGAAAACATTGTATTGAGATCCAAAAAGAGAGAAGAAGCCATCTAGCTAATAACTATGTACCCGTAGGTCTATGGTAAACTACTCACAACACATCGGAGGGGCAAGGATGTTGATGTAGAGGCCCTCCGTGGTCGATTCCCCCTCTGGCAGAGTGCCGACGAAGGCTCCAAGATGGGATATCGCGGATACAGAAGGTTACGGCGGTGGAAATTGTGTTTCGTGGTGCTCCTGGATGTTTTCGGTGTCCGTAGGTATATATAGGAGGAAGAAGTACGTCGGTGGACGCCCGAGGGTCCCACGAGACAGGGGGGCGCGCCCTACAGGGGGGGGGCCCCTATCTCGTGGGGTCCTCGGGAGCTTCTTGACTTGCACTCCAAGCTCTCCGGATCTTGTTCGTTCCAAAAATCACGCTCCCTAAGGTTTCATTCTGTTTGGACTCTGTTTGATATTCCTTTTCTTCGAAATACTGAAAATAGGCAAAAAAAAAAACAATACGGGCTGGGCCTCTGGTTAGTAGGTTAGTCCCAAAAATGATACAAATGTGTAGAATAAAGCCCATAAACATCCAAAAGGGGTAATATAATAGCATGGAACAATCAAAAGTTATAGATACGTTGGAGATGTATCAAGCATCCCCAAGCTTAATTCCTGCTTGTCCTCGAGTAGGTAAATGATAAAAAAGGAATTTTTGATGTGGAATGCTAGCTAGCATAATTCATAATGTAATTTTCTTTCATGTGGCATGAATGTTCAGATCCAAATGATTCAAGATAAAAGCTTATAAAACATAAAAATAATAATGCTTCAAAGCATACTAACAATTAATCATGTCCTATCAAAATAGCATAGCCAAAGAAAGCTTATCCCTACAAAATCATATAGTTAGGCCATGCTTCATTTTCATTACACAAAATACTCCCATCATGTACAACCCCGATGACGAGCCGAGCAATTGGTTCATACTTTTTAACGCGCTTCAGCTTTTTCAACTCTTACGCAATACATGAGCGCAAGCCACGGACATAGCACTACGGTGGTATATGGTGGTTGTGAGGACAAAAAGGGAGAAGATAGTCTCACATCAACTAGGCGTATTAACGGGCTATAAGGAGATGCCCATTAATAGATATCAATGTGAGTGAGTAGGGATTGCCATGCAACGGATGCACTTAGAGCTATAAATATATGAAAGATCAACGAAAGAAACTAAGTGGGTGTGCTTCCAACTTGCTTGCTCACGAAGACCTAGGGCATTTTGAGGAAGCCCATCATTGGAATATACAAGCCAAGTTCTATAATGAAAAATTCCCACTAGTATATGAAAGTGACAACATATGAGACTCTCTATCATGAAGATCATGGTGCTATTTTGAAGCACAAGTGTGGAAAAAGAGATAGTAGCATTGTCCCTTCTCTCTTTTTCTCTCATTTTATTATTTTTTTCTTCTTTTTTTTTCTTTTTTCTTTTTCTCTTTTTTTTCTTTGGCCTCTTTTTTTTGGCCTTTCTCAATTTTTTTCTTTTCTCATTTTTTCTTTCTTTTTGTAAAGTCCGAAGTCTCATCCCGACTTGTGAGGGAATCATAGCCTTCATCATCCTTTCCTCACTAGGACAATGCTCTAGTAATGAAGATCATCACACTTTTATGAATTTACAACTCAAAAATTACAACTCAAAGCGAGAACAAGATATGACTCTATATGAATGCCTCCGGCGGTGTACCGGGATATGCAATGAATCAAGAGCGACATGTATGAAAATTATGAAGGTGGCCTTGCCACAAATACAATGTCAACTACATGATCATGCAAAGAGCAATATTACAATGATGGAATGTGTCATAATAAATGGAACGATGGAAAGTTGCATGGCAATATATCTTCGAGTGGCTATGGAAATGCCATAATAGGTAGGTATGGTGGCTGTTTTGAGGAAGGTAAATAAAGGGTTCAATACCGGCGAGAGTTGCGCGGTAATAATAAAGGCTAGCAAAGTAAAAGGATAAGTGTGCATATGTCCATGGACTCACATTAGTCAAAAAAGAACTCATATACTTATTGCAAAAGTCTAGTTCGCCCTCGAAGCAAAGTACTACTACGCATGCCCCAAGAGGGATAGATTGGTAGGAAAAATTCCATCGATCATCCCCGACTGCCACTCATAAGTAAGACACTCAAAAGATCACCTCATGCAACAAATTTGTCACACAACTTTTACCATACGTGCACGCTACGGGACTCGCCAACTTCAACAAAAGTATTTCTCAATTTCATAATTACCTACTAGGATGACCCTAACATTACTACCTTTATATCTCAAAACAATTATCAAGCATCAAGTTGATCATAGCATCCAATTCTTTTTCTATGATAGTTTTTATTATACCCAACTTGGATGCTCATCATTCTAAGACCAACTTTGTAACCATAGAAAATACCATGCTGTTCTAAAAGACTCTCAAAATAATATAAGTGAAGCATGAGAGACTAGCAATTTCTTCAAAATTATTCCACCGCCTTGCTCTAAAAGATATAAGTGAAGTACTAGAGCATAAACTATCAAGCTCAAAAGATATAAGTGAAGCACATAGAGTATTCTAGCAAATTCTAATCAAATAGGCTTCTCCCAAAAAGTGTGTACAGCAAGGATGACTGTGGTAAACTAAAAAGCAAAGACTAATATAATACACGACGCTCGAAGCAAAACACATATCATGTAGCGAATAAAAATATAGCTCCAAGTAAAGTTACCAATGAACGAAGACAAAAGAGGGGATGCCTTCCTGGGGCATCCCCAGGCTTAGACTTTTGGCTATCCTTGAATATCTTGGGGTGCCTTGGGCATCCCCAAGCTTAGGCTCTTGCCACTCCTTATTCCATAGTCCATAAAAGCTTTACCCGAAACTTAAAAACTTCACAACACAAAACTCAACAGGAAATCTTATAAGCTCCGTTAGTGAAAGAAAACAAAACCACCACATAAGGTACTGCCATGAACTCATTCTTTATTTATTTTGGTGTTAAACCTACTGTATTCAAACTTCCTTATGATTTTATAAACTAATTTTCTAGCCATAGATGCATTGAAATAAGCAAACAACACACGAAAAACAGAATCTGTCAAAAATAGAACAGTCTGTAGCAATCTGTAACTAACACAAACTTCTGGAACTCTAAAAATCCCACCAAAATAGGCGTACTGGAAATTTTGTTTATTGATCAGCATAAAAAAGAATCAATGCAAAATCACGTTTCTGTGATTTATTGAATTGTTTCTCATGAGCGCAAAGTTTCTGTTTTTCAGCAGAATCAAATCAACTATCATCATAGTTTATCCTATAGGTTCTACTTGGCACAAACACTAACTAAAAGATAAAAACACATCTAAACAGAGAGTAGATGCAAGATTTATTACTAAACAGGAGCAAAAACAAAAAACATAAAGAAAAATTGGGTTGCCCCCCAACTAGCGCTATCGTTTAACGCCCCTAGCTAGGCATAAAAGCGAAGATAGATCTAAGTAGTGCCATCTTTGGCACTAAATTCATAAGTAGCACGCATGATAGATTCATAAGGTAATTTGACTTTATTTCTTGGAAAGTGCTCCATGCCTTTCTTTAATGGAAATTGGAATCTAATGTTCCCTTCCTTCATATCAAATAATCGCACCAACCATTCTAAGGAAAGGTCTACCAAGAATAATAGGGCAAGAAAGATTGCAATCTATATCAAGAACGATAAAATCTACGGGCACCAAATTTCTATTTGCAACAATAAGAACATCATTGATCCGGCTTTTTAATGGTGGAATCCTCAAGGTGCAAATTTAAAGAGCAATCTTGAAGATCATGGAAACCTAGAATATCACATAAAGTTTTCGGAATTGTGCAAACACTAGCACCCAAATCACACAAAGAAAAACACTCATAATCTTTAATTCTAATCTTTATAGTAGGTTCCCACTCATCATTAAGTTTTCTAGGTATAGAAACTTCCAAATTAAGTTTTTCATCATAAGATTGCATCAAGGCATCAACAATGTGTTTGGTAAAAGCTTTATTTTCACTATAAGCATGAGGAGAATTAACAACGGATTGCAACAAGGAAATACAACATTTTAAAGGGCAATTATCATAGTCAAATTCCTTGAAACCCGAGATAGTGGGTTCAACATTATTGGAAGTTGAGGATTCTCCAATCTCACTTTTACCAAATTTAGTATTAAGATCTAAAGACTCCGAATTCTTGGGACACCTTTTAGGCAAAGTTGATTCATCATTAGTCCCATAATCATCAAAATTCATATTGCAAAACATAGATCTAATCGGAGAGGTATTAATAACTTTATGATCCTCATCATTATTTTCACGGAAACTAGAAGAACACGCTTTTATAAAGCTTTCTTTTTTAGCATGCAATCTAGCGGTTCTTTCCTTGCACTCGTCAATGGAAATTTTCATTACTTTGAGAGACTCATTGATATCATGCTTAGGAGGGAAGATCTAATTTTAAGAGAATCAACTTCAAGCGAAAGTCTATCAACGTTCCTAGCCAAATCATCAACTTTGAGCAATTTTTCTTCAAGGAAAGCATTAAAATTCTTTTGAAAAAACATGAATTCTTTCACACTATTCTCAAAATCAGAGTGCATCTTATTAAAATTACCATACGAATTATTTTAGGAATTTCCATAATTATTAGAGGAATTACTAGGGAACGGTCTAGCATTAAAATTTCCTCTATAAGCATTGTTTCCAAAACTATTCCTACCAAAAAAATTCACATCCATAGATTCATTATTATTCTCAATCAAGGAAGACAAAGGCATATCATTAGGATCAAGAGGAGTATTTTTAGTAGCAAAGATCTTCATAAGTTCATCCATCTTTCCACTCAAAACATTGATTTCTTCTATAGCATGCACTTTTTTACTAGAAGATCTTTCGGTGTGCCATTGAGAATAATTAGCCATAATATTATCAAGAAGTTTTGAAGCATCTCCTAACGTTATTTCCATAGACATGCCTCCCGCGGCCGAATCTAAAAGATTTCTAGAAGCAAAGTTCAAACCGGCATAAAAATTTTGTATGATCATCCATAAATTCAAACCATGAATAGGGCAATTGCGAAGCATAAATTTCCTTCTTTCCCAAGCTTGGGCAACATGCTCATGATCAAGTTGTTTAAAATTCATAATATCGTTCCTAAGAGTGATAATCTTAGCGGGAGGGAAATACTTAGAGATAAAAGCATCTTTGCACTTGTTCCAAGAATCAATACTATTTTTAGGCAAAGACGAAAACCAAATTTTAGCACGATCTCTAAGTGAAAACGGAAATCACTTCAATATGACAATATTGTTATCCGTATCTTTCTTCTTTTGCATATCACACAAATCAACAAAATTGTTTAGATGAGTAGCGGCATATTCACTAGGAAGGCCGGCAAATTGATCTTTCATAACGAGATTCAGCAAAGCAGCATTGATTTCACAAGACTCAACATCATTAAGAGGGGAAATTGGAGTACTAAGGAAATCATTATTATTGGTATTCGAGAAATCACACAATTTGGTATTATCTTGCGCCATGGCAACAAGTAATCCAACACTCAAGCAAACAGAAAAACGGCAAGCAAAAAGAGAGGAGGATATTGGGAAAGAGAGGGCGAATAAAACGGCAAGGGTGAAGTGGGGGAGAGGAAAACGAGAGTCGAATAATGTAAATGCCAGGGAGATGGGTTTGTGATGGGTACTTGGTATGTCTTGACTTGAGCGAAGACTTCCCCGGCAATGGCGCCAGAAATCCTTCTTGCCACGTCTTGAGCTAGCGTTGGTTTTCGTCGAAGAGGAGAGGGTGATGCAGCAAGTGTAGCGTAAGTATTTCCCTCAGTTTTGAGAACCAAGGTATCAATCCAGTAGGAGGCTCCTCAAAAGTCCCACGCACCTACACAAACAAACTGAGAACTCGCAACCAACGCAATAAAGGGGTTGTCAATCCCTTCACGGCCACTTACGAAAGTGAGATCTGATAGAGATAGTATGATAAGATAAATATATTTTTGGTATTTTATAATATAGATGCAAAAAGTAAAGATGCAAATAAAAGTAGATTGAAAGCAAATATGATAAGAGATAGACCCGGGGGCCATAGGTTTCACTAGAGGCTTCTCTCGATATAGCATAAGTATTACGGTGGGTGAACAAATTACTGTCAAGCAATTGATAGAAAAGCGCATAGTTATGAGATTATCTAGGCATGATCATGTATATAGGCATCACATCCATAGCAAGTAGACCGACTCCTGCCTGCATCTACTACTATTACTCCACACATCGACCGACTCCTGCCTGCATCTAGAGTATTAAGTTCATAAGAACAGAGCAACGCATTAAGCAAGATGACATGATGTAGAGGGATAAACTCATGCAATATGATATAAACCCCATCTTGTTATCCTCGATGGCAACAATACAATACGTGTCTTGCAACCCTTTCTGTCACTGGGTAAGAACACCGCAAGATTGAACCCAAAGCTAAGCACTTCTCCCATGGCAAGAAAGACCAATCTAGTATGCCAAACCAAACTGATAATTCGAAGAGACTTGCAAAGATAACTCAATCATACATAAAATAATTCATAGAAGATTCAATTATTATCCATACATAAATCTGATCATAAACCCACAATTCATCGGATCTCGACAAACACACCGCAAAAAGAGATTACATCGAATAGATCCCCACAAGAGAGGGGGAGAACATTGTATTGAGATCCAAAAAGAGAGAAGAAGCCATCTAGCTAATAACTATGGACCCGTAGGTCTGTGGTAATTTACTCGCAACTCATCGGAGAGGCATGGATGTTGATGTAGAGGCCCTCCATGGTCGATTCCCCCTGCGGCAGAGTGCCGGCGAAGGCTCCAAGATGGGATCTCGTGGATACAGAAGGTTACGGTGGTGGAAATTGTGTTTCGTGGTGCTCCTGGATGTTTTCGGGGTCCGTAGGTATATATAGGAGGAAGAAGTACGCCGGTGGACGCCTGAGGGTTCCACGAGACAGGGGGCGCGCCCTACATGGGGGCGGGGGCGGCCTCCTATCTCGTGGGGTCCTCGGGAGCTTCTTGACTTGCACTCCAAGCTCTCCGGATCTTGTTCGTTCCAAAAATCACATTCCCGAAGGTTTCATTCCGTTTGGACTCCGTTTGATATTCCTTTTCTTCGAAGTACTGAAATAGGCAAAAAAATAGCAATACGGGTTGGGCCTCTGGTTAGTAGGTTAGTCCCAAAAATGATATAAATGTGTAGAATAAAGCCCATAAACATCCAAAAGGGGTAATATAATAGCATGGAACAATAAAAAATTATATATACGTTGGAGACGTATCAACCGACGCCACCAAGAAGACAAAGGTGAGCGACCCCGGCAAGGAGGTTGCTGGGTGTGTCGTCTGCTGGGTCTTGGCGGTCGCCGACAAGCCAGGAGGCTCCGACAAGCAGTATTGCAAGATCCACCGCACCAAGGGCCATGACCTCCAGCACTGTCGGCAAGTAGAGCTGCTTGCTGAGAAGCAGAAGGCCGAGTATGAGCGGCGGGACAAGGAGAAGGGCCAAGATGCTGCCGAGGGGTCCGGCAAGAAACATGGCAGCCAAGGAGGCCGCCGCAGCAAAGACAGTCAGTAGGAGAGGCCCGCCAGGGGCCGCGACAAGAAACAAGAAGATGATGATCACGACGGGGACGACGAGTCCGGTGATCACGAGTTCCAGAAAGCCACAGAGGCCATGTGCGTCGATGGTAGCGCCTCGCTACATACATCCCACCGCCAGCTCAAGCAGTGGGCGCGTGAGATCACAGCAGTGGAGCCATCATTCGACGCATGGAAGCCGCTGAAATGGTCCAGCATGCCCATCATCTTTGATACCAAATACCACCCCGACTGCACTACTGCGGCCGGGTGCTTGCCATTCTTGGTTTCCCCTATGATCCGCAACCTCAAGGTGACAAGGATGTTGGCCGACGGCGGGGCCGGCCTGAACTTGATCTCGCCTGCCGTGGTAAAATTGCTGCAGATCCCTGATGGAGACCTCGAGGAAACATGCACGTTCCAAGGGGTTAACTCGGGGAGGAGCCAGCTGAAGGGAAAGGTCACACTGCCTGTCACCTTCAGAGGCGAGCTGAATCATAGAACGGAGAGGATTGTTTTTGATGTAGCCGAAATCCCCTTGCCATACAACAGGATCCTCGGCCGCCTGACACTAGCCAAGTTCATGGCAGCTTCGCATTACGCCTACAACATGGTGAAGATGCCCGGGCTGATGAACATCATCACCATCCCCTCCGACAAGAAAGATGCGTTGATTTGCGCCGACCAACTCTACCGGGAAGCGGTTGCAGCAGTTGCCGCCAAGGCACCTGCTCCTACCGACAGAGCCCCGGGAGGGAAGAAGATCAGCGAGACCCCTCGCACCCACTCCGGCAAGCGCACCTCTTCGGGGTGTTGTGCTGCCGTCGAGGACATGCCAGAGAGCTCCGCCGACAGGAGCAAGAAGCCTAGAGCTGTACCGCCAAAGACCAAGAAGGTGCCCGTCAAGGAGGACGTCATGGGTGGGGCTTTTATCATAAGCTCCACCCTTGACAGCAAATAGGAAAGTGAGCTCGTCACTTTCTTGCGGGCGAATGTCTATGTGTTTGCATGGCAAGCTTCCGACATCCCCGGCGTTCCCAGGGAAGTGATTGAGCACCACCTTGCTGTCTGTCCTCATGCGCGGCCCGTCAAGCAGAAGGTCAGGAAGCAAGCTCTAGAGAGGCAAGAGTTCATCACAGAAGAAATTAGGAATCTAGAGGCGGCAGGCTTGGTAAGAGGAGTGCTCCATCCGACGTGGTTGGCCAATCCGGTAGTAGTGCGCAAGGCAAACGAGAAGTGAGGCTGTGTATTGATTACACAGACATCAATAAAGCTTGTCCAAAGGATCCCTTCCCGTTACCGTGCATCGACCAGATTGTTGACTCCACGACAGGATGTGACCTGTTATCATTCCTCGACGCCTACTCGGGATACCACCAGATCTTCATGACAAAAGAAGACGAAGAAAAGACAGGATTCATCACCCCATGTGGTACATACTGCTTTTTACGGATGCCTTTCGGGTTGAAGAGTGCTGGCTCAACATTTGCAAGAGCAGTCTAGATTGGTTTTGAACCCCAACTACATAGAAATATGGAAGCTTATATGGATGACATAGTGGTCAAAACCAAGGACAAAGCAACGCTCGTACAAGACCTGGAGGAGACCTTTAGGAACCTGTGCAAGATTAACCTCAAATTGAACCCCGAGAAGTGTGTCTTCGGTGTCCCATCCGGCAAGCTTCTCGGGTTCTTTGTGTCGCAGCACGGGATTGAGGCAAACCTGGACAAGATTAAGGCTATCGAGCAGATTGAGGTGCCCAAGCGGATCAAGGACGTGCATCGGCTCACTGGCTGCGTTGCCGCCATGAGCAGATTCATATCCAAGTCCGCAGAGCGTGCCCTCCCCTTTTTCAAGATCCTAAAGAAGACGGGCCCGGTGGAGTGGACCCTGGGGGCCGAGGCGGCATTGCAAGATTTGAATAAGTACCTTTCCTCTACCCCGGTGCTAGTTGCGCCTAAACCACAAGAGCCGTTGCTGCTATACCTGGAGGCAACAAATCAAGTGGTTAGCGTCGCATTGGTGGCATAGAGAGAGGTTGACGGGAAGACAACAACGGCAGCAGAGCCAATGGCTGGCGGGTCGGAACCCTCCCCGGTAGGGCCCGATCCCGGCAAGCCTGACGCCGGTGTGACAAGACCTGCGTGGCCAGGTGAAGTAATGCAAAGAAAGAAGATGGAGCAGCACCTAGTTTAATTCGTCAGCTCCCTCTTACAGGGGGCTAGGTCGAGGTACTCAGGTGTACAAAAGTTGCTCTTCGGCCTCCTTATGACCTCGAGGAAGCTGCGCCACTACTTCCAGGCGCACGAGATCACCGTGGTTACCCGCCTTCCATTGCAATGGATACTACATAACCCAGATGCAACAGGAAGGATCGTGGAATGGGCCCTAGAGCTGTCAAGTTTTGGCTTGAAGTTCAAAAGCACCTCGACGATCCAGAGCAGAGTCTTGGCAGAGTTTCTTGCAGAATGGACCTCGACACCCGACGAAGAGGTACAAGAGACCACTCTCCCCGGCTAGGAAACAAGTGACGACTAGATCATGTACTTTGATGGGGATTTCTCACTGCAAGGCGCCGGTGCTGGTGTGCTGCTTGTCGCACCCACCGGGGAGCACCTCAAGTACGTCATCCAAATTCACTTTCCCTGGGAGATGTCAACCAACAACACCGTCGAATACGAGGGTTTGCTCGCCGGTCTCAGGATCGCGGAGGACCTCGGAGTCAAAAATTTCATCATCAGGGGCGACTCGCAACTCGTCGTCAGGCAGGTCAACAAAGATTATCAAAGCCCTTTGATGGAAGCCTACGTGGATGAAGTGAGGAAACTAGAGGAGCGTTTTGATGGTATACAAGCGGAGCATGTCCCTCGAGCAGAGAATGAAATCGCTAACTACCTGTCAAAGCGTGCCGCCCTCAAGCTACCTGTGGAACCAGGTACTTTTGTGCTTCAGTTAACCCAACTATCCGTTCAGCCGTCGACTGGGCAGAACAAGCGAAGGAAGCTAGGCCCCGGCAAGTACTTCCCCACCGAGCTTCCCGGAGCCGCCGGCGGAGATGTTGCTGTGGATGCTGATCCCGCCGCAGGGCAACCGACTCTGGCAGGACCTCAGGTCATGGCCATGGAGGCGGCTGCCCCCGCGGCAGAAGAGATGCCTTCGGTCCTTGCCGTCGAGCCACAGGCTCCGGAATGGGCACAGCACACCGTTCGATTCCTTCAAAAAGGACAGCTTCCTGAGGAGCAGGAAGAGGCAAAAAGAGTAGCCCGCCGGTCTGCTCTGTACCAGTTCATTGATAATGTGCTATACAGAAGAAGGCCGAATGGGGTGAAATTGATGTGCATCTCCCGGGAGGAAGGACTAAAGCTGTTGGCAGAGATACATGGAGGCATATGTGGCTCCCACATAGGGTCGAGGGCCCTTGCCGACAAGGTTTTCCGGCAGGGTTTCTTCTGGCCCACCGCCCTCCAGGATGCAACGACACTAGTAACTAAGTGTGAAGCGTGCCAGTTCCATTCAAAAAAACTTCATCAACCAGCCCAAGCCCTTTAAACCATCCCTCTCTCCTTTCCCTTCTCGATATGGGGGCTCGACATTTTGGGCCCCTTCCCCCGCGCCGTCGGGGGCTTTGAGTACTTGTACGTTGCCATCGACAAGTTCACAAAGTGGCCAGAGGTGGAAGCAGTGAGGAAGGTGATGGTGCAGTCAGCCATCAAGTTCTTCAAGGGACTAGTTTGCCGTTTTGGGGTGCCCAACAGGATCGTCACCGAGAACGGCACGCAGTTCACAAGCCATGCCTTCATGCAATACATTGAGGATCTCGGCAGCAGAGTCTGTTTTGCCTCCGTGGCGCATCCACGGAGCAACAGCCAAGCGGAGAGAGCAAACGCTAAAGTCCTGCAAGGCTTGAGGACGAAAACTTTTGATAGGCTGCGCAATAGGGGAAGGCGCTGGATTGAGGAATTGTCGGTGGTTCTTTGGTCGATCAGAACGACACCAAATCGAGCCACCGGCCAAACACCCTTTGCCCTGGTTTACTGGGCAGAAGCAGTTCTCCCCACGGAACTCATATATGGGTCACCTCGAGTGCTCAGTTATGATGAGCTTGAGCAAGAGCAACTGCGGCAAGATGACACAACGCTCCTCGAGGAAGATCGTCTCTGGGTGGCTGTGAGAGCAGCATGCTACCAGCAAGCTTTGCACCGCTACCATAGCCGCAAGGTTCATGCCCGAAGCTTTGAGGAAGGCGACGTTGTTCTTCGGCATGTTCAGTCGGCCAAGAATTCCAACAAGTTGACGCTGAAGTGGGAAGGCCCTTATCGGGTGACACGAGTCACCAGGCCCGGCGCAGTCCGCGTGGAGACCGAAGATGCCGTCCCAATGAGCAATTCCTAGAACATCGAGCATCTTCGCAAGTTTTACCCATAAGGTGCGGCTGCCAGGCGTCCCGGCAAGCCATCCTTTTGTACAAGCCTTGCTGGCAAGGCATGTAACCCTTTGTACAAAGCCAGGCATAGACCCTGAGCATAAATAAACGAAGCCCTGGCGCCCCAAGTTATAGCATGCATGCTAGGTTGAGTCTCTTCCTTTGTTAGGGTTGATAGTGCTTGGCAGCAACTAACCCCTAGCTTAGAGGTCGAGTGTGCGTCTCTGTCCTTCCCTGTCTTCTTTGGTTCGCAGGGCACGTAAATATTCTTGCCGAGCTATTCTGGAAGGAAAGGAACGGACCAACGCCCGGGCCCCGGCAAGCCAGAATTGCCAGGAGCTGCGAGAACGAGGATCTCTCTACGGCAAGCCAAGATCGCCGGGGGGCTGCAGATCCAGATAAGTCTTTTATCCCCTATCATGTGTTTCGTTATGGACTGGGATGCGTGAAACCCCGTTCTATCTCTGAGCTACCGTGCTCCCTCTTTTCGGCACCCATGGATTATTTCCTGGGTCTGGATCTGGTCCTAGCCGCGACAACAAAGGAGGGGAACGAGGGGCCTAAGCCCACCTCATCCTTGCCTCCGCCAAGAGCGTGGGAAAGGTCCAGCGAGGTGGGAAGACGGCAAGGCCTGTTGCCGGGAAGACGACAAGACCTCACGCGGGTCCCGAAGTGCCCGAAGATCTTGACGGAGAGGAGGCCGCCCTCCATTAGTTTGAAATGGAGAGCAAGCCTGTCCGTCAAGCTGTGGAGGCGAGCAAAGGTCTTCCACCCTCAGTGAAAATACATGACGTGGGGGGCGGGGAACTCGACGTTGACCCACGTGTCGCTGTTCCCGCAACCCCTCATTTGTAGCCGCGCGCCTGCGGCGGATCCAGCTCCAGCTCCCACGCAAACGGGGTCCAAAGGCGAAGGCGACGGCTTGGCGGATGGCGCAGCCTCACAAAGAATTCGCAGGGATTATCCCCATCATGGCCCTCCATCGGAGGAAGGGCTGCTGGAGGGGGCGAGGCGGATCTGCCGCCCCGTCCTCCTCTCCCCCGGGCTCCACGGCGGCTTCGGCCTTGACCCCTCCCCCTCCCTCTAGCGGCTGGCTCCGCCGCTACGAGTTCCTGGGGAGGAGTGATGCGCTGTTTGGCCGAAACCCTCGCCGCCACTAATGAAGCATCGCCACGCCCCCTCGCCATGGTAGAAGAAGAAAGGAAGCAGGAGTGGAGAGAGGCAGATGGCGAAGAATTGAGAGGCACAGTCCCTCTCGCTCTCCTCTTTATAAAGAGGCAGGGGCGGGGCTTGGCCGCCCCCTCCCAGCCAATCCGGACTCTTCAAGTGACAGCGAGCGGGGCCGTCAACCGCCCTCCCTGCTCCATTGAAGGCGCAAGGGAATCAACCCGCACGCGCGCGACTACCCATGACCCCAGCGCCTGTCATTCGCTCTGCATGCAGCGAACATGGCGCAAGGGGCGGACGCAATGGGAGGCGTGGAGTGACGGTTCCCGAGTGAGGGTAGTAAATGGGGGGCGGCCCTGCGGTCTTGAAGAGACACGCAAGCCGCCTCTTTACTGTCCACCACAGGGTGACGCTAGCATCCCCATGTCATGCGTGCACACCCCCCCCCCCATGTCGCGCGTTCAACACGGGTCGTGGGAAAGCGCAGCGGGCGGAACAGTGGCCGCGGTAAAAATTCACCTCAACTACCCACGCACTGTTCTGGGCCTGGCCCAACAACATGAAGCGCCTATGTGTGACCCAGGCCCGGGGGCTCCTGTCGGTGTACAAAAGTAGGGGCCTAGCTTTTGACCCCTTTACTTGTGCACGGGCAGTCAGAGCTGCCTGCCACGACCACACATGAGCAAGGCAAGAAAGGGAAGTCGGAGAAAAGCCAAAGCCACAGGGACAAGCAAAGCGAACAACAAAGGACCGAGACCACAAAGGTCGCACACGCAATGCAGGTTGCCCCGGCAAGGACCCTTGCCGAGGGCAGCCTCAGCAGCCCCGGCAAGATCCTTGCCGGAGCAGCTCGTCCACACCCGCTGAGCGAGCCACCTTCAAGCCCACCAACGCTAAGCAGACGCGTTGGGACAGGGTTTGGGAGGCACCTCCATGGTGGCATGCAGATCTTTGTGAAGAAAAAGAACAATCAAGATCAAAAAAGGATAGGAAGGCAACCATTCCCACCGAAGAAACCCACAGGCCCCCCGGCAAGATCCTTGCCGGGGAAGCCAGCGCGCCATGACAAGACCCTTGCCGGGCCACCCGGCAAGACCATCGCCAAGCACACCAGCAAGGCCACTGCCAGGCCTGTACCAGCCAAGTTCCTACCACCGTTCGTACGCAGCCGCCGACCCAACCAGCTAGGCAGGCACCTGCGTGGCAGCATGCAGACCTTCGTAGAGGCTCCACCACCACGCCACCTCAGCTGCCTGCCTACCTACATGGCACTGCATGCGTTGCTGGTCGAGGCGTGTGTGGAAGCCAGGAGGGGTGGTGACGGACGGGACGGGCCTCACCCCCGTCCCCCAATAAAGTGAAGGACACCTAAGCCTCGCATTTAATGCGTCTTGTCCTGTAATGCTAGCGATAACCTTGCAACGTTGTAGCACTTGCCACCTCCTGTGTGCCACTGTGGCGGCCCCTTTCGCCTATAAAAGGAGGGCCATGGCATACTGAGAGAGGATTCGGCTCTTTGGAACCTCGCAGCACCCCAGAGCTAGTTCGAGAGCTCAAGAACACTAATACAACCACCAAAGCAGGATCGTAGGTTTTACGCATCTTTGGGGCCCGAACCTGGGTAAATCCCCTTTGTGCCATCCACTAGTCCCACTCTTCTCACGATCCCACGCGCCGCAACCATAGAAGGGATTCCAGTGATCCCATAGGTGTCGTTTTCCACCGACAAAGCGTTTTATTGAAAATCTTACAAGCTTCTTTTGTCCGTACTATCACTACAAAAAAATACACTTCCGTGATGATACGTGCTTGTCACAGTAGGTCACGTTTTTTTGTCATGCATGTACATCCATGACAAATTTATGACAGAATCATGATAGTCATACCTGTGCTGTCGTAGAAGTGTTCCATGACATTACCAAAATTGTTATCACGGAAGTGTCCACCTCCATGACGATAAATCGCGCGTCACAGAAGTGCTTTCGTCAAGGGTGACCGACACGTGGCATCCACCGTAACGGAACGCCGTTAAGCTATTGGGTCGGGTTTTGGATCCAATAACCCGTTAACAGACCCGACCAATGGGGATTTTCCATGTGTAAAATTATCATTGGCTGGCGGAAACACGTGTCGGCTCATCGTTGGGACAGATGCCATCCACTCATTGGACAGAAAGCGCCTATGATACTTCAACACGTGGCACGGCCCAACAGAGGCCCATTCCTATGAAAAGGCCGGCCCATTTGACTTGTTCAAAATGTGGCGGGCCGGCCCATTGAAAGCCTGTTAACGGCCTGTTCGCATATAGCCCATTTACAACCCGCTAACCCAAGGCCCTTTACGCCCTATCCAAATTAGGCCCAATAGCGTCAACTGGGCCATCCAATATGATTCCAGCCCGTTTTCACTTCCGGCCCATGTATGGCCCATGACGTCTTTCGGCCTATATGAGGCCCTTTGTAACTCTTGGCCTATTAACGGCCCGTGGTGAAACTGGCCCGTAATGAACAGTGTATCACTTTACACCCATTGACGGCCCGTTGTGAAACTGGCTCATAATGAATAGTGTATCACCTTATACCCATTAACGGTCCGTTATTCCGTTGGGCCGTTTCCAGCCCATGTTATCTTTCGGCCTTCTCAGAGCCCATTTATTCTTGGGCTCATTTCCAGCATTCATTTACTTATGACCCGTTACTGTCATTTTCTGCTTGTGGGCCAAATTCAGCCCGTGGTTAGTCGGCCCGTTTGTGGTCCGTTAATATGTTGGGCCGTTTTCATAGCGTCATCAAATATGGCCTATTAATGATGGCCCATTATGGTCGGCCCATGAACGAACGATTCCAACTCTAGCCCGTTTACGGCCATAATGCGGCCTGTTATTGGCCCATGTTTGGCCAATCGATCATACGCCGTATAAGGCCCATTGATGATACGACCCGTAGAAGGCCCATTGTTTCTACGACCCGTAGAAGGCCCATTGTTTCTACGGCCCGTAGAAGGCCTACTGTTTCTACGGCCCGTAGAAGGCCCACTGTTTCTACGGCCCGTAGGAGGCCTAGTGTCACTACAGTAAATATTTGCCCATGGTTATTGTGGCCTAGTTTTAAAAAATAGGTTATTGCAGCCACTAGCAAACCGCAGAAAAAGAACTACACTGACTACAAGCAAACAAATAAACAAGACAACAAGGAAATAAATATGCAAGCAACTTATGCTAGGCTATCACGGCTATTACACATATTACATCCATTGGGCATCAAAGTTCGCCACCAGTGCAAATATAGGGAACAAAGCAGCTTATAAACGCCGCAGCAAAACAAGTCTAGAACTGAAACCACTTCAGAAGATTTCAAGAAACAATATCCTGGGTACCCATAATGCTGGCAAGATGCTTAGCAAGCTTATTAACTTTCTCTTGTTTGGCGCTTAAATCCTCCAGCGCTTGCTATTGCACAAGAAAGTACGCATCTGAATTTTGCAGAGACTTCCTCAGTCCTTCGGCTTCTTGCCGCAGCACAACTGACTGATGCCTTTCAGCTTGAAGCTGAGACTAAAGAAGCCAAAGTGATTCAGGCAGCGAGTTCGAAGAGCTTGTGCCAGCGGTACTGGCCAGTAACTCGAACACTACATCAACGCAGGACTATGGGGTTTTCTCACTGTCTATAAGATTGTTTTTATCACCTTTCTTGGAGACCAACAAGGTTGTCTCACTATATTGAACCTTATCTGCATTACTTTCTCTACCATTGCATAGTGGGGTGCTCTTCTCCAATATTCTGTTTGCATACTACAAGAGAAACAAGCAGACACATCACATGTTTAGCTTGTAGTATACGAAACTCATTTTGGTAAACCGGTTCAGTAGTAAGGTGGACAGGATAACATCATGAAACAAACATATATCTATGTACTATGGTCACTGTATTGTCCATATCATTCTAGTTTATGTTCCCTAATCAAGATAGAGACACAGTTCAACTCATATATTTTTAAGACACATCAGCATAGACAGAATATAAGTGTGAGAAACTACACAGCATTGGCAGCACTTGTAATGTGCATCACATGAGAACATAACTGTTTATAGAACTTAAACTGAAATCAACATAGAGCAAGAAGTTAGAACAACAATCCAGTTAAAGAAATAGGTTTAAAACATACCTGTTGCGCCATTGGAGTTTTAATTGGATCCTTCAAATTCGAAAGTAGTTGGTATTAGTAAATACAGTGATGCAACAGCAAAGGAGTATGGACCATAGCTACGGAATCTGACCTGAGAACAGTTGCTCTTCTGCTTTAAACGTGGAGTTTGGGTTAGCTATGGTGGTCTTCGTGCTTTGGGCACTGCAGTAGCTTTACAAACTGCTCGTGTCGGGGTACTCTGTGGTGGACATGGTGCTTTGTCAACTATAAGTGGGTTACTATCCACTGGGGTTGCGGTTAGATGGGTTGTAGCTGGTTCTCTGCCCAATGGTGTAAGTGTGCAATCTGGAAGAGTCTCGATTATGTGTGGTGGGGCTAGTTTGTGGGCCAGTACAACCATGGTTCTATCTGCATCCACGGGTAGCACTGTCTTTTGTGAAGAACGGGTTTTTGCTCCCTTAGATACTTCCATCACCCCCTCCAATTCAAATGGATGATAAACAAGAAAAGAAACTGAAGGTACAAACATTGTATGATAGACAGATGTGGTAATTCACATATATGTTGTCTAACCAAACAGGACAGCATGACACAATTTCACATATATGATGCCTAACTAAACAGGATAGCATGCCACAGTTTCAGATATATGATGGATAACTTACCAGGATATAATGTCATAATTCAACATATGATGAGTACCTAAACAGGATGACATGATAAAACTATATGATGTCTTTCTAAAATAGGTTGGGATGAAATAATTCACATACATGTTGTCTAAGTATACAGGATGGCATGATATAATTGACATAATTGATTCATATACTAAGCAGCTGGCACTCGCATGTATGATCTCTAAACTAAGCAGATAGAATTCAATATTGTGCATATGATGTCTAAACTAAGCAATGCAAGACACCATATGCATCATATGAGAAATATAAACATTGCAACTTAGAGCATACACCTCAGGTGGGATATAGGACTGGTCATCTGTCTCTGAATCCTCCTTTGAGTAGCTCCCTATAACCATCGAGCTATATGCTTCAACAGGTACCATTGCCTGCTCTGAAGACCTTGTTTTCACTCCAGATTTTTCCATAACCGGCTCAAATGGGTGATACACATGAAGAGTAGTTCAATGTACACAGATTGTCGACAAATGGAATACATAATGAAAAAAATATGGCATGAGATAATTCACATATATGATGCCTGGCTCCATGGCGGTGCATAATTCACATATATGGTAACTAGCTGAAAAACATGTCATTGCATAATTCACATATCTGATATAGAAAGCAAACAGGAGGCATTCACACAAAGCATGTCTAATCCAAGTAGATGGCATGGCAATGCAAGACACCATATGCATGATATGAGCAATATAACCCAGCCAAGTTAGAGCATGCACCTCGGGGGGGGGGGGGATACGATTGGTCATCTCTCTCTGAATCCTCCTCTAAGGAGCTATCTGTAACCAGCAAGAAATCTGCATCGACAGGTAGCACTGACTGCTCAGAAGACCTTGTTTTCACTCCGGACTTTCCCATGACCGACTCAAATGGCTGATGCATAGGAAGAGTAGATGAATGTATAAACATTGTTGACAAATGGAATACATTATGGAAAAAAATATGGAACGATACAATTCACATATACGATGACTGGCTAAACAGGATGGCATTGCATGATTCACGTATATGATGCCTGGCTAAAGAAGGTGGCATTGCATAATTCCCATATACTCCCTCCGTTCCAAAATATTTGTCTTTTTAGAGATTTCAAATGGAATACCACATACAGATGTATATAGACATATTTTAGAGTGTAGATTCACTCATTTTGTTCCGTATGTAGTCACTTGTTGAAATCTCTAAAAAGATAAATATTTAGGAATGGTGGGAGTATGATATAGAAACCAAACAGGTGGCATTCACACAAAGCAAATCTAAACTAAGATGATGACATATAAGATGTATAATGTAAGCAATGCAAGGCGCCATATGCATGATATGACCAACATCAGCATGCCAGGTTAGAGCAAACACCCCAGGTGGTAAACAGGCATGGTCGGCTCCTTCTGAATCTCCGTCTGAACAGTTATCTTCCTCTGAAATACAATCTGGAAACGCCGGAGGGGGGGGGGGCACTTCGCCCACCATGGAGCAGCGTCTGCATGACATTATATTCGCACACACCGGTCTTCTCTTTCCTCTACATGTTTAGTACGATTGTGTACAATATCTGACATGCATAATAAAAAAATAGTTAGATTTTGTAAGGCCTAAGGAGTGCATGCAAAAATCAATACTGATGGTAGAAAACGAGTGGATGGATCCAAAACAAATGATAGAAGGTAGATTATAGCTTCAGTTTAAAAAGATAGACAATGTATCATCTATTGTTTGTTGCCCACCCAACATGAACCACATAGAAGACCCCAGATGAACCAGATAGTAGACATATACTATTCGTTGCTGGCTCGATGTGAGACCCATGGGCAATTCAAAACTCAAGATTGAACGATAAAGTAGCAGGTAATAATAACCTATGTATAACGTAAGCAAACACGAAAGACTGCGACCTCTCTTCTAGAACTGTGTAGTCCTCAGGTTCATCTACTCAGTCGATGATGGTAATGCAGTTGGCGTGGCTGCCGGCAACGGGGAAGATGATCTGAGGCGGCGAAAGAAAGTCTGCAGGGGGGATCTCTACTGCAGTGAATGCTTCTGTCGATGGTGCACCTCAGGTGGGGTGGATGACGGCACGGTAGGAGCAGGACATAACACACAGAGTTTTCTTTGATGCCTATCTGAAAATGAAGTAAATCTGTAAGGGCTCCTTAGAATTGGAGGATTCTATAAATGTAGGGACAGGAAAAACACAGGAATAGAATAGGAATGCACGTGCAAAACAAAGCATTTGGAAACATAGGATTTCAGTCAACCTGGGTGTTTGGCTCACATGAATTGGAAGAACAGAGGAATGGAGAAACAAAGTGATGCAACGAGTGTACAACCTCTTTGGCATAGCCTTGTGGACCTCAGCATCATTGGGTTGGACCTGGAGGATGGTGATGATGCTGGTGTGACTGTCGGAGGCGGGGAAGAAGATCCGAGGCCTCTGGAAACGGCGCCGAGGGTACTGTTCTGCTGTGATGGACGGTTCCGTCATTGGAGCAGCTCCGCTAAGGTGTACGGCGACGAGGCTGAAGCATGACAAGACAGACAATGTTAATCTGAAGTGGGACCCTAATATCATCTGCAATAGATGATGTAAAATACATCACCAAAAAGTGCTAGATGTAAAACGCATCAGCCGCGCCACGGCCGCTCCGACAGATGCTGTAAGTACTGTTCACTCTGAACTTAACTGAAGAAAATGAACTTCACAGTTGAAACTGAATTTTACTGTCGAAACTGATTGAACTAGTAAACAAGCATTGCAATAGATGTTTAGGATGTTCGAGCACTAGTAACAGAGAACCACTAATCTAAATCAGCAGACGCTCGAGTAGGGAACGCCCTAGCAGAGAGCAAGTCATGCAGTAGCACCGCGAGCGAGTGCTAAAGCAGCAACTCCTGTAGCTGCCGGAGGTCGTGCAGTAGCAGTAGCAGCGCAAGTGAGAGCAAGAGCAGAGCAGCAGCACGAACGAAAGCAGGAGCAGTGCAGCAGCGTGACCGATAGCAAGAACAGAGCCACAGCATGATCGAGAGCCGGAGCAGCTGCAGCTAGTGCCATTGTGGAAGTCGCCGCCGAGGAAGCTACGACATGGGGGAGAGATGCCATGGATGATGTGGCCGGCGACGGTGCCGTCGATGGAGACCCTCCATGTCTGCTCGGTATCGAGCATCGGCAACCCCGTGAGATCGAATAAAAGATAAAATGCAGCGGTGAGTGCAGAACCTCCTTGGTGGCACTGAGTTGGCCTCGGCTTCATCGGAGGAATTGGTGAGGGTGCTGCGGTTCCGGTGGGGCAGGTCAAGAGGGCACTGTGGGGATTGAGGTGGTGCGATAGACAAGGCGAACATCAGGGCAGCTCCTTGGAGGTGGAGGACGGGGCGGCTGATCCGGCGGGACGATGAGATCGACAACGGATCCTCGTCCGGTGCGGTGGATGAGGGACGACAAGCTGTTGCGGTGGACGACGTAGTCGGGGAAGAGTCTCCCGCTGGGCGGCGGTCGGGAGGCCGATGAAGGAGCATGGGGTTTCGCGGGTTTTGGCGGCCTTGGTGTATGAATGGGGGGAGGCGAGAAGGGGGAGGGGGAGCCAAGCTTAGGGACACGCTTGTCCGAAATGTAGGGTAAGTTACTAGCGTACGGCCACCGGTTTTGACACCGCGACGTGGAGCTTCATTTCCGGCTAAGGGGTAGAAGGGGGATTTCGCGTGTCTAGGCTGCGGGAGTGATTTTGGATGAGGAGGGAGTTCTCGCGCACGTCCAAATTTCGGGATAACAAGGCGCGTCGCGGGTTGAAGAAGCGGGAGTTTCAAAGCAGGTGAGACAAAAGATACTCGAGCTTGAAAATTTCAGGATAACAAGGTGCGGATTCCTTGTTCGGCAGAACAAATTTAATGTGTAAAAAAACAATTCATACAAGACACAAGAGAGTCATGTCCCCTTTTACTATATTGCTATAGATTCCATTGAAAAAACTACAAGAAAAATCTAAAAAAATCGGGAGAACAAGATTACCCTGCATAGTACCGAATCGACGCACTTCCCTCAACAACAACAAAAAACAAATCAATTCCCACCAAAGAAAGAGTATCGTCCCTTTTTATATGATTACACATGCCATGATCTCGAATTTCAATTTTTGAATCCACATTATGTTGAATTCGAATATATTGTTAGGTGACCTTGCGGTTTATAATTGATGTAGTCATACATTTCGATCTTCCATCATATATGAACATTTTACTCCACCATGTGAAGATATATATATTGTCATCTACTATATGGACTAAATTTGAATCAATTTTCCTTATTTGAATACGATTGTTGTCAAGTTATACAATAATTTAAATATTATCTTGATAACAAAAAACATGCATATAGTAGTAATCATATTTCACTATGAACTACATGTACCATACGCTCTCCAGTTCAAATATTTGTATCCATTTTATGTTGAATTCAAATCATAGTACATTACTGGTCTAGGTAGCGAGATGTTCGGGATAATCTAAACCCAGTTTTCATATGTATAATTTTTGGCTGAATTGGGACAAGTTTTGGTATAAGCTTCTTGCAAAACCGGAGATTCTCTCAACAAGCCTCGTGGTTCCGAGAGGGAACGTGTCACCTTTGTGTGCGAAATGATATACGCCGCCTCCCCCTGATTTTCTTTACAGAGGCAACATAGAACTATATGAGCGCCCTGTTAGATTTTGGAATTATTTCGGGTTCTTTTGGCCTTTTTATACATTAATTGAGTTTCTGGACTTTTAAAGTGCATAATCTAAATATGAACTACATGCACATGCTTCGGTGCACCAAAGTTGGTTGAAAAATCACATGTGTGTCCTTGGTTGAATTTCTAGGTCCCATGGAAGAAATGAGGATGAAATTCAAACATCTGGGCGTCGTGACTCGGCCGAGAACATCGAGAAACTTAGATTTTAAATTCATGTAAATCCAAAACTCGTCTGGAAATCAAGAAACTTGGCATGGTGTCATGTCATGGTACTAACATGTTGTGGTAAAAAATTGGGCCGATTTGGAAGCTCGTGGTTCTAAGAGGGAACGTGCCACCTTTGAGTGTGAAACGATATACGCTGCCCCCCACCCTTGAGTTTCTTAACAAGGGCAACATAGAACTACATGAGTGCCCTGTTAAATTTTGGAATTATTCTGGGTTCGTTTGTCGGTTTTTTATACATTAATTGAGTTTCTGGTCATTTAATGTGCATAAGTCAAATTTGAACTACAAGCACATGCTCTCGTGCACCAAAGTTGGTTGAAAAATCACATTTGTGTCCTCGGGTGAATTTCTAGGTCCCATGCAAGAAATGAGAATAAAATTCAAACATCTGGGCATCGTGGCTCGGCCGAGAACATTGAGAAACTTGGTTTTTAAATTCTTGTAAATCCAAAACATGTATGAAAATCATGAAACTTGGCATGGGTGTCATGTCATGGTACTACCATGCCGTGGTAAAAAAATTGGCCGAATAGGAACAGATTTTGGTATAAGCTTCTTGCAAACCGAAGCTTCTCTCAAGAAGGCTCGTGGTTCTGAGAGGGAACGTGCCACCTTTGAGTGAGAAACGATATACATTGTCCCCCTTGACTTTATTTACAAAGGCAACATAGAACTACATGAGTGCCCTTTTAAATTTTGGAAATCATTCCGGCTTCGTTTGGCCTTTTTTACACATTAATTGAGTTTTTGGTCATTTAATGTGCATAATTCAAATTTGAACTACAAGCACATGCTCCCGCGCACCAAAGTTGGTTGAAAAATCACATTTATGTCCTCGCGTGAATTTCTTGGTCCCATGCAAAAATGAGAATAAAATTCAAACATCTGGGCATCGCGGCTTGGTCGAGAACATTGAGAAACTTGGTTTTAAAATCATGATACTTGGCATGGTGTCATGTCATGGTAGTACCATGCCGTGGTAATTTTTTTTGGCTAAATAGGAACAAATTTGGGTATAAGCTTTTTGCAAATCAGAGTCTCTCTCAAGAAGGCTCGTGGTTCTGAGAGGGAACGTGTCACCTTTGTGTGCATAATTCAAATTTGAAATACAAGCACATGTTCCAGTGCACATAAGTTGGTTGAAAAATCACATGTGTGTCCTCGGGTAAATTTCTATGTTCCATGCAAGAAATGGGAATGAAATTCAAAATTCTGGAAGTCGTGACTGGGCTGGAAACACTGAGAAATTTAGTTTTTTAATTCCTGTAAATCCAAAAGACGCATGAAAATAATGAAACTTGGCTTGGTGCCATGTCCGATTTGCGAAGGCGCGCACATTAACAATCAACAAAGTCATTTTGGAACAAGTGTTGTCATGTTACAATCGAAAACACAAGTATTATTGAAACCGGGGGCGTTCTATTTACTACCAATTACGTGCCGCCACACGTCCCCATTTTTTATTATCTAGGAGGCGTTGTGAAGGGTAGCTATTTGAGTACGAGAGGCGTGCGATCAGACCCCTGCGCGTGCTTATCGGGAGGAGAGCCCTTTGACCTCCATCTGTCGTCTACCTCTCTCCCAAGGTCTCCATTAATGGTGCCCAAGCCTCTGTTTAATGGTGTGGCTATGTCTCACTCGACTGAGATTTAAGAGAGAAAAAAGAAAATCTGAAAGCACGGATCTTGATGTAAGATCCGACGGACCTAAATAGCATCTACTGCGACTTATAGCAAGACTGATGAATATATAAGGACGATTAATTGTCTTACATAATTAGAAATATAATTAAAAAAGCCACATGCGACTACACCCGAAATACACAAGGGCAAAAGAAGAAGGAAGACAAGGATTTGGCTCGCTGATCTCTACTTTCTTGATGCGTTGCTGCAGGCCGCGGGAACTAGTCTCCGCGGCGAGCGGCGATGAGCTCTTTCGTGTCCTCAAGATGCTGCTTGAGAACATCCACAGATTCCTCCAACATCCTTTGGCGCTCGATGCAGAGCATGTCATTCTCGTCCATAAGTTTCTTGACGATGATGCCGGTCCTCTTCAACAAGGCACTGGTCTCCTCCGACTGGTCTGCACTTCGGACGATCTTCGCCCTCACTAGGTCGCGCTTGTCCCGGAGCCTCTCATTGCCCTCCCTTAGTTGCCCGATGACACCGGTAGCCTATTCACACGAGGCTTTCATGCGTCCTGCAACCTCGCCCAGCCGGAGATCTGATCCATCTGGCTATGGACGATCGCATGCATGCGCCTGTAACAGTCGTCGCCTGCCCGCGAGAAATTTTCCCAGGCCACCGTGGCGCGGCGGGACATCTCTGCTGCATTTGCGGCGCGGCGGGACATCTCTGCTGCTTCCGCGGCGCGGCCGGACCAGTCTGCTGTATCAACGGCGCGGCGGGACCTCCGTGCTGCTTCAGCGGCGCGGCGGGACCTCTGTGCTGCTACTTCCGCGCGGCGGGACATGTCGGCTGCTTTCACAGCGAGGCGGGACATCTCTCGTGCTTCCGCATCCATACTCGCCTCTCCCTGGTGGCAATCTCTCGACCCAGAACTCACGCTGGCCATGGCAGACACAAGGGAAGGATGTTGAATGACTTGTTTGTTTTTGTGGATGAGGAGTTGAGGAGGAATGTGCAGTCATCTTGGCATATTAGTATTTATAACCGTGTACTAATACGCTCCTAAGTGGGAAACCGTTTAGGTTTTGATCGGTGTGAACAAGTTTGCAATTCAATATAGCGTGTAGTAATTTGGAATGTGACGAGACGCAAGCTCAAAATTTATTGACGGTTCTAGTTTCGAAGTGCGGCACTATTCCCGGATGGCGTTACATGGGCACGTGTTCTTAGCCGTGGTGTACTTTTTCTACGGTGTACGTGCAATAACTGGCACCGTTGTATACATATCTTACGGTTAATGGGGCGTTCGACAGAAATAGCCGCATGGCGAGCTATAGGCTAGTCTTTTTTTAGACGCATTAAACCTATCTCTCGAGACTTCTCGCACGCACCATCGTGCCACCCACAAAAACTTGTACTCTGAGTTTAGTACGTTATACAGGAAGAGAAGAGGTGCACGCACGCACTCGTCCAGTCACACACGCGTCTATTTTTTTCTTGAAAAGGAGGATGATGACCCCCGGCTTCTGCATCTGGGAGTCACACACGCATCTGTAGCTACGAATTCTAGTGTTCTCAACCATCCGACTGGCTCTATCATGGATGTACCTATATACTGAAACATGTCTAGATATATCTATATTTTGACAAATGGAAGGCATGTATTGTGGAACGGAGGGAGTGCTTGTCATCAAAATGGATAAACAGGGACGTATCTAAAACTAAAATACGTCTACATACATCTCCTTTTATCTAGTACTTCTTACCCAATGGAGCATTATATCCAACAGACACAAAATATCCGTTCGACTGTTTGAAATTACTGATCTGATGTCGAAGTAATTGCTGCATCGCCACCAAAACCCACCATTTCTTAAGCTAAAGTAGACCGAGGTAATCCCTATATTAGCATATTACTAAGATAAACAGAAGGCACTGTAGAAACATTTAGGACGTGAGCTTGTCAATCTGAATGTGGAGGGACACCAGCTTAGCCCCGGCCAGCAGCTTGGGCGAAACTGTGAAGAAGGTCAGCTCCTGCACGTCGATGTTGCCGGGATCCTTGTTGCTTGTCATTTCCATTTCCACCTTGACAGCGTCGGTCGTGCCTTTGGGCTCCCCCGGCGGGCCGTTCGCCCACAGCTTGGCCACGTAGTGCGACAGTGGGGACGCCCCCACTCTGATGCAGACCACCGACACGGCGATAGGCGCGCCGATGTTGAGCACGCCGCCGACCAAGAAAAACGCGCGGCTGTCCTCCTCCGTGAACAGAAAGAGCCGTGGCTCCGACAGTGGCACTTGCAGCTGGAGCACCTTGCTGTACTGGATCCTGTGCACGGGCATGGGATGTGCGTTGCTGATGTGGTGGTAGAGCGCCGGCGGCGGGCCTTCGTAGCCGCAGACGGGCACGGGGCATGTGCAGGGCGCGAGCGGACACACGCTCTGGTGATCGGCGAGCTTGTGGTAAATGATGTAGAGCCCACAGCCTTCGTGCGCACCACCCTCAGCGACGAAACGACAGCTTCCACCGCCGTGCTCCGCATGTCGAAACCACTGCCGCGCTCGCACTTCGGGCACTGCCGCTGGTTCCCGGGGCGCTCGACGCGGCAGTCCGCGCAGGCTAGGTGCCCTCCCTTGCACTGCAAAAATCAATCGAACAACACATCAATCAAGAAACCTACACCTTGCTCAATCAGCCAAACATACAAGGTGTATTCGAACCTCATACACTGGAGGCGTCAAGGGGCGGAGGCACAAGGTGAAGTGGAGCACGGTGAGGTCCATGGAGACCTTAGTGAGCTGCCTCATCGGTTCCTGTTCCGTCTGCATGATCTCACCCTCCTCGTGCACAACCATCTCTCGCTTGGCTGGGGCATTACAAAGCTTTACCGTCACATATTTTATACTCTGCGCATAACTCTGCTCCCGCATACCAAGGAAGGCAGTAGTTAGAGTTTTCTGGAGAAATTTGCCCCTGCGCATGAGTAAGCTGCATAAATATCGACAGTAAATGCGCATGCAATGGTTGGCTGGTCCTCCTTCCTTTTCGCTTGAGTTGGCTTCCCCAGGTGGTCAAGCCGCATCTTGCCCTGAATGCGTTTGCCTGTAGCCATTTTCTGCTTTGGAAACTAGAGCGATTAATGGGGGCAGAACAAATCGAGCGGGGGCACAGATGGAAACCAACGCGGACGCGCAGACTAATCTGAGAAAAACAAGAAAAAGTTATATGCAAAGTAAAAGGAATCGGAGGGAGTACTACTTCAAGGTGCATTATATCAACACATGCAAGTATCAAAAGGAGAGTCACGGCATGCATGCATGCATTGTAATTAATGCATCGGTAACCGCAAATTATTGAAATATATCGAGTGCAGTGCTTTGATGTGTCGCGTCAACTCGTACATCAACGAGAAGTTTGATTATCCTCTCCCTCGCGGACTTAACTGCACCTGCCTTTGGCTGTATGACAGGTTGGCCACCCACCTGTCAGGCCCACATGTCATACATGCAAAGGCAGGAGCGTCCCTTCCTTGCCCATGAGCGTGGTGGCTGGCAAGACTAGGAGAAGCTTTCACTACACACTCTCCCTCCCGCACGCGATGGACATGCAGCAGTTTTATCGGTGTTAGATGGCCAGAAGCGTACTGTAGTACTCCTCCAGTGTAGTAGTACTCCATCGTTGTTCGACTTCCCGGAGAGGCGAAGAGCCAAGCGCAGCCCGGACGCTCGTGTGGCAGTTTCATGTGTAGAGTAGTCTAGATAGGGTGTACCATGCCTGTAAGCTTAAAAACGTTCGGGTCGGCTCCATGCTATGTGGCTGTCTTGAAGTTTCTTTTAATAATAAAATAGTCTTTTGGCCCTACCTGTCACCCTGGTGATTGCAGTTTGCACGCTCATCTGGTCAAGACAGGAATATATATTTTAATTTGTTTTTTTTCGAAAAGGGGGGACTCCCCGGCCTCTGCATCAGAACGATGCATACATACACATATATTTTAATTTGTGGTGGGTAAATGTTAGAGGTTGCAGCAAATATATTGTACACTGCGGGTCTTTCAGCCAAGTTTAGAGGCAAGCATGTGGGGCCAGTGCTATGATGTGTCGGGTCAACTCGTACAACGAGGAGAAGCACGAGGAGAAGCTTGATTTTACTACACGCCTTCTCCCTCGCCCATGCGCGCGGTTGCTCGCAAACGAGGACAGGCTTTTGCTTAGTAGTATACTTCTACAACAAGCTATCCGCCCCGCTCACGGTGGACGGACATGCAGCAGTGGATTCGACACTGTAGAAGCAGTAGTAGTAACATCATTGTTCATCTTCTCGAAGAGGCGAAGAGCCAAGCGCAAACCAAACGTTGCATGAGTCAAAATTGCTATGTGAGCCTACTATTGTACCACAACTACTTGCTAGTATATAGCCCTGTAAACCAGAAAGGAGTATTTGCCCTTCTAGAGATTTCAACAAGTGACTAGACTACACCGAGACGGAGTACATATGGAGCAAAATGAGTGAATCTGCACCGTAAATAAATACGTACTAGTTCTATCGTTTTCCTCTCCGAGGTGCACAATATTGAGTATACTGACTAGTCTCTTTTTGACACGCATTTACGTTTTTTTGACACAGTACAGACATAAGCGCTCATATACACGCGCATACACTCACCCCTATGAACGCACACACGCACGTCACTGGCCCTATTTGGATACTCTAACACAGTTAGAGTTAGAGTTATTTCCTAACCCACTCTAACCCAAATAAGCACCACTCCACCGGGATAGTTGGGTTAGATGGAACTAACCCACTCTAACCCTCCCTGTTTGGATGCTTTTGGGTTATTTGAGCCCCCAACTAACCCAAACTAGCTCTAACCCCATGATCCAAACAGGGCCACTATCATCTTGAAATTTATGAAGTCACCATAGGCACCTCGTCGTCGACGGGTCCATAGGTGTTTGAATGCCAAGGAGGGAGAGGGTAGCGGTTCCTGAGACGTTGAAGGGTCAATGATGCATCCTCAATTACATGCAGAGGAAATTAATTGGAGAAGCAGAATAGATCCAACACGATGTGAATGCAACAGAGTTTGGACTCTCATATAATAAAGGCGCCCCACCACTCCAATCCATCTACTCCCAAGTCTCTGCGTAACACTGCTCACTCCAATCCAAGACCAAGTGACCAGAAGCCACAAGCACATATGGAGACGATGGACACGAGCGGCAGTCGGCTGTGCCAAATCATCCAAGGCGCCGGCCTGCGGCCCCGCACCACGCAATGTTTCCAGACCGTGCTGGCGACCGCAGGCATCGTAGCCCTCACCGACGCCGGCTTCGCCTCTCGCATGGACGACATGATGGTCAACTCCATCCGCAAGTTCACCGCCGTCAAGAAGCCCGCGGACGACCTTACCGTACTGCTCCAGCCCGCGTGCCCAGGCTCCTCATTGCCTGCCACCCTCATCGGCCTCCATGGTGACGAACTATTTCAAGCCCTGGTGGCCCTGCAGGTGCCGGAGGTCGCGACGAAGAATGTGCACCTCGAGGCCATGCTCGCCGCGCAGCGCCTCGCCATGCAAGAAACTGTCGACCTGCACATCCACGTCTACGAGGAAATCGTGTACATAGGCCACAACAAGGCAAGCGAGGACAGAAAGACGTTGGCCTTCTTCCAGCGGCTGGAATCTTTGGACGCCATTGTTCAAAAGCACGTCGACCTGGCCATGAAAGCCGCTGCTACTTAGGCGTCGTTCGGTGGGCCGGCGCCCTGAGTCGAGGAGGTGGATGTCGTCGATTAATGCATATCTTCTTCTTGCCTCCTATAACCAGCACTGCATAGCCTCATGGACTTAATGTTTTATCAGTATAGTACTCCCTCTGTTCCCAAATATAAGTCTTTCTAAAGATTCCAGCAAGTGACTACTACATACGGAGCAAAATGAGTGAATCTACACTCTAAACTATGTCTACATACATCTGTATGATGTATTCCATTTGAAATAGTATCTAAAAAGGCTTATATTTATGAACGAAGGGAGTATATGGCATTTTTATTCCAGTCATAACGTTTTCACTGTGAGGTGGGGCCGCAGTTGAGCAAACCCACCCCGCCCACCGGGCGTCGGCCGAGTTTAGAATTAGAAGAGAGAAACGAAGGAGGAGAGCTAGCTGTAGCACGAATGCTGTTGTCAGATGAGTTCTTTCGCTCGTGTTTTATAGAATAGGAGTACTAAGCACTCGTGCCTCTTTTTTGAGGGAAAAATTAGTCGTATGTCTAGTACCACTAGTTGGGTGCGTGCGACCTATAGCTGTCATCACTTTAGGTCTCCTTTTCGAACCGCGGCTACGCTTCAAAGTACATATTTTTTCACGCATTTATCCTCCTATATGTACTCCTAGGCTATTTCCACGTGCTCCCATTTGCCGACATGTTGTACATAGAGCATCTGGGTCGTAGTGCATGCACGACTCGGAGCATATGCCAGGGTACTTTACATTTCAGACTTCACGAACTACATGAAACCGAATTATTTTCATGGTAACCGGAGCACGTTCATTAAATTTTGGACATAACACGTTTATAAAAAATGACCGGACCTAAACCAGTCTAAGGGCCGCTTTGATTTTTCCCGCAAAAAAGGGCCTCTTTGATTCGCAGGATACTGAAAACACAGGAATGGGGAAAGTATGATGGAGATGAACCGAGACGAGGAGAACTCTAACTCAGTTAGAGGTTAGAGTTAGATTCTAACCCTGAACTAACTCTAAACCAAAGAGGTGTATGGATGGCAGGGTTAGATTGACAATAAATGCTCTATCTCAATCATTTGACTACTTTGGACACTATTTCCTGCCGGATTTGTGGCCGGATCTTCTGTGGCCTCCTCCCGCTCACAATTGACATAAACGAACCATCTATACAAATCAAGCATGCAAAACATGATAATTTTTACTTTGTCCAAACAAATGAGATATCCCACTTAAACATACACGTCGTCAATCAAGCTTCACAAAATAAAAAAACACTTCATGAAACAAAGAATGAGCTAACTCATCACGGAAGTCATTCACGATAGGGAGGGAGCCCGGAGCCTCTCACGCACCGAGGGAGGAGCTCACCATCGTCGCTCTGGAGGAAGGCTATGTAGAGCCCAAGCCCCGGGAACCCCTCCGACGCCGGCCCTTGCGAGTTGAGGTCGACACCGGCATGGGTAGCAGGGCCGCTTGCCGCCGACTGGGAACTTAATCTTTGGGCCTCTTGAAATAATGCAAGCCTGTAACTAAAATACCTAGAAAGGTGAATTGAATCTTTGGGCCTCTTGAAATAATGCAAGCCTGAAACTGAAATACCTAGAAAGGTGTACTGAATCTTTGGGCCTCTAGAAATAATGCAAGCCTGAAAGTGAAATACCTAGAAAGGTGAACTGAATGTTTGGGCCTCTAGAAATAATGCAAGCCTGAAACTGAAATACCTAGAAAGGTGAACTGAATCTTTGGGCCTCTAGAAATAATGCAAGCCTAAAATTGAAATACCTAGAAAGGTGAACTGAATCTTTGGGCCTCTAGAAATAATGCAAGCCTGAAATTGAAATACCTAGAAAGGTGACCTGAATCTTTGGGCCTCTAGAAAGATTTATTACCTCCTCAAGCAGCATCAAACAATTCCATAAGAGCACCACAAATCTATACCAAGTTTGATCAGGATCTACTTTTCCAAATCAGAATTAGCGCTAGAGCAAGCAAGATCAATGATATGGCCGTGAGACAGAGAAGGAAGGAACAAACTCACCCCTCTCGCGACCTCCTTGGTAGATGCGCCGCCGCCATGCATGACAAAGGGAGAAAAACGACTGGTGAAGGGGGAGCGGGGCGACCTTCGAAGGCTGGAGGGAGAGGGCGGCCGGAGTAGGGCGGCGGAGGCCAGAAGGAGAGGGCGGCCGGAGGAGAGAGAGGGCGAGCGGTACTTGGGAGGGCGGCCCTATGGGGAATAGAGAGGATTTGTGCGAGAGGGGGGAGCGATCTGGTGCCGGCAGGGGATATTTTTTAGTTCTCTTTTAGTGGGCCCGAGGATAACTAACCCAATTAGAACCTCTCCACAGAGCTAGTTTTTTTAGCTGGGTTAGAGCAAACTAGCTCAAACTAACCCCTCTTGTTTCGATAATTTGAGGCTATTTCAATCCAAACTAGCTCTAACTCACGGATCCAAACAAAGAGGAGTCTTACTGTACATGCTACAGTGTGGACCGTAGCACATTGTTTTTTATGGCCATATCACCACATTATTTTCTACTGCTGGTTCACTGGGCTACATGGTTCGCACTGCTGGTTCACAGGGTTGCCGTGGTTCGCACTCCTCCGACCTGAGTAGTACATAGTATAGTACTAGTATATACCGCATCATTCTTTGCTCCTTCTTACTACTCAGACATGTGGGAGAGCCAGCATCTGAGTCGACGTGTCATGCACCAGATTAGAGCGTGGAACGGAAGGGGGGCATCACCCCGGTCGGAGCGCCAGTAATTCATGACTATATTGAGTGGTCATATCACAAGTCTTTCCAGTAGTAATGCGCCGTCAAATCGCACAGCCTCACTCGCTCACCCTCCTCGCCTCTCTGTCAAACCGCCTACCCGAAAACTGCTGCGCGTACTGCCCGGAAAAAGCCCCGCCCTCAACTTTTAAATACGCAAAAATAGTTCGAGCTTGTTCGTTCTATATAAATACAGTACTTACTATATGTTTATTCACCCGTGGGGTTGTTCAAAGAATGGAGGGGCGGGGAGCACAACTGAACAATACTGTAGTACTACTAGTAGTAAGTAGGAGTCGTATAGTAGTCACCTTAAATAGAGAGTTTCTTTTCTTTAACGCCACATACACAAATTGAAACGCTTATTGTGGAGAGAAAAAAGATAATCACTCCACTATATATGGACACAGGGGCATGAGCGCTTGCTTTACTAGGGTTGCTCTCTTCATTCTCTCATCCTCTCCAGATATAAACAAGAC
The DNA here is from genome assembly GCA_963921465.1 of Triticum timopheevii. NCBI lineage: Eukaryota > Viridiplantae > Streptophyta > Magnoliopsida > Poales > Poaceae > Triticum > Triticum timopheevii. Next base: position 446,293,262 of record OY997266.1, on the reverse strand, counting down.
AGCGGTAGCGACATTTTCTCTCTGCTCACCGCTGGTCACAGATCTGGCCGGATCCCTTCGGCCGGTGTGTGTAGAGGGCTAAAAGGTGCATCGTTCACGTGGCCATCGCCGCCGAGGGAGGAAACCCACAGCTGCCGGAGGGGCCCGATCCTCTGCCCGTGCCGTTCTCTCTGACACAGCGCCGGCTCGGGAGGTCCTCCGACCCTTCTTCCTCCCTGCCGTATTGTCCGCAGATCCGACCTGCCGCCGCCGACATCCCGGCGACCCTCAGGTATAAGTTCTTCGAAAGCAGCCTTGCTCTACTACCCCAGCTCCCCACGTGTCTGCATGTGCATCTTTTTCTACTCCCATCAGCTCTTCCAAAGCCACCTAAATTTTTAGTATTATTAGAGGTAAAGCTACTTCATGCATTCGAATCTAGGGCTTTGTTCAAACAATGAAGAAAGGGGGGAAAGTTGTAGCATGAATCTATGACTTGATTCAAAGAGGAAATAACATGGTGAAAGTAGTAGAGACTGGATACCCAACCGGTCTCTTGGTTGAAAAGGGAAATAATGGGAAAACGCAGTACAAACTGGATAAGGAACAAATCTATTATTGGTTGAAAAAAGGATAGAATGTGGCGGATGGTGGACAAGTCAACAGAGTATGTCCAGGATTAGAGTTGCTGCCATCACATAGTAAAAGGTCTCTAGGTTTAGATTTGCTGCCCTCACATAGTAAAAGGTCTCAGGATTAGATTTGCTGCCCTCACATAGTAAAAGGTCTCGGGATTAGATTTGCTGCCCTCACATAGTAAAAGGTCTCACCAGGATTAGATTTGCTGCCCTCACATAGTAAAAGGTCTCCAGGATTAGATTTGATGCCCTCACATAGTAAAAGGTCTCCAGGATTAGATTTGCTGCCCTCACATAGTACAAGGTCTCCAGGATTAGGTTTGCTGCCCTCACATAGCATGAACAAACTCGGCATCACCACTTTATGCCTCCTTGTAGGTACATTGTGCTGATGCGTCCACTGTCGCATGTCCTTATACCAACCTTTTGTTGTTGTTAATGTAAGGGCACATGTAAAATGAAGCGATCACACCGTTACCTTAGGGACATGTCTAACCAGCGTTATTGTTAATCTAATGCCTCAAGTGATAAGATGCAATTAAACTGTGTTACAAATGACACTCCTGCTGTTTTCCCCAATATGATAAGTAAGTTGCTCCTTTACGCTGCAGAATGTCCTGGTGTCCCCACGGTGCCATGCCCTTAAACCAACTCTTTAGCTGATGTTGATTTACTGTGTCTGGTAAACAAGCAATGCCACCATTAAAGTAATCCCATATTTGAGGAATCTCATTGTTGATCGTAATACTTCTGGTAACATGAAGCATTGCTGACGTTTTAAAATTTCTACTGTCCTTGCGTGATTGCCATGAACATAATTAAGATGCTTCTTTTCATTTTGTATATGTTTTGTATATTCTTATTGACCATCAACTGTTTCCTTTCTATCTTTTTGTGCAGATAGGGATATCCATTTCACCTTGTTGCTATTGTGACCTTTTGGTGAACTGCACAAAACACTTTTTTTGGAATGATTGTCTTGTGCAGTTCAACTAAAATGTCATGTGGGCAACATTTCTCAATTTTGGTGGAACTACACAAAATGCTGATTGGAGTTTCCAAAATCTCCATCAAGTTCTGCCGGTAATCTCGTGCAACATTTTATTAGCCTTTGCAAGATGGAGCCGTCACTGTCACCACAATGGCACTTTATTTTAGTGGAACTGCACAAAAGGATAAGAAAATTATAGTTGCACCTTACATGAGCCGAACAACCAACCTTAATGTTCCTCAATTTTAGTGCAACTACTAAAGAAGAACCTGCCAGCTCACAAGAGCAAGTACTTCTTGCTAGCTGAATGATGCAATCTTTGCTTCATTTTAGGTGAACTGCAGAAAAAGGCGCATGAATTGAATCATGGAACTCCAGGCACACCTCATCCAAGTAGAGCTGGAGGTTGAGTTCAAGGAGGCCGCTATTAAAGCGAAATCATGCTCTCCTGTCTCCTTGTTTGTGTTGTGAAAACATGTTGTGCAAACAGGAATACTCAACTACAGATGTTGTGACGGTTAAGAGCATTCTCCAAGTTCTTCGATTGTATGACGTGGCTAGCCAAGATGGATTTAATCCCGATATTCACTTTATCAAAAGGCTCTAATGGGTTGGTTCTGAATCTTGCAAGCTAGGAATCAATGAGATGTGTAGGCATCTTTGTTGTACTTATTATTTGAATCTTATTTGTTGGTTCTGAATCTTGCAAGATGGGAATCAATGAGATGCGTAGGCATCTTTCTTGTACTTATTATTTGGATCTTACTTGTTGGTTCTGAATCTTGCAAGCTGGGAATCAATGAGATGTGTAGGCATCTTTGTTGTACTTATTATTTGGATCTTATTTGTTGGTTCTGAATCTTGCAAGCTGGGAAACACGGCATGATGATGCAAAGGACAACAACCATAACAAACAGTTCAAACTTGGTAGTACTATCTTTGTGAAAGTGCGACAAATGTGCTGATCGTGTGCGTCCTGAGAATAATAATTCTAATTGTTGTGCATGTTGATCCTGTGGCACTGATAGAACGAGCGAATGCATTGCTTGCTTTAAGTATAAATTTCTATTAAAGCTAATTAAATTTAAGTAAAGTGACCACTAACTCCTGTTATTACAGTACCAATACAGACCCGCTCGTGAACCGACGTGTGGCCAGAGTAGGTTTCTTAATGGAGGCGTTTCAATGCGCCGAGGGTGCATCTTCTGTCGGGCGTGCAGCGGACGAGGGAGGGGTAGTAACTGTTGTCGCTTGTACACACTCAACTTACTGTTGAATCCAGTTCCTCAAGAGCTCAAAAATGAACTGCTGCCGCCGCCTACACACTCGTTCACTCGAAGAGACTCCAATGGCGATCCGAGGGGTGAGCCTGCTAGATATGGACTTCAGCAAGGAGTTCCCCTTTGAGTTCGCCGTTCAGTCCTATGGCTACACCAAGTTGAATGTGATGTACACCAACTATTCAGACTTGGTGAAGCTCTGCCTCACCTCAGTCCTATGGCTGCACCAGGTTCTGGAGCATTCACCCGTTTCATCGGCAGGGCCGACTGCACCTTCGCTATGGTGGAGAGAAGGAAGAATGCGACGATTCGGCCATCTTGTGCAACGAGCTTGTCGACATCCAGAAGCAATACAAGATCATCAACAATGGGCAGGAGAAGGACTCTGTGGTTGACCTCGCTGAGACCATCATCGACCCCTGATACGCCAACATGAAAGAAGACGACCTGAACACGTGGGAGGTACCTCTGAATCTAGCCTACATAACCTACGCGGCCACGGACGCATATGCATGCTATGACATGTACATGTAGAATTTGGACATGAGGGCGTGTCTACTTCCCGTAACCGACGAGTACACGGACAGTCGCAGCGTCATGATCAAGCGTGCCAGGAAGGTCTAGATGTTGTACTTTATCTGTTTATAAGCACCTTTATCATCTGAGTGTTTCATGCATTATCCTATGTGTCGTAATTATCTGTTTTGTCCGAAATATTTCTTTTAAGAACCCATTAACCTGATTGCTTTTTTTAGTGGCTATTTGCTTATGTATGTAAACTAGTTCACTTGTCCGTAAGAAAAAACTAGTTCACTCGGCTGCCGTGCTTTGAATCTCCTTCCTCCCAACATATTCCCCTCCTCAGGTTGACCCATCAGGTCTTTGAATTTTCTCCCACTTTCTTTTTCGATGTAAACTGAGTTTTCTCCCAGTACTTTCCCCTTGAACCAACTTAATTGTCCCACGTCTAGCCTAAAAAATAATAATATCCCACGTATTATTAACTCATCAAATTAAAATGATATTTTATTTCATAAGTTGAAAGTTCTTACAAAACAACAATATTAATTGTTTATATATAACTTGGCAAGTCAACTCCTAGTGATTGCGTACATAAGCTTGCAAAGATTTTACTGACGTGCAATCATGTGTTTATGTTTTTATAACATTTCTCCGTCTAGCCCGGCATGATATTTTCACTCAGCCCAACAAGTCCGCGGATTTCGAGAAAAATGCAAATGGGATTTAAACAGGATGCATAGATGCTACATCATTGTTTCACCTAGCCCACCAAATGGACTAAAAAACAAATGGACTGGCTGACATGTGGGCCAGTAGGTCGAAGCCTAAGAAGGCGTTGGATTTACATCAAATGGCCGGCATTCTTCTTAATCTCTCGTCTGCTTCCCCCAGCGCTGTCGGAACCGCCTGCTTCAGCCTTCGGCGTCTAGCGGCATTATTTTGCGCTCCTCAGCGAAACGCTACCCCGCCGACGGCCAGGCCATCCCTCCACTCCGCACCTCCTGTTATTCTCTACTGAGTGTAGGCCCACCCCGCACCCGAACCAGTCAAGTTTCCCACTCCTCTCCGTCTGCGACTCCACTGCCGCGTCTTCCCCATCTCTGAGTCGTTCCAGTCTGGGGCCTCACCGTCGTCCACCGCCTCGGTGCTCTCGGCGCGGCGTGGTCAACATACGAGAGTCATCGGAAGAGGACTATACGTGGAGAGCCTAACGGCTGGGCCCCATGAGGTCCATGGTCGCACGCAAGGAAAGTTCCTGCTTATTACGCACTGTACATGCACTATACATGGGAAGGGCTTCTGTATTTCGTGAAAAAACGTTCCCCCCGCTGACAGGTCGGACCCACCAGCTATATGTGCGCACGCAAGGAAGTGCCTCCTTATTACGCACCAAAAAATGAATACCCCCTGCTAGCTAGGACCCACCATAGTGGTTGGCTGACTTGTGGGCCTACTAAGTTGACGAGGACGGAGGGCTTTGACAACTTAGTCAATATGAACGATTCTAGCAACAGTGACCGTACGATGTCCATCCAACGGCCATAGTGTTTCTTCAACCTCTGGTCTTCTTGCTCCAGCCGCCCAAAGCAGCGTCGGTCATGCCACGTGCTCCTGCCTCTCGTGGCCGGCTGTGATGCCGTGGAGGCCTCACCGCCCCTACTACTCCCACCGCTGGCCCAGGGTATGCCTCTACTCACCCACACCCCCTGTTATTCTGCGGCGATGGCAGCCTCATGCCGCGGCCGAACCAGTGAACCCTCGTACTCCTCTCCGCGTGGGCATCCATTGCCGCGCCTTCCCCGGCTCCGCGTCGTCCCCTTCCTAGGCCTCGCCGTCGTCCACCGCCGTGGTGCTCTCGCCGCGGCGTGGTCAATGTGGTCAACGACCGACTTTCATTGGAAGAGTACTGTACGTGGAGAGGCTGACAACTGGGTCCATAACCATAGCCCAGTTTTTTGTGATTTGCCAAGTAATTCGCTTTGTCAGGCCTGTTGGGCTACAAATCTTTCAAGATGAGGAGAGCTTCATTCGGCTGGCCGAGAAAATGGCCTATCAGTAATGAGAAATGGGCTGTACATTTTTAAAACACATCAAACCGGCAATTAGTTTCAAATTTCTTTTTTTCATTTCAAGATTTTAAATTGCATTGATTTTTATGCGTGGACAATTTGTTGGACTTTATATTGATATACATTTATTTTTAAAATCAGTTTGAATGTGAATCGAAATTTCGGGATTAAAAACAGCTCGGACCGCACCGAAATATGCAAAATTCGTATAATTTTTTAACCGTGGCCACAATATGGGCTGTAATGCTAACAAAAATAATATGGGCTCCAAAAAAACCTTAAGAATTAGCAAATGGGCTATAAATTATTAGAAATAATGACAGATGGGTTGTATGCTATTTTCCATAGATTTGAGGCTTTCCTAAAAAAAGGTTGACGCACAAGCAGTGACTGTTGGACGTCCATCGAACGACCGTCGTGCTTCTTCAATCTCTGCTCTTCCTGCTCCAGCCGCTCAAACAAGCGCCGGCGGGACTGCCTGCTCCCTCCTCCCCACGGCCGGCTGTGCTGCCGCGCAGGCCTCACCACCCCATCGTACTCCCATCGCTGGCCTAGCCATCCCTCTACTCACCCACACCTATTGTTATTCTTCAGCGATGGCAGACGAACCAGTAAACCCTCGTACAGTCGTACTCCCCTCCGCGTGGGAAACAACCACTGAGTCTTCCGTGCCTCCGTGTCGTTCCCTTCCTAGGCCTCACCGTCGTCCACCGCCCTGGTGCTCTCGGCGTGGCCTGGTCAACATGGTCAACAACCGACATGCATCTGAAGTGGACTTTACGTGGAGAGGCCGACAGCTGGGTCCACGGTCGCACACAAGGAAATGCCTCCTAATTATGTGCAAAATAATGATTCCTCCACCTGACATCAGGGACCCACCGAAAGGGCCTCTGTATTTCACGAAAGAAACCTTACCGCCACTGACAGCTCGGACCCACCAGCTATATCTTCGCACGCAAGGAAGAGCCTCCTTATTACGCACAAAAAATGAAATACTCCCCCTATTAGCTGGGACCCAGTATAGTGGCAGGCTGACTTGTGGACCTATTAAGTTGACGGGGACGGAGGGCTTTGTCAACTTAGTCAATATGAATGATTCTAGCTCCAGTGACCGTATGATGTCCATCCAACGGCCGTAGTGCTTCTTCAACCTCTGGTCTTCTTGCTCCAGCCGCCCAAACTAGCGTCGATCGTGCCTCGTGCTCCTGCCTCCCGTGGCCGGCTGCGATGCGGCGGAGGCCTCACCGCCGCCTACTACTCCCACCGCTGGCCAGGCCATCCCTCTACTCACCCACCCCCCCTGTTATTCTACGGCGACGACAGCCTCACACCGCAGCGAACAAGTGAACCCTCGTATTCCTCTACGCATGGGCATCCACTGCCGCGTCTTCCCCGGCTCCGCGTCGTCCCCTTCCTAGGCCCCGCCGCCGTCCACCGCCCTAGTGCTCTCGGTGCGTCATGGTCAACGTGGTCAAGGAACGGCTTCCATCGGACGTGGACTGTACGTGGAGAGGCTGAAAGCTGGGTCCACGGCCGCATCAAGGAAGTGCCTCCTTATTACATGCAAAATAATTATTCCTCCACCTGATAGTGGGGACCCACCGGACGGGCCACCGTATTTCATGAAAAAAACGTTTCCCCCTGACTGCTAGGACCCACCAGCTACATTTTCGCACGCAAGGAAGTGCCTGACAGTCGGGACCCACCTGGTTGAAGCGTACGTAGCGTTGTCATTCTGGTCGCGAACGTGTACGTACATATATACTGGTCGATGTATAGGCGCGCACGTGTCGTAGTAGAGGCATGCACGTGTCATAGTAGAGGAGCGCACATAGCATGTACACGTACGTACAGCGGCCAGTGCGCAAGAAAGAAAATATGACCACATATGTGTACATACGGGCAGGGTCTCGAACGCCTACTCGCGCATACGTACGGCCAGGGCTCGTGTACATGGCTGGGTCGGAACGGAGAAACAGCGTCGTCATCGTGTTCATGGGGAGCCAACCGGTTGGGTCGAAACCGAATGCGTCGTCGTGTTCACCGGGAGGGCTTGGACGGAATAGGCGATGGAAACGAGGCCTGGCGTACCGCAGAACGGAGGAAACGGCCTTGTGTTCGACTGGCCATGTTCGAAACGGGGTCATGTTCATCGGGAGGGGTGTGGCGTACCGCAAAACGGAGGAAACGAACCTCCTATGGTCAAAACGGCGGTCCTGTTGATCGGGAGGGGTGTGGCGTACTGCAAAACAGATGAAATGGACCTCCTACGGTCGAAACCGGGGTCCTGTTGATCGGGAGGGGTGTGGCGTACCGCAAAACGGACGAAACGGACTTGTATTGGAGCGCTACAGTCGAAACGGGGTTCCTGTTCATCGGGTGGGGTATGGCGTACCGCAAAACGGGACTCCACGGGATACTGTTCATCTCCACCGTCGACCTCCTCCAGCCTCCACGGGCCACTGTTCATCCACCATTGACCTCCTCCAGGCTCCACCTGCGACTGTTCATCCATGGGCCCAGGTTCATCAGCCTCTACCGCGCGCTACTCCACCGGCTACTGTTCAACTACCCCTCTCCACGGGCTCCTATTCAACCACCCCTCCACGGGCTACTGTTCATCCACCCCTCCACCATCTATTGTTCATCCAGCCCTCCACGGTGTCGTCCTGTTCATCCAGCCCTCCACGGGGACCTATTCATCCAGCCCCAACCGGCTCGATCGATCGGGGTCTTATTCATCCAGAGGCAACGCCACGGGTCCTTTTCATCCACTCCCACCGCTCACTGTTCATCCAACCCCTCCCACCACAACGCTCACTGTTCATCCAGAGAGGCAGCATCGATCGGCTTCAGTTAGCAGCAGTAGCAAAGGAATTGATCGCTCGAGTTCAGTAACGCGTAGCCTGCAGTGCAATCGCTCGGGTTCAGTTAGAGCCCAACGCCTCGCTTGGGTTTAGTTAGAGCCAACGCCTCGCACACACGCGCGTACCTTACGAGAGAAACACGTATCACTCGCCCCCCAACCTCCCACCGTAACCGGGAACTCCCCGAAATTTTCCTCCCCCTCACTTCTACCACGGTTTTTTCCGTCATGGACGGCCCAAAGAATGTCATGCAGCTGCGTATCCGGCCCGCCCAGGACGAAAAGCCCATTTTCTGTCTTGATTTTTTGTCATAGAAGTAGGATCCCACCACATCTATGATGATACCGGGTTTTGTCACAATTATCATCATAGAAGTGTCATATGTATGACAGACAAAAATATCGTTCGGCCCAACATGTCATGGATGTGTCTTTTTTTTGTAGTATATCTGTTGCTTCTGCCATTTTATGCACCTCTATGACCTAAGTTTTGCCAAGCTGGGTTGCCTCGCTCCTGTGCTTATACCCTACGTTCCCAATTTTTCAGCTAGGGTGTAAAGGGAGCACCTCTGCAATTGTTACAACCGGGTTATCCGGCCCTGTACCTTAGACGGTACATATTCAATAGAATGTTTCCGAAAAACGTATAAAACTGGTTGTTTTGTACTTCAGATACAAGCCCAGCCCAAGAAAAGGAACCCCTAATGAAACTATTTTTCTTGGAAGATGTTTCTTACGTTAAACAATAATATAACATAACTCCACCAAACACATTTTGTCTATTTGAGCAATATGGCCGGATTGCCTAATTTTTTACAATACTAAATGTTTCCTAGTCAAACATAGTATACTGAAACACTCCAACTTTTTGGTTCGGATGTAGAAGCCGAAGGTCTGCGATGACAAATTTTTTTACAATTCGGCAGGAGATAAGTTCGGCATAAAGTACATAGGTACATCGAATCGAACGCTCACTCCCTTTCTACGCCATCTAGTAGACTATATAATTTACAATCTTGTTGCGAAAATTTCACCACTGTCATTACCTGGTCATATACTGGACTTACGTGGATTTCCTTCCCGTCAGGTCCCCGCAGTCCAACTCTGGCCATATGGTTCGGGTCAAGACCGGTATAGCGTGTCTTCACCATAGCCCATGCCCCTCGAGCACCTTCACGACATGTAGATGTCTTCCATAGCTCGAAGCGATGCCGGGCACCCTTGAATATATCAGCCAAACCCTCCATACTTTCTGGAGGGATGTCAGAAGGCCATAAGGCTTTGGCTATATTCTTCATAGCCTTCCGAGCATGCTCATGCAACTTTGCCAGCTCCTTCAGAATGTCGCTTTGTAGGACGGGCATTTCCTCTTTGGGGCGCCGGTCAACATACTTGTATCAACTGAACTATAACATTCCACATTATGATTAATTAAATAATTCGGACGGTACACAAGACATACCGAATATGCGTCCCTTCAGCTTCTGGTTTTCTTATTGTGCCTCCAAGAGTTTGGCCTTCAAGCTCTTTATCTCTTCGGCTTGTTTCTTAATTCCTTATTCTAGCTTATTATCTTTTCCATAATTCATTGGGGCACTCTTTATTTCTTCAAGCTCGGAGACATCGGCATTTAGCTGTGTCCGGCTTGTCTCAAGCTCCTAGGTCAACGCACTGTTCTTTTTCCTTGAGAACCTGCGGTCATCAGACGATCCTCAAATCGGTTTTGTCCACCCGCTTTAAGTCTCGGGGGCTACTACTATCTATCCACTAAGTTCATAAAAAAATTACCTACATATCCTTTGATAATAGACGAGCAACCCCGGTGAGTCCATCCCGGACAGCTTGGATATATGCACCTACAGTGCTTAGGGCGGAAAATTCCGGCTCCGTTAAGGCAGGGGCGTGCAGGGCTTCTTTCAAGTGACGATGATTCATCGCACTCTAGACTTCGGAGTTGGTAAACATCTCATCCAGCTCTCCGTGAGATGAACGAGTCTGTGTCACATCGGCAGGCGCTCCCATTCCGGTTGGTATCCCCGGCGCCGCGTTAGCCGCGGCTTGGCTGGCTGGGATCTTGCTCACAATTCGCCGTATACCCCTCATGCGATGTTAGAAGGAGGATACAAATGACAACTCAGCTTCATGTCCGAACATTAAATAAGAGGAACATACCTTTCTGGTGATGGAGTAGGTTCAGTGGTGCTTCCGACTTCCTTTTGTTTTGAACGACCTTTCCGCGGGGGTGCTGACCTTCTCTTGGCCGCCCGCCCCTGAGTACGGCTCGCTGAGCGCCGATCCTGCGGAACGTGGTCCAATGCGGAGGATAAAGAAACACGCAAAAGTATTTCTCTTCCCTGAGAATACAATTTCCGAATACTTACCTTGACAAAATGGTAGAGGTCGGGATAGTCAGCCGTAATGGCCACCTCCGAGCCATCAAGGCTCGCATGATAGTAGACTCCATCTTTGAACTCTACAAATATGTTCGGATCCTCATGGAATCCGGGGTCTTGATTGCGATCATGATCCTCTGGCTGGGGGGCGGGGCAACTAATGTTCTCGACAATTTGCCTCCATGGCTATTTTAAAAAATTAGCCAGGCTATTCGGTCAAGGCATCTCAATGAATAAAAAAGCATTGAACGGTTATAATAATTACCCATTCACTGGGAGTATACATGGAGTAGGCCTCTCGGTAGTTTAAATGAAGGAAGTCTTCTTCTTATCCTTTACAGAGGTCGGCTAGTGCTGCTGCCAATGCGGCTTGGCTATCCAGACCCTTTCGCCTGTAGCGGGATGTGTCGTGCTCCCCGTTATAGTTCCATAAGGGAGTTACCCTGGATTGAAGTGGTTGGATGCATCTCTGTATCGCAATAGCCATAACTTCCACTATGGAGAGTCCGGAATAGGTCAGTACCTTGACCTTGTTTACCAATCTCATCACCTCCGCACTTTCTTCCTGAGCAGGGGATTTGGGATGCTAGCTATACAGATTCTTTAAGGGGGCACTGGAAAATTCTGGCAGTCCACGCCGAACAGGGTCCCGAAGAGGTACATCATCGGTATAGAACCATTCCGAAGACCATTCGGCAAATCCTTTCTTCGGAGTCCCAACTGGGTAGCAGGATCCGGCTATACGCCATACTTCGACGCCGCCCACTTCAAAAATAGACTTGCCGCCCTAGTGGCGGAGGATGAGGCAGAAGAATTTTTTCCATAGTTTGAAGTGAGCCTCGCAACCCAAGAACAATTCACAAAGGGCGACGAAGCCGGCGATATGTAAAATAGAACCTGGTGTGATGTTGTGCAGCTGGATCCTGTAGTGTTCCAGTAGGCCCCTGAGGAAGGGGTGGATTGGGAATCCCGCGCCCCTCAAAAGGAATGAGGTGAAGCACACGCTCTCCCCCTGGCTGGGATTGGGGAAATTCTCCGCCAAAGCATCAACACCTATAGTGGTTAACCCCGCCCGTACGGAGATATCCTTGCATTTGGAGACGATTGAGATGGAGGTGGAATACAGAGCAACTCTACCAGTCCCCTTCTTGAGGGCCGTGAGGGCGCGAGGAGGAGCCAGGGGAGCTCGCCACGGTTTGAAATTTTTCTGTGGCTTGCTTTGTTGCTTTTGGTGCGATGCGGGGGGGGGGGGGTGTTTTGAAGATCTCGCCTTGTTTTCTAGGCACGGCTTGTGCCTGTCAGGAATATTAAAATACAAGGATAACGGACCGTTCGCATTCACTCAGACGCGTGGAAATCGAGGCGACGACGGGGAGGAATCATAAAGACTGGATGCGGAAGTCGATGCCGGACTATCTTCAATCCGGAAATAGAGAACCCGCCTTGCAAAGCCAAAGACTTGCGCCCGCATACTACATTGTCATTGAAGGCAAGTTTGGGGCTACTGAGGGAGTCCTGGATTCAGGGGTCCTTAGGTGTCCTGGGCCGGGTTGCATGGGCCAAGCTAAAGATTATCTACTATGTCCGGATGGGACTTCTCAATACGTGGACGGCAAGAATAGAGTCCGAAGGTATACTTACCGACCTTGTACAAACCATAGACCCCCTCCATTGTGTATATAAACTGGAGGGGTTAATCTGTGGAGGGTAACTGATCATTATCATCGGAATCCTCATAGGCTAGATATCTAGGGTTAGCCATTACGATCTCGAGGTAGATCAACTCTTGTAATCTTCATACTCGTCGAATATAATCAAGCAGGAGTAGGGTTTTACCTCCATCAACAGAGCCCGTACCTGGGTAAACATCGTGTCCCCTAACTCTCTATTACCTTCGATCTCTAGATGCACAACTTGGCCCCCCCTACCGAGACCCACCTGGTGGCCCTGCAGACCCTGAAACCGACGCTATAAAATCCTACTTTTCTAGAAAAAAAATCTGGGATAAAGACTTATCATGTTTCATAAGACGGAGCCGCCGCCGTCTTATGTTCTTCATCGGGAGGCTAGATCTGGAGTCTGTTTGGGGCTCTGGAGAGGGGGATCTTCGATCTTCGTCATCACCAACTCTTCTCCATCGCCAATTCCATGATGCTCCCCACAGAGAGTGAGTAGTTCCTTTGTAGGCCCACTAGTCGGTGAGGAGTTGGATGAGATTCATCATTTAATCAAGTTAGTTTTGTTAGGCCTTGATCTCTAGTATCCATTATGTTCTGAGATTGATGTTGACTTTGCCATGCTTAATGATTGTCACTTTGGGCCCGGGTGCCATGATTTCAAATCTGAACCGTTTATGTTTTCACCATTATATCTATGTTCTAGATCCGATCTTGCAAGTTATAGTCACCTAGTACGTGTTATGATCCGGCAACCCCAGAGTGACAATAGTCGGGACCACTCCCGGTGATGATCGTAGTTTGAGGAGTTCATGTATTCACCCTGTGCTAATGCTTTGTTCCGGTTCTGTATTAAAAGGAGGCCTTAATATCCCTTAGTTTCCAATAGGACCTTGCTACCATGGGAGGGTAGGACCAAAAGATGGCATGCAAGTCCTTTCAATAAACACGTATGACTATTTACGGAATACATGCCTACATTATATTTATGAACCGGAGTTAGTGTCGTATCGCCGTAGGTTATGACTGTTATATGATGAATATCATCCAACGAATCCACCGATCCAATGCCTACGAATTTCTCTTATATTGTTCTTGCTAAGTTACTACTGCTATTGTTACTGTTGCACTTGCTACAAAACTATTGCTATCACTATTACCGTTACTAATGCTGCTGCTACCTCTATCAAAACTGTCATACTACTTTGCTACTGATCACATTGCTGCAGATAATTAATCTCCAGGTGTGGTTGAATTGACAACTCAGCTGCTAATACTTGCAAATATTCTTTGGCTCTCCCTGTGTCGAATCTATAAATTTGGGTTGAATACTCTACCCTCGAAAACTGTTGTGATCCCCTATACTTGTGGGTTAGCAGTATTTCCCCGAAGAGGAGAGGAACGACAATTATTTCCCTCTATTATGAAACCAAGGTTATCAATCCAGTAGGAGGACCAATCAACACTATGTAAACATCACCTGCACACAAATAAGAAATACTTGCAACCCAATGCGTAAGAGGGGTTATCAATCCCTCGAAGGTAGTAAAATATGATAAATAGAAAGATTGATAGATGCAAAATAAATAAAGGCAAATAAAATGCATCTAGATATTTTTGGGTTATTGATAATATAGATTTGAAACAAAAGAGGCAAATAAATTGGAAACACAAATAGCAATATAGATCTAAAATTATATGATAGGAAATAGACCCCAAGGGCGTAGATTTCACTAGTGGCTTCTCTTGAGAAAATAGCATAGGGTGGGTGAACAAATTATTGTTGGGCAATTGATAGAAAAGCAAATAATTATGATGATATCCAAGACAATGATCATGTATATAGGCATCACATCGAAGATTAGTAGACCGACCCCTGCTTGCATCTACTACTATTACTCAACACATCGACCGCTATCCAGCATGCATCTAGTGTATTAAGTTCATGGAGAAATGGAGTAATGCAATAAGAAGAATGACATGATGTAAACAAGATCTATTCATGTAGGAATATGCCCCATCTTTTTATCTTTCATAGCAACGATACAACGTGCCTCACTACCCCTTCTGTCACTAGGTAAGGACACCACAAGATCGAAACCATCACAAAGCACCTCTTCCCATTGCAAGATAAATCAATCAAGTTTGCCAAACAAAACTAAAATATTGAAGAACAAATACGAGGCTATAATAATCATGTATGGATATGAATAGATCCGATTATAAATTCACAATTCATCGGATCCAAACAAACACACTGCAAAAAGTCATTACATCAAATAGATCTCCAAGAACATCGAGGAGAACATTGTATTGAGAATCAAAAAGAGAGAAGAAGCCATCTGGCTACTGCCTACATACCCGTAGGTCTGTGGTGAACTACTCACGCATCATCGGAGGAGTATCAATGAGGATGATGACCCCTCGATGATTGGGTTCCCCTTCGGCAAGGTGACGGAATAGGGCTCTAGATTGCATCTCGTGGTTTTGAAACATGCAGCGGCTGGAATTGTGTTTCGTCGACTCCCCTAGGGTTGCTGGAATATTTGGGAGTTTATAGAGCTGAGAGGCGGTGGAAAGGACTCCCGTGGGCCCCACCACCCACCTGGGTGCTCCAGGGGCCTCTAGCATGCCCTGGTGGGTTGTGGGCCCCACGAGCATCCCCTCTGATGCTTCCATGGCTCCCAGGTTGTCTTCTGGTCCAAAAAAATCTCCAAAAAGTTTCATGGCATTTGGACTTCGTTTGGTATTGATATTCTGTAAAGTAAAAACACAAGCAAAAAACATCAACTGGCACTGGGCACTATGTCAATAGCTTAGTCCCAAATGATATAAATTTGTTGTAAAATGATTGTAAAACATCCAAGAATGATAATATATGAACATGGAACAATCAAAATTTGTAGATACGTTGGAGACATATCACTAGCCTACTTCAAACAGGCTCTAGCACTTTGTGAAGTTTGGTCTTGTCAAGATCATCCCCTTCAACAAGGACTTTGACCCAGAGCTTGTGGCCCAATTCTATGCCACGATACACTTTAGTTCAGATGATGATCAGACTCTCGCCAGGATGACTCATGGGAGGAGACTGGAAGCCAAGTGGAAGCCGTTTATTAATAGTCTGGGATATGCTGATGAGGGGCTAGATAACCCTCTTGGTCTCCGACCTCACAAGGACACTATTTCCACTCATAAGTCCAAGTTGATTCGCTACCATAGGAAGAGATAGAACACTAGGGGTGAAGTCACCAAGCTGACACCTTTCTTGGACATCATGCACTGTATCTTCAAGAACACTCTTTTCCTCGTATTGGGAACATGGATCGGGTACACTCTTATTTGCTGGACTTGCTCCTCATGTGCACGACAGCGAGGGAAGAGAGTTCTTTGTTGGATGTGTCCAACACTATGTGGTGTGAGCTCCATTTTGCTGTGCTCGACCGGAAGGTGCCCATCTATGGGCCCTTCCTTTTTCAGCTGATAGGGGACACTTGGGCAGCTCAGTTCCGAGGGGAGCATCTTGAGACTAGAGATATGGTATCTCGTGGGGTGATGAAGCTATGTCAGAAGGAGAATCGGGGAGCTGCACCTGCTCCACATGAGATTGACATTTCCCCACTGATTCTGATGATGAGGCTACGCTAGATTATGACTTTGTTCCACCTACTAAGCAGCCATCTTGGGCTACCAAGCTCGAGAAGAAGGTGAAGAAGCTCTTTTGCCTTCAGAAAAATGTGTAGCACAGGATGCAATAGGCTCACGTGGCTGAGACGATTGCTTGTCAGCATCAGATCGAGATGATGAGGCAGATGAGTATTTTGGTGAATGGTGGCTCTGAGAAGAAGGTTGACATTGAGGAAGAGTGGATCTCCAAACACAACATGTGGACCGATTTAGATGACTCCGCAGGATCCACGTCTGCTCATCGTGCTGTACTAGAAACCGTGAGGAGGATCACGAGTCTGAGGATGAGTCAATGGATAGGGACTTGGAGTAGCCTACCACCTCGGTACGATAGTCACTAATACGTCTCCAACGTATCTATAATTTTTTATTCTTCCATGCCGTTATATTATCATTCTTGGACGTTTTACAATCATTTTATAGCAACTTTATATCATTATTTGGGACTAACCTATTGACATAGTGCCCAATGCCAGTTGCTGTTTTTTCCTGGTTTTTTAGTTCGTAGAAAATCAATACCAAACGGAGTCCAAACGCAGCGAAACTTTTTGGTGATTTTTTTCTGGACTAGAAAACACCTGTTGGGCCAAAGAAATACCAAAGGGGGGCTCTGAGGGGAGCACAACCCACGTGGGCGCACCTGGGGGCCCAGGCATGCCCTGCTGGGTTGTGCCCACCTGAGCCGCCCCCCGCAACGCCTCTTTGCTCTATTAATACCCCACATATTCCAGAAACCCTAGGTGAGTCGACAAAAAACAATTCCAGCCGCCACAAGTTCCAGAAACCACATATCCAATATAGACATCATCACGGAGGGGTTCATCATCCTCATTGGTGCCTCTCCGAAGATGCGTGAGTAGTTCATTGTAGACCTACGGGTATGTAGTTAGTAGATAGATGGCTTCCTCTCTCTCTTGATTCTCAATACTATGGTCTCTTGGAGATCTATTTGATGTAACTCCTTTCGTGATGTGTTTGTTGGGATCCAATGAACTCTGAGTTTATGATCAGATCTATGTTTTTATCCATGAAAGTTATTTGAGTCTTTTGATCTCTTATATGCATGATTACTTATAGCCTCCTATTTCTTATTCTAATCTTTGGTTTAGTTAGGCCGACTAGATAAGTTTTTCTTGCCATGGGAAGAGGTGCTTTGTGATGGGTTTGATCTTACAGTGCTCAATCCTGGTCACAGAAAGGAAAAAGACACGTATGAATCGTTGCTATTAAGGAGAATAAGATAGGGTCTATTCCTACATGAATAGATCTTGTCTACATCATGTTATCGTTCTTATTGCATTACTCCATTTTCCATGAACTTAATACACTAGATGCATGCTGGATAGCAGTCGATGTGTGGAGTTAGTAGTAGATGCAGGCAGGAGTCAGTCTACTAATCTTGGACGGATGCCTATATAAGATCATTGCCTGGATATCGTCATAGTTATTTGAAGTTCTATCAATTGCCCAACAGTAATTTGTTTACCCACTGTATGATATTTTTCTTGAGAGAAGCCACTAGTAAAATCTACGGCCCCCGGGTCTATTTTCTCATCATATATTTTCAGATCTATTTTGCTATTTGCCTTTCCGTTTATTTGCCACTTTTTCAGATCTATATTATCAAAAACCCAAAAATACCTCACTGAATTTTATTTGCTTTCATTCGCATCTATCAATCTACTACAATTTTATCATGTCCACTTGACAATTTCTGGCACCATTACCCGAAAGGGATTGACAACCCTTTAACACATCGGGTTGCAAGTATTTGTTCTTTGTGTGCAGGTACCGTTTATGTAGTGTTGTGTGGTTCTCCTACTGGTTCAATAACCTTGGTCTCATCACTGAGAGAAATTCCCACCGTAGTTGTGCTGCATCATCCCTTCCTCTTTGGGGAAATACCCATGTAGTTCAAGCCGCATCAAAAGAAATTTCTGGCGCCGTTGCCGGGGAGGATCAAGTCAAGGTAGTCTCCTGATAACTCACCAATTTCTGGTGCCTTTGCCAGGGATACATCATCAACATTTACTAGGTTTCTAATCACAAATATCATCTCCTTGCAATTTACATTATTCTCCATTTACCTCTCATTTCCATCTCCCCACGTCACAAAATATTCCATTTTATTTGCCCCCTTTTTTGTTTGCCATTTTTTCGTCAGGTCTGTTTTTTGCATGCAATTTTGTTTATCACCTTTTGTCACTATGGATAGTTCTTCCTCTATTGCATGCACCCCAGAGAACAAGGTTCTTAATTTCAAACAAAGGGGAGGGTAGAATTTAAAAGATGCTTGGTAGAGAATTTGCAATGCTCATAGTAGATCTATTCGTAAGCAATCTTCCGTTGTTCTTCTTCATTGTTTTTATGTTGGCATCACTACTTGGTATAGATTCGTCCTTGATACGAGTACCAGTGGGAATTTCTTGATGTGTCCCTCTTTAATTAGATGCTTTTAATGCTATGAGAAATCTAGTTGGTTCACCACCTCTTATGATTAATGAAACAACCTTGACAATCGAGCATGTTATGGAAACGCTAGATGCTTTTGAAAAGAAAATGCTTATCGAAAAATACATTGAGAACTTGGATAAAAAGATGCATAATTTTGCCAGTAAAATTGGGTCAAAAGCGTGAGAAGTTCTTAAGTTGTTAAAATAAAAGGGGACCATAATTCTTGAAAGAATTGAAGAAAACCCGTCTTGGATCGATAAATTGGAAGAAATCTTTAGTAATAAAAGCACGGCTTTTGCTTCCGCTAAAACTACTGAAAAAAATTCTATAAAAATTAGCAAGATTACTCAAGTTACTAAGAAGAAGGGTGCAACTTCTAGTAATAATGATAAAGGATACCTTAAGAATATTAGTATTCACCCCGATTTTATTGAAGTGATAAGAGACCCTACCGGCAAGAATGAATTTATCAAACTTGTTCCTAGAAGTATTGTTGTTGAAAATTTGTATGCTAAATCTTTGAATAATTCTTAGTGTTTGATTGAAGAGTTGGAAAATAAAGATTACAATACTTGAATCTATGCATTATGCCTAGCTAGGGGCGTAAAACAATAGTGCTTGTTTGGAGGCAACCAATGAATAAAATTTATTTTATTTTATTTTTCTTTCTGTTCTTGAGTGTTTGCACAATTATGCCTCTGTTATGATTGTGTTTTTTAATGTTTTAATTAATGTTTCTGCCAAGCAAAGCCTTTGGGATCATGTTGGGTGATAGTTGATTTGATCTTGTTGGATAACATAAACTTTTGCACCCAGTAAAATAATTGTCATAAAACACAGAAATGTGTTTTTGCTCTATCTTTTTTACACAAGATTGATGTACAAATTTCACACGTTTTCCTAATTTTTCAGAATTTTAGGAGTTACATAAGTATATGAAGTTCCCTGATTACTATAGACTGTTATAATTTTGATAGATTCTGTTTTATTTTTGTTGTGTGCTTATTTTGATGAATCTATGGACTCTATCGGGGCGTATGAGCCATAGCAAAGTTGGAATACAGTAGATATAATGCAAGAATAAAATATGAATGGATTTTCAACAATACTTAGAGTAGTGATTTGCTTTGTTATACTAACAGATCTCACAAAGGTTTTGTTGAGTTTTGTGTGATTGAAGTTTTCAAGTTTTGGGTGAGATCGCGAAGGATGAAGGAATAAAGATTAAGAAAAGCCTAAGCTTGGGGATGCCCCATGGCATCCCAAGCTATTATCTAAAAGAGAAGCAAGCTACTAAGCTTGGGGATGCCCGTGTGGCATCCCCTCTTTCTTCTAACGACCATCGGTATTTTACTTGGAACTATATTTTTATTCATCACATGTCATGAGTTTTCCTTGGAGCGTCTTGTATGATATGAGTCTTTGCTTTTTTTGCTTTTTATTTTGTGTCATCTATCCTTTCTGGACACACCTATTAGAGAGAGGCAAAATTATGCTATGACTTGTTAGAATTGCTCTCTATGCTTCACTTAAATCTTTTTGAGCTATGGAATTGCTCTAGTGCTTCATTTATATCTTTTTTAGCACGGTGTGCTTTATTATTTTTGAAGAAATGCTCTCGTGCTTCACTTAGATTTATTTGGGAGTTAGTATTTTTTTTAAGAAATTCTCTCATGCTTCACTTAGATTTGTTTGAGCTATCAATAGCAACATATGAAATTAGTCCCAAAGTGATAGATATTCAAGAGGGATATAATAAAAACTTTCATGAAGATCATTGGACAAAATAAACTTGATTCTTTGTAATAGTTTGTGATATACTGATAGTGATATGTGAGCTATGTTAATGAGTAATTATGTTTTAGTAAGAATATTGGTGTTAAGGTTTGTGATTCCCTATGCAAGCACGAAAGTCAATAGTTATGCAATGAAATTACATCCTGCTTGTGGTGCATTATTTGGTGTTAGTTATGCTTAATGCTCGCTTATGTGATTTTTTGTTTCTTGGTTGGATGCTTCTCAATCTTTTTGCTAGCCTTCACTTGCACTAAGTATGATCACTACTTGTGCATCCAAATCTTTAAACCCAAATTTGCCACATGAGTGCACTATACCTACCTATATGCGCTATTTTTGTGTCGTTCTAAGCAAATTTGTATGTGCCATCTCTAATTTCAAAATAAATTTCCTTTTTGTGGGCTTGTACCGCTAATGAAATGGTAGGGGGTGGACGATATTTTTCCATGCTAGATGTGTTATTCTTAAGATGAGTGTTTATTCACTTGTCATTGCACGAGAGTACGAGAAAGGTATTAGGGATGCCTAATCGTGAAATGAAAAATGATTTTACTTTTCTGTTGTCAAATAATAAATTCCTTGGAAAGTGTTGGTATGGACGGCATGAAGGAAATATACCCTAGACAAACAGAGTGTCACTAGTATGCCTCTACTTGGCTAGCTCGATGAATCAAAGATGGTTAAGTTTTCTAGCCATAGACATGAGTTGTCATTTGATAAATGGGATCACATCATTAGGGAATGATGAGATTGACTTGACACATTCCGTTAGCTTAGTACTTGATCGTTTAGTATGTTGTTATTGCTTTCTTCACGACTTATACATGTTCCTATGACTATGAGATTATGCAACTCCCGAATACCGGAGGAACACTTTGTGTGCTACCAAACGTCACAACGTAACTGGGTGATTATAAAGGTGCTCTACAGGTGTCTCCGATGGTACTTGTTGAGTTGGCATGAATGAAGATTAGGATTTCTCACTCCGATTGTCGGAGAGGTATGGGCCCTCTCGGTAATGCGAATCATTATAAGCCTTGCAAGCAATGTGACTAATGAGTTAGTTGCGAGATGATGCATTACAGAACGAGTAAAGAGAGTTGCCGGTAACGAGATTGAACTAGGTATTGAGATACCGACGATCGAATCTCGGGCAAGTAACATATCGATGACAAAGGGAACAACGTATGTTGTTATGCGGTTTGACCGATAAAGATCTTCATAGAATATGTGGGAGCCAATACGAGCATCCAGGTTCCACTATTGGTTATTGGCCGGAGACATGTCTCGGTCATGTCTACATAGTTCTCGAACTCGTAGGGTCTGCACTCTTAACATTCGGTGACGATCAGTATTATGAGTTTATGTGTTTTGATAGGTTGTTCGGAGTCCTGGATAAGATCAGGGACATGACGAGGAGTCTCGAAATGATCGAGATGTAATGATCGATATATTGGAAGGCTATATTCGGACATCAGAAAGGTTCTGAGTGGTTCGGGTATTTATCGGAGTACCGGAGAGTTACAGGAATTTGCCGGGGAGTATGTGGGCCTTATTGGGCTTTAAGGGAGAGAGAGAGGGGCTGCCTAGGGCAGCCCCCCCAAGGCCTAGTCCAAATTGGACTAGGGGAGGGGCAGCGCCCCCTCCTTCCTTCTCTTCTGTCTTCCCCTTCCTTCTCTCCTACTCCTACTACTTGGAAGGGGGGGTCCTACTCCCAGTGGGAGTAGGACTCCCTAGGGCGTGCCATAATAGAGGGCCGACCCTCCCCCTCCTCCACTCCTTTATATATGGGGGAGGGGGGCACCCCATAGACACACAAGTTGATAATTGATCTCTTAGCCGCGTGCGGTGCCCCCTCCACCATAATCCACCTCGATCATATCGTCGTAGTGCTTAGGCGAAGCCCTGCGCCGGCATCTTCATCATCACCATCATCACGCCGTCGTGCTAATGAAACTCTCCGTCAACACTCTGCTGAATCGTGAGTTCATGCGACGTCATCGAGCTGAACGTGTACAGATCGCAGAGGTGCCGTACGTTCAGTACTAGGATCGGTCGATCGTGAAGACGTACGACTACATCAACCGCGTTGTCACAACGCTTCTGCTTATGGTCTACGAGGGTATGTGGACAACACTCTCCCCTCTCATTGCTATGCATCACCATGATCTTGCGTGTGCGTAGGATTTTTTTTGAAATTACTATGTTCCCCAACAGTGGCATCCGAGCCAGGTTTATGCGTGGATGTTATATGCACGAGTAGAACACAAGTGAGTTGTGTGCGATAATAGTCATACTGCTTACCAGCATGTCATACTTTGATTCGGCAGTATTGTTGGATGAAGCGGCCTGGACCGACATTACGCGTACGCTTACACGAGACTGGTTCTACCGACGTGCTTCGCACACAGGTGGCTGGCGGGTGTCAATTTCTCCAACTTTAGTTGAATCGAGTGTGGCTACGCCCTGTCCTTGTTGAAGGTTAAAACAACACATACTTGACGAAAAATCATTGTGGTTTTGATGCGTAGGTAAGAACGGTTCTTGCTCAGCCTATAGCAGCCACGTTAAACTTGAACTACAAAGTAGAGGATGTCTAACTTATTTTTGCAGGGCATGTTGTGATGTGATATGGTCAAGACATGATGCTAAATTTTATTGTATGAGATGATCATGTTTTGTAACAGAGTTATCGGCAACTGGCAGGAGCCATATGGTTGTCGCTTTATTGTATGCAATGCAATCGCCCTATAATTGTTTTTACTTTATCACTAAGCGGTAGCGATAGTCGTATAAACAATAGTTGGCGAGACGACAACGATGCAACGATGGAGATCAAGGTGTCGCGCCGGTGACGATGGTGATCTGACGGTGCTTTGGAGATGGAGATCAAAGGCACAAGATGATGATGGCTATATCATATCACTTATATGGATTGCATGTGATGTTTATCCTTTATGCATCTTATTTTTCTTAGTTCGATGGTAGCATTATAAGATGATCTCTCACTAAATTTCAAGGTACAAGTGTTCTCCCTGAGTATGCACCATTGCGGCAGTTCTTCGTGCCGAGACACCACGTGATGATCAGGTGTGATAAGCTCTACGTTCACATACAACGGGTGCAAGCTAGTTTTGCACACGCAGAATACTCAGGTTAAACTTGACGAGCCTAGCATAAGCAGATATGGCCTCGGAACACTAGAGACCGAAAGGTCGAGCGTGAATCATATAGAAGATATGATTAACATAGTGATGTTCACCATTGAAAACTACTCCATCTCACGTAATGATCGGACATGGTTTAGTTGATATGGATCACATGATCACTTAGATGATTAGAGGGATGTCTATCTAAGTGGGAGTTCTTAATTGAACTTTAATTTATCATGAACTTAGTCCTGGTAGTATTAGCATATCTATGTTTAGATCAATAGCTCGCGTTGAGGTCCCATGTTTTATTTTATTTATGTTCCTAGAGAAAACTAAGTTGAAAGATGTTAGTAGCAATGATGCGGATTGGATCCGTGATCTGAGGATTATCCTCATTGCTACACAGAAGAATTATGTCCTTGATGCACTGCTAGGTGACAGACCTATTACTGGAGCAGATACAAATGTTATGAACATTTGGCTAGCTCAATATGATGACTACTTGATATTTAGTGCACCATGCTTAAACGTCTTAGAATCGGGACTTCAAATACGTCTTGAACGTCATGGACCATATGAGATGTTCCAAGATATGAAGTTAATATTTCAAGCAAATACCCGAGTTGAGAGATATGAAATCTCCAACAAGTTCTATAGCTAAAAGATGGAGGAGAATAGCTCAACCAGTGAGCATGTGCTCAGATTGTCTGGGTACTACAATCGCTTGAATCAAGTGGGAGTAAATCTTCCAGATAAGATAGTGATTGACAGAATTCTCTAGTCACCATCACTAAGTTACTAAAATTTCGTGATGAACTATAGTATGCAAGGGATGACAAAAATGATTCCCGAGCTCTCCGTGATGCTGAAATCGACGAAGTTAGAAATCAAGAAAAGAGCATCAAGTGTTGATGATTGATAAGACCACTTATTTCAAGAAAAAGGCAAAGGAAAAGAAAGGGAACTTCAAGTAGAATGGCAAGCAAGTTTTCACTCCCGTGAAGAAGCCCAAAGCTGGACCAAAGCCTGAAACCAAGTGCTTCTACTGCAAAGGAAATGATCACTAGAAGCCTAAATGACCTGAATATTTGGTGGATAAGAAGGATGGCAAAGTGAACAAGGGTATATTTGATATACAGGTTATTGATGTGTACCTTACTAGTGTTTATAATAGCCCCTGGGTATTTGATACTTGTTCGATTGCTAATATTAGTAACTCAAAATAGGAGTTATAGAATAAACAAAGAGTAGTTGAGGGAGTAGTGACGATGTGTATTGGAAGTGGTTCCAAGATTGATATGATCATCATCGCACACTCCCTATACTTTCGAGATTAGTGTTGAACCTAAATAAATGTTATTTGGCGTTTGCGTTGAGGATGAATATGATTTGATCATGTTTATTGCAATATGGTTATTCATTTAAAGTTAGAGAATAATTGTTGTTCTGTTTATATGAATAAAACCTTCGATGGTAATACACCCAATGAAAATAGTTTGCTGGATCTCGATCGTGATAATACACATATTCATTATATTGATGCCAAAAGATGCAAAGTTAATATTGATAGTGCAACATATTTTTGGCACTGCCGTTTGGGTCATATCTGTGTAAAGCACATGAAGAAATTCCATAAAGATGGACTTTTGGAAATCACTTGATTATGAATCATTTGATGCTTGCGAACTGTACCTTATGGGAAAGATGACTAAAACTCCGTTCTCCGGAACAATGGAATGAGCTACTGACTTATTGGAAATAATACATACCGATGTATGAGGTCCGATGAGTGTTGATGCTCGTGGCGGGAATCGTTATTTTCTAACCTCCACAGATGATTTGAGCAGATATGGGTATATCTACTTAATGAAACATAAGTCTGAAACATTTGAGAAATTCAAAGAATTTCAGAGTGAAGTGCAGAATCATCGTAACAAGAAAATAAAGTTTCTACGATCTGATCGTGGAGGAGAATATTTGATTTACGAGTTTGGCCTTCATATAAAACAATGTGGAATAGTTTCACAGCTCACGCCACCAGGAACACCATAGCGTTATGGCGTGTCCGGACATTGTAACCGCACTTTATTGGATATGGTGCGATCTATGATGTCTCTTATTGTTTTACCACTATTTTTTTGGGGTTATGCATTAGAGACAGTTGCATTCACTTTAAAAAGGGCACCATCAAAATTCATTGAGACGATGCCTTACGAACTATGGTTTGGTAAGAAACCAAAGTTGTCGTTTCTTAAAAGTTTGGGGCTGTGATGCTTATGTGAAATAGTTTCAACCTGATAATCTCAAACCCAAATCGGAGAAGTGCGTCTTCATAGGATACCCAAAAGGAAACTGTTGGGTACACCTTCTATCACAGATTCGAAGGCAAGATATTCTTGCTAAGAATGGATCCTTTCTAGAGAAGGAGTTTCTCTCGAAAGAAGTGAGTGGGAGGAAAGTATAACTTGATGAGGTAATTGTACCTTCTCCCGAATTGGAAAGTAGTTCATCACAGAAATCAGTTCCAGTGATTCCTACAACAATTAGTGAGGAAGCTAATAATGATGATCATGAAACTACAGATCAAGTTACTACCGAACTTCGTAGGTCTTCCAGAGTACGGTCTGCACCAAAGTGGTACGGTAATCCTATTCTGGAAGTCATGTTACTAGACCATGATGAACCTACGAACTATGAGGAAGCGATTTTGAGCCTAGATTCCGCAAAATTGCTTGAGGCCATGAAATCTGAGATGGGATCCATGTATGAGAACAAAGTGTGGACTTTGGTGGACTTGACCGATGATCGACAAGCCATATTAAATAAATGGATCGTCAAGAGGAAGACGGACACTAATAGTAGTGTTACTATCTACAAAGCTCGACTTGTCGCAAAAGGGATTTTGACAAGTTCAAGGTGTTAACTACAATGATATATTCTCAACTATAGCGATGCTTAAATCCATCCGAATCATGTTAGCAGTTGCCATATTTTAGGAAATCTGGCAAATGGATGTCAAAACTGCATTCCTTAAATGGATATTTCTTAAAGAAAAGTTGTATATGATGCAACTAGAAGTTTTTTGTCAATCCTAAAGGTACTAACAAGGTGTGCAAGCTCCAGCGATCCATCTATGGACTGGTGCAAGCATCTCGAAGTTGGAATATATGCTTCGATGAGTTGATCAAACCATACAGTTTTATACAGACTTGCGGTGAAGCCTGTATTTACAAGAAAGTGAGTGGGAGCACTACAACATTTCTGATATGAATATGTGAATGACATATTGTTGATCAGAAATAATGTAGAATTTTCCTGAAAGCATAAAGGAGTGTTTGAAAGGAGTTTTTCAAAGAAAGACCTCGGTGAAGCTGCTTACACATTGAGCATCAAGATCTATAGAGATAGATCAAGACGCTTGATAAGATTTTTCAATGAGTACATACCTTGATAAGATTTCGAAGTAGTTCAAAATGGAACGATCAAAGAAGGAGTTCTCGCCTGTGTTGCAAGGTGTGAAGTTGAGTAAGACTCAAAACCCGACCATGGCAGAATATAGAAAGAGAATGAAAGTCATTCCATATGCCTCAGCCATAGGTTGTATAAAGTATGCCATGCTATGTATCAGATCTATTGTATACCCCACACTAATTTTGGCAAGGGAGTACAATAGTGATTTAGGAGTAGACCACTGGACAGCGGTCAAAATTATCCTTAGTGGAATAAGGATATGTTTCTCGATTATGGAGGTGACAAAAGGTTTGTCATAAAGGGTTACGTCGATGCAAGTTTTGACACTGATCCAGATGACTCTAAGTCTCAATCTGGATACGTATTGAAAGTGGGAGCAATTAGCTAGAATAGCTCCATGAAGAGCATTTTTTACATAGAAATTTGAAAAATACATACGAATCTGAATATGGCAGACCCGTTAACTAAACTTTTCTCACAAGCAAATACATGATCACACCTTAGTACTCTTTGGGTGTTAATCACATGGCGATGTGAACTAAGATTACTGACTCTAGCAAACCCTTTGAGTGTTGGTCACATGGCAATGTGAACTATGGGTGTTAATCACATGGTGATGTGAACTATTGGTGTTAAATCACATGGCGATGTGAACAAGATTTTTGACTCTAGTGCAAGTGGGAGACTGAAGGAAATATGCCCTAGAGGCAATAATAAAGTTATTATTTATTTCCTTATATCATGATAAATGTTTATTACTCATGCTAGAATTGTATTAATAGGAAACTTAGTACATGTGTGAATACATAGACAAACAGAGTGTCACTAGTATGCTCTACTTGACTACCTCATTGAATCAAAGATGGTTAAGTTTCCTAGCCATGGACATGAGTTTTCATTTGATAAACGGGATCACGTACCAAACATCACAACGTAACTGGATGATTATAAAGGTGCTCTACAGGTGTCTCCGATGGTACTTGTTGAGTTGGCATAGATCAAGATTAGGATTTGTCACTCCGATTGTCGGAGAGGTATCTCTGGGCCCTCTCGGTAATGCACATCACTATAAGCCTTGCAAGCAATGTGACTAATGAGTTAGTTGCAGGATGATGCATTACGGAACGAGTAAAGGGACTTGCCGGTAACGAGATTGAACTAGGTATTGAGATAGCGACGATCGAGTTTCGGGCAAGTAACATACCGATGACAAAGGGAACTGTTATGCGGTTTGACCGATAAAGATCTTCATAGAGTATGTGTGAGCCAATATGAGCATCTAGGTTCCGCTATTGGTTATTGGCCGGAGACGTGTCTCGGTCATGTCTACATAGTTCTCGAACCCGTAGGGTCCGTACGCTTAACGTTCTGTGACGATCGGTATTATGAGTTCATGTGTTTTGATGTGCCGAAGGTTGTTCGGAGTCCCGGATGAGATCAGGGACATGAGGAGGAGTCTCGAAATGTTCGAGATGTCAAGATCGATATATTGGAAGGCTATATTCGGACACCGGAAAGGTTCTGAGTCGTTCGGGTATTTATCTAAGTACCGGAGAGTTACAAGAATTCACCGAGGAGTATATGGGCCTTATTGGGCTTTAAGGGAGAGATAGAGGGGCTTCCTAGGGGGCGCCCCCCCAAGGCCTAGTACGAATTGTACTAGGGGGAGGGGCGGCGCCCCCTCCTTCCTTCTCTTCTATCTTCCCCTTCCTTCTCTCCTACTCCTACTACTTGGAAGGGGGGGGATCCTACTCCCGGTGGGAGTAGGACTCCCTAGGGCGCTACATAGTAGAGGGACGGCCCTCCCCCTCCTCCACTCCTTTATATACGGGGGAGGGGGCACGCCATAGACACACAAGTTGATCATTGATCTCTTAGCCGTGTGCGTTGCCCCCCCTCCACCAAAATCCACCTCGGTGATATCGTCATAGTGCTTAGGCAAAGACCTGTGCCGGTAGCTTCATCATCACCATCATCACACCATTATGCTAACGAAACTCTCTCTCGACACTCTGCTAGATCATGAGTTCGTGGGACGTCATCGAGCTGAACGTGTGCAGATCGCGGAGGTGCCATACATTTGATACTAGGATCGGTCGATCGTGAAGACGTACGACTACATCAACCGCGTTGTCATAACGCTTCCGCTTATGGTCTACGAGGGTACGTGGACAACACTCTCCCCTATCGTTGCTATGCATCACCATGATCTTGCATGTGCGTAGGATTTTTTTTGAAATTACTACGTTCCCCAACATGGCACCCGTGGATTCGGTTATCCGTGGAATGTAAAAGTATGCTGGAAAAAGGAATCATCTTTTTTTTCTGTTTGGGAACCGTCTATGATATATCTAGCATGGAAAGTATTGGGAAGTAGTCGATCATTTTCTTTGACAGGAAAGGCATGCCACCCAAAATGTTTTATCTCTATCTTTGTCGCTTTGAGCTCTAGCACCTCTACAAAACCCTACTTCTCTGTGAAGGGCCATTATATTTACTTTATGCAATTTTATTTTTATTTGAGTCTCCATCTTCTCTTATAAAGCACCAACTAAGGGGCACTATGATCATACTTGAGCATTGGGTGTGGCTAATATGCGAGTGTGTTTCATGAATGGATCAATGATTGAGCATAATGGGCTAGGGATAACTTGCTTTAGCATTGATATTTTGAGAAGACATGGTTGCTTGTTGATATGCTTGAGTATTGAAATCTTCATGTCAAAACTAGACTATTGCTTTGAATCATATAAAAGTACAAATTTCCATGCTACAAAGAAAAGAATATGTGATGAACATCTTAGGCAGCATTCCACAATAAATTTTTTGTTTTTATCATTTTTCTACTTGAGGACGAGCAGGAATTAAGCTTGGGGATGCTAAAACATCTCCAATGTATCTATAATTTTTTATTGGTCCATGATGTTATATTATCATTCTTGGATGTTGTACAATCATTTTATAGCAACTTTATATCATTTTTTGGGACTACCTATTGACATAGTGCCTAGTGCCAGTTGCTATTTTTGCTTGTTTTTTACTTCACAGAAAATTAATACCAAACGCAGCGAAACTTTTTGGTGATTTATTCTGGACCAGAAAACACCTGTTGGGCAAAATAAGTACCAGAGGGGGGCTCCGAGGGGAGCACAACCCATCTGGGCGCGCCTGGGGACCCAGACGCCCTGGTGGGTTGTGCCCACCTCGACCGCCTCCCACACCGCCTCTTCGCTCTATAAATACCCCAATATTCTAGAAACCCTAGGGGAGTCGATGAAAAACAATTCCAGCTGCCGCAAGTTACACAAACTACAGATCCAATCTAGACACCATCACGGAGGGGTTCATCATCCTCATTGGTGCCTCTCCAATGATGAGTGAGTAGTTCATTGTAGACCTACAGGTCTGTAGTTAGTAGCTAGATGGCTTCCCCCCTCTCTCTCTTGATTCTCAATACAATGGTCTCTTGGAAATCTATTTGATGTAACTCCATTTGCGGTGTGTTTGTTGGGATTCTATGAACTTTGAGTTTATGATCAGATCTATGTTTTTTTCCATGAAGGTCATTTGAGTCTTTTGATCTCTTATATGCATGATTACTTATAGCCTCGCATTTCTTCTTCTCGTCTCTGGTTTAGTTAGGCCGACTAGATTGATTTTTCTTGCCATGGGAAGAGGTGCTTTGTGATGGGTTCGATCTTACGGTGCTCAATTCCAGTGACAGAAGGGGAAATGACACATATGTATTGTTGCTATTAAGGATAACAAGATGGGGTCTATTCCTACATGAATAGATCTTATCTACATCATGTCATCGCTCTTATTGCATTACTCCGTTTTTCCATGAACTTAATACACTAGACACATGTTTGATAGCGGTCGATGTGTGGAGTAATAGTGGTAGATGTAGGCAGGAGTCGGTCCACTAATCTTGGACGTGATGCCTATATAGTGATCATTGCCTGGATATTGTCATAATTATGTGAAGTTCCATCAATTTCCCAACAGTAATTTTTTTACCCACCGTATGCTTTTTTTCTTGAGAGAAGCCACTAGTGAAATCTACGGCCCTCGGGTATATTTTCTCATCATATATTTTTAGATCTATTTTGATATATGCCTTTTCGTTTATTTGCCACTTTTATTTTCAGATCTATATTATCAAAAACCCAAAAATACCTCGCTGGATTTTATTTGATTTTATTTGCATCTATCAATCTACTACGATTTTACCACGTCCACTTGACAATTTCTGGCACCGCTACCCGAAAGGGATTGACAACCCCTTTAACACGTTAGATTGCAAGTATTTGTTCTTTGTGTGCAGGTACCGTTTATGTAGTGTTGTGTGGTTATCCTACTAGTTCGATGACCTTGGTCTAATCACTGAGGGAAATACCCACCATAGTTGTGCTACATCGTCCTTCCTCTTTGGGGAAATACCGACGTAGTTCAAGCCGCATCAGTCACCCTTTGCCCTTTTTGTGTCTCAATGCCAAAGGGGGAGAATTGTTAGGACCGGGGATTTGTTGTTGCTTTCTTAGGTGATTTGCTGAGTCACAAGCTTCCTTTATTTCTTAAGGTGTGTCAGATTATGCTTGTCAACTCTTTATCTTAGTTTGCTTTGGTTGTCGTGATACCTCGTCATATGGTGTAAGACATATGCTACCTATGCCATTTTTTTTATATCTTAAGGTGTGTGAGATTATGCTTAATTGTGCCCTATATATTATTCTTACTCACATGCTTGTGGCTTGCAACCGTGCTTTGATTTCATACTATGTTTGTTGCAAGTAGTGCCTTGTCTATAAAATATAGGGGGGGGGGGTGTTGATCCTAGTGTCTGCACCTTGCATTCCAAAAGCATACTCAAATAGTGCACCCATCTAGGGGGGCCGTCTATATTGTAGATTGTTGTTTTGCATATTATTTTCATTTATCCTTTGTGCAAATCCCGTGTTGTTATCAATCCACCAAAAATGGTAGATTGTTAAGTAGTTTTGGTGATTTATGACAATGTGTTTTGTGGACTAACCATGTGCATTGAGTATTTCAGATATTATGTGAGATGGCACAAGACAGTTTATTTCCCCTTTGTGTTTAAGAGCGAAGACGATCATATTTCGGCAGTTTCTTTCTAGTGGATTTGAATCATAGGAAATCCGCACTGTTAAGAGGGGGTCCGCATTTTGAAACGTTAGGTGGAAACATCACGTACACATTCACCATTGCACCCTCTTTCCTTCCCCACAACTTGGACCACCATCTGTAT
Organism: Triticum timopheevii; assembly: GCA_963921465.1. Classification (NCBI taxonomy): domain Eukaryota; kingdom Viridiplantae; phylum Streptophyta; class Magnoliopsida; order Poales; family Poaceae; genus Triticum; species Triticum timopheevii. The sequence continues at coordinate 446,261,015 of OY997266.1, read as the reverse complement.
TCTGTTTGGGCTTTCTAGAAGCACCCAAGCGGTAGTACCGCTAGGGAGCGGTAGTCCAGTACTTTGGACACTTCTTCTTGTTTTAGCCATTTCATAAATCAGTGGTAGTTGGGAGGTAGTTATGAGAGGTAGTATCGCTCTTGCGGTACTATGGCTCATACTAACACACTACCTTGGATTCACTGAAAACTAGAGGGGTAAGCAGTAATATCGCTCCTTCAGAGCGGTAGTACCGCTTGTAGGTACTACCGCATCTTCCTCCGCTCGTAGTACCGCTTAGCTTGAGGCTTTTGTAACCTCATTTTGCTCTAGCGGAAGTAGAGCGGTAGTAGCCAACGATAGTACTGCCCTGTGCGGTACTGCTGCACTACCTGCCTCTACTTCCACCTATGTGTATGATACGTCTCTAACGTATGTACTTTTCCTAACGCTTTTCCTCTTGCTTTGGACTCTAATTTGCATGATTTGAATTAAACTAACCCCGGACTGAAGTTGTTTCGAGCAGAACTACCATGGTGTTGTTTTGTGCAGAAATAAAAGTTCTCGGAATGGAACGAAACTTTGCGAGGATTTTTTATATCAGTAAAGAGAATTTCTGGAGCCAAGAGATACCTGAGGGGGCACCTGGGTGGGCACAACTCACCTGGGCGCGCCTGCCCCCATCCCCAGGCGCGCTCAGGTGGGTGTTGCCCACCTGGTGGCCCCGATGACCCTGAAACCGCCACTATAAAATCACATTATTCCAAAAAAAATCAAGGAGAAAGAATTATCGTGTTTCACGAGATGGAGCTGCCGCTGTCTCCTGTTCTACATTGGGAGGCTAGATCTGGAGTCCGTTTGGGGCTCCGCAGACAGGAATCTTCATCTTTGTCATCACCAACACATATCCATCGCCAATTCCATGATGCTCCCGACCGGGAGTGAGTAATCCTTCGTAGGCTTGCTGGTCGGTGAGGAGTTGGATGAGATTCATCATGTAACCGAGTTAGTTTTGTTAGGGCATGATCCCTAGTATCCACTATGTTCTGAGATTGATGTTGCTATGACTTTGCCATGCTTAATGCTTGTCACTTTGGGCCCGGGTGCCATGATTTCAGATCTGAACCGCTTATGTTATCACCATTATATCCATGTTCTAGATCCGATCTTGCAAGTTATAGTAACCTACTACGTGTTATGATCCGGCAACCCCGGAGTGACAATAGTCGAGACCACTCCCAGTGATGACCGTACTTTGAGGAGTTCATGTATTCACCGTGTGCTAATGCTTCGTTCCAGTTCTCTATTAAAAGAAGGCCTTAATATCCCTTAGTTTCCAATAGGACCCCGCTGCCACGGGAGGGTAGGACAAAAGATGTCATGCAAGTTCTTTCCATAAGCATGTATGACTATTTGCGGAATACATGCCTACATTATATTTATGAACTGGAGCTAGATCCGTATCGCCCTAGGTTATGACTGTCTCATGATGGACATCATCCAACGAGTCACCGATCCAAGCCTATGAACTTATCTTATATTGTTTCTGCTAAGTTACTACTGTTGCTACTGCTATCATTACTGCTACAATATCACTGTTACCATTACTATTGCTGCTGCTACTATCATCAAAACTATCATATTACTATGCTACCAATCACTTTGCTGCACATAATTAATCTCCAGGTGTGGTTGAATTGACAACTCATCTGCTAATACCTTCAAATATTCTTTGGCTCCCCTTGTGTCAAATCTATAAATTTGGGTTGAATACGCTACCCTCGAAAATTGTTGCGATCCCATATACTTGTGGCTTATCAAGACCTTTTTCTGGCGCCGTTGCCAGGGAGCATAGCTATATTTGTTGAGTCACTTGGAATTATTATCATATTATCACTATGAGGAATCTAAAGGATGCAAAGACTAAGATTTTTCCCTCAAAGACAAGGGAAGGTAAGGAACTGCCATCCAGCTCCTCTTTAGATTCACCTTCTGTTATAAGTAAACTTGCAATAGCACCACATGCTATTAAATCTGATATGTCGCAAGTTGTTGATGATGCTACTTCTGCTATGAATGCTACTCATGATGATGCTAGTACCTTGCTTGATGATGATGTGCAACAAGGTGAATTTCTTGATGAACAAATTGCTAGAGTAAGACAACATGATACCGTTGAATCTGATGATGAACATGAAACTGAAAATCTTGAAACACCTACAAGAACTAGTCCTCCTAGATATGAATTGCCAAAGGTACCGGAAGGTTATACTATGAGTGAGGAGGCAACTAGAGATATTCTTGCTTGTAAGGATAGAGTTGATCTAGAGAAATTATTATGCAAGTATAAAGAGAGATCTCTGAATGCTAAAATGAAATGTGATCCTGAGTTTGCTACTTCACCTATTTTTATTGATGATAAGGATTATGAATTCTCTGTCAACCTAGAGTTAATCACTTTGGTTGAATATGATCCTTTCCATGGTTATGAAACTGAAACTATTGTGGCACGTCTTACTAAGTTGAAAGACATAGACACCCTTTTTGCTCGTGATGAGAAGATTCATTAATACTATATTCTCAAGTTATTTCCGTTCTCATTAAAGGGTGATGCTAAAGCTTGGTACAATACTCTTGCTCCTAGTTGTGTGCGTAGTCCCCAGGATATGATTTATTACTTCTCTAAAAAATATTTTCCTGCTCATAAGAAACAAGTTGCCTTGCAGGAAATATTTAACTTTGTGCAAATTGAAGAAGAGAGTCTCGCACAAGCTTATGGGGGACTTCTCCAATTGTTTAATGCTTTGCTTGATCATCCTCTTAAGAAAAATGTAATACTTGATATCTTCTATAATGGACTAACCAATGCTTCTAGGGATTTCCTAGATAGTTGTGCTGGTTGTGTTGTCATGGAACGAACTATTGGGCAAGCTGAAGAATTATTGAATAACATATTGAAAAATTATGATGATTTGACTCCTCCTGAAACACCTATTAAACCCACTCCGAAGAAGAGGGTATCTTATATCTCAGTTCTGAAGATATGCAAGAGGCCAAGAAATCTATGAAGGAAAAAGGTATTAAGGTCGAGGATGTTAAAAATTTACCACCTATCAAAGAAATACATGGGCTTGAAGCACCACCACCACCTAAGGTGGTAGAGGTAAAATCTTTAAAGAAATTCAATGATAGTAATAATCCTCGTAACAAACATCCTAGTGAATGTCTTTATGAGTTTGATAATTACATTAGAAAGCAAGATCACTTCAATGCAAATGTTATGAAACAATTGAAATAATACTCTGATATCATTGCTCGCTTAAGTGACTTGTTATTTACAATCTCAAATGATGTTAGAGGTGTAGGAAAGCATGTCTCTATGGTTCAAAATCAATTAGAACAAGTTGCTAAATCTCAAAGAGAGTTACTTGATGAAGTGAACAATAATATAAGTGACTTGGCTGTTAGAGTAGCAACTACAGGAGGACAAATGACTTAGGAACCACTTTATGCTGAGGGCATCCAAAGATAATTGAACAAGACTGTCAAAGAATTAACACTGATGCACCTAGTCCTTCTAAAAAGAAAAAGAAGAAGAAAAATAATAAGACTTTGCCTGCCTCTACTGAACCTGAAATAGAAAAACTTCCTGATAATGATAATGAAGTTTCTATCTCTGATGCTGAAACTCAATCTGGTAATGAACACTCACCTTTTGATAATGAAAAAGATAACGATGAGGTTCATGAAGACACTCAACCAAATGATAAAGAACCAGATAACGATGTTGAGATAGAACCAGCTGTTGATCTTGATAACCCACAACCTAAGAATGAAAGGTATGATAAAAGATACTTTGTTGCTAGACAACATGGAAAGGAAAGAGAACCATGGGTTAAAAAGCCTATGCCCTTTCCACCTAAGTCAACTAAAAAGAAAGATGATGAAGAATTTGAATGCTTTGCTGAAATGCTGAGGCCAGTCTTTCTGCGAACTCGCTTAACTGATATCTTAGAAATGCCTCCTTATGCAAAGTATATGAAAGACATCATCATTTTTAAAGATGGAGTACCTAAAAAACTTGGAGATCCAGGAATACCAACTATACCTCGCTCCATTAAAAGAAACTATGTAAAAACTTCTTTATGTGATTTGGGAACTGGTGTTAGTGTTATGACTTTGTCTTTATATGGAAGACTTGATTTGACTAAACTCACACCTACTGAAATAATCAACTGCCACCTATCGGTATTAGTGAGGATGTGCCCACTGTTGTTGCTAATGTTACTGTTTTGACTGAATTTGTTATACTTGAGATGCCCGAGGATGACAACATGTCAATTATCCTTGGTAGACCCTTCTTGAATACTGCAGGGGCTGTTATTGATTGCAATAAAAGCAAGGTCACTTTTATTATCAATGGTAATGAGCATACGGTGCACTTTCCAAAGAAACAATTCCAAGTGAATGGTATTAATGTTATTCAAAAATCTCCGACAATCACTATTGGAAGTTCTAAACTACCTCTACCTACTGTTAAAAATAAATATGAAATGCTTATTGTGGGGGACATTCATATCCCCATTGAGGTAATTTAGTGATTTACGAAAGTTCTTCGGTTTCATGCTAATCGAAAGTGGTTGTTAATAAGACTTGATCAACCTTATTAACGGATCATTTTTGAGAGGTATGAAGTTGATGAATTTAGTAAGCACTCCCTACCTTTTGTTTTCTGTTTTTCTTAGTTAAATAAAATAAAATGCCATGCTTTGTCTGTTTTTTGAGTTTTTCATGCAATAAAAAATGACCCAAAAATAAATGTTGTCAAAATACTCTGAAAATCTGATACAATTTTTTTCCTGAATATTTTTGAATTTCTAGTGCAAATAATGTCAGAGGGAGGTGCACCAGGTGGGCACAACCCACCTGGGTGTGCTAGGACCCCCAGGCGCGCCCTGGTGGGTTGTGGTCCCCACGTGGGCCCCCTCACTTACTTCTTGTTCCCACATCACTCACTTCACCCAGAAAAAATCACTACCACACTCTCTCTCGTGTTCTTGCTCCCGAAACCGTGGATTTCGATCTCTTTTCTCGAAGCTCCATTTCCGAAACTATTTTGGGGATTTGTTGCTTGGTATGTGACTCCTCCATGTGTCCAATTACTTTTTGTTTTAGTGGTTTATATTTAGAATAATTATCTACTCTTGGTGTTACTGTAGATGAGCTTGCATGTTGAATTCTTAGAGTTCTAAGTAGTTTGAATGCTTGCTATGTCCTCTATACATCCCTATGAGTAGTTGCTATCATTTTTGTGAAGTTTTGTTAATAAATTTTTGTGACCAAAAATTTTCAGAAAATTTTACGCAAACATTATGAACTTCTTCGGAAGGAGCTCTTTGAGGAGGAGGTCCTCGGGGGCATCTTCTAGCAGCAGCTCCGTTCATCGGTCCTATGCTGAACCAAGTGAAAGTTCCATTCGAAGTGCTAGCACCAAAACATGGTTATGACCGTGCAACAATTATATGGTGAGTGTGGGTATTAAGGAGGAATTTGAGCAATATGTTCACAATGCTGACCTCGGTCCCTACATCTCAGATAAGTGTAACCAACACCTCATCCTCACTGAATCATTTGTCAAGGAATTTAAATTCTTTCTCCGAGAGTCTAGGGTGTCTTTTAAACTGTATGAAAATCCATTTACCATCTCTCCAGAGAGGTTTGCTCACCTCTGCAAAATCCCATTATGAGGTTTGCTCGATGAGCCACCTAGGCCTGAGTTTGAAATATTCTTGACTATTCTTTGCTTTGGTGAAACTAGGGGAGTGACACAAGGTAGAATAAAGAACATACACTTTCTTGCAATTCAGTACTTTGCATTATTTAATGGAAAATGCATTGTAGGCAAACAAGATTGTAGTACACTTTGTGCTCCTAATCTGAGCCTCATTCACACCGACCTCTACGGTGATAAAAGCTATAATCTTGGAGCGATTGTTGCACGTAGGTTACAACACAATGCTAGTAGTGGATATTTTTATGGTGGAATTTATGCCACACGCTTAGCTGGAGGGCTTGGTGTTTCACCTTTGCCCTATGATCCTATCTTACCGAAAAAGTACTTAGACATTGATGCTATGAAACGTCACAAGATTCTAACGGTAGATCCCCATAATTTCACTTATAATTTGATGTTTAACAAGAACTCCATGGTAGACACATATTTTCCTGCTCCTGCTCTCTTTGATTTTCATAACAAGGGAAGATATTATGTTCTTGAGAGCGAGGCCCGAGCTCATAATGCAGTAGTTGTGGTTGCACGGCAAGCTGAGGCATCTGCAGTGAGAGCCTCCGTGAGCTAGCACTCCGACCATTACATAGGCTACTGACCGATTACCAAGTTAGGCCAAAAGCATAAGCTTGGGGGAGTACGCATTTCCACCGACATTACATTCATGTTCACACATTTCATTCTAGTTGTCGGTGGCCACACTTTTTCATTGTATTATCCATGTTCAATTATTTTTCTCGCTTTCTTAACGTGTGTTTGAAAAACTTTGAGAAAATACAAAAAATATATTTCTTGCTTCTTTTTTATTCTTATTCCTAGTTTAAATTGTTTTAGTACTAAAAAGAAAACCCAAAAAGATTTTCTTGTTCTTCTTTTACTTGTTGGGAGCTTTCCCGTGTAAATAGTTTTTCTCTTTTTTGCTTTTTCCTTTTCATTTGCTTGTCTATGAAAAAAACCAAAAACTCCAAAAATATTTCAGTGTGTTTCCTTGAATTTCTCTTCATTTTTATTGAGTCATACCGAGGAGAAGACCATGATGAAAATATTGGGTGGCTCTCATTTGCATTCTTGATCTAACAAAGAGCCCATATTACCTTGTCTTCTCCTATTTAATAAAATGTTTGCAGATTCCATCTTAGTCCACGACACTCTTGCACTATTATTATTTCAAATCATTTGGTCGTGCAAGTGAAAGGAAATAATGAAGATATTAGATGAGCTGGCCATGGCAGAGAGAAATGGGTATGAACTCGACTTGTTCTGTTTTTGTAAATGTGTCTAACCTAGTATCCATGATTCATCCTATTATGATCAAACATGTTTGCAATGACAATTAGAGATTATAGTTTCTCATGCCATGTATTAGTAACTAGGAGTGGATAATGATTTACCTTGGATATCAACATTATGTTAAAATGATTGTGATGTAGTATGATGATATGGTATCCTCCTATGAATGTCCAAGTGGCTTGACTTAGAACATGTTCATGCATGTATCAAAACCAACATAACCTCTATGATATTTATGTTCATGGTGTTTATATACTACTCATGCTAGTATCCAATGTTACTTATGCATAATGCATGTTCATGACCGTTGTTGCTGGCCGCTGCTCAACCTATTTGCTAGCCTTCGCCTGTACTAAGTGGGAACTCTGTTTGTACATCAAAAACCTGAAACCCAAGTTATTCCGGATGAGTCCACCATACCTACCTATAAGCAGTATTACCCTGCCATCCCAAGTAAATTTGCATGTGCCATCTCAAAAAACTTCAAATAAATATCATTTTTGTGTGACTGGATTGTTCATGGAACGACAAGAGGTGGTCGGTATCTTCCATGCTAAGCGGGTTATTCTCAGGTCGAGTGTTTATTCATTTGCCATCGCACAAGAAAAAGGCGGTAATAGGGATTCCCAGTCCCAAACTGCAAAAAGAAAAGAGCTTACAAATAATCAAACAAAAACTCCCAATGGAGTCATAACCTTTACATTTTTGCTTGGGAACCGCCACTAGTGTGTTTAGCATGGAAGATATTGACAACTGATAGTCGTGAAGTAAATGAGAAGGGTGCATGTCTCAAAATATCATTATCTCTCTTTCAAAAAATTGAGCTCTGGCACCTCTGCAAATCACTGCTACCCTCTGCGAAGGGACCCTCTATTTACTTTTATGTTGTGTCATCGCCTTCTCAAATAAGTGCCAGAACCTGAGAGCACTGCTGTCATGCTGATGCATTGTGTGTAGCTAATGTTGGGTGCATCATGACTAGATCTTTTCTACCATAAATTACAATGTTTAGTCATTGCTTGAACTTTGGGGGTGCTATGCATTTATGTTTTGCGGTCTCAGAAAGGGCTAGCGAGATACCACTATTTTCATGTTGTATCATGGTTGTTTTGACAACGTGTTGCTATTTGAGATATCTTATTATTGCTCTCTAGTTGATTATGTCATTGATATGAGTTAATATAATTTCTAAGAGATGTTGTCAAAATGGTTAGTTATAATCTTTGCCGAAAACCTAGGTGATGTTTAAGCTTATTTATGAAACAAGAGCAAAAGAGTTCGTAAAAGTTTTTCTTTTTCACTTTCAGTTTATCAACTGAATTTCTTGAGGACAAGCAAAGGTTTAAGCTTGGGGGAGTTGATACATCTCCAACGTATCTACTTTTCCTAACGCTTTTCCTCTTGCTTTGGACTCTAATTTGCATGATTTGGATGAAACTAACCCCAGACTGACACTGTTTTTAGCGGAACTACCATGGTGTTGTTTTTGTGCAAAAATAAAAGTTCTTGGAATGGAACGAAACTTTGCAAGGATTTTTTATATCAATAAAGAGAATTTCTGGAGCCAAGAGATACCTGAGGGGGGCACCTGGGTGGGCACAACCCACTAGGGCCTGCCTGGCCCCCTAGGCGCGCCCAGGTGGGTCCTGCCCACCTGGTGGCCCCGCTGACCCTGAAACCGACGCTATAAAGTCACATTATTCCAGAAAAAATCAGGGAGAAAGAATTATCATGTTTCACGAGATGGAGCCGTTGCCATCTCCTGTTCTTCATTGGGAGGCTAGATCTGGAGTCCGTTTGGGGCTTTGGAGAGGGGGCTCTTCAATCTTCGTCATCACCAACACATCTCCGTCGCCAATTCCATGATGCTCCCCACCGGGAGTGAGTAATTCCTTCGTAGGCTCTCTAGTCGGTGAGGAGTTGGATGAGATTCATCATGTAATCGAGTTAGTTTGGTTAGGGCATGATCCCTAGTATCCACTATGTTCTGATATTGATGTTACTATGACTTTGCCATGATTAATGCTTGTCACTTTGGGCTTGGGTGCCATGATTTCAAATCTGAACTGTTTATGCTATCACCATTATATCCATGTTCTAGATCCGATCTTGCAAGTTATAGTCGCCTACTATGTGTTATGATCCGGCAACCCCGGAGTGACAATAGTCGGGACCACTCCCGGTGATGACCGTACTTTGAGGAGTTCATGTATTCACCATGTGCTAATGCTTTGTTCCGGTTCTCTATTAAAAGGAGGCCTTAATATCCCTTAGTTTCCAATAGGACCCCACTGCCACGGGATGGTAGGACAAAAGATGTCATGCAAGTTCTTTCCATAAGCACGTATCACTATTTACGTAATACATGCCTACATTATATTTATTAACTGGAGCTAGTGCCGTTCGCCCTAGTTTATGACTGTCTCATGATGAATATCATCCAACGAGTCACTGATCCAATGCCTACGAATTTATCTTATATTGTTTCTGCTAAGTTACTACTATTGCCACTGCTACAATATCACTGCTATCACTGTTACCATTACTGTTGTTGCTGCTACTATCATCAAAACTATCATATTACTATGCTACTAATCACTTTGTTGTAGATAATTAATCTCCAGGTGTGGTTGAATTGACAACTCAGCTGATAATACCTTCAAATATACTTTGGCTCCTCTTGTGTTGAATCTATAAATTTGGGTTGAATACGCTACCCTCAAAAACAATTTTTATCCCATATACTTGTGGGTTATGAGTGTACAACACTAACTAGAAGTACCACTGGTGGGAACGGTAGAACCGCTCCTGCGGCACTACCGCGTCTGTGACTGTGTCAGTTGTATGCTTTGGCCAAAACTATCGTGCGCTTGTGCATGACTTGTAGGCAGAAAACGGTTGGATTTTCCCCCTCACTATATAAGGAGGTCTTCTTCTCCAAGAAGATCAACTTTTGTGGTTTTGTCACGGCAGATGTCCTTGAAAAAAGGACTTAGTTGTGAGGCCATCGCTACTAGGTGATAGCTTGAACGGGGTTGGCCGGAATTGAGAGACGCGAGTTTTACCCAGGTTCAGCCCCTCGCGGTGGAGGTAAAAGCCTACATCCTGCCTGATTATGTTGATGATGATGATGATCTCGATTACAAGGGTGCTATTTCACTACCTCTTATCTTGAGAGCATCTACTTTGATCTTATCTAAAACTTGTCGCGGACGACTTATTTCTTGCTACTTAGTTTTTCCTTCCTCTTCCTGATGACCCATGGACTCGCTTTATATAACAACAAATCCACGGGGTTACAGGAGACTCAGGGTTATACCCACAGTCGAAGTCCTACCCTAAGTACTTAAAATCCTCTGTGTCTTCCAAGTTGAAAGTCTCCGTCTTCTATCTGCACTCCAGGTCCTGTAGTAGGTTGGGTCTCGTCGCAGACCGGGTCAAGGCTGTAGCTTGCTCATTTGTCCTGCTCATTACATCTTGCTCATTATGTCTCGCTCATTATGTCCTGCTCATTATCTCCCGCTCATTATGTCCTACTTATCTGGCCGAGCAAACTTAACTCTAGAGATGACTTATCTTTCGGGTGACTTAAGTCCAAAGATGACTTATCCTCAGGGCGACTTAAGTCCAGAGATGACTTATCCTCAGGGCGACTTAAGTCCAAAGATGACTTATACTCAGGGCGACTTAAGTCCAGAGATGACTTATCCTCGGGAGAGTACTTAAATCCAGAAATAACCTATCCTTGAGAGAGTACTTGAGTCCAGAGATGCCTTGATTCCGCTGCTATTTCTTGAGCTTGCATTGGTTTTTCCCTTGAAGAGGAAAGAGTGATGCAGCAAAGTAGCGATAAGTATTTCCCTCAGTTAGAGAACCAAGGTATCGATCCAGTAGGAGGTACAAGCAAGTCCCCAATCGATGCATCTGCACAAACAATCAAACACTTGTACCCTACGCGATAAAGGGGTTGTCAATCCCTTCACAATCAATTGCAAAGGTGAGATCTGATAGAGATAGAAAGAACAAAAAGGAAACTAAATATTTTTAGGGTTTTTTGGTTTATAGATCTGAAAATAAAAGATTGCAAAATAGTATATCGGAAAGAAGTATGATGGAAAATAGACCCGGGGCGATAGGTTTCACTAGAGGCTTATCTCATGAAGGAAAATAATACAGTGGGTGAACAAATTACTATCGGGCAATTGATAGAAAACGCAAAGTTATGACGATATCCACGGCAATGATTATGAAATTGTGGGCATCAGAATCACACACGCGCACTTTGTGTATTTCTCTCCCTCCGTCAAGGTTAGCATTCGTCTTTCTACCCTGTCCTACAAGTCTCTCACACAAAAACACGCACACTCTCTCTGTCTAACACGCCCACCCCTTTAAATCCGCCCACCCAGAGCCACTAATGTCTCAAAGTATAATAATGTCTCTCACACATATGCCTAAGGTTAACTCGAGTTCCGGAACCATATGAATACATACAATGGGATTCCAGCAAATCACCTTTTGTTTTGAGATCTCTCTCTCTCTCTCTCTCACACACACACACACACACACACGCGCGCGCGCGCGCACACACACACATTGTTTCTTGCTTCATTTTTTCTGACACTTGCATGCACACTGTTTGTTTATCTTCGTGATGCTTTAAGTATGCCTCGTGCAATTGCTATCTACCCATCCCTTAATATAGCTAGATATGTGTCACACAAACTCCTTCTCCCTACTAGCAAGATGCCCATGCGTTGCACGGAACAGCAAGATGCATTTGTATGAGTAGTTTATCTCGTGCGAGAAAAGGATGAATGAGGGAATGCCTTATTTGCAAATGCGGAGAGTGGTGTGGGTATATTTTTGCAAAATTGCCATAGTTTCCTTCCTATTCGTCGGATATAAATCGGATGGCCTATATTGCAGGATGGTAGGAACACCATCATCACCAACTATGTTTTTTATAAGAGTAGAGATATGTAAGTGTCACTGCCCCCCCCCCACACCCACACACCCACACACACACACACACCCAACACCGAAGGAGTAGGGTGACACCTCGATATTGATACTAATCTATCGACTGGCTTCTCTCTCAAACACACACACACACACACACACTACCCGACACTGAAGGAGTAGGGTGGCACCTCGATCTTGATAGTAATCTATCTACTCCTCTTTCAAACACACACACATACACACACTAGCTAGTTGTGCATATGTGCCTACCGCGCACACTCTCGATACGTCTTTCTCTCCCTCCCACTCCCCCCCACCCCAACAATGACAACTGAAGGGTGACAACTCGATTTGATCGTAATCTGTCAATTGGTTTCTCTCTCAAACATTGTGTCTCTGTGCCTCGCTCAGTAGCCCCCTCGATATGTAGACTTCTCGCGCGCGCACAGCTGTAGTGACGATGATGCTGAACCCAGTGTGCCTCGTTTTTACCGGCCTCATGTGATATTTTCCACCCTATTTTCTGTTAATTAACAAGGCAACTGTTTCTTTGTTACTACTAGTGAATCTGAAATCATTTGGGGCACACATAAAATATATCACTTCAACCCAATTATCGCAGTAACTATTTTAAAAGGAACTAGCTAGATGCCCGTGCGTTGCACGGTACATCAAGATGCATTTTTATGAGTAGTTTATCTTGTGAGAGAAAAGGATGAACGAGGGAAGGCCTTATTTGCAAACGTGGAGAGGGGTGTGGGTATATTTTTGCAAAATTGCCATAGTTTCTTTCCTAGCCGTTAGATATAAATCCGAAAGCCTATATTGCATGATGGCACGCACACCATCATCACCAACTCTGTTTTCTACTCCCTCCGTTCCTAAATATTTGTCTTTTTAGAGATTTCAACAAGTGACTACATACGGACCAAAATGAGTGAATCTACACTCTAAAATATGTCTACATACACATCCGTATGTGGTAGTTCATTTGAAATCTGAAAAAGACAAATATTTAGGAACGGATGGAGTATAAGATTAGACATGGAAATATATCTCCAGCATGGTCTACAACAAAAATGTGCTGGACTGGTTAGCGTTGGATGCTCGCAACGCGATGACATGAGTTCGAATCGGTCTTTAACTTTAGATTTTTATATTATATATTACTTATTTAATATATACTTCTTTCGCTACTGTACTGACGTGGAACCCACAGATTACTTAGAATACAAGATTAAGGGTGGACTTGTTTCTTTTTAACTTTCCGTACGAAGTTGTAGCCACCCTGCAAGTCACGTGTCCACTGTACATGCAATTAACTTTTTATAGAGGGACAATCATACACGCAATTAACTCAAATGGATTGGATGTCACTCTATTATTTCCAGCATAAGAGCATCTCCAATGGCAGCCAAAAAATTTCCTCCCGCTTCCTTCCACGGAGGACAACATCAAACGCCAGCGGCATACAATTTCACAACTCTGACCAACCAGATGAAATTCGTGCAAATACGGACTGATTTCATATAAGCATGAAGGATTTCGTATAAAAAAGTCGGATTTTCATATAAACATGATGGATTTCATTACATTTACATGAACTAAGCGGTGCCAATCCGGCTCTCTTGGTATAATTAATAGTCCCTCCGTCTAGAAATACTTATCCATTCTTAGAACAAATATTTCCCGCCAGCTGGAGAGGGAGTACATAATCTAAATGGCCGCCCGCGGATCCCTTTGTCTTCCTCATGTTCGTCAGACACTTCTGGGGTCGACGAAGGTCCTCTGAAGAGACGAAGCAGCAAAGAAACCACCTGAATGCACAGTCGTCGCCTCGGCAGTGGCCTTCATGGGACCCAAGTGGCGGCGGCCTCTCGTGTTCTACTTCTCCTTGATGATGGCGGCGAACACGGAGAAGCTGGCCACTGACTCCTCGCTCTCCATGCACCCGACTTCTGTCATTGGCTGCATGACACTGCCGCAGGCACGGGAGACGCGACCGCAGGCACGGGAGGCGCGGCCACCGCAGACACTAGTGACGCAGTACGACGCGACAGCGACAACACCCATACCGGCATGCTCACCACTGTGCTGGCGCGGAGCAACTCGTGACTCCTCATCGAGCAGAACTAGAGCGGCGAGTTGCTGAACCACGTGCCTGCTTGGGGTGGCAACTGGCTCCGTCGGGCCAAGCGAGATTGGTGAAGCACCGAGCTGCCTCGCCCATATCCAGACGGCTCGGTAAGCCACCTAGCCGGGTAATATGCCGGAGAAAGGCTCCTCGGAAGCCATCGGAAGAGTGGAGAAAATGGTGAAGGAGGAGATGGGGGAGCAGCGGAGGGGTGCGATTCTTGCCTGTCGTCCACCTGGCCTCATGTAAATAGAGGGCGGACGGTAGGAGCTTGGCCGACGTCTGGCCTCGTTTAAACTAAGGGCGGATGGGAGGAGCTCGGCCGGTGTTGCATTTAATTTCGGCCCGCTCATGAACGGACGTGTGGCCGGAGTAGGTTTCTCGGTTTGCATGCGGGTTTAATGGAGGGGTTTGATGGAGGTGGCGAGGCGTGTTTAGCCGGGCGTGCAGCGGGCAGTGCAGTACTATTCGATTTGACAGCAAGCGGCGCAGTTCCCGATACGGCTTTAATGCAGACGCGGGAGGGAGTCGCGGTTCTCAAAATGTTGAACGGCCAATGCATCCTCCTTCAATTAATGCATGAGAGAAGTAATGGGAGGAGGACCGGGAAAAGAGGCTGCATGATGTGAATGCGATGTAGTTTGCCCTCATATGAAGGCGCCCCTCCATTCCAATGCATCTACCACATCGTACTGAAAGGATCGAGAAGAGGTGTCTAGAGGGGGTGAATAGACTATAAGTAAGAAAAGTTGCAGCTTTTAATCTCTTTAAGTTGAAGTGGAGTTTTGGCACAAGTTTTAACATTCAGAATACATATCGAGCAAGCATGACAAGAGTATGTGAGCAGCGGAAAGTAAAGCATGCAAATTGCAAGAATGTAAAGGGATGGGATTGGAGTGTGCAAACGCAATTTGGAGACATGGAGATTTTTTATCCGTGGTTCCGATAGGTGGTGCTATCATACATCCACCTTGATGGAGACATCAACCCACGAAGGGTAATGTTTGCGCGAGTCCATGGAGGGCTCCACCCATGAAGGGTCCACGAATAAGCAACCTTGTCTATCCCACCATGGCCGTCTCCCACGAAGGACTTGCCTCACTCGGGTAGATCTTCACGAAGTAGGCAATCTCCTTGCCCTTACAAACTCCTTGGTTCAACTCCACAATCTTGACAGAGGCTCCCAAGTGACACCTAACCAATCTAGGAGACACCACTCTCCAAAAGGTAATATATGGTGTGTTGATGATGAACTCCTTGCTCTTGTGCTTCGAATGATAGTCTCGCCAACACTCCACTCTCTCTCACAGGATTTGGATTTGGTGGAAAGAAGATTTGAGTGGAAAGCAACTTGGGGAAGGCTGGAGATCAAGATTTATGTGGTAGGAATGGAATATCTTGACCTCAACACAAGTGTAGGTGGTTCTCTCTCAGAAAATGTATGTTGGAAGTGTAGGCATGTTCGGATGGATCTCTCCACGAATGAAGAGTGGATGGAGGGGTATATATAGCCTCCACACAAAATCTAACCGTTACACACAATTTACCAAACTCGGTGGGACCGAATCGTGAAACTCGGTCAGACCGATTTAGTTCATAATGTGACTGTTAGGCATTTCGGTGGAACCAATATGATCAACTCGGTATGACCGATGTGCTAGGGTTAGGGTAAAGCCTCAACTCAGTTTGACCGATTACACAAACTCGATGGGACCAATTTGGGTAATAAGCAAAACAGAGAGTTGGCCAGGCAAACTCGATGGGACCGATTGCGTACGTTGGTGGGACCGAAATTATTGCAATAGGCAACAGAGAGTTTGCAAGCCCATCTTGATGAGACCGAGATCCCATCGGTGAGACCGACTTGATTAGGGTTTCTGGCAGTGGCTATGTCAAGAGAACTCGGTGGCGCCGGATAGAAAGATTTGGTAGGGCCGAGTTTGACTTTTGGTTTGGGACATATGTGGATGTGATAAAGTGGTTGAGGGCCTTGGAGAATATCACTAAGCACTTTGAGCAAGCAAGCCATTAAGCAACACCTCATCCCCTCTTAATAGTATTGGCTTTCCTATGGACTCAATGTGATCTTGGATCACTAAAAGTAAAATGTAGAGCCTGGTGCTTTGAGCTTGATCCAATCCTTTGTCCTTAGCATCTTGAAGGAGTTCCACATCCTCTAGTCCATGCCAATCCATTGTTGAACTTATCTGAAACATACTAGGTAAGAGTATTAGTCCAACAACAGATATGTTGACATTAATTACCAAAATACCCTAGGGAGCACTTGTGCTTTCAATCTCCCCCTTTTTGGTAATTGATGACAACATACATCAAAGCTTTAGATAAAGATATAGAGAATAACAAGTAAAGCTTTGGAAAGACATGTAACATGCATAGGCTCCCCCTACATGTATGCAATCATGTAAATATGGAATATAGGAGCATGTGAATGCATAAGCATGACAGAGTAAGCAGTGTGTTACATGTATCTTGGCTATATGCATCAGAGCAAATGATGTGAATATAGGAAATGTACCTTCATGCTCATGAGTCCTTCTTGCAAACAGTATGTACATCAGCAAGAGATCCTCATACACATGACTGTGATGCATATACTTACCTTGCGGTCTTGAGTTCGCTTAGGAGGGAATGAACCTGTGTAAACAAGGTTAGATAACACATATACACCTACTAGCCAGAGCAAATAAAAGAAACCACAAGAGTACCAAGACTTGGATGACATGTAGAGAGTGAGTACTGAGTACCCCATTGGATATAGACATGTCCCCAAAGGTAAAGATGTGCAATGAATTCAAGGATTTCCTTCCCTTAGATATCTTGCTCCCCCTGAATCTAGCATGGGATACTGGGAGAAGATAGGGAAGAGAAAATCAGAGAAAAGAGAAGAAACATAGCTAATGCAAACAATCAAATATGAACATGTCGTTCCCCTCTTAAAGACATGTGACTTCTCTCCTCTTGAACACCAAGCATCTGGGGTCTTTTGAAGTGATACTTTTGTCTCCTTATAGAAGAACTCTCTCCCCCTGAGTATTTTCTCCCCTATAGAAATGATTAAGCTTTGATGTGATCTCTCTCTCCCCCCCTTTGACATCAATTTCCAAGAAGGGTTCTTCTGAATTTTTGTTACAAATGGGTTTGGTCCTTGAGTCACAGCACAAAGCAGCAAGTCGAAAGTGATGCTGGTAGAGGACAAGAATCATTGAGTGGAGCTGGATAAAAAAGAATGCAGGAACAAGTGGCAAGCTGTCTTTCCTGGAGTGAAATTGGTGGCACCGAGTTGTGTGCTTCGATTGCACCGAAATAATTCGGTTGGACCGAAAACAACAAACTGGTCACCTCAGCTCTCTAGTCAAGTAAGATCTCACAAGGATTTGCAAGGAATTAACTGAAAGATTTGCAAAGAATTGGATACAGGGAATGCAGAACAAAAAAGAATCCAAAAAGAAATCTAGAGAAAGTTTTTTTTGAAAGGGGAAACAAATATGCATGAGACAAATGCAAGAGCGCAGAAAATAACACAAGAGAACTTCATCTAGAATTGGTCGGTGACAAAGTCACCTATGTTAGAGTATATTGACTTAGGATTCAAGTGAGATCACTTGATCTTAGGTCAAACTCATCGTTTAAGCTCAAAATGGGGTTACCATTTTTAGTTTAAGCATTTTGATGTATTCTCATCTTGTTGAGTTGCTTTGACTCATGACTTGGAGTAAAGCTTCTCTAAGATGGAAAAACATACCTTGGGTGGTGGTGTTGATCGTGATCATGTAGTTGAACTTGTGTGGGTTGCTCAAGGTTGATGTAGCCCATCAAGAGTTGGGAGCTCCACTGGGAATTTGAGTTTGTCTACCTACATGGCTTAGTCTTGCAAGGAAGAGAACTTGTGTATCCAAAATGACAATCATAAGACTCAATATAGAATTTGTCAAAGGATATGTTTGAAGGGTTTCGTCCTTGTCTTCAACCACCATTGTGTAGAGACTTGGTGATGTAGAAATTTTCTCAAGATGTGAGTGGGTTGCAATCTCATAGATTTAGATTCATCCAAGTACCTACAAGGGTTAGATGACATGCAAGGGTGCAAATATATCCAAGACATATAAATAGCAACATGAAAGAAATATTAATGATCAGTCAAAGGCTCATGCCTTGCACGTATCCAATTAGAGTCCCTACTCCAACTTTGAAGCATCAATGATGTTCAATTCACCTCTCAAACGGCAAAAGACTTTCTCATCAAGCGGTTTGGTGAATATATCTGCTAATTGCTTATCGGTGCGAACATGCTTAAGATCAATGTCCCCTTTGGAAACGTGATCTCGAATGAAATGACGACGAACTTCAATATGCTTAGTTCGAGAGTGTTGCACAGGATTGTGAGCAATCTTGATAGCACTTTCATTGTCACAAAGCAATGGAACATGTTTCACATATATCCCATAATCCTTGAGAGTTTGGGTCATCCAAAGTAATTGAGCACAACATGAACCAGCGGCAATGTATTCCGCTTTGGCGGTGGATAAGGATACCGAGTTTTGCTTCTTGGAGGACCAAGACACAAGTGATCTACCAAGAAATTGACAAGTACCCGAAGTGGACTTTCTATCAACCTTGTCTCCGGCATAGTCCGAATCAGAGTAACCAACAAAATCAAAAGAAGACCTCTTAGGATACCAAATGCCAAAAATTGGTGTGTTTATTAAGTATCTCACTATCCTGTTCACAGCCTTAAGATGACATTCTTTAGGGGCCGCTTGATATCGTGCGCACATGCACACACTTAGCATAATATCAGGATGAGAGGCACATAGATATAACAATGAACCAATCATGGAGTAGTAAACCTTTTGATCAACTGGTTCACCATCTTTGGTCAAATCAAGATGTCCACTGGTAGGCATGGGTGTAGTCATACCTTTGCATTCTTCCATATTGAACTTCTTGAATAAGTCCTTGGTGTACTTTGTTTGAGAGACAAAGGTACCTTCCTTAGTTTGCTTGATTTGCAAGCCGACAAAGAATTTGAGTTCACTCATCATAGACATCTCAAACTTCTCTGACATTAGCTTTCCAAACTTCTCACTAAAATGAGGGTTAGTCGAACCAAATATAATATCATCAACATAGATTTGGCACACAAATAGTTCTCCATTAACCCTTTTAGTAAAAAGAGTAGAATCAATCTTTCCAGTTTCAAAGAATTTTTCAATAAGGAACTTGGTCAAGCATTTACCATGCTCTAGGAGCTTGTTTAAGACCATAAAGAACTTTGTGAAGTTTGTAGACATGATTAGGTTTGTTAGGATTGACAAAGCCGGGAGGTTGCTTAACATAAACTTCCTCCTCTATTTCACCATTTAGAAAAGCACTTTTAATGTCCATTTGGTACAAGGTGATATCATGGTGATTAGCTTAGGAAAGTAAGATGCGAATGGACTCAAGTCTAGCAACGGGGGCATATGTCTCACCATAGTACATACCATCGACTTGAGTGTAGCCTTGGGCGACGAGACGTGCTTTGTTGCGAACTACTTGTCCATCTTCATCTTGCTTGTTGCGAAACACCCATTTGGTACCAATGATGTTGTGGTTGTTGTAGGGCTTCTCAACCAATGTCCAAACTTGATTTCTCTCAAAGTTGTGTAGCTCTTCATGCATGGCGTTTAACCAATTCGGATCTTCCAATGCTTCTTCAACCTTCATAGGTTCAATGCTAGATATGAATGAATAATGTTCACAAAAGTTAGACAAACGAGTTTTAGAGCGAGTGATTCTCCCGGTTTGGATATCACTATAGATTTGCTCGACGGGATGGTCTTTCGCGACTCTGCTCGAACTCGTGGAAGCTTTTGCTTGGATCTGGGTGGAACATCTTCTTCATCTTGTTCTTCTTCTAGGCCTTCTTCATTGTTGACATTGTCGTTCTCTTGTCGTGGTGGAGAAGGAGGTTGTTGATGTTCATCTTGGTGTACTTCCTTGTTTTCTTCGTCTTGGTGTGTCCCACTTGTGATGCTTCCGTATCAACTCTTGGTTCACCTTGTCGTGAGGTGGAAGCTTCCACTTGGGTGGACGAGGTACTCTCCTTCACCTCCGTTGGACGAATCTTGCCAATAGGAAAGTCTTGGATTGCTTCCGAAGGGTCTTTGTCTCCAACATCAATTGGCAATTGCTCTACTTGCGAGCCGTTAGATTCATCGAACTTCACATCTACCGTCTCTTCAACCTTTCGGGTGAAATTATTGTAGACACGGTAAGTGTGAGAGTTTGAGCCATAACCACGTAGGAAACCTTCATGAGATTTAGGAGTAAATTTAGGACGACTATGCTTATCAAGAAGGTAGTACTTTGAGCCGAATACTCGAAAGTATCCAACTTGGGGTTTGTTACCGGTGAGGAGCTCATATGCAGTTTTGCCGAGTAGCTTGTGAAGATACAAGCGATTTGTTGCATGACAAGCTGTCTCAACCGCTTCCGCCCAAAAGCGCTTCGGCGTCTTGTACTCATCAAGCATCGTTCTTGCCATTTCGATGAGCGTCCCATTCTTCCTCTCAACAAATCCATTTTGTTGAGGTGTGTACATAGCCGAGAACTCATGTGAAATCCCTTCTTCATCAAGAAAGGTGTCCACATTTGCGTTCTTGAACTCCGTTCAGTTGTCGCTGCGAACCTTCTTGATCTTCACTTCAAATTGATTTTGGGCCTTCCTAGCGAAGTTTTGGAAGATCTTTTGGACCTGCGATTTATCATCGAGAAAGAACACCCACGTAAATCTTGAAAAATCATCAACTATAACTAGACCAAAAGAATTTCCACCGAGACTTTTGTAAGCGTTGGGACCGAAAAGATCCATGTGAAGCAGCTCGAGCGGCCTCCTCGTGGTCACGATGTTCTTCACGGGATGCATTCCTCCAACCTGTTTACCTGCTTGATGATACGTCTCCAACGTATCTATAATTTTTTATTATTCCATGCTATTATATTACCCCTTTTGGATGTTTATGGGATTTATTTTACACATTTATATCATTTTTGGGACTAACCTACTAACCGGAGGCCCAACCCATATTGCTGTTTTTTTGCCTATTTCAGTATTTCGAAGAAAAGGAATATCAAACGGAGTCCAAACGGAATGAAACCTTTGGGAGCGTGATTTTTGGAACGAATGTGATCCGGAGAGCTTGGAGTGCAAGTCAAGAAGCTCCCGGGGACCCCATGAGATAGGGGGGCCGCCCCCCCTGTAGGGCGCACCCCCTGTCTCGTGGGCCCCTCGGGCGGCCACCGACGTACTTCTTCCTCCTATATATACCTACCTACCCCAAAAACATCCAAGAGCACCAAGAAACACAATTTCCACAGCCGTAACATTCTGTATCCGCGAGATCCCATCTTGGAGCCTTCGCCAGCAATCTGCCGGAGGGGGAATCAATCACGGAGGGCTTCTACATCAACATCCTTGCCCCTCCGATGAGTTGTGAGTAGTTTACCACAGACCTACGGGTCCATAGTTATTAGCTAGATGGCTTCTTCTCTCTTTTTGGATCTCAATACAATGTTCTCCCCCTCTCTTGTGGAGATGTATTTGATGTAATCTCTTTTTGCGGTGTGTTTTTCGAGATCCGATGAATTGTGGGTTTATGATCAGATTTATCTATGAATAATATTTGAAGCTTCTCTGAATTCTTTTATGTATGATTGAGTTATCTTTGCAAGTCTCTTCGAATTATCAGTTTGGTTTGGCCTACTAGATTGGTCTTTCTTGCCATGGGAGAAGTGCTTAGCTTTGGGTTCAATCTTGTGGTGTTCTTACCCAGTGACAAAAAGGGTTGCAAGACACGTATTGTATTGGTGCCATCGAGGATAACAAGATGGGGTTTATATCATATTGCATGAGTCTATCCCTCTACATCATGTCATCTTGCTTAATGTGTTACTCTGTTCTTATGAACTTAATACTCTAGATGCAGGCAGGAGTCGGTCGATGTGTGGAGTAATAGTAGTAGATGCAGGCAGGAGTCGGTCTACTTGTTATGGACGTGATGCCTATATACATGATCATGCCTAGATAATCTCATAATTATTCGCTTTTCTATCAATTGCTCGACAGTAATTTGTTCACCCACCGTAATACTTATGTTATCTGAAGAGAAGCCTCCAGTGAAACCTATGGCCCCCGGGTCTATCTCTTATCATATTTCCTTTCAATCTTCTTTTATTTGCATCTTTACTTTTTGCATCTATATTACAAAATACCAAAAAAATATTTACCTTATCATACTATCTCTATCAGATCTCACTTTTGCAAGTGGCCGTGAAGGGATTGACAACCCCTTTATTGCGTTGGTTGCGAGTTCTCAGTTTGTTTGTGTAGGTGCGTGGGACTTTTGAGGAGCCTCCTACTGGAACGATACCTTGGTTCTCAAAACTGAGGGAAATACTTACGCTACACTTGCTGCATCACCCTCTCCTCTTCGGGGAAAACCAACGCTAGCTAATAAAGACGTAGCAAGAAGGATTTCTGGCTCCATTGCCCGGGAGGTCTTCGCTCAAGTCAAGACATACCAAGTACCCATCACAAACCCATCTCCCTTGCTTTTACATTATTTGCCATTTGCCTCTCGTTTTCCTCTTCCCCACTTCACCCTTGCCATTTTATTCGCCCTCTCTTTTCCAATCTCCCCCTTACTTTTTCACTTGCCTTTTTCCATTGCCCGTGTGTTTGCTCATTTGCTTTGTCGTTATGGCTGGTCTTCCTATCCTCATTATTACTCCCGAACATGAAAATCTTAATTTTAAGCAAAGGGAGGGAGAAAATTTAAAATATGCTTGGCATAGAATTTTCAATGCTCAAAATAAATCTTCTATGAAGCTTTCTACTTCCGTTCTTCTTCTTAATTTTTATGTAGGCATTACTCCTTGGAATAGATGTGTTCAGGATACTGTTGCCGAAGGTGATTTCTTGAGTAGCCATACGTTTGATGCTTATAATGCTACGTTAGATTTGTTTGGCCCACCACCTCTTTTGGTTAATGGAACTGTTTTAACTTTAGAACACGTTATGCAACGGCTTGGTATTATTGAAAATAAAATTTCCACTATTGAGTTGATTGAAAATTTGGACAAGAAGATTCATAATCTTATCACCCAATATGAATCTAGGGTTGGAGTTACTTTGAAAAATCTTAAAGAGAAAGAACCTATAGTTAATGAAAAAATAGATCTTGATTCTGCTAGAATTGGTAAACTTGAGGATATTATTACCATCTTAGGTTCGGCGTTTTCTCCCATGAAAAACACTCCAAAACCCCCTACAAAAACCACCAAGTTTATCTATGTTCCTAAAAATAAAGGTGAAACTTCTAGTAAGGGAGACGCGGACCTCAAATCTATTTGTGTTCTCCCCAATGGTCTCTCTATCATTAAGGAACCTTTTGCTACCAATGAATTTCTTGAATTTTTGCCTAAAGGTTTAGACATTACTTAAAAGGGAGAGATCCCTAGAGACCACAATCTCTCTACTTATGAATTTAGTGCCAAAGATGGCACCACTTAGATCTATCTTCGCTTTTTATGCCTAGCTAGGGGCGTTAAACGATAACGCTAGTTGGGAGGCAACCCAATTTTTCTTTATGTTTTTATGTTTTTGCTCCTGTTTAGTAATAAATCTTGCATCTACTCTCTGTTTAGATGTGTTTTTATCTTTTAATTAGTGTTTGTGCCAAGTAGAACCTATAGGATAACCTATGATGATAGTTGATTTGATTCTGCTGAAAACAGAAACTTTGCGCTCACGAGAAAAAATTCAATAAATCACAGAAACGTTCTTTTGCATTGATTCTTTCTGCTGATGATCAATAAACAAATTTTACAGTACGTAATATTTTGGTAGGATTTTTAGAGTTCCAGAAGCTTGCGTTAGTTACAGATTGTTATAGACTGTTCTGTTTTTGAAAGATTCTGTTTTACGTGTGTTGTTTGCTTATTTCAATGCATCTATGGCTAGTAAATTAGTTTATAAACCATAAGGAAGTTGGAATACAGTAGGTTTAACACCAAAATAAATAAAGAATGAGTTCATTGCAGTACCTTATGTGGTGGTTTTGTTTTCTTTCACTAACGGAGCTTATAAGATTTCCTGTTGAGTTTTGTGTTGTAAAGTTTTCAAGTTTTGGGTAAAGCTTTTATGGACTATGGAATAAGGAGTGGCAAGAGCTTAATCTTGGGGATGCCCAAAGCACCCCAAGATATTTAATGATATCCAAAAGCCTAAGCTTGGGGATGCCCTGGTAAGGCATCCCCTCTTTCGTCTTCGTTCATTGGTAACTTTACTTGGAGCTATATTTTTATTCGCCACATGATATGTGTTTTGCTTGGAGCGTCGTGTATTATATTTGTCTTTGCTTTTTAGTTTACCACAATCATCCTTGCTGTACACACCTTTTTGGAGAAGCCTATTTTCTTAGAATTTGCTAGAATACTCTATGTGCTTCACTTATATCTTTTGAGCTTGATCGTTTTTGCTCTAGTACTTCACTTATATCTTTTAGAGCACAGTGGTGGCTTGATTTTATAGAAATTGCTAGTCTCTCATTCTTCACTTATATTATTTTTAGAGTCTTTTAGAACAGCATGGTATTTGCTTTGGTTACAAATTTGGTCCTAGAATGATGAGCATCCAAGTTGGGTATAATAAAAACTATCATAGAAATTGAATTTGATGCTATGATCAACTTGATGCTTGATAATTGTTTTGAGATATAAAGGTAGTAATGTTAGGGTCATGCTAGTGGGTAATTATGAAATTGAGAAATACTTTTGTTGAAGTTGGCAAGTCCCGTAGCATGCACGTATGGTAAAAGTTGTGTGACAAATTTGTTGCATGAGGTGCTCTTTTGAGTGTCTTCCTTATGAGTGGCAGTCGGGGACGAGCGATGGAATTTTTTCCTGCCAATCTATCCCTCTTGGGGCATGCATAGTAGTACTTTGCTTCGAGGGCTAAGTAGACTTTTGCCATAAGTATATGAGTTCTTTTTTTGACTAATGCGAGTCCATGGACATATGTACACTTATCCTTTTACTTTGCTAGCCTTTATTATTACCACACAACTTTTGCCGGTAGCATGAACCCTTTAATTACCTTCCTCAAAACAGCCACCATACCTACCTATTATGGCATTTCCATAGCCATTCCGAGATACCATGCAACTTTCCACCGTTTAGTTTATTATGACACGTTTCATCATTGTCATATTTCTCTTTGCAAGATCATGTAGTTGACATCATATTTGTGGCAAAGCCACCTTCATAATCTTCATACATGTCGCTCTTGATTCATTGCATATCCCGGTACACCGCCGGAGGCATTCACATAGAGTCATATCTTGTTCTAGCTTTGAGTTGTAATTCTTGAGTTGTAAATCCATAAAAGTGTGATGATCTTCATTATTAGAGCATTGTCCCAGTGAGGAAAGGATGATGAAGGCTATCGTTCCCCCACAAGTCGGGATGAGACTTCGGACTTTATAAAAATAAAAGAGGCCAAAGAAGCCCCAAAAAGAAAAAAAAGAGTTGAAAGGTCAAAAAGAAAAAAAAAGCCAAAGAAAAAAAGAAGAAAAAAAGAGAAATAAAATGAGAGAAAAAGAGAGATGGGACAATTGCTACTATCTCTTTTTCCACACTTGTGCTTCAAAATAGCACCATGATCTTCATGATAGAGAGTCTCATATGTTGTCACTTTCATATCCTAGTGGTAATTCTTCATTATAGAACTTGGCTTGTATATTCCAATGATGGGCTTCCTCAAAATGCCCTAAGTCCTCGTGAGCAAGCAAGTTGGATGCACACCCACTTAGTTTCTTTTATTGAGCTTTCATATATTTATAGCTCTAGTGCATATGTTGCATGGCAATCCCTACTCACTCACATTGATATCTATTAATGGGCATCTCCATATAGCCCACTAATACGCCTAGTTGATGTGAGACTATCTTCTCCCTTTTTGTCCTCACAACCACCATATACCACCATAGTGCTATGTCCATGGCTTGCGCTCATGTATTGCGTAAGAGTAGAAAAAGCTGAAGCGCATTAAAAAGTATGAAACAATTGCTCGGCTCATCATCGGGGTTGTGCATAATGGGAGTATTTTGTGTAATGAAAATGAAGCATGGCCTAACTATATGATTTTGTAGGGATAAGCTTTCTTTGGCTATGCTATTTTGATAGGACATGATTATTTGTTAGTATGCTTTGAAGCATTATTATTTTTATGTTTTATAAGCTTTTATTTTGAATCATTTGGATCTGAACATTCATGCCACAATAAAGAAAATTACATTATGAATTATGCTAGGTAGCATTCCACATCAAAAATTTATTTTTTATCATTTACCTACTCGAGGACGAGCAGGAATTAAGCTTAGGGATGCTTGATACGTCTCCAACGTATCTATAATTTTTGATTGTTCCATGCTATTATATTACCCCTTTTGGATGTTTATGGGCTTTATTCTACACATTTATATCATTTTTGGGACTAACCTACTAACCGGAGGCCCAGCCTATATTGCTGTTTTTTTGCCTATTTCAGTATTTCGAAGAAAAGGAATATCAAACGGAGTCCAAACGGAATGAAACCTTCGGGAGCATGACTTTTGGAACGAACGTGATCCGGAGAGCTTGGAGTGCAAGTCAAGAAGCTCCCGAGGACCCCATGAGATAGGGGGCCATGCCCCCCCCTATAGGGTGTGCCCCCTGTCTCGTGGGCCCCTCGGGCGGCCACCAACGTACTTCTTCCTCCTATATATACCTACGTACCCCGAAAACATCCAGGAGCACCACGAAACACAATTTCCACCATCGTAACCTTCTGTATCCGTGAGATCCCATCTTGGAGCCTTCGCCGGCAATCTGCCGAAGGGGGAATCGATCACGGAGGGCTTCTACATCAACATCCTTGCCCCTCCGATGTGTTGTGAGTAGTTTACCACAGACCTACGGGTCCATAGTTATTAGCTAGATGGCTTCTTCTCTCTTTTTGGATCTCAATACAATGTTCTCCCCCTCTCTTGTGGAGATCTATTCGATGTAATCTGTTTTTGCGGTGTGTTTGTCGAGATCCGATGAATTGTGGGTTTATGATCAGATTTATCTATGAATAATATTTGAATCTTCTCTGAATTCTGTTATGTATGATTGAGTTATCTTTGCAAGTCTCTTAGAATTATCAGTTTGGTTTGGCCTACTAGATTGGTCTTTCTTGCCATGGGAGAAGTGCTTAGCTTTGGGTTCAATCTTGCGGTGTTCTTACCCAGTGACAGAAAGGGTTGCAAGACAAGTATTGTATTGTTTCCATCAAGGATAACAAGATGGGGTTTATATCATACTGCATGAGTTTATCCCTCTACATCATGTCATCTTGCTTAATGCGTTACTGTGTTCTTATGAACTTAATACTCTAGATGCTGGCAGGAGTCGGTCGATGTGTGGAGTAATAATAGTAGATGTAGGCAGGAGTCGGTCTACTTGTTATGGACGTGATGTCTATATACATGATCATGCCTAGATAATCTCATAATTATTCGCTTTTCTATCAATTGCTCAACAGTAATTTGTTCACCCACCGTAATACTTATGCTATCTCGAGAGAAGCCTCTAGTGAAACCTATGGCCCCCGGGTCTATCTCTTATCATATTTGCTTTCAATCTACTTTTATTTGCATCTTTACTTTTTGCATCTATATTATAAAATACCAAAAATATATTTATCTTATCATACTATCTCTATCAGATCTCACTTTCACAAGTGGCCATGAAGGGATTGACAACCCCTTTATTGCGTTGGTTGCGAGTTCTCAGTTTGTTTGTGTAGGTGCATGGGACTTTTGAGGAGCCTCCTACTGGATTGATACCTTGGTTCTCAAAACTGAGGGAAATACTTACGCTACACTTGCTGCATCACTCTCTCCTCTTCGGGGAAAACCAACGCTAGCTCAAGATGTAGCACTTGACAAGCGCTGCAAAGTCTATCCTTATCAAATATGACATCGTTAACGCAGAGGATATGATTCCCTTAAATAAGCTTGTCAAGGTTTCGCATGCCCACATGACCTAACTGTCTATGCCACAACCAACCTTTAGAGGATTTAGCAATTAAGCAAGTTCTAGGTTCAGCCTTTTTAGTGAAATCAACAATGTAAAGATCACCTCTACGTATACCAGTAAAGACCATTTTATGATTATCTCTTTGAAACAC
This sequence comes from Triticum timopheevii, assembly GCA_963921465.1. NCBI lineage: Eukaryota > Viridiplantae > Streptophyta > Magnoliopsida > Poales > Poaceae > Triticum > Triticum timopheevii. The sequence goes on along the minus strand of OY997266.1, from coordinate 446,232,584 downwards.
TTGGCAATCTACTTCAGTAAATAGGACATTGAAACCGAAATTAGCAAGTCTAGATACTGAAAGTAAATTGTACCCAAGAGATTCAACGAGCACGAGATTTTGTATGCAGCTATCAAGTGAGATGGCCACCTTACCGAGGCCAACCACCTTACCCTTTGAATTATCACCAAAAGTGACATACTTTCGAGGGTCATTGTTTCCAGCAAGCTCACGAAACATATCTTTATCTCCGGTCATGTGATCAGTACATCCACTATCAAGAACCCATTCCTTTCCTCCTGCGATGTATCCCTGAAGATTTGCCATAAGACCAAAGTGTCTCATTGTATCATAAAGATCAAAGTCACTATCATCATCCTCATCATAGTATCCATGTTCAACATCGTCATGTGATGGATCAATTCCTAGAGAGGGTGGTTAATTAGAATGAGTTTGACAATGATCTTCTTTATGAATTCTAATAGCTTCGGAAGGAATATTGCTAATAATTCCAACATCTCCTTTGGCACGCATAAGATTTGTAAGCTCAAATAGACAATAACCAAACTTAGGATCATTGGAATTCATCTTACTCAAGGCAATAGACATATGGAGAATTTCATCTAGATTTTGTAAGGAATAATTTGGAAAATGTTCCTCAAGAAATTTCCATATGGTGTAGGCACACTTAAGAGTAGGCAAACAACCTATCAAGTTTCTAGGCAAACCTCTAGTAATAAGATCAATGGTTCTAAGATTGCGAATCATGTCAATTGACTCATCAAGGGTAGGATGCATAGGATCAACATGAGGTGCACAAGGGCTAGTAATGTAGTTGTTCAAATGATAATCATTGAAAATCACAAGCATCTCATTTTTTCACTCATCAAAATACTCTCCATCAAGTATAGGCACTCTATGTCTAGGACTCCCCAAAGTAGACTCATCCATCTTCCTCCAATGGTGATTAAACCAAAGCAATGGAGACCAAAGCTCTGATACCAATTGAAAGGATCGAGAAGAGGTGTCTAGAGGGGGGTGAATAGACTCTAAGTAAGAAAAGTTGCAGTTTTTAATCTCTTTAAGTTGAAGTGGAGTTTTGGCACAAGTTTTAACATTAACAATACATATCAAGCAAGCATGACAAGAGTATGTGAGTAGCGGAAAGTAAAGCATGCAAATTGCAAGAATGTAAAGGGATGGGATTGGAGTGTGCAAACGTAATTTGGAGACACGGAGATTTTTTATCCGTGGTTCCGATAGGTGGTGCTATCGTACATCCACGTTGATGGAGACTACAACCCATGAAGGGTAACGGTTGCACGAGTCCACGAAGGGCTCCACCCACGAAGGGTCCACGAAAAAGCAACCTTGTCTATCCCACCATGGTTGTCGCCCACGAAGGACTTGCCTCACTCGGGTAGATCTTCACGAAGTAGGCGATCTCCTGGCCCTTACAAACTCCTTGGTTCAACTCCACAATCTTGACGGAGGCTCCCAAGTGACACCTAACCAATCTAGGAGACACCACTCTCCTAAAGGTAATAGATGGTGTGTTGATGATGAACTCCTTGCTATTGTGCTTCAAATGATAGTCTCCCCAACACTCAACCCTCTCTCACAGGATTTGGATTTGGTGGAAAGAAGATTTTAGTGGAAAAAAACTTGGGGAAGGCTAGAGATCAAGATTTATGTGGTAGGAATGGAATATCTTGACTTCAACACAAGTGTATGTGGTTCTCTCTCAGAAAATGTATGTTTGAAGTGTAGGCATGTTCTGATGGCTCTCTCCATGAATGAAGAGTGGGTGGAGGGGTATATATAGCCTCCACACAAAATCTAACAGTTACACACAATTTACCAAACTCGGTGGGACCGAATCATGAAACTCGGTCAGACCGATTTAGTTCATAATGTGACCGTTAGGCATTTCGGTGGAACCGATATGATCAACTCGGTAGGACCGATGTGCTAGGGTTAGGGTAAAGCCTCAACTCGGTTTGACGGATTACACAAACTCGGTGGGACCGATTTGGGTAATAAACGAAATAGAGAGTTGGCCAGGCAAACTCGGTGGGATCGATTGCATACCATGGTGGGACCAAAATTATTGCAATAGGCAACAGAGAGTTTGCAAACCCATCTTGATGAGATCGAGATCCCATCGGTGAGACCGACTTGATTAGAGTTTCTGGCAGTGGCTATGTCAAGAGAACTCGGTGGCGCCGGATAGAAAGATTCGGTAGGGCCGAGTTTGACTTTTTGTTTGGGACATATGTGGATGTGAGAAAGTGGTTGAGGGCTTTGGAGCATATCACTAAGCACTTTGAGCAAGCAAGCCATTAAGCAACACCTCATCCCCTCTTAATAGTATTGGCTTTCCTATGGACTCAATGTGATCTTGGATCACTAAAAGTAAAATGTAGAGTCTTGTGCTTTGAGCTTGATCCAATCCTTTGTCCTTAGCATCTTGAAGGGGTTCCACATCCTCTAGTCCATGCCACTCCATTGTTGAACTTATCTGAAACATACTAGGTAAGAGTATTAGTCCAACAAGAGATATGTTGACATTAATTACCAAAATCACCCAGGGAGCACTTGTGCTTTCATGTACGCACCTAAGCATTTTCCTAAGAACCTACACTAAGCGCAAAAGAGCTCACTCCAGACCCATGGCGGCGATGCGTGCGAGCCGCCAGCGGCTATGCCAGATGGTCCACGACGCCGGCCTCCGGCATGGCGCCGAGGATCGCCTCCATACGGTATTGGAGACTGGCTGATGGATGGCCGCCGTCGACACCAACTACGACTCTTAGTTGGACCAGATGATCGTTGCCACCACCAACAAGTTCACCGTCCTCAAGAAGCTCGTGGACGACATCACCGTACTCTTCCAGCCCGCGCGACCGGGCTCCTCATTGCCTGCCACCCTAATCAGCCTCCATGGCCGGAACCTCTTTCAAGCACTGGTGGCCCTACGACTGCCCGCCGACGCCACGAAGAATGTCCACCTGGAGGTCGCACTTGCCACAAGGTGCATCGCCCTGCAAGAAATCATCGACCTACACATCCACGTGTATGAGCAAATCGTCTACATAGTTATCTACAAGGCTAGTGAGGACGCTACGATGTTGGCCTACCTCAACCGGCTGGAAGCCTTGGATGCCTTTGCTGTGAAGCACCTCGACCTCGCCACAAAAGCTGCGGCTCCTTAGCCGCCGGTCGGTGTCCCGGCGCACTAAGTTGAGGAGAAGGAGGTCGTATGTTGATGGATTCATCTTTCTTCTTGCCTTTTGTAACCACCACTGTGATTGCACCATCGTGGCCATAATTCTTATTGTGTTGTTGCATTCTTGTTCCAATCAATACCGACATGTGCGATCCCTTTGCTTAATTATATGCATCACCGTAACTAGTACTCCATCCGTCAATTTATAAGTTGTGCTTACCTTTTCCATCAACTTCATGCAACGCGCGGGCATCTTGCTAGAAACACTAGAATATGTCGGACCACGTGTGACCAAACCGACGATGCGCCAACCTAGCTACTATGTACCCAGCTTATTTGGCGGAAATATCCCCTTCCTAGCGTTTCCAATCGTTATTTCTATCTATCGATCGTGCCACGGAGCAGAACCAAATGTTACAATTTATACATGTTTCTCTACTCCTACTCCTATAAAAGACTCAGTTGGTGATGGTGGTGTATCTTCTATCCATCGTTTCTGACCATTAGATCTGCATCTAACGGCTGTGAGGTAAGTTGTGGTATTTTTGCAACAATAGCCCACTTCTCTGCTCCAATTTGCATAAAACCCCTTATTATATTGAAAGCAACCACATCCCTCCCTCACCTCATCAAAACATCCTGAGAAATATATTTTGGGTGAAATGAACTCCCTTCATTCCTAAATATTTGTCTTTCTAGAGATTTCAATAAGTGACTACATACGGAGCAAAATGAGTGAATCTACATTTCAAAATATATCTACATAATCCGTATGTGATAGTCCATTTGAAATCTCTAAAAATACTAATATTTAGGAACGGAGGGAGTAGTATATTAGGAGTATATCAAAACAAGAGTGATTTCTTTCAAGTTTTTGAACAAGTACTACTATTCTACTACTTTGGATCCGTCGTAACGCACGGGCACATTGTTAGTAAAAGGAAAAGTCCTACCGCATTCACGTCGCACCCCCACACGCCCGGGAATCGGGAGTACTCCACGGCCCGTCCGGCACGACACATAGCTTAGGGAAGGCGTGTTACCTAGCATTTTCACTTTCATGTGGGACCGCCGTTGAGCAAACTGACTATTGGCAAACCGCACCCCGCCCGCCACCGGGTTGGAAAACAGAAACGAGGGAAAGATCTAGCTGTAGCACGAGAGCCAAGAAATTTGGTGTCAGATGGGGCTCGTTGATAGAGTGGGAGCATTCCGTACTAGTACTACTCCGACTAGTACCAAGTTTGTACTATACAACTAGTACTACCACTATACAACTAGTAGGTACGTGCACGGCACAGCATCGTAGGAACAAAAAACGGGAAGATCTTGTTTTGGGTGATTATCTTTTTTTCAGTCAACGTAGTATGAATAATATGATGTGGGGGGCACCCATGAAGCTGATGTGACTTGGATGCATGGCTATGAAAGGTTAGAAAAAAATAAATACATAATGTGTTTAGAGTACACTCCACTAAATAGATATACTTTGGATCCATTGCAACGGGCCGGCACATCTATATCTACTAGTAAGGTACACGTGCATTGCACGCATGAGATTCTAGTTGTTTGTGAATCATGCTTCTACATGTGGAGTCTTCTAGATTCTACATGTGGCAGAATCTGGTGGAATGTAGAGGATATCCAACGGCCAGTAGTGCTCGGATTTGCCATCTTTGTACCATCGGATTGGCTTCATCCAACGACCAACTTTCAAAGATGGAAAATCCAAGCACTACTGGTCATTGGATATCATCTACATTCCACCAGATTCTGCCACATGTAGAATCTAGAAGAATCCATGGTTGAACTTAATTCATGACTAACTTTGCCACACCTAAGCTTAGGCAAAGTGTGGGGCTGTTTCGTTTGTGACTAAGATTGCCAAAGATTGCCACACGTAAGGTTAGGCAAGTATGACTAACTTAGGTGAGTGTTTGATTCAAGCCACACCTGACATACACACAAAAAATGTGGCAAGATTCCCTTAGGCTTGCCAACTTGTGGCTCTCATTTTGAAGAACTAAGGGGCTGTTTGGTTCTAGGCCTAGCATTTCCACACTTTGCCACATATTTTTGCCAAGCTTGCCTAAGGTTAGTTCATCAAAATGAAAGCCACAAATTGGCAAGCCTAAGAGAATATTGCCACATTTTTTGTGTGTATGCCATGTGGGGTCCAAGTATGGCTTTCCTAAGGTGTGTCTTGAACCAAACACTCACCTAAGTTGGTCAAACTTGCCTAGCTTTAGGTGTGGCAACATTTGGCAAAGTTAGTCACAAACCAAACAACCCCTAACCTTAGGCAAGTTTGGCAACATTGTATGATACTGTGGCATTGCTAGGCCTAAAACCAAACAACCCCTGTGTCTGCCACAAAAAATGTGGCTAACAAAATGGCCACCACAAGTGTGGCAAGATTTGGAAAGAAGTTGAGTCTATGACATCTAGACCATGTAGCTAGAAAAGTGTGGCAAGCCACAAGTGTAGAAATGAACCAAACAAATGCCTAAGATATTGTGGCACACCTAAGCTTAGGCGTGGCAACCTTAGGCTGCAAACCAAACATCTATACCCCTATATAGTGTGTGAATAAGTTTGAAAGTTGGTCATTGGATGAAGCCAATCCGATGGTACAAAGATGGCAAATCCGAGCACTACTGGCCGTTGGATATGATCTACATTCCACCAGATTTTGCCACATGTAGAATCTAGAAGACTCCACATGTAGAAGCATAATGCACAAACCACTAGAATCTCATGTGTGCAATGCACGTGTACCTTACTAGTAGTTGGTAGTAGTAAGAAACAAATTCCGGGTTCGGCACGAGCTCGTACTGCGGGAGCACCAAAAGGCCTACCGCGGGAGTTACTTTTCCCTCTCGGGGCCCATGGGACCGAACTTCAGTGGCTTAGTGCCCGGCCTATGAGTCAATGACATGTGGACCTTAAATGCCACTGGCTCACATGTCATTCTCATGGTGGTGGCGTGGTTCGCGACTCACTCGTTCGAGATGAACTGGCCAGTGGTGTCGTGGCCATGGCGAGGGTGCCACATCTGGGTGTCGGGGCGTTACGAGGCGTAGATGGCCACACCGGTGGGTACTACTTGTAGTATAGAAGTACTCCAGCTGAGGATTGATGCCCGGGACGAAATGTGTCACAGCCGCTGGATGAAAATTCGATGGTGCGGGAGTACGGATCGGAGCACAGTAGCAGAGCACGCAAACCACGTCCAATCGGGTGCGGCTGTGGTAGAAAGTTGATGGTTGCTGCAGTTCAGCTGGCTCGCATGTCATGCACACAAAGGCAGAGGAGCGGTGGGGCCGAGAGGGATGAGGCACACGTCGGGGGGATGAGGATCCCGTGATGTGAACAATCCTACCATTCTGTCACTGATATGTGGGACCCCCAAGCGTGAGTCCCACCTCTCAGCGAAGGAAAGGCAGGGTAAGGTAGTGATATCCACGTCAGAGGATCCATGTCCACATCAGGGGACATCGTGTCATTGGTTGGAGCAGCATCGTCGGAATCGCGTGTGGGTGTGGCAGTGGTAGAAATAAGAAACGTGATGGTCGCCGTGGTTCAACTTCCATGGACAAGCTGTCATGTCTTCTGACACATGTATATCAAAACTAGAATGTTTATATTTCAAGCACGTGAACAAGTATTATTCTACTACTTTGGATCCATTGCAACGCACGGGCCGACACATTGGTAGTAGTACTGTCTATCTCTATATCTAGAGGCCTTCCCTCATTCATCCTTTTCTCTCACAAGATAAACTACTCATACAAATGCATCTTGATGTTCCGTGGAACGCATGAGGATGTTTCCTTGGGGGTCTCTCCAGCGTGGCGTGGCCGTAGTTGCAAGTTGACGCCCCTTGAGATGCCGACATTGAGGGGCACTCGGATTTCCTCCGATGAGCAGGTAAGATGAGATTGATCACGTAGTAAATGCATTCTAAAGACTACTTCTGTGTCCATTTCCTAATTCTCCCTCTGCCCAACATCAATTTGCACAACATTGACAACGGTGACACCATTCCCGTAGAACCTTTGTCCGACATTGGGATCACCCATGCAACGGGCCATCGCATGAATTGGTACGATGGAACCACGGTGAGATTGAATAAGATAGAACGAACCTTGCAGATGGTGGTCAAAGGTAGACCATGTTGTCTGCGGCTGATTTGTTATCGTACGAGTACGAAGACGTTGTGCTCCTTTCTAACCGCATCTTTACGGTGACAAACCAGGGGACTTGTTTCATATGGGACACATGCTACGATATACTCCCTCTCTCCCAATTTATTTGTTTTGAATCTTTTCGTTTTATAAGTTTCAAACTCAAATTTAGAGCTCCCCACCACATGTTGAGATTACAATGTCCATTAAATAATTGCGTGCATGTATAGTAAAGAAACAAATCTCGAGTTTGGCACGAGTTCGTGCAGTGGTAGCACCACAAGGTCTGGTGCAGGAGTTGCATTTCCCTCTCAGGGCCCTCGGGACTGAGCTTTAACGCCTTACTACACCTGCCTTGAGTCAATAACATGTGGACCCGATAGGTGACTGGTCCACGCGTAATGCTCCCGAAGGCAGAGGGGCAGTGGGGCCGAGAGGGGTGAGCCGCAGGTCGGGGAACGTGTGGTGTCATGGGTTCGAGCAGTGTCGTGGGAATCGTGTGTGGCTGTGGTAGAAACGTGGTGCTCGTCGCATTTAAGGTGGCCCACATGTCATGCACACAAAGGCAGAGGTGCGGTGTAGCCAAGAGGGGTGAGGCGCACGTCGGAGGACGTGGTGCTGTGGGTTGGAGCGGCATCGTGGGAATCGCGAGGGGCAATGGATGAAACATGATGGTCACCGTAGTTGAACTTCCATGGACAAGCTGTCATGTCTACGGACACAAGCATTGCATACCGATCACTGGAAGGAGTAGTAGAGAAAGCTAGGCAGATAAATAGTTCCTTATAGTCAAGCAGACCCACGCTACTATTTGTTCCAAAGACATGCACACCATCGAAATAGTCCATCTATATCAATATACAGCGAGTGGGAATATTTTTTTTACAAGAGAGGGAATAGTTTCTTCTTCTTCTTCTTCTTCTTCTTCTTCTTCTTATTCATCTTCTTCTTCTTCGTCTTCTTCTTCTTCGTCTTCTTCTTCTTCGTCTTCTTCTTCTTCTTCTTCTTCTTCTTCTTCTTCTTCTTCTTCTTCTTCTTCTTCTTCTTCTTCTTCTTCTTGTTCCTCTTCTTCTTCTTCTTCTTCTTCTTATTCTTCTTCCTCTTCTTCTGTTTCTTCTTCTTCTTCTTCTTCTTCTTCTTCTTCTTCTTCTTCTTCTTCTTCTTCTTCTTCTTCTTCTTCTTCTTCTTCTTCTTCTTCTTCTTCTTCTTCTTCTTCTTCTTCTCTTTGGACCTTGCAGCTATCTCGAAACTCACACGAGCATCGAGGGCAGCATATTTTATCCGCTCGTACGCCAAGGGATAATTATCCCATCTAGACAACCTTAATGCCACCATCTCGTCACCCTTCTGAAGATTTGTACCGAGCACAAAATTTGCTACATCGAATAGGGATGGTGTCTGTTTATCACAATCTTCTACAGGAATTTTGATTCTGGTTTGTAGGTTAGCGATGCTTTTCAAATCAAGGTTGTACGGCTCCAGCTTCTGTTTGTCCCCTTCAATGGCTGCTGTCGTGGTTCTAAGTCTGACAGTAGAGTGGGGGGTAGGTATGGAGAGGCAAGGTCCTAGCTATGGAGAGGTTGTAAACACAAGCGATGTACGAGTTCAGGCCCTTCTTGGAGGAAGTAAAAGCCCTACGATTTGGAGCCCTGAGGCGGTCGAGTGGATTATGTGTATAGGTTTTACAAGAGTGCGAACCCCCCTGCCTGTGGAGGGGGGGTGGCTTATATAGAGTACGCCAGGACCCTGCCAGCCCACGTAATGGAGGGTTTAAAGTATATTAAGTCTGGGGCGTTACTGGTAACGCCCCACATAAAGTGCCTTAACTATCATTAAGTCTATTCAATTACAGGCCGTTGCAGTGCAGAGTGCCTTCTGACCTTCTGGTGGTCGAGTGTATCTTCATGGTCGAGTGAATCTCCATGGTCGAGTCCTTCTAGTCAGTCGAGTGGGTTCCTCGTTGGTCGACTGGAAGGTGATCTGTTCTAAGGCTGTCCCTGGGTAGGACATTCAGGTCAGGCCTATGACCCTACCCTAGGTACATGAATCCATCATTAGCCCCCGAATGGATTGAGGCTTGAATGAGGAAGGGGTTGATGCTGTTTCTGATTGACTTTTGCATACTGGCTATGCGTCGTTCTGGATTAAGATCTTCTTTGTTGATAACGAGCAACTTTTCTTCAGTCGACTCGATCCATTCTTGTCTTTCGTCGAGTGATCTTTTAGACTTTGCTGGTTCCCGAGCGACGGATCGCAGGAAATCTCGTGTCTGACAGACCGATCTGCCGTTCGCGGATTCCACGGGATACGAAATTTGGGGGAGCGCGCGAAGCGGAACGAACCGTGGCGCTCGGACGGGACGGGACATAGACGCCTCGATCTCCGTGCCGCTTTTTCCGCCACGTATCGTGTCGATGCAACTGTTTCGGGATATGATTATGTTGCCTGGGTCCACCTGTCATCCACTCGGAAGGGATGTTATAAATGCAACCAGCGAGGGTTTTCTGAACAGTGCTCCATTCTTTCTCTTCTGCTCTCCTCGTCTCCGCCCAACATGCTCGCTTTCACCCCCGCAAAGCTCTTCCTCGCGCACCTCGCCGGCAGCCATGGTCAAGGAGAAGACGGCGGCTCTGGAGCGCGCAAAGAAGGCGTCGACGACGGAGAAGGCGTCGGCGGCGGAGAAGGCGAAGGGGAGATCCACCAGCCGCAGTGGGTCTTCGTCGAGATCCCTCCTGCCGAAGGGCTGGGTCTAGGGAGATTGGATCCAGTCGACCATCAGGGAGAAGGATCTCCTCAACATGGCCGACGACGGGCTGATCCCCCATGGCGCCGCAAGACTTCCAGGAAAAGAGTGGCAACCTCAGCCGGAAGAGGGTGAGTGTGTGCTCCTGGCCACTCATATTGATCGAGGATTTTCTTTGCCACCGAGCATTTTCTTTCGTGGTTTTTTGAACTTCTTTGGAGCCCAACTCCACCACTTTACTCCGAACTCCATCGCGTATCTTGCTGCGTTCGTATCCATGTGCGGGAGTTTCCTGGGCTGTCGACCGCACTGGGGCTTGTTCAAGCACATCTTCACGTGTCGTTCTCAGACCGTGAAGAAGGCGAGTCCAGGCGATGAGAAGACCCAAGTTGTCCAAATGTGCGGGGGTCTGGGAATTCAAGTGAGGAACAAGAGCACCTTCCCAGCTATGACGTTTCCCGAGTCGGTCAGGGGCTGGCAGTCGACTTGGTTCTACTGCCAGAACGAGCTGACACCGGGGCAGTCAAGTGGACTCCCCCCATTCACCATGAGTCGAGTGAACAAGCCCTCCTCTCTGAAGGTGGTTCCGGAGGAGAGGGCTGATGTGAAGATGTTGATGGATCGCGTGGTGCAGTTGGTTCGGGACGGCGTGACTGGCATGGACCTTCTGGAGGTTTTCCTTCGGCGGCGGATCCAGCCTCTTCAGTTCCGAAGCCATGGCATGTGGTTGTACTGCGGGACTGAAGACGAGACTCGAGTCCACCCGGAAGCAGTCGACGACGCCACGGTGGAAAGATGGATGGCCGCGGTCACTGGGAACAAGGATAATCCCCGTGGATCCAGGAGGATTCCCCCACTCGACCATCACACCGTTCCAGATAAGGTATATTTGCTCTGCCTTCCATTGTGTATTTGTCAAATTTTTTTCTGTATGTTCTGCGACTTGGTTGACTGATCTCTGTCTTGACGTCTTCAAGGCCCTCACCGACCTGTATTTAATGCCCAATGGAGCTCAGGCTCCGACTGAGGAGGGAGAAGCCAGCGGGGGCGAGAGCCAGGAGGAGTGGGATTCAGACGCTGCCGAAGATGACGATGATGACGACGACGATGATGAGGACGAAGAGGAGGAGGAGGAAGAGGTTGCACCACCGCGCTCGGAAAGGCGGTCGAAGCTTGTCCATGACCCCGTGACTGAACGCGGTAAGGGGGTGGCGACTGCCTCGCAGTCGACCAAACGCCCTCGGACCGCTTATCCGGTGCCGAGTGAAAGGGCTCCGAAGCAGTCGAAGGTGGCTCCGCCGAAACCCGCCAAGCTCCTGCCGAAGATGAAGGTGTCCATCCCCACCATATCCGGGTAAATATGTTACTTGAGTTCTCTTGTTTTGTATAAGCTTTATCTCTGGATGATACTTGAGTTGGTCGACTGACTCTTTGGAACTTCAGTGCTGCAACTTCTGAGACCTCAGGCAAGGCTGACGACCATGAGATGGAGGATGCAGCAACCTCAAATCCTGGTACTATACTCTCAATTCTGTCCTTAGTCGACTGACTCATGATTTCTAACTTTGATTCTTTTTCTGAAGCTCCACCCCATGACATTATCACCCTTCCTGAAGATGATGATGATGAGGATGAAGAACCGCTGAGGCACAGGATGAGCAGGAAGATGTCTACTGGTAAGGCAACCCAGAATGCGACGGCGCCCGAGACTGTGGTCACGGAAGGGGAGAACCTCACTCGACACACCGTGTCTTTCGCGGTGCCGTTGACGAGTGCTCATCCTACTTCGTCGAGTGCTGCACAACCTTCGCTCTTCACAACACATCATGTCCCAGAGGACCAAGCCAGTGCTGCTAAGGAGGCGATACGTCAAGCGGGGATCATGATGGAGCAGGTGAAGATCGTCCGGGATGCAGGCCAAGCAGCTTATGACGCTAGCTCCGCCCTTCAAAGCAATGTTCAGGTCAGTCGACCACCGCCTGTTCTGTTAGGATATGCTATCAAAACTTTTTCTTTCTGATTTCTGAAATCCATAGCAATCACCCAGTGGGTGTGTCGATAAAAAACTCCGTGTTAGCGGGGGCACGCTGAGTGCACCCGCTGGGTGTAGTCCCCAAGGCTAAGGTCGACTGCTGGCAGTCGGCCTTAGGCTTTATAAGTAAAGGTTGTTCATCATTTGACTGGATCGAATGGTTTTCCGGAACCGGTGGGGGCACGCTGAGTGCACCCACTGGGTGTAGTCCCCGAGATTGTGGTCGATTGCTTGCAGTCGACTCCAGTCTGAAGAGCACGTCCCTTTTTTTTGGGTCGACTGGTCGACCCTGTCTCGAACAGAACTAGTGGGGGCACGCTGAGTGCACCCACTGGGTGTAGTCCCCGAGACTACGGTTGAATGCTTGCATTCGACTGTAGTCTTAGAAACGTATGATTTTTCCCTATCCACTCAGAAGTGAACCATCTTTGATATTTTGTCGATTGGTTCTTCGTAGAAATCCTGTGACCTTGCGGCTCGCTATACGGAACTGGAGCAGAAGCACATTCAGCTCGAGCTGGATCTGAAGCTGGTGCAGGAGAATTTGACGAAGGCGAAGGAGGAGGCCAAAGGTATGTTCGGTGAGACCTCGACAACTCCTTTTTCCTTCCATTTGTTTCAAAATCTGACTTTGCTGTAACTTGCAGACAAGGTGCGGGAGGCCCAGAAGAAGAAGGACCTTGAGCTAGCTGAGAAGACCAAGCTTGCTGACGAGAAGTTAGCTTCAGTCACCAAGCTTGAACAGGAAAATACCAATCTGAGAGCTGCTCTGGCGATTGCCTCCAAGGATGTCGACCGACTGAAAGCTGACAAGACTACCCTGACTGAGAAGATCAACCAATTGACTGGGAAGAAGAATGACCTGGAAGGCTTCCTGGGTGGTCTTGCCAAGAAATTGTTCCTTATGCTCGAAGGTAACCTTTTTCACTCGACCAACATTTTCAACTGTGACGCTTTCATTCGACCATTGTCTTGATTCGGCATTTTGTCCTTGCAGAATTCTGTCGGAACTTTGAAGAAGAGACTAGCCAGTTGGAGCCGAACCTTGACCCTGTCAATTCTCCGGTGAATGATGAAGTTGCCATGAATGTCTTCCGACTGGAGTCTCGCGTTGCAGCTGTCGTGGACTATCTTGCAAGGCTGAAGGCCGCCACTTCTCGCATCGACTCGACGCTTTGGCCCGGGGCAACACTTCAGAATGACCTCGAGTCGTTGATGGCTCGACTAAACGCGGTCCCCGACCGTGTGCAAGAGTGGAAGAAGTCCTCGGCTCGGTGTGGCGCAGATGTTGCCCTGTGTCTGGCCCGAGTCCACTGCAAGGACGCGCGAGAAGAGAAGCTGGCGGCTCTCCGAGTGGCCAACACCAAGAAACATGACTTCAGGTCCTTCATGGAAACTTTCATCACTGCTGCTACCCGGATCGCAGACGGGATCGATCTCGACGAGTTCGTTGCTCCTTCCAGCCTCCACAGGAGGGGTAAAAAACTTTCTTTAAGCCCGACACTTTAAATTTGCCTCGGTATGCCGAGTGGAATTGTAACCGGTAAACCTTAACAGGCTTAGTGCCAAGCACTCTCGGTTCCTTTAGGTATCGACTTAAACTTGGATTTGATGTTTGGGTATGATTGCTCCTGGTTCGAATTGTCCTTTGCAGGTTCACAGCAAGGTGTCCACTGCAGTCGACTTATTCCTTAGGCGAGCGCTGGGCTGCAGCTAAGCCTCCGAGTGAGAGGTTTGCTCTTCACTCGGTAGGATTTTTTATAACTTAGGCGAGCGCTGGGCTGCAGCTAAGCCCCCGAGTGAGAGGTTTGCTCTTCACTCGGTGGGATTTTTTATAACTTAGGCGAGCGCTGGGCTGCAGCTAAGCCTCCGAGTGAGAGGTTTGCTCTTCACTCGGTAGGATTTTTTATAACTTAGGCGAGCGCTGGGCTGCAGCTAAGCCCCCGAGTGAGAGGTTTGCTCTTCACTCGGTAGGATTTTTTATAACTTAGGCGAGCGCTGGGCTGCAGCTAAGCCCCCGAGTGAGAGGTTTGCTCTTCACTCGGTAGGATTTTCACGTTGTATTTGTGGCGAAGCTCGGAGGAGAGAGTCGCAGTCTATCTGCACCTCGTCCTCTTTGCGAGCCCACATTATACTTATGGCGTAGCTCAGAGGAGAGGGTCGCAGTCGACTTGCACCTCGTCCTCCTTGCAAGCGTATGTGGTACTTAGGCGAGCACTGGGCTGCAGCTAAGCCTCCGAGTGGAAGTCTGGCTTGTCACTCGGTAGGATTTTTTATAACTTAGGCGAGTACTTGGACTGCAGCTAAGCCCCCGAGTGGAAGTCTGGCTTACCACTCGGTAGGATTTTTTATAACTTAGGCGAGTACTTGGACTGCAGCTAAGCCCCCGAGTGGAAGTCTGGCTTACCACTCGGTAGGATTTTTATAACTTAGGCGAGCACTAGGCTGCAGCTAAGCCCCCGAGTGGAAGTCTGGCTTACCACTCGGTAGGATTTTTATAACTTAGGCGAGCACTGGGCTGCAGCTAAGCCCCCGAGTGGAAGTCTGGCTTACCACTCGGTAGGATTTTTTTATAACTTAGGCGAAACGGATTCGCGGCTAAGCCTCCGAGTGGAAGTCTGGCTTACCACTCGGTAGGATTTTTTATAACTTAGGCGAAACGGATTCGCGGCTAAGTTTCCGAGTGGAGTCTGGCTTACCACTCGGTAGGATTTTTTATAACTTAGGCGAAACGGATTCGCGGCTAAGTTTCCGAGTGGAAGTCTGGCTTACCACTCGGTAGGATTTTTTATAACTTAGGCGAAACGGATTCGCGGCTAAGCCTCCGAGTGGAAGTCTGGCTTACCACACGGTAGGATTTGTACAAACTTAGGCGAAACGGATTCGCGGCTAAGCCACCCGCTGGGGGAAAAAGTGACAAAAATTATGAAGGAATTATGGCACTATTATTTCGAGATCCATGAACTACAGAAGTATTTTATTACAACTCATCCGAGTGGAAAACTTTTAAGTGTAAAACGGGCGGAGCAGATCCGCATTCCAAGCTCGGGGCTCTTCGATGTCGTGTTCGACGTTGTAGAGGCGGTATGCCCCGTTGTGGAGAACTTTGGTGACGATGAAGGGTCCTTCCCAAGAAGGAGCGAGCTTATGCTGTTTCTGCTGATCCACTCGAAGAACTAGATCTCCTTCTTGGAAGGCTCGACCCCTCACATTCCTGGCGTGAAAGCGATGCAAGTCTTGTTGATAGATGGTCGATCGGATCAGAGCCATCTCCCTTTCTTCCTCTAGAAGGTCGACTGCGTCCTGACGCGCTTGCTCAGCTTCTGCTTCGTTGTAGAGTTCAACTCGAGGAGCATTGTGAAGAAGATCACTCGGCAAGACTGCTTCAGCTCCATAGATAAAAAAGAATGGAGTTCTTCCGGTCGACCGATTGGGTGTGGTCCGCAAACCCCAAAGCACCGAAGGGAGTTCGTCGACCCATGCTCCAGCCGCGTGCTTGAGATCACGCATCAGTCGGGGTTTTAAACCCTTGAGGATTAAGCCATTGGCTCGCTCTGCTTGTCCATTCGACTGCGGATGAGCGACCGAAGCATAGTCGACTCGTGTGCCTTGAGCGTTGCAGAAATCCTTGAATTCTTCCGAGTCAAAGTTCGACCCATTATCCGTAATGATGCTGTGCGGGACTCCATATCTGAACGTCAGCTCCCTGATGAAGGTAACCGCAGTACCAGCGTCAAGATTCTTGATTGGTTTAGCCTCAATCCACTTCGTGAACTTGTCGACTGCGACCAGTACGTGTGTGAAACCACTTCGACTTGTTCTCAAGGGACCGACCATGTCCAACCCCCATAATGCGAACGGCCAGACGAGTGGAATGGTCTTCAGAGCTGACGCGGGCTTGTGTGACATATTGGAGTAGAACTGACATCCTTCGCACTTGTCCACTATTTCCTTTGCCATCTCATTCGCCCTTGGCCAGTAAAATCCAGCTCGGTATGCTTTGGCTACAATGGTCCGAGATGACGCATGGTGACCACAGGTCCCCGAGTGGATATCATTAAGAATGATTCGACCTTCTTCTAGCGTTATGCATTTTTGACCCACCCCAGTCGGGCTTTCTCTATACAGATGTCCTTTGATAACAGTAAAGGCTTTGGATCGACGGACGATCTGCCGAGCCTCTTCCTCATCCTCTGGGAGCTCTTTTCTCAGGATATATGCGATATAGGGAATTGTCCAGTCGGGAGTGACCACTAAAACCTCCATGACCAAGTCGACCACTGCTGGGACCTCAACCTCAGTCGGATCTGTGGCACTCTTGGGCTGTGGAGCTTCCTCTGTGAAGGGATCTTCTTTAACTGACGGAGTGTGTATATGCTCCAAAAACACACCACTCGGAATGGCTTCTCTTTTGGAACCTATCTTTGCCAGATCATTTGCTGCTTGATTTTTCAGTCGGGGGATGTGATGGAGCTCCAACCCCTCGAACTTCTTTTCCAGCTTCCTCACTGCATTGCAGTATCTAGTCATGGCTGGGCTTCTCACGTCCCACTCCTTCATCACCTGGTTGACCACTAAATCTGAATCGCCATAAACCATCAGGCGACGGACGCCGAGTGAGATGGCCATGCGCAATCCATATAAAAGGGCCTCATACTTTGCCTCATTGTTGGAGGAATCAAAGTGAATCTGGAGCACATATCTAAGCTTATCTCCTCTGGGGGAAACCAGAACAACCCCAGCACCAGAACCATTCAGCATCTTAGAGCCATCGAAGAACATGGTCCAATGCTCCGAGTGAACTTCAGTCGGCTGTTGTTGTTCAATCCACTCGGCGAGGAAATCTGCTATTGCCTGGGACTTAATGGCTTTCTTTGCCTCAAACTTGATATCAAGGGGAAGAAGTTCAATCGCCCATTTCGCCACTCGACCAGTTGCTTCTCTGTTGAGCAGAATCTCTGATAGTGGGGCGTCGCTGACGACTGTGATAGAATGATCAGAGAAATAATGAGCAATCTTCTTCGTGGTCATGTATATTCCATACACAAGCTTCTGATAATGAGGATATCTCTGTTTGGATGGAGTCAAGACTTCAGACAAATAATACACCGGGCGCTGAACTTTGAAGGCTTTTCCTTCTTCTTCCCGCTCGACCGTAAGTACTGTACTGACGACTTGTCCTGTGGCTGCAATATAAAGCAACAGAGGTTCTTTGCTGATTGGAGCAGCAAGCACCGGCTGGGTGGAGAGCAGAGCTTTTAGCTCGGAAAACGCTGCATCAGCTTCTGGAGTCCACTCGAACTTGTCTGCCTTCTTCATCAGTCGGTAAAGAGGCAATTCCTTTTCACCGAGTCGTGAGATGAATCGACTTAATGCGGCCAAGGATCCAGTAAGCTTCTGGACATCGTGCACTCGCACGGGGCGTTTCATTCGGAGAATAGTGCCGATCTTCTCTGGATTAGCGTCGATTCCTCGCTCGGAAACGAGAAAACCAAGTAACTTTCCACCAGGAACTCCAAATGTGCACTTCAATGGATTGAGCTTGATATCGTACCTTCTGAGGTTGGCAAATGTTTCGGCGAGATCAGCAAGCAGGTCGGAACCTTTTCGCGACTTGACGACGATATCATCCATATACGCTTCCACATTCCGACTGATTTGAGTGAGAAGACACTTCTGAATCATACGCATAAATGTGGCTCCGGCATTCTTGAGGCCGAATGGCATGGTGATATAGCAGAAGCACCTGAATGGAGTGATGAAAGCTGTTTTTACTTTGTCGGGTCCATACAGACGGATCTGACGATACCCGGAATATGCGTCTAGAAAAGACAATCTCTCGCATCCCGCGGTCGAGTCAACAATTTGATCTATGCGAGGGAGAGGAAAATGATCTTTCGGGCAGGCCCGATTGATGTGCTTGAAGTCAATGCACATGCGGAGTGATTTGTCCTTCTTGGGAACCATGACGACATTAGCGAGCCACTCGGAGTGGTATATCTCTCGGATAAATCCTGCCGCCAACAGTCGAGCCACTTCCTCACCAATAGCTTTTCTCTTCTGGACGGCGGACCGCCGAAGATGCTCTTTGACTGGTTTTGCTGATTTGTCGACTCTGAGGCGATGCTCAGCCAGTCCCCTGGGAACACCTGGCATGTCAGCTGGCTTCCATGCAAAAATGTCCCAGTTCTCATGGAGGAACTGGATGGGCGCTTCTTCCTATTTCGGGTCGAGTGTCATGGAGATGTGGGTCGGGGCTGCATCGGGGTCGGTCGGGTGAATGTGAACAGGCTTCGTCTCACCAGACGACTGAAATGCAGATTCTGTGGCTGGTTTCTTGGATCGCAACAAATCACTCGGATCTGCGTTTTGCTTGTATTCTTCGAACTCGACCGCTGTCACCTGGGAATCGGCAATCTTCGAGCCCTTCTGAAAGCACTCTTCTGCCTTTTTCCGATCGCCAGTGACAGTGATCACTCCTTTGGGACCTGGCATTTTCAGTTTGAGGTACACGTAACATGGTCGAGCCATGAACCGTGCATAGGCGGGCCTCCCCAAAATGGCGTGGTACGCGCTCTGAAAATCCACAACCTCAAAGGTCAACTTTTCCTTGCGAAAATGTTTTGAGTCGCCAAAAACTACGTCCAGAGCTATTTGGCCGAGTGAGTTGGCTTTCTTCCCTGGTATGACTCCGTGGAAACTCATGTTGCTGGTGCTCAGTCGGGACATCGGGATGCCCATTCCTTTCAGTGTGTCTGCATACAACAAGTTCAGCCCACTACCACCGTCCATCAGCACTTTCGTCAGTGGAGTGCCTTCGACAACTGGATCGACCACCAAAGCTTGCCTCCCAGGGGTGGCAATATGAGTCGAGTGATCGGATTGGTCGAATGTGATGGGTGTTTGGGACCATCTCAAATAACTTGGTTTTGCTGGGGCAACCATATTCACCTCACGGTTAATGACTTTCAGTCGACTCTTGCTTTCCACATCCGCGAAGATCATCAAAGTGGAGTTGATATGCGGATATACTTCCTCACTGTCCTCTTTGTCTTCGGCCTTGTCTGACTCCTTCTCCTTGTCCTTAGACTGTTTTCCCTGAAACTGCTGGATCAGGAGTCGACACTGGCGAGTGGTATGCTTTGGGTAAATGATGTTGCCCTCTTCATCTTTCTTCGTGTGGATGTGGCATGGCATATCCATCACGTCGTTTCCTTCTTTATCCTTTACTTTCTTAGGATTCCAGGATCCTTTTGGCTTCCCTTTCAACTTTCCCTGAGCCACGGCCAGGGCCTCTCCAGGAGCTGCTGGCTCGGCTTTCCGCTTCTGTTTCCGACTGGAATTTCCCTTCTCCGACTGACTTGGCTTATACTTGCCGCTTCGGAGTCGGTCCTCTTCCTCGCCATTGGCGTACTTGGTAGCAATCTCCATCATTCGACTCAGGGTCATGTCCCCGGTTCGACCAAACTTCAGACTCAATTCCCTGTTCTTGACGCCATCTTTGAAAGCACAAACTGCTTGATGATCAGACACATTTTCCACAGTATGGTGCAGAGTGATCCACCTCTGAATGTACTCTCTGAGAGTCTCATTGGTCTTCTGCACACAAACTTGCAGCTCTGTCAAACCAGCTGGTCGCTTGCAGGTTCCTTCAAAAGTTCTGACGAACACTCGGAACAAATCTTCCCAAGTGTAAATACTGCTAGGAGGTAACTGATTCAACCACGCTCTGGCTGAACCTTCCAGCATGAGGGGCAAATGCTTCATGGCCACCTCGTCATTCCCGCCGCCAATCTGAACAGCCACTCGGTAGTCCTCAAGCCAAGTTTCAGGCTTGGACTCCCCAGTGAACTTGCTGACTCCTGTCGCCAACCTGAAATTGGGGGGAATCACTGCGGCTCTGATAGCCCTGCTAAAACACTCTGGACCAGAAACATGCACTCGACTGCTCGTGGGTGCATCTCTCTCGGGTCCACCTCGCTGGGCTCTGTTCCAGTCGACCAAGCTTTGCACAATAATGGATCGCGCGTCGAAGCCTGGTCCCCTGGGGTCGACTGGAACTCTTCGCCCCGCACTGAACTGACGCCTGTCATCCTGTCGCCGAGGAGCGTAAGACCCTTCCCTCGGAGGGGAAACGGGCAGTCGACGCCTGTCATCTCGGTTGTGTCGGTCTCCATACTGATCACGCTGGTTGTCGCGCCCTTCCCGCCGCGGAGGCGATCTGGGACTATGAGCCGACTGAACCGTATTCGCAGCGACGGATCGACTGTGAATTCTGTTGCGCGACTGCGACACGGCTGAGTTCTGGTCCCCTGCTGCTCGGAGCAAATCTCTGATCTGCATCAAGCCTCTCCCAGCTTCCGACTGTGAAGGCTGGATGGACTCTGCTATACGGGTTGCAGCTGCTAAATTATGAATTGGCGTGCGGTATACCTGAGTCGGCGGGAAGAGTCGACGTCGACTGGCTTCGGGGACTCGTTGCCGCGCGCGCTCGTCGAGTGCTCGCTGAAGGTTCTCCAGACGAGCGCGTTCAGCCACATTGGCCAAACGTGCCTCCTCCAAGGCGCGAGCCTCGGGGGTTTCTCCCACAATGGGAGTATGCAGGGCATCCATGTTCCCGCGGCGAAGCTCTTCTCTCTGCAGAGAGTCGAGTGTCTCGGGCTGGTACTCCTCGTGGTCCTGAGCGGGGCCACCTCCACCGCCCGCTCCGCCACCATGGGCGAAGCCGGGAGGACTGCGGGGTCCGTCGACCATGAGAATTTCCGCCGCTGGATCACTTCTATCGCATTCGGATGCAGTCTCTACGGAGCTAGTCGACAGATCGAACAGGCCGTAGAGAGATTCGTCGGGCTCGATTGCCGCAACTTGTGCGATGGCCGCCTGGCGAGCCACCGCGTGCTTCACCCACGCTGAAGCCTCGACCGACCAGAGTGCTTGCGCTGGTGGGAGACCAGATGGGCGACCGATAAAGGAGCCGACCGATAGGGGGCCGACGGTTGCCGCAGCAGAACGCCGCGGACACATGCGCGAAAATGCGTCGCACCGCGGACGGGGAGCGCATCAACGTCGAGTGGAGCCTCCTGGAGCCACGCGGAGTCGTTGGCGACAAAGGTGAGAGTGCCAAGACGGATCTCGCGCCCTGGACCAAAACTCCAGCAGCCATCATGATGAAAGTACTCGGAAATACTGCAACTTCTCCACAAAATCGCTAAAACACCTGCCCCACGGTGGGCGCCAACTGTCGTGGTTCTAAGTCTGACAGTAGAGTGGGGGGTAGGTATGGAGAGGCAAGGTCCTAGCTATGGAGAGGTTGTAAACACAAGCGATGTACGAGTTCAGGCCCTTCTCGGAGGAAGTAAAAGCCCTACGTCTCGGAGCCCTGAGGCGGTTGAGTGGATTATGTGTATAGGTGTTACAAGAGTGCGAACCCCCCTGCCTGTGGAGGGGGGGGTGGCTTATATAGAGTACGCCAGGACCCCTGCCAGCCCACGTAATGGAGGGTTTAAAGTATATTAAGTCTGGGGCGTTACTGGTAACGCCCCACATAAAGTGCCTTAACTATCATTAAGTCTATTCAATTACAGGCCGTTGCAGTGCAGAGTGCCTTCTGACCTTCTGGTGGTCGAGTGTATCTTCATGGTCGAGTGAATCTCCATGGTCGAGTCCTTCTGGTCAGTCGAGTGGGTTCCTCGTTGGTCGACTGGAAGGTGATCTGTTCTAAGGCTGTCCCTGGGTAGGACATTCCGGTCAGGCCTATGACCCTACCCTAGGTACATGAATCCATCAGCTGCCCCACAAAAGTATATGTCCTCCCGATACAAGAAATCGTGAAGCTCACCTGGTATGGAGGGTGCATGTATGATGTGGTACACCAAAACATCATCTTCGAGGCACAGCTGAAGGACGTCGGCGCGTTGGATCTTCCCAGTGGCACGCTCCGTGTACTCTGTGTCGAGACCGATGACCCTCGTCTCTAGCTTTTCGAGGGAGTTGGATACATTGTTGGTCCACTTCCGAACAACCCTTGGGTGGACGGTGACGGTGGCAACTATGCTCAATGAGCCTTCGACGAGGACATGTTGGATGCTAAAAACCTGCATCTCGATCTCTTTCGCCATTTGGAACCACTAGAACGGAGGGCTATGGTTTGGAGAATTAGGATTAGATGGCTAGTCTAACCGAAGTAGTAGATGATTATTTAAAGAGGTTAAAACAATGTGAATGCAGTGGGGTTTGGATGCAAATGAAGACGAAGAGGAGGTGAAGAAGCCGAGGAAAATCGGTTCCCGATGTAGAAGTAAATGGGAGAAGTGGCATGCAGGCAGTTGATTAGACGGCTAGGTAGACTAAATGAAAAGGCGATGCGGGTAGACTGAGGAGTCGTACATGTTCGTGTACGTGCACATCCTTCTTGATAGGTGGGACCTATGCAAACAGATAAAAAATGCATCATAGCTGGTTCAGAAGGATATTTGCGCGTGCGCGGGAGACACAACATTCTCTGGATAAGGAATACTACCTCCATCTAGGTGAGTAAGTCACCTTATGAAAATCAGGTTTTCCCAAAACCTTTGGCGTGGAACATTAACTTCCTGCTCGATCCCCTCCCAGCCTCATTAGCTAGTGTTCTCTTCCTCTACTGCCGCATTCTACCTTTCCATTTTTCCTCTTCACAAGTGTGGAACGATCTGCATGCCGTCCTTGATGCACCAGAACGACCACTGCGTGCATCGCGACAGGGCGTTGATTGGGCCTGCTTGGAGAGCTGAAAAGGCATCCTTATAACTATGTATTAATTGCTAATTTTGCTTCCATTTGTAACAGTGTCGTGGTTGGAAGTTTTGCTCGTCCCAGTGCTCTTTCTCGTCCAATCTACAGCCACCTAGGCTGCGCTGCTACTCCTAATATGACTTACTCACATAGACGGAGGGAGTACATGGTTATCCTCATCAAAGGCCCATCTTCGCGCTTCCGCATGTACGAGAATTTGGTTCTGCTCACAATATGGATGATACCTGGAGGATGAAGTGAACAGGCATGCTAGCACGGGAGACCTATTTCCACTATACAGTACTAGAGTACTCATGTTCCTACTACTAGTAGTAGTAGTACAACTGTGGTACACTTGATGGTCAAAATACTATTCATCCGGTCCTCGTAGTGAAGTGACAACAACCTGCGCCTGACACTAGTCCAGGCGGCGTGTTCGAGTTACCAAAGTCACACTACTAGGGAAAACCTTATACACAGAAAGTTACTAGTAGCGAGGGTTAAAAACCCTCACTACTGCTACTTACCAGTAGCGCAGGTTTTTAAACCTCGCTACTATTAAGTTGATAGCAGTAGCGCGGGTTTTTAACCCTCACTACTACTAAGCTGTCTCTACCGTGCCCCGTGGGACATGCCATAGTAGTAGCGCGGGTTTTTAACCCTCGCTACTACTAAGTTTGATAGCAGTAGTGTTGGTTTTTAGCCCTCGCTACTACTAAGTGGTGCCATAGTAGTAGCGAGGGGTAAAAACCCGCGCTACTACTAAAGGTCCCATTATCAAACTCTACCCCCCCCCCCCCCCCCCCCCCCGTGGATCGCCTTTTCAGTTTAAAAAAAAATAAAAGAAAATGATGAAAATGGCAAAAAAAATAACAGAAAATAAGTTTCCCATGTGATATGTGGTCTAGTTGTTGGGAAAATTTGCAAATATGAATTTCGAATTTATTTGCAAAATCTCTCGAGAATTTGTAAAAATGGGCATAACTTTTGCATACTAACTCGGATGAAAAAGTTTTTTATATGAAAAATCATCTACTCGAAAAGTTACATCCAAATTTAACCGGGGGAACCCCATTAAACATTTTCAAAATCCTCAAAAACCAAACAGAAAAAAAGTTATGGGGCTTTTTAAGATCTGGAGGCAAAAAAATTCATCAAATTTCAGTTTTTTTAAATTTTTGTTAAATCTGGTCAAACTATGGTCAAACTAATTATTCAAGAATATTAGTGTTACTAAATAATTATTTTAGTTTTTTTGAATTTTGGTCAAATCTGGTCAAACTATGGTGAAACTATGGTCAAACTAATTATTCAAGAAATATTAGTATTACTAATTTTTTAGAACAATAGTTTCAAACTCAAACAGTGAAATGCGTGACTTCATGCTCAAGCTAAATTCCTGAGGTTAATAGGATTGACATCTTACTATTGTCAGGAAAACAACAAGTGCAGACTTGGAAACGAGGGAGAATAGAACCTGGAAGTTAAGCGTGCTCAGGCTGGAGTAGTGAGAGGATGGGTGACCGTCCGGGAAGTTAGAAGATTTGGAATGATGAGGGGTGATTAGAGATTAAATTGAGCAGCGATGAGGGGTGATTAGAGATTTTAGGTTAAAATAATTCAGAAATTTGAAAATTAGGGGTAAAATAGAATATTTTTTTCGTAAAAATTCAAAATAAAAAATCAGAGATTAGAGATTAGTAGTAGTGCGGGTTTTTACCCACGCTACTACTAATAGACGTAATACTAGCGCGGGTGGCACCCGCGCTACTGCTATACGTTAGCTGTAGCGCCTTATTAGTAGCGCCGGCCTCCATGCTACTAATAGGCCCAAAACCCGCGCTACTGCTAGGCTTTTCCCTAGTAGTGTCAGCCTCACCCTGTGCACTGTGCAGTCTGTCGCCGCCGCTGTACAGCACATTAGCATGCCTTGCCTTGTCTCCCTCTCCCCTCCCATAGAACCACTCCATCTCCATCTCCATCTTACTGTGCCCCCGTGTACCGTGGCCTCGCTCGCCTTCCCCAGTACCACTATTCCCTCGCTAGCCGCATCAGCACGAACAACCTTCTCCCCCGTAAATCAAGCCCCCCCAAAACCCCACCTACCGAACTCCACCATGGCCGAACGCGAATTGCGCAGCATCCATATGAGCCGCGATTGGAGCAATCTCCCCAGTGACATCCTCGACCTCTGTTGTTCGTGTATGGATATGGTGAGCACCCTGCGGCTGGCTGCATGCTTGAGGGACATGCACACGACCATCATCGAAGCGAGGCCTAAGCTTTTGAAGACACCATGCTTGTTGCTATCTGGTCTTGCGAGATTGGCTCACCATGATACGGAGGCGTACATGATGCCCCTCGACTTCAATCCGATCTCCATTAGCCGAAACTTCTTTGCAGGTATGTAGTGGGTCGTCGTATGTCGGTGTACAAAAGTAGGGGCTCTCTTTTTTACCCCTTTACTTGTGCACCGGTAGTCAGAGCCGCACCCGTGGCCACACTTAGCAGGGCAGAGGAGGGAAGACAAAGGCGCAAGACAATCAAAGCTACGCCAAGACCAGAGACACAAAAAGCAAGAGGGCGAGGTAGACTCCCCCGGAAAAGACCGTTGCCGGGGCAGCCTCCGCAGCCCTGCCAAGATCCTTGTTGGGGCAACTTGCCCAGCGCCAGCAGAGCGTGCCACCCTTGAGCCCAAGGGTTCCAACGCCATTGGCAACATTGGAACCAAGGCTCGGGAGGTGCCTCCACGGTGGCATGCAGATCTTCGTGAAGATCATAAACACACAAGATCAGATGAGGACCAGAAGACGGCGATCATCGGCAAGATCCTTGCCGAGGAAATCCACGAGACCTCTGGCAAGATCCTTGCTGGGGACGACCGCGATGTCAGGGCAAGACCCTTGCTGGGACCCCGGCAAGACCCTTGCTGAGGACGTCAGCGGGGCTGCGGCCAGGCCCACATCTGCCAAGACTCCACCGCTGTTCCCATACAGCTGCCAGCTCAGCCAGCTAGGGGAGCACCTGTGTGGCGACGTGCGGCCTCTAGAATGACTCAGCAAGCACTTGCGTCGTGGCATGTAGATCTTCGAGAAGACTCTACCACGGCACCAGCCCAGCGGACAGCCAACGTGGCACTGCAATGCCTCATCAGCTCGGACGCGCGTCAGAGCCAGGTGAGGCGGCGCCAAATGGGACGGGCTTCATTGCCGTCCCCAATAAAGCAAGAGGACACCTAAGTAGTGCATTTAATGTGTTTTTTCCTGTGATGTCAGGCGATAAACTTGTACACTGTATACACTTTCCCCTCATGTGTGCCACTGTGGTGTCCCCTTTGAGCTATAGAAGGAGGCTCGAGGCATACTCACGAGGGATTCAGATCTTTTGAACAAGCCACATGCCATAGCTAGTTCAAGAACTCAAGAACACTCAAATATACACAAAAGCAGGACTAGGGTATTACGCATCCTCGCGGCCCGAACCTGGGTAAACGATCTTTGTGCTGACTCCTAGACACACTCTTTCCACAACCTCGCGCCCGCCGACCGTAGTAGGGATTCCAGCGATCCCATTGGTGTCATTTTCCACCGACACCGTACATCATTTCCCTCGACTTCGATCCGATCACCATCGCCCGAAACTTCTTGGCATGTATGTACTGGGTTGGCATGAACTCCCACTAGATGTCTGCCTTCAGAGAAGACGGTAAAAAGTTGGTGCCCATGAACTTCCAGACCTCCCATGAGATTATCCTTCCTCTGTTGGATTATATAGAGTTTTACCATCGCGGTCCAAGTCATCTAGATTACCACGTCAGTTAGACGGACCTTGTTTTGCAGACGATTGTAATCTGCTAAGTGCCCACACGACATGCGGATTATGCAGACTTCAAGCTAATTGCCTTGTTCGACCGTGGAATCTCCTATCTTTACGCCGGTGCCTTCTTTAGCTGGAGACAACTCAGCTCGCAGTGGATCATCGTCAAAGCTGATACACAATGGCATCATCTACGCGATCGACAAAGAAGATGGCACCACGTATTGCTGGGACGGCGCGTGTAAGTTGTTTCTGTATCATGTTAATGATGACGCCATGACATTGTTTGAACTTTTTGTGATGATTGGCATATCCCTGTTTGAGCAGAATTTGAGTAGAACTATGGCAATGTATTAGAGACGCCATAAATCAGCTATATTTGGAATGAGTTAATTCATATTGTAATCTATATACTACTACTAAATATGAGTGTGTATCAATGGCCATGTTAGTTTCCTCATTTTCATGATGTTGGTTTCATCTAACCATACATTAGGGAAGTAAATATGCATATGGAGAACTCAATATTTGGAAGTAGTGAAATCATGTGATGCTTACCATGTGTACATACCTATGTTCGCCCTTCAGCAATCAATGGCTAGAATAATATCCTCACAAAAATTTGCCCACAGAACACGAGTATATAACAATGCATGGTCTATTAATTACCTTGAAGAATTTGTTTGTGAGGACAGAACATGATTACATAACATGCATGACATGGTAGTTTCCTGTGAAGAATCGATTGCGAGATAACATGAGTATAACCATGCATGGCACTTCTGTATTTTCGAACCCACTATACATTTCCTTGTATTTTCCTCCCAGTTCCAATAGGGACATATCAATGTTGTTTCTTGCATTATCCTACTCATACTGTAAACAATGCTGATCTTACATTAACAATGCCTGTCCTTTTTGATATTATGCAGTGTCCCTATAGTTACTGCCCTTTGTAATCACACCACCTTTGCCAAAAACAAGGAAGTACAACTGGTTCCTCGCTCAATCAGACGACGACAAAAGACTGATGATCATTCGGACACATGAGCCAGAAAAGTTATATTGCAAAAACCCCACTGTATACAAGCACCGTGAAATACGCGAGTATCCGGATAGTGGATGTTATATCTATGAGCAGGATACCAACTTGTTGGGGCCTTCGGGATTTTTTAGTTGGAGGCGGGTAAACAGCCTTGGTTCACACTCTATGTTTCTCGGACTCAATTATCCGATTAACCAGGAGATCACCGTTGGCAAGGACCTTGATGGCAGAGAGGCTCTATTTGCTATGGAAAACTGTATCTACACGGCAAGCCCTAGGAGTTCGGGAGCAAACTCCCCTGATTGTCAACGATATAGCCTACAGCCAAAAGAAGGTGAGAATGACAAAGGCATCCAGATTAACTTTGATCCTTGGATGTCTCAATTACGACAGGTAGTGATGTGGTTCAAGCCTTCAGGTTGATAGGTAATTGGGTTGTTGCGTCGAAAGGGTGGAGTACTGGTGTCTCCGGGTCACTGGTCACTGAAGCGGGGCGGCAAATTATGATGGTGTTGGATCATCTCTTCGAATGAATTTGTTGTCTTTGCTGCTTATTCTGGATGGGTAGTTCTTTCTTTTGTTATGCATATTCCTTGTCATTTGGTCATCCTCGTCTATGTCACTCTTACTATGTAATAGTTGCTCTGTTTAGAATGTCATTCTCGTCTGGATCACGAGAGTCTGAGCACTGCAGATGGGTGCGTTTTGGTGGTGTAGCAAGATTTCTTATGAACTATCATGTCTTGTTGTTTATGTCAGTAGTAGTCACTAGTCAGTGTTTGAATGTTGTATATATCGTTGTTTCGAACTGTTTATTGTCTCAAACTACTGGTGGGCTAAATGAGGGCATCACCATTCTCCAGTGTTTAGAGTATATCTCCTTTTTTCAAGTTATATAATTTGAGCTCAATGTCTTTTCGATGATGTACACTTGTTTGGGCCAGTGAGGTGTCGTTGAATATGGGATGAGTAGTAACGCAATACCAAACAGGTCAATTATGACTCTCAGGTCGGGCTCTCAAAAGATCCTCAAAAAAAAGGCCGGGCTCTCCAGAAAAGAAAGAATAAGGACACTTAGGCCGACATGTGGGCGCCACTGGTGTTTTCGTGCGCTTGCGCACCTAGAGCATATTGGCGCGTGTTCGAAATTCATGCTACCTTTTCACCCCCAATCTCCCGCCCCTCCCTCACCTCTGGAATCTCGATTCCTATTCTAGTTCCCCCAAATCCCCCTACTATACTCCCTGTACTCAAGTGCACTATCATGTCACCGGTCAACGCGGATCTCCAAGCCGGAGATCCTGAGGTCCGTCCTGCCTTCGGTCGATGCGTGCTGTCGCTCAACAGTGGCATGGCGGCGCTTGACGACCAGTTTGCCGGCAAAGTGCTAATGGTAACCATCAACAGTGACCGGCCTCCCGTCTCGCCGGACGACCTTGTCAAAGCTCTTGGCATTGCGCGCGGCATCCAAATAAGTGACTTGCTTGTCGAAGTCTGTCCGCTACCGGCTGATTTCTTCGTCAGGTTCCAGACAACTTTCGACTGCACTTGTGTGTTCAAATCTTCCTAGTGTTTGTTCTACGATGGCGCGCTGGTGAGCTTTGATTGGTGGCACCCAGGATGGGGCTCGGTGCCCTCTGCGCCTGAGTTTTTAACAAAGCTTACCTTCCACGGCATGCCTCGACGTGCTTGGAACGGCGAGTCCATGAATGAGCTTATCAACGACCTTGGAGGTGAGCTCGTAAGTATGTTTGTTCCTCCAGACAGCTGGGCTTTGACGGTTATGGCATGGAGGAAGAAGCCGTCCACCATACCGAAGGTGATTGCTATTGAGATACCGGTGCAGAAACTGGGGTTGTACTATTCATGGCCACCAAGGCCGCCGTGGACCATGTTAGGGATGTACCTGTATCGTGTGTTCGTACATGTCGAAGAAGTGGTCAATCCATCAATCGAAGTACTGCCGCTACCACCAGTGTCAGGGTCCATTGATGATGTCCATTACAGGAGTCAATGTCATACTTTCCCTGTGTTGCTTGGAACGATGGATGGCATAGGGCCTACTCCATCATGAGGCGGAGGCCACTGCTTCTTTGGGAGAAGAGGCAGGGTTGGCTTCCTGGATGTGCTCTAATTTGAGGTAACAACTGAATCTTGTCAGATACTAGTTAAATCCGAGCTATGGGTGTGAAGCACTGATGTGCTAGTACATTTGATTATGACATGTTCTAATTTTGTACCTGAACATTTTTTAGAAAGGGTTGTACGTTAACTTAATGTGCTAGCAGAACTTATTGTGTTGTCTGTCTATTTTCTTTGCATAGCATTCAAGATATTTCTCCGTCATTGATAAAGACGATGAACCATTATGTATGAGTTCGTTGGTTTCAACATAGCCCTACCCGTAGTGATCCACTGCTTCCATCCTGATTGTGCCACCTGCGTAAAATTTTGTATGCAAGTTCATTGTGCTATGATGTTCTATATGATTGTGTCAACTATATAAGTTTTTACTGAGCATCAGCAATGCATATGACTGAAAGATGTTTTTACGAGCATCGACCGATGGGCCTCCCTCTCTCTCTCTCTCTCTCACACGCGCGCGCGCGCGCGCACACACACATGCACACACGCACAAGTGGGACCAGTTGAATTATTTCTTTGCTTGTGACAACTTTTAATTAGGTTCCACTGTAATCTAACTTTTTTCTTAAGTTATTAATTGAGCTCAGAGACTTCAAAAAGTTGTATAGATGCCTTGTTTGGGCCTTTCCCGCGTCGCTGAATGTTGGTTGAGTAGCCATGTTAGGTTGTACTGTACTAAACAGGCCTTTTTTCAACATCAGCAATGCAACTGGGCCAACAGTTGTACACAATATCCGGGTCAACTTGTTATTCTCCGCCCCGCTGGGCTGCAAACTTTCCTAGGAGGTATGCATTAGGCTTAACAAGAAAATGGAGTTTAAGAAATAATAAATGGGATGTAATTATAATAACTGCGCAGTAACTATAAAAAATGCACCAAACGTGTAATTTTGATTAAAAAATATATTATTTTTGAAATTTGGAAATTTTAATTTCATTACTTGTTGCACGCGCAATATTTCATTGGATTTTAACGTAATATTACTTTATTTTGAAATTATATTTAATCTAACTAGAAATTTCGGATAAAAATATTTCGGATCCCATCAAAATGTGGGAATTTTTTTTGAATTCTATTTTGAGCAGTTGGTTGAAATTATTAATCGTTGTCCTAGCTAGAAGTTCGGTTGTACTTTTAACAAACTATAAATGGGTTGTAGTAAATTCCATTAGAATTACAAAATGGGCTGTATATTCTTACAAATCGCAAATGGGCTATATGTTCTCTACCACACACTTGTGGGCCTTCGAAGTTGACGCGTCCCCTAAAAAACTAAGTTGACGCGTATGCAAGGCTTTGTCAACAACACACGGTTCTAGCAGCTATGGCAGTTGGATGTTCATCCAATGGATGTCGTGCTTCTTCTTCAATCTCGGATATTCTTGCTTCAGCCGCCCAAAAAATGATTCCTCCCCCTGGCATCTGGGGTGCACCGTTTCGGAGGCTGACCTGTGGGCCTACTAAGTTGACGCGTACCAAGGGCTTTGTCAACTTAGTCAATATAAACGATTCTAGCTGTAGTGACCGTACGATGTCCATCCAACGGCCGTAGTGCTTCTTCAACCTCTGGTCTTCTTGCTCCAGCCACCCACAACAGCGTCGATCGTACCACGTGCTCCAGCCTCCCGTAGCCGGTTGTGATGCCGCGGAGGCCTCACCGCCCCCTACTACTCCCACCGCTGGCCAGGCCATCCCTCTAGTCACCCACACCCCTTGTTATTCTGCGGCGATGGCAGCCTCACACCGCAGTCGAACCAGTGAACCCTCGTACTCCTCTCCGCGCGGGCTTCCATTGTCGCGTCTTCCCCGGCTCCGCGTTGTCCTCTTCCTAGGCCTCGCTGCCGTCCACCGCCCTGGTGCTCTCAGTGCGGCGTGGTCAATGTGGTGAATGACCGACTTCCATCGGAAGAGTACTGTACGTGGAGAGGCTGACAGTTGGGTCCACGGCAGCCGCAAGGAAGTGCCTCCTTATTACGCGCAAAATAATTATTCATCCACCTAACAGCGGGGACCCACCGGATGGGCCACCATATTTCGCAAAAAAATGATTCCATCCTGACTGCTGGGACCCACCAGCTACATCTTCGCACACAAGGAAGTGCGTCCGGGCAAAAAAATGATTCGCTCCCCTGACTGCTGGGACCCACCAGCTACATCTTCGCACGCAAGGAAGTGCGTCCGGGCAAAAAAACAATTCGCCCCCCTGACTGTTGGGTCCCACCAGCTACATATTCACACGCAAGGAAGTGCCTGATAGTCGGGACCCACCTGGTCAAAGCGTATGTAGCGTTGTCATTCTGGTCGCGAAGAACGTGTACGTACAGACTGGTCGATGTAGAGGCGCGCACGTGTCGTAGTAGAGGCGCGCACGTAGAATGTGCACGTACGTACAGTGGCCAGGGTGCAAGAAAGTAAAAACGGCCACGTACGTACATACGGGCGGGGTCTCGAAGGCCTACTCGCGCATACGTACGGCCAGGGCTCGTGTACATGGCTGGGTCGGAACGGAGAAGTTGGGTCGTCGTCGTGTTCATGGGGAGGCAACTGAATGCGTCGTGTTCATGGGGAGGCAACAGAACATGTGGGAGCCAACCGGCTTGGATGGAACAGCTGATGGAAACGAGGCATGCCGTACCGCAGAACGGAGGAAACGGCCTTGTGTTCGACCAGCCATGTTCGAAACGGGATCCTATTCATCAGGAGGGGTCTGGCATACTGCAAAACGGAGGAAGCGGACTTGTGTTGGACCTCCTATAGTTGAAACGGGGTCCTCTTGATCGGGAGGGGTGTGGCTACCGCAAAACGGAGGAAACGGACTTGTGTTGGAGCGCTACGGTCGAAACGAGGGTCATGTTCATCGGGAGCGGTGTGGCGTACCGCAAAACGGGGCTCCATAGAATACTGTTCATCTCCACCATCGACCTCCTCCAGCCTCCACGGGCTATTGTTCATCCACCTGCGACTGTTCATCCACGGGCTCCTGTTCATCAGCCTCCACCGCACATTACTCCACCGGCTACTGTTCAACCAACTGTAACGCCCCGGATACAACTTTCCATATTCGTAACTCCAACTATTGCCTTTTCCGGAGATGCTATATGATATTTCCTTCGTGGTTGGGTTTTTGTCGTATGTTTTGCTTTTTGTTCTTGTTATGCATCTCGACTCATGTCATCATCTACATTTCATCCGCATGTTCTTCAAAACTTGCATCCGTTCGGGTTTCCCCAGTTCTCTCCGTTGTCCGTTCTGAGCACGACCACACTCACACGCGCCCGCGGCACCTTCGAAATATTATTTTATAAGTGGCATAAAAATGTTCTCGGAATGGGTTGCAACTTGTCATGCGGTCTTATTATAGTGTAGGCAGGCCACCTGCCAAGTTTCGTCGCATTCGGAGTACATTTGATAGCCCAACCGTTAAATATATAGCGGCACCGTCGCCAATTCATTTGTCGGACGTTTCGGTCTCCCAAATCGTGCCGGGCTGCATTTCTCCTCTCTCTCCTATCAGCCCAAGCCTCTCTCTCACACAGCCCACTAGCCCACCTATCTAACCCCCTCCGCTCCGGACCATTGGATCCGGATCATCCCCTTACGTCTATAAAACATCCCGTTTTCTTATTTGGACCCTCCTAGTATATATTTTTTCTCGATCATCCGATTTAAATCGGAGGGACCAAATAGCCCTAACCAAAAATCCACTTGCTATATAAAGATCAACCCTAAAATCTAGGGACATGTCCCTCAGCCCCTTCCGACCGCCGCCACCTGCAGGAGCGCCATGGACGCCCGTGCGAGCTTCCCTGCCTCCTTTGTCCTCCCGCCGTCCGAGCTCCGGTGAGCCACCCGCAGGCCGTGCCCCTCGCCTCTGCCCTTCTCCTTCCTCCCCATCGCTCCTCTTCTCCCCCTCTCATGGTCTCTCCCCCGTGGATCACAGGGACCTCGCCTCCACCGGGAATCGCCAGGTCCGGCGACCCTTCGATCAAATCCGGTCGCCCTCACCTTCGCCGCTGCCTTGCTCCTGCATCGAGCCGCTCCAAGCCGCCGCTGCATCCCCTGTGCATTGTTGGGCTACCCGGATTCGGCCCAGTGTAGTTTTTTTCCCGTCTGCGATTTTGCCTCCAGAGACTGCAGTTTTACAGAAAAGCCCTTCATGTTCATGCATTTAATAACTAAATAACCATGCATCATATTAAAATGTTTTCAACATGTAAAATGCTTAGAATTTCATCTAGTTTCATAATATGCCACTTTCATCCATGTTTAAAATGTTTAAAATGTTGTTTGTTTAAATTTGCATAAATCACATGCTAAAATGATTTATTTCATAACTAATTAACCGGAGCTCCGAATTTAATAAACTTTATATGTAAATGGGGTGGAAAAATGCCTAGATTAACATGGTGCACTTTATTTTCCTGTTTAACAACAACAAAATTGTGTTTAGGGCAGAACAGTACCAAAACTAAAATATGGACATGAGGATTTTCCGGAATTGTTGTTTGTTACTTCCGGCCTCATTTAAACTTGCCTAGTTAGGTAGTTTTCTTATGCTTCACCTCTTGCCATGTTTAACAACATTTAATATTGTTGGGTACCTCAACAAGATTAAACTAAATATGTCAATGTGATGTGTTGTCAATATGCAACTCGTTGCATATTGAGCTCCACTTAACTTGTAGTGTTGGTTGTGCATATTGCCATGCCATGCCTCATTAACCTGGACATGCATCATACTTGTTCGTGCATCATGCCATGATTATGCTCATGCATTTACCATGTTGTTTGTTCCTTTCCGGTGTTGCTTCTTAGTTCCGGTAATGTTGCGATTGTGAGGATTCAGTTCGGCTTCGCCCGTTCGTCTTCTTCATGGACTCGTTCTTCTTCCGTGCGGGATCTCAGGCAAGATGACCGCTACCCTGGATCTCACTACTATCATTGCTATGCTAGTTGCTTCGTTCTATCGCTTTGCTGCGTTACCTATCACTTGTTTATCAAGCCATCCCAAATTGCCATGAACCTCTAACCTTTGACACCTTTCCTATGCAAACCATTGTTTGGCTATGTTACTGCTTTGCTCAGCCCTCTTATAGCGTTGCTAGTTGCAGGTGAAGTTGAAGATTGCTCCATGGTGGACAGGATTTTGGTTGGGATATCACAATATCTCTTATATTATTAATGCATCTATATACTTGGTAAAGGGTGGAAGACTCGGCCTTTTGCCTGGTGTTTTGTTCCACTCTTGCCGCCCTAGTTTCCGTCATACCGGTGTTATGTTCCCGGATTTTGCGCTCCTTACGCGGTCGGGTGATTTATGGGACCCCCTTGACAGTTCGCTTTGACTAAAACTCCTCCAGCAAGGCCCAACCTTGGTTTTACCATTTGCCTCACCACCACCTATACTTTTACCTTGGGAGTCGCTCTCTCGAGGGTCATCTTTATTTTAGGCCCCCCGGGCCAGTGCTTGTCTAAGTGTTGGTCCAAACTGAGCAGCTTGCGGGGCCACCTTGAGGCAACTCGAGGGCTGGTTTTACTCGTAGCTTGACTTATCCGGTGTTGCCCTGAGAACGAGATATGTGCAGCTCCTATCAGGATTGTCGGCGCATCGGGCGGCTTTGCTAGTCTTGTTTTACCATTGTCGAAATGTCTTGTAAACCGAGATTCCGAGTCTGATCGGGTCTTCCTGGGAGAAGGTCTATTCCTTCGTTGATCGCAAGAGCTTGACATGGGCTAAGTTGGGACACCCCTGCAGGGTATAATCTTTCGAAAGCCGTGCCTGCGGTTATAGGCAGATGGGAATTTGTTAATGTCCGGTTGTAGATAACTTGACACCAGATCCGAATTAAAAGGCAATAACCGCGTGTGTAGCCGTGATGGTCTATTTTCGGCGGAGTCCGAGAAGTGAACACGGTTTCTGGGTTATGTTTGACGTAAGTAGGAGTTCAGGATCACTTCTTGATCATTGCTAGTTCACGACCGTTCCGCTTGCTCTCTTCTCGCTCTTATTTGCGTATGTTAGCCACCATATATGCTTAGTCGCTGCTGCAGCCTCACCACTTTACCCGTTCCTTTCCCTTTTAGCTTTGCTAGTCTTGATACCCATGGTAATGGGATTGCTGAGTCCTCGTGGCTCACAGATTACTACAACAATAGTTGCAGGTATAGGTTATGCGATGATCATGACGCGAGAGCGATGCTTGCTTGCTTGAGCTCTTCTTCTGCTTCTTCTTCGATCAGGGATAGGTTCCAGGTCGGCAACCTGGGCTAGCAGGGTGGATGTCGTTTGAGTTTCTGTTTGTGTTTCATCCGTAGTCGGATGATGATCTTATGTATGATGATGTTGTATTCATGTGGCATTGTATGCCTTATGTATGTATCCTCATCTATTATGTAATGTTGATGTAATGATATCCACCTTGCAAAAGCATTTCCATATGCGGGTCTATCCTTGGTGGGACCTTCGAGTTCCTTTTGGATAGGGTCGCATATTGGGCGTGACAAGTTGGTAATCAGAGCCTCGACCGACCATAGGAGCCCCCTTGATTGTTGGCCGTTGTTGAGTCTAGAAGAAAACTATTTTGAGTCTTAGGATTATATATATCGGAGAGTAGGGATTCTTTTTACTCCTCAGCCCCTTCGTTGCTCTGGTGAGGTCTCTTGACGTAGATGTTTTGACGTTTCTCTCCTCAAATTTCACTAAAAAAAATTTAGGATCACGCGGGTATCTTGGAATCATTCCGATGGTTTTGTGACGAGAACATTGTTCTTGGTGCCTCCTGCCTATTTATGTGGCTTTGACCTGGGGAGTCGAGCTCTGAGGTGTTGTCGTCACAATTTTATCGTTGCAGTTCTGGAATACCTGAGTTTTGCCGACATCGAAAATCTCTTTTATGCAGTTGTTGGTGAGATAACCTCGACGTCACCCAGTACTGGGGAGTTCGGGAGTATTGCCATAACTCGTATAACGGATGCTTTTCGAAGGTTGAGGTACACGATTTCCGGAGTTTTGTTGGTTATGTGTTGACGGATGGATACAGCTGGATGTAGGGATTGTTAGTTTGGGTGATATATATTGCTTCCCCTGTATCCCCAACACCAGATTGCATAACCAGAAAGTTTCGACAGTTTTATAGGTGGGAATTCAAGTAGCTCCTAGAATATCTTTCCGACAGATGCATGATATGGGATTGGGTAAATCTCTATCATATGTATTTGTTCCGGCTTATTCTGCAAGCCAAATCCTTTGTTTTGTTTTATTTGTGGTATTCGAGTTGCTTCGAAGTCAAATGTTGAATCCATACCTTTCCTAAACGGTGTTCTCATATTGCTATGTGAATACTAATCCTTTTTGATCATTGAGGTTGTCATGTTAATTCTTTTCCAACCGGGGCGCTTCTCTTCGAGATGATCCCATCATTCTCCCCATCCGCAAGATCAATTCTAAGTTTTCTCAACGGTGTTTGTTTCGTTAATCCCAAGTTGTCTTTGTTTTTCCCCACCCTCCCACCCCTTTTCTTCAAGGACTCATATATTATAATCAAGTATCCATTTACTCATGTGAAGTCTCTTCACTCTTTTCAATCATTGTTTTGATCCGGTGATCCCTCGTGAAGATGCTCACGAGCTTCAAGTTCATCATTCTTCATTCTCGTATTCTTCTCCGGTGGATCCAATTCAAGCTTTCAGTGTTGATCATATTCCTTTCCTCGTGTCAAATGCTTTCTCATGCCGGTGCACCTCTCAATCACTCATCTCTCGCTTTCCATTTGTTCCGGTGTGCTGAAGATATCTCGGAAGATTCGTGTTATCATTCCTACTCTGTCTTAGATATCTCGAGGTTGTTATCTCTTTTGAGCCATTTAATTCAATCGGTGCAATCCCCACTTTCAATCAATCATTCAACGGTGTATCTTTTGAGTGGGCCCTAACCCACAGGTCTTTTCCCAGGATCTTACCTGACTCTTCTAATTCCCCCGGAGTTATTCTCAATTCATTTCAAAGTTTGACGTAAGAATGAATTTTCATCAGTCATATTCCTTCTCCAAGATCGCTTTCAGAATATTTTCATTGTTGATTCAACCTTTCTATTCTTCATTTCGGAGTATCTCAACAATTCATGGTGGTTCTCATCATCTTTGTCAACATTTGAAGACCAAAGAAGTGTTTCCTCTAAATCTTGCTCCATTCTCTTCAAGATTCATGGTTCTAGCTTGATGCCATCCTCTCATAATTGTTTTCGATTGTGAGAATTCTTTTCAACCATCCGACGCATTTCAGGAGTTGGTTCCTTTCTTGTTAATCCGAATGCCATCATTTCTGAATATTACTCATTCTCAACCTTCAACTCTTGTTCTCCAAATCTAACCGGTGCATCATTCAAATATCCTCTAACCAGTTCATGATCTCTTTGTTCTCATGTATCTAAATCCCCTCAAGTATCTTCATTTGTTTTCCAATTCTTCCCGGTGAATTGTGCCTTTGTTACTTTCTTTTTCAATCCTTATGGTGGTTCGTTCTAGATTTCTCTTCCTTCGTTATTGTATCAATTCATTCGTTCTTTCGTTGTTTTCAATCCTACCGGTGGCTCGTTGAAGACCTTCCCAAGTTTGCGCTATATCTTTCTTAATCCTTTCTACGAGAATAAGTAGTGTGCCAAATCCATTGCTTGTCATCAATTGAATTTGATGAAGGTTAAGCATACAATAAATCTTATTCTTATTTCCTTGAGGTGATTCAATTCTTTTATTTCCGGAGTTCCAAGTTTTCTTGGTTATATCGTCGTAAAGCTCCATCTAAATCATCGCAAGGCTTCACCTTGTGTTTTTCAACTTCTCCTTCTTTTTATCATCCTTTTATTACCGGAGTTCTTCATGGAGGCTATACATGGTGGTTCGTCAAGGATTCTTTTCATTCTTCATTGTGCTTCAAGTTTTCTCTCGAAGTTATGATCCGTTAAGCCATACTTCAAAATAAACATGGTGCTCAACACATGTTTTGTTTTGAGGAGTTCAAGCATTCTTCATCTTGCATTCCAAAGTGCAATTATTTCTACCTTAT
Source organism: Triticum timopheevii (assembly GCA_963921465.1). NCBI lineage: Eukaryota > Viridiplantae > Streptophyta > Magnoliopsida > Poales > Poaceae > Triticum > Triticum timopheevii. The sequence goes on along the minus strand of OY997266.1, from coordinate 446,193,577 downwards.
CTTTTGAGGTGGTGTTATGTCACTCTTGACAATTTCATTCTTGTTTCATGATTCATATGTTGTCAAGAATGAGGTAGTTAAACCCATCAACTCCTTCGAGCATGAGTTCTTCTCAGTCCATCAATCTCTTCATTGGAGTTATCTTGTGTCAGATTTCACTTAAAGCCTTCCCTAAGGAATGTTGCTATTGTGGTGCTTATCAATGATCCAAGTTTTCTCCTATCCTCTCGGCGAAAGCAGTTTTCATCTCTTCTTTGATCTCAAACAAGCAATTGTTTTCGTTAGTGGCCGGTTGTCACCTCATAGTCTTGAGATGATTTCCATAAGCCCACTACAAGCTTATTCTTTTTGTTGTTGGTTTTCCAACAACTCTGTAATAACCTTCTTGGAAGGGTGCTTTCCAAGCTCATTTGTGGCAGAAGTTGGCATTTTCTTCTTCATTCTGTTATTCCAATGATCTATCTTCTATTCCTTCTTTCGGAGGCAATGTGATATTGCTCTCTTCACCCATCATCTCGTTTTATCAAGATCATGTCATTTTCATGCTTATCCATTTAACCGGCGTGTCGTGTTTTCATTCGAGTTCCCTCATCTTATCAAGTTTCGCCTCCTTCCTCAACCGGAGAGCTGTCTGAAATCTTTCTTACCCCTTGTGCCATTCTTTCAATAGTTCCGGAGGTAGTGTGTTGTTGATCTCATCAAGTATCCTCTCATCTTGTAAGTTCATGTTCAATTCCTTCCATTTACAGTCGGAGTGTTGTCCAAATTATATCATTATTATTCATTCTTATCTCGTTTCAACCAGAGTGGTTTCAATTCCTTCTTGTCCATTAAACTCCTGATTTGTGTCTTTGCAACCTCCAAGGTTCACATGGTGCCCCTTGTTTCTATTCTCTACCAAAGTGCTCTCAACTGTATTCAATTCCGTTGTGTTCTTTCTTTCAACTTTTCAACCTCTCAAGGTTCTTTGGTTTCACTCTTTGGTCGAAGAAGCAACTTAGTTTTACCGCTTATCTTCCTCTTCCTTTTCCCTCCCGTGCCATCCTAGATCTCGGGACGAGATCCTTCGTAGTGGTGGAGTGTTGTAACGCCCCAGATACAACTTTCCATATTCGTAACTCCAACTCTTGCCTTTTCCGGAGATGCTATATGATATTTCCTTCGTGGTTGGGTTTTTGTCGTTTGTTTTGCTTTTTGTTCTTGTTATGCATCTCGTCTCATGTCATCATCTGCATTTCATCCGCATGTTTTTCAAAACTTGCATCCGTTTGGGTTTCCCCAGTTCTCTCCGTTGTCCGTTCTGAGCCCGACCACACTCGCACGCGCCCGCGGCACCTTCAAAATATTATTTTATAAGTGGCATAAAAATGTTCACGCAATGGGTTGCAACTTGTCATGCGGTCTTATTATAGTGTAGATAGGCCGCCTGCCAAGTTTCGTCGCATTTGGAGTACATTTGATAGCCCGACCGTTAAATATATAGCGGCACCGTCGCCGGTTGATTCGTTGGACGTTTCGGTCTCCGAAATCGTGTCGGGCTGCATTTCTCCTCTCTCTCCTATCAGCCCAAGCCTCTCTCTCACACAGCCCACTAGCCCACCTATCTAACCCCCTCCGCTCCGGACAGTTGGATCTGGATCATCCCCTTACGTCTATAAAACATCTTCGTTTTCTTATTTGGACCCTCCTAGTATATTTTTTTTCTCGATCGTCCGATTTAAATCGGAGGGACCAAATAGCCCTAACCAAAAATCCACTTGCTATATAAAGATCAACCCTAAAATCTAGGGACATGTCCCTCAGCCCCTTCCGACCGCCGCCACCTGCAGGAGCGCCATGGACGCCCGTGCGAGCTTCCCTGCCTCCTGTGTCCTCCAGCCGTCCGAGCTCCGGTGAGCCACCCGCAGGCCGTGCCCCTCGCCTCTGCCCTTCTCCTTCCTCCCCATCGCTCCTCTTCTCCCCCTCTCATGGTTTCTCTCCCGTGGATCACAGGGACCTCGCCGCCACCGGGAATCGCCAGGTCCGGCGACCCTTCGATCGGATCCGGTCGCCCTCACCTTCGCCGCTGCCTTGCTCCTGCATCGAGCCGCTCCAAGCCGCCGCTGCATCCCCTGTTTCGAGCGACAGAGCACAACGGGTCATGCCCGCGTTGACCAGTCGCCTCGCTCATCCAGCGCCTCGTCCCGCTCCTCGCTCGTCGACCACGACCACGCCTGGGCCGCATCTCGCGCAAGGCCCAGCCGCGCCCCTTCAGCCATCCAGCCCAGCAGATCCGGGCCTAAAGCCCATGGGTGAGCAACCCGAGCCCCCCTGTGCACTGTTGGTCTACTCAGGTTCGGCCCAGTGTAGTTTTTTTTCCCGTCTGCGATTTTGCCTAATTATTCCAGAGACTGCAGTTTTATAGAAAAGCCCTTCATGTTCACGCATTTAATAACTAAATAACCATGCATCATATTAAAATGTTTTCAACATGTAAAATGCTTAGAATTTCATCTAGTTTCATAATATGCCACTTTCATCCATGTTTAAAATGTTTAAAATGCTGTTTGTTTAAATTTGCATAAATCACATGCTAAAATGATTTATTTCATAACTAATTAACCGGAGCTCCGAATTTAATAAACTTTATATGTAAATGGGGTGGAAAATGCCTAGATTAACATGGTGCACTTTATTTTCCTGTTTAACAATAATAAAATTGTGTTTAGGGCAGAATAGTACCAAAACTAAAATATGGACATGAGGATTTTCCAGAATTGTTGTTTGTTACTTCCGGCCTCATTTAAACTTGCCTAGTTAGGTAGTTTTCTTATGCTTCACCTCTTGCCATGTTTAACAACATTTAATATTGTTGGGTACCTAAACGAGATTAAACTAAATATGTCAATGTGGTGTGTTGTCGATATGCAACTCGTTGCATATTGAGCTCCACTTAACTTGTAGTGTTGGTTGTGCATATTGCCATGCCATGCCTCATTAACCTGGACATGCATCATACTTGTTCGTGCATCATGCCATGATTATGCTCGTGCATTTACCATGTTGTTTGTTCCTTTCCGGTGTTGCTTCTTAGTTCCGATAATGTTGCGATTGTGAGGATTCGGTTCGGCTTCGCCAGTTCGTCTTCTTCATGGACTCGTTCTTCTTCCGTGCGGGATCTCAGGCAAGATGGCCGCTACCCTGGATCTCACTACTATCATTGCTATGCTAGTTGCTTCGTTCTATCGCTTTGCTGCGTTACCTATCACTTGTTTATCAAGCCATCCCAAATTGCCATGAACCTCTAACCTTTGACACCTTTCCTATGCAAACCATTGTTTGGATATGTTACCGCTTTGCTCAGCCCTCTTACAGCGTTGCTAGTTGCAGGTGAAGTTGAAGATTGCTCCATGGTGGACAGGATTTTGGTTGGGATATCACAATATCTCTTATATTATTAATGCATCTATATACTTGGTAAAGGGTAGAAGACTCGGCCTTTTGCCTGGTGTTTTGTTCCACTCTTGCCGCCCTAGTTTCCGTCATACCGGTGTTATGTTCCCGGATTTTGCGTTCCTTACGCGGTCGGGTGATTTATGGGACCCCCTTGACAGTTCGCTTTGAATAAAACTCCTCCAGCAAGGCCCAACCTTGGTTTTACCATTTGCCTCACCACCACCTATACTTTTCCCTTGGGAGTCGCTCTCTCGAGGGTCATCTTTATTTTAGCCCCCCCCCCCCGGGTCAGTGCTTGTCTAAGTGTTGGTCCGAACTGAGCAGCCTGCGGGGCCACCTCGGGGCAACTCGAGGGCTAGTTTTACTCGTAGCTTGACTTATCCGGTGTTGCCCTGAGAACGAGATATGTGCAGCTCCTATCGGGATTGTCGGCGCATCGGGCGGCTTTGCTGGTCTTGTTTTACCATTGTCGAAATGTCTTGTAAACCGAGATTCCGAGTCTGATCGGGTCTTCCTGGGAGAAGGTCTATTCCTTCGTTGATCGCGAGAGCTTGTCATGGGCTAAGTTGGGACACCCCTGCAGGGTATAATATTTCGAAAGCCGTGCCTGCGGTTATAGGCAGATGGGAATTTGTTAATGTCCGGTTGTAGATAACTTGACACCAGATCCGAATTAAAAGGCAACAACCGCGTGTGTAGCCGTGATGGTCTATTTTCGGCGGAGTCCGGGAAGTGAACACGGTTTCTGGGTTATGTTTGACGTAAGTAGGAGTTCAGGATCACTTCTTGATCATTGCTAGTTCACGACCGTTCCGCTTGCTCTCTTCTCGCTCTTATTTGCGTATGTGAGCCACCATATATGCTTAGTCGCTGCTGCAGCCTCACCACTTTACCCCTTCCTTTCCCTTTTAGCTTTGCTAGTCTTGATACCCATGGTAATGGGATTGCTGAGTCCTCGTGGCTCACAGATTACTACAACAACAGTTGCAGGTACAGGTTATGCGATGATCATGACGCGAGAGCGATGCTTGCTTTCTTGAGCTCTTCTTCTGCTTCTTCTTCGATCAGGGATAGGTTCCAGGTCGGCAGCCTGGGCTAGCAGGGTGGATGTCGTTTGAGTTTCTGTTTGTGTTTCATCCGTAGTCGGATGATGATCTTATGTATGATGATGTTGTATTCATGTGGCATTGTATGCCTTATGTATGTATCCTCATCTATTATGTAATGTTGATGTAATGATATCCACCTTGCAAAAGCGTTTCAATATGCGGGTCTATCCTTGGTGGGACCTTCGAGTTCCTTTTGGATAGGGTCGCATATTGGGCGTGACACCAACCCTCTCCACGGGCTCCTGTTCAACCACCCCTCCACGGGGTCCTGTTCATCCAGCCCTCCATCATCTACTGTTCAACCAACCCTGCACGGGGTCATCCTGTTCATCCAGCCCTCCACGGGGTCCTATTCATCCAGCCCCAACCAGCTCAATCAATCGGGGGCCTGTTCATCCAGAGGCAATCACGGGGTCCTGTTCATCCACCCCCACTGGGAATTGTTCATCCAAACCCCCAGCAACACTCACTGTTCATCCAAACCCCCCTAGCAATGCTCACTGTTCATCCAGAGGCAGCATCGATCGGCTTCAATTAGCAGCAGTACCGAAGGAATCGCTCGATCGCTCGGGTTCAATTAGGCAGCGCCTCACTCAGGTTCAGTTAGAGCCCAACGCCTTGCACCCATGCGCGTACAGTACGAGAGAAACGCGCATCGCTCGCCCCCCGACCACCCACCGTAACTGGGAACTCCCCGAAATTTTCCTCGCCCTTGCTTCTACCAAGGTTTTTTCTGTCATGGACGGCCCAAAGAATGTCACGCAGTTGCGTCTTCGTCCCACCCAGGACGAAAAGCCCATTTTCTGTCATGATTTTTTGTCATAGAAGTAGGAGCCCACCACATCTATGATGATACCTAGTTTTGTCACAATTATCGTGATAGAAGTGTCATAAGTATGATAGGAAAAAATTTTGTTTGGCCCAAAATGCCACGGATGTGTCTTTGTTTTGTAGTGCATCCTCGCAACTGAGACATCTATTCTAGCGATAACCAGAAATTTGTAGTACGACAGCAAAAACACAAGAACTTTTGTCCATAGCTAATGAAGCCACAAATGATATTAAAATAGTCATGCATATAATCTTGTCCCACACATATATTCTGGTCCCACACCTATTGCAAAGCTATAGTTTAAAAATATGTTCAATATACTATAAGTAAAAAAACATAGGCGATGAAAACATATAACTATAATCTGTCATCCAATTCTTCTTTCTTCTTTCACCAGGATTTTCTGTCTCAAATGTAGCATCAAATTATGTCCAAATTATGTGCAGAAAAATCGGAAAAAGCTCCTGGGCAAACAGAAAACCCACAGATCATTGCAACAAACAGAGGAAAAAAGTCCGAAAAATCTGTAGTAAAAAGAAGTCATGTTCTTGCCAGCTATTTACTGCAAACTGTGCAACTAACATAACAACTCTGTGCAAACAAAAAAAATGCATGACTGTTATAATAAAGATTCTCCTGTAGTCATGTAACTTTTGCAACTAAGATTGTCGTAATGGTGTGCAACTGCCTATTTACTAAGTTTTTAGGTTGTTTGAAACACTCTTTCGTGGTTAACAACTGATGACATCACTTTCTTCTTTTTTTTATGTGCAGGAAGTGTGTGGTAGCATCCAAAAAAAGGAAAAAATGCTTGATCTCAATGAGTTGCCTCCTGTTCTTAGTGAGCTTCCTCATGATATGGATCAGCAGCAACCCAGCATACCACAAGGAAATTGGACAGAAAATGGGCAATCTGTTTACTGCCCGGAGGCAAGTCGTGGTGGTAACCCTATGGGCCATGACAATGTGGTAGGACAATCATCAACCCATGGTGCCCATGTAGTGGTGTCTTTCCAGTCAGAGAGCCATATTCTTGATGACACGGGAACCGCGGCAAATATTCCTGGTCCAACCAGGACTGAGCTAGGACTGGGGCTGTTGACGGAGTTGTGCATAGAGAAGAAGGAGAGAATGGGGCTAGTTCTCAACATATGGAACCCTATGTTGGCATGAGGTTTGACAACCTTCAAATTGCTAAGGATCACTACAATAGCTACGCCCTACGGATGGGTTTCTCTATCAAGATGAAAACCTCTAGGCGGACACCTCACACCAATGTATTGGTAAAATAGCAGTTTTGCTGCAACAAGTTCAAGAAGCCCAAAGCTGATGATGGAGGAGCTAAGGATCCTCCTGTCCTGGACCCTATTCCAAATCCAAAACCTGTTGACAGTGATGAGGAAATGGAAGATGAACCTCCAATCTTTCCTGAAGAGGAGGCTGGTCCTAGTAAGAAGAAGAAGAAACGGAAACGCGAGACAATAAAGCAGACTCAATGCAAGGCAAAAATGTTGGTGAAGCTGATAGATGGGCGATGGGAGGTGACGCACTTTGTTTGTGACCATAATCATCCACTGGTGAGCAAACCTTCGTTGTCCAAATACTTGAGATCCCACCAAGGCATCTCACCTGATGAAAAGGAGTTTTTGCGCATCTTGTATAATTGCAACTTGACTACAGGTGTGTTTCTATATCCCTTACAGAAATAAGTTTCCCTCTATGCAGTCTAGTGTGCAACTGTTATGGTACTCCTATGCAACTGAAATGTCTTAACTGTGCAACTGGTGTCCAACTTCCCATGCTGTTTCTATATCACTTTGGTGATTGTTGTGCAACTAGATTACCTTCAGTGTGCAACTACACAATGTCCTTTATGCAAAACGTAAAGTGTTTTTAAAAAGGTGCAACTAGGTGTCCATTTCCTGCAATTATCTTCTGTGCCAACACATGTCCTATTACTGTGCAGCTGGATGTGCGCATTTGTGCGACTAAAAAAGGATATATTGTTTTCTTTCTGTATTATGCAGGACGTATGATGCATATAATGGCAGAGTTCTACGGATCTGAGATGATGGTGCTGTTCGGACCAAAGGCAATAACAAATGTGTGTACAAGTTTCCATAGAGATGACACAAAGGAGGGTGACATGATTGAGACAATTGTGTACTTCAAGGATATACAGAAAACCGATCCAGACTTCTTCTATAAGATAAAATATGATGAAGATGACATAGTTGTCAACATATTTTGGGTGGATGGCTTAGCTCGAAAAGCTTAGGCTGAGGCGTAATACGATTGCATATCGTTTGACACTACCTACATGACCAACATGTATAATATGTCGTTCGCACCCTTCATTGGAATAAACCAACATGGCCAATCTTTCATGCTCGGTTCCCAGTTTGTGAGGCAGGAGTTGGCATCGAGCTTTGATTGGGTGTTCCAAGCATTCCTAGAGGCTATGGGTGGCAAACCTCCTGACAACTTCATAACTGATCAGGATGGTGCAATGAGGCAGTCAACACAAAGCATCTTTCCAACCACCGTGCATCGATGTTGTCGATGGCACATCATGAAGAAGGCACGGGAAAAGGTTGGTTGGCTGTTGTGCCAGAATCTAGGGCTCTCTGATGATTTCAACTACTGTGTTGACTTCAGCTTCACTCCAGACAAGTTTGAACAGAATTGGGCTGGGTTAATGATGAAGTACGAGGCTATGACACACATACACTTTGAGAAGTTGTACGAATACATGTCAACTTGGGTGCCATGCTACTTCAAACACAGGCTCTTCCCCTTCCTGCAGTCTACACAGCGTAGTGAGAGGTTCAACGCCGTCCTAAAAAGATATGTGAACCCACACAACTCGATGTTGAACTTCGTCAAGCAATATGAAAAAATTCAGAACCACATCCTTGCCAAGGAAGGCTGCAATGATTACAGGACACAACACCTTGAGATTGAGATGTGGTCCAACTTCCCAATAGAGAAGCAAGCTTATGAAACCTACACTAGGGACCTTTAGCGCAAGTTCAGAGAAGAGTTTGAGCTGATTGGACGTTATAATGTGTTCCAAGTTGGTGCTGATATTTTTGAGCTCAGACCGAACAAGGAATTTGTTGCCAAATATGGTTCTCGAAACTACTTGGTGCAGGCACAGGTGGAGGAGGGTTCCTATTTGTGTGAGTGCTGTAAAATGGACAAGGACGACATCCTATGTTGCCACATCCTCAAGGTGTTCACCCATATTGGAGTTGATGTCATACCGGAAAGGTACCTGCTAAGACGGTGGACACCTAGTAATGTACCTAGTGCACCAGGGACTGGGTATGAGCAACCGGATGAAATGCCTCCTTAATCAAAGAAGCAGATAAGGGAGAGGAACATGATATACGATTTTCAAAAACTAGCAAAGTTTGTGAGTGGTTCTGATGCAGCACAAGCTATTGTATACAAGCATATGCGCGGAGCACGAACCAAGATCGGCCACCTGAACAAGTCCAAGAAAAATAAAAAACCGGCTGCTGCTATGGGGCCATCAGATGATGGCAACCCTCGAGGACCTCCTCCACCTCCAGGTCCAGGCCCTACATGGCATGCTCCGCGACCTCCTCCCCTGCCTGGCCCAACAAGCAATGGCCCATGTGCTCCTCCCAATGGCCCTGCAGGGAGTACTCATGGGCCACATCATCTAGGTAATTACCTGCCCAACACCCCATCTAATTAGGTGTGTGATTTCAGTTGCACACATCATGGTGACCAGTTGCACAAAACATGCTACCTAGTTGCACATGCTATGTTAGTTCGAGCATCAAGATAAACAACTAACTGGTGTTTCCTGTTCTGACTATAGTTGATGGCAACCCTCGAGGACCTCCTCCACCTCTAGGCCCTACATAGCATGGTCCTCCATCTCCTCCCCCGCCTGGCCCAACAAGCAGTGCTCCTCCCAATGGCCCTATAGGGAGAACTCAGGGGGCTCGTCATCTAGGTAATTACCTACCCCAACTACCCAAGCAAGTGTGTGCGTGATTTCAGTTGTGCACACCATGGTGCCCAGTTGCACAGAACAGGCTACCCAGTTGCGCGCGCTCTGTTAGTTCGAGCATCAAGACAAACAACTAACTTGCTTTTTCCTGTTCTGGCTACAGGTGATTACCATCCAAGTGCCATGACGGGCCGTGCTACTACAGGTTTTCTTTTAAACTTAATTTGCACACAGCAACCAGTTAGTTGCACAACATAAGCTATGTGGTTGCAAAGAACATCAGTGGTGGTTGTGTGAAAACAAAAATAAACTTTTTATATGATTATTCCACAGGTGATCAAACACAAGCTCATGATGGTCCTGCCCCGTTGGAGGCTGCATCCCCGGCACAAGCCTATGATGATTTTGTGCCTAGGGATCCTCCAAGGTCTACTACAAAGGGTAGGGCAAAGAGTCGACGGTACAAATCGAGGCTGGAGCTACACCCAAAGAAGAAAAACAAACGCAGCCACTGCCAATCTACAAAGCACACTGCTGGTGTGTGTCCACTCAGGCTGTTATGATTCTATTGTATCGTTTGTATCACAAAAGGGAAAAGGAAAAAGAATGATGGTTTTTGAGCAATTTAGGGGCCAAAAGTGGACACATTCAGCAACTATCCTTTCTCTTCTCTAAGTTGTTTTCCTTGAATTAGTTAATGCACTTTGTAAAAATGGTTGCTATTTGTGCCTTTGTTGGCAAATCGTTTAATATTTAGTTGTCGAACAATTGTATGCCCAGTTCTCGTAATGTGTGAACAAAAGTGATGACATTGAGTTGCAACAGAATTACTACTAATATGCAACTACAAAATGTTTCTAAAAAGTGTGCAAACCAGCAAGGCATCGAAAAAAGGGCAAAGAATAAAAAAGAGTACTGACCTAGTCCTTTTCGTATCTCAGCAACTTGCTCCACGGGGCGGAGTTATGCGTGCCGGTGACCCAATCATATGTCAGCTTCTTCCTGATGTTGATTACTTCCTTGGACTCATAGTTGGGCGGTAGGCTCCCGTTCCACTCAGTGGCGTTAAGCAGTGCGAACAGACCACACTCACTGTTGCAGTGGGGAAAAAGAAAAATTGTTGGAGGCTTTTTAAACCAATAATAAAATGTACCCTATGGCACTGTGCAATCAATTATGTGTCACTGTGCAACTACTTATGTGGCACTATGCAACTAATTATGTGGCACTGTGCAACTACTAATGTTCAACTGTGCAACTGGCTAGATGATCCATGAGAAAGTCATAAAAATGAAAAACAGATTGCAAACTAAAGATTGTACATGTAGGAAATTTTAAAAGACTACAGATTGATTGAAAAAAATAGAGAAGAATGTAATGCTTCTTGTCTTACTTGTCAAGCTACTTCGGTATGCCGATGTCAATAATCCGGAAGTGCTCAATGCTCTGCTTTGGGTAATGCTTCCTCCATAGCTGGCGTACAGCCCCCGCGATCGTAGAGGCAGTGTTCATCAACTCAATGTGTTCTAGCTACCTGTTTGAATCAAGGACTTCGAAATGTATGTCCCTCAAGTTGATGTTGAAGACCAAATAATGCCTGCCTCCTTCGTGGTCATTTAGATTATCGCACTCAAGCACTGGTAGCATGACCTGCACGCGTGAACGATTCAGACACAGATACTTGCTGTAGGTAAGAAAAAACACTACAAAAATGAGATGTGAAATTTGAAACAGGTTGGCAGAAGGTATTTTCCAACTAATACATGTGTCATGTGCAAATGAACATGCTGTGAGTGCCAAATATGAGATGGATCATGTGGGCACAACACTTACCAAATCTTTCTTGTCGAGACGGTTCTTGTATTCAAAATTCTTGTTTATCTCATTCACATTGTAGATCCCCTGTTGTAAGTTGATCTGAAGAAATTATAAACATGCCTCAAACTCATTTCTATATGAAAAGGCTCCCTGGTTAGTCAAAAGGGGTACAAAAAAAGGAAGAGGGTATAAAGTTTTTGAAGAACTTACAGAAAACCTCAGTGTCACAACGACATTCTTTGACCCTTCTCGTAAGTTATCCATGATGTGTATGATTCCAGTCTCAATAACAATTTTTGAAAGCCACTACTTTAGCTTCAAAGAAATGTAGAAATTACCTTACCTGATTATCTCAGGGTTGCATTTTTTTTAAAGAAATGACAGACAAAGTTAGCTTGAAGGGTCACATAAAGAAAGACAAAATGTGTATTAAAAAACAAGAGTGTGCAATTTAAAGCACTGTTCTGTGCAACATGCTCTGCTTGATGTGCAACTAAGTGGGTGGTACTGTGCAACTGAAAAATATATGTATATAGGTTGTGGGGAGTTGGCTTGCATGGTATTCTCATCATCTGCTCCTGGTATATGTCTGACCCAATGCACAATGGCAGCGTAAAGCTTGTTGACTGCCTCATTGGAGTTGAAGGTCTTCTTTTTGTTGTAATCTATGAATGGAGACCTTTGAGATGCTCCAGGCCTTATTACCCTCCTCTGTCTTCGTGCAACAGGTGGTCCTAAAGAACTGCTCATGCCAACTGCTGGTTCTCCGCATACCGGGGTGTGGCAGCTGCCTGGTGATCCAACATCTAGCTGGTGAGCTAATCCCTTGCCAGCATCAGCAGCAACGCATCCTTCGTTCACTGTTGCTGGGTCCAACTCATCCTCATCTATGACAACCACGTTGGCTTCCCCTGTTTGTGCTGCTGGAGCAAGTGCTCCAGCAGGCCCAGCATCATCATCTATGCCCAGGTCAAAGGGTGGTGCATCGCAGTACCCGTCACCATGATAGTTGTAAGAATTTGATCTACGTATGAGTTGAAGGCCAGGGGATCTATCGTAGTCCTTTCGATAAGTAAGAGTGTCGAACCCAACAAGGAGCAGAAGGAAATGACAAGCGGTTTTCAGTAAGGTATTCTCTGTAAGCACTGAAATTGTAGGTAAGAGATAATTTTGTGATAAGATAATTTGTAACGGGTAACAAGTAATGAAAGTAAATAAGGTGCAGCAAGGTGGCCCAATCCTTTTTGTAGCAAAGGACAAGCTTGGACAAATTCTTATAACGAGAAAAGTGCTCCCGAGGACACATGGAAATTTTTGTCAAGCTAGTTTTCATCACGCTCATTGATTCGCGTTCGTTACTTTGATAATTTGATATGTGGGTGGATCGGTGCTTCGGTACTACCCTTTCTTGGACAAGCATCCCACTTATGATTAACGCCTATTGCAAGCATCCGCAACTACAAAAGAAGTATTAAGGTAAACCTAACCACAACATGAAACATATGGATCCAAATCAGCCCCTTACGAAGCAACTCATAAACTAGGGTTTAAGTTTCTGTCACTCTAGTAACCCATCATCTACTTATTACTTCGCAATGCCTTCCTCTAGGCCCATAACAATGGTGAAGTGTCATGTAGTCGACGTTCACATAACACCACTAGAGGAGAGACAACATACATCTCATCAAAATATCGAACGAATACCAAATTCACATGACTACTAATAGCAAGACTTCACCCATGTCCTCAGGAACAAACATAACTACTCACAAAGCTTATTCATGTTCATAATCAGAGGGGTATTAATATGCATTAAGGATCTGAACATATGATCTTCCACCAAATAAACCAACTAGCATCAACTACAAGGAGTAATCAACACTACTAGAAACCCACAGGTACCAATCTGAGGCTTTGGTACAAAGATTTGATACAAGAGATGAACTAGGGTTTGAGACGAGATGGTGCTGGTGAAGATGTCGATGGAGATTGACCCCCTCCCGATGATAGGATCGTTGGTGATGATGATGGTGATGATTTCCCCCTCCCAGAGGGAAGTTTCCCCGGCAGAACAGCTCCACTGGAGCCCTAGATTGGTCCCGCCAAGGTTCCGCCTCGTGGTGGCGGAGTTTCGTCCCATAAGCTTGCTTATGATTTTTTGTCAGGGTAAAAGACTTCATATAGAAGAAGATGGGCACCAGAGGGCTGCCAGGTGGCCCACGAGGCAGGGGGGCGCGCCCAGGGGGGTAGGGCGCGCCCTCCACCCTCGTGGGTGGTCGGTGGCCCCCCTCAGGTGTTTCTTCCGCTGGATAATTTTTTATTAATTCCCAAAATGACTTTCGTGGAGTTTTAGGACTTTTGGATCTGTGCAGAATAGGTCTTCAATATTAGCTCCTTTTGCAGCCCAGAATCCCAGCTGCCGACATTCCCCCTCTTCATGTAAACCTTGTAAAATAAGAGAGAATAGCCATAAGTATTGTGATATAATGTGAAATAACAGCCCATGATGCAATAAATATTTATATAAAAGCATGATGCATAATGGACGTATCAACTACCCCAAGCTTAGACCTCGCTTGTCCTCAAGCGGAAGCCGATATCGAAAAATATATCCACATGTTTAGAGATAGAGGTGTCGATAAAAATAAAATACCGACATGAGGGCATCATGATCATTCTTATAACAGCAACATATATATATATATATATATATATATATATATATATATATATATATATATTGTCATATAATTTCTTATGCTCAAGTAACAATCTATTCACAATGTCAACTATAATCTCAGTCATTGAAGCAATTGCAATTTATTATAACATAGGAAAGAGTCAACATAAGAGCTTTTCAGCAAGTCCACATACTCAACTATCATTTAGTCTTTCACAATTATTAACACTCACGCAATACTTATGGTTATGGAGCTTTAATCAGACACAAAGAAAGATAGGATCTTATAGTGTTGCCTCCCAACCTTTTACCTCAAGGGTAATGTCAACAATAATAGTTCATGCTAACTTACATCCAATTGGATATATATATCAGGATCTTTCCAACACGAGGTTCTTGCTAAAGGATAAAATAAAAGGGGAAAGGTGAAGATCACCTTGACTCTTGCATAAAGTAAAAGATAGGCCCTTTGCAGAGGGAAGCAGATGTTGTCATGTGCTTTTTGGTAGGATGCACAAAATCTTAATGCAAAAGAATGTCACTTTATATTGCCACTTGTGATATGAACCTTTATTATGCAGTCTGTCGCTTTTATTACTTCCATATCACAAGATTGTATAAAGCTTATTTTCTCCGCACTAATAAGTCATACATATTTAGGGAGCAATTTTTATTGCTTGCAACATGGCAACTTACTTGAAGGATCTTACTCAATCCATAGGTAGATATCGTGGACTCTCATGGCAAAATTGGGTTTAAGGATGTTTGGAAGCACAAGTAGTATCTCTACTTGGTGCAAGGAATTTGGCTAGCATGAGGGGGAAAGGCAAGCTCAACATGTTGGACGATCCATGACAATATACTTTAACTAAGATGTGAGAAAACATAATCCATCGCATTGTCTTCCTTGTCCAACATCAACTCTTTAGCATGTCATACTTTAATGAGTGCTCACAATCATAAAAGATGTCCAAGATAGTATATTTATATGTGAGAAGCTCTCCTTTTTTATTACTTCCTATTAATTGCAACGATGACCAAAACTATGTTTGCCAACACTCAACAACTTTTATGCCTCATACTCTTTATGTGTGAAGTCATTACTATCCATAAGATCAACATGGTATCTTTTATTTCTTTTTGTTCTTTCTATTTTCTCAAGATCATAGCAAGATAGCAAAGCCCTTGACTCAACACTAATCTTTATTATATTTCTCACGGACTCGATTACATAGAGGGATCACAAAGCAAAACTCAAAACTAATTCTAGTAGATCATGATATTACCAAAAGGATCGAACTAAGAAAAACGGTAAAGATAGGAGTGTGATGGTGATACAATACCGGGGCAACTCCCCCAAGCTTGGATGTTGCCAAGGGGAGTGCCCATACCCATGTGAATATGTCCTCGGAGGTGATGAAGGTGGTGATGATGATGGTGGATAGTCTCACATCGAGCGTAAAAGCTCCTCCAATTTGCGGATAATGCCCTTGAGTGCGATGATATGATCCTCCAACAAAATATTTTCCTGGGTGAGATACTTGTTTTGTATGCGAGCTAACTCAATCATCTTGAAAGCTTCAATCTCAGTTGGAGTAAAGAGGTTAGGAAGAGGTTGAAGGATGTTTTATTCTTCTGCCGCCGGAGCTTGATCCTCCATGGCCTTCTTGATCCCATCATCCTTGTTGATCTCCTCGGGTTCTTCTCTCTTTAGCTCTATCTTCAATAGCCAAGCATCCTTGTCTTAATTGTTGGAGGAGGGTGACGTCATGATGCCTGGCCTTGACCAATCTGACAGAAAACCGCTCGAAACAAAGATAGAGGATATTTGCGTGATACGCTGGTCAAAACCTTCGGGAGATTATATAATGAATTTTTACCAATCGAAATAAGTATCGTGCCAGAAAACGGAGTCCGGAGAGCACACGAGGTGCCCACGAGGCAGGGGGCGTGCCCAATAGGGTAGGGTGCGCCCTCCACCCTCGTGGACGCCTCGTGTCCTTCCCGGACTACTTCTTATTTTCCTATTTTCTAAAATATTCCAAAACGGAGAAAAATTGCTATTAGAACTATTTTGGAGTCGGTTTACTTACCGTACCACATACCTATTCCTTTTCGGAGTCTAAAACGTTCTGGAAAGTGTCCCTTATGTATTCCTCCGGGGTTACAGTGTCAATAATATTAGTTTCAACATTTATAGGATTACCTGAGATATAATGTTTGATTCTTTGACCGTTCACCACCTTCGGATTTGTGCCTTCAAAGTTGTTGATTTTTATGGCACCGGAACGATAGACCTCCTCGATAACGTAAGGGCCTTCCCATTTAGAGAGAAGTTTTCCTTCAAAAAATCTTAAACGAGAGTTGAAAAGTAAAACATAATCACCTACGTTAAACTCACGCTTTTGTATCCTTTTGTCATGCCATCTTTTAACTTTTTCTTTAAACAGCTTGGCATTCTCATAGCCTTGGGTTCTCCATTCATCAAGTGAGCTAATATCAAATAACCTCTTCTCACCAGCAAGTTTGAAATCATAATTGAGCTCTTTGATAGCCCAATATGCCTTATGTTCAAGTTCGAGAGGTAAGTGACATGCTTTTCCATAAACCATTTGTATGGAGACATACCCATAGGATTTTTATATGCAGTTCTATAAGCCCATAATGCATCATCAAGTTTCTTGGACCAATTCTTTCTAGATCTATTGACAGTCTTTTGCAAAATTAATTTGAGCTCTCTGTTACTCAACTCTACTTGACCACTAGACTATGGGTGATATGGAGATGCAATTCTATGATTAACATCATACTTAGCAAGCATTTTACGGAAAGCACCATGAATAAAATGTGAACCACCATAAGTCATTAAGTATCTAGGGACTTCAAACCTCGGAAAAATAACTTCTTAAAGCAACTTAATAGAGGTGTTCTGATCAGTACTACTATAGCTTCTACCCACTTAGTAACGTAATCAACAACAACTAAAATATGTGTATATCCATTAGAGGCAGGAAAAGGTCCCATATAATCAAAGACCCAAACATCAAATGGCTCAATAACAAGAGAATAATTCATAGGCATTTCTTGACGTCTACTAATATTACCAATTCTTTGACATTCATCACAAGACAAGACAAACTTACGGGCATCTTTGAAGAGAGTAGGTCATCCCAGAAGTAATGTCTTAAATCATAAGATAACTTTTTCTTTTGGTGGTATGTGAAACTAGGTGGTATAATTTAGCAATAATGTAATTAGCAGAATCAGCATACCATGGAGCAATACGAGAAGCATTTATGATAGCTAATTGTTCATCAGGAAAGCTATCATCAATAGGTAGTGGGTCATCAAGAACATTCTCTAACCTAGACAAGTTGTCTACAACGGGGTTCTCAGCTCCCTTTCTATCAATAATATGCTAATCAAATTCTTGTAGCAAGAGAACCCATCTAATAAGTCTAGGTTTAGCATCTTTCTTTTCCATAAGATATTTAATAGCAGCATGATCAGTGTGAATAGTTACTTTAGAGTCAACAATATAAGGTCTGAACTTATCACAAGCAAATACAACTGCTAAAAATTCTTTTTCAGTGATAGCATAATTTCTCTAAGCAGTGTCTAGAGTTTTACTAGCATATTGAATAACATTTAGTTTCTTATCAACTCTTTGTCCTAAAACAGCACCTACAGCATAATCGCTAGCATCACACATAATTTCAATGGGTAAATTCCAGTCAGGTGGCAGAACAATAGGTGTAGAAATCAAATCTTTCTTAAGTATTTCAAATGCTTCCACACAATCATCATCAAAGACAAAAGGAATATCTTTTTGCAATAAATTAGTCAGAGGCCTAGAGATTTTAGAAAAGTCCTTAATGAACCTCCTATAAAAACTAGCATGACCAAGGAAACTTCTTATACCTTTAATGTCCTTGGGACACGGCATCTTTTCAATTGCATCAACTTTAGCTTTAGCAACTTCAATACCTCTTTTAGAAATTTTATTCCCCAAGACAATGCCTTCATTAACCATAAAGTGGCACTTCTCCCAATTCAAAACAAGACTAGTATCTTCGCATCTCTACAAAACTCGTTCAAGGTTGCTCCAGCAATCATCATAAGAGGATCCATAAATGGAGAAATCATCCATGAATACCTCACAAATCTTTTCACAAAAGTCAGAGAATATAGCCATCATGCATATTTGAAAGGTAGCAGGTGCATTACATAAACCAAAAGGCATATGTCTATAAGAAAAAGTACCGAAAGGGTAAGTAAAAGTAGTCTTTGCTTGATCAGCCGCTGACACAGGTATTTGAGAGAAACCAGAGTAACCATCTAGAAAGCAAAAATGTGTATGTTTGGATAGTCTTTCTAGCATTTGATCAGTAAGAGGTAAAGGGTAATGATCTTTTTTAGTAGCCTTATTTAATTTTCGGAAATCAATTACCATCCTATAGCCTGTAATAATTCTTTGCGGGATCAATTCATCTTTATCATTAGGAATGACAGTAATACCTCCCTTCTTAGGGACACAATGGACAGGACTTACCCACTGACTATCAGCAATGGGATAAATTATACCTGCCTCAAGGAGCTTTAGTATTTCCTTTCTTACCACTTCTTTCATCTTAGGATTTAATCATCGTTGGTGATAATAACTGGTTTGGCGTTGCTACGTCTTGAGCTTGCGTTGGTTTTCCTTGAAGAGGAAAGGGTGATGCAGCAATAGTAGCGTAAGTATTTCCCTTAGTTTTTGAGAACCAAGGTATCAATCCAGTAGGAGTCTCCTCACAAGTCCCACACACCTACACAAACAAACAAGAACTCGCAACCAACGCAATAAAGGGGTTGTCAATCCCTTCACGGCCACTTGCGAAAGTGAGGTCTGATAGAGATAATATGATAAGGTAACTATATTTTTGGTATTTTATAATATAGATTGGAAAAGTAAAGATGCAAATAAAAGTAGATTGAAAGCTTATATGATAAGATATAGACCCGGGGGGCATAGGTTTCACTAGTGGCTTCTCTCAAGATAGCATAATTATTACAGTGGGTGAACAAATTATTGTCGAGCAATTGATAGAAAAGTGAATAATTATGAGATTATCTAGGCATGATCATGTATATAGGCATCACGTCCGTGACAAGTAGATCGAAATGATTCTGCATCTACTACTATTACTCCACACATCGACCGCTATCCAGCATGCATCTAGAGTATTAAGTTCATAAAGAACAGAGTAACGCATTAAGAAAGATGACATGATGTAGAGGGATAAACTCATGCAATATGATATAAACCTCATCTTTTTATCCTCGATGGCAACAATACAATACGTGCCTTGCTGCCCCTGCTGTCACTGGGAAAGGATACCGCAAGATTGAACCCAAAGCTAAGCACTTCTCCCATTGCAAGAAAGATAATTCGAAGAGACTTGCAAAGATAACTTAATCATACGTAAAAGAATTCAGAGGAGATTCAAATATTTCTCATAGATAAACTTGATCATAAACCCAGAATTCATCGCATCTCGACAAACACACCGCAAAAATTGTTACATCGAATAGATCTCCAATAAGATCGAGGAGAACTTGGTATTGAGATTCAAAGAGAGAGAAGAAGCCATCTAGCTAATAACTATGGACCCGAAGGACTGTGGTAAACTACTCACAACTCATCGGAGAGGCCTTGGAGATGATGTAGAGGCCCTCCGTGATCGATTCCCCCTCCTGCGGAGTGCCGATGAAGGCTCCAAGATAGGATCTCGCGAATAGAGAAGGTTACGGCGGTGGAAATAGTTTTTTGTGGTCGCTTCTAATCTTTTTGGTGTACATGGGTATATGTAAGAGGAAGGAGTACGTCGGTGGACGCCCGAGGGGCCCACGAGGGTGGGGGGTGCGCCCACCTGTAGGGGGCGCGTCGGGCACCCTCATGGCCACCTCCTTTGTTTCTTGACTTCCACTCCAAGTCCTCTGGATCATGTTTGTTCCAAAAAGATCGCTCCCGAAGGTTTCATTCCATTTGGACACCGTTTGATATTCCTTTTCTTCGAAATACTGATATAGGCAAAAAAACAGCAATTGGGGTTGGGCCTCCGGTTAGTAGGTTAGTCCCAAAAATGATATAAAAGTCTAAAGTAAAGCCCATAAACATCCAAAACGGGTAATATAATAGCATGGAACAATCAGAAATTATAGATACGTTGGAGACGTATCAAGCATCCCCAAGCTTAATTCATGCTCGTCCTCGAGTAGGTAAATGATAAAGATAGAATTTTTGATGTGGAATGCTACCTAGCATAATTCTCAATGTAATTTTCTTTATTGTGGCATGATTGTTCACATCCAAATGATTCAAGATAAAAGCTTATAAAACATAAAATAATAATACTTGAAGCATACTAACAAATGATGATGTCTTATCAAAATAGCATAGCCAAAGAAAGCTTATCCGTACAAAATCATATAGTTAGGCCATGCTTCATTTTCATTACACAACATACTCCCATCATGCACAACCCCGATGACGAGCCGAGCAATCGGTTCATACTTTTTAACGCGCTTCAGCCTTTTCAACTCTTACGCAATACACGAGAGCAAGCCATGGACATAGCACTATGGTGGTATATGGTGGTGGTTGTGAAGACAAAAAGGGAGAAGATAGTCTCACATCAACTAGGCGTATCAACGGGCTATGGAGATGCCCATTAATAGATATCAATGTGAGTGAGTAGGGATTGCCATGCAACGGATGCACTAGAGCTATAAATATATGAAAGCTCAACAAAAGAAACTAAGTGGGTGTGCATCTAACTTGCTTGCTCATGAAGACCTAGGGCGTTTTTGAGGAAGACCATCATTATAATATACAAGCCAAGTTCTATAATGAAAAATTCCCACTAGTATATGAAAGTGACAACATAGGAGACTCTCTATCATGAAGATCATGGTGCTACTTTGAAGCGCAAGTTTGGAAAAGAGATAGTAGCATTGTCCCTTCTCTCTTTTCTCTCTTTTCATTTTTTGGTGGGCTTCTTTGGCCTCTTTTTTCTGGGCTTCTTTGGCCTCTTTTATTTTTATAAAGTCCGAAGTCTCATCCCGACTAGTGGGGGGAATCATAGCTGTCATCATCCTTTCCTCACTTGGGACAATGCTCTAATAATGAGGATCATCACACTTCTATTGACTCTATGTGAATGCCTCCGGCGGTGTACCGGGATATGCAATGAATCAAGAGTGACATGTATGAAAAATTATGAAGGTGGCCTTGCCACAAATACGATGTCAACTACATGATCATGCAAAGAGCAATATGACAATGATGGGATGTGTCATAATAAATGGAACAGTGGAAAGTTGCATGGCAATATATCTCGGAATGGCTATGGAAATGCCATAACAGGTAGGTATGGTGGCTGTTTTGAGGAAGGTAAATAATGGGTGCGAGATACCGGCAAAAGTTGCATGGCATAATAGAGGGTGGCAAAGTGGAAGGGTAAGCGTGCGTATATCCATGGACTCACATTAGTCATAAAGAACTCATATACTTATTGCAAAAGTTTATTAGCCCTCGAAGCAAAGTACTACTACGCATGCCCCTAGAGGGATAGATTGGTAGGAAAAGACCATCGCTCGTCCCTGACTGCCAGTCATAAGGAAGACAATCAAAAGAGCACCCCATGCAACAAATTTGTCACACAACTTTTACCATAGGTGCATGCTACAGGACTTGCCAACTTCAACACATGTATTTCTCAATTTCATAATTACCCAACTAGCATGACTCTAACATTATCACCTTTATATCTCACAACAATTATCAAGCATCAAATTGATCATAGTTTTTAATGCACTTTCTATGATAGTTTTTTTATTATACCCAACTTGGATGCTCATCATTCTAGGACCAAATTTATAACCATAGCAAATACCATGCTATTCTAAAAAACTCTCAAAATGATATAAGTGAAGCATGAGAGATCAACAATTTCTTCAAAATAAAGCCACCACCGTGCTCTAGAAAATATAAGTGAAGCACATAGAGCAAACTATCTAGCTCAAAAAATATAAGTGAAGCACATAGAGTATTCTAATAAATTCCAATCAAGTGGGTTTCTCCCAAAAGGTGTGTACAACAAGGATGATTGTGGTAAACTAACAAGCAAAGACTAATATCGTACAATACGCTCCAAGCAAAACACATATCATGTGGCGAATAAAAATATAGCTCCAAGTAAACTTACCGATAGACGAAGACGAAAGAGAGGATGCCTTTCGGGGCATCCCCAAGCTTAGGCTTTTGGTTATCCTTAAATATCTTGGGGTGCCATGGGCATCCCCAAGCTTAGGCTCTTGCCACTCCTTATTCCATAGCCCATCAAATCACCCAAAACTTGAAAACTTCACAACACAAAACTCAACAGGAAATCTCATAAGCTCCGTTAGTGCAAGAAAGAAAAACCACCACATAAGGTACTGTAATGAACTCATTTTTTATTTATATTGGTATTAAACCTGCTGTATTCCAACTTCTCTATGGTTCATACCCCTACATACTAGCCATAGATGCATCAAAATAAGCAAACAACACACGAAAAGCAGAATCTGTCAAAAATAGAACAGCCTGTAGCAATCTGTAACTTTAGAATACTTATGGAACTCTAAAAATCCTACCAAAACAGGACGTCCTAGGAAATTTGTCTATTGGTCGACAGCAAAATGAATCAATGCAAAAGCACGTTTCTGTGATATATTGAATTTTTTCTCGTGAGCGCAAAGTTTCTGTTTTTCACCAGAATCAAATTAACTATCACCATAGGTTATCCTATAGGTTCTACTTGGCACAAAAACTAATTAAAACATGAAAACACATCTAAACATAAATTAGATGCAAAATTCATTACAAAACAGAACTAAAAACAAAAAAACAAAAGTAAAATTGGGTTGTGTCCCAACTAGCGCTATCGTTTAACGCCCCTAGCTAGGCATAAAAGGGAGGATAGATCTAAGTGTTGCCATCTTTGGCACTTGATTCATAAGTGGCTCGCACGATAGATTCATAAGGTAATTTAACTTTCTTTCTTGGAAAGTGCTCCATGCCTTTCCGTAATGGAAATTGTAATCTAATATTCCCTTCCTTCATATCGATAATCGCACCAATCGTTCTAACGAAAGGTCTACCAAGAATAATAGGACATGAAAGATTACAATCTATGTCAAGAACGATAAAATCTACAGGCACATATTTCCTATTTGCAACAATAAGAACATCATTGATCCTTCCCATAAGCTTTTTAATGGTGGAATCCGCAAAGTGCAAATTTAAAGAGCGATTATCAAGATCATGGAAACCTAGAATATCACATAAAGTTTTCGGAATCATGGAAACACTAGCACCCAAATCACATAAAGCATAACACTCATGATCTTTAATTTTAATTTTTATAGTAGGTTCCCACTCATCATTAAGTTTTATAGGTATAGAAACTTCTAAATTAAGTTTTTCATCATAAGATTGCATCAAGGCATCAACAATATGTTTGGTAAAGGCTTTATTTGACTATAAGCATGAGGAGGATTCAACACGGATTGCAACAAGGAAATACAATCTACTAAAGAACAATTATCATAATTAAATTCCTTGAAATCCATAATAGTGGGTTCAATGCTATTTAAAGTCTTGACCTCTCCAAATCCACTTTTACCAATTTTAGCATCTAGATGTAAAAACTCTGAATCATTGGGACACCTTTTAACTAAAGTTGACTCATCTCTAGTCCCATCATTATTAAGATTCATATTGCAAAACAAGGATATAATAGGGGATACATCAATAACTTTTAGATCTTCATCATTATTTTCATGGAAACTAGAAGAACACGCCTTTACAAAGTAATCTTTCTTAGCACGCAATCTAGTGGTTCTTTCTTTGCACTCATCAATGGAAATTCTCATAGCTTTGAGAGACTTATTAATATCATGCTTAGGACGAGTAGATCTAAGTTTCAAAGAATCAACATCAAGCAAGAGTCTGTCAATGTTCCTAGCCAAATCATCAACCTTAAGCATTTTTTCTTCAAGCAAGGCATTAAAATTCTTTTGAGAGATCATAAATTCTTTAACACTATTCTCAAAATCAGTGGGCATCTTATTAAAATTTCCATAAGAATTATTGTAGGAATTTCCATAATTGTTAGAGGAATTACTAGGGAACGGTCTAGGATTAAAGTTTCCTCTATAAGCATTGTTACCCAAATTATTCCTACCGACAAAATTCACATCCATAGATTCATTATTATTCTCAATCAAAGTAGACAAAGGCATATCATTGGGATCAATAGGAGCACTCTTAGTAGCAAACAGTTTCATAAGTTCATCCATCTTTCCACTCAAAACATTAAGTTCTTCTATAGCATGCACTTTTTTACTAGTAGATCTTTCGGTGTGCCACTGAGAATAATTAGCCATAATATTATCAAGGACTTTAGTAGCTTCTCCTAAGGTGATTTCCATAAACGTGCCTCCCGTGGCAGAATCTAAAAGATTTCTAGAAGCAAAGTTCAATCTGGCATAAAAATTTTGTATGATCATCCATAAATTCAAACCATGAGTAGGGCAATTTGTGAATCATCAATTTCATTCTTTCCCAAGATTGGGA
Source organism: Triticum timopheevii (assembly GCA_963921465.1). Taxonomy (NCBI): domain Eukaryota; kingdom Viridiplantae; phylum Streptophyta; class Magnoliopsida; order Poales; family Poaceae; genus Triticum; species Triticum timopheevii. The sequence continues at coordinate 446,169,052 of OY997266.1, read as the reverse complement.
AACATGCTCATGATCAAGTTGTTTAAAATTCATAATATCGTTCCTAAGAGAGATGATCTTAGCGGGAGGAAAAATACTTAGAGATAAAAGCATCTTTGCACTTATTCCATGAATCAATACTATTCTTAGGCAAAGACGAAAACCAAACTATAGCACGATCTCTAAGTGAAAACGGAAATAACTTCAATTTAACAACATCATTATCCATATCTTTTTTCTTTTCAATCTAACACAAATCAACAAAGTTGTTTAGATGGGTAGCGGCATCTTCACTAGGAAGGCCGGAGAATTGATCTTTCATAACAAGATTTAGCAAAGCAGCATTGATTTCACAAGACTCAACATCATTAAGAGGAGCAATTGGAGTACTAAGGAAATCATTATTATTGGTATTGGAAAGGTCACACAATTTGGTATTGTCTTGCGCCATCGCGACAAGCAATCCGACACATAAGCAAACAAAAAGACAAGCGAAAGAGAGGAGATTGGGAAACAGAGGGTGAATAAAACGGCAAAGGTGAAGTGGGGAGAGGAAAACGAGACGCAAATGGCAAATAATGTAAGTGCGAGGGAGATGAGTTTGTGATGGGTACTTGGTATGTCTTGACTTGAGCGAAGACCTCCCCGGCAACGGCGCCAGAAATCCTTCTTGCTATGTCTTGATCTTGTGTTGGTTTTCCTTGAAGAGGAAAGGGTGAGGCAGCAATAGTAGCGTAAGTATTTCCCTCAGTTTTTGAGAACCAAGGTATCAAACCAGTATGAGGCTCCTCACAAGTCCCACACACCTACACAAACAAACAAGAACTCGCAACCAACACAATAAAGGGGTTGTCAATCCCTTCACGGCCACTTGTGAAAGTGAGATATGATAGAGATAATATGATAAGGTAAATAATTTTTTTGGTATTTTATAATATAGATTGGAAAAGTAAAGATGCAAATAAAAGTATATTGAAAGCTTATATGATAAGAGATAGACCCGGGTGCCATAGGTTTCACTAGTGGCTTCTCTCAAGATAACATAATTATTACTGTGGGTGAACAAATTACTGTCGAGCAATTGATAGACAAGCGAATAATTGTTAGATTACCTAGGCATGATCATGTATATAGGCATCACGTCCGTGACAAGTAGAGTATTAAGTTCATAAAGAATAGAGTAACGCATTAAGAAAGATGAGATGATGTAGAGGGATAAACTCATGCAATATGATATAAACCCCATCTTTTTATCCTCGATGGCAACAATACAATACGTGCTTTGCTGCCCCTGCTGTCACTGGGAAAGGACACCGCAAGATTGAACCCCAAGCTAAGAACTTCTCCCATTGCAAGAAAGATCAATCTAGTAGGCCAAACCAAACTGATAATTCAAAGAGACTTGCAAAGATAACTTAATCATACATAAAAGAATTCAGAGGAGATTCAAATATTTCTCATGGATAAACTTGATCATAAACCAACAATTCACCGGATCTCGACAAACACACCGCAAAAAGAATTACATCGAATAAATCTCCAAGAAGATGGAGGAGAACTTGGTATTGAGATTCAACGAGAGAGAAGAAGCCATCTAGCTAATAAGTACGGACCCGAAGGTTTGTGTACAACTCATCGGAGAGGCCTTGGAGATGATGTAGAGGCCCTCCGTGATCGATTCCCCCTCTGGCGGAGCGCCGGCGAAGGCTCCAAGATGGGATCTTGCGGATACAGAAGGTTACGGCGGTGGAAATAGTTTTTCGTGGTCGCTTCTGATGTTTTCGGGGTACATGGGTATATGTAGGAGGAAGGAGTACGTCGGTGGACGCCCGAGGGGCCCACGAGGGTGGGGGGCGTGCCCACCTGTAGGGGGCGCGCTGAGCACCCTCGTGGCCGCCTCCTTTGTTTCTTGACTTCCACTCCAAGTCCTCTGGATCACATTTGTTCCAAAAAGATCTCTCCCAAAGGTGTCATTCCTTTTGGACACCGTTTGATATTCCTTTTCTTTGAAATACTGAAATAGGCAAAAAAAACAACAATTCGGGCTGGGCCTCCAGTTAGTAGGTTAGTCCCAAAAATGATATAAAATTGTAAAGTAAAGCCCATAAACATCCAGAACGGGTAATGTAATAGCATGGAACAATCAAAAATTATAGATACATTGGAGACGTATCAGGCGTCTTCCTCCAATTTATTTTGTGTTGGCATAAAGTGGGACTAATGCCCTTAAGATCATCAAGAGTATACCCAATGGCAGCACAGTGCTTCTTCAGAGTTTTCAATCATCTTTCCTCTTCCTGCTCTGAAAGGTTAGCACTAATAATAACAGGATATATCTTCTTTTCATCAAGATAAGCATATTAAAGAGTATCAGGTAATGGTTTAAGCTCAAACACGTGATCACCCTTGGGTGGAGGGGGATCCCCTATGATTTCAACAGGCGAGTTGTGTTTCAAAATAGGACCCTGTTTAAAGAATACTTCATCTATTTTCCTTCTTTCATTCATAAACATATCATTTTCATGGTCTAGCAAATATTGTTCTAAAGGATCAGTAGGAGGCACGGCAATAGAAGCAAGACCAATAATTTCATCCTCGCTAGGCAATTCTTTATCATGGGGTTGTCTATGAAAGTTAGCAAAATTAAACTCATGAGACATATCCCCCAAGCCAATTGTAACAACATACTTTTCACAATCAATTTTAGCATTAACAATATTCAAGAAGGGTCTACCAAATATAATGGGACAAAAGCTATCTTGTGGGGAACCAAGAACAAGAAAATTAGCAGGATATTTAACTTTCCCACACAAGACTTCAACATCTCTAACAATCCCAATTGGTGAAATAGTATCTCTATTTGCAAGCTTAATAGTAACATCAATATCTTCTATTTCAGTGGGTGCGATTTCATGCATAATTTCTTCATATAAGGAATGAGGCATTGCACTAGCACTAGCCCCCATATAACATAAGCCATGATAACAATGATCTCCTATCTTAACAGAAATAACATGCATGCCTACAACAGGTCTATGTTTCTTAGCATCAGGTCTAGCAATTCTAACAGCTTCATCACAGAAATAAATAACATGCCCATCAATATTATCTGCCAAGAGATCTTTAACCATAGCAATACTAGGTTCAACTTTAATTTGCTCAGGAGGTGTATATGTTCTAGTATTACTCTTATGAACCACAGTTGAAGCTTTAGCATGATCCTTTATCCTAATAGGGAAAGGTGGTTTCTCAACATAAGTAGTAGGAACAATAGGATCATTATAAGTGATAGTCTTTTCTTCAACTGTAACAGGTGCAACTACTTTTACTTCAGTGGGAGGATTATATTTAAACCACTTCTCCTTAGGGAGATCAACATGAGTAGCAAATGATTCATAGAAGGAAGCTACTATCTCAGAGTCAAGTCCATATTTAGTGCTAAATCTACGAAAAGCATCGGTATCCATAAAAGATTTAACACAATCAAACTTAGGTGTCATACCTGACTCCTTACCATCGTCGAAATCCCAATCTTCAGAGTTGCGTTTAATTCTTTCCAATAAATCCCACTTGAATTCAATAGTCTTCATCATATAAGAACCAGCACAAGAAGTATCAAGCATGGTGCGATTGTTGAGAGAAAGCCGAGCATAAAATTTTTGAATAATCATTTCTCTTGAGAGCTCATGATTGGGGCATGAATATAACATTCTTAAGCCTCAACCAAGCTTGAGCTATGCTTTCTCCTTCGCGAGGACAAAAATTATATATATAATTACGATCACGATGAACAAGGTTCACAGGATAAAACTTCTGGTGAAATTCCAATTTCAATCGTTTATAGTCCCAGGATCCCATATCATCACATAGCCTATACCATGTCAATGCATCTCCCTTCAAAGATAAAGGGAAGGCCTTCTTCTTAACAACATCATCGGGCATACCTGCAAGCTTAAATAATCCACAAACTTCATCCACATAGATAAGGTGTAAATCGGGATGCAATCTTCCATCTCCTGCAAGGGATTAGCTAGCGGTTTCTCTACCATACCCGAAGGAATTTCAAAGTAGACATTTTCAATAGGTTCATTAGGTTGAGGAGCAACTCTTTGCTCTACTAGTCGGGGTGAAGATACCCCGAACAAGCCCCTCAAAGGATTAGTTTCCATAGTAACAAGTGACAGTAAATTTCAGCACACTATATAAATATTTCCTTACCAAGTTCCACTCACCAAAGGCGCTTCGCTCCCCGACAACGGCGCCAAAAGGGAGTCTTGATGACCCACAAGTGTAGGGGATCTATCGTAGTCCTTTAGATAACTAAGAGTGTCGAACCCAACGAGGAGTAGAAGGAAATGGCAAGCGGTTTTCAGTAAGGTATTCTCTGCAAGCACTGAAATTGTAGGTAACAGATAGTTTTGTGATAAGATAATTTGTAACGGGTAACAAGTAGTGAAAGTAAATAAGGTGCAGCAAGGTGGCCCAATCCTTTTTGTAGCAAAGGACAAGCCTGGACAAATTCTTATAACGAGAAAAACGCTCCTGAGGACACATGGGAATTATCGTCAAGCTAGTTTTCATCACGCTCATATGATTCACGTTCGTTACTTTGATAATTTGATATGTGGGTGGACCGGTGCTTGGGTACTTCCCTTTATTGGACAAGCATCCCACTTATGATTAACCCCTATTGCAAGAATCCACAACTACAAAAGAAGGATTAAGGTAAACCTAACCACAACATGAAACATATGGATCCAAATCAGCCCCTCACGAAGCAACTCATAAACTAGGGTTTAAGCTTCTGTCACTCTAGCAACCCATCATCTATTTATTACTTCCCAATGCCTTCCTCTGGGCCCAAAAGAATGGGGAAGTGTCATGTAGTCAACGTTCACATAACATCACTAGAGGAGAGACAACATACATCTCATCAAAATATCGAAGGAATACCAAATTCACATGACTACTAATAGCAAGACTTCACCCATGTCCTCAGGAACAAACGTAACTACTCACACAACATATTCATGTTCATAATCAGAGGAGTATTAATATGCATTAAGGATCTGAACATATGATCTTCCACCAAATAAACCAACTAGCATCAACTACAAGGAGTAATCAACACTACTAGCAATCCATAGGTACCAATATGAGGTTTTGGTACAAAGATTTGATACAAGAGATGAACTAGGGTTTGAGAGGAGATGGTGCTGGTGAAGATGTTGATGGAGATTGACCCCCTCCCGATGAGAGGATCGTTGGTGGTGATGATTTCCCCCTCCTAGAGGGAAGTTTCCCCAGTAGAACGGCTCTGCCGGAGCCCTAGATTGGTTCCGCCAAGGTTCCGCTCGTGGCGGCAGAGTTTCGTCCCGTAAGCTTGCTTATGATTTTTTTCAGGGTAAAAGACTTCATATAGCAGAAGATGGGCACCGGAGGGCTGTCAGGTGGCCCACGAGGCAGGGGCGCGCCCAGGGCGGTAGGGCGCGCCCCCACCCTCGTGGGTGGTGGGTGGCCCCCCTCATGTGTTTCTTCCGCTGGATATTTTTTATTAATTACCAAAATGACTTTCGTGGACTTTCAGGACTTTTGGAGCTATGCAGAATAGGTCTTCAATATTTTCTCCTTTTCCAGCCCAGAATCCCAGCTGCCGACATTCCCCCTCTTCATGTAAACCTTGTAAGATAAGAGAGAATAGCCATAAGTATTGTGATATAACATGAAATAATAGCCCATAATGCAATAAATATTGATATAAAAGCATGATGCAGAATGGACGTATCACGACACATTCACAGGTGCATCATTCGCTGACGTGGTTCGTAGTAATGTTGTGGTTGCGGCCTGGGAGGCTTGCACCTGCTTACAATGTTGAACACCTCCTCTTGTGTTAATGTGTTCTGAAAATTAGCTCTTGGTGATGCAGGCTTGCTTGGATGCTCTGTGATAGCTCTTGGATACGACAGTTTGACAGATTGACGACCTCCTTCCGTATTTGGCATTGAAGAATCTCTATGAGTTGTCACCTTGGGTCTTGCAGTTGCAGTTGAGTCTTCCTGAGCAACTCTGCTAGTTTTGACTATGACCCGCGTGCTAATTGACACTTCAGTTGGTACACTGGCATCTGTAGTTGGCATCTTTGCAGCCTGAGTTGGCACCAAACTAGCAGAACTTGGCAGTCCTGCATCGATGGCTTTGGCACGTTGTTCTGTCTCGTGTCTAGACCCCACACCTATTCTGCCCTATTCCTCCTTTGTGCCCTTGGCAAACTTGACAATCTTTTGCTGCTTAGCTGGTTTAGGTGGGGCTGTTGATACAAGAATCTTCCCCTTGATCTGTTGAACTCATGTGATGGTTGTAGGCTCAACAGGAATTGCTGACACATCTTGAGTGGTGGTTGGCTCTCTGATCACTACAGTTGGCACAACAGTTTGCGCCACAGCTTCCTTTTCCACATTTATTTCTACATCTGCCCTCGACATCTGTTTCTTGGTCTGAGGCAACTTAAGATTCTTCTTCATTGTAAATCATTTGCTCTTCAGGACCACATGAGAGTTTGCCACAGATGTTATCTTGCTCTTGCTGGAGCTGATATCTGGAAGCTGCTTCAAATATTCCTTGTATTTCTCCTTCGAATGAACCCAGTTAAGACCCTTCCCTGCTTCCTCCATGTCAACTGGATTCTTTTCAATCTCACTCAAGAAGAACAGTTTCTGATCAATAGCAAAATCTATCTTGTTACACAACTCTCACTCATGGAAGTCTGGCACAGGGAAAGTGGTTGGCAAAGCTGGCTTCATGTTGCACAGCTTGAACATGGCAATGCTCCCCTGAGACTCTGCTTCATCATTTTTCTTTGACTTTGGAAGATTCTTGTCTTTCCAGCATGTTTTGTCGATCAACATCTGTAGTGTGCTCCTGCTGCTCATGGAGTTGCTGCTGCTGCCAGGGTTGGCAGAGCTGCTACTCACCCTGGTTGTGTTGCCGCCTGTACCACCAGAACCAGGGCCATTGTCATCATCATCATCGGAGTTGTCACTGCCTCCATTGGATCCCTCTTGATCATCAGGATCAACATCCTCGTCTTCTTCCTCGTCATCTCCTTCCCCCTCACTGCCATCAATTGCTGCAGCTTTGTCTCCATCTCCTTCTTTGGCCTCATTTTCTTGTTCCTCCTCCTCTGCCTCACTATCTTCTTCCTTGCCCTCCTCCTCTCATTTGTCCTCTTTTTCTTTGTCCTCCTCCTCCTCTTCCTCCTACTCCTTCTCCTCCTCCTCCTCCTCCTCCTCCTCCTCATCTTCTTCTTCTTCTTCTTTGTCCTCCTCCTCTTCTTCCTCCTCCTCCTCATCATAATCATCTTCTTCTTCTTTGTCATCCTCCTCTTTGTCCTCCTCCTCTGATTCATCCTCATCTGTCTCCCCGTCATCTTCAACATCTTGTGGTACTTCCATTTCATTATCTTCTTCTGCTCCTCCTCATCAAACTCTTCTTCTTGTATAGGTGAAACCCGCCTCTTCCTTTTTGGAGCATGGCGTGACGGAGCGGTTCCGGTTGATGTCTGTTGTACATATGGATCAATATCCGATTCCTCATCATCAATCTTGGAAACTGCTTCAATGAAGGTGCCAACCTTTTTAGTTACTGCCTTGCACAAGTCATTGACCACTTTGGCAATCTTTGCCTTTTTCTGCGTCAACACAAAAAAAATTGAGTACTCATTCAATTATAAACAGTTTAAAAAAAGAAAATGTCGGTAAATGATCGAAACTCCTTTATGCAAAAGACTTACCTGCGGATTGTATGTTAGTGGTAATTTGGATGCAACGAATGCTTGAGCTTGCAAAATACCACCAAAAAGTGGTGTCTGCTCCGTGCCCCTATACTCCTCTTTAAGCTGATGCAAAAAAGTGAAAAAAGAAAAGAACAATGTTATCAAAACATATATTGCGTTGAACGAAAAACAGAATGTTATAACCTGTGCAACTACAGCAAAATGTTGGGCAGACTGGATTCTACATGTATGCAACTGCACACAAAAAAAGTGCACCCCATAGGACACCTAAAAAATGTTTCTGCCAACTGATGTCACACATCTGTGCAACAAGATAAGTAAAACTGTGCCATATCCTTAATCATCTTGCACCATGTAGTGATCTGGGGATGAGAATCTCCACGTATGTTGAAAGTCTCTCTGGATCTCCTAGTTGAATCCTTGTTAACTACATATCTGACTTTTTGACCGCTGTTAGGAAGATCAAATACCCTTTGAACACTGTCAGCATCGACACGGATCCTTCCCCTGCCTGGGAACACCATTTCAGAGGTCTTTGGCTGGTAGGACTGCACCAGGAATTTACTGAAGTCCCCTAGAAGTGTATCTTATAAGTTCAAGAGACTCCCAAACAGCCTTGAAACTAGCTCAGACTTCTGCGGCGGGGATATCAAGCTATTGAACTTCGCAAACCACTCTGGTGATGCTCTTAACCTGCCAGCTTGTGATGGTTGCTCCACATCTTCCCGGGCAGCCACCTCAACTCCTTCACCGTTGGCCTCATGATGAAAAAATAAAAAAAACACAAGACAGAAAACTGGATTGTGAAAAAACTAGCAATGATCATGTGGATCAGTATTGCAAAAACTATATAAACATAAAATGGATCATACCAAGCTCATCATGGCAACTGAAGACTACCAGTGTGCAACCTGCAAGAAAACTAGGAAAACATACTAGAAAAATGATATGCAATGATAAACCATGATATTGGAAAGAAGATAACAACAACTAAAAAAAGGTTTGCAAGAAATTGTTCAATAGCTCATAAACACACACAAAAAACCAAATACCTCAGCATCTGCTGCGGAAGATGAGGCGGCTCCTCCACCAACTGCTGCGTGCACAAAAATGGTGACCAGTGATGTCAACTACAAAGATGCCAACTCATGTCAACTTCTATGAAAACTATATGTACATCAAGATGACCAGTGATGTCAACTACAAGATGGTAATAGAGCAACTAGAACAAAAATAGTTGTGCCAACGGCTGCATAATTTCATCAATGCCTAGAAAACCCGAGAAACATTGATATTCAAGGATTTACTTACCCTAGTAGATGATTCAGCTCGCCCTGCTGCTGCTGCATGTTTAGTTTGGTTTACAACCCGAAACTGATCAACATCCTAAGAAAATAAAAAACAATGGGCATGGGAAAAAAATTTATTATATGACCCAAAATAAGGTGAATGTGTAATCAACATACCCTTACCTCAACTTTCTCTCCCTGCTCAACAATAAGTTTGGGCGTGGCCGGTGATTAGCAACATGTTTTGAGTTCCGGCGAAGGGACTGACTTCCAGAACCCTAATTAAGCAACAAAAAAACATGAAAAAAGGACATAAGCACACATGGATAAGTTGAAAAGAACTCAAATATACAGAAAAAATGAGAAAAATACATCTCCTTCATTGCCATCCGCTTCTCCTCCAATTATAACCATTTTTAGCCTGTGGGGGAAATACAAGAAAAGAAAACATAGTTAGAAGATGCGCAAATGAACTAGAGAAAACATAAAAGCTTGCTTTGATCTGCAAACTTCTACACATAAGCAGGACACCTAGTGCAAAAAAACTGTAAAACATGAGGACAACCAACTACTACAGTGATCCAGCCAACTGGGCAGTCAACCTTGTGCAACTGCACAACTTATAAGCCAACTAGTTTCACTAAGGCAAGAAATAACTAGGCAGAAAAATAGTTAACTAAAGCCAGCCAGCTGAATATGATAATTTGTGCAACTGGGACAAACAAAAGGACTAGGACAAAAGAAACGCAAAACAGGAAGCAGAGCAACTTTGTGCAATTCAACAACATATAGACAACCAACCTAATACAAAACAGGAAGCAAACCTAAGCATGACAACTAGTGCAAAAAAGCAAAACATGTGGTAGCCAACTAGTATATGGATGCAACTAATCAGGCAACTTGTGCAACTGAACGACGCATAGACAGCCAACCTAGCACAAAACAGCAAGCAAAGTAAGCAGGGCAACTAGTGTCCAGTGTAGAACACATGGACATCCAACTAGTAGTGATGCAGGCAACTCAGCAGGCAACTTCTACAATTGAACAGCGTGCAGACAACCAACTAGTACGAACAATTAGGAACAGTAAGCCAACTGACCAAGACAACTAGTGCAACTGCAGAGCATATGGACAACCAACTACTATATGGATGCAGCCAACTGGGGAGAATTTTGTGCAACTAATCAAAAATATATACCTATACAAGAAGTTCAATCAGCCATTACATTGCACACAACACTATGCACATCTAACAAACAACAACATAGAACTTGACATAGAACTTGAAGAAGGACTAGGAGATATCATGAACATATCTCAAACCCCTGCCCTTAACAGCAACACCCTGGACAACGAACAACCGCTCTCCATCGCCCTAAAATCGCACAACAGGCACTGTTGGGGATATAGCTATTAGGTGTGACCTGCCCAGGAGGGGCCGGGTTACACCTATGGTGAGTCAAGACATGAAGCCCAGAACGACACTTGAAGATGGTGGTTCAGTTGAGGGCCTAAGCCCAAAGGTGATTCAAGGCTTATAGAGATAAACTGCCATATGTATGTAACTTGTATTGTAAGGCAAGAATAGAGAGAGACCAAGCCGGACACTGTTTATGAGCCGGACGGGACACTGTGAGCCGCTGGGCGTCGACCTCTGTATATAAAGGGACGACCCGGTGGCGGTTCAGGGTAAGTAACATCAAATCGAGAGCTAGGTCAAGCGGATTCGCTCCTTGGTTATCGAGACATAAGTAATCCCACTCAAAACTGGATCGTAGGCTTTTACCTTCACCACAAGCGGTGGAACTAGTATAAACCCCGTGTCGTTTATCCCGATTAACCCCTTTAAGCTTCCTAGTTGCGATGGCTCCACGACAAAGTCCTTTCACTAGGACATCTGATGTGACAATTCCATGACAATTGGCGCCCACCATGGGGCCAGCGCACGATGGATTTGAGTTCTTGAAGGGCAACTTCGAAGGGCTCAAGGGATACGTTGTGAGCCAGATGACCAAGAGTCGTTGCGGCAACCTCTACATCGACGGCACAGGCTGGGGCCTCGACGCCGACTCAATTGAGTACGGGGACCGGGTCCCCTTCGGCGGAATCCACGTCTTCATCGGCAAGATCGGCGAGTCGGGCCCTGAGCCGGACATCTGCACCAACATCGTCGAGACAGCTCAGTGTGCGAAACCCGCCAGGGCTCAACCTGCCATGAAGCAAGCCTTCGTGGGATGCATCCACGGAGGGGAATTTTCTGAAGGATCTATGTTTGCTGGTGAGACGGATTCATTGTATCAACTGCAAGCTGGCGGGCTCAGGGCTGTTCCGATAGCAGCAGTATTCCGGACCTCTTTGATCCACTAAGCAGAGTTGGGATCTTTATGGCTGGCATGCAACCCGGCTAGAACTCTACGGCTGTGGCAGCAATAACCTCCGGGTCAGTGGCGGACGGGGTAGGAGGCCCTGCGCGCCCGTCGCCTCAGGTGCTGATGGATCTCATGGACAAGATGACAGCTTTATTAACCGCCGTGGTCAACCTGGCGGATCAAGCTCAACATGACGCGGAAGTGGCACAGTTAAAGCAGGATATCATGCAAGCTAAGGAAGACCTGACGGCGGAAGACGTCGGGATGGCCACGGAGCGGGCAGCTCTGGACGCTCAGGCTCAGCGGATTCAGTCATAGGCCTTTCAACTCACGATGGATCAGAACGCATCGAACGAGGTCATGAGGATAAGGTACCAGAAGACTCAATCCCGTCTGCCTCTGGTTTATGATCCTCGAAACCTTTTTCGCACACCTGGTACAGGGCCTAGTAACCCGCCGGAGGTGAACCGGGTTGCAACACCCTGGGCTGGGACGCCGGTTCAGCCACGAGTGATGGAGCCTCCTTATGTACCAACACCGCTGGGTCATTACTCTAACCCTTTGGAGAACATGATCGCGGCAGCAGCACGTTCGGTGGCTCTCCCAGCCGATGGCAATTCATCAACGGCGGTTGAAACACAAAGGGTTAGAGAACTTCTTCAGACGGCTTTGGCATAGAAGGAGGCATACTCTTATAGTCGGGACCGGATTCATTCAACTCCTCCCCCGAGCCGGAGCCCGAGCTATAGCAGGCACATGGATTCAGTGGTCGTTTCATGCAATGCCCAACATCGTGACCAGTCGCGCGGACATGACCCGCCGTGTAATGGAGTTCCTAACTTTGTTGATCAAGACAGGATACGTCAGGAGGCTGTGCGAGTAGCTCAGCAGGTGGCTGAGCAGGCGGCTCAGCAGGTGGCTTACTAGCCATTTCCGGCTTACCCGACGACGTCTATTGAGGCAGGAGTAGCCACTAGGACCGGAGGAGTCCCTTGTCTGGTGCCAGCTCTGTTCAATGAGCGTTTGCCCAAGGATTTTAAGGGGCCTCGAAAGGTGCCTAATTATACTGCCGACTTACAGCCGGGGCATGGATTGAAAGCTATGAGATGGCCATGGAACTACTGGAGGTCAGTGATGCTGCGATGGCAAAATACTTCACCATGATGTTAGATGGAACAGCTCACACTTGGTTGAAGGGGCTGCCGCCTAATTCCATCGGCTCATGGGTAGAGTTAAAGGCCCGGTTTATTCAGAACTTCAAAGATACATGCAAGCAGCCTATGTCAATTGTGGACTTGACTAACTGCAAGCAAGAGGCGGGTGAATCCATGACCCATTAGGTGCGTCGGGTCAAGGCCATAATACATTCATCTGATAAGATGGATGCCGGCTCTGCAGTCTTAATGTTGGAGAAAAGTTGTCGTTTTACACCTCTGAAACAGAAGCTGGGGCGGCTCAAGCACAATTGTAATGACATGGGCCAGCTAATGGCGGCTCTAGTCAAATATGCTAACTCTGATAGTACCAAGGATCCCGAGTCTGATGATGAGAAGGCAGGGAAGGGAAAGAAGAACGGCAACGCCAAGGGTCCGCAACATAACTCGGTGAATCAAGGAGGTAATAATAAATGTAAGGCTGATGGTGGCTCGGAGTTTGTGGCTAACACCAATGCACATGGCAACAATCAACGGTGTAAGGGGGGGCCACCTCCTCGGTCTGGCGGGTTAGGTCCCACTCTTGAGCAGTTGCTAAATGAGCCCTATCCAAGGCATGGTACCCAGGAGAAGACGGCCACACATCTATGGAAGGATTGCACAATCATGAAGGCTTTCAAGAATTCTAACATGTTTGATGGCAATAATGGGTCAGGTGGCGGCTTAGGCGGCGGCGGTTTTCATGGCCCGAGTTATGGAGGTGGCAGCTCTAATTCCGTCTTTCAGGGCCACCAAAATAACCAGGGCGGATATAATCAAGGTAACCAGCAATCTGGCCAAGGGGGGCAGCAACAGCAGCAGCAATCGGGGTATCAAAGTCATCCAAAGCAGTTGAGCAGTGGGCAGTATCACGTTTTCACCACAAGTTTGTGCAAATGGGACCAGAAGCTTCACAAGAGGGCAGTGAACGTCGTTGAGCCGGTAGTTCCCCAATACTTACGATGGTCTGAGCAGCCCATTATGTGGAGTCGGGCGGATCACCCGCCCCGGGTTGATAACCCGGGTCATCTAGCTTTGGTGGTAGCACCTGAAGTTGGTGGTTACAAGTTTACTAAGGTGCTCATGGATGGAGGGAGCATCATTAATATCCATTATTATGAAACCTTACATCGCATGGGATTAACTGATAAAAATCTCAAGCATTCCAATACTGTTTTCCATGGCGTGGTTCCTCGTAAGTCGGCATATCCAGTTGGCAAGATTGAACTAGAGGAGCCTTTGGAGATGAGCACGATTCCAGCTGAGAAGTTAACCTTTGAGGTGGTCAAAATCAAGAGTCCATATCATGCTCTGTTTGGGCGGCTGTGTTATGTGTATCTACAGCTCAAGATGTGGGGTCACAAAGGGACCATTACGGTTCATGGCAGTCGAAAGGTGGCCTTGGAGTGCGAGGAGGGCGACGCGGCTTATGCTGAGTCGGTCTGTGCAGCAGAAGAGTTGAAATTTTACAAGGACAATGTTGACCCGGCGGACATGACGTCTTTGAGAAAACCCACCACAGAGCATGAACCAGTGATGAAGTTTAAATCAGCCGATGATACCAAGCTAGTTGATTTTGTTCCTGGCGACTCATCTAAATAGTTCAGTACCAGTGCCAATCTGGATCCCAAATAGGAAAGCATGCTCATCGAGTTCATCCGTGAGAACCGGACATCTTTGCATGGAAACCTTCTGACATGTCGGGTGTACCAAGAGAACTCTCTGAGAACACTCTCAATATTGATCCAAAATTTAAGCCAGTCAAACAGTTTCTTTGGCGGTTCAATGAAAAGAGGCGTAAGGCCATTGGTGAGGAAGTGGCCCGGCTCTTGGTGGCTAGGTTTATTATTGAAGTTTTTCATCCAGAGTGGCTGGCTAACCCGGTGCTTGTGCTTAAGAAGAACGGCGCCTGACATATGTGTGTGGACTACACGGACTTAAACAAGGCTTGTCCGGCTGATCCTTTTGCTCTTCCCCGTATTGATCAGATCATCGATGCTACGGCGGGTTGTGAGCGTTTGAGATTTTTGGATGGTTACTCTGGATATCATCAGATCAAGATGGCAGTTAAGGACCAGGAGAAGACGGCTTTTATTACTCCGTTTGGAGCCTTCTGTTATGTGTCTATGCCTTTTGGGCTTAAGAGTGCCCAGGCGACTTATCAGTGATGTGTGCAGAACTTTCTTCACGATCAGTTTGGGCGCAATGTTCATGCTTATGTGGATGACATTATGGTGAAGTCCAGAAAGAAGGAGACCTTGATAGATGATCTGAAGGAGACTTTCGATAACCTCCGGGTCTACAAGATTATGCTTAACCCGGCCAAATGTGTTTTTGGTGTGCCTGCAGGCAAGCTTTTGGGTTTTCTGGTCTCTAACAGAGGCATTGAGACTAAGCCGGAGAAGATCAAGGCAATCACTTCTTTGGCTAAACCGGCGTGTATCAATGATGTTCAGCGACTGGCGGGTCGTATTGCTGCTCTAAGCCGGTTCATAAGCCGGTTAGGAGAGAAGGCCATACCACTGTATCAAATGATGAAAAAGATAGACGCTTTCGTTTGGAGTGATGCTGCTAACACTGCTTTTGAAGATCTGAAGAGACAACTCATTGAGCCACCGGTCCTTGCTGCTCCCATTGATAAGGAGCCACTCACTACAAAAAAAGACACATCCGTGACATTTTGGGCCGAACGAAATTTTTTTCTGTCATACATATGACACTTCTATGACGATAATTGTGACAAAACCCGGTATGATCATAGATGTGGTGGGCTCCTACTTCTATGACAAAAAAACATGACAGAAATGGGCTTTTCGTCCTGGGCGGGCCGGAGACGCAGCTGCATGACATTCTTTGGGCCGTCCATGACGGAAAAAACCATGGTAGAAGCGAGGGGGAGGAAAATTTCGGGGAGTTGCCAGTTACGGTGGGAGGTCGGGGGCGGAGCGATGCGCGTTTCTCTTGTACGTACGCGCGTGTGTGCAAGGCGTTGGCTCTAACTGAAGTCGGGAGAGGCGTTGGGCTCTAACTGAACCCGAGCGATTGCACTCCAGTCTACGCGTTACTGAACCCGAGTGATCGATCGATGGCTGTTAACTGAACCCGATGGAGCGACTCCTTCGCTACTGCTACTAACTGAAGCCGATCGATGCTGCCTCTGGGATGAACAGTGAGCGTTGCAGGGGGGTGGATGAACAGTGAGCGGTGGCGTTGCCTCTGGATGAATAGGAACCCGTGGTGTGGAGGGTTGGATGAATAGTAGACGGTGGAGGGGTGGCCGTGGAGGGGTGGTTGAACAGGACCCCGTGGTGTGGAGGGCTGGATGAACAGTAGAAGGTGGAGGGGTGCCCGTAGAGGGGTGGTTGAACAGTAGCCAGTGGAGTAGCGCGCGGTGGAGGCTGGATGAACAGGAGCCCGTGGAGGCTGGAGGAGGTCGACGATAGCCCATGGAGGCTGGAGGAGGTCGACGGTGGAGATGAATAGTATCCCGTGGAGTCCCGTTTTGCGGTACGCCACACCCCTCCCCCCCCCCCCCCCCGGTTTCGACCGTAGCGCTCCAACACAAGTCCATTTCGTCCATTTTGCGGTACGCCACACCCCTCCCAATGAACAGGACCCCCGTTTCGACCGTAGCGCTCCAAGACAAGTCCGTTTCATCCGTTTTGCGGTACGCCACACCCCTCCCGATCAACAGGACCCCCGTTTCGACCGTAGGAGGTCCGTTTCGTCCGTTTTGCGGTACGCCACACCCCTTCCGATTAACAGGACCCCCGTTTCGACCATAGGAGGTCCGTTTCGTCCGTTTTGCGGTACGCCAGGCCTCGTTTCCATCGCCTATTGCGTCCAAGCCGGTTGGCTCCCATGCATTCCGTTGCCTCTCGATGAACACGACGCATTCCGTTGCCTCCCCATGAACACGACGCATTCTGTTGCCTCCTCATGAACACGACACATTCCATTGCCTCCCCATGAACACGACGCATTCCGTTGCCTCCCCATGAACACGAGCCCTCGCCGTACGTATGCGCGACTAGGCGTTCGAGACCCCGCCCGTATGTACACATACGTGGCCGTATTTTCTTTCTTGCACCCTGGCCGCTGTATGTACGCGTACATGCTACGTGCGCGCCTCTACTATGACATGTACGCGCCTCTACTACGACACGTGCGCGCCTCTACATCGACCAGTATATATGTACGTACAAGTTCGTGACCAGAATGACAATGCTATGTACGCTTCGACCAGGTGGGTCCCGACTGTCAGGCAGTTCCTTGCGTGTGAAAATGTAGCTGGTGGGTCCGAGCAGTTAGAGGGGCGAATCGTTTTTTTTTTGCCCGGACGCACTTCCTTTGCGTGCGAAGATGTAGTTGGTGGGTCCCAGCAGTCAGAGGGGCGAATCGTTTTTTTTTTGCCCGGACGCACTTCCTTGCGTGCGAAGATGTAGCTGGTGGGTCCCAGCAATCAGGGGGGCGAATCATTTTTTTTGCCCGGACGCACTTCCTTGCATGCGAAGGTGTAGCTGGTGGGTCCCAGCTGTCGTGGATTTGTCACGGCAGATGTCCTAGTGAAAGGACTTAGTTGTGGAGCCATCGCTACGGGTTTACTTGAAGGGGTTAAAGCGGACACAAAGACACGAGGGTTTTATACTAGTTCGGCCCCTTCGATGAAGGTAAAAGCCTACGTCTAGTTGTGATGGAATTGATGTGGTCTCGATGGCTAGGGAGCAAACAAGCTTCACCTAGGCTCGAGTTGTTGTTGTCTCCCTTGAACCGCCGCCGGGTCGTCCCCTTATATACACGGGTGACGCCCATCAGTCCATAGAGTCCCAACCGGTTCATACTCGTATTCCGGTTGGTATCTCTCTATTCCTAACTTACAATACAAGTCATACATCAGGCCGGTTTACGGCTACATGTTCTAACCGACTACAGGCCTTGGGCCTTCGTCTGCTTATACCACTAATGAAGTTAACCCGGCCCAAGTAAGCCGGTTTACGCCTAGTGGTAATATCCCCAACATTAGGCCCCAGATTGATTTGAACTGGTTCATGTCAATCCTTCACACAATCTTGCGTCTTGGATATCTTCTGGTATTGGTAAACCTCCATGTCGTCATCATTTTTGATTGCTGTAAACCGGCATGACATCATCAGTTTGGTTACTGTAAACCGGCATGACGTCATCATGAAATTTATAACGCCCTCTTAATAACAGCTCCTGGATCCGCGCGCTTGACCTAGCTCGGTTGCCTTATAAATAAGACCGAAGGGTCATTTCTTTCCTTTCCCCTTCGTCCCTTCTTCTTCTTCTTCCTCACGTCGCCTGCTTTGGAGCTACGCCACCGCCGTCGACCTCTGCCTCGTCTCGGGCCGCTGCATCAACCTGAACGTACCAGAGTGTTGCGGCACCTTCCCGCATCTTCTCCGTTCCCGGTAAGCTTTCTCCTCTTCTTAACCTAGATCCGTTCTTAGGGTTCCGTGTTCGTGCTGTGTTCATCACGCGCTTCATATCTGTTCCCTGATCTTGAATGAATCCATGAACTCTTGCTGTGTTTAGTAGCGATCCCTAAGCATCCGCTTGCAACTTCTCATCTAAGCCCATAGATCTCCCGCACATATCCGCTCAGTGGTTCACTTCTGTTTCCGCCTTACTCTTCGAAATATTTCCTGTTTTTGTGAGCTTGCTGTAGATCCGCGGCTGTAACAAGATTTTGTGAAACTTGTTTCTGCATAATTATCCATAGCTTCAATTGCTTCCGATGCTTAGGTCAGGCGGTTTAACTTTACCATAGAAAAAATTGCCAAACCGGTATATATCATTAGTCCCCTGGTTGAACCGCCAGAATCCATATGGTGCCGTTTTTGTAGAAAACCGGTTTATAGGTACTGCCTCCGGTTTATTGCAATTAGATCAAGACCTTCTTTTACCCAGCGTGTCCTTGAACCGGATCACTTATTTCTTGTAGATCTCGCCATGGCCAAACAGGTGTATGAGTGCAACTGGGTTCCCTCTCGCGTCACAGAATCACAGTTAGACGATCTAGTCCTGATCGGCGCTTTGGATAGTAAAGATACGATCCACTGGAGGGTTCCTGGAGATGAATGTCCTCCCACATCCCAGGAAGGAGAGGTCGTGGTCTTCGCAGATCACATGGCCCGGGGCTTCAAACCGCCCGGCTCTAAATTTTATCGGGATGTGTTAGCCAACTTTCAGCTCCGTCCACAGGATATTGGCCCCAACTCGGTCACCAATCTATGTCACTTTCAAGTACTTTCTGAGGCATACCTTCAAGAGGAACCTTCAGTCGAGCTGTTTAGAGATCTCTTTCATCTGAACCGCCGTACTGAATTCACCGACGGTCCTAATACCGAACTGGGTGGTATGGCCATTCAGAAAAGGAAGGAAATCACCTATCCCCACGTCAAACTCCATACTCACCCCAAGGAGTGGAACGCAACTTGGTTTTATTGCAAGGATACCTCCCCTGACAATGAAAACCCCTTGCCTGTCTTCCGTCCGGAACGGCTCAGCAACACTCACCCTTTTCCACAAAGGCTAAGCGCCAACGAGAGAATTAAATATGCTCCTCAACTGTCCAAGATCCGGGCCTTCATGGCCAACGATTTAACAGGAATAGACCTTGCACGCTGCTGGATATCATGGAGCATTCTGCCTCTGAGCCGGCGCCCCGGTTTGATATGCACGTACACTGGTAGCGTCGATGACCCACTCCGACATATCAAAATTCAAGTCTTCGACGACGAAGTCACAGAATCTGTAAAGAAGATGTTGAATGAACCGGAGCATCTCTGTGCTCAAACCAGTTTGCTTCCTTACTGCACCACCAACGAACCGCCAGCGGTAAGATTTTAATTGCTCTATTATTGAACATGTTACTGCTTTATCTGCCTGACCTTTAATTATTGCTGACTCAGAGTGATAATCCGTTTTGGAGCAAGAAGCTTTCACAAGATAAAACGGAGAAGGCAGGGCGGCCAACCCGGCCCAAGACCAAGGTTATCAAGAAACCAGCTCGTAAGAGAAAAACCACCGCTTCATCTGACCCAGCCATTGATGATGATGTGGGTAATCCGGATCTTGAGGTAGAACTTGATTCACTTGGCTTGCTTTTTACACGCCTTATTGATGATGATGCTTGTCAGGATGACGCTGAAGCCAGCAATGCGGGATTCGCTGAGGTAACTATTCTCTCTTCCGATTCAGAAATCTTGCCTTTGCCAAAATTTCGCCGGGCAAACCGGAAAGTTAAATTTTCTCATCCTCTTGCTTATTTCGATCCCCAATTTCATATGAAGACCCAGCAACACGAAGCTCGCCGCACAACCCGGCACAGTGGCCAGGTAGTTACCTCTGCCGGTTTACCGAACAGTCCGGTTCGAAAACTCCGCTCCGAGGTCTCCGACCTTTTTATTGATTTAAATCCTAAAGCGGGTTTCTTCCGTCAACCTCTTAATCCATCCGACTCCGATTATCAGGTTACTTCTCATTCATCGTCTGGTGAATCGTCGGCCACTCAGCTACCACCTTTGAAAACAGTTGCTGGGTAAGTTAAACTGAACATATGCTTCCAGTATACTGCGTAATGGCTTATGCTTTTCCTTGACTTTTTGTTTTTCTTTCAGGGCTAAACCGAAACCAAGCAAGAAGGCCCGCCTGGATAAAGCGGCTGAAGAAGACGTGGCCCCAGAACATGACCAAGCGCCGGATCGTGAAATGTTTACTTCTGAAGATATTCCCAATGACCCTCCTTTGCAAAACGACATTATTCACGAAGAAGGGCTTATTAATACTCCAGCCTCTGCTGATCCGCCTGCCAGCTCCGTCCAGATTGAGAAATCCCACACTCCTGCTGACAAACCGGCCGCGCCAACACAAACCGGTGAGTCCAAAGATGATGATGTTGTGATTACCGGTGTGGGCCGCTCTGAACCCGGGAATCCTGTCACCCTTACCAAGCATACCATCAAGGAGGATTTTTCTGCTTTGAACAAAGGAAAATGGGATGTTGAACTAGAGACATATGCTGCTCTGAGTGCCCAAGATCTTCACTCCGGCTATTTAAACCGGCATTACACTAGCCGTGACTGTGAAGTTGGCCTGGTCAAAATGATGAGGGATAAATTTGAGGTAACTTACTTCTTTCCTTGCTGCCATTGCCTCCATCCTTCTAGCCCCCAAGGGCCGGTTTGTAACATTGGTCAAACCGGGACTTGATCCGGAACATTTTTGAAACCGATCGGTATAACCCTCAAGGGCCGGTCTAACTTAGCATAAGTAAACCGGGGCTCCAATAGAAAATTGTCCTTAGAACATAACTTGATCAAATAGCCATTAGCCCCCAAGTGCCAAGTTGAATACTTGTATTGAGCTTGGGACTTTGTAATCTAGTAATATATAAAAATTGAAGGTACATTAGCCCCCAAGTATTAGGCATATAACTTTGTTATGTGGTTGATACTTCAATTTCTTGGATCGCCTATACAAAGCTTAAACGTTGTCTGTATGCAGGCTGAGGTGAAAATCAGGGAGGACCGGATTGCCGATTTGCTGGAGGCCTTGAAAACCCAGCAGGCTGAAACAGATAAGGCAAAGCAAGAATTAACCAGCGCCTTGAGCACTGCTGAACGGCTGAAAGAAGGCTTCAAGAAAGAGCGGGCTGACTGGGCCACTGAGAAGGCCGGTTTAACCAAAAGAGCGGAAAATGCTGAAGCTGCCCTTAAACCGGTGGTGGATGAACTGACGGTCGTACAGCGGCAAATACACTCCATGACTGCTGCAATCTTTGGTAAGCTCCTTTTAACTTCTGTGATAATTTGAACCTGCTGTAGCATAAATCCGGTTTGAGACCATTCCAATCTTGTTGTAGGCACACGTATTGGGCACTTAGGAAATGATGTGCGGAAGAAACTGAAAGCTGCCTACACCTTGGTGGAACAATTGTATACCGGAGCCCAACGGATCATCACCACAACTTCTCATAACAACCCGGCGCCCTCTTTAATCCAGGACACTCTTAGCAGGTTGTCAATGCTTCCAGCCCGGATTGAGGAGCTGAAAAAATCCGCTGCCCGAACCGGAGCCATCAATGCCTTAATCCGGGCAAAGGCATGGGTGCCAGATTTTGATCCTGCGGAAGCAGCTCAAGGCTATCCCAGCCTGAAAGAAGATGGCTCTGAATTCAACGAAGAGGATTTAAGGGCAATAAACCGTGCAGTGCACCCTCTGGCTTGCCAGCTAGCTGAAGAGGCAGATTTGACGCATTATCAAGCATAATATAACGATCAAAACAAGCGAGTGCCTGCCCCAACTGTTGAAGCGGAGAATCTGATCCCTCCAATCCGTAAGCACACTTATGCTCCTGATATTGAACCGTCTTCCCTGATCCATGAAGAGGCTGTTTTCCAAGCTTTAATGGGAATCGACTGGACCACTGTTGATTTCCAGCCAATGGGTAGAGACGAGGAAGCTGAAGCGGCGGAGGATGAGGAGCAGGCTTGAACCGGAAGCCGGTTTGGAGAGCTATTTGTGACATCTTTCCAAAAGAACAATGATCTTGTTTGGGCACCGTGCTGCCTTGTAATAGGATAGTTAAAACTTCTGCCTGGAATATGCCTTCGTGCATAATTATTGAAGCTTTTGTTTGAAAAACTTTAATTCATATTTCCTGCAATCAGAAAAATTTGAACTTCCATGTTTGGGCATGAAGCTGGCTTAGCCAAGCCTGAAGCGGCGGTTTTATAAACCATTACCGTCAAAAAAGGGGGGAGAAAATAGCTCCCGTATAAACCGTACTGAATCAATACGAGCCCCCATGTTACTCCATGATGTTAACAGGGAAAAAGGTAAACCGGGCATATTCCTCCGGATTAAAGGGGAATCAAATCCATCGGCTGAACCGGAAAAAAGGTGTTTTGTCGACATAAAAGAAATCCGACAAAAGCAAAGAACAAACAAACCATGAAAATAACATGGAAGCAAAGGCAATGATAAAAACCGTTTGCAAAAATATGCTATACTGAGCTGATCAGATGGTATTACCATGGTCGGACAGGATCAAGGCCCCCAATAGGAGTGACAATGACTCAAGTCAGCCAGGTCCCCAAATGATTCGTGGCATATATGCCAGATCAAGAGGCGTGGCAATGGTTCGGGTTCGACCATGCCCCCAAGTGATTTTGTGGCCTTAGGCCGACCAAGAGGCGTGACTAGTTCAGACTTGACCATGTCCCCAAATGATCTGGTGGCTGTCGCCTATCAAAGGGTGTCACGTTGGTTCGGACACGACAAAGGCCCCCAGTGATATATAAAAAGCAAATGTCAAGGGGTAAACCGGAGGCCGCTTTAAACAGAACCACTCCGTGTAACCTCGCATGATGAGAAAGACAGAGACCCCGCTTTAGCTGAGGCTCCGGTTTGATATATCAAAGATAATATATACATTGTCATGATATGTACATTGATAGAGCCGATGGCTCAAGTATAGTAAGGCCGAAGATGAGCTATGTTCCACGGCCTGTTGGTCTCCTCCTCTGATGTACGTGAGTCTTGATGCTCTCGAATATCAATCAGATAGTACGACCCATTGTGCAGATTCTTGCTGACCACGAAAGGTCCTTCCCAAGGTGGGGATAACTTGTGCATATCTGTCTGGTCCTGGATTAGTCGTAGCACCAAATCTCCTTCTTGAAAAGTTCTGGTTCTAACCCGGCGACTGTGATAGCGACGAAGATCTTGTTGGTAAATCGCCGAACGGGCAGCCGCTAGGTCACGCGCCTCGTCCAATAGGTCCAAAGCGTCTTGCCGTGCTGTCTCATTGCCCGCTTCAACATAAGCTACCACACGAGGCGAATCATGCCGGATATCGCTAGGGAGAACTGCCTCTGCTCCATAGACAATAAAAAAAGGTGTGTAGCCTGTGGACCGGTTTGGCGTAGTATTGATACTCCAGAGCACAGATGCTAGCTCTTCAACCCAACATCCCGGTGTCCTTTGCAATGGGACCATAAGCCGGGGTTTGATGCCTCGCAAGATCTCTTGATTAGCTCGTTCTGCCTGTCCATTGGACTAGGGGTGCGCTACTGATGACACGTCAAGTCGGATGTGCTCACGTTCACAGAACTTCTTCATAGCCCCCTTGGATAAATTGGTACCATTATCAGTAATGATACTATGCGGAAAGCCAAACCGGAAAATCACCTTTTTGATGAACTGCACCGCGGTTGCTGCATCGCACTTGCCGACAGGCTCCGCTTCAACCCACTTGGTAAATTTATCAACTGCTACCAAAAGGTGGGTTTTCTTATCCTTGGATCTTTTAAAAGGTCCGACCATATCCAGCCCCCAAGTTGCAAACGGCCATGTTATTGGAATCATCCTCAATTCTTGAGCCGGCACATGCGCACGCCTTGAAAATTTCTGACATCCATCGCACCGTTTAACTAAGTCCTCCGCATCAGCATGTGCTGTCAACCAGTAAAAACCGTGACGAAACGCCTTTGCCACCAAAGACTTTGAACCGGCGTGGTGTCCACAATCCCCTTCATGGATTTCCCTTAAAATTTCACAGCCTTCCTCAGGAGAAACAAAACAATGAAACGCCCCTGATACACTGCAACGATGCAATTCACCATTGAGAATCGTCATGGACTTGGATCGCCGGACTATCTGCCTTGCTAGAATTTCATCCTCTGGAAACTCCCCCCGGGTCATGTATGCAATATAAGGAACCGTCCAATCCGGAATAGCATGTAATGCTGCCACCAATTGAGCCTCCGGGTCAGGAATAGCCAAATCCGCTTCACCTGGGAGCTGGACTGACGGATTGTGCAACACGTCCAAAAAGACATTAGGCGGGACCGGTTTGCGCTGAGAACCCAACCGGCTTAAAGCGTCCGCCGCTTCATTCTTCCGACGGTCCACATGATCCACTTGATAACCCTTGAAGCAACCTGCAATATTATCCACTTCTCGACGATATGCAGCCATGAGCGGGTCCTTAGAATCCCAAGCGCCAGACACCTGTTGAGCCACAAGGTCCGAATCACCGAAACACTTAACCCGGCTTAAATTCATCTCTTTAGCCATCCGGAGACCATGGAGCAAGGCTTCGTACTCAGCTGCATTGTTAGTACAAGGGAACATTAAGCGGAGAACATAACAGAACTTATCACCTCGTGGGGAAGTTAATACGACTCCAGCCCCCGAGCCTTCCAATTGCCTGGATCCATCAAAATGAATAGCCCAATATGTGTGATCCGGCTTTTCCTCTCGCGCTTGTAATTCCGTCCAGTCATTGATGAAATCAACAAGTGCTTGAGACTTCACCGCCGTCTGAGGTACATACTTAAGTCCGTGTGGCCCAAGCTCTATAGCCCACTTGGCAATCCGGCCAGTCGCCTCCCGGTTCTGTATGATATCACCCAAGGGAGCTGAACTGACCACTGTGATGGGGTGCCCTTGAAAATACTGCTTCAACTTCTGGCTGGCCATGAAGACACCATAGACCAGCTTCTGCCAATGCAGATACCTTTGCTTGGATTCAATAAGCACCTCGCTGATATAATAAACCGGCCGCTGAACCGGATACTCCTTGCCTGCCTCCTTGCGTTCCACCACAATAGCCACGCTAACTGCCCAAACATTAGCCGCTACGTATAATAATAGTGGCTCCTTGTCAACCGGAGCCGCAAGAACAGGCGGATTGGCCAACTGCCGCTTCAAGTCCTCAAATGCTTCATCAGCAGCCGGACTCCAGACGAAATTGTCTGTCTTCCTCAGCATTTGGTACAAAGGGATAGCCTTCTCTCCGAGGCGGCTGATAAACCGGCTCAGTGCAGCGATTCGACCCGCCAAACGCTGAACATCATTGATACATTTCGGTTTAGCTAGGGATGTAATAGCCGAAATCTTCT
The DNA here is from genome assembly GCA_963921465.1 of Triticum timopheevii. Taxonomy (NCBI): domain Eukaryota; kingdom Viridiplantae; phylum Streptophyta; class Magnoliopsida; order Poales; family Poaceae; genus Triticum; species Triticum timopheevii. The sequence goes on along the minus strand of OY997266.1, from coordinate 446,143,495 downwards.
CCGGGTTAGCCTCAATTCCTCTATTAGACACCAGGAAACCCAGTAACTTGCCTGCCGGAACACCAAAGACACACTTGGCCGGATTAAGCATCATCTTGTAAACTCGCAAGTTGTCAAAGGTCTCCTTCAAATCATCCACCAGCGTCTCCTTCTGTCTTGACTTTACTACAATATCATCCACATAGGCGTGCACATTGCGGCCGATCTGTTTATGCAGGCAATTCTGTACACACCGTTGATAGGTGGCTTGGGCACTCTTGAGCCCGAAGGGCATAGATACATAGCAGAAGGCTCCAAAGGGAGTAATAAATGCTGTTTTCTCCTGGTCCTTAACTGCCATCTTGATCTGATGATATCTAGAGTATGCATCCAAAAAACTCAAACGCTCACAACCTGCCGTGGCATCAATGATCTGGTCAATGCGGGGGAGGGAAAAAGGATCTGCCGGACAAGCCTTGTTAAGATCTGTGTAATCCACACACATACGCCAAGTGCCGTTTTTCTTAAGAACCAGCACCGGATTAGCAAGCCACTCTGGATGGAACACCTCAACAATAAAACCAGCTGCTAAAAGCCTGGCCACTTCCTCTCCAATGGCTTTGTGTCTTTCTTCGTTAAACCGGCGGAGGAACTGTTTCACCGGTTTGTACTTAGGATCCACATTAAGAGTGTGCTCAGCGAGTTCCCTCGGTACACCTGGCATGTCAGGCGGTTTCCATGCAAAAATGTCCCGATTCTCACGGATGAACTCGATGAGCGCGCTTTCCTATTTGGGATCCAGGTTGGCGCTGATAGTGAACTGCTTGGACGAATCGCCGGGCACGAAGTCAACAAGCTTGGTCTCAGCTGCCGATTTGAACTTTAGATCTGAATCATGCTCTGTGGTTGGCTTCTTCAAAGGGGTCATATCCGCCGGATCAACATTGTCCTTATAATACTTCAACTCTTCCGTGGCACAGACCGACTCTGCATAAACCGCATCACCTTGCTCACATTCCAAAGCGACCCTACGGCTCCCATGAACCGTTATCGTCCCCTTATAACCCGGCATCTTGAGTTGTAAGTAGATATAACAAGGCCGCGCCATAAACTTGGCATAAGCCGGCCGCCCAAACAAGGCATGATACGGGCTCCAGATCTTTACCACCTCAAAGGTTAACTTTTCTGACCGAGAATCGTGCTCGTCCCCAAAAGCCACATCTAGGGCTATCTTACCAACAGGATATGCAGATTTGCCTAGCACAACACCATGGAACACCGTATTCGATGGTCGGAGATCCTTGTCTGTTAGACCCATGCGCCGGAATGTCTCATAGTATAGTATGTTAATACTGCTTCCTCCATCCATGAGTACCTTGGTGAACTTATAGCCCCCCACTTGAGGGTCTACCACTAATGCTAGCTGGCCTGGATTATCAACCCGGGGCGGGTGATCCTCTCTGCTCCATACGATAGGCTGCTCTGACCAGCGTAAGTAACATGGCAAGGCCGGTTCGACATAATTCACCGCTCGCTTGTGGAGTTTCCGGTCACGCTTATCCAAGCTAGTTGTGAAAACATGGTATTGCCCATTGCTCAACTGCTTTGGCTGGCTCTGATAACCCGACTGCTGCTGCTGCTGCGGGCCATTCTGATTATTCTGGTTGTTGTGACCGCCCTGATTGAAACCTGAATCGGAAGCTCCATCGTGACCCGGTCCGTGGAAACCGGATCCTGAACCGCCACCTGACCCATGGTCATACCGGAAGGCATTAGAGTTTTTAAACTCCTGCATAATATAACAATCCTTCCAAAGGTGGTTAGCCGGCGACTCCTTCGTCCCGTGCTTTGGGCAAGGCTGATTCAACAAATAATTCAAACGGCTTGTGTTAGGATTGGGAGCCCCATTACGATTCGCCGCTTTACCTCTGCGCCGCTGCCCCCTGTCCTGTGCATTAGTGTTGGCCACAAAATCCATGCTGCTATCTGCCTTGCGTTTGCCTCCGTTTCCATGACCCGCCGGTTTGTACTGCTGCTGTTTGGAGTTGCTATTCTTCTTTCCCTTCCCTGCTTCATCATCATTAGGCTCGGGATCCTTGGTACTGTCCGAATCAGCATACTTCACTAAAGCGGCCATGAGGGTTCCCATGTCATTACAGAACCGCTTCATGCGTCCCAATTTCAATTTTAAAGGCTCAAACCGGCAGTTGCCCCCCAGGGTTAAAATCGCAGAGTCAGCATTAATCCTGTCAGACGAGTGCAAAATTTCCGAAACGCGGCGCACCCAACGGGTCGTTGATTCTCCTTCCTCCTGGACACAAGCCGCCAGGTCTACTATGGACTTGGGTTGTTTACATGTATCCTTAAAATTCTGTATAAACCGGGCCCGCAACTGGGCCCATGAGCTGATAGAATTGGGTGGTAGGCTCTTCAACCAAGTACGAGCCGTGCCCTCAAGCATCATGGTGAAGTATTTTGCACAGGCGGCCTCATCCACGTCTAGCATCTCCATGGCCATCTCATAACTCTCTACCCACGCTTCAGGGGATAAATCAGCGGTGTAATTCGGCACCTTGCGTGGACCCTTGAAATCTTTGGGCAGGCGCACATTGCGTAAAGCGGGGATTAAGCAAGGCACTCCCAAAGCGGATGTGACTCCTGGTCCAGCGAAGGTGGTAGAGCGAACCGGTGTAAGTTGACCCGCATTATCCTGTGCTGCTAACTCGGCCTCCCTTTGTGCCTGGGCCCGGTCCACCACATCCTGCGCATTGCAGACACCACCTGCCGGGCTATTGCCACGGACTGCTTCACGGCCTCGCGCATTGCTCGATATGGCCGGTTCATTCATGCGCCTGCTATAGCTCCGGCTTGGACGGGGTGTAGAGTGAATCCGATCACGGCTGTACGAATATGCTTCCTACTGAATCAGCGCAGTCCGGAGAAGCTCCTTAACCCGGCGCGTCTCTATCGCTTGCGGAGAGTCCCCTTCGACTGGGATGGCCTCTAATCGTGCAGCGGCTGCAACAAGGTTGTCCATAGGATTCGAATAATGACCCGGGGGTGTCTGGACCGGCAGATGGGCCACAATGTTCTGTTGAGGGGGCTCCATCAGGCAGGGCTGGACCGTCGCTCCTGGCCCTGGTGCTTCAATCCGGTTTGCCTCCAGGTACTGCGGCGGATTATTAGGCCCTGCTCCTGGAGTGTGAAAGAGATTTCGGGGGTCAAACCCTAACGGCAGGCGTGATCTGTGCTTCCGCTTCAAGACCTCCTGTGATGCATTCTGGTCGAGCATGAGCTTATAGGCCTGGGCATCCAAAGCGGCCCGCTCTGCAGCCATCCTGTCCTTCTCTGCTGCCAAATCCGCTTTGGCTTGCACGATCTGCTCTTTCACCTTTGCAATTTCTGTATCATCAGCCCCCTGATCCGCCGGATTGGCCTCTGCCATAAGCGCGGCTAGTGCATCAAATAGATCGGATAGGACTTGAACTGGCGGGCGCACAAGGCCTCCTTCCCCTGCTGCCGCTGCCGCTGCTGATCCGGAGAGCATTGATGCGGCAGTCGAAGAATGATTCGCCGCCTGGGTGTCGGCCATGAATATTCCAACCCGGTTGATCTGGCCCGGGGGGTCCAGAATACTGTCGCCATCGGAACAGCCCCTAACCTGGTCATCTTGCAACTGGTATAGCGATTCGGTCTCTCCGGTCCAGGACTCGTCGCCGGAATAGACGACGGTCTCGCTACCGTGTTCTGACTCGACCTCACGCTCTCCTCCGTGGATGACTCCAACGAAGGCACGCTTCATGGCCGGTTTAACCTGGGTAGATCTCGCACGCTGAGCCGTCTCGACGAGGTCGGTGCAGATGTCCGGCTCAGGCCCAGGCTCACCGATCTTGCCGATGAAAACGTGTATGCCCCCGAAGGGGACCCGGTACCCGTACTCGATTGAATCGGCCTCGGGACCCCATCCTGCGTCGTCGATGTAGATCCTGCCGCGACGACTCTTGGTCATCCGGCCCACAACATAGCCTTCGAGTCCCTTGAGCTTGCCCTCCAAGATCGTCAAACCATCGTGCGATAGCCCCACGGTGGGTGCCAACTGTCGTGGATTTGTCACGGCAGATGTCCTAGTGAAAGGACTTAGTCGTGGAGCCATCGCTACGGGTTTACTTGAAGGGGTTAAAGCGGACACAAAGACACGAGGGTTTTATACTAGTTCGGCCCCTTCGATGAAGGTAAAAGCCTACATCTAGTTGTGATGGAATTGATGTGGTCTCGATGGCTAGGGAGCAAACAAGCTTCGCCTAGGCTCGAGTTGTTGTTGTCTCCCTTGAACCGCCGCCGGGTCGTCCCCTTATATACACGGGTGACGCCCATCGGTCCATAGAGTCCCAACCGCTTCATACTCGTATTTCGGTTGGTATCTCTCTATTCCTAACTTACAATACAAGTCATACATCAGGCCGGTTTACGGCTACATGTTCTAACCGACTACAGGCCTTGGGCCTTCGTCTGCTTATACCACTAATGAAGTTAACCCGGCCCAAGTAAGCCGGTTTACGCCTAGTGGTAATATCCCCAACACCAGCAGTCAGGGGGGAAACGTTTTTTCGCTAAATATGGTGGCCCATCCGGTGGGTCCCCGCTCTCAGGTGGAGGAATAATTATTTTGCGCGTAATAAGGAGGCACTTCCTTGCTGCGGCCGTGGACCCAGCTGTCAGCCTCTCCATGTACAGTCCATGTCCGATGGAAGTCGTTCCTTGACCACGTTGACCACGCCGCGCCGAGAGCACCAGGGCGGTGGACGACGGCGAGGCCTAGGAAGGGGACGACGCGGAGCCGAGGAAGACGCGGCAGTGGATGCCCACACATAGAGGAGTACGAAGGTTCACTCGTTCGCTGTGGTGTGAGGCTGCCGTCGCCGCAGAATAACAGGGGGTGTGGGTGAGTAGAGGGATGGCCTGTCCAGCGGTGGCAGTAGTAGGAGGCGGTGATGCCTCCACCGCATCGCAGCCGGCCACGGGAGGCAGGAGCACAAGGCACGATCGGCGCTGGTTTGGGCGGCTGGAGCAAGAAGACCAGAGGTTGAAGAAGCACTACGGCCGTTGGATGGACATCGTACGGTCACTGGAGCTAGAATCGTGCATATTGACTAAGTTGACAAAGCCCTCTGTCCCCGTCAACTTAGTAGGCCCACAAGTCAGCCTGCCACTATACTGGGTCCTAGCTAACTGGGGGAGTATTCATTTTTTTGTGCGTAATAAGGAGGCACTTCCTTGCGTATGAAGATATAACTGGTGGGTCCGAGCTGTCAGAGCCGGACGCGGGGAGGACGGAGCAGGCAGTCCCGGCGGCTTGTTTGAGCGGCTGGAGCAGGAAGAGTAGAGATTGAAGAAGCACGACAGCCGTTGGATGGCCATCCAACAATCACTGCTTGTGCGTCAACCTTTTTTTAGGAAAGCCTCAAATCTGTGGAAAACAGCATACAACCCATCTGCCATTATTTTTAATAATTTACAGCCCATTTGCTAATTCTTAAGGGTTTTTTTGGATCCCATATTCTTTTTGTTATCATTACAGCCCATATTGTGGCCACGGTTAAAAACTTATACGAAATTTTGCATATTTCGGTGCAGTTCGAACTGTTTTTAATCCCAAAATTTCGACTCACATTCAAACTAATTTTAAAAATAGATGTATATCAATATAAAATCCAACAAATTCTCCATGCATAAAAATTAATGTAATTTAAAATATCGAAATGAAAAAAAGATATTTGAAACTAACTACCGGTTTGATGTGTTTTAAAAATGTACAACCCATGTCTCATTACTGATGGGCCATTTTCTCGGCCAATCGAATGAAAGATCTCCTCGTCTTGAAAGATTTGCAGCTCAACAGGCCTGACAAAGCGACTTACTTGGCAAATCACAAAAAAACTGGGCTGTGGCCGTGGACCCAGCTGTCAGCCTCTACACGTACAGTACTCTCCCGATGGAATGTCGTTGACCACATTGACCATGCCGCGCTGAGAGCGCCAAGGCGGTGGACGACGGCGAGGCCTAGGAAGCGGACGACGCGGAGCCGGGGAAGACGTGGCAGTGGATGCCCACGCGGAGAGGAGTACCAGGGTTCACTGGTTCGGCTGCGGTGTGAGGCTGTCATCGCTGCAAGGCCTGGCTAGCTGTGGGAGTAGTAGGGGGCGCGGAGGCCTCAACGGCAGCACACCCGGCCACTGGAGGCAGGAGCAGGCGGTCTCCCCGGCGCTGGTTTGGGCGACCGGTGCAAGAAGAGCAGCGATTGAAGAAGCAGCAGGGCTGTTTGCTTCAAATCCAACGGTTACTACTGCTAGAATCATTTGTTGATTAAGTTGACAAGCCCTGCGTACGCGTCAACGTAGCAGGCCCACAGGTCAGCCTCCCAACCAGTGCGCCACAGATGTCAGTGGGAGGAATCATTTTTTTCGCGTAATAAGGAGGTAGTTGATTGCGTGCGGCCAGGCCAATGGAGGGAGTAGGGTGGGCCGGGGAAGCCTGTGCGGCATCACAGCGGGCCACAAGAGGAGGGAGCAGGCAGTCCCGCCGGCGCTAGTTTAGGCGGCTGGAGCAGGAAGATCAGAGATTGAAGAAGCACGGCGGCTAGAATCGTGTGTTCACTGACAAAGCCTTGCGTAAACAAGTCAGCCTCGAAATCTATGGCGTGTACAGCCCATTTGCTATTATTTTTATAATTTTTACTCATTTTATAATTCATATGGAATTTATTGCAGCCCGTTTTCCATTTTTAGAATTGCCGGCTATTTTCTGGTCAGTACCAGGGTCAAAAAATTAACTAAATATGTGGGAAATTTTTGCTGGGGAACGAAATATTCTTAATCCAAAAATTAATAGCCATATTAAAACAAATTTAAAAATAAGTTAGTACTATGTAATGTTAAATCCAATGAAATACGTATAAGATATCAGTGAAGAACAAAATTCAAAAAAAACTAATATCCCATTTGCTCGTCTTGAAAGATTTGCAGCCCAGTAATTCGGATAAAACAAATAGGCCTAGCTTGGGTATTCTTCAAAAAGAAATACTGGGCTACCTATTTTCCCAAAGAACTGGTGCATGAGCATTTAGCTTTATGTATTTATTTACTTATTCATGTTTAGGGGACCATGAGCATGTACCTGGGCCGGATTCATGTGAGAGCGTCCCTTCAAGTTAATTATGGGCTTTTCTATTGGGCCTTCATTAGTGGGATGCATGTTATCAACAAGTGGAAAATGTGTTCCGTACGAAAAATAGTATGAGCTACGTACGGTACGGGGCACTAAAGGATCGAACCGTGCAACGACTTCCAAAACATTGTGCTTGTCATTCTAACAACACATTTATATTCAACCAATAGACCAAATATACTACTGATTGTACATTGAAAACAGCAGCAGCAGCAACCAGGGCTAGGGGTGCAATAGAAGTAGTAAGCAGGCCAAAAGAGTGAAGACGCAGCTCTCTCTTCCAAACCAAACATCAGCCATCATTACAAAAGGGCTACCAAAAAAGAACAAGTGTATGCATCAAACTAAATAAAGATCCTACTACACCAAGTGTACGCATCTAACTAACTGGCTCAGTTAGACATTACTATTTATTAAGCTGTGGAGATTGGCTGACGGCTTGAACCAGATGGGTGCCTGACGGGGGAAACTCCAGCCAGCAGGTCGAAGTCTGATACTTGCGACCCTCTCTCCTACTTTGGGCTGCAAAGCGTGGCGGCACATATCAGGGTATGGTGCATGCAGAGACGCATGGTACGCTGTGTACACACAGTTTTGCCTGATGAACGAAACCGCGCTGCCATCATGATCCTTGCCGTCGGTTATCTCCTGGTTAATCGGATAATTCAGTCCGATAAACAGAGAGCGTGTGCCAAGGCTACTTACCAGCCTCTAGTCAAAAATTCCTGAAGGCCCAGAGAAGCTGGGATCCTGCTCAAAGACCTTGCAGTGACTGTGATTGTATTCCACGAAACAACACGTCCGGTACGTGCGAACGATCATCAATCTTTCACCGTCGTCTAATCGAGCCAGGAACCACCTGCAACTGCCATGCCACTTTTCTTTGAAAGGTTCTGGGATTAGGAAGGGTAGGGACACCAGGCGGCCTACAACATCATATCAAGTTGGAGTCAAATAAAAAAGGGCTCTTGATTTAGTCAATATTAAGAACAACATATTATGAGCATGAATATTTTTTCAGTAAATGTTGACAGTACTATAAGCAAGCCATCATGATATCATAGGAAAGTAACATACTGTTGTAACAGCCGTTTGTAGCAATGACTAGAGTAGGCCAGCAATACGTCCAACCATAGAAGGAGTCGACAGCGTAAATGAAGCCCTTGTGTTCAATGGCATCAGAGAACCATGGAGGATGTATGATCCTGTGATGGACGTGTAGATTTATCCACTTACCGCAGTGACCTGTCAGATAGGCGAGACCGCGGTTGAAGAACGCAATTAGCCTGAAGTCTTTATAATTCCCAGATCTTGTGGGCACTTGGCAGATTACAACCTTGAGCAAATAAAACTTGGTATCATGTTGGCTACTGTAAGATTCCGAGTATTCTGGGCCACGGTGCCAAAGCAGTGCAGTGTTAATCGAAGGAAGGGGGGTCAATCGCCGAGTGTAGACCTCCACGAGCATCCAACTGTCGCGACCGTCGACGAGCACCATCTAAGACGTGTTCATGCCGACCCAGTACATACCGTTAATGTAGCTAAGGCTGATGGGGATCAGATTGCAGTGAAGGGGGTTGATGCTCGCCACCCTACGATCGTTATGCTGCGTGACACGCCATTTCTGAAGATCAGGCGACATCAGCAAGCAAGGAGCTGGCTTAAAAAGCTCCGGTATGAGGGCTTTGAGTAAACTGTACAGCCCCAACGAGCACGCGGCGAGCGGCAGGGTACTGAGATTGTCCACACGCGAAACAATGAGCTTGATTAACTCTGTGGGGAGTGAATTCCAGCCACTCTTTCGGCGGACGCTGCTCGGTTCTGCCATTGTTAGTGCTTGGGTTTCGGACGAGGGGGGAGGCGCCTTAGCGGGGATGGAAGCTTGGACGAGATTATGTGCGGACAAAGATGGAGAAGCGAATATGTGCTGCGGGAAGTGTACAGGTGATGATGACTACAGCACGCCGCTTGACTTACGAGACACATACCAGCAGCGTAGGGTCATATCGATGCCAGACAACTTGCTTGAGTGATCACAGTACTGGTACTCCCTATAGTACCTACTACAGTACTATGCCTAGCTTGCTAGAGTAGAGTAGTAGAGTAGGACTCTGCTCTACCACTAGCACTGGAGGAGTAGTATATTCTAATATAAAATAGTTACAAACATCGATGACCGATCGTGGAACGACTACGAACCGTGCTCAAAGACCGTATCTACGTGGTATTTGGACTTATATGCAAAAAAATAGCAAGATGCCCGTGCATTGCACGGCACACCATCATCACCAACTCGGTTTTTTCTCTACTCCTACTCCTATAAAAGACTCAGTTGGTGATGATGGAGGTGAGGAGGCATGTTCAGCCGGGCGTGCAGCGGACGGCGCAACACTATTTGATTTGTTATAAAAAAAAGTACTTGTAGAGATAGATACTGGCGCAACGTCCCCTACAGCCACTCCCGTTTCATGGACAGCCTGGTCGATGCCTCCAAGGAGCCCTTCGTCCACTACAATGAGTGCCCGATGCCGTTTTGTGGCTCGCCGGCGGACATGGTGCATCACCTCACGGATGCGTGCAGCGATCACTGCTGGCCCTTGGCGGAGAACATCAAGTATGACACGTGCTACCGGTTCACCATGCTGGAGTCGCTGGAGGATTACCGCCGCCTGCTAGTCTCGGAGGAGGACGGCAGCGTCTTCCTCTTGATCGTGAGCACCGGCGAGGCCCGCGCAGGCCGCTGCCCCATCTTTGTAGCGTGCGTCAGGGGCGTCGCTGCTGACGCTAACACTGACACGAGGCAGATGTACGGGTGCAAGGTCAATGTTACAACCCCTCTGGGTCACATGGGCGGCGAAACCGGCCTCATCGGACAGACTTGGAATCTGAGGAGCTGGGACTATCCCGCCAATGTGGACTTGGAAAACCCATGGCATCCGTTCTATCCTTTACCCGCCGACTCGGTGCACGGGGACTCCAAGGAGGTTCACCTGGACATACGCATTATCAAGTGCACTTAGAAAACATGTAGCGTGTGTGTGGGCGCTTATGTCCCGTGTCTTTGCCGCTTTTGATTCTGTAAGCTTGCCGTTAAACTTGAGTGGCTTTCGCCGCAGTCCTTCCTTTGAACTGCTCCTCTCAGTGAGCTGATGTAAGACACTTTGGGTTTCATTTGATAATGGAACCGGGGAGGAGCCTCCCTGTTCTTCTAAAAAAATACGCATTATCAAGTTAAATGTTGATCATTAGTCTTCGCTCAATGTAATCCACTGTCTAAGCATGTGGAGACTTCCATGCAGGATCTTGCTCTATTGGAGTATCACGCATGAATAAAAGTGTATCTGTTTATGGTTTAGTCTAGAATCTTCCATGTATGAATTTTTACTACAGTACTGGTGAAAGACTTACGATGAACCATTTCTTACATCTCCTCTGCCCCCTTGCAAGTCATCCTGATTTAATCCCTCCGTATAGGTGTATAAGGGCATGGTTAATATTACTTAATAGTATAGCCAACTATTGACTATAAGAAAGTGCCATGTCATCTGTAGCCAACATGTATAACAATCGATACTCAAAAACTAATTCTTAAAGATCATTTCTTGCAAAGCACAATAAGTGTTATTTCTTCACAAGATTTGGATGCAGGTTGAACAGTTGAACGCTTTTGTTTGCAAAAGATACCTTTTATCTATTTCACCCGGATGTTTGTGAGCTCTAGAGATGAGATAATATCCGAAGAAACCTATCGATACCCGTTACACATGAGATGACCCCCACATCCTTTGTCAAAATAAACAACACCCCGATTAATGCATTTCACTCTTCGGTGCAACGCACGGGCACCTTACTACTATAGATTAGTACGACCAAAAATTGAACTAACATTATATATAGTACGATAAATACTGATGCATGTCACCTAAAATTATATCATTCAAAACTATGTTCAAATACGAATCCAACGATATAGTTTTTGTTGACATGCACTAACATTTTGTCAGTTAAATCTTCAGTCAAATTCAATGGGGGACTAATAAACCACGACCGATGTAGTACAAGTGTAGAGGGCGGCACTGCACGGGAGTCTCACCTCTCACCCCACTCGTGGCGCGGTAGTAAAGCCGTCATATCACAAAACCCAACCACTCCCAGTAATAAATGGCCTGGTAAAATAAACGTACAAGCAACCATCACATCCCTCCGTCTTTTTTGCATTTCATCTCTTTGCATTTACTTTCTCCGGTTCATCCCCCGCGCTCGATCCCTAGCTACTACTCCTAGGGCCAGTTCTTTTGGCGGCTTCCCCAGCTTTTCCCACAAGACTAGTCACAGTGGAGAGTAACAATAAGGCGCCTCACTCATTTATTTGGGCTTCTAAACTACTACTCCGTCCTGGTTTATTCCTCACCATTGTAATTTGTACTAAATTTTGACCAAAGATTTTACTGATAAAATGTTACTCAAAACACTTAGGCACGGTGCATCTAGGTGTGTAAGTCATCTTACGAAAACCAAATAATCCGAAAACACTTAGGCGAGGTGCATTAACTTCTACCTCGTTTCTTGTTTCTTGACATATCAACCAATAAGAGATAAAGAGTGTGCATGCTTTTAATGACTTGAGATATCAAACACGACATGCGGTGGTTAGTTCATTGCATGCAATACTATTAATTAGCAAATAAACATTAACGTTTCTCGTTTTCTCCTCCTCTTTGGTCACGGTGCACAGAGAAATAACCACAGAGAAGGAAGCTAAAAGTAAACAATCAAACGAGCATTTTTGCATTTGTTTTGCATTGAATCGTTTCACAAGCTTGACTAGTGTTGTTTTTCCACTTTTACAAAAACCGCATCGTAATGTTCAAACGTGCATTTGCACGTACATAAGTAATAGTAGTAATCCCTCCGTCTAGGTGTACAAGTCTTCCCTCCTTCTTGGTCACCGTGCACAACCAAAGATGACTTATTGACCTGGACAGAGGGAGTAGCACAGTCTGCAAATATATATCGAGAGAGACGTGTAGTCTGATAGTATATAGTAAAGTTTGTGCTATATGCACGTACTTGCAAAATGCGTAATAATACACAACGTTTCCAAACTTTCCCTTTTACATACTTAATTAAGGACGCTAAAAATTCCCGAACGTTCGGGATTTATCATTTGCGTCCCAAAACTAATGAGATCGCCTTACGAAACAAAAATTATACTCCTCCTAAAAGCCACGGCGCTCGCAGGAGCGCTTGCGGCGCGCCACGAGTGCCCTGGTGCGCGGTCGTTTCCCAGCGCACCGACACAACGCCTCTTCCTCAGCCTCGCAACTTGCAAGGTGATGATTGGCGGCTTGCCAGCGGGCGAGCGCGATCTCACCGGTGTGGTGATCCGGCGCCAACAGGTACTCCTCCTGGCTGGAAGCATGCACCCGGTCCACGTACCGCCAAGTGTAGATGAGGCGCTTGGGCCCGACTGCACTCAGGGCGTCGGCACAGGCGTCCTCCACCACCCTCACTGCCCTCGCACGAGCCTTCTGCCAAAGAACCAATTGCTTGACTCTCTCGGACGCGACATAGATCTCCTAGAAAGCTTGTTGCGCGGTGCGCTTCTCTTCCTCGGCCTTCTTCTCTGCCTCTATTTTGGCGAGCTCTGCTGGAGGCAAAGCCTCCCACAAGGCGACATCCATTTCTTTCCAAAGCTCCTCAAGGCTGGGGGGCTCGGCGGGAGGGGTGGCATTCTCCTCGTAGCGGGGAGCCGACGCGTCCTCCGATGCGCATGCCGGCGAGATTGAGAACGCCGACGCGTCCACCTCGACACGTCGCGGTGAGGAGCGGAACACCAACGCGTCCTCCTCGACTAGTGGCGACGAGGAACGGAACAGCGACGCGTCGCGTCGCGGCGAGGAGCGGAACACCGATGCGTCCTCCTCGACTAGTGGCGGCGAGGAACGGAACGGCGACGCGTTGCGTAGCGGCGAGGAGCGGAACACCGACGTGTCCTCCTTGACTAGTGGCGGCGAGGAACGGAAAGGCGACGCATGACCGTCCGCATGGTGCAGCGAGGGGCTCCTAGGGCTTGGGAGGGGAGATGCCATGGTGGTCGACGTGAGAGGGAGGGGGAGGAGATAGCGATGAACGTGAACGTGAGGGGGAGGAGATTGCGATGTCGTGGGAGGCGCAGTATTTATAGCGAGCAATGGCACACCTACGTAAGATATGGACTGAGCTGCACTGACTTAACTGCAGGTCCAGTTGCGTCACTGACATGTGGGCCAGTACACTGCTGGGCCCGTACGTCAGTGACCCAATGCATCTGAAGTTAAGTAAAAGCTATGTGGGCATATTTGTTTGAGTAAATTACGGGGGAGCGAAGGGGTGGAAATATTGCTGGTCACAACGTATTGGACGAGCGTGGGGGGGGGGGAGAGTCATGCATGCAGATTTTTTCGCACGGGGTGGAGTGGTGGGACCGCCGGAGGGATAAGGAGAGTTTGGCAGGCATATTGTTTCCACACATGGAGAGGAAAAGATTTGGAGACGAACGGGCTTCCTGCAGGTATGGGGAACGGTGCATAATAAGTCATCTTGCATGCCGGGCTAGGTATAGTCTCAAGTCATTAAAAACATACACGCCCCACACATGTTCATATTTCAAGGTGCACTAAATTATTGCATGCGATGATTAAGGCTGGTGTAACACCCCGGATGTAACTTTCCATCTTTGTAACTCCAACTCTTGCCATTTTCGGCTATGTGATATGTTATTCCCTCCGTGGTTGGGTTTTGTCTTTTGTTTTGCATTTTATTCATGTCATGCATCTCATATCATGTCATCATGTGCATCTCATTTGCATACGCGTTCGTCTCATGCATCCGAGCTTTTTCCTCGTTGTCCATTTTGCAATCCGACACTCCCACATGCACTGGGGCACCCCTCTTGTCTCTTTTAGTGTGCGGGTGTTGAACGTTCTCGGAATGGACCGAGGCTTGCCAAGTGGCCCTGGTATAGCACCGATAGACCGCCTGTCAAGTTTTGGGTCATTTGGAGCTCGTTTGGTACTCCAACGGTTAACCGCATAACCGCAAAGGCCTCTTTTGAGTTGCAGCCCAGCACCCCTCCAAAACAGCCCAATAACCCATCTAAGTCACTTCCATGCTCTCCGTCGTTGGATCACGATCGTGTGGGCGAAAACCGCACCTCATTTGGACACTCATAGCTCCCTCTACCTATAAATATAGCCTCTCCTCGAAATTTTCGGGCAAAACCCTAGCCCCGCTCCTCTCCCCGCCGCCGAACACGTCCGGACGGAGCCGGACGCGTCCGCCGCCGCGCTCGCGCCAATCGGGCGCTGCCATGTGGCCTGCGCCGCCGCCCCCGCGCCGCCGGCCTGCTCGGCCCGCTCCCGGCCCCCGCGGGCCCAGCCGCCCTCGCCTCCGCGCCCGGCGTCCCGCGCCTCCGCCGCTCGGCCCCGCCTCCGCCACCGCCTCCGGTCGCCGCCGTGCCTCCGCGCCCGATGCGCCCGTCGTCCGCCTCGCCGCCCCGGCATCCCGGCGCCGCCGCCCGCCGTTCCGGCCGCCGCCTCGCCCCGGCAGCCGCGCCGCCCCGTCTCCGGCGCCGTCCTCGATCCGCGCGCCCAGCTCCGTTCTGGACTAGGTTGACTTCTCCTCCCCCGAATCCGCTGTCCTTTTCTAGCATTAATTTTTGTTGCATGTTCGCTGCACCGTATCTTTGCACCCGTTACTCCATTTTGGGGGTGTAGCATACCGAGTTGTTCGTCTCGACGAGTACATCGTTTCATCTCATTGCATCATTTTCATTTGAGCTCATCTTGATGCCCGAAATGCTGTTGGAAGAGTGCTTCATAATGTTAGTTTCAGATTCTTATCAGAACATGCACTTTTGTCATTTTTGCCATGATTGATGTGTGCATCCTATGTACTTGAGCCCTACATATGTTTTGATCTATGTCATGCCATCTTTACAGCGGTGCTTACCATGTATTTTTGTGATCAATGTGGTGACTAGAACAAGCATGCAAACTAGGCTTCGTGATATTGCTGATTTTAGTCCCTGTTCTGCTGTTATTTTGATGCCATATAAACATGATGCTACAGAGAGATCTATGCTTATTTTGAGATACTTCAGTAAGGATGTTTTGAACATATGGTTATGCTCTATCCATTCATGCCCCTGGTTGCAATTATGGAGTAGTCTAGCATGTCATTTTCGTGCTCTACTTTTGCTTCAAAATGTTTCCTAGCAGATTGTTAACATGTTATTCAATTTTGCCAAGGTTGTTGTAGTTGATCCGTGTATGATATGATGTTGTTCTTGCCATACATAGCTTCTATGCCATGTCTTCTTGATGGGTGTATGCTTAGTTTATCATGGAATGCTCTGTAGTGAGTGCATCGAGCTCGCGAATATGCCTTCGTAATTCTGTCAATGCCATGCTCTGTTTGCTGAATCTGTTAACGGAACTTGCTATGTTTACATGGTTCTCATCATATTTTCTGATCTTTTTTGGCTTATGGTCTGTAAGGGACTTTTGATCTTTGCTTTGAGTAGATTCATGCCATGCCTTGTTTTGCTATTATAAGTTCCTCTAGCATGTTGATAACTTGCTCTGAACATTGCTTCGTGATGTTGTTTATGCCATGTCCAACCTGATATTTTTTGCACTTTCGCCATGCTTGTTTGAACCTGTTGTGGTGTGATTTAGCCGTAGCTCAGTGTTCCTCTTTTGTTAAGCATCTCCTGCAGATCACTGTCATATGCTTTGTTGTTATGTTGGGGTGATGTAGCATAGTTTCTTGTTGCATGCTAAGTAGCATCGTGCTGTTAATGGCATATTTGTGTCATTCTTGTTTTGCTTGCCATTTGCAAACCTTGCATCCGTTTCCGGTGATCTTTATACCGATTTCAACCGAAATCACCTCATCTTTCCAGCGGCATACTTGGTTTGCCAAGTTGATGCCTTGTTCATCCTTTTTCCTCCCGAAGCACGCATACGCATTGCATATCATATCTCGCATATCATGACATGTATTGCATCATGTTGCTTGTGCATTGCACCGTGATTTATTGTGGTTCCTTTGCTTGTGTTCTTGCTTTGGGTAGAGCCGGGATACGAGTACGTGCACGAGGAACCTGTTGAGTACGCTAACGAGGATCAAGACTTCGACAACTCTGAGAACCTTGCAGGCAAGATGACCATACCTTCGATATCACTTCTATCTTTGCTTTGCTAGTTGCTCGCTCTTTCGCTATGTTAGCTCTACCTGCCACTGTTTACCATGCCTCCCTATTGCCATGTCAAACCTCTAACCATCCTATCCTAGCAAACCATTGTTTGGCTATGTCACCGCTTTTGCTCAGCCCCTCTTATAGCGTTGCTAGTTGCAGGTGAAGATGAAGTTTGTTCCTGGTCGGAACATGGATATTTTGGGATATCACAATATCTCATGTTTAATTAATGCACCTTATATACTTGGTAAAGGGTGGAAGGCTCGGCCTTATGCCTGGTGACTTGTTCCACTCTTGCCGCCCTAGTTTCCGTCATACCAGTGTTATGTTCCCTGATTCTGCGTTCCTTACACAGTTGGGTGATTTATGGGACCCCCTTGACAGTTCGCTTTGAATAAAACTCCTCCAGCAAGGCCCAAACTTGGTTTTACCATTTGCCTCACCTAGCCCTTTTTCCCTTGGGTTTCTGGAGCCCGAGGGTCATCTTTATTCCTCCCCCAGGCCAGTGCTCGTCGTGAGTGTTGGTCCAACCTGTCAGCCGCCAGTGGTCACCAGGGGCAACTCTGGGCTGGCCTACCGCAAGTTTGGACAATCCGGTGTGCCCTGAGAACGACATATGTGCAGCTCCTATCAGGATTTGTCGGCACATTTGGGCAGCTTTGCTGGTCTTCTTTTACCATTGTTGAAATGTCTTGTAAACCGGGATTCTTAGTCTAATCAGGTCTTCCTGGGAGAAGGTATATCCTTCGTTGATCGCGAGAGCTTATCATGGGCTAAGTTTGGACACCCCTACAGGGTATAAACTTTCGAGAGTCGTGCCCATGGTTATGTGGCAGATGGGAATTTGTTAATGTCCGGTTGTAGATTACTCGACACCAGATCCGAATTAAAATGTATCAACCGTGTGAGTAGCCGTGATGGTCTCTTTTCGGCGGAGTCCGGGAAGTGAACACGGTTTTGGGTTATGTTTGACGTAAGTAGGAGTTCAGGATCACCTCTTGATCATTGCTAGCTTCACGACCGTTCCTTTGCTTCTCTTCTCGCCCTTATTTGCGTATGTTAGCCACCATATATGCTTAGACGCTGCTGCAACCTCACCACTTATCCATTCCTTTACCCATTAAGCTTTGCTAGTCTTGATACCCATGGTAATGGGATTACTGAGTCCTCGTGGATCACAGATTACTACAACAACAGTTGCAGGTACAGGTTATGCGATGATCATGACGCGAGAGCGATGTTCCTTGTTTTGGAGTTCATCTTCTGCTTCTTATTCGAACAGGGGATAGGTTCCAGGTCGGCAGCCTGGGCTAGCAGGGTGGATGTCGTTTGAGTTTATGTTTGTGTTTCATCCGTAGACGGATGGTGCTCTTATGTAAGATGATGTTGTATTCGTGTGGCATTGTATGCCTTATGTATGTATCCATATCTATTATGTAATGTTGATGTAATGATATCCACCTTGCAAAAGCGTCTTCAAGATGCGCTTCTATCCTTGGTGGGACCTTCGAGTTCCTTTAGGATAGGGTCGCATCTTGGGCGTGACAAGTATGGTCAACCTCGAGATCATGTTTCCAAAATGAGGCTGGATTACACACAAGGTGCTAGTTCCCTAATGATGCTGGATTAGACACAAGGTGCAAATTCCCAGATGATGCTGGATTACACACAAGCCAGGTGGACTCGTCAGCTGTTCGTGTCCTCGTGGCATTAGTAAAGGCTGAAAGAAAGCGTGCATCAGGCCTTGAGAATGTAGCTGAGTTCCTAAAGAAGCGAAAAGAGCAATCAGATGCTCTCTTCACCCAAGCCAAAGAAGAGATGGAAGAAGCCAGAAATAAGCTAGCAGAGGCAGAGCAGGCTAGGCGTCTCCTACTATCTAAAACTGTTGTCAATACAAAATTTTCTTCATAATAGCTAGGTTCAAATGTTTATCCAGTCAGCATGCCTGTTGTGATGTCTGTGCATCTACTGATGTGGCACAAAATGTTTTTTTTGGGTCATGTAATAACAGCAATTACTTTCCAAACAATAACAGACGAAGCATTGGACATGGTATAGTTCACGCGCAAGCCCGACATTCCAAGTCCAACTTCCACATCAAACTCACGTTCATAGATATTTGCACATTCATACATAATGTCCACAACCATGATTCACTTCTAAGCCAAAAAAAATGTGAGGAGAGTTATAAATAAAGAAAAACATCTACTAGTTCCTGCTACCAGTGCGAACACAACAAGTCAAGACCATGCGTAAATTAATTATATTTTAGTCATTTTTTGTGTTCTAAAATGCCTGCCGGCTCGCGGAAGGACGTGTTGCCGGCACACGCGTGGATTCAATGAAGGCAGGCGGGGCAGTCTTAAGCTGGTTGCACACGGCGAGGAGGCGTGCTCAGCCGGGCCTGCAGCGAGTGCGGCCCTCTTAGCCGGCGCACCGGTTCGATGCCCGCGCTATGAGAGGTCGCGTCCGTGTCAGAGCAATCACTCTCTCCACTCATTTTTTGTTTGGGTATAACAAAATCTCGTTTTCCATTCACATTTTACAAGTAAAATTCATGGACAAACTTTGACCCAAAGTACGATGGGGACTAGTAAACCAGAATGGAGGTAGTAGTTTTTTTAATCAAAGAAGGGTTTCCCCTTCCGATTACTGAAAACCAGCATCTAAATCTAAACAATAGTATTTTCCCTAGAACTACCAGGTTCAACATCTCGTAACATAAACCCATACAACCATACGCCAAGGAGGTACGTAGTACTATGAATTCCATTTTCGCTCCATACCAATCGTTCTAAAAACTACTTACTACTTATAATGTGCCATTTAAAATCGGAACTCTTAACCCCGCTAAAAACGATATTTTAAACGTGGCTACTCGGTCTGTGGCAACTGGCGAGCCACCACGCTCCAAGTCGTTCACCTGTGGTCCCGACCATCAACTCCTACAAAGGTGCTCCACCACGTACCCGGTACCCGCGAATGCAGCAATCACGCACCTAGGGTTTTATGGTTTATTTGGTAACGTCGCCTTTACGTAACACTCATGTGTGCGTGACAGCGAGAGGCCGACTGCGTGTGTGCGCCTCTTCTCTTCGTATATGTACTCCACCGTTTGTCTGGTGTCCAAAAAATTATAATAACTACTAGAAATGTGCCAAGGCATTGCCACATGATCAAAGTAGATTAATACATATTCACCGATTTGATAGAAAAAAAAGTCTAGTTTTGAAATACGTATATCACTAAAAATATGTTATGTTTCACTCAAAATATATTCCTTTGGCGGTTTTGATGAGATAAGGGAGGCATGTTGTTGGTTTCAAGATTCGAGAAGTGGTATATGTCTAATTTCTACTCTTACTAGCAAGATGCCCGTGCGTTGCACGGAACATCAAAATCTCGTGGGAGAAAATGATGAACGAGGGAAGGCCTTATCTGCAAATGTGGTGAAGAGTGTGGGTAAATTGCCATATTTTCCTTCCTATCCGTCAGATATAAATCGGACGACCTACATTGCAGGATGGCAGGCCCACCATCATCACCAACTCTATTTTTTATCCCTACTCTTGTAAAAAGCATTATCGGTAATGATCGTGTGCCTGCCATCCTGCAATATAGGTCGTCCGATCTATATCTGACGGATAGGAAGGAAACTAGGGCAATTTTGCAAAAAGATACCCACACCCCTCTCCATATTTGCAAATAAGGTCTTCCCTCGTTCATCCTTTTCCCCCACAAGATAAACCACTCATACAAATGCATCTTGATGTTCCGTGCAACGCATGGCATCTTGCTAGTTGTTGCAAAAAGCCCATGTGTGTGTGAGAGAGAGGGAGAGTGGAGGAGGACGGAGTGCATGTGTGACAAAGACACAAGTAGTGTGTGTGCGATAGGTATCAGCTTAAAATGAGGCGATAGTGTGTGTGTGCACGATCGAGAGGGCGTGTCTCAAGAAGGGAAGAAAAAGCTACATAGATACAAGGAGCGAGAGAGAGACATGTATGCGATGGTGGAAGCATGAGTGTGCGTGTGTATAAACCTATCTAGAGGCTAGCTAGTCGATAAATGCTTGTGAGAGAAATACGAGTCGGGGTGCGAAAGCGAGAGTTTTGTGTGTGAGAGAGAGAGACGGTAGTCGGGAAGGGGGGTGGAAGTAGGAGTTGTGTGTGTGTGTCTGTGAGAGAGAGAGAGAGGAGACGGTAGCCGGGGTTGTCTGATCGGTGTCAGTCTGGGATGGAGACGAAAAGGAGACCGCAACAAATGTTGTGTCTACAGGAGAGAGAGAGTAATTTTAGTGGTATGAGTCATATGTAGAGACATATAGGGTGTGTGAGAGAATCCCATAGAGAGAAAGACAAAGTGAAAGACGAGTGGAGACTGCGTGTGTGGCGGTGAAAAAGAAAGCTTAGGTGTCGAGTGATACCAGTAGAGACGTGAGATATAATGAAAACCGTGTAATGTATAATGATAGGGAGAGTGTGACACTTCTCAAGGGAGACGTCGAGAGACCATGTTTGCGAGGATAGGAGAAAAATGAAGTGAGCGTGCGGGTGAGCTGGAGAAAAGAGAGTGATGGCTACCTGAAGGAGCATGCATGCGAGAGAGATGGGCGTGAAAGGAGTGAACAAAAAAGGGATTCAAATATTTGAATTCGAGATGATGATACATGTAATCCATACTCGAACCAAAATTGATCAATCAAACATGCATACTCATATGAATTCACGCACATCTATGTTATTTAATATGTAGATATTACTGATCCATACATTTTAGTAGAACATAATTTGGTTAAATTTTTTCGAATTCAACCTTAAGATTTCGAGATCGTTGTATTTGTAAATCATATTATACATATAAATGAGCAGAATTCTTTTTTGTGCTTTCGAAATTATATACGTAAAAAAATGATGTATATAGAATGTAATTCCAATTGAAAATGTATCCCTCCCGAAAAAATAGTAGAATACAAACGGGATTCGAATTGAGTTGGCACGGTAAACGTGCACTGTGCAAAATTTGAACGAAGCGGGGAAAGTCGCAGTAACCGCCATGGCACGCTCAACACTATACTCCCAATGCTTATGGTTTTCCTCTTTTATATTCCACACTAGTTAAATCACAGTAGACTAAATTTCAAAATTGGGTCAATCGATTTTTAAGAGCTCGCCGGAGTTCGCCGGTGCGATCCAAGGGGCTCGGGTGGTTGTGGGGCCTCGCCGAACGAAGAAAACTCGACGCGGGTGGGGGGTGGGGGTGGCGGAGGAACACAGGCGATGGGGGCTGGTGGTCCGGCCGGTGGCCCGTGCGGTGTTCTATATGGGAAGAATCACAGACGAGGAAGAAGAAGGGTTAGGAGACGTAGGATCTTCATCCAACCGCCTGAAATGGTCGAGAGACAGCTGGGAGTTGCATTCTTAATGCGCTCTGGTTCATCATGTGTGGGCACTGCGCAACCAACATTTTGTTATCCAAAATCTGCTTGCTCTTCTTTACCATGTTCGATAGAGCTGTGACACAAAACGTAGGACCGACTCCAGCAGACTGTACCCATACTTCACTGGCCACACCACTAGCCCCACCACACAGGACCTGCACTCCAGCAAAAGGTATACCGATTTCATTTGCCATAGCACCAGCTGTACCACAGAAAAATCCCACTCCAGCAAAAAGTACAGCAAGTCCACCGGCCGAAGACCTATCCCAACTGCAGAGACGGACAATTCTTGCAGATTGGAACCCCATTCCATTTATTCACAGTTTAAAAGACAATGCTTTCAATGTTGTTAGGGACTACGTGCATATATTCCCATCATGGGAAGATTATTGTGAAGACAAACACCATTTTCACATCTTCCTGTCCAACTTACGTGTAAGTGCTATTATTCATGGTTATTATTTTCCTGTTTTCTACTGATTGAACACATCAATGATTTATATTACATTGTTGTAACTAGGCGAGGGTCAATCTGGATAGACATGACGAGGAAAGCTTGCTTGTGCTTTTCAAGGAAGCATTGCAGCAGTATCAGTGTTACCTGAGGAAATCACACTTTGGTGGCAAATCTATAAACGAATTTCCGATGAAGTCTCCTGTGCTAAATTTAGAAGACATTGAATGGAAAAACATTGTTATGCACTGGTCTCGTTCCCAGGATGAGGTACTGTCTATGAAATCACATGACAATTTGAACTTCTACTTTTCCGCATGTGCCTTACGGATCTTGTTTGCAGGAAATCTGCTCGAAGAAGAATTCTGGTTTGAAAAGAACGACAGGATATCGCAAATATGCTACCCGCTGCTTTGCTCTTGTTAGTACCTGTTGTCCTATATCACTGTACTTGCATACATACCTGGTTCATTATGTGACAGCAGTATGCATGATAGCTTGCTTATCAATTGTTCGCTCCAAATTCTTCAGTATCCAATGCTAATGTTTTTTTAGCTCTGCATTGTTCTTGTAAGTACATGATGTCCTTTATCAGTGTACTTATAGTGACAGGTAGTTGTTCACGTACCATCACTCTGCAGCTTATTTTCCTTTGCCCTCCATTTTCTACACATCAGATCTATATTTACTCTTACCATAAGGTTGGTACTAAAGAAGTTTAGCTGTGCATTGCTCTTGGCTGTACCTTTTGCCTGTATCGCTGCACTTACATTTATAGCTACTTGGTTATGTAGCATCACTCTTCATCTTATCTTAAATATTCCCCAATTTTTGTATATTATCACATCTATATTTACTCTTAACAAAATGTAGAATAAAGGCAATGATTATGAAGAAGATTCTGTGGTAAACTTCTTGAATTGCCCCCCCCCCCCATCAGCATGGACAAGGCCTTTATAGAGCCTGTCTTCACCAATAATGTAAGTTTGTCCATCTCAAGCCTTCAAACTTTGTTGTATATATTTGGTTAGGCATGACTGCAACAGCTGTTTACTTTTGATGTTTGCATCAAATTGCATGTTTAAAGTTTATTATGTACTCCCTCCGTTCCAAAATAGATGACCCAATTTTGTACTGAAGTTAGTATAAAGTTGGGTCATCTATTTTAGAACGGAGGGAGTAGTTCATAAACAAAAGTTTGTCCTTTCTCAATTTAAGTTTTCAGTTGTACAACCAAGTTCCTTATTCATACCATGTAAATTAAAGTATACAGAGCAAGTGATCTTCTTTTGCACTGCATGTATGCTTCTGTTCTTCATCCGTGATCCAGTGGTGTGGTGAACCTACCCACTATAGCACAATGTCATATTATGCAATGTCTTAACTATGAACAATGTCATATCATTCTACTACTCCCTCCGTCCGAAAATACTTGTCATTGAAATGGATGTATCTAGATATATTTTAGTTCTAGACACATCCATTTTGATGACAAGTAATTCCGGACGGAGGGAGTATTATTTAAATCGTCTCTTTATTTGCCAATCTGAAATGGGATAAATTGACAGCACACTAACCATTGATACTTATGAGTTCTTGATATGTAATCCAGTGGTGTCGTGAAGCTGCCAACTCCTTCACAATGTCATTTCCTGCCATGTCTTGACCTGAACAATACCATATTGTGTTAATGCAATTTTAAACTGTGTCACTTTATTCGTCAGTAAGAAATGTGATGAATTGTCAGCACTAATACTTTTATGTGCAAAACCTGTCATCTGTGTGCTTGTTTATCTTTCAGAGTGAGGAAGATTTAAGTGTTGAACAAGCGCAGTCTCATCATCTTGCTCAGCTGCTTGCGCTGCAGCTCCCCAGCAGGGCTAACCTTTCTTGAACTCTATTGAAGTGTTGTCGGTTTTGTATATTATTTTGTCGGCGTGTTTATTTGCACGGGTGGCGATCTTTGATGCCCAGTGTATGTAATCTGCTGTCTGCTTGTGCTTTATTATCATAGTAGCGAACTTTGATGCCTAGTGGATGTAATATGATGTAATTTCTTTATTGTATAGTCTAGGTTTTTTCTTATTCACGATGCTGCAGTTATTTTACTGTCTTCGCAGTAAACCGGCCAAACCGTAAAATTATGGTACATAATCAGGTCGTCATGCAATCACGATGTAGGTTGGGCCTGAAACGTGCCAAACAGCTAACGGGCCGGCAGCAGCCCGAAATGAACCCCAGCCCATGATTGTGCGAATCAAATCACGGGCTTTTAACAGGCCAAAATTGTCTCGGTCCTTGTTTGGCCCAATCAGATATCGGCTGCGAGCAGGCCGGATGCAAACCGGGCCGTTGTTAGGCCCAACTATATGACGGGCATTTAACAGGCCGAAATTAATATAGGGCCAAAATGTTAAACGGGTCCTTAAGAGGCCAAAACTAATGTCAGGCCGAATTACTAAGTGGGCCTCTAGCAAGTGGGCCCAAAAGCATAGTGTCCAGTTGACGGGCCGAATCTGATATGGGCCATAATTGAGCCCATAGCCTCTTAAAGGGACGTACCTGATCTGGGCCGTAATTTGGCCCAGAACGTGGTAGGCTCTTAATGGGCCGGATCTCATATGGGCCACTATTAGGCCCGGAATGTGGCAGGCCATTAATGGACCGGATCAAATATGGGCCGGCATTTGGCCCAAAACATGGCAGCCAGTTAATGGGCCGGCCTACTAGGGCCCTCAAATTCTTGTGGGCCTACAGCTGGGCCGACCCGTTAATGTCGGCAAAATCTCATGGGCCTTTAGCCGGGCCGGCCCATTATGATCCGCAAGAATCTTGTGGGCCTTTACCTGGGCCGGCCCATTATGGCAAACAAAAATCTTGTGGGCCTTTACCTGGGCCGGCCCATTATGGCCCGCGAAATCTTGTGGGCCGTTAGCTGGGCCAGCCCATTATGGCCCGCAAAATCTCGTGGGCCTTTAGCTGGGCCGGCCCATTATGATCCACAAAATCTTGTGGGCCTTTAGTTGGGCCGGCCCATTTAAACTTGATGGGCCGGTCCATGTGTCAAAATATCATAGGCGTGTCTCGCCCATTAAATGAGTGACACCTGTGCCAGCGCGGACCTGACACGTGCCTCCTCCAGCCAATGATGATTTTACACATGGAAAATCCCCATTGGTCGGGGCTGTTAACGGGTTATCGGATCCAAAACCCGACCCGATAGCTTAACAGCGTTCCATTACGATGGATGCCATGTGTCGGTCACCCTTGACGAAAGCACTTCTGTGACGCATGATTTATCGTCATGGAAGTGGACACTTCCGTGATGATAATTTTGGTAATGTCATGGAACAGTTCTACGACAGCACATGTATGACTATCTTGATTCTGTTATAAATTTGTCATGGATGTACATGCATGACAAAAAATGCGACCTACTGTGACAAACACGTATCATCACGGAAGTGTATTTTTTGGTAGTGACTATTATTATATGTGGCTACTAACACGCGTGCTGTCAGCGTGGCCATTGTGGTGGAGCACAAGGAGGCGGGTAAGGAACATCCGGTTCAACGTCCGATTTACTACATCAGTGAGGTGCTTATTGAGTCCAAGCAAAGATACCCACATTGGCAGAAGTTCGTTTATGGGGTGTTCATGGCAAGCCAGAAGCTTAAGCAATATTTCCTAGGTCATCCCATCATTGTGGTCATCTCTGCTCCATTAGGGGATATCATCCAAAACAGAGAAGCCACAAGACGAGTCGCCAAGTGGGATAGAACTTGGGCCTCATGGTTTAAAGTATGTGCCACGCACTGCTATCAAATCTCAAGCACTCATGGATATCATCAATGATAGGACGGAGCTGCAGATGCCTAAAGAGAAGCCGGACAACACATATTGGACTATTCACTTTGACGGGTCCAGGCAATTGGAGGGCTCGGGGGCTGGAGTTGTTTTAGCTTCCCCTCGAGGTGACAAGTTTTGTTATGTGCTACGATTGATGTTTCCCTGTCCTAACAATGCAGCTGAGTATGAGGCCTTGCTCCATGGTCTTCGGATGGCTAAACAGATGAGTTTAAGTCGGGTAAGGTGCTTTGGCGACTCAGATTTGGTGGCTCAACAAGTCTCAGGCAAGTGGGATTCCAAGGATCCTCTCAAGGCGGCTTATCACCGTGAAGTTCATGCCATTGCTAGACATTTTAAGGGTTACCAAGTGGAGCACATTGATCGCAGAAAGAACGAGGCGGCTGATGCTTTAAGCCGGCTGGGGTCTCAGTGTAAGCCGGTGCCGCCTAATACCTTCTTGGATATTCTGCATAACCCTTTTGTCAAGTTACCTACAGAGAAAGACTTGGTTGTTCCTGACCCAGAAGCACAATTGGTGGCGGCTCTTCACGTCACCCCAGATTGGACAGTGCCATATTTGGCTCACATGACCCGGGGTGAGTTACCTGAGGATGAACCTTGGCCAGGCAGATAACCCGGCCGTCTAAGTCAATGACAATTTCCAATGGCGAGTTGCATCATCGCAGTGTTACGGGGGCGTTTCAGCGTTGTGTGTCTCCTGAGGAAGGGCAAGAAATTCTTCGTGAGATTCATGAAGGAGATTGTGGCCATCATGTCGGGTCAAAGTCCCTTGTGGCCAAGGCTTTCCGTCATGGATTTTATTGGCTGACAGCTCATGATGATGCGAAGGATCTGGTCAGTAAATGTGACGGTTGTCAGAAGTTCTCGAGACGTGCCCACATGCCGGCTCAAGAGTTGAGGATGATTCCAATTACTTGGCCGTTTGCAGTCTGGGGGCTTGACATGGTTGGACCTTTCAAAAGGTCCAAAGATAAAAAGACCCACCTCTTGGTGGCGGTTGACAAGTTCACAAAGTGGGTTGAGGCAGAGCCAGTTAGTAAGTGTGACGCAGCCACGACGGTTCAATTCATGAAGAAGGTGCTATTTCGCTTTGGCTTTCCACACAGCATTATGACTCACAATGGTACTAATCTGTCTAAAGGTGCCATGGAAGAGTTTTGTCAATGTGAGCATATTTGGCTTGATGTTTCATCCGTAGCTCACCCCCAATCCAATGGTCAAGCTGAAAGAGCCAATCAGGAAATCTTGAAAGGCATCAAACCCCGGCTTTTGGTTCCTTTGCAACGGACGTTGGGTTGTTGGGTTGAGGAGTTACCCTATGTGATATGGAGCATCAATACTACCCCCAACAAGTCTACGGGTTACACGCCTTTCTTCATGGTTTACGGAGCAGAGGCGGTTCTACCAAGTGACATCCATCATGACTCGCCCCACATGGCGGCTTACGTTGAAGCTGATAATGAACAAGCCCATCAGGATGCACTTGACCTGTTAGATGAAAAGTGTGACTTGGCAACAACCCATTCGGCAATTTACCAACAGGACCTGCGCCGTTATCACAGCCGTCGGGTTAAGTCTAGAACCTTTCAAGAGGGTGACTTGGTGCTCCGACTCATCCAGGATCAAACTGATGCTCACAAGTTATCCCCACCTTGGAAAGGGCCCTTTGTGGTCAGTAAGAACTTGAACAACGGGGCATACTACCTTATCAATGTTCGAGAGCACAAAGATTCACGTAAGTCAGAGGAGGAGACCTGCCGGCCGTGGAATATAGCTCATCTTCATCCTTACTACACTTGAGCCATCGGATCTCATGATGTACATATTTTGATGATAAGCAATAAAGTTGGAACTCTGTCCTTTTCATCCTCAATGATTATATGTCTTCATCATTATTTTCAAAACGACCAATTGGGGGCTGATCGTATTCGAGTCCAGCTTAAATCTCTTGGTCTGGCTCATGATCGTATTCGAATCTAGCCATCAAACCTCATGATCACTAGGGGGCTTCCTATTCAAACATAGGTCGTATTCGAACCAAAGAGAACATAGCTGACGGTATCCACTTGATCGGCACAATGCCAAGCTCACTAGGGGGCTTCTTGATCATATTCGAATCATAGCTTAAACCCTTTTGGGTCCGACTTTGATCGTATTCGAATCAGAGTCGTTAAAAAACTCTCAAGGTCATTAGGGGGCTTCCTGTTCAAACATAGGTCGTATTCAAACTAAAAAGAACATAGCTGTCGGTACCCTCTTCATCGGCGCAACGCCAAAGCCACTGGGGGCTACATGATCGTATTTGAATCCTAGCTTAACCCCTTTGGAACGGTTTACTGATCGTATTTGAATCAAAAGCCTCGAATGTTTCTTCTTATTTGGTTTAACTTTTATTTGAAAGCAACCTTTATTTTGACTTGAGACTTTTTTGTTCAAAGATCTAAGTATAAGCATGGTTTAAATTTAACTCGGCTTGATTTTGGATGATAAAGTCGCCAACATATGCGAGTCATCATATCTTTGGAAGTGTTGGCTTCCAAAGATTAGGTTATCACCCTTACTGTTCGGATTACATAAACCGGCAGTTCAAATCTGAAGCTCACAGGTATGATATTATAGCTATGTTTCAAAAGCTATAGCTCATAACAGGTTATCTGTGATTCTTATCTTCATGATGAAAGTTATATGACCCACCTTGCGATAAGCCACCAAGGGTCCTTGTGATCTATTTTTCTGTGCGGGACAGTTCACAGGCTTCCTTATGCACAAGGAAAATAGATGATAAGTGTAGAAAGGAGTAAAATTAAGATGACAGTTTAACAGTGTTGAGCACCAAACCGTGCACGATAGCACGATAAAGCAAAAGTCTTTTCTACCCTATTACATGACTCCCCGAGTCCAAAGGATTAAATTGCCTTTCAGCGGTTACAAATATGAGTCGCTGGCGGATCAACTCTCTTGTTGGCCTGAAGCTTCCGGGTCAGCCCTCTCCACTTCTTTGCCCTGTTCCCTTTCCTGGAAGGTTGATGATGACCAGTCAATGCCATTCAAAGCTTCAAATTCAGCTTCATCATCAATTAGTCCAGCCGGGTCAACTTCAGGGGCGAAGGTATGCTTACGGATTGGGGGGATCAGGCTGGTCACTTTATAATGTGGCATTGGAATTCTCCGGTTCTCCACATCATAACCCGACTGATACTTGTTGAGATCCGCTTCATCAGCTATAAGGGTGGCCATGGGGCGTACCTCCTTCACACAACTAGCGAAGTCATCCTGTTCAAAGGGAGTGCCATCCTCCTTAAGACTTGGATAACCAATGGCGATGCCGGCCGGGTCTAACTCCGGTAGCCAAGCTTTGGCCCGGCTTATTGCGGCCACAGCTCTGGCTCTTGCCGACGATCGCCTTAGTTCAGTGAATCGTTGGGGTAGCACAGAAAGCTTCCTTAGTACCTCCGCCAAGAGTGTGGGAACTTCATTGGATAGAGCCACTGTGGCTAAGGCGCGCTGAGATCCGGTGTAGAGTTGTTCCACCAACGTATAAACTGCCTTAAGATTTATCAGCATGTCCTAGTTAAGATTTGAACTCCTGGGGCCTGCATAAAAAATGTCAGGTGAGCTAATGATAGTTTGTATGATCAATAGAAAGATTTAAGTATTTAACACTTGCAGGGCGACTTACCAAAGATGGCAGAGACCATCTGAGATACATGGCACTTTAAGCCGGATAATTCGACGGACGCCTCTTCAAGAGCCGCCTCTGCCTTTTCAGCTCGATTGATCAAAGCAATCTTTTCGTCAGCCCAGACCTTTTTCTCCATTTCAAAGTCTTTTTCAGTTTTTCTTGTTCAGATATACTGAATTCAAACTTGGAGTTGGCTCTTTGGGTTTCCGTTTCTTGTGCTTCCAGGCGGTTCTTCAAATCAGATACTTCGGATTCAAGTTGACTGGTGGTGGTATGTACAAATACCGGGTCAAAATCATGACTATTATCATACAATGTTAAGTCACAAGCCTTTTGCAAGCAATAACACTTGGCACTTGGGGGCTAATGTCTACCGAAGAAATTTTACCTAAGTGGCGGTTCATGAGAGTAAGTCCCAAGCACTTTGCAAGCAAGAGTACTTGGCACTTGGGGGCTAATGCATATTGCTGTTAAACATTTTGCAAGTATTTTCTTCAAGCATATCAAGGACCGGCTAAAACATGCTGCTTAAGGCGGCACTTGGGGGCTACAGAGTAAGCCGGATTTCTTACATGTGTTGTCAAAATATATCACTAATGTTATTAAGTTTGTTTCTAAGTCTACAACATATTCATCATAAGCAATAGACTTGGGGACTGGCATAGTAGGGATAAATTAGTACAGAGAAAGGATTGTACCTCAAACTTCTGGTGCATCTGCTTCACCATGTCAATTTCGACATCACGGCTGCTGTGTACTTGGCTCATATAGCCAGAAAAAACTTCTCCAATACTCATATGAGTATAATTGACAACATCAAACTTGGCCTTGTGACGTTCCAGGTGCTCTTCTTTGGCAGAACATTTGGCCAGCACAGTTGGTCTTTCCGGCTCAATGTAGCCGGTCTTGGTGACTTCGACATCACGGTCTTGAGGATCATCCGTCCTGGTCGGGCTAGAGACTTTCGGGATTTTAGAGCCGTCAGCGCCTTGCTCGGCAGGCGGGTCAGCAATTGGTGTTGGCGTGTCATGAGCTGGCTCAGGTGGCGGCTCAGGTGTAGAGACTTCGGGTGCGGCTGTTCCAAGTTCTGGCTCTTTGAAGATTGGTTCTTTGGTCGGCTTGTTCTTCTTCACCCTTTTGTTGGTCTTCACCCTTCTTCACCCTTCGGGTGCGGCTGTTCCAAGTTCTGGCTCTTTGAAGATCAAAAGGTTAGTACAAATATAATAAATTGAAATGAACACAGGATAAGCAGGTTATCATTACCCTGGAGCGGTCATGAAAGCCGGCAAATTGGACTGCATTGAGTCGCCGGAGGAAGGTGAAGTATTGTGATAATTCAAGTCAGAAGAATTGAGTGGTTGACGAGTGAGACCCGCCAAAGGATAAAAGGGATTTAAATCGGAGGTGACCTCGTTCCGATGCTTCCTTGGTGTAGTAGGTAAGACGGAGGAGAGTTCTGCATCTTTGCTAGTCTGGGTCTGTCTCCGACTCTCATGAATCTGTTGCTTCAAAAGAAATTGAGGATCTTGATAAGCTAAGGGATGTGAAAATCTTACTTTCCGGGTTACTCTTCGGGTTTTCTGTCTTGGCAAAGGCTCAGAGTCAGAAGAAATGATAGTTACCTCTTCATCCTTTCCATGACTTGTTCATGTGTCCTCCTGCTGATAATCAGTGTCAATAAGGTGGTTAAAAAAGGAGCCAAGAGAATCAAGGGTTACCTCCGACTCAAAAGAATCTTCTAGTCGAAGCAAGTTAGAGGCAGTGGCCTCCTTGCCCTTCTTCTTCGCAGCCTCTTTCCTGGCGGCTCTCTTGGCCTTCCTGGCTTTCTTCGCAGCTTCATGATCATATTTAACCTTTCAGAATTTATCACGAGCCTGTGAAAATCAGCAAAAGTATGAGTATAAGATAAAAGCATCAAAGGATGAAAGTAATTTATTCAGATGGGTGGCTTACCTCTGGAGCCGGGTTAGCTTCGCAGAAAGGGCTTAAGCCCACCTTACCACAGTCTGCTAGGCTTTCATTCAGGAGAGACTTGGTCATGTCATTGATGACGTGGTCAGGCAAATCATTAGGACTGTGTCGCAAAGGGTCATCCTTCTTGCCTGAATAGGTGCGCATCAAACCAGGGCGGTGGCTCAATGGAATGATCCGCCAGGCGAGCCAAATCCGGACCAAGTCAATACAATTCATCCCATTCCCCAGAAGAGCCTTGATTTTAGCCAGGGTGGGGACGAGCATCTTGCGTTCGGCGGTTGTTATCTTATCAGGAAGTGGATGAGTGGACTCAAGACGCAGAGCACGAAAGCCGGGCAAAGGGTTCTCGTCAGCCGGAGAAGTGTCTTGGCAATAGAACCATGTCTGGCTCTAGTCTTTGAGATGGCTTGGTGGGTTGGCATAAAGAAAAATGACGTCCCTCCGACGTTGGATTGAGACATCGCCAAGTTCCAAACTTTATCCATTGGCACATTCATTCTGGCGGTTCAAGTAGAATAACTCTCTAAAGAGTAGCAAGTTGGGTTCTTCTCCAAGATATACCTCGCTGAACACTTGAAAATTGCAAATATTAGACACGGAATTGGGTCCAATGTCTTGAGGACGGAGGTCAAAGAAGTGGAGGACGTCCCAAAAAGTTTTGAGTCGGGTGGTGAAAAACCTCGGTTCATATGATTAGTGAAGACAATGACCTCCCCCGCTTTGGGCTGGGGAATTTCCTCCGTCGGGTCAGGAGCACAATAGGACATAACTTCCTTCTACGGCAGATAGCCGGTCTTTACAAAGTCATCAAGCGTACTGTCTGTGACGATAGATTTGACCCAGTTGCACGAAGTGGGTGGTTTGGGTGCCATTGTGATGAAAGCCTAAGAAAGAGTAAGAATTTCCGGTTCAAATTTAAGCTGAAGAAAAACATTACAATGCATATTCAAGATGGCGGCTTATAAAGGGGCCTAATGGTATAAGGCTAATTATGTCAGATTATTTAAGCCGTCATGAGCACCATAAGCAGTTAAGTTATTTAAACCACCACGGACGGTCAAGATTATCAGTTGAGCATTGCCTTTTTAAGCCAGTGATAAGAGTCGCCATGGCTAGGTGGATCTAACAAATACATTTTTTGCCTAAGTGTTGCATAAACAAGTTTCACAGGTGGCAGATATTATTTTGGATCAAACGGCTGTTCAGAAAAGAAAATATTTCTAGACCTAAAAACGTAGTACAGATGAGTTCGTGAGTTCTAATAAGGCCTCTTTACAAGAAAAGGGATCTGCTAGTATCAAAAATGGATGCGAAACAACTACCCCATGAGTTCCATATTATTTTTTGATCAAATGAGGCTGCAGTGGAAGAACTACGCAGAAACTGGGATGAACCACGAAGAACACAGAGGAACTTGCAAACCCTAATGCAGATCTGAGGTGTGGGAAGAAGAAGACTTACAGCTGCAGGTATACTCCGGAGGGTCGCCGCCATTCTCTGGACTGACTCAGGGTGATGCAGCGGCCGAGGTCGAGGAAGACGAGGTGTGTTGCGGCAGCGGCGGAGCTCGAGCGGTAGTAGGGTTGCGAGAGGAAGAAGATGAGGAAAGGGGAGAATGAGAAAAGACCTGGTCGTGCCTATTTATAAGGGAAGACTGATAAGCAGGCACGAAAAATGAGGAGGACGAAAAAATAATTAGCTAACTACTGAGACTCCTCGATTCCCGGGATGGTCATTAAGATAAGGATCCATTGTGATATATTGGATAAAGCATAAATTAATGACAGATGACGTCATGGCGGGTTATCCTAAATCCGAAGGATGACGTCACGGCGGGTTATAAAATTTTGATATAAGACAAGAGCAGAAGATTTTTCTAAGTATTGAAGATTGACATGAACCAGTTCAAATCAATCTGGGGCCTAATGTTGGGGATATAACTATTAGGGGCGACCCGCCCAGGAGGGGCCGGGTTACACCTATGGCGAGTCAAGACATGAAGCCCAGAACGACACTTGAAGATGGCGGTTCAGTTGAGGGCCTAAGCCCAAAGGTGATTCAAGGCCTGTAGAGATAAAACACCATATGTATGTAACTTGTATTGTAAGGCAAGAATAGAGAGAGACCGAGCCGGACACTGTTTATGAGTCGGCCGGGACTCTGTGAGCCGCTGGGCATCGGCCTCTATATATAAAGGGACGACTCGGCGGCGGTTCAGGGTAAGTAACATCAAATGGAGAGCTAGGTCAAGCGGATTCGCTCCCTAGTTATCAAGACATAAGCAATCCCACTCAAAACTGGATCGTAGGCTTTTACCTTCATTGCAAGGGGCCGAACCAGTATAAACCCCGTGTCCTTTGTCCCGATTAATCCCTTTAAGCTTCCTAGTTGCGATGGCTCCACGACTAAGTCCTTTCACTAGGACATCTGACGTGACAATTCCACGACAGGAGCCCTGGACGTGCATTCCCTGCTAGCTTTCGAACACCGTAGCAAAACAAGTACCCGTGCCCTACCCAACTACACCACTCTGCCATAAATCCTGACCACAGTTGGGGGCGTGCTACCAGAGAAAAGGCTCAACCGCATCAGAGGGAGAGATGTGCTAAAATGACCATAAGTTGGAGGGATTGGAGCAGTTCGCGTCGTTCGAACCCTAGGAAGCATCCACCTCACATTCCGGTGAAATCCGTGACCCAGCGAGACGGAGAGAGGAAGGACAAGCAAGGAGAAGCAGAGCATACCTTCGACGCCGACGAGCACCAACGATTCCCTCCGTGCAGAGCCACCCGTGAGCCCCCCGCCGACTTGAGGACTCCGCCGCGCCTCCCCCGTATCGCGGCTTGTTCAGTTGAGAGGCATCATGTTCAAACATGAACCTTTCGCTCGTTGGGGACGGTTTATAAATCATCAAATTCCCACAAATGGAATGAGAAGTGGGTCCATGTAAATGATCGAGACCTCGCAAACAACAACGTTCCTTCCCCATATGGAGTTCGGGACCCAGGGCAATCGTTGAGTGAACTGTATCTTATTCGTATTAGTTGACCTAAGCCGCACCATTATTGCAGGGGTGGGGCTCGACCTCCGAACCGTACATGAGACGATTTTCTGCCTCATACAGCTCGGGCCGAAGACCGGGGAAGTTGAGGAGAGATGGGGAGACCCAACTGCTGTCGGTCGGGACGGACAGGAAAGGGCTCGGGGATAAGCTTGTGAAGAAGCAAGCTTATTGCCCCGAGGACGAAGACTGAATCGGGAGAATGGGGAGAGAGCACTGACGCGAATGATTTCAGGCACAGATTTCGAAACCGCCGCCCACGACCCTCTCTCCTCCCTCCTCTATGGCTTACATGTGGGCCTCCCCACGTCCGGATATGGACAAACCGTCCACAACAGCGACGCGGGGCCAATCCAGACCAGGTGGCACCTGGCGCACCCGGGCGCGATCGCTCGCGCGATCTTGTGGCCAGGAAGCGGCCGCCCGGTTCGTTTAGTTAGTGCGCGTGCACTTTGAAGGATTTAGGAAATCTCATATCAGTACGTTGATCAACCTGATATTAGTATGTCAATCAATCCGATATGACGACTTTACGAGAGTTGCTCTAGATCCATTATCGATTCTTACAGCATGATGGATGGGCCGGGCCAAGAGGAGAGGGGAACACAGAGCATAAAGGCGCAAAATACACGCGAATCCACACCGCGGAAGAAACCAAGGCGGCCACGCACTCGGAGGGAGCGCCCCCATCCCTTCGTTTTCCCGCAACGAAACTCCAGGTCCACCCCACCATGCGACGGAGAGCTGACCTCCCAATCCCATATCCCGCTACAACAACAACAACAACAGCAAGGCTCTCCAAGATTTATATAACCCGGAGATTCCCCTCGAACCCCAAACTCCACATGCAAATCAAAATCAAATCAAAATCGACCCATCCCCAAACCCACGCAGGCGCAAGCAAACCCAGCCGGCCGGACGCAAAGAGAACCCGATGTGCGTGCGGGCGTGTGTGCTGTGCGCGTAACATTTTTGGCCTTTTGCTCTTGCGGTCCAACCCACGTACGCGACGCTTTACTCTCTGGTGTGATGAGTGACCTATCCATCCATCCATCAGCTGCATTTAAGTAGCAGCGACCGACCCCTTTCTTCCACATCGCTCTGCTGCCCACTCTCTCCCCGTCTTCCACTCTCCACTCCACCCTTTCTTCCGTCGCATGCTCTCCCACGTCGAGATGGCACCCGCGGGGGCCGGCGGCGGCTTCAAGCTGTTCGGCAAGGTCATCACGCAGTGCGTCGAGGGGACGCAGGCGTCGCCGTCGCAGTCGCCCGTGTTCGCCGCGCAGGACGAGGAGCGGCGGCTGCACGGCGAGACGGACCGGACGACGACGGCGGTCAAGCGGGAGGCGGCGGACATGGACTCGTCGCAGCAGCAGGGAGCGGAGGCGTCGCGGCGGACGCAGCTGCAGGAGTCGGCGGAGGCGCGCGCGGCCGCGGCGCCGCTGCCGTGCCCGCGGTGCCGGAGCCGGGAGACCAAGTTCTGCTACTTCAACAACTACAACGTGAACCAGCCGCGCCACTTCTGCAAGGCCTGCCACCGCTACTGGACGGCCGGCGGCGCGCTCCGCAACGTGCCCATCGGCGCCGGGCGCCGCAAGAACCGCCCGCTCGGCCCCATCGCCTCCGTCGCCGGGCACCACCACCACCACCACCGCGCCGCCGCCGGCTTCGTCCTCGGCTTCCCCAGCCCCTCCTCCTCCCCCACCTCCCCACCGCCGGTGTACGCCGACCGGTGGCAGCTCGGGCCGGATGGCCGGTTCTGATCCCATCCCACCGACACAACCATTGATCGGCTCGTCTGTGGCCGAACCGGCCGCCCGGAAGACGAGGGTGGATAGAGTTTGGTTTGACCCGCAGAATCCTGAATTCCCGATGAGATGAGACGGGAAGGCTGGCTAGCTTGTACGTGAAGGCTCACACAAGACATGGAAAAAGGAGGAGAATTCGAATGTCCCTTTACTTTTCTTTTCCTTCTTCCCTTTGCTATGCTAGCTTCCCTCTTGTTAATTCCTTACTACTGTAGTACGTAGTATTCCTAGCAGTTTGTTCGCACTTCTTTCTTCTTCTTGGGTTGGTCTGTCAGGATGCGTCGCCTGTGTAATGTACTGTAAAATGGAACAGATCAGGTTGCGCGGTAGTAGCAGCAAGTTGCGAGAAACTTGTCCCATTCCCATTGTGTATGAATGACGAGCATGCGTGAGCTTTCATGACTCCGATGAGTGTGATGCGATCCCATGCCATGCTTGTCCGCATCCATCTCCGTCTTGGAAGTGAGCGCTCATCAATCATCACCACCTCGCCCAAAGCCCCGAAGGATGATGATGGCCATCTTTCTTTCTGACGGGAGCTGGTGGAGGAGGTGAAAGTGATTGGTGATGCCGTTTTGCTCTGTAGTAGTAGTAAATCTGTGGTGATTGTACTTGCAAAAATGTACTCTACTAGCACTCCTGCATGTACTCTTACATTATCGTCGCACGGATGCCGTCATATTGTGCTGCCTGCGGCCTGATAGGAGTATTAACTGGATGGAAGCCGTACAGCAAGAACGCGCAAGTACTTGTGCCAGTTTAATATCACTACAGTACTAGTGCTATGGATCAAGTGATTAATTACCGTAGCAGTACTTGCGAAGCTTGTTTAAATAATCCCCATGCATATGCGTGGGTTGTGCTGTAGCCTGATTCTCTTTTAGGACAAAAGTAGGCGTTCCCACATTTACATTTCGGTAAACCGGGCAGGCGCTTTTCACCACCATCCTTTTGGGAAGTTTCGTCACAAAGGGAAAGAGAAAGGGGCGAGGATGGAGATGGGCAGGCACCTGACTGGTGACTTATTACTAGTCCTCATCAATGCACTGGGAAAAAGATAAAGGAGGCTTTTCCGAAAAGGACCGGGAGCCGGAGCGGAGGAGATAATTATTCCAACCGTCAGCTTGTCAGGGTCAATGAGGGTGGGGCGCCTTCGCCTTTGAACAACAGTTGAGCCCCCACCCCGCTTTCGCAACTGCCTTTAATTGCTTGCAATGTAGGAGGAGCTCGCAAAGGCGTTTTTTTTACTCGCTTCTCGCTCGGTGCGTCAGCGTTGGAATGGTTGGGGGTTGGGACTGCGGCTCCGGCCGGGACCTTTTCGCTGCAGTGGCAGAGCTACTGACGTGTGTAGTGTAGTACATAGATGGCTAACCTAACCACAGCAGAGGGACCTCTCTGTGGCTCTGGGCTTTCAGCTTCATAATAAGAGCGGCTAATCAATGGAATGGTATGGTTTTGGAGCAGGCCATCATGGTGTTCCCTCCCACGAATAAATTGCGACGCGCCTATCTCTCGCGAAAGGAAAAGCTCTTTCAGTGGTGACATGGAGCGAGCCATACGCGCGACACGACAACTACAGGCCCCCAACACCCGTACCCAGCGGTAGCATTAGTTGAGCATACTACCAAAAGCCAGGATAAGTTGTGGTCACATGTAGTCTTTCAGTTGTGCACACTATGCACTGTAAAAGGGTTATTGGTACAGCAAAGACGGGAGAAAGACGAAAAGGAACAGAGTATGAGGAGACTTGGCCCAGAGCATCGTTTGATAAGAAAAGAAAAGAAAAGGAAAGGAAGCAGCAGCAAGCAAGGAGCGATAATCCTGCAAGCTACACGTGCTCTGCTGCGCTGCCGAAAAGGTGACAGCCAACCCAACCCAAAAGTGCACCAGCAGCATCACTTTTGTTCTTTCCTTCCCGCAGTAAAGGGCCTGCAGAAAGGTTGGCGACGCGGGCGGTGAACTTCACCGGCCCAACAATCCAACGTATCCGCTCCGCTCCGCCGCCTTCTCCTCCGCGCCCGCCCGCCCAGCCAACCGTCAGCCCGGCTGCTTTCGTGCGCGGGAAGAGTAGACCATGCAGCATGTTTATCCTTTTCGTTTCTCATCGGCGACGCAAAAAAGAAGCAAGGGATGCCGACCGAGCCGGGTGGGGTTCGTCGCCGGCGACAAGTACGCCGGCGGCCGGCCCGTGACACGGAACGGAACCACGCGTCGCTTTTGCTTGCTGCCCAAGAGCTCCAGCGGTAATTAGCGCGGATACTATGAGGAATCAATGGCGATCGTCCTTCATTAATCAGGCGCAGTGACAGCGAGCTAACCCGGCCGGGGGCCATGCCGGGGTTGCTTTCCCCTCCACAATTAAGTTGGCCAGAAGGAGCCCAGAAAGAGGATGCACGTAGGTTTCAGGAAAGCCATGGACCATGGTGGCGCCGATGGCTACGTCCGGATACAGTTACATTGATGCGTGCCCCTCGGGTAACATCAGGCTCTAATTTCTCTTTGCCCAACTAAGATACCGTCGTTTAGCGGCTACATGCGTTAATTATGGATGCGACGTTGAACTCATCGTGTGTGTAGGATGGGATGGGATGGAGCCTGCCGTCGAAATGTCTGAGAGTTTTATTCACTTGTGGCTAGCAAGATTTTGCTACTAGTAGGAGTAGTACTTTTTATTTGTTTGATTGAGGCCAGGTGGTAGTATCACTGCTCACTGGATCTAGTAGTACCTTGCGGTGTTGGATGTTTATTTGCGCACCGGATATATATATATATATATATATATATATATATATATATATATATATATATATATATATATATATATATATATATATAATAAAAGCTTTGTGGCCGGCAAGGGGATCCGCCGTGGAACTCAAAAGAAGATAGCAAAAGCATAAGTTAAGACCGGAGAGATGTACATACGCATGAGAGCAAGTACAAGAGCTGAGTCAGCGGACTATAAGAATTAAATTAGTATATTTCTGTTTAGTTGGAGGAAAAAGAAGAGGAGAGAGAAGGTAAGCGGGCTCTTCATGAAGAGCCAGCTCTATCACGTGCTCCTAGGCACTTTGTGAGAATGAAAGGTGGGCCACATAATAAAAAAGTAGTACATTCTTTTGATGTACTATTGTACATATTGGCTATAAGATGGGCTGTAAATGACATGGCACTGGCTTATAGCCAGCAGCTGGCTATATTATTAACCATGCTCTGAGAGGTTTCACTTTCCCCCGCCCCTTTTGGAAGGTAGCTCGAAACTGCCGCAGAAATTGCTTGCACTCTAGTAGTAGCATCATTCTTAGTATTCAACAAGCCATCTTTCTGCTTACCTAGATTATTTGATATATTCGGATTAGCTTCGCCCACAAGGCAGTAGCTTTATCTTTATGCTTTATTCTACGTCTCCAACAGTCGTAGCTTTATGGGTGGGACTGGGAATACGCTGTATCCATCGGTACTATATACACATGGAGTTTCCGTTTGAGTAAGCGAGGAGGCAAACGAGCACCGTATGGGTCTTAGGGGTAGGCAGACGTCAAACTGACCAACCGGATCAGAGTCTGACATCTACTAAAAGCTGGAAAGCATAAAGGGCGGTACTGGTGGCGGTCAAAAGGAGAAGAAGGGAAGGAGCTGTTCAATGTTTGAACTTTGAAGCCCCGTGGTGTCCTGGTGTGCGTCAGCGCAACCTGATGACAATCGCCGGCTTCAGCGGACGCTCACAACTCCCGGAGTGCTATTTCCCCTGCTTTCGCAACTGGGGCATCAATATTTTAGGACTCCTTTGATTTGTACAGTTTTCATTGGAATTTTAAATGATAAAAATCCTAAGAATTTTTTTCCTATCTTGATTGTTTGATTCATATGATTGAATCCTATAAGAATTTTTCGTACGGACTAGTTAATTGCTCATGCGTTGCAACATGGCATAAATATTCTAGTGGTTCAACATCAATTAAAATATTATATACCTTACGATACACACAACTTTTTAACCACTCTTCTTCACCTTCCTCCTTCCCTTGACGACTTTTTAACAACACAACACCCTCTTCTTGTCCCCCTCCCTTGTCAACTTTTTGACAACACACTCTTCTTCTCCTTCCCTTGCTTCATCTCTCTCTCTCTCTCTCTCTCTCTCTCTCTCTCTCTCTCTCTCCTTGTGCAACCGACTTCTCTATACACACAAAATGTTTATAGGGGAAAATACACACAAGTACATGTGGAATTCACTATTTTGTGCTTTGACAACGCCTCATATTTGACATCTGTCACGGGCATTCGGCCTAGAGTGTAATGGGTCATATGCCTTATATTTGGCCAACATAAAGCAAAGAGGGAAATAATTTCATTGAAATTGTTGCGGCTCAATTGCTCTAGTCAAAATAGTTGTCTCATCCTTCTCACCGCGACCTTAGCCTACTTGATATTTGTCATCACCATGTCATTGCCGTAAGCACCACCTTGTGTTGCAAGTTGCAACTGCATTAATTACGTGTGTTGGTTTCCTAGGTGGAACCATCAACTACAGCTTTCAACATCATCAACTACAGTATAATAAATAACCATGTTGAGATAATTGGTACAACAATTATTGTGGTATTCATGCAATACTGTAGAAGCAGAGCCGACATATTTTATTGAAGTACGACAAGGTAATACCCATTGCCCACCACAGAAAGTATTTGGGCCAAAAAATAACAATACTCATGTACACACCATACTTTCAATTCCGAGAAGTTCTACCTGAACCTCGTCCATATTTTGCCTACCAAAATCACCCAAATATTTTCATGTATTCAGTTAAGTGAAGTGGGTTACCTTCCCGCTACAATTGACAAATATGTCATCACACTTATCAAAGAATGGCTTTCACACGTATCGAAGAATGGATTGTTATGCTCGTTCATCTTATCATGCCAGTTGAGATTTTCACTTACGGTATTGCATCATACTTGTAGGGAAAGTCTGAGAGACCAAATATAAAACAAGTTTCACAACTAACATCAGTCATGCATTCTCCTAGTTAGATGATTGAAAAACACTTTTAGTGTATGGACAAATTGAATGTTAGGTTTAACCATAATGTTGGTCAAAAAGATAATTCAATATCAGATAAAATTACTACATGGACCATTTCCACAATTACTATGCTTACTTCATGGACCATTTGTAAGGAGTGAAATTCTTGTGTCTTCCATCACAAGAGCGCCACCAGTGACCATCCTTCTTGGCAACATCATGAATGACATGGCCCTTTGGGTCAGGGCGGGCACCAAGAAATTGGGAACAATCATGCCAGGAGAGTAACAACTTTGTTGTATTCTAGTGTGTTGTAATCCCGCCAAACAAACTCTATTGCCTCTTGAATTAACAGATGATGCAAATCATTGTCTCTATTTAAAAAAAACATATTGTAAAGCTTCATAAATGTTGGAACTCAAGATGAGGCAAATCATAGATGAGGTAAAACTTTGTTGTATGTAGTGTCGATGTTCAAGTTTTTGGCAATTCACAAATGTTGCAACTCAAGATTTTGTCTCTCTAGAATATGAGTACACACTTCTTGACATGGATGTAGAGGGTTTTCTTGATTCAACTCCAAAGGGAAGAAGTGGAAACTACACTTCACGAAGACAAGTTCCTATGTGTAGGATGGAAGAAAATTGGCATTGATCCAGTCATCGGTGTTGAGGAACCAACGAACACTTACTGGAAGTGTGTACGTGAGTAATTCAATAAATAAAACACTAGTGGCATTCATATATCACGGTTTCGATCCAACACTGATGGTAGACATCCATGGGAGGAGGCACGGGTGGTGCGACTGATGACAGATGGGAATGAAGACATTGGTGCCAATGATTTCAATGGTGGCATTGAACGGAAAGCAACAAATGGAGAGGAAGCAAGCCAGGAAGACGATGCGAGTACTAGTACTAGAAATGGAGGCAATGGAATTTGAGAAACTATGCATTCATGTTCTATGATTTTTGTTTGTTTTTATGATGCAGAAAGATTGTGGTTTGAATTTGAATTTGATATGTGGATGACTACAGTTCAATTTGATATGTTTTTGATTATGTATGTTGTTCTCACAAAGTTTTAATTACAATGTCATGTTTTGTTTCAATACGTATGCAAATGTGAAGTAAAAAAAGGAAGAATGCCAAAATTTTAGGGCACTTGTTTTATATCATCTATTGTGGTACAAAATTTTCTAGTGCCCCAAAACTTTCTCTCTGCTACCCTAAAACTATTTTTGGGCACCAACTTTTACATCATCTCTTGGAGATGCTCCAACCAGAGCAACCACAACCTCCTTGGAACTAACCAATAAGTTTGCTCTGCTAAAGTATTAATATCGTATGCGTGGATACCAGCACAGGGAACATCCGTGTGATCCTAGTTCGAGGGAGAAAATTCTTGTGATTGGGAGGTTCTAAATCCTAACAGCATGAATCTGCACCAAATCTTCTCGCCGTGTGTTACCTGGTAAAGATTGGATCTAAAACTCTGTTGCATCTTCATAGTGATCCTAGGTTTGTACATAGGGACATATTTTTTTTGTTCCCTACTGTAAGGGCATATTTATCCCTAAGGTGTTTTGATGATTGATGACAATGCTTTTGCGGACTAATCATGTGCCTTGAGTTTTTCAGACGTTTCATCACTAGGCACAAGACGGTTTGGTGCCCCTCGAAGACTATTGAAGATGGCATTTTTCTACGTTTCTTTTCGGTGGATTTGAGTCATAGGAAAGCCGTACTATTAAGAGGGGGTCCGCGTTGGAAAGGTTCAGGTGGAATCATCACGTACACGTTTACTCCGTCTGCACCGCCTTTCCCTTTGCGCTTTCGAGCATCCTCCATTTTCTTCATATATATGCAAAAGAGAAGGATTCCTAGTGTTGTTGTTCTGGGGCATGCGGTAGTACTACTCCTGGGAGCGGTAGTACCGCAGGCCCCTGTGGTACTACCGCACAAGGTTGCGGTAGTATCGTAGGTGCCCACGGTAGTACCGCTCCCGAGGAGCTGTAGTACTGTGGCCTCAGACCAGACTCAGCCGCTCGTGCGGCTGTAGGGGCGGATGTAATTTTTGACATCCGCGCCCTACTTGGTAGTACCGCCCCATGCGCGCGGTAGTACCGTGAGTTCTGGTCTGGCACGGCAACATGAGCGGAAGTAGGGGCGGATGTAATTTTTTACATCCGCTCCATGCGCGGTAGTACCGCATGTCATGTGCGGTAGTACCGTGTTGGACTTTTGCATTGTTTGTTTTCCAGCGGAAGTTGGCACGGATGTATTTTTGTTCATCCGCGCCCTTCCCAAGCTAGTCCAATCCTGCCTTGCGGTAGTACCGCAAGGGGAAGCGGTAGTACTGCGCCAGTGGCAGTACCGCCCTCAGCCTTTGCACGTCAGGCCTGGGCTAGCTCCTGCCATAGCAACGGTAGTACCACGGTCCGCCGCGGTAGTACCGCTTGTCTCGGGCGGTAGTACCGCAGGTCGCGGGCTGGTTAAATAGATAACGGTTGGTTTTGTCTCTCCACTATATAAGGGGTGTCTTCTTCCTCTAGTTGACCACCTCTTCCAACCCTAAGCTCCATTGTTGCTCCAAGCTCCATTTTCGCCCGATCTCTCTCCCTAGCCAATCAAACTTGTTGATTTGCTCGGGATTGGGTGAGAAGGTCCCGATCTACACTTCCACCAAGAGAAATTTGATTCCCC
The DNA here is from genome assembly GCA_963921465.1 of Triticum timopheevii. NCBI lineage: Eukaryota > Viridiplantae > Streptophyta > Magnoliopsida > Poales > Poaceae > Triticum > Triticum timopheevii. The sequence goes on along the minus strand of OY997266.1, from coordinate 446,099,029 downwards.
CCATGAATCGCTAGCGGATCTTGTTACTCTTGGGTGTTTGAGCACCCTACACGGTTGAGGTCACCGCAGAGCCATAGTCCATTGTGGTGAAGCTTCGTGGTGTCGTTGGGAGCCTCCAATTAAGTTGTGGAGATTGCCCCAACCTTGTTTGTAAAGGTTCGGTCACCGCCTTCAAGGGCACCAATAGTGGAATCACGGCATCTCGCATTGTGTGAGGGCGTGAGGAGAATACGGTGGCCCTAGTGGCTTCTTGGGGAGCATTGTGCCTCCACACCGCTCCAACGGAGACGTACTTCCCCTCAAACTTCGGTAACACATCCTCGTCTTCACCGGCTCCACTCTTGGTTATCTCGTGCCTTTACTTGTGCAAGCTTATTTGTGTTGTATCCCTTGCTTGCTTGTGTGCTTGTTGTTGTTGCATCATATAAGTTACTCACCTAGTTGCATATCTAGACAACCTACTTTGATGCAAAGTTTAATTTGGTAAAGAAAAGCTAAAAATTGTTAGTTGCCTATTCACCCCCCTCTAGTCAACTATATCGATCCTTTCAATTAGTATCAGGGCCTCGTCTCTTTATTAAGGACTTTGTCGTGCGAAGAGTATGGTTGACACCGGAGACGGTGGGGAGGAGCACTCTAGTGTGAATCTGAGCTCGTCTACGGCCTATGGGGGAACCGCGGTTTCTCGTGAGGAATTCAATGTGGCTTTGGACATATTGAAAACCTCCATGACGACCGAGGTTGAAAGCATGTTTAATAAATTCTTAGAAGGGATTAAATTGTCCACCGCACCGTTGAAAGTGGGTGATCCCACTAACAAGGTGGTGGATGCTAACTCCGACAAGGGGGAAGCTACTAGTGAAAAGGCTCCTTCTTCTAGTGGTAAAAATGGCACCGACATCTTTGCCCATGTGGAACCTCCACTTGTTTATGGTGGACCGATTCCTTCCACCCATTTGAATCATGCCGGTCCTCCCCCTAAGATTGTGAAAAATGAGGACTTTGATTCTTGGGTTTATTGCTTCAAGCGTCATTTAAATCATGTGAATACTAATCTTTGGAGAATCATTGAAGAAGGTTTCTATCCACATGACCGAAGCAACTTCACCCCTAGAGAATCCACGGATAATCAATTCAATGAGAATGCTCTCTTCATCATCCAAGATGCAATTCCACCCGAAGATCTCCCTCATCTTCGACCCTTTGCCATGGCCAAATATGCATGGCATTGTGTTGTTTCCCTCTACAGGGGAAGCGCAAGCATTCAACGCTCCAACTATGAAGTGGTGCAAGATGAAGCTGATGAGTTTGCAACGAAATAAGATGAAGAACCTCGTGAGCTCTTTCGGAGAGTAACCAAACTCGCGGTCTCACTCCGAGATCATGGGAGCAAGGACACAGATGACAATTGGATCAAGCGCAAGTTCCTCAAGGAAATGATGCCTTATCACAAGGCCATGTACTCAGTAATTCATCAAAGGCCGGACTTCCACACTCTATCCTCAAGTGAAGTGTTGGATGAGTTTTTCGCTATGAGCACTTGGACAAGACCATCGACAATGCGGTGATTCGCTCTCAAAGAGCAAAGAAGCCCAACCTTGCCTTGAAGGCCAAGGTCAGTGTGGAAGAAGAGGATGATGAGGAAGAAGATGAGAGCAATCCCGAAGATACCAAGTATGATTATCATGAACACATGGCTCTTGCTCCAAGGCAATTTTGGAGCAAGAAGAACTCAAGGCCAAGCTTCAACAAGAATAACTCAAGTAGCTTCAAGGGCAAGCAACGTGTGAGAACGTTTTACAATTGTGGCAATGTGAGCCATTATGTTGCGGAATGCCCTTATGAGAAGAGGGAAGACAATGGTGGCAAGCTCATCCGAAAGGACAAAGCCAAGTCTTTCCCCAACAAGAACAACCTCACCAAGAAGACACCAACTAGAGGGTTGGTGGTTCAAGAATAATACCATGAGGATGATGATGATGATGAAGATAGTGAAGCCATGGCCATGGCCTCCGTTGCCATTGCCACAACTCCACGGGTGTCCCTCTTCGACTCACCCAACGAGAACATCACCGCCAAGTGCCTCATGGCTAAAGCCACCAACAATGTAACCCCCAACATCAGAACCACCACCATCACTAACCCCTCCTTGACGGATTACATTGATGAAAGTGAGGGGTCTAATGTGGAAGTAAATGAATTTGAGTCTTTTATGAGTAAGCTCAAGGGAAAATCCAAGAAGCACTTCGTTGCTCTCTTGGAACAACTTGGTGAAGCAAATGACATGATCGAGGCTCATGAAGAAACCATCTCTAATATGGAAGGTCATAGTCGTGACTATGCCGATGAGATATCATATCTCTCTAATGCTCTTGAGGAAGAGCGTGGGCATCGTTTGGCTCTTGAGGAGTCACACAACGATGACCATGCTAAGTTAAAGAAATATCTTGATCATGCTCTTGTTGTATCTCGTGTGCTAACTTCTGAGAAGGCTAAACTTGGCGTTGACCATGTTAGACTAAAGGAGGAGTTTGATATACTCGACAAGGCCCACAAGGTATTGAAGGATGCTCATGCTAGCCTCAAGGAGTCTCATGATGAATTCCAAGTGAAGCTAACCAAAGAAAAATCACTACAAACAAAACACTTCCGTGATGATACGTGTTTGTCACAGTAGGTCGCATTTTCTGTCATGCATGTACATCCATGATAATTTTATGACAGAATCAAGATAGTCATACCTGTGCTGTCGTAGAAGTGTTCCATGACATTACCAAAATTATCATCACAGAAGTGTCCACTTCCATGATGATAAATCGCGCGTCACAGAAGTGCTTTCGTCAAGGGTGACCGACACGTGGCATCCACCGTAACGGAACACCGTTAAGCTATCGGGTCGGGTTTTGGATCCGATAACCCGTTAACAGCCCCGACCAATGGGGATTTTCTACGCGTAAAATCATCATTGGCTGGAGGAAACACGTGTCTGCTCACCGTTGGGACAGATGTCATCCGCTCATTGGACCGAAGGCGCCTATGATACGGCGACACGTGGCATGGCCCAACAGAGGCCCATTCTTGTGAAAAGGCCGGCCCATTTGACTTGGTCAAAAGGTGGCGGGCCGGCCCACGGAAAGCCTGTTAACGGCCTGTTCGCATATAGCCCATTTACAGCCCGCTAACCCAGGGCCCGTTACGCCCTACCCGAATTAGGCTCAGTAGCGTCATCTGGGCCGTCCAATATGATTCAGCCCGTTTTAACTTCCGGCCCATGTGTGGCCCATGACTTCTTTCGGCCCATATGAGGACCTTTGTAATTCTTGGCCCATTAACGGCCCGTGGTGAAACTGGCCCGTAATGAACAGTGTATTGCTACGTCTTGAGCTTGCGTTGGTTTTTCTCGAAGAGGAGAGGGTGATGCAGCAAAGTGTAGCGTAAGTATTTCCCTCAGTTTTGAGAACCAAGGTATCAATCCAGTAGGAGTCTACTCAAAAGTCCCACGCACCTACACAAACAAACTGAGAACTCGCAACCAACGCAATAAAGGGGTTGTCAATCCATTCACGGCCACTTGCGAAAGTGAGATCTAATAAAGATAGTATGATAAGATAAATATATTTTTGGTATTTTGTAATATAGATGCAAAAAGTGAAGATGCAAATAAAGTAGATGGAAAGCAAATATGATAAGAGATATACCCGGGGGCCATAGGTTTCACCAGAGGCTTCTCTCGAGATAGCATAAGTATTACGGTGGGTGAACAAATTACTGTCGAGCAATTGATAGAAAAGTGCATAGTTATGAGATTATCTAGGCATGATCATGTATATAGGCATCACGTCCATAACAAGTAGACCGACTCCTGCCTGCATCTACTACTATTACTCCACACATCGACCGACTCCTGCCTGCATCTAGAGTATTAAGTTCATAAGAACAGAGTAACACATTAAGCAAGATGACATGATGTAGAGGGATAAACACATGCAATATGATATAAACCCCATCTTGTTATCCTCGATGGCAACAATACAATACGTGTCTTGCAACCCTTTCTGTCACTGGGTAAGAACACCGCAAGATTGAACCCAAAGCTAAGCACTTCTCCCATGGCAAGAAAGAACAATCTAGTAGGCCAAACCAAACTGATAATTCGAAGAGACTTGCAAAGATAACTCAATCATACATAAAAGAATTCGGAGAAGATTCAAATATTATTCATAGATAAACTTGATCATAAACCCACAATTCATCGGATTTCGACAAACACACCGCAAAAAGAGATTACATCGAATAGATCTCCACAGGAGAGGGGGAGAACATTGTATTGAGATCCAAAAAGAGAGAAGAAGCCATCTAGCTAATAACTATGGACCCGTATGTCTGTGGTAAACTACTCACAACTCATTGGAGGGGCAAGGATGTTGATGTAGAGGCCCTCCGTGGTTGCTTCCCCCTCCGGCAGAGTGCCGGCAAGGGCTCCAAGATGGGATCTCGCGGATACAGAAGGTTATGGCGGTGGAAATTGTGTTTCATGGTGCTCCTGGATGTTTTCGGGGTACGTAGACATATATAGGAGGAAGAAGTACGTCGGTGGACGCCCGAGGGGCCCACGATACAGGGGGACGCGCCCTACAGGGGGGCACGCCCTCCTATCTCGTGGGGCCCTTGGAGCTTTCTTGACTTGCACTCCAGGCTCTCAGGATCAGATTTGTTCCAAAAATAACGCCCCCGAAGGTTTCATTCCGTTTGGACTCCGTTTGATATTCCTTTTCTTCGAAATACTGAAATAGGCAAGAAAACAACAATATGTGTTGGGCCTCCGGTTAGTAGGTTAGTCCCAAAAATAATATAAATGTGTAAAATAAAGCCCATAAACATCCAAAAGGGGTAATATAATAGCATGGAACAATCAAAAATTATAGATACATTGGAGACGTATCAAGCATCCCCAAGCTTAATTCCTGCTCGTCCTCGAGTAGGTAAATGATAAAAAAGAATTTTTTGATGTGGAATGCTACCTAGAAAAATTCATAATGTAATTTTCTTTATTGTAGCATGAATGTTCAGACCCAAATGAATACAAAATAAAAGTTCATATTGTCATATGAAATAGTAATACTTCAAGCATAGTAATCAAAGTAATCATGTCTTCTCAAAATAACATGGCTAAAGAAAGTTATCCCTACAAAATCATATAGTCTGGCTATGCTCTATCTTCATCACACAAAGTATTTAATCATGCACAACCCCGATGACAAGCCAAGCAATTGTTTCATACTTTAATAATCTCAAACTTTTTCAACTTTCACACAATACATGAGCATGAGCCATGGACATAGCACTATATGTGGAATAGAAGGGTGGTTGTGGAGAAGACAAAAAGGGAGAAGATAGTCTCACATCAACTAGGCGTATCAACAGGCTATGGAGATGCCCATTAATAGATATCAATGTGAGTGAGTAGGGATTGACATGCAACAGATGCACTAGAGCTATAAATATATGAAAGCTCAACAAAAGAAACTAAGTGGGGTGCATCCAACTTGCTTGCTCAAGAAGACCTAGGGCACTTTTGAGGAGGCCAATCATTGGAATATACAAGCCAAGTTCTATAATGAAAAATTCCCACTAGTATATGAAAGTGACAACATATGAGACTCTGTATCATGAAGATCATGGTGCTATTTTGAAGCACAAGTGTGGAAAAAGAGATAGTAGCATTGTCCCTTCTCTCTTTTTCTCTCATTTTTTTCTTTTCTTTTTTATTTGTGGCCTTTCTTTTTTTTTTGGCCTTTCTCTTTTTTTCTCCTTTTTTTTTCTTTTTGTAAAGTCCGAAGTCTCATCCTGACTTGTGGGGGAATCATAGTCTTTATCATCCTTTCCTCACTAGGACAATGCTCTAATATTGAAGATCATCACACTTTTATGGATTTACAACTCAAAGCTAGAACAAGATATGACTCTATATGAATGCCTCCGGCGGTGTACCGGGATATGCAATGAATCAAGAGCGACATGTATGAAAATTATGAAGGTGGCCTTGCCACAAATACAATGTCAACTACATGATCATGCAAAAAAGCAATATGACAAAAGTAATGCGTGTCATATGAACGGAACGGTGGAAAGTTGCATGGCAATATATCTCGGAATGGCTATGGAAATGCCATAATAGGTAGGTATGGTGGCTGTTTTGAGGAAGGTATAAGGTGGGTGTATGGTACCGGCGAAAATTGCGCGGTACAAGAGAGGCTAGCAATGGTGGAAGGGTGAAAGAGTGCGTATAATCCATGGACTCAACATTAATCAAAAGAACTCATATACTTGTTGCAAAAATTTAGAAGTCATCAAAAACCAAAGTACTACGCGCATGCTCCTAGGGGGATAGATTGGTAGGAAAAGACCATCGCTCATCCCCGACCACCACTCATAAGGAAGACAATCAATAAATAAAATTGTGCTCCAACTTCATCACAAAGCGGTTCACCATACGTGCATGCTACGGGAATCACAAGCTTCAACATAAGCATTCTTTAAATTCATAATCACCCAACTAGCATGACTTTAATATCACTACCTCCATATCTCAAAACAATTATCAAGCATCAAATTGATCAGAGCATCCAATTCACTTTCTATGATAGTTTTTATTATACCCAACTTGGATGCTCATCATTCTAGGACCAACTTTATGATCATAGCAAATACCATGCTGTTCTAAAAGACTCTCAAAATAATATAAGTGAAGCATGAGAGACTAGCAATTTCTTCAATATTAAGATACCACCGTGCTCTAAAAGATATAAGTGAAGCACTAGAGCAAAAACTATCAAGCTCAAAAGATATAAGTGAAGCACATAGAGTATTCTAGCAAATTCTAATCAAATAGGCTTCTCCCAAAAGGTGTGTACAGCAAGGATGATTGTGGTAAACTAAAAAACAAAGACTATTATAATACACGATGCTCCAAGCAAAACACATATCATGTAGTGAATAAAAATATAGCTCCAAGTAAAGTAACCAATGAACAAAGACGAAAGAGGGGATGCCTTCCCGGGGCATCCCCAAGCTTAGGCTTTTGGCTATTCTTGAATATCTTGGGGTGCCATAAGCATCCCCAAGCTTAGGATCTTGCCACTCCTTATTCCATAGTCCATAAAAGCTTTACCCAAAACTTGAAAACTTCACAACACAAAACTCAACAGGAAATCTTATAAGCTCCGTTAGTGAAAGAAAACAAAACCACCACATAAGGTACTGCAATTAACTCATTCTTTATTTATATTGGTGTTAAACCTACTTTATTACAACTTATTTATGGTTTATAAACTAATTTACTAGCCATAGATGCATTGAAATAAGCAAACAACACACGAAAATCAGAATCTGTCAAAAACAGAACAGTCTGTAGCAATCTGTAACTAACGCATACTTATGGAACTCCAAAAATCCTACAAAAATAGGAATTCCTGTACAATATGTCTATTTAACAGAAGCAAAAAGAATCAATGCAAAAGCACATTCCTGTGATTTAACAAAATAATATTCATGCGCGCAAAGTTTCTTTTTTTTCAGCAGAATCGAATCAACTATCATCGTAGGTTATCCTATAGGTTCTACTTGGCACAAACACTAATTAAAAGATAAAAACACATCTAACCAGACGGTAGATGCAAGATTTATTACTAAACAGGAGCAAAAACAAAAAACATAAAGAAAAATTGGGTTGCCTCCCAACTAGCGCTATCGTTTAACGCCCCTAGCTAGGCATAAAAACAAAGATAGATCTAATGAGTGCCATCTTTGGCACTAAATTCATAAGTAGCACGCATGATAGATTCATAAGGTAATTTGACTTTCTTTCTCGGAAAGTGCTCCATGCCTTTCTTTAATGGAAATTGGAATCTAATATTCCCTTCCTTCATATCAATAATCGCACCAATCGTTCTAAGGAAAGGTCTACCAAGAATAATAGGGCAAAAAAGATTGCAATCTATATCAAGAACGATAAAATCTACGGGCACCAAATTTCTATTTGCAACAATAGGGACATCATTGATCCTTCTCATAGGCTTTTTAATGGTGGAATCTGCAAGGTGCAAATTTAAAGAGCAATCATCAAGATCATGGAAACCTAGAATATCACATAAAGTTTTTGCAATCGTGGAAACACTAGCCACTACTGGAAACAGCTACTTTGCCATCTGCCAGCTCTTTGCCGTCTGCTAGCGGACGACAAAGAAGCTCTTTCCCATCAGCTACCCAAAAACGGACGGCAAAGAACTGGCTGATGGCAAAGTACTTCTTTGCCATCAGCCAGTTCTTTGCCGTCCGCTAGCAGACGGCAAAGTGTTGGAAATATGCCCTAGAGGCAATAATAAAAGTATTATTATTATATTTCCTTGTTCATGATAATTGTCTTTTATTCATGCTATAACTGTATTATCCGGAAATCGTAATACACGTGTGAATACATAGACCACAATCTATCCCTGGTGAGCCTCTAGTTGACTAGCTCGTTGTGATCAACAGATAGTCATGGTTTCCTGGCTATGGACATTGGATGTCGTTGATAACGGGATCACATCATTAGGAGAATGATGTGATGGACAAGACCCAATCCTAAGCCTAGCACAAAGATCGTGTAGTTTGTATGCTAAAGCTTTTCTAATGTCAAGTATCTTTTCCTTAGACCATGAGATTGTGCAACTCCCGGATACCGTAGGAATGCTTTGGGTGTATCAAACGTCACAATGTAACTGGGTGGCTATAAAGGTGCATTACAGGTATCTCCGAAAGTGTCTGTTGGGTTGGCACGAATCGAGACTGGGATTTGTCACTCCGTGTAAACGGAGAGGTATCTCTGGGCCCACTCGGTAGGACATCATCATAATGTGCACAATGTGACCAAGGGGTTGATCACGGGATGATGTGTTACGGAACGAGTAAAGAGACTTGCCGGTAACGAGATTGAACAAGGTATCGGTATACCGACGATCGAATCTCGGGCAAGTAAAATACCGCTAGACAAAGGGAATTGTATACGGGATTGATTAAGTCCTTGACATCGTGGTTCATCCGATGAGATCATCGTGGAACATGTGGGAGCCAACATGGGTATCCAGATCCCGCTGTTGGTTATTGACCGGAGAGTCATCTCGGTCATGTCTGCATGTCTCCCGAACCCGTAGGGTCTACACACTTATGGTTCGGTGATGCTAGGGTTATAGAGATATTAATATGCGGTAACCCGGAAGTTGTTCAGAGTCCTGGATGAGATCCCGGACGTCACGAGGAGTTCCAGAATGGTCCGGAGGTAAAGAATTATATATAGGAAGTGCTATTTCGGCCATCGGGACAAGTTTCGGGGTCATCGGTATTGTACCGGGACCACCGGAAGGGTCCCGGGGGTCCACCGGGTGGGGCCACCTGCCCCGGGGGGCCACATGGGCTGTAGGGGGTGCGCCTTGGCCTACATGGGCCAAGGGCACCAGCCCCAAGAGGCCCATGCGCCAAGAGAAGAGAAAAAGGGGAGAGTCCTAAAAGGGGAAGGCACCTCCGAGGTGCCTTGGGGAGGATGGACTCCTCCCCACCCTTGGCCGCACCCTTCCTTGGAGGAAGGGGCAAGTCTGCGCCCTCCCCCTCTCCCTTGGCCCTATATATAGTGGGGAAAAGGAGGAGCAACCATACCTAAGGCCTGGCGCCTCCCTCTCCCTCCCGTGACACATCTCCCTCCTCCCGCAGCGCTTAGCAAAGCCCTGTTGGAATCCCGCTACTTCCACCACGCCGTCGTGCTTCTGGATCTCCATCAACCTCTCCCTCCTCCTTGCTGGATCAAGGCATGGGTGACGTCTCCATTCCGTACGTGTGTTGAACGCGGAGGTGCCGTGCGTTCGGCACTTGATCATCGGTGATTTGAATCACGACGAGTACGACTCCATCAACCCCGTTCACTTGAACGCTTCCGCTTAGCGATCTACAAGGGTATGTAGATGCACTCTCCTTCCCCTCGTAGCTGGTTTCTCCATAGATAGATCTTGGTGACACGTAGGAAAATTTTGAATTTCTGCTACGTTCCCCATCAGTGGCATCATGAGCTAGGTCTATTGCGTAGATTCTTTGCACGAGTAGAACACAAAGTAGTTGTGGGCGTCGATATTGTTCAATATGCTTGCCGTTACTAGTCTTATCTTGATTCGGCGGCATCGTGGGATGAAGCGGCCCGGACCAACCTTACACGTACGCTGACGTGAGACCGGTTCCACCGACAAACATGCACTAGTTGCATAAGGTGGCTGGCGGGTGTCTGTCTCTCCCACTTTAGTCGGATCGGATTCGATGAAAAGGGTCCTTATGAAGGGTAAATAGAAATTGTCTTATCACGTTGTGGTTCTTGCGTAGGTAAGAAAGGTTCTTGCTAGAAACCCATAGCAGCCACGTAAAACATGCAAACAACAATTAGAAGACGTCTAACTTGTTTTTGCAGGGTATGCTATGTGATGTGATATGGCCAAGAAGAATGTGATGAATGATATGTGATGTATGAGATTGATCATGTTCTTGTAATAGGAATCACGACTTGCATGTCGATGAGTATGACAACCGGCAGGAGCCATAGGAGTTGTCTTAATTTATTGTATGACCTGTGTGTCATTAAACAATGCCATGTAATTACTTTACTTTATTGCTAACCGGTAGCCATAGTAGTAGAAGTAATAGTTGGCGAGACAACTTCATGAAGACACGATGATGGAGATCATGATGATGGAGATCATGGTGTCATGCCGGTGACGATGATGATCATGGAGCCCCGAAGACGGAGATCAAAAGGAGCAAAATAATATTGGCCATATCATGTCACTATTTGATTGCATGTGATGTTTATCATGTTTATGCATCTTGTTTACTTAGAACGACAGTAGTAAATAAGATGATCCCTTACAACAATTTCAAGAAGTGTTCTCCCCTAACTGTGCACCGTTGCTACAGTTCGTCGTTTCGAAGCACCACGTGATGATCGGGTGTGATAGATCCTTACGTTCACATACAACGGGTGTAAGACAGATTTACACATGCAATACACTTAGGGTTAACTTGACGAGCCTAGCATGTACAGACATGGCCTCGGAACACGGAGACCAAAAGGTCGAGCATGAGTCGTATAGTAGATACGATCAACATGAAGATGTTCACCGATGATGACTAGTCCGTCTCACGTGATGATCGGACACGGCCTAGTTTGACTCGGATCATGTGATCACTTAGATGACCAGAGGGATGTCTATCTGAGTGGGAGTTCATAAGATGAACTTAATTATCTTGAACATAGTCAAAAGACCTTTTTGCAAATTATGTCGTAGCTCACGCTATAGTTCTACTGTTTAGATATGTTCCTAGAGGGAAAATTTAGTTGAAAGTTGATAGTAGCAATTATGCGAACTAGGTCCGTAAACTGAGGATTGTCCTCATTGCTTCATAGAAGGCTTATGTCCTTAATGCACCGCTCAGTGTGCTGAACCTCGAACGTTGTATGTGGATGTTGCGAACATCTGACATATACATTTTGATAACTACGTGATAGTTCAGTTAAACGGTTTGGAATTGAGGCACCAAAGACATTTTCGAAATGTCGCGGAACATATGAGATGTTTCGAGGGTTGAAATTGGGATTTCAGGCTCGTGCCCACGTCAAGAGGTATAAGACCTCCGACGATTTTCTTAGCCTACAAACTAAGGAGAAAAGCTCAATTGTTGTGCTTGTGCTCAGATTGTCTGAGTACAACAATCGCTTGAATCAAGTGGGAGTTGATCTTCCAGATGAAATAGTGATGGTTCTCCGAAGTCATTACCACCAAGCTGCTAGAGCTTCGTGATGAACTATAATATATCAGGGACATATATGATGATCCTTGAGATATTCCGATGTTTGACAACACAAAAGTAGAAATCAAGAAGGAGCATCAATTGTTGATGGTTGGTGAAACCACTAGTTTCAAGAAGGGCAAGGGCAAGAAGGGATACTTCATGAAACGGCAAATCAGCTGCTGCTCTAGTGAAGAAACCCAAGGTTAAACCCAAAACCCGAGACTAAGTGCTTCTGTAATAAGGGGAACAACCACTGGAGCAGAATTACCCTAGATACTTGGTAGATGAGAAGGCTGGCAAGGTCGATAGAAGTATATTGGATATACATTGTGTTGATGTGTACTTTACTAGTACTCCTAGTAGCACCAGGGTATTAAGATACCGGTTCGGTTGCTAAGTGTTAGTAACTCGAAATAAAAGCCACGGAATAAACGGAGACTAGCTAAAGGTGAGCTGACGATATGTGTTGGAAGTTTTTCCAAGCTTGATATGATCAAGCATCGCACGCTCCCTCTACCAAAGAGATTGGTGTTAAACCTAAATAATTGTTATTTGGTGTTTGCGTTGAACATAGACATGATTGGATTATGTCTATCGCAATACGGTTATTCATTTAAGGAGAAAAAGGGTTACTCTGTTTATTTGAATAATACCTTCAATGGTCTTGCACCTAAATTGAATGGTTTATTGAATCTCGATCGTAGTGATACACATGTTCATGCCAAAAGATAGTAATGATAGTACCACCTACTTGTGGCACTGCCACGTAAGTCATATTGGTGTATTTGCATGAAGAAACTCCATGCAAATGGACCGTTTGGACTCACTTGATTTGAATCACTTGAGATATGCAAATCATGCCACATGGGCAAGATGACTGAAAGCCTCGTTTTCAGTAAAATGGAACTAGAAAGCAACTTGTTGGAAGTAGTACATTTTGATGTGTGCAATCCAATGAGTGTTGAGGCATGTAGTGGATATCGTTATGTTCTTACTTCACAGATGATTTGAGTAGATGTTGAGAATATTTACTTGATGAAACACAAGTCTAAATTATTGAATGGTTCAAGTAATTTCAGTGTGAAGTAGAAGATCATTGTGACAAGAGGATAAAATGTCTATGATATGATCATAGAGATGAATGTCTGAGTTACGAGTTTTGGCACACAATTAAGACATTGTGGAATTTTTTTTGCAATTAATACCGTCTGGAACACCATAGTGTGATGGTGTGTTCGAACATCATAGTTGCACCCTATTGGATATGGTGCGTACCATGATGTCTCTTATCGAATTACCACTATTGTTCATGGGTTAGGCATTAAAGACAACCACATTCACTTTAAATAGGGCACCACGTAATTCCGATGATATGACACCGTATGAACTATGGTTTAGAGAAACCTAAGATGTCATTTCTTAAAAGTTTGGGGCTGCGACGCTTACGTGGAAAAGTATCAGACTGATAAGCTCGAACCCAAAGCGGATAAATGCATCTTCATAGGACACCCAAAACAGTTGGGTATACCTCCTATCTCAGATCCGAAAGCAATAAGGGATTGTTTCTAGAATCGGGTCCTTTCTCGAGGAAAAGTTTCTCTCGAAAGAATTGAGTGGGAGGATGGTGGAGACTTGATGAGGTTATTAAACCGTCTCTTCAACTAGTGTGTGGCAAGGCACATGAAGTTGTTCCTGTGGCACCTACACCAATTGAAGTGGAAGCTTATGATATTGATCATGAAACTTCGGATCAAGTCACTACCAAACCTCGTGGGATGACAAGGATGCATACTACTTCAAAGTGGTACGTGATCCTGTCTTGGAAGTCATGTTGCTAGACAACAATGAACCTACGAGCTATGGTGAAGCGATGGTGGGCCCGGATTCCGACGAATGGCTCAAAGCCATATAATCCGAGAAAGGATCCATATATGAAAACAAAGTGTAGACTTTGGCAGAACAGCTCGATGGTCGTAAGGCTGTTGAGTGCAGATGGATTTTAAAAGGAAGACGGACAATGATGGTAAGTATCACCATTAAGAAAGCTCGACTTGTCATTAAGATGTTTTCGACAAGTTCAAGGAGTTGACTACGATGAGACTTTCTCACTCATAGCGATGCTAAGAGTCTGTTGGAATTGTATTAGCAATTACTGCATTATTTATGAAATCTTGCAGATAGGATGTCAAAACATTGTTTCCTCGACGATTTTCTTGAGGAAAGGTTGTATGTGATAAAACCGGAAGGTTTTGTCAATCCTCAAAAATGCTAATAAGTATGCAAAGCTCCAGCTATCCTTCTGAGGACTGGAGTAAGCATCTCGGAGTTGGAATGTATGCTTTGATGATGATCAAAGAATTTTGGGTATATACAAAGTTTATGAGAAACTTGTATTTCCAAAGAAGTGAGTGGGAGCACTATAGAATTTCTGATAATTGTTGATCAGAAATGATGTAGAATTTCTAGAAAGCATATAGGGTTATTTGGAAAGTATTTTTCAATGGAAAGCCTGGATTAAGCTATTTGAACATTGAGCATCAAGATCTATAAGGATAGATCAAAACGCTTAATGGTACTATCAAATGAGCACATACCTTGGCATGATCTTGAAGGTGTTCAAGATGGATCAGTCAAAGAAGGAGTTCTTGCCTGAGTTGTAAGGTATGAAGTTAAGACTTAAAGCTCGACCACGGCAGAATAGAGAGAAAGGATGAAGGTCGTCCCCTATGCTTAAGACGTAGGCTCTACAGTATGCTATGCTGTGTACCGCACCTGAAGTGTGCCTTGCCATGAGTCAGTCAAGGGGTACAAGAGTGATCCAAGAATGGATCACAGGACAGCGGTCAAAGTTATCCTTAGTAACTAGTGGACTAAGGAATTTTCTCGATTATGGAGGTGGTAAAAGAGTTCGTCGTAAAGGGTTACGTCGATGCAAGCTTAACACCTATCCGGATAGCTCTGAGTAGAGATACCGGATACGTATGATGGAGCAACAATTTAGAATAGCTCCAAGTAGAACAGTTATTTGGAATAGCTCCAAATAGAACGTGGTAGCTGCATCTAGGAGATGACATAGAGATTTGTAAAGCACACACGGATCTGAAAGGTTCAGACCCGTTGACTATAACATCTCTCACAAGCATAACATGATCAAACCCAGAACTCATCGAGTGTTAATCACATGGTAATGTGAACTAGATTATTGACTCTAGTAAACTCTTGGGTGTTAGTCACATGGGGATGTGACCTTGAGTGTTAATCACATATCGATGTGAACTAGATTATTGACTCTAGTGCAAGTGGGAGACTGTTGGAAATATGCCCTAGAGGCAATAATAAAAGTATTATTATTATATTTCCTTGTTCATGATAATTGTCTTTTATTCATGCTATAACTGTATTATCCGGAAATCGTAATACACGTGTGAATACATAGACCACAATCTGTCCCTGGTGAGCCTCTAGTTGACTAGCTCGTTGTGATCAACAGATAGTCATGGTTTCCTGGCTATGGACATTGGATGTCGTTGATAACGGGATCACATCATTAGGAGAATGATGTGATGGACAAGACCCAATCCTAAGCCTAGCACAAAGATCGTGTAGTTCGTATGCTAAAGCTTTTCTAATGTCAAGTATCTTTTCCTTAGACCATGAGATTGTGCAACTCCCGGATACCGTAGGAATGCTTTGGGTGTATCAAACGTCACAACGTAACTGGGTGGCTATAAAGGTGCATTACAGGTATCTCCGAAAGTGTCTGTTGGGTTGGCACGAATCGAGACTGGGATTTGTCACTCCGTGTAAACGGAGAGGTATCTCTGGGCCCACTCGGTAGGACATCATCATAATGTGCACAATGTGACCAAGGGGTTGATCACGGGATGATGTATTACGGAACGAGTAAAGAGACTTGCCGGTAACGAGATTGAACAAGGTATCGGTATACCGACGATCGAATCTCGGGCAAGTAAAATACCGCTAGACAAAGGGAATTGTATACGGGATTGATTAAGTCCTTGACATTGTGGTTCATCCGATGAGATCATCGTGGAACATGTGGGAGCCAACATGGGTATCCAGATCCCGCTGTTGGTTATTGACCGGAGAGTCATCTCGGTCATGTCTGCATGTCTCCCGAACCCGTAGGGTCTACACACTTAAGGTTCGGTGACGCTAGGGTTATAGAGATATTAGTATGCGGTAACCCGAAAGTTGTTCGGAGTCCCGGATGAGATCCCGGACGTCACGAGGAGTTCCGGAATGGTCCGGAGGTATAGAATTATATATAGGAAGTGCTATTTCGGCCATCGGGACAAGTTTCGGGGTCATCGGTATTGTACCGGGACCACCGGAAGGGTCCCGGGGGTCCACCGGGTGGGGCCACCTGCCCCGAGGGGCCACATGGGCTGTAGGGGGTGCGCCTTGGCCTACATGGGCCAAGGGCACCAGCCCCAAGAGGCCCATGCGCCAAGAGAAGAGAAAAAGGGGAGAGTCCTAAAAGGGGAAGGCACCTCCGAGGTGCCTTGGGGAGGATGGACTCCTCCCCACCCTTGGCCGCACCCTTCCTTGGAGGAAGGGGCAAGACTGCGCCCTCCCCCTCTCCCTTGGCCCTATATATAGTGGGGAAAAGGAGGAGCAACCATACCTAAGGCCTGGCGCCTCCCTCTCCCTCCCGTGACACATCTCCCTCCTCCCGCAGCGCTTAGCAAAGCCCTGTTGGAATCCCGCTACTTCCACCACACCGTCGTGCTTCTGGATCTCCATCAACCTCTCCCTCCTCCTTGCTGGATCAAGGCATGGGAGACGTCTCTGTTCCGTACGTGTGTTGAACGCGGAGGTGCCATGCGTTCGGCACTTGATCATCGGTGATTTGAATCACGACGAGTACGACTCCATCAACCCCGTTCACTTGAACGCTTCCGCTTAGCGATCTACAAGGGTATGTAGATGCACTCTCCTTCCCCTCGTAGCTGGTTTCTCCATAGATAGGTCTTGGTGACACGTAGGAAAATTTTGAATTTCTGCTACGTTCCCCAACACAAAGAAGCTTTGCCGTCGGCTAGCGGACGGCAAGAGGGAGGGGGGCCCACTGACGAGCTGGTTTAAAAAAACTTAACGGCCCCCCCTATTTGCCGTCCGCTAGCAGACGGCAAAGAGCAAGTGGGGCGGACGGCAAAGTGGGGCGGATGGCAAATGTTTAGGTTACTAACGGCGCCCCACCCCGCCCATCTCTCTCTGTTCGATCTGTCCCCCTCTCCTCCCCGACGACCACCGCCACCCGCCGCCGCCCCCGCCACCCACCACCGCCCCCTTGCCCCACCTCCCCTCGCCCCATCGCCCCATCGTCCCAAGCACTCTCCGCTGCCGCTGCCACCCGCCACCGCCCCCTGGCCCCACCGCCCCTCGCCCCGTCGCCCCCACCACCCGCCACCGCCCCGGCGTCCCGCCGCCCGCGCCGGAGCCAGGTTCGCCGCGGGCCCCCTGCGTCCGCCTCACCCCCCGTCCCGGAGCTAGGCTCGCCACCGCCCCTGCGCCCGCGCCGCCCCCGGAGGCAGGCTCGCCCCTAGGCCTGCGTCTGCCTCGCCCCTCCCCCCCCCCCCGCCAGTGCGTCCGCCTCGCGCCCCCCGCCCCGGAGCCAGGCTCGCCGCCGCCCCAGAGCCAGGCTCGCCGCCGCCCCTGCGCCCGCGCCGTCCCCTCCATCCTCCATCGAGAGGAGCCAAGGTGAGCATTTTTTTTGTTTTTTTTCTACTGTTTTTCTTTGCTGTTTAGGTTTAATTAGGTTATTGATAGGTTTAGGTTAGTGGTTGGTTTAGGTTAGTGCTAGATATAGCTTTAGATTATTAGAAGAAGAAGAAAGTTGAAAAAAAGAAGAAGTAGAAGAAGAGGAAAAAGGAAAAAAAAGGAAGAAGAATAAGAAGAAAGTTGAAAAATATAACAATATAGAAGAGGAAAAAGGAGAAGAAGAAAGAAGAAGAAGAAGAAGAAGAAGAAGAAAGAAGAGGAGGAGGAGGAGGAAGAAGAGGACGAGGGAGAAGCAGAAAGAAAAGAAGAAGAAGAAAGAAGAAGAAAGAATAATAATAAGAAGAAGACCCCGACGCGCCACCCCGACACCCCGACCCCGACCCCCGACCCCCGACACACCCACCCCGACCCCCGACACCCCGACCCCGACCCCCGACACCCCGACACCCGGCCCGACACCCCGACCCCGACCCCGACCCCCGACACCCCGACCCCGACCCCCGACACCCCGACCCCGACCCCGACACGCCACCCCGACACCCCGGCCCTCCACCCCGACCCCCAACCCCCGACCACTGACCCCCGACACCCCGACCCCGACCCCCGCCACCCCGACCCCGACACGCCACCCCGACACCTCGGCCCGACACCCCGAGCCCGACCCCCGGCCCCTGACACCCTGACACCACGCCCCGACCCCGACACGACACCCCGATACCCAGACACCCGACCCCGAGACGACACCCCGACCCCGACACCCCGACCCCGACACCACACCCCGACAACCTGACCCCCTGACCCCGACCCCCCGACCCCGAAACAGCACCCCGACCCCGACACGGCACCCCGACACCGACAGGACACCCCGACCACCAACACCTCCCGAAAAGGTGTTTTTTGGCTTCTAGAGGCCGACGGGGTCATATATTTGTGAATTATTAGTTAGGTCATATATTTTTCGATTTTGTTATGAAAAACATCATATATAATTGTGTTGATCGTGTAGTTTTAAATGTGCAGTTGTTTCATCGCTGCGAGGTTTGGTGTTTGACGACCTCGCCGTGCGTTTGACGAGCTCTGCCCCTTCGTTCGTGGGTGAGCACAAATGACAAGTCCTCCTCCCCCATTAATTATTTGATCTATTCTGATGAAACTTGATAGCTAGCTATATATGTGTCTTGAATCATCAGTATGCGTAACCAATATGTGTCTCCCATTCGAAAGCGTCATAGTTATAAATATGCATGCATTTGCATATTTATAACCTTGATTCTTTCGAATTGTCCAACGCTATCCATGGACAACCCGAGTATGTGTAGATTGGGTTCGTTTTCCCATATGCTTTGATCCGGATCCGACGCATAAATTTCGTCAGTGCCTCCCCTGTTATTCTCCGGGTACACATCCTCTCTGTTTATTGCAGAGACGTGTATTAGGAGAACAGCGAGGAGGTGCTGCCGAAATTTTGCGCCGGATCCAGAGCATAGCATGGGAAAATGAACCCAATCTACACATACACGGGTGGGATTAGGACCTATCATTACCTATTAGAGTGTAGGTTGCATGGACGTAATAAAATTGACAAAATAGATAAACTGATGAATATATACATGGTGAATTACATATATAATTGTTGTGTGTCCAGTAGCTCTGAAAGTCAAGATGAGTGACCGTGCGTGGATGTATACCGGTCACACTGGTCAGAACAAATGGAGCGCTGAATGGTTCACAAAAACCAAGGGGTTTGTGCAAGCCGCATTTGCAAATGGCCAAAAGAAAACCTGGTGCCCCTGTTTCCGGTGCGGCAATTGGGAAAAGAAGACAGAGGCTGAAATGGGCAAACACCTGCAGAAGAGTGGTTTTACGCCCGATTATACGGTGTGGACATTTCATGGTGAGTCTGCCCAACGTGACCGAGCTGAGGTGGATCATCGTCACACCGACGAGCATGGTACCGGGATGGAAAACATGGTGCAAGGCTATGATGATGCTCGGGATTCGGACGAGGAGATGGAGGAATCTGCAAAGGCTTTCAATGAAATGTTGGAGTCTTCAAAACGTCCGCTCCACGAGCACACTGAGCTTTGTCAGTTGGATGCCATCTCACAAGTAATGGCTCTGAAGGCTCAGTTCAACTTGGGCAGAGAATGCTATGACGCAATTATGACAGTATTTGGACGCTTTCTACCCAAAGGCCATGTAATGCCTGCAAACCTGTACCAGTCGGACAAAATCCTCCGTGCACTAAAGATGCCCTATGAGAAGATACATGCCTGTGAGAAAGGATGTGCCTTATTTAGGCTTGACTATGCGGACTTGAACTATTGTCCCATTTGCAAGTCTTCCAGGTATATTGTGGTAGACAACGGTATGGGTGAGAAGACACAGACCAAAATCCCCGTTAGTGTTCTTCGGTATATGCCAATCGTACCAAGACTTCAACGTCTTTTCATGGTCGAAGAGACGGCCAGACAGATGACATGGCACAAAACAGGCAAACAAACCGAACTAGATGCAGATGGGAATCTGATGATGGTACACACATCGGATGGTGTTGCGTGGAAAAAGTTTGATGAATTACATGCTGACAAAGCGGCAGATCCGAGGCATCCTCGAGTCGGCATTAGCACAGATGGGTTCAGTGTGTTTGGTATGACGGCGGCCCAATACAGTTGTTGGCCCGTATTTGTCTTTCCACTCAATCTCCCCCCCGGACAGATTATGCAAAGAAAGAACATTTTCCTGATGTTGATAACTCCAGGACCCAACTATCCGGGCAAAAATATGAATGTGTACATGCAGCCGCTTAAGGACGAATTGCAAGAAGCCTGGGATAATGGGTTCAAGACATACGACGCCTTTAGCAAACGGAACTTCATAATGCGTGTCTGGTACATGTACTCAACGCATGACTTGCCGACGTATGCGCTATTCATTGGCTGGTGTGTGCATGGAAGGTTCCCGTGCCCCACATGCAAGGGAGCTCTTGAGTTTCGTTGGCTTCAGGCCGGTCGCAAGTTTTCTTGCTTCGACATGCATAGACAGTTCCTGGATCCTCGCCATAAGTTCAGGAAAGACAAGAAGAACTTCATCAGGGGTAGAGTTGTCAAAAACTCTGCACCACCTGCATTGACAGGCCAACAGACCCTGGATCAGTTAAACGCTCTCGAGCCAGATCCACAACGTCCAGGGTACTTCAAGGGGTATAATACTAAGCACGCGTGGACTCACAAAACATGCTTATGGGATCTGCCTTACTTCAAAGACCTCCTTTGCTCACACAACATCGACGTGATGCACACTGAGAAGAATATCGCCGAGGCACTTTTTGGTACATTGTTCGGCATAGATGGGAAGTCAAAGGATAATACTAAGGCTAGAGTCGATCTGGAGGCGCTATGTGATAGGCCGTTACAAAACATGAAAGAACCGAAAGGAAAGCAGAACTGGACGAAGCCAAATGCATGGTTCAATCTTGGAAGGCCAGCTATGAGGGAAATTCTCTTGTGGGTGCAACAGCAGTTGATGTTCCCCGATGGGTATGCAGCGAATCTAAAGAGGGGAGCGAATCTTGATAAACTGAAGATATTTGGTCTCAAGAGTCATGATTGGCACATATGGATTGAGCGGGTAATGCCGGTGATGTTGAGTGGCTTCATCCCTGAGGATGAATGGCTAGTACTGGCAGAACTCAGCTATTTCTTCCGTGTTCTTTGTGCGAAAGAACTATCGCCTGGCGTGCTAGAAGAAATGGAAGAGTTGGCGCCGGAGTTGATCTGCAAGTTAGAGAAGATCTTTCCACCGGGCTTCTTTAATCCAATGCAGCATTTGATTTTGCATCTCCCGACCGAGGCAAGATTGGGGGGGCCCGTGCAAAATCGTTGGTGCTACCCAACTGACAGGATGCAGAAGACGCTTCGAGAAAAATGTAAAAATAAACGTAGAATTGAAGCATCGATGGCTGAGGCATTCATCACAGAGGAGGCGGCAAACTTCGTAACAGCGCACTACGAAGCCAAAAATCGTCATTTGCATAATCCGAAGCCTCGGTACAATGCTGACGAGCCTAAAAAGGGTGGATCCAACCTTAGCCTATTCAAAGGGAATCTCGCACCAGCTAGTATTTCACATCCAGTATCTTTGGATGACGAAGAATGGCGGACCATTTCGTTGTATATCTTCAACAACCTGATAGAAGTGCGGCCGTACATCGAGTAAGTTCTCGGTACATTGTTTCGCAACTTCTATTTCCTTTGAACTACTCTTATTCCTGGATATGTCATACAGTCGATACGTCGCCATATTCTCGTATGGAGCGGAGATCCAAAAGGATTCCGTCGAAGAGTATGACCTTCTCGCAAAGCAAGGAGGTGGCTATCCCGGTTTCATCTCTTGGTTCAAACAAACGGTAATTTCTATTAGACAATTTAATTACATTCGCTAATTTGTGCATAATGCAACAATCCCCTTTCATATTAAACTTGTAGGCTAATTCAGAGTCTATAGACGCCGAATTGAGACAAGTCGCTAATGGTTTTGACTATAAGGTCCGTTCATTTGACAAGTACGACATCAACGGGTATCGCTTTCGTACCTATGGCAAAGAGCTATCTATGGCCGACCGAAAGTCTACAAATTGTTGTGTATCTGCTATCGGCGAAGGAGGTACCGAGTATTATGGGAGAGTTGAAGCAATTTATGAACTTCTGTTCTATGGTGAAAACCCACCGAATGTCGTAGTCTTCAGATGTTATTGGTTTCAGCCGAAGGAGACTAGAAGGACTCATGAACATATAGGGCTAGTTGAAATCAACCAAAGCACTCATTTAGATGTTCCTGATGTCTATATTATGGCTCAACAGGTGACCCAAGTATTCTATCTACCGTGGGCCTGCCAAACTAATCCAAATCTGAAAGGTTGGGATGTCGTTTATGAAGTGCCGCCACATGCTACACTTTCTCCCCCAAAGGAAGAGGATTATGAACCTCACATTAACCTAGACACATATGAAGGAGAATTCTTCCAAGAGATACGTCTTTCCAAAAAGCGTTTCAAGAACCGCTATACTTCACCCCAAAACATTGAAGTAGACAGCGACAATGAATCCGACATCACCCCAGAGGAGGAACAAGAAGAGCCGGAACAAGAAGAGGTTACTGCTGCGGATGACCTATCAATGCTTGACCGATTACGTCAAGGTGGCCTTGCACATGTTGATGCCAATGAATCCTATGAGCCCATCATTGATTATAGTGATGATGATGATTATGCATTTATTGATAATACTGATCGAGGTTATTAGTAGTGTCAGGTATTCAATTTTTTTATGTTGTACTTGATGATGATACACTTAAGTGATATACATATTATTATTCTTGTTGGTACTTTTTTTATGTTGTACTAATTTTGTTTATTCTTTGTCATGGCAGGTGTTGAAAGATGGTGGGCGCTGGTCGGGAGCGCGCCGAGGCCCCTTCTTTGTCGGCGCGTGCTGCAAGGTCTTCCATTCCACACGCACCTCTCCGCCGAGCGTTGCTGGACAGTATGGCGACACCGCCGGGCCCTTCTTCGTCGACCGCGGTGCCCAGCAGGGGACAAGGTAAGAAGAAGAGAGGACGTGGAGCACGTGGTCGCGGGAGAGGAGGTAGGGTGACTCTTACGGTGCCTTCCTCGCCACCGCCCCCAGCTGTTTCACCCGAGCACGTGACTGCTAGGGTGGACTCGTCTGAGGAGGAGGCTGCACGGACTCCGGTCCACGAGCCTTCGGTCCACGGGTCTTCGGCCCACGAGCCTCGGGTCGACGGGCCTTCGGCCCACGAGACCCCGGAGGAGCACACGTCTGGATGGGGTACCTGGTAGGGTCAGCCTGAGGATGGCGGGGAGCCGAGTGGCCATGCTGATGATGGCGAGGAGCCGACTGATGAGGAGGGGGAGGAGGGGGGCAACGTCTACCAGCGTGGTGCTACACGGCTCCCGTCCGTGCCGGCGACCCGAGAGCAGAGGTGGTTGATTTTCCCTGATGGGGAGAGGTAAGTGCATTTAATCTTTTTGTACCTTCTGCATTCACGTTTCTTCAAATAACTGTTGTGTTGGCCTTGTCATGCTGCAGGGGTTGGGACCACCATGAAAGTGTCCGCCGGCCCAACTCCGTCCTTGGAGTTCTGATTTGGCAAAACTTCCCGGGGTTTGTCATGTTGCCTGGTGAGGGTCGGCTTCCAGAGGTTGGATTGACTTGGGAGCACTACTTGGCTGCCCCGGCCCCGCCAGGTGAGATTATCGACGGTGTCTTGTGCAAGACGAGGGCAGACGTCGTGATCAGAAAGTTCTGGGTAATTGCTCCTTTACGCAATTTAAAATCTTCAACTAGCTAGTTATTAATTGTACTAATCAATATTGTCTCATTTGATTGCAGACATTCTACAGGTGTGAGGAGGTATACGAGGAGGAGGCGGATCATGTTATCCACAAGGAGTGCAAGCGCCTACTTTAGAACTTACGGCATGAGGTTCGGGTGCAGGCTGTTCGAGACTACTACGCCGGGCGTGGTATCAAGAAGCCCAAGCAGGAGTGCCGCGATAAGTTCTTGAGTAAGGAGAAGTACATGAAGGTAATTCTTAAGGCCTTGTACTTACTTCCTTCATTTAGTAATTCATAGCCTTAGCGCTCAAGTTTCTATTTGCTAACTTAGGCCCCTCCGAGATGGTGTGCGGATCGGATGGATTGTTGGGAGGTGTTGGTCAATGCGTGGTGCTCAGAAGAATGGCTGGCCACCCACAAAGAGGCCAAGGACAAACGTTCGCAAATGGAAGGTGTGCCACACCATCAAGGCAGCTCCAACTTATTTCAGTACGGGCGGAACTGGGTATGTGGTTTGCTTCATGATTCATGCAATTCATTCATCATGCTAGCTTTAGCCCTTTAATTACTAATTTACTTTGTTTCTCTCTTTCAGGCACGCTACAATAAGGCGGATAAGGTGCCAGAGGTGTACGACCTGTATGCCATGGCCCACACTGGCCCTTACAAGAAAGTCAAGGCATTCTCTGCGTCTGACCTCGATGATCCAAAGAACTTCACCAACATCTCCGCCCACGAGAAGCTCGTGCAATATAGAGATCAGGGGAAGGCGAGGAAAGGGGAGGACTTTAACCCGAGCCAAGGTCCCATTGATACAGAGCTGCTGATGATATCTGGTGGCGGGAGGTCCCATGGCTCCATAGCCATGGGAGATGGACTTATCCGTTGTCCTAGCACTCTCCCGGAGATCAAGGCGCGCCAGTCGAGCTCCGCTCCTGAGATAAGGCCTCGTGAACGGCCAGTCCAACTCGCCATCAAAGTTAGTTATACGTACTCAGCTATCTTTCTCCATTACATTGTGTGCGCTTCCATCAATGATTACAAATGGTCATGTGAGTGGTGTTGCAGGCTGCTATACAGAGTGAGAGAGATAGAACGGAGAAACTTTTGGCGGAGGCGGCGGAGAGGCAGCGGGAGTTGGAGGAGAAGACGACAAAGATGTTGGAGGAGGAGAGGGCACGGAATGACATGCAGGCAAGGGCCATGTACGAGCTCCTTGTGGTAAGTTTCTTCTGCAGATTACTTGCTAGTCTTAACATTTGAGTCTCATTACTAACTAGTATGACTCTGTTGTGAAAACCAAATGTGCAGTCTGTGTGCGAGAAGTCCGGTCAGACCGCTCCGCCGATGCCAGTGATTGCTCCTGGGAGCACGGTGAGTTTAATTTGAATGGACATTACTTGCTTGTCTTAACATTTGAGTGTCATAATGCTAACGAGACATTGGAAATGATCTTTGGTGCAGCTTAACTCCAGAAACGCATCGCACGATCCTTCTCCAGCTACCGGCGCGAGCCAGCCCGCTCCTTCTCCAGCTACCGACGCGAGCCAGCCCGCTCCTAGACCTCCGTGATCACGGTAAGTTTTCTAGTGTTTTGCTTAACAAATGCATAAAGACCTAGACTTAGCTTTATTTCCTCCAATATGCTTACCATAATGACCTAGAGTTAGCTTCTTTTCCTCCAAAATGACTTAATAAGCTTACTGACCTTATAAACCATCCATTCTACCTAAGTTAGCTCTAAAATGACTCATTTTACCTTAGTTAGCTTACAAGTGATCCAATTTATCCAAGTTAGCTCGAAAATGACCCATTTTACATAGATTAGCTCCTAAATGATCCATTTTACCTACATTAGATTTAAAATGACCCATTCCACCTAGGTTAGCTCCAAAATGACCCATTTCACCTAGGTTAGCTCCAAAATGACCCATTTCACCTAAGTTAGCTAAAAAACGATCCATTTTACCTTAGTTAGCTCAAAAACGTGGCATTTCACCTAGGTTAGCTCATAAACGACCCATTTGACCTAGGTTAGCTCATAAATGACCCATTTCACCTAGGTTAGCTCATAAACAACCTATTTCACCTAGGTTAGCTCATAAACGACCCATTTCACCTAGGTTTGCTCATAAACGACTCATTTCACCTAACTTAGCTCATAAACGACCCATTTCACCTAGGTTTGCTCATAAACGACTCATTTCACCTAGGTTTGCTCATAAACGACCCATTTCACCTAGGTTTGCTCATAAACGACCCATTTCACCTAGGTTTGCTCATAAACGACCCATTTCACCTAACTTAGCTCCAAAATGATCCATTTCACCTAGGATAGCTCATAAACTACCCATTTCACCTAGGTTAGCTCATATACGATACATTTCACCTAAGTTAGCTAATATATGGCATATACTTCTTCTTCTAGTCTTCTTCTTCTATTCTTTTTCTTCTAGTATAATTCTTCTTCTAGTCTTCTTTTTCTAACTTTCTTATTTGTCATTTTGCAGGTTTCATTCACTTCATGGAAGCCAGCTTCCTATGATGGATTGCTTGCTTTTTCCTGTTTTTTCCTTTGATGCACTTGTATTCTGCTGGCTTGCTATGAAGAAACTTTGCATATCGTAATATGTATGGATCGATGGAACTATGTGATGGATATATATGTGATGTGAAATTTTTGATGGATATATATGTGATGGATATATATGTGATGTGATGGAACTATGTGATGGATATTTATGTGATGGATATATATGTGCTGTGAAATTTTTGTTGTGATAATTGTTGGATATAAGAAAAACAGAAAAAAAAAGGCAGTGCAGGCTCTTTGCCGTCTACGGCAGACGGCAAAGACCCCTTTGCCGTCGGTGGCAGACGGCAAAGGGGGCATGTGGCGCCCACCTGTGCTTCCTGGGGTGGACCATTTGGCCAATTTGCCGACAGTGGCGGACGGCAAAGCCTCGCTGACGGCAAAGACTTCGCCTTTGCCGTCCGCCGGGCGGACGGCAAAAAAAAACGGGCGCTGAGGTATTGCTGATGTCACCTGGTGGACGGCAAAGAGGCGCACTAGTTTGCCGTCCGCTGGTGTACGGCAAAGGCCGCCGTTAGCCGCCTAACGGAGTGACAATGGCGGACGTGCCACATTTTTCCGTCCCCCCTCTTTGCCGTCCGCCGCTGTAGGCAAAGGGCTCTTTGCCGTCCGCCGTGGAAAGCAGACGACAAGGGACCTGTTTGCCGACCCTATCTTTGCCGTCTGTGTTTGCCGTCTGCGGCGGACGACAAAGTGCTTTGCCGTCAGCCGTCCCTGCCTTTGCCGTCCGCCATGGCAGATGGCAAAGTACTGGATTCCTGTAGTGAGCACCCAAATCACACAAAGCAAAACACTCAAAATCTTTAATTTTAATCTTTATAGTAGGTTCCCACTCATCATTAAGTTTTCTAGGTATAGAAACTTCCAAATTAAGTTTTTCATCATAAGATTGCATCAAGGCATCAGCAATATGCTTGGTAAAAGCTTTGTTTTGACTATAACCATGAGGATAATTAACAACGGATTGCAACAAGGAAATACACACTTTTAAAGAACAATTATCATAATCAAATTCCTTGAAATCTGAGATAGTAAGTTCAACATTATTAGAAGTTGAGGATTCTCCAATCACACTTTTACCAAATTTAACATCAAGATCTAAAGACGCCGAATTTTTGGGACGCCTTCTAGGCAAAGTGGATTCATCATCACTCCCATAATCATCAAAATTCATATTGCAAAACATAGATCTAATCGGATACGCATCAATAACTTTAAGATCCTCATCATTATTTTCATGAAGACTAGAAGAACACGCTTTTATAAAGCTTTCTTTTTTAGCACGCAATCTAGCGGTTCTTTCCTTGCACTCGTCAATGGAAATTCTCATTACTTTGAGAGACTCATTGATATCATGCTTAGGAGAAGAAGATGCAAGTTTAAGAGAATTAACATCAAGCGAAAGTCTATCAACGTTCCTAGCCAAATCATCAACTTTGAGCAATTTTTCTTCAAGCAAGGCATTAAAATTCTTTTGAGAAATCATAAATTCTTTCACACTATTCTCAAAATAAGAGGGCATCTTATTAAAATTACCATAAGAATTATTGTAGGAATTTCCATAATTATTAGAGGGATTACTAGGGAACGGTCTAGCATTAAAATTTCCTCTATAAGCATTGTTTCCAAAACTATTCCTACCAACAAAATTCAAATCCATAGATTCATTATTATTCTCAATCAAGGAAGACAAAGGCATATCAATTGGATCAAGAGGAGTATTTTTAGTAGCAAACATCTTCATAAGTTCACCCATCTTTCCACTCAAAACATTGATTTCTTCTATAGCATGCACTTTTTTACTAGAAGATCTTTCAGTGTGCCATTGAGAATAATTAGCCATAATATTATCAAGCAATTTTGTAGCATATCCTAACGTGATTTCCATAAAGGTGCCTCCCGCGGCCGAATCTAAGAGATTTATAGAAGAAAAGTTCAAACCGGCATAAAAATTTTGTATGATCATCCATAAATTCAAATCATGAGTAGGGCAATTGCGAAGCATCAATTTCATTCTTTCCCAAGATTGGGCAACATGCTCATGATCAAGTTGTTTAAAATTCATAATATCGTTCCTAAGAGTGATGATCTTAGCGGGAGGAAAATACTTAGAGATAAAAGCATCTTTGCACTTGATCCAAGAATCAATACTATTTTTAGGCAAAGACGAAAACCAAACTTTAGCACGATCTCTAAGTGAAAACAGAAAATAGCTTCAATTTGACAATATTGTTATCCGTATCTTTCTTCTTTTGCATATCACACAAATCAACAAAATTGTTTAGATGAGCAGCGGCATCTTCACTAGGAAGGCCGGCAAATTGATCTTTCATAACAAGATTCAGCAAAGCGGTATTGATTTCACAAGACTCAACATCATTAAGAGGAGCAGGAGTACTAAGGAAATCATTATTATTGGTATTCGAGAAGTCACAGAACTTGGTATTATCTTGTGCCATGGCAACAGGTAATCCAACACACAAGCAAACAGAAAAACGGCAAGCGAAAAGAGAGCGGAGGAGATTGGGAAAGAGAGGGCGAATAAAACGGCAAGGGTGAAGTGGGGGAGAGGAAAACGAGAGGCAAATGGCAAATAATGTAAATGCGAGGGAGATGGGTTTGTGATGGGTACTTGGTATGTCTTTACTTGAGTGAAGACCTCCCCGGCAACGGCGCCAGAAATCCTTCTTGCTACGTCTTGAGCTTGCGTTGGTTTTCCTCGAAGAGGAGAGGGTGATGCAGCAAAGTTTAGCGTAAGTATTTCCCTCAGTTTTGAGAACCAAGGTATCAATCCAGTAGGAGGCTCCTCAAAAGTCCCACGCACCTACACAAACAAACTGAGAACTCGCAACAAACGCAATAAAGGGGTTGTCAATCCCTTCACGACCACTTGCGAAAGTGAGATCTAATAAAGATAGTATGATAAGATAAATATATTTTTGGTATTTTGTAATATAGATGCAAAAAGTAAAGATGCAAATAAAGTAGATAGAAAGCAAATATGATAAGAGATAGACCCGGGGCCATAGGTTTCACTAGAGGCTTCTCTCGAGATAGCATAAGTATTACGGTGGGTGAACAAATTACTGTCGAGCAATTGATAGAAAAGCGCATAGTTATGAGATTATCTAGGCATGATCATGTATATAGGCATCACGTCCATAACAAGTAGACCGACCCCTACCTGCATCTACTACTATTAATCCACACATCAACCGACTCCTGCCTGCCTCTAGAGTATTAAGTTCATAAGAACAGAGTAACACATTAAGCAAGATGACATGATGTAGAGGGATAAACACATGCAATATGATATAAACCCAATCTTGTTATCCTCGATGGCAACAATACAATACGTGTCTTGCAACCCTTTCTGTCACTGGGTAAGAACACCGCAAGATTGAACCCAAAGCTAAGCACTTCTCCCATGGCAAGAAAGATCAATCTAGTAGGCCAAACCAAACTGATAATTCGAAGAGACTTGCAAACATGACTCAATCATACATAAAAGAATTCAGAGAAGATTCAAATATTATTCATAGATAAACTTGATCATAAACCCACAATTCATCGGATCTCGACAAACACACCGCAAAAAGAGATTACATCGAATAGATCTCCACAAGAGAGGGGGAGAACATTGTATTGAGATCCAAAAAGAGAGAAGAAGCCTTCTAGCTAATAACTATGGACCCGTAGGTCTATGGTAAACTACTCACAACTCATCGGAGGGGCAAGGATGTTGATGTAGAGGCCCTCCATGGTTGCTTCCCCCTCCGGTAGAGTGCCGGCAAGGGCTCCAAGATGGGATCTCGCGGATACAGAAGGTTACGGCGGTGGAAATTGTGTTTCGTGGTGCTCCTGGATGTTTTCGGGGTACATAGACATATATAGGAGGAAGAAGTACGTCGGTGGACGCCCGAGGGGCCCACGAGACAGGGGGCATGCCCTACAGGGGGGCGCCCTCCTATCTCGTGGGGCCCTCGGAGCTTTCTTGACTTGCACTCCAGGCTCTTGGGATTAGATTTGTTCCAAAAATAACGCTCCCAAAGGTTTCATTCCGTTTGGACTCCGTTTGATATTCCTTTTCTTCGAAATACCGAAATAGGCAAGAAAACAACAATATGGGCTGGGCCTCCGGTTAGTAGGTTAGTCCCAAAAATGATATAAATGTGTAAAATAAAGCCCATAAACATCCAAAAGGGGTAATATAATAGCATGGAACAATCAAAAATTATAGATATGTTGGAGACGTATCATGTATCACTTTATACCCATTAACGGCTCGTTATTCCATTGGGCCGTTTCCAGCCCAAGTTATCTTTCGGCCTTCTCAGGGCCCATTGATTCTTGGGCTCATTTGCAACATTCGGTTACATACGGCCCGTTACTGTCATTTTCTGCTTGTGGGCCAAATTCAGCCCGTCATTACAGTCGGCCCGTTTGCGGACTATTAATACGTTGGGCCGTTTTTTCATGTCAAAAAAAACTCGTTGGACTGTTTTCATAGAGTTATCGAATACGGCCTATTAACGGCCCGTTATGGTCCACGAATAGTACGGCCCATGATTGGCGAAATGATGATACGCCCCGTAGAAGGCCCATGGATCCTACGGCCCGTATGAGGCCCATGGATAGTACGGCCCGTAGAAGGCCCATGGATAGTACGGCCCGTAGAAGGCCCATGGATCGTACGGCCCGTAGAAGGCCCATGGACTCTAAGGCCCGTATAGAAGGCCAATGGATCCTACGGCCCGTATAGAAGGCCAATGGATCCTACGGCCGGACGAAGGCCCATGGATCATACAGCCTGCAGGAGGCCCATGGCTACAACAGTCCGTGTGTTGCCATGATTATTTTGGCCTAGTTACCAAAAATAGGCTATTGTGGCCACTAGAAAAAAACAGAAAAAGAACTGAAGTGACTACAAGCAAACAACTAAACAAGACAATAAGGAAAATAAATAAGCAAGCAATTAACGCTAGCCTATTACCGCTA
Organism: Triticum timopheevii; assembly: GCA_963921465.1. NCBI lineage: Eukaryota > Viridiplantae > Streptophyta > Magnoliopsida > Poales > Poaceae > Triticum > Triticum timopheevii. The sequence goes on along the minus strand of OY997266.1, from coordinate 446,067,467 downwards.
TTACACATATTACATACATTGGGCATCAAAGTTCGCCACCAGTGCAAATATAGGGAACAAAGCAGCACATTACATACACTGGCCGTCAAAATTGGCCACCAGTGCAAATAAACGCGGCAGCAAAACAAGAGCATAACCGAAACAACTTCAGAAGAGCTCAAGAAACGTTATATTGGGTATCCACCATGCTGGCAATAAGCTTAGCAAGCTGATTAGCTTTCTCCTGTTTGGCGCTAAAATCCTCCAACGCTTGCTGTTGCACCAGAAAGTATGCATCTAAATGCTTCAGGGACTTCCGCAGTCCTTCCGCTTCTTGTCGTAGCACAGCTGATCGATGTCTTTCAGCTTGTAGTTGAGACTCAAGAAACCGAACTGATTCAGACAGTGAGTTTGAATAGCTTGTGCAAGCGGTAGTGGCCAGTAACTCGAACACTAAACTAAGACAGGACTTTGGGGTTGTCTCGCTGTCTTCAAGATAGTCTTCCTTAGCTGTTTTATTAGCTTTGTTGGAGACCAACAAGGATGTGTCACTATCCCGAACCTTATCTGCATTACTTCCTTTACCATTGCTTAATAAGGCACTCTTCCCCAATATTCTGTCAGCATTCTAAAAGAAGAGACAAGTAGACACATAACAAGTTTAGCATGTACTAGTATATGAAACTCATTCCGGTGAACCAGTTCATTAGTAAGGTGGACAGGATTAAACTACCAAGTCCTCTATTGCCAAGTACTAGTACATAATAAAAGCATCAAACAAACATATATCTATGTCCTATGGTCACTGCATTGTCTTGCCAAATCAAAATAGAGACACGGTTAAAATCATAAGTTCAAGACAAAGCAGTAGTGAAAGAATACAAAGCGTGGGAAACTACACGGCACAACAAGATTTCAGATGGGTACCATGGGTCTACATGTACAACAACACTATTGGCTCTGTTGTGATGCTAGTAATGTGCATGATATGAAAGTCAATTGTATACACAATTGAAATTGAAATCAACAGAGCTATTGATAAGAGCAAACCTATTAAAGAAACATGCGTGAACATACCTACTGTGACATTGGAGTTTCGATTGGATCCTTCAATTTAAAAATAAGTTTGTATGAGTAAATACAGTGATACAAGAGCAAAGCAATCATAGTTAAAAAGGCACGCCTAAGCGAGCGCTTAAGCACGCCTAGGCTCTAGGCGTTGGCAAAACGCATTGCGCATAACTATGCATAATCCGTGCATAACTGCGCATAAGCATGCGCTTTGGTCAGTAAAGCGCAAGGCGGTGGCAAACGCACAATTAACGCCTAGCGCTTTTTTGAACTATGATAGCAATGGAATCTTAAATTAAAACAGTTGTTCTTCAGGTTTAGGTACTTGTTCTACATTAACAGAGTACAATAAGACGCAAGAATATAATACTTAAAAATAGAAAATGAGCTCATAGACCTTACCACATTCTTGGTTCGGGACCAGTACAGAACAAGGCGTTCCCAGTCATCGTCCAGTAAATGTGTCTCAGGAACATAAGGGGATTTGATGAGTTTCTTTGCCGGTGAAGTACGTTTTCTTCAGGTAATTCCAATACTGCCACTAAGCATTCTTGAAGATAGCAGATGTATTAGCACAGGTTACCTCATCCTGATTTTCCAAATCGGTCCTTCATTATAGAGAAAAATGGGAAAATTTGTTGTATTATAACCATCATGGAGGTAGGATGTATGGGACGAAGCAAAGTAATTGCCATGAATAACATTACTTACACATAACTCCTGGACAAACACCTGCAACTGGCATTTTCCTTCATCTTCAGTATAATATTTCCAAGATGGGAAGATACGCACATACGATTTAACAACATCAAATGCGATAGATGCTAAACTACGACTAGCTGGTTGTGCTTCCTCCACAAGAATAGGCATACTAACTGGTGGAGTTGGGGTTCGCCGTGATAGTACTGGCCCTTTGGGCACTGGAGCTGCCTTACTAACTGCTCTTGTTTGGGAGCTCTGTGGTGGAGATGGTGCTGTGTCAACAGGAACTGGGTTACTATCGGCTGGGGTTGGGGTTACATTGGGTGAAGCTGGTTCTCTGTCCATCGCAGTAGGGGTACAATCTGCGAGAGTTTGGGTTATGTGTGGTAGGGCTGGTTCTTGTGCATGTACAACCGGGGTGCTATCTCCACCAAGAGGTAGCACTGTTTTATTTGAAGACCGTGTTTTTAGTCCGCTAGATACTGGCATCACCCGCTCCAATTCAAATGGCTGATAAACAGGAAACATAGTTGAATGTACATACATTGTATGAGAGACAGATGCAATAGATAGTGTGGAAAAAAGAGGGCATGAAATAGTTGACATGTATATTGTTTAACTAAAACGGATAGCATGACATAATTTCACATATATGATGTCTATCTAAACTGGATAGCATAGCATAACATAATTCAAAGATATGATGAATAACTAAACAGGATCGAATGACATAATTCACCTACATGTTATCTAAGTAATCAGGATCGCATCATTTAATTCACATATGTGATTTATATGCTAAACAGAGGGCATTCGATATGATGTCTAAACTAAGAACATGGTGTTGAATATTGTGTATATGATGTCTAAACTATGCAATGCAAGACACCGTATGCATGATATGAGCAGTATAACCGTGCCAAGTTAGAGCATACACCTCTGTGGGGGAATAGGACTGGTCATCTGTCTCTGAATCCATCTCTGAGGAGCTATCGGGACCCAACAAGAGATCTGCTTCAACAGGTAGCACTGTCTCTCTGAAGGCCTTGTTTTCACTCTAGATTTTTCCATCTCCCACCCAAATGGCTGATTCACAGGAAGAGTAGTTTAATGTACAAACATTGTTGACAAATGGAAATGTAATGAAGAAAATGATGGGCAAGATATCATTCAAATATATGATGCCAGGTTAAACAGGATGGCATTGCACATTTCACATATATTATGGCTGGCTAAAAGACATGAGACTGCATAATTCCCATATATGATATAGAAACTAAACAGGTGGCATTACAGAACATGTCTAAACTAAGCAGATGACATATATGATGTCAAAAGTAGGCACTGCAAGGCAACATATGCATGATATGACTAACATCATCATGCCAAGGTAGAGCAAACACCTTGGGGGGTAAATAGGAGTGGTCAGCGGCGTCTGAATCCGCCTCGGAACAGATATCTTCCTCTGGATTACAATCTGGAGAGGGGTGGGGAAGGTTTGCCATTGAACCCACCATGGAGCGATGTCTGCATGACATTGTATTGCCGCGCAAAACACTTCTCTTTTTCTCTACATGTTCAGCATGACTGTGTACAATATCTGACATGCATACGAAGAAAATATGGTGAGATTATGTAAGGAGAACATGCAGAAATTTAGAGTGATGGTAACAACTAGTGGATCGATGTTTTCCCGTTGAACCAAAATAGCCCTAATGGATCGACGTGAATGTGTAGTAATAAGTGATGCAACAAGTGTACAACCTCTTTGCCATAGCCGTGTCGACCTCAACATCATTGGGTTGGCCGCTGAAGCAGTTGAGGCAGAGGTGGCTGTCGGAGGTGTGGAGGAAGCTCTGAGGAATCTGTAGACGGCGTCCAGGGCACTACTCTGTTGTGATGGATCGTTCTGTCGTTGGAGCAGCTCCGATGAGCCGTAAGACGTCAAGGCTGAAGCAGCACAAGACAGACGCCATCAATCTCAAGTGGGATTCTAATAGCATCTCCAATAGATGATGTAAAATGGATGTACAATTAACATCACCAAAAACCACCTGACTACAACAAATGAGGTAAAAACTGTTGACTCTGAACTTAATTGTCGAAACTGAAATTTACTGTGGAATCTGAATGCTACTGTCGAAACTGAACGCAATGGTAGCAGAGAGGTACTTGACATGTAGTTTAGGGAGGGCCTGCAGTTCAACTTCAACCTGCACCCCCCCTGAGCCGCCAGCCACCACCGGCCGAACCGCCGGCCCAAGCGCCGCCTCGCCGCCCCGAAAAAACTCGTCACCGCCGCCCCGGCCAGCCCTCTAGGCCCCCCGCCCCCACCCTGAACCCTAAGATAGATAGTGGGGTACCTCTCCGGCGAGCCCCCATCCCCGCTGCGGGTGGTTCTTCCTTAACTCCGGCGATCCCCCAACCCCTAAAAATCGACTGACCCAAAAGTCGATTCAGTCGACTGAAGTGTGGCTTAATCGGAGTAGAGCAGCAGCACGAGCGAGGGGGAGAGCAGCAGCAGCAGCAGCTAGGCGAGAGAGCGATCGAGCGAGAGCCGGAGTAGTAGCAGCAGCGCGAGCGAGCGAGCGAGAGCCGGAGCAGTAGCAGCAGATCCGGCTGGTATGGCCGCCGCCGCCGAAGGGGCCTCGCACTGGGGGAGAGCCGTCGTGGAGATGTCGCCCGCGGCGCCGGCTTCAAGGTACCCGCTCCATGGAGGTGCGGGATGGAGCACCGTCAGCGCCGGGAGGTCGAGTTAAGGAGAAGGTGCAATGCGATGAGTGTACAACCTCTTTGGTGGCGTCGAGTAGGCCTCGGCTTCGTCCGAGGAGTCGATGAGGATGCTGTGTTTCCGGTGGAGCAGGTTAAGGCGGTGCTATGGGGATGGAGCAGCTGCGACAGACGAGGCGATCGTCGGAGCAGCTCCTTGGAAGTGGAGGACGGGGCGGATGAACCGGCAGGACGGTGAGATGGACGACGGATCCTCATCCGGGGAGGTGGACGAGGGACGTCGAGCTATTGCGGTGGACGACGTCGTCGGGGAAGAGGCTCCGGCTGGGCAGTGGTGACGTGGCGGATGGAGGAGGGTGGGGTTTCGTGGCTAGAGCGGAGAGGTTATGGCGGCCTGGGATTTCGAATGGCGAAAAGGGGGCGATGGGAGGGGGTGAAGCATGACTTAGGGACGCGCTTTTCCAAAATGTAGGGTGTGTTACAAAAGTACCCCCCACCGATTTGAACTAGCGGCCCTTTTGGCGCAGGGTTTGAAGGGGGATTTCGCGTGTCGGGATTTGGCAGCTGGAGGGAGTTTTCGCGCGCGTTGTAATTTCGGGATAGCATGGCGCGGGTTGTGAAGGCGCCAGTTTTGGGAGCACGATATCTGAATTTTCGGGATATAAAAAGACACGGGTAGAATTTTAGGGACAAGCCTAACGTGTAGTAATATTGTACTTGTACGTACCAAATCAATTCGCACTTCCCTTAACCAAAAAGAAAATGAAAAAAAATAAAACTATTCACACCACACAAAGAGAGAGTCTTGCCCCGTTTTACTATACAAATGCTATTCAAAGCTACTCCCTCCTTCCATCTATATAGGGCCTAATGCGTTTTTTGATGCTAACTTTGACCAAATATTAGAGCAATGATATATGACATGCAACTTACACAAAGCACACCGTTAAATTCGTCTGTGAAAGGTTCTTTCAATGATATAATTTTCACATTGTGCATGTCATGTACTATTAATCTTGTCATTAGTCAAAGGCGGTCTTAAAAATCTCATAACGCCCTATATAGATGGAAGGAGGGAGTATGAATCCATGTTATGTCCGATTAAATTTTTTCGCTTGCTGTATAATGCATGTAACCTACTCATACCAAATTTTAGTGCATTCCAAATGTCTATACTACCGCTGCAATTCGAACTAAATTTGAATTCGTTTCTCTATTTCAATAAGAATCTACAATCATGATTGTTGCCAACTTCAACCATCATAGTTTCCTTGCTATCCGCCAGATATAAATCGGACAACCTATAATGCAGGATGGCAGGCACACCATCATCAACAACTCCGTTTTTTTTATAAGAGTAGAGATAAAATATATTAAATGTAGTATAACATGTTCATAACCACACCATGTGTATCACCGTTATATATATTCACACATGCGTCGGTTTAAAACACTATGATAAATTCTTCAAATATCCGAATTCACTTTTTATAATGAAGTATATATGATCTCTATTCTTCTTTCACACCCACACAACCCTCCTATCTTTGTAGCTAGCGCTAACTTTCTCTTGTGCATGCACATGCCCGCATCCCTCTCACCCTTCCTCAGCATTCTCTAGCTCAATCGCACAAATTCGTCTTTTCACTTTAGGTCGTTCACCATGGTGTGTGTAGGCCCCCCAGCTCCTTCTTTACGGCACACATCGATCGATATGCCTCTCTAGCCAGGTGTGCCTAGCACAAACACAAGCTTCCCCTCTTCTCTTGTCACCGTCCATGCCTCACTCCCACCACTCTTTTCATCGTTCTCGTTCTCGCACACTCCTCCCCCCTCGATATAGTATGCCTCTCGTACCACATCCTACATGCATCCCTCTCTCTCTATCCTTCTCCGCGTGCCTCATTTGCTTCTAACACACACATGCATGTATACCGATCGATCTCCCAACATATACCTAGATCGACTTTAACTACCCCCCCATCGATCGACGTACCTCACAAGTTATGTCTCTCCTTTCTCTAACAAAGGGCGATTGATCTTCCTATGTAGTTACGTCTGCTTACCACAGCCACATCGTCCCCCCTCATCATTCGTGCATGCCTCCTGACCCGTCTCTCACACGCACGTGCACAGACAACAAGCAGCCATCTCCTCTCTTATTGGTATTGCGGGCGTGCCCTCCGTTTGTCTAGCAAGCCTATCCCACCATTTGTTAGAAGCAACTCCACTACCACCCCCTCCAACACTCTAGCTCTTTCTCTCTCCCAACCTTATTCCTCTCCTGCACATATGCATGGATGCCGATCGATCTCCCTTAATACATGAGGCAGACCGATCTCCCTAATACATGAGGTAGGCCTCTCTCCTCCTCCACACATATACCAGCCATTGTACCTCTATAGTTAATTGGGCCTCCCTCTTCCCCCACCACACACCGATAGTCCAGCGCTGCAGGTAGGTATCCATGCCACAGAGACAAACTACACATGTCCCCTCTCACGTTCCAGTAGGCCAGCCACTCTATATCTTTGACGTGGGCACACACAAATTCGATGGCACTCTTTATCGATCACGCGCGCACACACACACACATCATCCCTCTCTTCGATTCTATGGACACCTCAAGCTGATGATACGTCCACTCTCTTCTCATGGATCGCCCCCTCTATATATATGTTATATCCAGGACTCTATTTCACACACATTGCATATGTTACATTTTTTATTGACCCCCCCCCCCAAAAAAAACTCTCAAGAACCCACACACTATGTCTCTCTAGGTTTGTATCTCTCTCACACAACCCCACGTAGGTGGTGTACGTATACAAGAAGATAATAGGTGCACCGTGCACGTACTCACACTTCGTGCCCAGCCACACCCGCGCGGGTACACAGTGGAGCTAATTTCTTTACGAAATGGTAGCCCACGTGCTAATTTGAACACATGTAGCGGTTGTTTACCTAGGGAGGTCGTGTTCCACGCGTGCACGAAACAAAGTTTGACTTGACGCGTTGCCGCGTCATTTTTAAATAAAGTTATAGCGCTCAATGGCACGTACACAGAATATAAAATGATTTTTATGGAGAAAAAGGTAGTGCGCTCACTATGTACAATGGAGCCTGCCTGCCTGGTTTGCCGCTCTTCAGAGTATCTCACACAAGGCTGCGGTAGCCTCTCTCTCTCTCTCTCTCTCTCTCTCACCGTTGGTACCTGATCCGGCCGCATCCCGTCTGCCGGGGGAAAGGGAGTGCGGTGGCCTCTCTCTCTCACGGTTGGCCACTGATCCGGCCGCATCCCGTCCGCCGGGGAAAAGGGAGGAAGTTCATCGTTTCTCCGTTCGACGGTGCCGAGGCAGCACGTCCCGATCTGCGGTACACGCCGTTCTCTCTGACCAAGCTCCGGCGCGGCAGGGCCTACGCCACCTGCTCGTAGATTCCGCCCACCGCCGCTCACCTAGTTACATCCCGACGACCTCCAGGTATCCCCTCCGGCCTTGCTCCACTGCCCGTCTTCCCACGTCGCTGCATGTGGATCTAACATACTTCTTTGCCCAAAACGTAGCTCGTCTGGCGTACTTTCCATATTGCATTCTCGTCCTCACACCGTTTTAGACAAACACAACCGTGTTGTTATCTTCCCTTAGTACGAAGAATATGCTTCTTTTTTGTTGTCGCGTGTGTCATCAACTGTTATTGGCAAGTATTGTTTCCTTTCTACCTCTTTTTTGCAAGTAGGGCTATCCATTTCACCTTGTTGCTATTGCGAACTTTTGGTGAACTGCACAAATCACTTTTTTCATAAGAGTGTTTTGTCCAGTTATACTAAAATGTCACACGGGCGACGTCTCTACATTTTAGTGCGGCTGCAGAAAGGGAGATTGGTTTTGCTCTATCCTCCTCATCCAACTCCGAGCCTAATCTTCTTCAACTAGTTAGTCTTAAGAGAGACTGCAAAGGTGACCGGCTTTTATTTGTGTGTTTATTGTTTCATCAGCAGTCCTCTATTATCGTAATCACACTTAATGTCTTTGGAACAGGGACGCTCAGCTCTATTTTAGTGGAACTGCACAAAATGATCGGAATGTTGCATGCTCCAGATAGCTACATTTTTCCCCAACATGCCTTGTTGATTTAGACAGAGCTGGGGGGACGTTGCTGCCAATGAAAGCATGGATCAATTTTAATTTAACACCTTCTCACAACTCTGTCTTCAATTGTGCTGTAATTGTTAGCCCCGATCTGCTAATAATTGACATGCATTAGCAAGAAAGTTAGTTTTTTATTGTTTCTGAAAGAGCATCGATGGCAAGACACGCGAAACAAAAGCTGAAAGCTCACACCATTGTACAATTTCATGTCGCTGGAAAATTATTTGTGTAGTACGTCAATTATGTAAACAAATGATGGAAGCTTGATAGCATTGCTAGAAGCCTCTTCATCATCCGGGTCCATGTGCCATGCACAAAATTATACTCCTTTGTTCCTAAATATTTGTCTTTTTACAAATTTCAAATGGGCATATTTTAGAGTGTAGATTCACTCATTTTGCTTCGTATGTGTACTCCCTCCATTCCTAAATATTATATTCGTCTTTCTAGAGATTTCAACAAGTGACTACATACGGAGCAAAATGAGTGAATCTACACTCTAAAATATGTCTATATACATCCGTATGTGCCAGTCCATTTGAAATCTCTAAATAGACAAATATTTGAGTAGTCACTCGTTCAAATCTCTAGAAAGACAAATACTCCAGAGTATATTTAAGAACCGAGGGGTTAGTGCACAACCGCATGGAAGACTCAGCTCGGTCATTGCGCCGCATTAATAGTGAGTAATGAGCAGTCAAATCATAAGCCCCACCTTTTCCACTGTAAGTTGCTCTGAAGAAGCAACCATCAATACACTCTTCTTTGAATCCGCTCATACTACTCCATCCGTCACTATTTATACAGCGCGCTTCAGAAAAAAGAAAAAAAATCTGTGGAACCAAGGCGACTAGCGATCGGCCTGAAAAATAGCATTGGTAGTTATAGCACGGCATCTATTACTAGAGGGAGTAATGCGTACACACATTCATGCAGTGCTTCCACCCCGGGTACACACATGCATGCACTTACTCCACTCCGTAGTAGTACAGTACATGGGGAGAAAATTGTGGACTTGATTGCGGTTACCACGCCCTAATTAATTGAGCATTAAACCAAACGCGTCTAAAGTCTCTCTAGTGGTGGAAATGCATTGAGAGAAATGCATCATAATGAAGCGCGCCCTGTAAACTGTGACGGAGGGAGGAGTAGTATGAAGGTGCAAAACCAAGTACGTGTATGGCCAGTCGGTCAACGCACCTCCTCTTGGCATATCACTGACATGTGGGACATGAGTGTGAGCAAACCGATCTCAATTGACAGCAAAGAGCCAACCCGTCGTTGAGAGAGACGAGGAGCGAGAACACACAGACGGGCTCACACGGAGGCCAAGATATATTCGAGCATGGTTGGTTGATCGATATCATTCATTATATGTTGGGCTGCCGTTTTCCGCCCTTCTCCGGAATAAACGTGTACTTTATCAGAGATAACAAAATTACGAGTATAGACCTCCACCATGCGGTTCTAGTAGTAGTACTACTCGTACTACTGTGCTTGGCTCTTCGCCTCTTCGTGAAGTCGAACAATGATGGTACTCCGCATGTTGGGTACTACAGTGTATGCCTCTGATAATCTGACACCGAATAGACTGATGCATGTCCACCGAGGATAGGTTGCATTAGTCAAAAGGCGTAAGCGAGCTTCACCTTGTCCTGCAAGCTTCTCCTTGTTCAGCGAGTTGACGGGACACACCAAAAAGTAGTGCTAGTCCATATTCCCTCCTTTCCGGTTAATATGGCTTAATCTTTTTTGCGGGTAAATGAGAGAGCTTTATTCATATATAAGCATTCTTAGGACGATCAGCCAAGACACTGGTCACTAGGAAGCGAGGTACCCCGCAAAACAAGAAGTAGGAAGCGAGGTGTTTCATCTAGCCAGCTCTCGGCCACATTCAAAGTGCAACAAGCACGGTTTGCACGAAGATGCGCCGCAAGGTTTGCTGACCTGTTTACATGCTGAATAACAAAAAAAGAGGAAATATTACCGAGCGCTATCATTTGTAACAGGATATGAGCCAAAATTAAGCGAGAATTGTGGCGAGTGTTCCATGCAATCAACTTCCATTATCACATGCGAGAACCCTCGAAGAGAACCAAATGTGTTGAAGATTGCTTTATCACATTTTAAAATTATAATAAGAGTGCGGGCGCTCCTCCATCCGGTTCCTAGTAGTAGTATAGTATGTACCTTTATAAACTATAGTAGTAGTACTAGTACTAGTAAATTTTACGCTTGGTTGTTCGCCTATTCGGGAAGTCGAACAATAATAGCACTAGTAGTATAGTGTATGCTTCTGGCAATCTGACACCGAATTAACTGTTGCACGTCCACCGCCTGAGCGAGGGAGAGCTTGCATTAGTCAAAAGTTTCTCCTTGTCCCGCGAGCCACCGCGCGCAAGCTTCTCCCATCCTGCAACCTTCTCCTCGTTCGACAAGTTGACGGGACACAGCAAAGTAATGCTAGTCCATACTGCCTCCTCTCTGGTTAATATGGCTTAATTTCAAACGACATAAATACACTGTCTGTCACAGTATATTTGTAAAAATATGGTCAGTGGACTTCATAATACGCTCATTGCGCTCAATATATATATTTTTCGGTGTTTATACGGTCACTAGCTCACCCTGACTGAGTATGTGTGTGCATGCACGTGTAGGTTGAGCACTTGAGCGTGACTGTGTGTGTTCCGTCGTGTGCTCGGACATGCATGCATTAGGGCGTCGCGCGCATTTTTGCATCCATGTGTACGTGTGACTGTTGCATACACGTAGGGGGAGTACGTGTAGGGGCCACTAAGGAGCAGTCAAATCACACAGTAAGTTAGTCAGAAGAATCAACCATCATTTCACTCTTGAATGACACGTACGCAATATAAAATGGTTGATATGGAGAGAAAAAGAAAACCACTATATATACACTAGTAGGAGCCTAAGCTACAAGCCTGCTTGCTTAGGTTGCTCTCTTCACAAGCATAGAACGACGGGCCTGATCCCGCAGCTGGGGGAAGGGAACAATGTTCTGCGTAGACGCGGTCGACATCAGCGAGGGAGAAAACCCACAATCGGTGCATCCCAATCGGGGGTCATCGTGGTATGGGCCGATGCCGCGTCCCAACCGCCCTTCTAGCTACAGCCCGACGTCCCAGGTAGTCCATCTTCCTTTTGGAGCCGGCTTGCTCCACTGCCGTAGCTCCATCTCCATGTCGATCTTTCTGTACTTCTACCGGCTTCTACCTGTGATGAGTTTATGTCTCATGAACTAGTGCCAGTACTATTATTCTAATCACACTTCTTCAATATCTTTGCCATCAGGGATGCTCAGGTCGATTTTAGTGGAACTGCAAAAAAGCATCGTATGATCCAAGGGTGCCAGCCGTCTTTCCTTCGACAGGTTCTACCTGGCCAGGAAATTAAATCATGTTTAGGGTTTAGGGTTTAAGTCGTAGTGACCCCATCAGTAGTTTTTCTTTCGTACACGCTCTCACAACTTTTTTCTTTAGTTGTGAAGTAAATATTCGCTATGATCTATGAATCATTGAGATGCATCAGCATGCGTGTTAGTTTTCCTTTGTATTTGATGCAATGTTGTAACGGGGCAACCTTGGAATAGGAATGAAAATGGAGTGGAAAGTTTCCATTTTTTCGGAGAAAAAATGGAAACAGAGAGAAACCAACGCTTCGTTTCGTTGGATCGCGCCATTGAGCAAAACCAACGTTTAAATCACGTCTGTCGTGTTCGTGTCTCACCCTCCTCCACGGCTCGACCCCACACGATCGCTCGGAATGCCACTCGCCGCAAACCGAGTATACGATAACTTTCTCGCCTGCTTGTCGATGGATCGCACCATGGAGTACTAGCACTACTGGAAGAGATTGACGAGTTGGGGGAGGACAGCTAGCTGTAGCACGGACTCCCAAGAACTTTTTACATGCATGTTGTAGCCAGCTATTGCGACCTTTGAACGCGGAGCAGCCGCGTGCACCCGGAAGCGGCACGGGCGACACTTTCTCGGCTAGCGCGCCGCTTCAATGCCGGCGCCAGTGAGAGGTCGCGTCCACTCTGGCCGGGCATGAATGCGGCACTGACCGTTTCAGGCGCGAAGCACGCGCTGGTGATGAAGAGGGTTCGGGTTGGTCAGGACCGGCCGTGGCAGCGCTCCGGACGTGCGCAAACAAGAGATGATGTACGTTAATATTGCTGCGTATATAATTAACCACGTAAATAATGTGCCAGTTGGACAAATATGATTGGATATGGAGATGGAAATGGAATTTTACGTAAACACGGATATGCATGTCTATGTCTGTGTGTGTGCGCGACGATTCTCGCGACTGGAAGCGGGGGCGTGTTTTTGATCGAGTTTTCTTTCTTGGTACGTTAGAAAATCAGTTTGTCTAATTCACATCTAGATGTTATTTAAGGATATCACATCTAAGCTCCCACAAGTATATAATGTAGCAACAAGAAATAAAAAAAACTAGGACAAAAAAAATAGACAACAAACAGAATGGACATCGACTTAGATGTGACATAACTATGTCACATCTAGATGTGTCCTAGACAGACCCTTAAAAAATTGTCCACCAGTTTTTGTTCTTTTTCCGGGAACGCGCGTATTCTATTTAAAACCACTCCTATGGAGAGATTTTTTTACTCCATTATAGCCTCTTGTTTGATAGAGTTTCTCGCATCTTGCTCTCTCACCCTCTCCATATCAAAACAAGATGACAATGTCCACTCTATCTCTCTCCTCACCGGTGGTCACAAATCCGGACGAATCCCATCTGCTGCGGGAGGTGAGGAGGTGCAGCGTTGACGTTGTTGCCGTCGGCGACAGAGGAAGCCGATGCTCACCGTCCTCTCGGAGCCGGCGCTGGCGCGGACGAAGATCCTCCGCGCCCTTGTTTGTTGCCGTCGTGTGGGCAGATTCCGCCTGCCCGCCTAAACGACATCTCACCCACCTGAGGTATAACTTCTTGTACTGTTCCAGCTCCCCAGGTCGCTGCGTGCGGGTTTTCTTCTATGCGACTACTCCCCAGCTCCCCATGCATAGTAGCTAGGGTTCGTCGGCTGGTCCAACATCACCTACTAGTACTATTATAGAGGAAATGCCACTCGAAAAGTTGTCCTGATTTATGCCTCGGTGGAGGTATACATGTAGTTTTGACAAAAAGTACATGGTGGTTGTGCGGTCATTGTCCATATGGTGGTAGTACTATCACTGGTTAAATGAAGAAATTCTTTTTTTTCTCGGGTATCCTAGTTTAATTCCCATCAAGATATAATTATGATGCTTCTGTTTGTTGGTGTACTTTTCATTAATTCTTATTGACAATCGAGATGTCGTTGCTAACCCTTTTTATATATTTTTGGAAACAGCGATGCATGTCTCCATACCCGGGCATATCTTCCTCAATTTTAGTGGAACTGCACAAAATTGGATGGCCATTGTTGTTCCGCCTCACTTTCCTCTGCCACGTGGTTCTTCCTTCCTCGAGCTTGATTACTGAGAAGAAACAGATCACAGTGAGGATTTGTCAAACTTCATAGGTGCCTCACCCAAACTTGATGCCAAATGGATGATGCATCACCACGATGACCTGTCGATGCTCATGGTTGTGCCTCATGGTTGCGTCGGCTGGTGAAGCTGATCAATTTTCAATGAAAAACAAGTTGTCGTCAGTTCACCTTGGTTGCGTTGGAGACGCAGTCGTCTTTCACGTTGGTGCAATTTTATCACACAATTGGCTGTGAACCAAATGTTTCCTCGAAGAAGGATCAACGTTGGTACTAAGACCATAAGTTTTGTATCGATTTCTAAGCCTTCTCACAACTTTGTCTCCAACTCCCCTGTAATTTTATTTGTCCAGCTATTAACTTTGATTTAAAAAATGGTGTGGACTAAAAACCCGGATGGACGTAGTAGACCTCCATTTTTATTTACTCCGCATATTAGATTTGACTGAAGTCAAACTTTGTAATACTCTCAAACCTTTCCGATAATTGAAATTAAAATTCTTTATTTGTACACACTCTCAGATGTTTCCGATAATTTGGCGCATGTGTGGTTGTTCACTTAAGGGAGGGTAGTGTACCACATGTGAAGGACAGGAAGTGCAACCAGGACGCGTGGGCGTGGCTCGTTAGTTCATCGGAAGTAGTACTAGTTTTCTTCACTGTACATTAAATAAAGAGTTTCATTTCGTACTTACACAATTTAAAACGATTGTTATGGAGAGAATAAGAAAACCACTCCACTATATATTAGTCATATACACGAGAGTACTATATGGACGCAACTTCATTGACTTAGTGCACCTGCCTTTGGGTTTATGACAGGTGGGCCCAAAATGTGGCTGGCTCACCTGTCATACAGCCAAAAGCAGGTGCAGTGAAGGCACCGGAGCTCAGTCCGTACTACAGTAGTATATATATAAGCGGGAGCCTCAGCGCTTGTTCGCTAGGGTTTGCACTCTCCACACGCTGGAGGCACATCATTCATTTGCTAGGGTTTGCTATATTCACAATCTGTCACCCTCTCTTCACCAAATATAAACAAGATTGCGTTGGCCTCTTGTCTCTCTCCCCCCTCACAGCTGGTGAAGGAGGCATCCGTATCCTGTCGCACCGGGAAGGGGAGGAGGTGCAGCGTTCACTCTATCGCCTTCGGTGAGGGAGGCAATCCACTGCCGGCTGCGCTGTTCTCTTTCACCCAGCGCCTATGCGGGAGGGCCACCGACCCCTTCTTCCTCGCTGCCGTATGTAGTGTGGGCAGGTCCGGCCTCCCGCCACACGCCTTGCCACATCCCGACGACCCTAAGGTATAAGTTTCTTTGAAACCGTCGTGGCTCTAGCTGGATGTGGATCTTTTTCGATCTGTAGTCGAATCTAGGTCTTGGTTCAAAGAGGAAAGAAGGGTGCGGTGGGCTGGATCAAGAATCTAGGACGTGGTTCAATGAGGAAAGGAGGGGCAGAAAGTAGTACAGACTGGCTATCCAGCCGCTTTGTAGGTCGAAAAGGGAAAAAGGGGGTAACCCAGTACACACATCTGTAAGGAACCGATCTCTTTGTTGAAAAGGGAAAGAAACTGGGCGGTCGGGTAGTTTGTGTAGGACTAGATTTGCTGCCCTCACATATGAAGAAGGTTCAAAGAGAACAAATATGGGACCGACGCATATATGCTGCTTGGCTACATACTCTGCATCACCCATTTATACGTGTGGACGCACATGGTGCTGGCATGTCCCATACAGCTATTTTGCTGTTGTTAATCTAAGAATGCCACCAAAAATTTGAAGCAATGCCACTGTTAAAAGTAAATTACATTTTTTAATGAATGTTGTTTCAAGAGAATGTCTCTGTTAATATGAATCAATGCAACCGTTCTAGAAATGCTACTATCCTACTTTGTTTTCCATCCAAGATAAAGTTACATGCTTCTTTCTGTCACCGTTTGTTTCATCCTCCTTTATCGGCAAGTAATTGTTTCGTTTTGTGCCTCTGTTAAAATAGGGGTATCGATTCAACTTGTTGCTATTGCGACATTTTGCTTCGCTACTCGAAACACTTATGTTTTAAGAGTGTTTTGTGCAGTTCAACTTGAATGTCACACCGGTGACTTTGCTTAATATTTGTGGAACTGCACAAAAGGAGATCGAGATTTGTTTCCAGTCTTCTTGGCGAGTTGTTTCAAATCTTGGTCTCATCCACATGATGTGCAGGGTGCTTTGAGATGTTGTGCTACTTGTTTTGGTACTGTTTTAAATAAATGTTGAATTGAAGCTATTGTATTGCTGTCTTTTCCCATTAAGTAGTGAACAAAACTGGGACCAACCCAGACATGATGCTTGTTTCTTTGTTACAACAAATTCAGCATCACCCCCTTTATAAGCCAGTAATTGATGCCACTCTCGGAATTAACTACTGAATCTTATTTCAAAACTGCAACACTTGTTAGGGATTGGCGGGATTACCATTTTTATGGCCGCATGTTTCATCCTCCTTTATTAGCCAGTAATTGATTCCTTTTTTGCCTCTGTTTAAACAGGGATATCTATTCAACTTGTTGCTACTGTGACATTTTGCTTCGCTACGCGAAACACTTTGCTTGATTTCAGTGCAACTGCACAAAACGAGATAGGATTTCCTATTCGTGTTGGCAGATTCGTATTTTATCATGGTGGTCTCATGAAAGGTCAGTACAGGCCTTCATCCACATGATTGTGTAGTGTGCTTTGAGATGTTGTGCTACTTGTATTGGTACCGTTTTAAATAAATGTTGAATTGAAGCTTACTTTTCCCATTAAGTAGTGAACAAAAATGGGACCAACCCAGACATGATGCTTGTAGCTTTGTTACAACAAACTCTGCATCACCCCCTTTATAAGTAGATGGAAGCACATACTATTGTTGCACCCACTCTCCCCTGGAACTATTTATGATTTTCGTTAATCTAATGCCGCTGGTAAAATTAAGCAATGCCACTGTCAGAATTAATTAACTACTGAATCTTAGTTCAAAACTGCAACACTTGTTAGGACTGGTACTATCCTGCTTTGTAGTTCTTTCTACATGTTTAACCAAGGTATTGTGAAGATAATGCCTCTATTAAAATGAATCAGTTGCAATATTTTAGGAATGGTACTTTTCTGCTTTGTCGTTCTTTATACATGTTGAAACAAGGCATTGTTAAGATAATGTCTCAGTCAATATGAATGAATCACACTGATGGAGAATTGCTACTCTCCTGCTTTGTTTCCCATTAAGATAAAGTAGATCAGTAGATGCTTTTCTTCTGGGAGTACAAGTCATCAACCGTTATTTCTCAGTAATTGTTTCCCTGATACCTATTGTTGCTTACAGGGATATCAAAATTAAAGCTCGATTTTATTTCGACTTCGATTTTAGTTGAACTGCACAAAAGGAGCCAATGTGTCCAAGGCAAACTGCTGCATTACTGGGTCCAGTTGGTCGTTCCACTTCGCAGAAAGAAGCAGTCACTGTTTGCGCTATATTACAGAAGGAATGACCGAGAAGCTTTACAGAGTATTATTAGACACTGGTGACATGACTAGTCTGGAGAGACCATTGGCAATTTAACTACACGTGGAGTGCCCTGGGCAAAAAGTGCCCAAACAAGTACAAGAAGCTACGACAGGACTCCACGATCATAGGCATTACATATTTTGAATGGGAAAAGCTTGTCAAAGTTTAATCATTGATGTTAGCAAGAAGACGTTAGTTTAATATATTGGAATTGGAAAACCTTGTCAAAATTTGCTCATTGATGTTAGCCAGAAGACATGCATTTGATATTTTTGAGTGGGACGCCCTTGCTGTGAGCAGCGTCGAGTGTTTTTTCCTATTCCTGTGTTTAGTTTAGAAGTAAATAGTTACTCTGCTGAGATATTCCTGTGTTAAGAGTTTGTTCTGAATATTGTCTATGTAATGCCAGGCCTTGTGATTGATTGCAAAGTTGAGCTTGGAATGTTGTGGCATGCGGCATCATGAGCTGTTCACTGTGCCTCCTGAGAATAATGCTTCGTATTGTTTTGCATGTCAATCTAATGCCAGTGATTTGCTTGTTAAGAAGATCATCCTCTTCTGTTGTTGCCGTGCTTAAGAAGTTCATCGTCTAATGTTTCATTCATAGCCTATACGACAAGTCGGGAAGGTTAGACGTGAAACCATATGATCTTCCGACCAACTCATGATATTAGGCCGTGATTGGATCGTCGTTTTCCAACCAAAATCCCTTGTAAAACTGACGCTTGTAAATTAAAGCAGATGGTCTCGGGCGAAGGCGCTTGGTTGGTCGATTTCGACTAGTAAAATATCGGAAGTACTTTACACACGATAAAAACGCTGAACGACACTCGGACGATTGCTAATCCAGCCGTTAGCTGTTGTTTCAGCCTTGGCCATGGATGGCATGATACGCACGTCGTGCATGTATCGTCTGGTAATGTCGTCAATATAGCAGTGCTCGTAAAATATACACTGGTCTCTCAAATTACACGCGTAACCCGCCGGTTTTACTTACAGACCTCGGGCCCTCGGTTTCATTACACCTATATTTTACGCGTTTTTTCCGATGACGAGTAAATTACACTTGTATGTTAATACAAGTTTGAAATAAACCAGAGCTCCCAAGCGCGGCATTACCGTTTCATGCCGTCTCAGTTTCTCGAAGGTGCTCATAGGTGTCCGATGATCCTGGCTTCCTGAATGAGCAGCGGGCGCTGTATCAGACCATCCGTAGGGCCCGCGAGGCCCTCTCCGTTGTCCTTCGAGTTGTTGCGCTCGCCGTGGAGCCGAGCATTGTTAACATCGTCAACGAACATGAGGATTCAGGAGATGACTTTATTTTGAATGGATGACACTAGGGACCCACTAGGGCCATAGCCGTACGTACGCAAGTGCCTCCTTATTATGTACAACTATATTTTTTTTGCTTTCTCCTGATTTCCTGACATCACGGTCCCACACCATTGTCAACCTATGTAGTCAATATAAACGAGAGAATTGCACAAGGTGCGGCCGATAGCTGGGACCAAGCAGCTCGAGCAGTATTTGTGTTTTTGAGGCGTGAGCACTGCAGAGTTTTTCTTGGCGATGATTTCGTTGTTGTTCAGAGGAGAGCAGGGTGTTAACTGGGCGGGCTGTGGCCCGTCTAGGCCAGGCTTGATATCCAGCCCAGATACTAATTTTTTCAAGATGAAAATGGCTAGCCCAGCTATACGTCTTTTTGAGGAATACCCAGGCAAGGTCAACTTGTTATTCTCCGCCCCGCTGGGCTGCAAATCTTTCCTAGGAGGGATGCATTAGGCTTAACAGGAAAATGGGCTTTAAAAAATAATAAATGGGATGTAACTATAAAAACTGGGCAGTAACTATAAAAAAATGCACCAAACACGAAATTAGTTTATAAAATATTATTTATGGATTTTGAAAATCTTAAATTTTCATTGTTGCGCGCGCAATGTTTCGTTGAATTTTTACGTAATACAAATTTATATTTAATCTGACTAGAAATTTAGGGATAAAAATATTTCGGATCCCATCAAAATGTGGGAAACTTTATTGAATTCTGTCTTCAACAGTTGGTTGAAACTATCAATCGTTGTCCTAGCTAGAAAATTGTCTGTACTTTTAACAAACTGTAAATGGGCTGTTGTAAATTCCATTAGAATTCAAAAATGGGTTGTACATTCTTACAAAATGCAAATGGGCTATAAGTTCTCTGCCACACACTTGTGGGCCTACTAAGTGATGCGTCCCCTAAAAAAATAAGTTGACGCATATGCAAGGGATTGTTAACTTATTATAGTCAACACACGGTTCTAGCAGCAGTGGCCGTTCGATGTCTATCCAACGGATGCCGTGCTTATTCTTCAATCTCGGATATTCTTAGCATCGGCCACCCAAAAAATGATTCCTCCCCCTGACATCTGGGGCGCACCGTTTCGGAGGCTGACCTGTGGGCCTACTAAGTTGGATCATACCAAGGGCTTTGTCAACTTAGTCAATATAAACGATTCTAGCTTCAGTGACCGTACGATGTCCATCCAACGGCCGTAGTGCTTCTTCAACCTCTTGTCTTCTTGGTCCAGCCGCCCAAAGCAGCGCCGGTCGTGCCGCCTGCTCCTGCCTCCTGTGGGTGGCTGTGCTGCCGCGGAGGCCTCACCGCCCCCATACTACTCCCACCGCTGGCTAGGCCATCCCTCCACTCACCCACAACCCCTGTTATTCTGCGGCGACGGCAGCCTCACACCGCAGCCGAACCAGTGAACCCTCGTACTCCTCTCCGCGCGGGCTTCCACTGCTGCGTCTTTATCGGCTCCGCGTCGTCCCCTTCCTAGGCCTCACCGTCGTCCACCGCCCTGGTGCTCTCAGCGCAGCGTGGTCAACGTGGTCAACGACTGACTTCCATCGAAAGAGTACTATACGTGGAGAGGCTGACAGCTGGGTCCATGGCGGCCGCAAGGAAGTGCCTCCTTATTACGCGCAAAATAATTATTCCTTCACCTCACAGCAGGGACCCACCAGATGGGCCACCTTATTTTACGAAAAAACGTTTCCCCCTAACTGTTGGGACCCACCAACTACACCTTCGCACGCAAGGAAGTGCGTCCGGGCAAAAAAAAACGATTCGTTCCCCTGACTGCTGGGACCCACCAGCTACATCTTCGCAAGCAAGGAAGTGCGTCCACGAAAAAAAACCCAAAACGATTCGTCCCCTGACTGCTGGGACCCACCAGCTACATCTTCGCAGGCAAGGAAGTGCGTGACAGTCGGGACCCACCTGGTCGAAGCGTATGTAGCATTGTCATTCTGGTCGCGAACGTGTACGTACATATATACTGGTGGATGTAGAGGCGCGCACGTGTCGTAGTAGAGGCGCGCACGTAGCATGTACACATACATACAACGGCCAGGGTGCAAGAAAGAAAATACGGCCACGTATGTGTACATACGGGCGGGGTCTCAAACGCCTACTCACGCATACGTATGGACAGGGCTCGTGTACATGGCTGGGTCGGAACAGAGAAGCAGCGTCGTCGTCGTGTTCATGGGGAGGCAACGGAATGCGTCGTGTTCATGGGGAGGCAATGGAATGCGTCGTGTTCATGGGGAGGCAACGGAATGTGTCATGTTCATCGGGAGGCAACGGAACGCATGGGAGCCAACCGGCTGGGTCGGAACGGAATGCGTGGTCGTGTTCATCGGGAGGCAACGGAACGCGTGGGAGCCAACCGTCTGGGTCGGAACGGAATGCGTGGTCGTGTTCATCGGGAGGGCTTGGACGGAACAGGCGATGGAAACGAGGCCTGGCATACCGCAGAACGGAGAAAACGGACCTCCTACGTTCGGAACGGGGTCCTGTTGATCGGAAGGGGTGTGGCGTACCGCAAAACGGAGAAAATGGACCTCCTACGATCGAAACGGGGGTCCTGTTGATCGGAAGGGGTGTGGCATACCGCAAAATAGAGGAAACGGACCTCCTACGTTCGGAACGGGGTCTTGTTGATCGGGAGGGGTGTGTCATACTGCAAAACGGACAAAACGGACCTCCTACGGTCGAAACGGGGGTCCTGTTGACCGGGAGGGGTGTGGCATACCGCAAAACGGACGAAACGGACTTGTGTTGGAGCGCTACGGTCGAAACGATGGTCCTGTTCATCGGGAGGGGTGTGGCGTACCGCAAAACGGGACTCCACGGGATACTGTTCATCTCCACCGTCGACCTCCTCCAACCTCCACGGGCTACCGACGACCTCCTCCAGCCTCCACGGACTCCTGTTCATCCAGCCTCCACCGCGCGCTACTCCACCGGCTACTGTTCAACCACCCCTCCTCCATCTACTGTTCATCCAGCCCCCCACACCACGGGGTCCTGTTCAAACACCCCTCCACGGGCACCCCTCCATCGTCTACTGTTCATCAAGCGCTCCACCACACCACGGGGTCCTGTTCATCCAGAGGCAATGCCACCGCTCACTGTTCTTCCAAACCCCCCACAACGCTCACTGTTCATCCAATCGATCAGCTTCAGTTAGCAGCAGTAGCGAAGGAATCGCTCGATCGGGTTCAGTTAACAGCCATTGATCGATCGCTCGGGTTCAGTAACGCGTAGGTTGTAGTGCAATCGCTCGGGTTCAGTTAGAGCCAACGCCTCGCACACGCGCGCGTACGTGTATGAGAGAAATGCGCATCGCTCGGCCCCCGACCTCCCACCGTAACCGGGAACTCCTCGAAATTTTCGTCCCCCTCGCTTCTACCACGGTTTTTTCCGTCATGGACGGCCCAAAGAATGTCATGCAGCTGCATCTCCGGCCCGCCGAGGACGAAAAGCCCATTTTCTGTCATGATTTTTTGTCATAGAAGTAGGAGCCCACCACATCTATGATGATACGGGTTTTGTCACAATTATCGTCATAGAAGTGCCATATGTATGACAGATTTTTTTTTTGTTCGGCCCAAAATGTCACGGATGTGTCTTTTTTTTGTAGTGAATCCACCTTTCCTCATATGGTATTAATTGATAATGCAAATGCCACTAACCCGTGTTGTGAGCATGTGCATCTTGTGGAGGAGAATGCCAAGTTGAAGGAGCAACTTGAGAAAGGCCTTGTGACGTGCATACAAGGTGAGAAGAACCTCATTGACCTTTTGAGCAATCAAAAGGAAGTTGTGGCCAAGGAGGGAGTTGGGATCGCACCCAAGTCCAAGAAAAAGAAGAAGAACGACAAGGCCAAACGACCTCCTCCTCTCAAGCAAACTTTTGTGAAGGAGGGAGAGGGTGCTCCTAAGGAGAAGAAGAAAAATGTGAAGGGTGGTGATGTCAAAAAGGGCAATGCCACCCCTTCCAACAAAGCCGGCGACTTTAACCCTTCTTATGTGTCGTGCCATGCTAGTGATGGGCATGTTTATGCTAAATTTGTTGGTTCTCCTTATGAGTACATTGAATGGTCTATTTGGTTTCCTAAGACCCTTGTTACTAACATCAACGGACCCATTACAAAATGGGTACCTAAAACCATCTCTTGTAGGTGTTTGCTTCCGGTGGGGGATCATGGTTGCTCGATAGTGGAGCAACAAATCATATGACCGGAAGCAAGGACTTGGTGGTGGACGTGCACAAGATCCCTTCTATGCCCACCAACATCGAGTGGGGTGATGCCTCGTCTTCTAAGGTATTGGGTCTTGGCAAGGTTGTCATTTCTCATGATCTAACGATCGAGAAAGTCATGCTTGTTGAGTCCCTTGCTTACAATCTACTTTCCGTTCGTCAACTTGCACTCATGGGATTTTCCACTTTCTTTGATATTGATACCGTGGCCCTCTTGTGGAGCAAGACTCTTAAAGTAGCCTTTGTTGGGCATGTCGAGAACGGTCTTCATGTGATTAACTTTTTGGAGCGACCCACTAAGACCAAGACATGCCTAATGGCTAAAGTTGATGTGGGATGGCTTTTGCATCGCCGTTTAGCCCTTGTCAATATGAGATCTTTGCAAAGTCTTCTCAAGGGGGACCATGTCCGTGGACTAACAAATGTTAGTTTTGCCAAAGATCATGCTTGCAGTGCTTGTATCAAAGGAAAGCTACATGAGAAGGCTCACCCTCCCACGACTATCATCTACTCGAAGAGACCCTTGGAGCTCCTTCACATGGATCTCTTTGGGCCTCCATCCTTTGACAGTCTTGGAGGCAGAAAGTATTGCTTGGTGATTATGGATGATTATTCAAGATACACTTGGGTATATTTCTTCAAGAGGAAGAGTGGGACTCAACAAACCGTCATCGACTTTGCAAATGAAGCTCAACGTCAACATGATGCAAAGATCTTGACAATAAGGAGTGACAACGGCACCGAGTTCAAGAACTACACCTTGGATGAGTTTCTTAGTGATGAGGGGATCAAGCATCAATATTCTGCACCTTATACCCCTCAACAAAATGGTGTCGCGGAGAGGAAGAACCGAACATTGATGGATGCGGCAAGGACCATGATGGTGGAGTTCAAGTCTCCATACAACTTTTGGGCCAAAGCCATCAACACCGTGTGTCATGCCTCCAATCGGCTCTACCTCCGCAAGGGCTTGAACAAGACTCCATATGAGATACTCACCGGTAACAAGACCAACCTCAAGTGCTTTTGGGTGTTCGGGTGTAAGTGTTTCATTCTCAAGAAAGGTGTTCGGTTGTCTAAATTTGAGGCTAGAGCTTACGAGGGCATATTTGTTGGTTATGCTACAAACTCTCATGCTTACCGTGTACTCAATAAGTCCACGAAACTTATTGAGGAGACGTGTAACGTGGAGTCTGATGAGAATAACGGCTCCCAAGTGGAGCAAAGTGGCACTTGTGATGTAGGTGATGAAATTCCTCCCCAAGCCATAAGAAGAATGGGAGTGGGTTTTATCCTACCCATTGAGGAACCCCTTGTGGCCGAAGGAGAAGGACAATGGTCCACTGAAGTGGAGCCATCACCAACCCAAGGCCCAAAGTGAAGGCCCTCAACCTCATGAACAAGACCAAGGGCAAGACCGATCCCAGGATGGCGTTGAAACATCAAGTGATGCCCCAGGTCAAGTTCTCTCCTCCGAGCACGTTCAAGATCAAGAGCTTCCTCGAGATCAAGAACAAGCTCAAGACGGCGCTCAAGATGATCAAGTGACCACTCCTCGACTCACCCCCGAGGAGGAACTGGAGCGTCGTGCCGCTAAGATTGCATCCAAGCTCTCCACTAAGGGTCATCTCATGATGAATGTGCTTGGAAGCATTCAAAAGGGGGTAAGCACTCGTAGATAATTGGCAAACTATTGTGAACATCATGCGTTTGTCTCTTGTGTTGAACCCCAAAAGGTCTATGAGGCGCTTGAAGATTCGGATTGGCTCAATGCCATGCATGAAGAACTCAACAACTTCGAGTACAACAAGGTGTGGAGATTGGTGCCAAGGCCAACGGGGAACCACAATGTCATTGGAACCAAGTGGATATTCAAGAACAAGCAAGATGCTCATGGGACCATCGTTTGCAACAAGGCAAGATTGGTAGCACAAGGCTACTCCCAAGTTGAGGGTATCAACTACGGTGAAACCTTTGCTCCCGTTGCTCACCTTGAATCCATTCGTTTGTTGATTGCTTATGCTTCCCATCACAACTTTAAGCTACAACAAATGGATGTGAAGAGTGCTTTTCTTAATGGTCCTATTAATGAGTTGGTTTATGTCAAGCAACCCCCCGGGTTCGAGGATCCCTACTTCCCCGATCATGTGTATCAACTCGATAAGGCACTCTATGGCCTTAAGCAAGCCCCACGTTCGTGGTATGACCACCTTACCGAGTTGTTGCAAGATCGTGGACTTGAAGTTGGGCAACTCGATCCCACTCTTTTTACTAAGAAGGTCAAAGGGGAGTTGTTTGTGTGCCAACTATATATTGATGATATTATATTTGGTTCCCCTAACAAAGCTTTCAATGAGGAATTTGCCGCTCTCATGATCTCTAAGTTCAAGATGTCATCGATGGGAGAGTTGAAGTTCTTCCTCGGTTTCGAAGTCAAACAAAGAAGAGAAGGAACCTTCATCAACCAAGCCAAATACACTCAAGACATGCTAAAGAGATTCAAGCTAAGTAATGTCAAGCCAGCTTCCACCCCAATGCCCACCAAGTGCCAACTTGACATTGATCCAAATGGTAAAGCGGTGGATCAAAAGGTATATCGCTCCTTGATTGGCTCCTTGCTTTACCTTTGTGCATCTAGACCGGATATCATGTTGAGCGTGGGAATTTGTGCACGGTTTCAAGCCACACCGAAGGAAAGCCACTTTGTGGCGGTCAAGCGAATCTTTCGATATTTGGCTCATACCCCAAACTTTGGCTTATGGTACCCAAGAGGAGCAAACTTCAAGCTTGTAGGATATTCAGATTCCGATTGGGTGGGAGACAAAGTGGATAGGAAGTCCACTTCTGGAGGGTGCCAATTACTTGGTTGCTCTTTGGTGAGTTGGTCTTCGAAGAAGCAAAGTTGTGTGTCTCTCTCGTCCACTTAAGGGGAGTATGTGACGGCCGGTAGTTGTTGTGCACAACTCTTATGGATGAGGCAAACTTTAAAGGATTACGGTGTCATTTGTGACAAAGTGCCTCTTTGGTGTGACAATGAAAGTGCCATCAAGATTTCTCTCAACCCGGTGCAACACTTCAAGACGAAGCATATTGAGATTCGGTATCACTTCATCCGGGATCATATTAGGCAAGGGGAGATCGAGCTCAACTATGTCAACACTCATGATAACCTTGCAGATATTTTCATGAAGCCCTTGGATAAAGCAAGATTTCGCGAGTTAAGGCATGAGCTAAATATCATTGATTCAAGTAATGTGACTTGAACCCTTGCACACCCCACCACACTCAACTTGTTGTCTAGTTTAGGTGTAGGCATGGACATAGGGGGAGTGTTGTTCTCTCAATGAACTCTCCCTCCCCCATTATGCATAAATTGATCAACTCTTTCACATTAGCCATTTTTTATGGTACTTGTGCTTCAAAGACGAGTTTTGGTCATGGGCCCAAGGATAATTCTTTGCGGTGCCATACCAATCGACTCAAACATAGGTGGCTCCGGCCACCACCCTCTCCTTGGAGAGGTTGTGTCTCGTTTTTGGTCCTTGTTGTCTCTTGCTTTTCTTTCTTTGTGCCGAGCTTGTGCTTGTGGTGTCTCGTTTGTTAGCTCGTTGGTGTGTTCGTTCGCTTGAAGGTTCCGTGCAAAGGTGTTTCTTCCTTTTATTTGAAACTGCATTTTCTTGGGTTTACGGTACTACCGTGGCCTGCCACGGTACTACCGCGAGGACACGGTACTACCGCAACCAGCACGTTAGTAATTTTTTACTGCCACTGGTGGAACAGTACTATCGCCCACGACGCGGTACTTCCGCCCGGGCGGTACTACCGCAAGGACGCGCGGTACTACCGCCGAGTAGCGAACGCGTGGGGGTTAAGAGCGTGCAGGGGGAGTTCCAACTCCCCATACCCATTCACTCTTTCTCCCCACACCGCCTCTCTCTCTCCTGCCCTAAACGGCGCCGGAGGCCCTCGCCGGATCTCCGTCTCCGGCCGCTCTCCTCAGATTCCGACCGGTGGGATCGTTCCCCACCACTTCCTCTTGCCATGGAACAAGGTTTCTCCCCAAATCCCTCTCTTTTTGGTTCATTCTTTTCCTTCTAGGTTTCTGGGGAGATGCATGCTGTTCTTGAGATTTTAGGCTAAATCTTTGCAAGAGTAGAATGTAGGAGAGTAGTAATGCATAGAGATGGTACTTGCTATGTTGCCCTGTGATCGATTTGATCGACCGTAGTACCGCATTGTTGTCATAGTTGTGCACAGATCAAGTTGTGGTTTCGGATCTGCAACCGGGCGGTACTACCGCACCTTTGTTGTGGTACTACCGCTCGTCCGGTACTACCGCTCCTCAGGAGCGGTACTACCGCGCGAGGCACGACACTAAAATTTTACTGCCGCACCTAGGCACGTTACTACCGTGCCTCCCTGGCACAGTGCTACCGTGGCTCAGAGCCGCACAAAAATTTTAGTACCACACAGCACTGCGATACTACCGTTGTCTCAAATCCCTCATGTGGCAATTATCACGTGCTACTTCTACTTGTTTCACCTGCTTTGTTGTGTTCTTTGCATTGATCCTTCTCGCTTTTTGTGCGTTTTTTGTGTTTTATGTCTTAGGTGGTGGCTCCGGTGCCCCTGCTCGCCGTTCCAATCCCAGTCGTGACACTAGCTCCAAGCATCTGTGCAACCAAGACGAAGCTCCACAGGGCTCCAGTGCCCCCAAGCGAAATGTCAAGACCACTACTCGCAAGTACAAGGAACCCACAAAGGGCATGGACGAGATACCCCTTACCGAGTTTATCTCTTGAAGGCAGATCAACCCGTATGTGAATCCCCGTGCCAACTTCAGAGGGAATGACTTGTTTTGGACCAAGCAGCAGGCTCTCATTTATCTGGATGTGATCAAGGCCAAGCAGAACACCTATGTGGATGTGCACTGGATTGACATGCATCACATGAGGCAGGACAAGCACCGTAATTACTTTGGTGATGCTCTAGATCTGGTGGAGCAGTTTGGCATTGAGCATGTGATCTCCTTCCACCTGGACTATGACCCTGAATTATTGCACAGTTCTTTGCTTTGGTTCACTTTCACACTGGGGAGGAACAAAAGATGACCTGGATGACTAATGGACGTCAGTTGTCTGCTACCTGGAAGGACTTCATGGATTTGTTCCACGTACCTGATGAGGGGCTCAATACGCCCATTGGTGTTCGCCCTCATGCCAACCCCGAGTCAGCTAACAAGAACAAGCTTCAGCAGTATCATGTTGAGAAGGTTATTCCCAGCGGCAAGAAGGCATGGGTGCTGAACCCCTTTCTGGACATCATGTATCGCATCTTCCGCAACACCCTCTTTCCTCGCATTGGTGACAAGGACAAGGTGCATCCCTATCTGGTGGATATGATGCTCCTGTGTGAGGATGCGCATGTATCTCAGTCTCAACCACTTGATGTCTCACATATCATGTGGTGTGAGCTTCGGTTCGCGGTGTTCAACCGCAAGGTACCCATCATGGATCGTACCTATTTCTGTTGATCTCGAAGACTTGGGAGAAGCTATTTCCCGGTGATGAGTTCCTTGCTCTGGACTGGATTCATCATGATTCCATCAGGCTCCGTGTCAAGCCCCAGCGGGCCAACACTACTACTCGCGCTGAGGATGAGGCTGCTAAGATGAATGTTTATGAGGAGGTGACTGCGGAGGAGGATGCAGATGAGGATCGCTCTGCTGGGTTTGCCCCTCCCTCTACTAAGCCCTCATGGACTAAGAAGATGACGACCAAGATGAAGGCCTTATTCTGCATGCAGGCAAAGGGGCAGTACAGGACTCACGTTGCCTCCAAGGAGAGTCGCCGCCGCGACAAGAAGATTATGAGGCTCTTTGGAGAGGATGTTTCTGGCAGTTCTGAGGAGCGCATCACTCCAGAGGCTGAGTGGATGGCAAAAAAGGCTTCAAGTGGACTGATTCTGAGGAGGACAACGAGGAGACCGTTCCTGCTGCCGAGTCTGACGAGGAGAGTGCGAGTGATTACTCCGTTTGAGCCACCACTTGTGTTGTAGGTGTCCTCTCTGTCTTTTTGGCGTCTCGATGCCAAAGGGGGAGAGAGTGTAGGGATTTGCGAGTCTTGTGTCGTGCTTCTTGTGTCGTGCTTGTGTTTGCTTCCGTTGAACCTTGCTTGCGTTGGCTTAGTTTGCTCGTGAGACTTGTTCTATCATATGGTGTAAGACATATGCACTCTATCGTACCTTATTGAGCTTATGATATATTGTGCTATTTGTGTTATGCTCATATTTACTATCTTGTTTAGTGTTAGCCTTATTATTGCAAGATATGCATTGTCTATAAAATATAAGGGGAGTGTTGATCCTAGTATACGTGCTATGCAGTCCAAAGCACTTATCTAGATAGCACGCATCTAGGGGGAGCCCGTCTATATTTTAGAGATGTGGGGTATGCTTATGTTCTATATTATTTCCCCTTGTGCAAATACCGTATTGTCATCAATCCACCAAAAAGGGGGAGATTGTAAGGGCATATTTATCCCTAAGGTGTTTTGGTGATTGATGACAATGCTTTTGCGGACTAATCGTGTGCCTTGAGTTTTTAGACGTTTCGTCACTAGGCACAAGACGGTTTGGTGCCCCTCGAAGACAATTGAAGATGGCATTTTTCTACGTTTCTTTTCGGTGGATTTGAGTCGTAGGAAAACCGTACTATTAAGAGGGGGTCCGTGTTGGAAAGGTTCGGGTGGAATCATCACGTACACGTTTACTCCCTCTGCACTGCCTTTCCCTTTGTGCTTTGGAGCATCCTCCGTTTTCTTCATATATATGCAAAAGAGAAGGATTCCTAGTGTTGCTGTTCTAGGGCATGCGGTACTACTGCTCCTAGGAGCGGTAGTACAGCAGGCCCCTGCGGTAGTACCGCACGAGGTTGCGGTAGTACCATAGGTGCCCATGGTAGTACCGCTCCTGAGGAGCTGTAGTACCATGGCCTCAGACCAGACTCAGCCGCTCGTGCGGTTGTAGAGGCGGATGTAATTTTTTACATCCGCGCCCTATGCAGTAGTACCGCCCCATGCGCGCGGTAGTACCGTGAGTCCTAGTCTGGCATGGCAACATGAGCGGAAGTAGGGACGAATGTAATTTTTTACATACGCTCCCTGCGCGGTAGTACCGCATGTCGTGTACGGTATACTGTGTCGGAGTTTTGCATTGTTTGTTTTTCAGTGGAAGTTGGCACGGATGTATTTTTATTCATCCACGCCCTTCCCAGGCTAGTCCGATCCTGCCTTGCGGTAGTACCGCAAGGGGGAGCAGTAGTACCACGTCAGCGGCAGTACCGCCCTCAGCCTTTGCGCTTCAGGCCTGGGCTAGCTCCTGCCGTAGCAGCGGTAGTACCGCGGTCCGCCGCGGTAGTACCGTGATCCCTTGCGGTAGTACCGCTTGTCTGGGTGGTAGTACCACAGGTCGCGGGCTGGTTAAGTAGATAACGGTTGGTTTTGTCTCTCCAATATATAAGGGGTGTCTTCTTCCTCTAGTTGACCACCTCTTCCAACCCTAAGCTCCATTGTTTCTCCAAGCTCCATTTTCACCCGATCTCTCTGTTGGGGAACGTAGCAGAAATTCAAAATTTTCCTACGTGTCACCAAGATCTATCTATGGAGAAACCAGCAACGAGGGGAAGGAGAGTGCATCTACATACCCTTGTAGATCGCTAAGCGGAAGCGTTCAAGAGAACGGGGTTGAAGGAGTCGTACTCGTCGTGATTCAAATCACTGATGATCCTAGCGCCGAACGGACGGCACCTCCGCGTTGAACACACGTACAGAGCG
The DNA here is from genome assembly GCA_963921465.1 of Triticum timopheevii. NCBI lineage: Eukaryota > Viridiplantae > Streptophyta > Magnoliopsida > Poales > Poaceae > Triticum > Triticum timopheevii. Next base: position 446,036,366 of record OY997266.1, on the reverse strand, counting down.
GAGACGTCTCCCATGCCTTGATCCAGCAAGGAGGAGGGAGAGGTTGATGGAGATCCAGCAGCACGACGGCGTGGTGGAAGTAGCGGGATTCCAACAGGGCTTCGCTAAGCGCTGCGGGAGGAGGGAGATGTGTCACGGGAGGGAGAGGGAGGCGCCAGGCCTTAGGTATGGTTGCTCCTCCTTTTCCCCACTATATATAGGGCCAAGGGAGAGGGGGGAGGCGCAGCCCTTGCCCCTTCCTCCAAGGAAAGGGTGCGGCCAAGGGGGGGAGGAGTCCATCCTCCCCAAGGCACCTCGGAGGTGCCTTCCCCCTTGACGACTCTCCCCTTTTTCTCTTCTCTTGGCGCATGGGCCTCTTGGGGCTGGTGCCCTTGGCCCATGTAGGCCAAGGCGCACCCCCTACAGCCCATGTGCCCCCCCGGGGCAGGTGGCCCCACCCGGTGGACCCCCGGGACCCTTCCGGTGGTCCCGGTACAATACCGATGACCCCGAAACTTGTCCCGATGGCCGAAATAGCACTTCCTATATATAACTCTTTACCTCCGGACCATTTCGGAACTCCTCGTGACGTCCGGGATCTCATCCGGGACTCTGAACAACTTTCGGGTTACCGCATACTAATATCTCTATAACCCTAGCGTCACCGAACCTTAAGTGTGTAGACCCTACGGGTTCGGGAGACATGCAGACATGACCGAGATGACTCTCCGGTCAATAACCAACAGTGGGATCTGGATACCCATGTTGGCTCCCACATGTTCCACGATGATCTCATCGGATGAACCACGATGTCAAGGACTTAATCAATCCCATATACAATTCCCTTTGTCTATCGGTACGATACTTGCCCGAGATTCGATCGTCGGTATCCCGATACCTTGTTCAATCTCGTTACCGGCAAGTCTCTTTACTCGTTCCGTAACAAATCATCCCGTGATCAACTCCTTGATCACATTGTGCACATTATGATGATGTCCTACCGAGTGGGCCCAGAGATACCTCTCCGTTTACATGGAGTGACAAATCCCAGTCTCGATTCGTGCCAACCCAACAGACACTTTCGGAGATACCTGTAATGCACCTTTATAGCCACCTAGTTACGTTGTGATGTTTGGTACACCCAAAGCATTCCTACGGTATCCAGGAGTTGCACAATCTCATGGTCTAAGGAAAAGATACTTGACATTAGAAAAGCTTTAGCATACGAACTACACGATCTTTGTGCTAGGCTTAGGATTGGGTCTTGTCATCACATCATTCTCCTAATGATGTGATCCCGTTATCAATGACATCCAATGTCCATGGTCAGGAAACCTTAACCATCTATTGATCAACGAGCTAGTCAACTAGAGGCTTACTAGGGACATATTGTGGTCTATGTATTCACACGTGTATTACGATTTCCGGATAATACAGTTATAGCATGAATAAAAGACTATTATCATGAACAAAGAAATATAATAATAACCAATTTATTATTGCCTCTAGGGCATATTTCCAACAGTCTCCCACTTGCACTAGAGTCAATAATCCAGTTCACATCGCTATGTGACTAACACTCAAGGTCACATCCCCATGTGACTAACACCCAAAGAGTTTACTAGAGTCAATAATCTAGTTCACATTACCATGTGATTAACACTCGATGAGTTCTGGGTTTGATCATGTTATGCTTGTGAGAGATGTTATAGTCAACGGGTCTGAATCTTTCAGATCCGTGTGTGCTTTACAAATCTCTATGTCATCTCCTAGATGCAGCTACCACGTTCTATTTGGAGCTATTCCAAATAACTGTTCTACTTGGAGCTATTCTAAATTGTTGCTCCATTATACGTATCCGGTATCTCTACTCAGAGCTATCCGGATAGGTGTTAAGCTTGCATCGACGTAACCCTTTACGACGAACCGCTTTACCACCTCCATAATCGAGAAAATTCCTTAGTCCACTAGTTACTAAGGATAACTTTGACCGCTGTCCCGTGATCCATTCTTGGATCACTCTTGTACCCCTTGACTGACTCATGGCAAGGCACACTTCAGGTGCGGTACACAGCATAGCATACTGTAGAGCCTACATCTTATGCATAGGGGACGACCTTTGTCCTTTCTCTCTATTCTGCCGTGGTCGAGCTTTAAGTCTTAACTTCATACCTTACAACTCAGGCAAGAACTCCTTCTTTGACTGATCCATCTTGAACACCTTCAAGATCATGCCAAGGTATGTGCTCATTTGAAAGTACCATTAAGCGTTTTGATCTATCCTTATAGATCTTGATGCTCAATGTTCAAATAGCTTAATCCAGGTTTTCTATTGAAAAACACTTTTCAAATAACCCTATATGCTTTCTAGAAATTCTACGTCATTTCTGATCCATAATATGTCAACAACATATACTCATCAGAAATTCTATAGTGCTCCCACTCACTTCTTTGGAAATACAAGTTTCTCATGAACTTTGTATAAACCCAAAATCTTTGATCATCTCATCAAAGCATACATTCCAACTCCGAGATGCTTACTCCAGTCCTCAGAAGGATAGCTGGAGCTTTGCATACTTATTAGCATCTTTCAGGATTGACAAAACCTTCCGGTTGTATCACATACAACCTTTCCTCAAGAAATTCGTCGAGGAAACAATGTTTTGACATCCTATCTGCAATATTTCATAAATAATGCAGTAATCGCTAATATAATTCCAACAGACTCTTAGCATCGCTACGAGTGAGAAAGTCTCACCGTAGTCAACTCCTTGAACTTGTCGGAAACTTCTTAACGGCAAGTCGAGCTTTCTTAATGGTGACATTTACCATCATTGTCCGCCTTCCTTTTAAAATCCATATGTACCTAATAGCCTTACGACCATCAAGTAGTTCTTCCAAAGTCTACACTTTGTTTTCATACATGGATCCTATCTCGGATTTCATGGCCTCGAGCCATTTAACGGAATCCGGGCCCACCATCGCTTCTCCATAGCTCGTAGGTTCATTGTTGTCTAGCAACATGACTTCCAAGACAGGATTACGTACCACTCTGAAGTAGTACGCATCCTTGTTATCCCACGAGGTTTGGGAGTGACTTGATCTGAAGTTTCATGATCACTATCATAAGCTTCCACTTCAATTGGTGTAGGTGCCACTGGAACAACTTCCTGTACCCTGCCACACACTAGTTGAAGAGACGGTTTAATAACCTCATCAAGTCTCCACCATCCTCCCACTCAATTCTTTCAAGAGAAACTTTTCCTAGTGAAAGGACCCGATTCTAGAAACAATCCCTTATTGCTTTCGGATCTGAGATAGGAGGTATACCCAACTGTTTTGGGTGTCCTATGAAGATGCATTTATCTGCTTTGGGTTTGAGCTTATTAGCCTGAAACTTTTTCACATAAGCGTTGCAGCCCCAAACTTTTAAGAAATGACAGCTCAGGTTTCTCTAAACCATAGTTCATACGGTGTCATCTCATCGGAATTACGTGGTGCCCTATTTAAAGTGAATGTGGTTGTCTCTAATGCCTAACCCATGAACAATAGTGGTAATTCGATAAGAGACATCATGGTACGCACCATATCCAATAGGGTGCAACTATGATGTTCGGACACACCATCACACTATGGTGTTCCAGGCGGTATTAATTGCGAAACAATTTCCACAATGTCTTAATTGTGTGCCAAAACTCGTAACTCAGATATTCATCTTTATGATCATATCATAGATCTTTTATCCTCTTATCACGACGATCTTTCAACTTCACCCTGAAATTACTTGAACCTTTCAATAATTCAGACTTGTGATTTATCAAGTAAATGTACTCAACATCTACTCAAATCACCTGTGAAGTAAGAACATAACGATATCCACTACATGCCTCAGCACTCATTGGACTGCACACATCAAAATGTATTACTTCCAACAAGTTGCTTTCTGGTTCCATTTTACTGAAACCGAGGCTTTCAGTCATCTTGCCCATGTGGTATGATTTGCATGTCTCAAGTGATTCAAAATCAAGTGAGTTCAAACGGTCCATCTGCATGGAGTTTCTTCATGCATATACACCAATAGACATGGTTCGCATGTCTCAAACCTTTCAAAAACTCGAGTGAGCCCAAAGATCCATCAACATGGAGCTTCTTCAAGCGTTTTATACCAATATGACTTACGTGGCAGTGCCACAAGTAGGTGGTACTATCATTACTATCTTTTGGCATGAACATGTGTATCACTACGATCGAGATTCAATAAACCATTCAATTTAGGTGCAAGACCATTGAAGGTATTATTCAAATAAATAGAGTAACCATTATTCTCCTTAAATGAATAACCGTATTGCGATAGACATAATCCAATCATGTCTATGTTCAACGCAAACACCAAATAACAATTATTTAGGTTTAACACCAATCTCTTTGGTAGAGGGAGCGTGCGATGCTTGATCATATCAAGCTTGGAAAAACTTCCAACACATATCGTCAGCTCACCTTTAGCTAGTCTCCGTTTATTCCGTAGCCTTTTGTTTCGAGTTACTAACACTTAGCAACCGAACTGGTATCTAATACCCTGGTGCTACTAGGAGTACTAGTAAAGTACACATTAACACAATGTATATCCAATATACTTCTATCGACCTTGCCAGCCTTCTCATCTACCAAGTATCTAGGGTAATTCTGCTCCAGTGGTTGTTCCCCTTATTATAGAAGCACTTAGTCTCGGGTTTGGGTTTAGCCTTGGGTTTCTTCACTAGAGCAGCAGCTGATTTGCCGTTTCATGAAGTATCCCTTCTTGCCCTTGCCCTTATTGAAACTAGTGGTTTCACCACCCATCAACAATTGATGCTCCTTCTTGATTTCTACTTTTGTGGTGTCAAACATCGCGAATATCTCAAGGATCATCATATATGTCCCTGATATATTATAGTTCATCACGAAACTCTAGCAGCTTGGTGGTAATGACTTTCGGAGAAACATCACTATCTCATCTGGAAGATCAACTCCCACTCGATTCAAATGATTGTTGTACTCAGACAATCTGAGCACAGGCTCAACAATTGAGCTTTTCTCCCTTAGTTTGTAGGTTAAGAAAATCGTCGGAGGTCTTATACCTCTTGACGTGGGCACGAGCCAGAAATCCCAATTTCAGCCCTCAAAACATCTCATATGTTTCGCGACGTTTCAAAACCGTCTTTGGTGCCTCAATTCCAAACCGTTTAACTGAACTATCACGTAGTTATCAAAATGTGTATGTCAGATGTTCGCAACATCCACAAACAACGTTTGGGGTTCAGCACACTGAGCGGTGCATTAAGGACATAAGCCTTCTATGAAGCAATGAGGACAATCCTCAGTTTACGGACCTAGTCCGCATAATTGCTACTATTAACTTTCAACTAAATATTTCTCTAGGAACATATCTAAACAATAGAACTGAAGCGCGAGCTACGACATAATTTGCGAAGACCTTTTGACTATGTTCAAGATAATTAAGTTCATCTTATGAACTCCCACTCAGATAGACATCCCTCTGGTCATCTAAGTGATCACATGATCCGAGTCAAACTAGGCCGTGTCCGATCATCACGTGAGACGGACTAGTCATCATCGGTGAACATCTTCATGTTGATCGTATCTTCTATACGACTCATGCTCGACCTTTCGGTCTCCGTGTTCCGAGGCCATGTCTGTACATGCTAGGCTCGTCAAGTTAACCCTAAGTGTATTGCATGTGTAAATCTGTCTTACACCCGTTGTATGTGAACGTAAGGATCTATCACACCCGGTCATCACGTGGTGCTTCGAAGCGACGAACTGTAGCTACGGTGCACAGTTAGGGGAGAACACTTCTTGAAATTGTTGTAAGGGATCATCTTATTTACTACCGTCGTTCTAAGTAAACAAGATGCATAAACAAGATAAACATCACATGCAATCAAATAGTGACATGATATGGCCATCATCACTTTGCTCCTTTTGATCTCCATCTTCGGGGCTCCATGATCATCATCGTCACCGGCATGACACCATGATCTCCATCATCATGATCTCCATCATCGTGTCTTCATGAAGTTGTCTCGCCAACTATTACTTCTACTTCTATGGCTACCGTCAGCAATAAAGTAAAGTAATTACATGACGTTTAAGTTGACACGCAGGTCATAAATAAATAAAGACAACTCCTATGGCTCCTGCCGGTTGTCATACTCATCAACATGCAAGTCGTGATTCCTATTACAAGAACATGATCATCTCATACATCACATATATCATTCATCACATCCTTTGGCCATATCACATCACATAGCATACCCTGCAAAAACAAGTTAGACGTCCTCTAATTGTTGTTTGCATGTTTTACGTGGCTGCTATGGGTTTCTAGCAAGAACGTTTCTTACCTACGCAAAGACCACAACGTGATATGCCAATTGCTATTTACCCTTCATAAGGACCCTTTTCATCGAATCTGATCCGACTAAAGTGGGAGAGACAGACACCCGCCAGCCACCTTATGCAACTAGTGCATGTTTGTCGGTGGAACCGGTCTCACGTAAGAGTACGTGTAAGGTTGGTCCGGGCCGCTTCATCCCACGATGCCGCCGAATCAAGATAAGACTAGTAACGGCAAGCATATTGAACAAATCAACGCCCACAACTACTTTGTGTTCTACTCGTGCATAGAAACTACGCATAAACCTAGCTCTGATACCACTGTTGGGGAACGTAGCAGAAATTCAAAATTTTCCTACGTGTCACCAAGATCTATCTATGGAGAAACCAGCAACGAGGGGAAGGAGAGTGCATCTACATACCCTTGTAGATCGCTAAGCGGAAGCGTTCAAGAGAACGGGGTTGAAGGAGTCGTACTCGTCGTGATTCAAATCACCGATGATCCTAGCGCCGAACGGACGGCACCTCCGCGTTCAACACACGTACGAAGCGGAGACGTCTCCCATGCCTTGATCTAGCAAGGAGGAGGGAGAGTTTGATGGAGATCCAGCAGCACGACGGCGTGGTGGAAGTAGCGGGATTCCAACAGGGCTTCGCTAAGCGCTGCGGGAGGAGGGAGATGTGTCACGGGAGGGAGAGGGAGGCGCCAGGCCTTAGGTATGGTTGCTCCTCCTTTTCCCCACTATATATAGGGCCAAGGGAGAGGGGGGAGGCGCAGCCCTTGCCCCTTCCTCCAAGGAAAGGGTGCGGCCAAGGGGGGGAGGAGTCCATCCTCCCCAAGGCACCTCGGAGGTGCCTTCCCCCTTGACGACTCTCCCCTTTTTCTCTTCTCTTGGCGCATGGGCCTCTTGGGGCTGGTGCCCTTGGCCCATGTAGGCCAAGGCGCACCCCCTACAGCCCATGTTCCCCCCCGGGGCAGGTGGCCCCACCTGGTGGACCCCCGGGACCCTTTCGGTGGTCCCGGTACAATACCGATGACCCCGAAACTTGTCCCGATGGCCGAAATAGCACTTCCTATATATAATTCTTTACCTCCGGACCATTCCGGAACTCCTCGTGACGTCCGGGATCTCATCCGGGGCTCCGAACAACTTTCGGGTTACCGCATACTAATATCTCTATAACCCTAGCGTCACTGAACCTTAAGTGTGTAGACCCTACGGGTTCGGGAGACATGCAGACATGACCGAGATGACTCTCCGGTCAATAACCAACAGCGGGATCTGGATACCCATGTTGGCTCCCACATGTTCCACGATGATCTCATCGGATGAACCACGATGTCAAGGACTTAATCAATCCCGTATACAGTTCCCTTTGTCTATCGGTACGATACTTGCCCGAGATTCGATCGTCGGTATCCCGATACCTTGTTCAATCTCGTTACCGGCAAGTCTCTTTACTCGTTCCGTAACACATCATCCCGTGATCAACTCCTTGATCACATTGTGCACATTATGATGATTTCCTACCGAGTGGGCCCAGAGATACCTCTCCGTTTACACGGAGTGACAAATCCCAGTCTCGATTCGTGCCAACCCAACAGACACTTTCGGAGATACCTGTAATGCACCTTTATAGCCACCCAGTTACGTTGTGACGTTTGGTACACCCAAAGCATTCCTACGGTATCCGGGAGTTGCACAATCTCATGGTCTAAGGAAAAGATACTTGACATTAGAAAAGCTTTAGCATACGAACTACACGATCTTTGTGCTAGGCTTAGGATTGGGCCTTGTCCATCACATCATTCTCCTAATGATGTGATCCCGTTATCAATGACATCCAATGTCCATGGTCAGGAAACCGTAACCATCTATTGATCAACGAGCTAGTCAACTAGAGGCTTACTAGGGACATATTGTGGTCTATGTATTCACACGTGTATTACGATTTCCGGATAATACAGTTATAGCATGAATAAAAGACTATTATCATGAACAAAGAAATATAATAATAACCAATTTATTATTGCCTCTAGGGCATATTTCCAACACTCTCTCCCTAGCCAATCAAACTTGTTGATTTGCTCGGGATTGGGTGAGAAGGCCCCAATCTACACTTCCACCAAGAGAAATTTGATTCCCCCACTAATCCCTAGCGGATCTTGTTACTCTTGGGTGTTTGAGCACCCTAGACGGTTGAGGTCACCGCGGAGCCATAGTCCATTGTGGTGAAGCTTCGTGGTGTCGTTGGGAGCCTCCAATTAAGTTGTGGAGATTGCCCCAACCTTGTTTGTAAAGGTTCGGTCGCCGCCTTCAAGGGCACCAATAGTGGAATAACGACATCTCGCATTGTGTGAGGGCGTGAGGAGAATACGGTGGCCCTATTGGCTTCTTGGGGAGTATTGTGCCTCCACACCACTCCAACGGAGACGTACTTCCCCTCAAAAGGAAGGAACTTCGGTAACACATCCTCGTCTTCACCGGCTCCACTCTTGGTTATCTCGTGCCTTTACTTGTGCAAGCTTATTTGTGTTGTATACCTTGCTTGCTTGTGTGCTTGTTGTTGTTGCATCATATAAGTTGCTCACCTAGTTGCATATCTAGACAATCTACTTTGATGCAAAGTTTAATTTGGTAAAGAAAAGCTAAAAATTGTTAGTTGCCTATTCACCCCCTCCGCCCTCTAGTCAACTATATCGATCCTTTCACCTACTATGTTTCCCAACAACAACCTGTACGATAATTGTTCGTTTAGGGAACTGGAATGATTTGAGTAACAAGAGATTCCAGATACTTCCTTGCAAAGCTTAGTGCACTTCCAGGATTCGATAAATCATAGGGTCTCTAGGGAACACATGCCTACACTAGTATTTATGTCTCATTGTTGTCATGAGAGATGCTACCAGTGAACCTATGAACCCACTCCAATTTCCCAACATTAAAACACTCAAAATCTCATTTATGTGCACTTTTACTTTTAGTATTTATTATTTCCAAAAATACAAAAACACCTGCAACCACATTATTGCATAATTACATAGTAACTAACAACCTCACTAGAAGTGTTGCGAGCACAAGTAGGTTGTTTATTCTATTGTAGTGCTTCTAGAGGGAGGCTTGTATATCACCTTTACGAATTGATACTTTATTTTATTAACCGAGGTAAATTTACCGCTTACTACAAGCCTCTACACATGTATTGGAGATATGCCCTAGAGGAAATCATGTATGATGATATTTCTTTGTGTTTATGAATAAAGATAGTCCTTAGATATTATCAATGATGTATATCATCAAGTACATGACTTGTTTGTGGGACTATGCATTGTATGATTCCTGCCCTAAAAGGTCCCTAGTCGAAAGGGATGTGTGGAGGCACAGCCAACTAGACTAGCATATGACACGGTCGATGGCTTGGTCTCACTAGCCATGGGGCATTAAATGCTAACCGGATAATATGGACTCGGAAGGATCTGGTCAGATTTGACATAGTCGGATCCGAGTCGAGATAAGGTCTAAGTCGGACAGACCCAACTATGAGACGCAGCGATATGTCATCTGCGAGTCTCTAGTACAACATACGTTCTATGTCCTAAGACCTGAGCTGGTACATGTACTCGGGATGGTGACAGACCTACTTTGGGCCAACCAGACTGGGTAGTTACAAAGGTAGGTTTCAGGCTTGTCCAGAGCCATGCTGCGAGACATGGTCGAGCAAGATGGGATTTGCCCATCCGACCAGGAGAGATATACTCTGGGCCCCTCGTGTGATCCGACTAAGGTAAGCATGGCCATGCGACAAGGATTATGAGATAATCCGGTTTTTGGTTGGCATCACTGGAACCAGAAAGAGGTCAGGCTAGCACAAGGATGACAGACTCGCCTTGAGCCCGACAATATATATCGTGTGGCAAAGGGAATGGAAGTGTGTTGTACAGGTTCGCCATCCGGCTTCATAGTGTAATTGGTGGTCGGCATGAGTGTACGAGGGATCTGCCGACCAGCTGTTCGAGGGAGATCGAACGAGGAGGAGACGAACCACGCGGACGCGCTGCCCCAACTCTTCTTCCGCTGCACAGCACTGCACGTCTAGTTGTAACGATTTGTGATCCATTCCCGTAGCATGTTCTTGGTTATTCTGCAAGTAGGAAAATTTTAATTTGTAGTCGACGCACCCTACCGTAGAACCCAACAACTTGGAGTTATAGCGACCACCGAATAGTGATGATTCCTTGGAGAAGCCGGGGGCATAAAAGAAAGAAGGAGAACCACGAACGAAAATAAGCTCAACATCATCTTCACCGCAACTACTTCTAGGATGTTCCAAACCGTTGTACGGTAATCCATTGGAAGTTGGCTGATCCTCGGGGCCAGAACACCATAGCTCTTTGATGATGACCGCATCAGCCATCATGGACACACTTGGTCAGCGTTAGAAGGAATTTAAAGAATCTCGAACGCCGATCTATGGTTCACTCGCCTCTTGATACGAATAGGCAACCCAAGATACTCGCCAACCACTAGGTTTTTTGCCTCTCCACTCTCCCCCCCACCCAATCGGATTTACAATTCATAAATGGGTTGTTGTCATGTTTCTTTTGGGTATCTAATCATGTTTTTCGTCTTTTAAATTTTCATACGAATGGATAAGGGAAGCCATATTCCACTATCAAAATGGTAACGAAAGAAAAATGATGTGGCCTACATTTAATTATGTTTTTTCCTGCATCTCTTAATTAACAGTCATTTAGGCCCTCAACAGGAGAAACTATCAATTTGTAGCGCATGATCGACGATCTAAAGCCCCCAAACATTGGATACCTCTTATAAAGGGGAATAAATGTCAAATCGCCCAAGCGCAGCTGCACATGGCCCAGGACGACAACATTCCTTTCTTGTTCCTTTTTTTTCACCTTTCTTTAATTCCTCTGTTCTCTTGGGTAAACTGCAAATGCTTTGTACGATACACATGAACACTTTTTTGAACATGTGAATATTTTGTTTTCACAGCATGAACATATATTCAATATATATGAAACATTGTTTTATATATAATATATTTTTAATAATAAACGGACATTTACTTTTATACATGCAAACTATTTTTGGATCTTGCAACACATTAACACTTTTTTCACTTCAAAGTACATCAATACTTCCTAAAATTCATGAAGATTTTATACAAACCTGTTTTTTGACTTTGCTTTTTCAGCTAGACATAAAGAAGTAGTGAGATAAAAAATGTATTAAAATTATGGTATGCTATTTCTTTATTGGGTCGCATCTAAACGAGCGGATTTAAGAATCATTGGAGGAAAATCCTATTCTACGCACAAAATACGCACACTTGCAACGCCACATGAGCCGGCCCAAGTAGTGATATTTTTCCTCTGGATTTTTCAGTGTGGTGATTCTTGTGTCACCTTTTTCCTTTCTGCTTTGTTTCTTTTATCCATTATTAGGTTTTTTTCGTCCAGAGTTTTATTTTAATTTTCTCACTCATCCTGTGTTATTCTTTTGAAAGTCATGTCTATTTTTAGAATTAATTAATGTTCTTAAATTGCAAAAAAAATTAAGAAATTTTTTATTATTCATGTTTTTCTTAAAGAAATCTTGAATATTTTTTTCGCATTCAAGAAATTTCAAATTCATGATCATTGTTAAATTTTGTGAATATCTTTTCAAACACATACTTTTTCTTCATTGTAATTTTTTCAGTTTTTTAAGGCCTGTTCGGCAGCCCTCCGACTCCACGCTCTTGCTCCCGGAGCTGATGGAGCTGAAGGTGAAAAGTGCGGAGCGGGGGAACAGGTGCTCTGCAGATCCTTGAATTTCAGGGAGTAGTGTTTGCCAAACAGCCCCTTAGAAGTGACTAAATCCTACATGGGCTGGCCCACACAATCGCTTCGGAGGTAATTTGCCCACTATTCTCCCAGCCATAAAAACTAAGTGAGGCCCATCTAAAAAAACTTAACTAAGTCCAATTCCATCATTTGATTCATAGTACTTTTTTCAGACAAGACATGCATAAAAACTTGGTGTTTCCTATTTGTCGCTTGCCGCGGCGAATTGTCGACCAATCGCACAAGAAAGGAGCAACTAAACAGGACATGGGCCGGCCCAATTAGCAAATATTCGTTTACGGTTTTGGGAACGTTCCAGTTTTGGTTTTCCGGTTTTAAGAAACTTATAGAAGGTTTTGTTCGGTTAAGTTCTAGTTTTTTATTCTTGTTTCTTTTCTAATCCTCTCTAATTTTAGTTTCATTTTCATTTTATTTTATCTTTCTTTCGAATTTTGTTCGTAATAAATATGAAGTTTTCAAAATTTAATTAATGTGGATTGTCTAAAAAAATTACTCTGGTGGAATTTTTTTTAAAAAAATCACGTTTTCCAAAATGGTTTGGAATTTAAATAAATGTTCAGTATTTCAAAAACTTGTTCGAAAATTCATGAAATGTTTGAAATTTTGAGAAAATGTTCACGATTTTTCAGAAAAAATTGGGTTTTCGAGAAATTGTTGCGTTCTCAAAAACTGTTTGGAGTTTTAAACACAATTCATGTTTGTAAAATGTGTTCACAATTTTTATTTATTTTAGAGAAATTGTGTTCTTTAAAATCGTATTTTTTGATTTTTCTCGGAATTTTGAGAAAATGTTTGGATATTTAAACAGAGCCACCGAGCCACAGCTCTCACTAGGGAGACGTGCTGCCTCCGCATGCCGTCGATCCAGGGGGCGTTGAGCTGAATTGCTGAACGGCCAATCAATCAGGCCTGCGGATCACGCGGCCCGCCCCCTTTCCCGCCGTTCTTCACTCGGACGAAACGCGGGACCGAGAGGAGAGCCTCGGGATACCACAGGCCAGTGCGGCATTGCTTGCGGCTCCCACTCCGCCAGCTTCGAATGGCGTTTTCTATAGCGCGTAATGTGGAGGAAGAACGAAGTGGTCGGTGCAGTTTGCACGTGAAATAGTTCGTCACAAGTCAAGTCTATGCCCCTCTCTCCCTGCCGACCTCGCAGCTCGACCGCCGTGCCCATGCTTCACGGGCAGACCACATGCGGACGGAGCGCGTGCATATATAGTGGGACAACGGATACGCAACTTGGCAGTTGACACGCAGCTCAGCTAGCTCCTGTTAGTACATTTGTCAACGTCTCACGGGTTCACCCAAACGTCGAAGAACTCCCCAAGCCGTCGAGGGACCGAACGCAGAGCTTGCCAAGCAACATGACGGTAAGTAAGCCAATCTCCCCTCTCACGAATGGTTTGGGATCTAGGGAAAGTATTACTGGTTTATCATTTGGCCATTTTGTGTCTGATGATGCTGCCTTGGTCCATCACCTGCCAGATCGTGGAGATGTGCGTGCATATGTGCTGCGCCGGGTGCGAGAAGAAGATAAGGAAGGCAGTCGAGAGGTTAGAAGGTACGTACCCACTAGCTTTCTATCTGAGATCATGAATAGATATGTGCTGAACGCATTCAGATGACAGTGATCTGATCTGGCCCGGTTTACAGGAGTGGACGCGGTGGAGATCGACATGGAGATGCAGAAGGTGACGGTGAACGGGGACGTGGACCAGAAGAAGGTGCTCAAGACGGTGAGGAGGACGGGAAAGCGCGCGGTGCTGTGGCCGACCCCGTTCATCGCCGGCGCGGGCGCCGGCGGCGCCGTCAACCTCCTCGCGCAGCAGCACCAGTACCACCCGGGTGGGCCCCAGATGTACGCGACCCACGCCTCCGGGTCCACATCCTCGTACAACTACTACAAGCACGGCTACGACGACTCGCGCCTCTACGGCGCCAACTCCGCCGTCGTCGGCGGCACCAGGGCCACCGATTACTTCAGCGACGAGAACCCCGGAGGCTGCTCCGTAATGTGATCCACGCCATCGTCATATGGATGGGTTTTACTTATGATTATATCCTCTTGTTTCTGTCTCTGTAAATTAAGTACACTTTGCTGAAAAAAATCGCCAACAGATGCAACGATCGCTCTCAAATAATCTTGAATTTAGGACATACTGAGTAGCCATCTGAGTGGCACCGTACGTCCGAACGGAACAATATGCTGTTGTTCCTGTGGCGTGCCACTATACAAAGCAACTTCATCGCGGATTGGTGGTACAAAAATGTAATATTCTTTGCTCCCATAGTTTATTCCCTGTCCAATAACCACACGGTGAGCATATCATCCAACTCACCATCCATCCATACCGTTGCCAAGAATGCACTAGCTCAGCAGGTTAGGGCATCTCCAACGCCGACCCTCAAATCGTCTTTATACATCTGGATGATGTTATGCCATCCAACAAGGGTCTGTATCTGTCCGCAGGGTGGTCCGAACGCACTTTCTCCCGGAAATCGCAGACAAACGTGGGGCTTTGCAGCGTCCGAACCATTGTCACACCCGCGTTTGACAGCCCTGACCCACCCAAATCGCCTCCCTCGCCCGAAACAGTCAACACCGTTCCATACCGTCAGTGGTGCATTCATACCTGGCCAGAGCGGACGCGACCTCTCACTGGCGCCAACACTGAAGCGACACGCCGGCCGTGAGAGTGCCGCTTCCAGGTGCATGTGACTGCTCCGTGTTCAAAAGACACCACGACCGTCCGTCCGTCTGTCTGCCGTCCACATTAACGACACACGGTTGTTGAGGAACCTACTTCAGCGTCACCCATCCGTCCCTCTGCCGCCCACCATTACCATTCACCCGCTATATAAACTGCAGGCCCGGCCATAGCCACGTCCATCCACCTCCGGTCCTTTTCTCCTCTTCCACACCAGTCCCGCCATGGCCTCTTCGCGCTCCAAAGCTCTCTGGGACGGATTGTCGCCGTAGCAGAAGAAGGACATGGCTACCATTGCTGCCGACCGGCAGGCAGATGGAGGCCGATGACGCCCCAATGGAGGACGAGCCGGTGCCACCCTCGGCGGTGCATTGCACCATGCCCGTCGGCGCAGACCAGCAGGCGAAGGAGCAGCTCAACACCGGCAGGGAGATCACACCGAACACAGACGTGGCGGATCAAGCGGCGCTGCTCGAGTCCTACCGCTCCACCCACCAGATCCACCTCAACACATGGCGGTACCACAACGTCATGTAGAATTGGAGGCCGCCTACAAGGAGTTCGACGAGGCGGAGGATGAAGTGTGGGTAAGACCAACGACGACGAGGAGGGCATCGCTGGCTCCGCTCTGGCCGCGCCCCGCCACCACGACCACGAAGCCGGCACGTCCGCGGGCGCCGCCAGCACCGAGGAAGAGTAGTGCGTGGCAGGTCGCCGTCGCTCGTGTCCCAAGAAGGCCACCGCTTCTCCCCTCCTGTTGAAGCCAAGCTTGGTGGGATGAACATCGTCGGTCGATTAGCCAATTGGCGACGACCCGCCAGCACCGAGGAAGAGTAGTGCGTGGCAGGTCGCCGTCGCTCGTGTCCCAAGAAGGCCACCGCTTCTCCCCTATTGTTGAAGCCAAGCTTGGTGGGATGAACATCGTCGGTCGATTAGCCGATTGACGACGACGTGGAGGCGAACAACTTCACTTCCCCGGGCTCCTTAGGCGGAGCTGTAGAGAGGCAAGGCGAAACTGGAGAAAGCAAAGCTTTAGGTCTTGGGGCTCATGGACGGGCACGGGGAACGGGCACTGGCGATCATTTAGATTAAGTATTATACCTCTAGAGTTGGACAAGCACCACTTTTAGTTGAAGTATGTCCGAAATGTAATGAATTTCGACATGTTTATATTAAATTTGCCGTGTTGCATGATTCTCTTCCGGTTTGTATGGAAATATGACCATGTTTGCACGATTTTCGTCTGGTTTGTTTGGATAGTAGTTATGCGAGCAACGTTGGATGGCCGCCTCCTGCGTCCGTGTCCGCGGACTCCCCCCTCCCCCCAGCGTCCATGGACAAATCCGGAAGGAAATTTGCGGGTTGCTGTTGGAGATGTCCTTAGGCTTTTTTACGATGAAACTAGTCCATTCGAATTCAAGTTCCATACTATACTTATCATTCGTATATCATATGAACAACGCTCCACACTGTGGCACGAAGCACTCAACCCTGACAAATTTTACTGCTAAAGTTGTCATCCAGAAAGAAAAAACAAACCCTAAAAAAATTGAAACTTGCCATCCGAAAAGAAGTTGCCATCTTTGCGTCACTAAACTTGCCATTAAAAACTTTGAGAGTTGATATGTGTTCGTGACACACGTGTAGCTTATCAGGGTCCTTGTCATTTTTATTCTTTGGGTTTATGTAAGATTTTAGTTTTTTTGGTGATGGTCCTTAAATCTCAACATTTATTGGTTGGGTATCTCGGAGGTGCTCATATGATATAGGTTTTCTAAATCTTCGGTACCTATTTTTTTTCATCGCGTTAGCCAATTTCTACTTTGCATGAGGCCAAAGGTGGGGACGACATAAGGAGCGGCAACGACGAGCATTAGCTACACCGAGGTGAACTAGGACCTCACCGGAGCTAGGGATGAGACTACGAGCGGCAACGAGATGCGGTGTCCCAAGTGGAGGAGAGGAAGAAACTTAACCGATGGTCAAAGGGGTTCCTGCAGATCAGAAGGTTTTAGAACGATAGATAGGACGGCGGCCGATACGTCTCCAACGTATCTATAATTTTTTATTGTTCCATGCTATTATAGCATCAATATTGAATGTTTATTATGCGATTATATATCATTTTTTGGGACTAACCTATTAACCTAGTGCTAGTTGTTTTTTTTGCATGTTTTTGGCTTTTCAGAAATCAATATAAAAAGAGTCCGAACGAAGAAAAAACTTTGGATTAATTCTTTCTGGACCAGAAGGGACACTAAAAGCTTCGGGAGAAGATCTGAAGAGCCACGAGGAGGTGACAAGCCTGCTAGGTGCGTCCCAGGGGAAGGGATGCCCCCCAGGCTTGTGGGCCCCTCGTTGCACCTCTTGACCTAATCTTAGCTATATAAATACCCAAATATTCCCCCAACATCAGAGAGCCACCCGAAATATTTTTTCTGCTGCCGCAAGTTTTTGTTCTCACGAGATCCCATCTAGAGGCTTTCCCGGGCACTCTGTCGGAGGGGGGATTGATCACGGAGGAACTCTACATCAACCTTGTTGCCCTACCGATGATGTGTGAGTAGTTTACCAGAGACCTACGGGTCCGTAGCTAGTAGCTAAATGGCTTCTTCTCTCTCTTTGATCTTCAGTACAATGTTCTCCTGATGTTCTTAGAGATCTATTCGATGTAATCACCTTTTTCGGTGTGTTTATTAGGATCCAATGAATTGTGAGTTTATGATCAGATTATCTATGAATATTATTCGAGTCTTCTCTGAACTCTTTCATGCATGATTATTATAGCTTTGTATTTCTCTCTGATCTACTGATTCAGTTTGGCCAACTAGATTAATTTTTCTTGCAATGGGAGACGTGCTTTTGTGATGGCACTACTGCAGGATGCTGCCAACGCGACACTACGATCAGAGACCCTTCGACGAAACTGTGTGCGATGCAATAATCACAAACGGTGGTGTAAAAAACCCGTCAAAAAAGGTGTAAAACGTTTGCGATGGCGGGCACATCAAACATGGTTCAGATTTTACTTGCGTGTGCGATGCTGGGCATAGGGTTGATCCAGCAGAACTGTTTGCGATGAGGAAGAAGAACAGAAACAGGCAGCCATATCAATGTGTGTGCGATATACGGCATACAGTTTGCTCCGACGAACTGTGTGCTATTAGGGAATGCAACAGAAACGGTCAGCCAGATGAAGGTGTGTGTGATATACAGCATACGGTTCACTCGGACAAACTATTTTTGATTAGGTAAGAGAACGAAAACGGTTCATCTTAACAAGATGTGTGCGATATGCAACATTTGCGATCAACCAAAAGAACCCAAACAATTCGTATAAGCCAGATGTGTGTGATACGCAGCAAACAGCCCACTCGGATGAATTGTTTGTGATGAGAAATTATAACACAGACGGTTACTATAGTAAGTTCGTGTGTGATTTTGTTCGTACAAAAAACTTTGAAAAATGCAAACTAGTTGCTTGCGGTGGCTAGGAGTATCGCACATGATGCGTTTGCGAGTACTCGTGTGCGATGATTAGTAAATTACACATATGTTTCTTTATGTTAACATGTGTGTGAATTTGCAATGTGGACAGTTAATATGAAACCACACTTGCCCAATTTGTGCTCACACTGTGGACACATGAGTGAACACCCATGAATCAGCTAGAACAAAAATGATTCCACGGCGATTTCCGCCGGTTGATTAACAACGATGGACGTACTGCGATAAGAGATGAGTGAATGTTTTGCTAAGTTGATTACCTTCTCCATGAGAAAAATCCCCGGGCCAATCCCGGAGAAAACCCTAGTCGACCAGAGTCTAGAATGTCGGTGCAGATAGGCGGTGGAAAGTGGTAGGGGCGAAATCCCATGCCATTTGGAGCGAGACCTCCGCCCGCCGACAACAGCGCCGTCGAGCTCAGGGTGGCCGCCGTGATAGAAGTTGATGAGGTGCAGAGTTGCGGAGGAGTCCGCGGCGAGTAGGTGGGGACGAAGGGGGTGAGGGTTTTCTTTTTCCTTTTGCATGTGTGAGCGAACACACATGGTTCACAGAGGCGACGCAGATGAATCGTGTTTGATAGTAAATCACCGAGATTGAATGGGAATCCAAATTCCCTTTGTCCTTTGTCCATGAGTTTTTTTCTACGATGAATATAAACCTTGCTAATCAGTATGTTCAAATTTGACACTTTTCCGGATTCATTTACAATATTTAGGGCATTATGTGCATTTTCTAGGCATTAATGCACATAATTAAAATTCAAACAATCGGAAAACATGCACGAGAACGGTGTGGAAAACCATGGTCGTGCTATTTAGTAATTTCTCATGCCTTTATAATGAATGGACAGATATTTCAAGGAAATGTGTGGCCTCACCATGCCCTAGTAAAAAATTGAGAATGTTTGTCTTATGTCGTCATGCATGCCATTCATAAATCAAACCATCACCTAGGAAATTTCATGGTTTCGAGGGGAATCAGCAAGATTGAAGGGGTCGGGAATCTAAATTTCCTTCCTAACTTGTCATTCAGTTTTTTCTACAATCAACATACCCCCTCGAATGCAACGTGCTCAAATTTAGCATTTTTCCAGGCTCATTTACCATATTAGGGGATTGTGTTTATTTTCTAGGCATTAGTACACATATTTCAAATTCAAACAATCGGTGCATGAAAAGGTGCACACGAACGGTCTGAAAAAATCATACTCGTGGTATTTAGTAAATTCTCAATCCTTTTACAGGGAACAGGCAGAGATTTCAAGGGAATGTGTGGCAATAGTCAACCAAAACACATCATTTTCTAGGTTAGCAACTATAGAAAAATGAAATGCGTGCTTGAAAAACATGACGCCTGGCATGGTGCCATCATGGTATGGCCTCACCGTGCCCTGGTTAAAAGCTGAGAAGGTTTGATTAATGTCGTCATGCACACCCTTCACAAATCGAACCATCACCGAGGAAGTTCCATGCTTTCGAGAGGGAAATCACCAAGATTGAAGGGGAATCCAAATTTCCGTCCTAGTTTGTCATTTCGTTTCTTCCAACGATCAACATACTGCCTCAGATGCAACGTGTTCAAATTTGACATTTTTCCGGGCTCATTTACCATATTTAGGGGATTATTTGCATTTTTAAGGCATTAATGCACATAATTCAAATTCGAACAGTCGGTGCATGAAAAAGGGCACAAGAACGGTCTGGAAAACCATTCTCGTGCTATTTTGTACATTCTCATGCCTTTTACAAGGAATGGGAAGATATTTCAAGGAAATGTGTATCAATAGTCAACCATAAATGCGTCATTTACTGTGTTAACAACTATACAAAAATGAAATAAATGCTTGAAAAACATGACGCCTAGCATGGTGCCATGGTATAGCCTCACCATGCCCTGGTAAAAATTTGAGAATGTTTTCCTTATGTCGTCATGCACGCCTTTCATAAATCGAACCATCACCGAGGAAGTTTCATGGTTTCGAGAGGGAAATCACCAAGATTCAAGGGAGATCCAAATTTCCTTTGTCCTTTGTCCATGAGTTTTTTTCTACGATGAACATACACCCTGCAAATCACCACGTTCAAAATTGACAGTTTTCCGGGTTCATTTACCATATTTAGGGGACTATGTGCATTTTCTAGGCATTAATGCACATAATTCAAGTTCAAACAATCGATGCATGAAAGGGTGCACAAGAGCAGTCTGGAAAACAATGCTCATGCCAATTAATAAATTCTCATGCCTTTTACAAGGAATGGACAGATATTTCGATGAAATGTGTGGTAGTAGTCAACCACAAACGTTTGTATATTGGGTTTTCAACTATATAAAAAATGAAATAAATGATTGAAAAACATGACGCCTGGCATGGTGCCATGGTATGACCTCACCATGCCTTGGTGAAAATTTGAGAAGGTTTGGCTTATGTCGTCATGCACGCCCTTCATAAATCGAACCATGGCTAGGGAAGTTCCATGCTTTCGAGAGGGAAATCACCAAAATTGAAGGGGGGGTCCAAATTTCCTTTGTTCTTTGCCCTGGATTTTTTTCGACAAAGAACATACACCCTGCAACTCATCATGTTCAAATTTGGCATTTTTCTGGGCTCATTTATCATATTTAAGGGATTATGTGCATTTTCTATGCATTTGGCGCATATAAATTCAATCCAGCTACAGTTGCATGGATGTGATGTGAGGGACGTGGATTGCCGTACGATCGCGGCGCATACTATGGTGCACACGTGATCCGTGTGGCTGGGGTTCCGGCCAATCATAACGCAACACACAATAGCCTCAGTGCACGCTGTTTCCGGAAGCGACCGAGATGAACCGTGTGCGATAATGAACGAGCAAAATTGTAAAGGAAGCCAAATTTCCTTTGTCGTTTGTCGTTGAGTTCTTAAAAACCACCGCACTGTACGGCTGCCCGGCCCCTCCATCCCAGAGCACTCTCCAAGCGTCGTTCATGGCACCGCAGCGCACAGTAACTGGTAAGGAAGCGATGACATCCCATCGCGCCGCGTTCCACTACAGAAAAAATACACTTCTGTGATGATACGTGTTTGTCACAGTAGGTCACGATTTTTGTCATGCATGTACATCCATGACAAATTTATGACAGAATCAAGATAGTCATACCTGTGCTGTCGTAGAAGTGTTCCATGACATTACCAAAATTATCATCATGGAAGTGTCCACTTCTATGACGATAAATCGTGCGTCACAGAAGTGCTTTCGTCAAGGGTGACTGACACGTGGCATCCACCATAACGGAACAACGTTAAGCTATCGGGTCGGGTTTTGGATCCGATAACCCGTTAACAGCCCTGACCAATGGGGATTTTCCATGTGTAAAATCATCACTGGCTGGAGGAAACACGTGTCGGCTCGCCGTTTGGACAGATTTCATCCGTTCATTGGACCGAAGTCGCCTATGATACGACGACACGTGGCACAGCCCAACAAAGGCCCATTCCTGTGAAAAGGCCGGCCCATTTGACTTTGTCAAAAGGTGGCGGCCCGGCCCACGAAAAGCCTGTTAACGGCATGTTCGCATATAGCCCATTTACAGTCCGCTAACCCAGGGCCTGTTACGCCCTATCCGAGTTAGGCCCAATAGCGTCATATGGGCCGTCCAATATGATTCATCCCGTTTTAACTTCCGGCCCATGTGTGGCCCATGACTTCTTTCGGCCCATATGAGGACCTTTGTAACTCTTGGCCCATTAACGACACGTGGTGAAACTGGCCCGTAATGAATAGTGTATCACTTTATACCCATTAATGGCCCGTTATTACATTGGGCCATTTCTAGCCCAAGTTATCTTTCAGCCTTCTCAGGGCCCATTGATTCTTGGGCTCATTTGCAGCATTCAGTTACATATGGCCCGTTACTGTCATTTTCTGCTTGTCGGCCAAATTCAGCCCGTCGTTACAGTCAGCCCGTTTGCGGACCGTTAATACGTTGGGCCGTTTTCATGTCAAAAAAACCCATTGGGCTGTTTTCATAGAGTTATCAAATACGGCCTATTAACGGCCCATTATGGTCCATGAATAGTACGACCCATGATTGGCGAAATGATGATACGCCCCGTAGAAGGCCTGTGGATCCTACGGCCCATATGAGGCCCATGGATAGTATGGCCCGTAGAAGGCCCATGGATCGTACGGCCCGTAGAAGGCCCATGGACCCAACGGCCCGTAGAAGGCCCATGGACCCTAAGGCCCGTATAGAAGGCCGATGGATCCTATGGCCCATATAGAAGGCCAATGGTCCTACGGCCGGACGAAGGCCCATGGATCATACGGCCTGCAGGAGGCCCATGGTTACAACAGTCCGTGTGTTGCCATGATTATTTTGGCCTAGTTACCAAAAATAGGCTATTTTGGCCACTAGAAAAACACAGAAAAAGAACTGCAGTGACTACAAGCAAACAACTAAACAAGACAATAAGGAAATAAATAAGCAAGCAATTAAGGCTAGCCTATTACCGCTATTACACATATTACATCCACTGGGCATCAAAGTTCGCCACTAGTGCAAATATAGGGAACAAAGCAGCATATTACATACACTGGCCGTCAAAATTGGCCACCAGTGCAAATAAACGCGGCAGCAAAACAAGAGCATAACTGAAACAACTTCAAAAGAGCTCAAGAAATGTTATCCTGGGTATCCACCATGCTGGCAATAAGCTTAGCAAGCTGATTAGCTTTGTCCTGTTTGGCGCTAAAATCCTCCAACGCTTGCTGTTGCACCAGAAAGTATGCATCTGAATGCTCTAGGGACTTCCGCAGTCCTTCCGCTTCTTGTTGCAACACAGCTGATCGATGTCTTTCAGCTTGTAGTTGAGACTCAAGAAACCGAACTGATTCAGACAGTGAGTTTGAATAGCTTGTGCAAGCGGTAGTGGCCAGTAACTCAAACACTAAACCAAGACATGACTTTGGGGTTGTCTCGCTGTCTTCAAGATAGTCTTTCTTAGCTGTTTTATCAGCTTTGTTGGAGACCAACAAGGATGTGTCACTATCCTGAACCTTATCTGCATTACTTCCTTTACCATTGCTTAATAGGGCACTCTTCCCCAATATTCTGTCAGCATTCTAAAAGAAGAAACAAGCAGACACATAACAAGTTTAGCATGTACTAGTATATCAAATTCATTTTGGTGAACCAGTTCATTAGTAAGGTGGATAGGATTAAGCTACCAAGTCTTCTATTGCCAAGTACTAGTACATAATAAAAGCATCAAACAAACATATATCTATGTCCTATGGTCACTGCATTGTCTTACCAAATCAAAATAGAGACACGGTTCAAATCATATCAGTTCAAGACAAAGCAACAGTGAAAGAATACAAAGCGTGGGAAACTACACGGCACAACAAGATTTCAGATGGGTACCACGGGTCTACATGTACAACAACACTATTGGCTTTGTTGTGATGCTAGTAATGTGCATGATATCAAAGTCAACTGTATACACAATTGAAATTGAAATCAACAGAGCTATTGATAAGAGCAAACCTGTTAAAGAAACATGCGTGAACATACCTGCTGTGCCATTGGAGTTTCGATTGGATCCTTCAATTTAAAAATAAGTTTGTATGAGTAAATACAGTGATACAAGAGCAAAGCAATCATAGTTAAAAAAAGGCGCGCCTAAGCGAGCGCTTAAGCGCCTAGGCTCCAGGCGTTGGCAAAGCGCATTGCGCATAACTACACATAATTTGTGCATAACTACGCATAAGCATGCACTTTGGTCAGTAAAGCGCAAGGCGGTGGCAAAACGCACAATTAACGCCTAGCGCTTTTTTGAGCTATGATAGCAATGGAATCTTAAATTAGAACAGTTGTTCTTCAGGTTTAGGCACTTGTTCTACATGAACAGAGTACAGTAAGATGCAAGAATAAAATACTTAAAAATAGAAAATGAGCTCATAGACCTTACCACATTCTTGGTTCGGGACCAGTACAGAACAAGGCGCTCCCAGTCATCGTCCAGTGAATGTGTCTTAGGAGAACGTAAGGGAATTTGATGAGTTTCTTTGCCGGTGAAGTACATTTTCTTCAGGTAATTCCAATACTGCCACCAAGCATTCTTGAAGATAGCAGAGGTATTAGCACGGGTTACCTCATCCTGAGTTTCCAAATCGGTCCTTCTCTATAGAGAAAAATGGGAAAATTTGCTGTATTATAACCATCATGGAGGTAGGATGTATGGGACGAAGCAAAGTAATTGCCATGAATAACATTAATTACACATAATTCCTGGACAAACACCTACAACTCGCATTTTCCTTCATCTTCAGTATAATATTTCCAAGATAGGAAGATATGCACATACGATTTAACAACATCAAATGCGATAGATGCTAAACTACGACTGGCTGGTTGTGCTTCCTCCACAGGAATAGGCGTACTAACTGGTGGAGTTGGGGTTCGCCGTGATAGTACTGGCCCTTTGGGCACTGGAGCTGCCTTACTAACTGCTCTTGTTTGGGAGCTCTGTGGTGGAGATGGTGCTGTGTCAACAGGAACTGGGTTACTATCGGCTGGGGTTGGGGTTAGATTGGGTGAAGCCGGTTCTCTATCCATCGCAGTAGGGGTACAATCTGCGAGAGTTTGGGTTATGTGTGGTAGGTCTGGTTCTTGTGCATGTATAACCGGGGTGCTATCTCCACCAAGAGGTACACTGTTTTATTTGAAGACCGTGTTTTTATTCCGCTAGATACTGGCATCACCCGCTCCAATTCAAATGGCTGATAAACAGGAAACATAGTTGAATGTACAAACATTGTATGAAAGACAGATGCAATAGATAGTGTGGAAAAAAGAGGACATGAAATAGTTGACATGTATATTGTTTAACTAAAACCGATAGCATGACATAATTTCACATATATGATGTCTATCTAAATTGGATAGCATAGCATAACATAATTCAAAGATATGATGAATAAGTAAACAGGATCGCATGACATAATTCACCTACATGTTATCTAAGTAATCAGGATCACATCATTTAATTCACATATGTGATTTATATGCTAAACAGAGGGCATTCGATATGATGTCTGAACTAAGAACATGGTGTTGAATATTGTGTATATGATGTCTAAACTATGCAATGCAAGACACCGTATGCATGATATGAGCAGTATAACCGTGCCAAGTTAGAGCATACACTTCAGTGGGGGAATAGGACTGGTCATCTGTCTCTGAATCCATCTCTGAGAAGCTATCGGGACCCAACAAGAGATCTGCTTCGACAGGTAGCACTGTCTGCTCTGAAGGCCTTGTTTTCACTCCATATTTTTCCATCTCCCATCCAAATTGCTGATTCACAGGAAGAGTAGTTTAATGTACAAACATTGTCGACAAATGGAAATGTAATGAAGAAAAGGATGGGCAAGATATCATTCAAATATATGATGTCTGGTTAAACAGGATGGCATTGCACATTTCACATATATTATGGCTAGCTAAAAGACATGAGACTACATAATTCCCATATATGATATAGAAACTAAACAGGTGGCATTACAGAACATGTCTAAACTAAGCAGATGACATATATGATGTCAAAACTAGGCACTGCAAGGCAACATATGCATGATATGACTAACATCATCATGCAGCACCTTGGGGGGGTAAATAGAAGTGGTCAGCGGCGTGTGAATCCGCCTCAGAACAGATATCTTCCTCTGGATTACAATCTGGAGAGGGGTGGGGAGGGTTTGCCATTGAACCCACAATGGAGCGATGTCTGCATGACATTGTATTGCCGCGCAAAATTCTTCTCTTTTTCTCTACATGTTCAGCATGACTGTGTACAATATCTGGCATGCATACGAAAAAAATATGGTGAGATTATGTAAGGAGAGCATGCAGAAATTTAGAGTGTTGGTAAAAACCAGTGGATCGACGTTTTTTCGTTGAACCAAAATAGCCCTAATGGATCGACGTGAATGTGTAGTAATAAGTGATGCAACAAGTGTACAACCTCTTTGCCGTAGCCATGTCAACCTCAGCATCATTGGGTTGGTCGCTGAAGCAGTTGAGGCAGAGATGGCTGTCGGAGGTGTGGAGGAAGATCTGAGGAATCTGTAGACGGCGTCCAGGGCACTGCTCTGTTGTGATGGATCGTTCTGTCGTTGGAGCAGCTCCGATGAGCCGTAAGACGTCAAGGCTGAAGCAGCACAAGACAGACATCGTCAATCTCAAGTGGGATTCTAATAGCATCTCCAATAGATGATGTAAAATGGATGCAAAATTAACATCACCAAAAACCACCTGACTACAACAGATAAGGTAAATACTGTTGACTCTGAACTTAACTGTCGAAACTGAAATTTACTGTGGAATCTGAATGCTACTGTCGAAACTGAACGCAATGGTAGCAGAGAGGCACTTGACATGTAGTTTAGGGAGGGCCTGCAGTTCATCTTCAACCTGCACCCCCCTGAGCCGCCTGCCACCACCGGCCGAACCGCCGGCCCCAACGCCACCTCGCCGCCCCGAAACAACTCGCCACCGCCGCCCCGGCCAGCCCTCTAGCCCCCCCCGCCCCCACCCTGAACCCTAAGATAGATAGTGGGGTACCTCTCCGGCGAGCCCCCGTCCCCGCTACGGGTGGTTCTTCCTTAACTTCGGCGAGCCCCCCCCCAACCCCTGAAAATTGACTGACCCAAAAGTCGATTCAGTCGACTGAAGTGTGGCTTAATCGGAGTAGAGCAGTAGCACGAGCGAGGGGGAGAGCAGCAGCAGCAGCTAGGCGAGCGAGCGATCGAGCGAGAGCCGGAGCAGCAGCAGCAGTGCGAGCAAGAGCTGGAGCAGCAGCAGCAGATCCGGCTGGTATGGACGCTGCCGCAGAAGGGGCCTCGCACTGGGGAGAGCCGCCGTGGAGATGTCGCCCGCGAAGCCGGCTTCAAGGTAGCCGCTCCATGGGGGTGCGAGATGGAGCACCGTCGGCACCGGGAGGTCGAGTTAAGGAGAAGGTGCGATGCGATGAGTGTACAACCTCTTTGGTGGCGCTGAGTAGGCCTTGGCTTCGTTCGAGGAGTCGGTGAGGATGTTGCGGTTCCGGTGGAGCAGGTTAAGGCGGTGCTGTGGGGATGGAGCAACCGTGATAGACGAGGCGATTGTCGGAGCAGCTCCTTGGAGGTGGAGGACGGGGCGGCTGAACCGGCAGGACAACGAGATGGACGACGGATCCTCATTCGGGGAGGTGGACAAGGGACATCGAGCTATTGCGGTGGACGACGTCGTCGGGGAAGAGGCTCTGGCTGGGCAGCGGTGACGTGGCGGACGGAGGAGGTTGGGGTTTCGTGGCTGGAGCAGAGAGGTTATGGCGTCCTGGGATTTCGAATGGCGAAAAGGGGGCGATGGGAGGGGGTGAAGCATGACTTAGGGACGCGCTTGTCCAAAATGTAGGGTGTGTTACAAAAGTACCCCCCATTGATTTGAACTAGCGGCCCTTCCGGCTCAGGGTTAGAAGGGGGATTTCGCGTGTCGGGATTTGGCAGCTGGAGGGAGTTTTCGCGCACGTTGTAATTTCGGGATAGCGAGGCACAGGTTGTGAAGGCGCCAGTTTTGGGAGCACGATATCTGGATTTTCGGGATATAACAAGACGTGGGTTGAATTTTAGGGACAAGCCTAACGTGTAGTAATATTGTACTTGTACGTACCAAATCAATTCGCACTTCCCTCAACCAAAAAGAAAATGAAAAAAATAAAACTATTCATACCACACAAAGATAGAGTCTTGCCCCGTTTTACTATACAAATGCTATTCAAAGCTACTCCCTCCTTCCATCTATATAGGGCCTAATGCGTTTTTTGATGCTAACTTTGACCAAATATTAGAGCAATGATATATGACATGCAACTTACACAAAGCACACCGTTAACTTCGTCTGTGAAAGGTTCTTTCAATGATATAATTTTCACATTGTGCATGTCATGTACTATTAATCTTGTCAATAGTCAAAGGCAGTCTTAATAATCTCATTACGCCCTATATAGATGGAAGGAGGGAGTATGAATCCATGTTATGTCCGATTAATTTTTTTCGCTTGTTGTATAATGCATGTAACCTACTCATACCAACATTTTAGTGCATTCCAAATGTCTACACTACCACTGCAATTCGAACTAAATTTGAATTTGTTTCTCTATTTCAATAAGAATCTACAATCATGATTGTTGCCAACTTCAACCATCATAGTTTCCTTGCTATCCGCCAGATATAAATCGGACGGCCTATAATGCAGGATGGCAGGCACACCATCATCAACAACTCCATTTTTTTATAAGAGTAGAGATAAAATATATTAAATGTAGTATAACATGTTCATAAACACACCATGTGTATCACCGTTATATATATTCACACAAGCGTCGATTTAAAACACTATGATAAATTCTTCAAATATCCGAATTCGCTTTTTATAATGAAGTATATATGATCTCTATTCGTCTTTTACACCCACACAACCCTCTTATCTTTGTACCTAGCGCTAACTTTCTCTTGTGCATGGACACGCCCGCATCCCTCTCACCCTCCCTAAGCATTCTCTAGCTCAATCGCGCAAATTCGTCTTTTCACTTTAGGTCGTTCACCCACGGTGTGTGTAGGCCCCCCAGCTCCTTCTTTACGACACACATCGATCCATATGCCTCTCTAGCCAGGTGTGCCTAGCAAAAACACAAGCTTCCCCTCTTCTCTTGTCACCGTCCATGCCTCACTCCCACCACTCTTTTCATCGTTCTCGTACTCGCACACTCCTCCCCGCTCGATATAGTATGCCTCTCGTACCACCTCCTACATGCATCCCTCTCTCTCTATCATTCTCCTCGTGCCTCATTTGCTTCTAACACACACATGCATGTATACCGATCGATCTCCCAACATATATCTAGATCGACTTTAACTACCCCCCCATCGATCGACGTACCTCACAAGTTATGTCTCTCCTTTCTCTAACAAAGGGCGATTGATCTTCCTATGTAGTTATGTCTGCTTACCACAGCCACATCATCCCCCCTCATCATTCGTGCATGCCTCCTGACCCGTCTCTCACACGCACGTGCACAGACAACAAGCAGCCATCTCCTCTTTTATTGATATTGCGGGCGTGCCCTCCATTTGTCTAGCAAGCCTATCCCACCATTTGTTAGAAGCAACTCCACTACCACCCCCTCCAACACTCTAGCTCCGTCTCTCTTCCAACCTTATTCCTCTCCTGCACATATGCATGGATGCCGATCGATCTCCCTTAATACATGAGGCAGATCGATCTCCTTAATACATGAGGTAGGCCTCTCTCCTCCTCCACACATATACCAGCCATTGTACCTCTATAGTTAATTGGGCCTCCCTCTTCCCCCACCACACACCGATAGTCGAGCGCTGCAGGTAGGTATCCATGCCACAAAGACAAACTACACATGTCCCCTCTCACGTTCCAGTAGGCCAGCCACTCTATATCTTTGACGTGGGCACACACAAATTCGATGGCACTCTTTATCGATCGTGCGCGCGCACACACACATCATCCCTCTTTTCGATTCTATGGACACCTCAAGCCGATGATACCTCCACTCTCTTCTCGTGGATCGCCCCCTCTATATATATGTTTTATCCAGGACTCTATTTCACACACATTACATATGTTACATTTTTTATTGACCCCCCCCAAAAAAACCTCTCAAGAATCCACACACTATATCTCTCTAGGTTTGTATCTCTCTCACACAACCCCACGTAGGTGGTGTACATATACAAGAAGAGAATAGGTGCACCGTGCACATACTCACGCTTCGTGCCTAGCCACACCCGCGCGGGTACACAGTGGAGCTCATTTCTTTACGAAATGGCAGCCCACGTGCTAATTTGAATGCCTGTAGCGGTTGTTTACCTAGGGAGGTCGTGTACCACGCCTGCATGAAACAAAGTTCGACTTGACGCGTTGCCGCGTTATTTTTAAATAAACTTATAGCGCTCAGTGGCACATACACAGAATATAAAATGATTTTTATGGAGAAAAAGGTAGTCCGCTCACTATATACAACGGAGCCTTGCGTGCCTGGTTTGTCGCTCTTCAGAGTATCTCACACAAGGCTGCGGTGGCCTCTCTCTCTCTCACCGTTGGTCACTGATCCGGCCGCATCCTGTCCGCCGGGGGAAAGGGAGTGCGGTGACCTCTCTCTCTCTCACCATTGGTCACTGATCCGGGTGCATCCCGTCCGCCCGGGGAAAGGGAGGAAGTGCATCGTTTCTCTGTTCGACGGCGCCGAGGCAGCACGTACCGATCTGCGGTACACGCCGTTCTCTTTGACCAAGCTCCGGCGCGGCAGGGCCTACGCCACCTGCTCGCAGATTCCGCCCGCCGCTGCTCACCTAGTTACATCCCGACGACCTCCAGGTATCCCCTCCGGCCTTGCTCCACTGCTCGTCTTCCCACGTCGCTGCATGTGGATCTTCCATAGTTCTTTGCCCAAAACGTAGCTCATCCAGCGTACTTTCCGTATTGCATTCTCGTCCTCACGCCGTTTTAGACAAACACAACCGCGTTGTTATCTTCCCTTAGGGCAAGGAATATGCTTCTTTTTTGTTGTCGCATGTGTCATCAACTGTTATTGGCTAGTAATTGTTTCCTTTCTACCTCATTTTTGCAAACAGGGCTGTCCATTTCACCTCGTTGCTATTGCGACCTTTTGGTGAACTGCACAAATCACTTTTTTCTTAAGAGTGTTTTGTGCAGTTGTACTAAAATGTCACATGGGCAACGTCTCTACATTTCAGCACGACTGCACAAAGGGAGATTGGTTTTGCTCTATCCTTCTCATCCAACTCCGAGCCTAATCTTCTCCAACTAGTTAGTCTTAAGAGAGACTGCAAAGGTGACCGGCTTCTATTTATGTGTTTATTGTTTCATCAGCAGTCCTCTATTATTGTAATCACACTTAATATCTTTGGAACAGGGACACTCAGCTCTATTTTAGTGGAACTGCACAAAATGATCGGAATGTTGCATGCTCCAGACAGCTACTTTTTCCCCAACATGCCTTGTTGATATATACAGAGCTGGGGGGACGTTGCTGCCAATGAAAGCATGGATCAATTTTATTTTAACACCTTCTCACAACTCTGTCTTCAGTTGTGATGTAATTATTAGCTCTGATCTGCTAATAATTGACATCCATTAGCAAGGAAGTTAGTTTTTTATTGTTTCCGAAAGAGCATCGATGGCAAGACACGCGAAACAAAAGCTGAAAGCTCACACCATTCTACAATTTCATGTCTCGCTGGAAAATTATTTGTATAGTACATCAATTATGTAAACAAATGATGGAAGCTTGATAGCATTGCCAGAAGCCTCTTCATCATCCGGGTCCATGTGCCATGCACAAAATTATACTCCTTCGTTCCTAAATATTTGTCTTTTACAAATTTCAAACGGGCATATTTTAGAGTGTAGATTCACTCATTTTGCTTCGTATGTGCACTCCCTCCATTCCTAAATATTCTATTCGTCTTTCTAGAGGTTTCAACAAGTGACTACATACGGAGCAAAATGAGTGCACTCTAAAATATGTATATACATCTGTATGTGCCAGTCCATTTGAAATCTCTAAAAAGACAAATATTTGAGTAGTCACTCGTTGAAATCTCTAGAAAGACAAATATACTTCGGAGTATATTTAAGAACCGAGGGGGTAGTGCATAACCGCATGGGAGACTCAGCCCGGTCGTTGCGCCGCATTAATAGTGAGTAATGAGCAGTCAAATCGTAAGCCCCACCTTTCCCACTGTAAGTTGCTCTGAAGAAGCAACCATCAATAGCTCTTCTTTGAATCCGCTCATACTACTCCATCCGTCACTGTTTATACATCGCGCTTCAGAAAAAAGAAAAAGATCTATGGGACCAAGGTGACTAGCGATCAGCCTGAAAAATAGCATTGGTAGTTATTGCACGACGTCTATTACTAGAGGGAATAATGCGTACACACATGCATGCAGTGCTTCCACCCCGGGTACACACATGCATGCACTTACTCCACTCCGTAGTAGTACAGAGTACATGGAGAGAAAATTGTGGACTTGATTATGGTTACCACGCCCTAATTAATTGAGCATTAAACCAAACGCGTCTAAAGTCTCTCTGGTGGTGGAAATGCATTCAGAGAAATGCATCATAATGAAGCGCGCCCTATAAACTGTGACTAAGGGAGGAGTAGTATGAAGGTGCAAAACCAAGTATGCGTATGGCCAGTCGGTCAACGCACCTCCTCTTGGCATATCACTGACATGTGGGACAAGAGTGTGAGCAAACCGATCTCAATTGATGGCAAAAAGCCAACCCGCCGTTCCTTGAGAGAGATGAGGAGCGAGAACACGCAGACGGGCTCGCATGGAGGCCAAGATATATTCGAGCATGGTTGGTTGATCGATATCATTCATTACATGTTGGGCTACCGTTTTCCGCCCTTCTTCGGAATAAATGTGTACTTTATCAGAGATAAAAAAAAGAGTACAGACGCTCCACCATGTGGTTCTAGTAGTAGTACTACTCATACTACTGCACTTGGCTCTTCGCCTCTTCGTGAAGTCGAACAATGATGGTACTTCGCATGTTGGGTACTACAGTGTATGCCTCTGACAATCTGACACCGAATGGACTGATGCATGTCCACCGAGGGTAGGTTGCATTAGTCAAAAGGCTTAAGCAAGCTTCACCTTGTCCTGCAAGCTTCACCTCGTTCTGCGAGTTGACGGGACACACCAAAAAGTGGTGCTAGTCCATACTCCCTCCTTTCCGGTTAATATGGCTTAATCTTTTTTGCGGGTAAATGAGAGAGCTTTATTCATATATAAGCATTCTTAGGACGATTAGCCAAGACACTGGTCACTAGGAAGCGAGGTACCCCACAAAAAAAGAAGTAGGAAGCGAGGTGTTTCATCAAGCCAGCTCTCGGTCACATTCAAAGTGCAGCAAGCACGGTTCGAACGAAGATGCGCCGCAAGGTTTGCTGACCTATTTACATGCTGAATAACAAAAAAAGAGGAAATATTACCGAGTGATACTATTTGTAACAGGATATGAGCTAGAATTAAGCGAGAATTGTGGCGAGTGTTCCATGCAATCAACTTCCATTATCACATGCGAGAACCCTCGAAGAGAACCAAATGTGTTGAAGATTGCTTTATCACATTTTAAAATTATAATAAGAGTGCAGATGCTCCTCCATCCGGTTCCTAGTACTAGTATAGTACGTACCTTTATAGACTATAGTAGTAGTACTAGTACTAGTAAACTTTGCGCTTGACTGTTCGCCTATTCGGGAAGCCGAATAATAGTAGCACTAGTATTATAGTGTATGCTTCTGGCAATCTGACACCAAATTAACTGTTGCACGTCCACCGCCTGAGCGAGGGAGAGCTTGCATTAGTCAAAAGTTTCTCCTTGTCCTGCGAGCCACCGCGCGCAAGCTTCTCCTGTCCTGCAACCTTCTCCTCATTCGGCAAGTTGATGGGACACAACAAAGGCCCTGTTTGGATCCATGTGTTAGAGTTAGTTTGGGTTAGTTTGTACTCAACTAACCCAAAAGTATCCAAACAGGAGGGTTAGTTTGGGTTAGAAGCATCTAACCCATCCAAAAAATCTAACACACCCAAGAGGTGCTTATTTGGGTTAGTTCTTCTCTGGAGCACTAAAAAAACACATTTTTTCTCTCGCTCTCACCGCAGCAATCCCTCGCCACTTCCTGGAAGCTTCTCGTCCTCTTTGTCCCTCCCTCTCACAACGCCCGTGAAGGCGCCTCGCCGTATTCGCGCTCCATCTAACCCTGTCATCTAAACACCTCTTTGGCTAGAGTTACTTCATGGTTAGTTCAGGGTTAGAATCTAACTCTAACCTCTAACTAAGTTAGAGTATCCAAACAAGGCCAAAGTAATGCTAGTGCCTCCTCTCCGGTTCATATGGCTTAATTTCAAACGAGATAAATACACTGTCTGTCACTGTATATTTGTAAAAATACGGTCAGTGGACTTCATAATACGCTCATTGCGCTCAATATATATATATTCCGGTGTTTATACGGTCACTAGCTCACCCTGACTGAGTATGTGTGTGCATGCACGTGTAGGTTGAGCACTTAGCGTGACCGTGTGTGTTCCGTCGTGTGCTCGGACATGCATGCATTAGGGCGTCGCGCGCGTTTTTGCGTCCATGTGTACGTGTGACTATTGCATACACGTAGGGGGAGTACGTGTAGGGGCCACTAAGGAGCAGTCAAATCACACAGTAAGTTAGTCGGAAGAAGCAACCATCATTTCACTCTTGAATGACACGTACGCAATATAAAATGGTTGATATGGAGAGAAAAAGAAAACCACTATATATACACTAGCAGGAGCCTAAGCTACAAGCCTGCTTGCTAAGGTTGCTCTCTTCACAAGCATAGAACGACGTGCCTGATCTCGCAGCTGGGGGAAGGGAACAATGTTCTGCGTAGACACGGTCGACATCAGCAAGGGAGAAAATCCACAGTCGATGCGTCCCAATTGGGGGTCACCGTGGTATGGGCCAATGCCGCGTCCCAACCGCCCTTCTAGCTACAGCCCGACGTCGCAGGTAGTCCATCTTCCTTTTGGAGCTGGCTTGCTCCACTGCCGTAGCTCCATCTCATGTCGATCTTTCTCTACTTCTACCGGCTTATACTTGTGAT
Source organism: Triticum timopheevii (assembly GCA_963921465.1). NCBI lineage: Eukaryota > Viridiplantae > Streptophyta > Magnoliopsida > Poales > Poaceae > Triticum > Triticum timopheevii. Next base: position 446,001,169 of record OY997266.1, on the reverse strand, counting down.
GAGTTTATGTCTCATGAACTAGTGCCAGTACTATTATTCTAATCACACTTCTTCAATATCTTTGCCATCAGGGATGCTCAGGTCGATTTTAGTGGAACTGCACAAAAGCATCGTATGATCCGAGGGTGCCAGCCGTCTTTCCTTCGACAGGTTCTACCTGGCCAGGGAATTAAATCATGTTTAGGGTTTAGGGTTTAAGTCGTAGTGACCCCATCAGTAGTTTTTCTTTCGTACACGCTCTCACAACTTTTTTCTTTAGTTGTGAAGTAAATATTGGCTATGATCTGTGAATCATTGAGATGCATCAGCATGCGTGTTAGTTTTCCTTTGTATTTGATGGAATGTTGTAACGGGGCAACCTTGGAATAGGAATGAAAATGGAGTGGAAAGTTTTCATTTTTCCGGAGAAAAAATGGAAACGGAGAGAAACCAACGTTTTGTTTCATTGGATCACGCCATCGAGCAAAACCAACGTTTAAATCACGTCTGTCGTGTTCGTGTCTCACCCTCCTCCACGGCTCGACCCCACACGGTCGCTCAGCTTACCACTCACCACAAACCGAGTATACGATAACTTTCCCGCCTGCTTGTTGATGGATCGCGCCATGGAGTACTACTATCACTACTGGAAGAGATTGACGAGTTGGGGGAGGACAGCTAGTTGTAGCACGGACTCCCAAGAACTTTTTACATGCATCTTGTAGCCGGCTATTGCGACCTTTGAATGCGGAGCAGCCGCGTGCACCCAGAAGTGGCGCGGGCGATGCTCTCTCGGCCGGCGCGCCGCTTCAATGCCAGCGCCAGTGAGCGGTCGCATCCGCTCTGGCCGGTCATGAATGCAGCACTGACCGTTTCCACTGGGAAGCACGCGCGGGTGATGAATAGGGTTCGGGTTGGTCAGGACCGGCCGTGGCAGCGGTCCGGACGTGCGCAAACAAGAGATGTTGTACGTTAATATTGCTGCGTATATAATTAACAAATGTAAATAATGTGCCAGTTGGACAAATATGATTGGAGATGGAGATGGAAATGGAATTTTACGTAAACACGGATATGCATGTCTATGTCTATTTGTGTGTGCGCGACGACTCTCGCGACCTGGAAGCGGGGGCGTGTTTTTGATCGAGTTTTCTTTCTTGGTATGTTAGAAAATCAGTTTGTCTAATTCACATCTAGATGTTATTTAAGGATATCACATCTAAGCTCCCACAAGTATATAATGTAGCAACAAGAAACAAAAAAAATTAGGACAAAAAAAATAGACCACAAACAAAGTGGACATCAACTTAGATGTGACATAACTATGTCACATCTAGATGTGTCCTAGACAGACCCTTAAAAAATTGTCCGCCAGTTTTCGTTTCTTTTTTCCGGGAACGCGCGTATTCTATTTAAAACCACTGCTATGGAGAGATTTTTTATTCCATTATAGCCTCTTGTTTGATAGAGTTTCTCGCGTCTTGCTCTCTCACCCTCTCCATATCAAAACAAGATGACAGTGTCCACTCTATCTCTCTCCTCACCGGTAGTCACAGATCCGGTCGAATCCCGTCCGCTGCGGGAGGTGAGGAGGTGCAGTGTTAACGTTGTCGCCGTCGGCGACGGAGGTAGCCGATGCGCACCGTCCTCTCGGAGCCGGTGCTGGTGCGGACGAAGATCCTCCGCGCCCTTGTTCGCTGCCGTCGTGTGGGCAGATCCCACCCGCCCACCTAAACGACATCTCGCCCACCTGAGGCCTAACTTCTTGTACTGGTCCAGCTCCCCAGGTCGCTGCGTGCGGGTTTTCTTCTATGCGACTACTCCCCAGCTCCCCATGCATAGTAGCTAGGGTTTGTCGGCTGGTCCAACATCACCTACTAGTACTATTATAGAGGAAATGCCACTCGAAAAGTTGTCCTGATTTATGCCTCGGCGGAGGTATACATGTTGTTTCGACAAAAAGTACATGGTGGTTGTGCCGTCATTGTCCATATGGTGGTAGTACTATCACTGGTTAAATGAATAAATGCTTTTTTTTCTCGGGTATCCTGGTTTAGTTCCCATCAAGATATAATTATGATGCTTCTGTTTGTTGGTGTACTTTTCATTAATTCTTATTGACAATTGAGATGTTGTTGCTAACCCTTCTTTATATTTTTGGAAACAGCGATGTGTGTCTCCATACCCGGGCATGTCTTCCTCAAATTTAGTGGAACTGCACAAAATTGGATGGCCATTGTTGTTCCGCCTGACTGTCCTCTGCCACGTGGTTCTTCCTTCCTCAAGCTTGATTACTGAGAAGAAACAGACCACAGTGAGGATTTGTCGAACTTCATAGGTGCCTCACCCAAACTTGATGCCAAATGGATGATGCATCACCACGATGACCTATCGATGCTCATGGTTGCGCCTCATGGTTGCGTCGGCTGGTGAAGCTGATCGATTTTCAATGAAAAACAAGTTGTCTTCCATCAGTGCTCTTTGCTTGTTACGCACAAAGATGATATCCTTCATCAGTTCACCATGGTTGCGTTGGAGACGCAGTCGTCTTTCACGCTGGTGCAATTTTATCATACAATTGGCTATGAACCAAATGTTTCCTCGAAGAAGGATCGACATTGGTACTAAGAGCATAAGTCTTGTATTGATTTCTAAGCCTTCTCACAACTTTCTGTCCAGCTCCCTTGTAATTTTATTTGTCCAGCTATTAACTTTGAGTTAAAAAATGGTGGGACTAAAAACCCGGATGGACGTAGTAGCCCTCCATTTTTATTTACTCCGCATATTAGATTTGACTGTAGTCAAACTTTGTAATACTCTCAAACCTTTCCGATAATTGAAATTATAATTCTTTATTTGTACACACTCTCACACGTTTCTGATAATTTGGTGCATATGTGGTTGTTCACTTAAGGGAGGGTAGTGTACCACACGTGAAGGACAGGAAGTGCGACCAGGACGCGTGGGCGTGGGTCGTTAGTTCATCGGAAGTAGTACTAGTTTTCTTCATTGTACATTAAATAAAGGGTTTCGTTTCGTACTTACACAATTTAAAACGATTGTTATGGAGAGAATAAGAAAACCACTCCACTATATATTAGTCGTATACACACGAGAGTTCTATATGGACGCAACTTCATTAACTTAGTGCACCTGCGTTTGGGTTTATGACAGGTGGGCCCAAAATGTGGCTGGCTCACCTGTCATACAGCCAAAAGCAGATGCAGTGAAGGCACCGGAGCTCAGTCCGTACTACATTAGTATATATATAAGCGGGAGCCTCAGCGCTTGTTCGCTAGGGTTTGCACTCTCCACACGCTCGCCGCAATACATATATGTTACACGGTGGAGGCTCAACGTTCATTTGCTAGGGTTTGCTATATTCACAGTCTCTCACCCTCTCTTCACCAGATCTAAACAATACTGGCGTTGGCCTCTTGTCTCTCTCTCCCTCCTCACAGCTGGTGAAGGAGGCGTCCGAATCCCGTCGCACCGGGAAGGGGAGGAGGTGCAACGTTAACTCTATCGCTTTGGCGAGGGAGGCAATCCACTGCCAGCTGCGCTGTTCTCTTTCACCTAGCGCCTGTGCAGGAGGGCCACCGACCCCTTCTTCCTCGCTGTCGTACGTAGTGTGGGAAGATCCGACCTCCCGCCGCATGCCTTGCCACATCCCGACGACCCTAAGGTATAAGTTCCTTTGAAACCATCGTTGCTCTAGCTGCATGTGGATCTTTTTCGATCTGTAGTTGAATCTAGGTCTTGGTTCAAAGAGGAAAGAAAGGTGCGGCGGGGTGGAGCATGAATCTAGGACGTGGTTCAATGAGGAAAGGAGGGAGGAAAAGTAGTATAGACTGGCTATCCAGCCGCTTGTTGGTCGAAAAGGGAAAAAGGGGGTAACCCAGTACACACATCTGTAAGGAACCGATCTCTTTGTTGAAAAGGGAAAGAAACTAGGGGGGAGTCGGGTAGTTTGTGCAGGACTAGATTTGCTGCCCTCACATAGGAAAAAAGTTCAAAGAGAACAAATATGGGACCAACACAGATATGCTGCTTGGCTACATACTCTACATCACCCATTTATACGTGTGGACGCACATGGTGCTAGCATGTCCCATACAGCTATTTTGCGGTTGTTAATCTAAGAATGCCTCCTGAAAATTGAAGCAATGCCACTGTTAAAAGTAAATTACATTTTTAACGAATGTTGTTTCAAGAGAATATCTCTGTTAATATGAATCAATGCAACCATTTTAGAAATGCTACTATCCGACTTTATTTTCCATCCAAGATAAGTTAGATGCTTCTTTCTGTCACCGTTTGTTTCATCCTCCTTTATCGGCAAGTAATTGTTTCCTTTTTTCCCTCTGTTAAAACAGGGGTATCGATTCAACTTGTAGCTATTGCGACATTTTGCTTCGGTACTCAAAACACTTATGTTTTAAGAGTGTTTTGTGCAGTTCATCTTGAATGTCACACCGGTGACTTTGCTTAATTTTGGTGGAATTGCACAAAAGGAGATCGAGATTTGTTTCCAGTCTTCGTGGCGAGTTGTTTCAAATCTTGGTCTCAACCACATGATGTGCAGTGTTCTTTGAGATGTTGTGCTACTTTTTTTGGTACTGTTTTAAATAAATGTTGAATTGAAGCTATTGTATTGATGTCTTTTTTCCCATTAAGTAGTGAACAAAAATGGGACCAACCCAGACATGATGCTTGTTGCTTTGTTACAACAAACTCTGCATCACCCCCTTTATAAGTAGATGGAAGCACATATTGTTGTTGCGCCCGCTCTCCCCTGGAACTGTTTATGCTTTTCGTTAATCTAATGCCGCTGGTAAAATTAAGCAATGCCACTCTCAGAATTAATTAACTACTAAATCTTAGTTCAAAACTACAACACTTGTTAGGAATGGTACTATCCTACTTTGTAGTTCTTTCTACATGTTTAACCAAGGTATTGTTAAGATAATGTCTCTTTAAAAATGAATCAGTTGTATTGTTTTAGGAATGGTACTTTCTGCTTTGTCGTTCTTTATACATGTTGAAACAAGGCATTGTTAAGATAATGTCTCAGTCAATATGAATGAATCACACTGATGGAGAATTGCTACTCTCCTGCTTTGTTTCCCATTAAGACAAGTCATCAACCGTTATTTCTCAGTAATTGTTTCCCTTATACCTATTGTTGCTTACAGGGATATCAAAATTAAAGCTCAATTTTATTCCGACTTCGATTTTAGTTGAACTGCACAAAAGGAGCCAATGTGTCCAAGGATAACTGCTGCGTTACTGGGTCCAGTTGGTCTTTCCACTTTGCAGAAAGAAGCAGTCACTGTTTGCGGTACATTACAGAAGGAATGACCGAGAAGCTTTACAGAGTATTATTAGACACCGGTGACATGACTAGTCTGTAGAGACCATTGGCAATTTAACAACACGTGGAGTGCCCTGGGCAAAAAGTGCCCAAACAAGTACAAGAAGCTACGACAGGACACGATCATAGGCATTACATATTTTTAATGGGGAAAGCTTGTCAAAGTTTAATCATTGATGTTAGCAAGAAGACGTTAGTTTAATATATTGGAATTGGAAAACCTTGTCAAAATTTGCTCATTGATGTTAGCCAGAAGACATGCATTTGATATTTTTGAGTGGGACGCCCTTGCTGTGAGCAGCGTCGAGTGATTTTTCCTATTCCTGTGTTCAGTTTAGAAGTAAATAGTTACTCTGCTGAGATATTCCTGTGTTAAGAGTTTGTTCTGAATATTGTCTATGTAATGCTAGGCCTTTTGTTTGATTGCAAAGTTGAGCTTGGAATGTTGTGGCATGCGGCATCATGAGCTGTTCACCGTGCTTCCTGAGAATAATGCTTCGTATTGTTTTGCATGTCGATCTAATGCCAGTGATTTGCTTGTTAAGAAGATCATCCTCTTCTGTTGTTTCCGTGCGTAAGAAGTTCATCGTCTGATGTTTCATTCATAGCTTATACGACATGTCGGGTAGGTTAGACGTGAAACCATATGATCTTCCGACCAACTCATGATATTAAGCCATGATTGGATCGTCGTTTTCCAACCAAAACCGCTTGTAAAACTGACGCTTGTAAATTAAAGCAGATGGTCTCGGGCGAAGGTGCTTGGTTGGTCGATTTCGACTAGTAAAATATTGGAAGTACTTCACACACGATAAAAACGCTGAACGACACTTGGACGATTGCTAATCCAGCCGTTAGCTGATGTTTCAGCCTTGCCCATGGATGGCATGATACGCACGTCATGCATGTATCGTCTGGTAATGTCGTCCATATAGCAGTGCTCGTAAAATATACACTGGTCTCTCAAATTACACGCGTAACCCACCGGTTTTACTTACAGACCTCTGGCCCTCGGTTTCATTACGCCTGTATTTTACGCGTTTTTTCTGATGACGAGTAAATTACACTTGTATGTTAATACAGGTTTGAAATAAACCAGAGCTCCCAAGCGCGGCCTTACCGTTTCATGCCGTCTCAGTTTCTCAAAGGTAATCATAGGTGTCCGATGATCCTGGCTTCCTGAATGAGCAGCGTGCGCTGTATCAGACCTCCATAGGGCCTGCGAGGCCCTCTCCATTGTCCTTCGAGTTGTTGCGCTCGCCGCGGCGCCGAGCATTGTTAACATGGTCAACGAACATGAGGATTCAGGAGATGACTTTATTTTGACTGGATGACACTAGGGACCCACTAGGGCCATAGCGGTACGTATGCAAGTGCCTCCTTATTATGTACAACTATATATTTTTTTCTTTCCCCTGGTTTCCTGACATCACGGTCCCACACCATTGTCAACCTATGTAGTCAATATAAATGAGAGAACTGCACAAGGTGCGGCCGACAGCTGGGACCAAGCAGCTCGAGCAGTATTTGTGTTTTTGAGGCGTGAGCACTGCAGAGTTTTTCTTGGCGATGATTTTGTTGTTGTTGAGAGGAGAGCAGGGTATTAACTGGGCAGGCTGTGGCCCGTCTAGCCCAGGCCAGATATCCAGCCCAGATACTAATTTTTTCAAGATGAAAATGGCTAGCCCAGCTATACGTCTTTTTGAGGAATACCCAGGCAAGGTCAACTTGTTATTCTCCGCCACGCTGGGATGCAAATCTTTCCTACGAGGGATGCATTAGGCTTAACAGGAAAATGGGCTTTAAAAAGTAATAAATGGGATGTAATTATAAAAACTGGGCAGTAACTATAAAAAATGCACCAAACACGAAATTAGTTCATAAATTATTATTTATGGATTTTGAAAATCTTAAATTTTCATTGTTGGACGCGCAATGTTTCGTTGGTTTTTTACGTAATACAAATTTATATTTAATTTGACTAGAAATTTTGGGATAAAAATATTTCGGATCCCATCAAAATGTGGGAAATTTTATTGAATTCTGTCTTCAACGGTTGGTTGAAATTATTAATCGTTGTCCTAGCTAGAAAATGGGCTGTACTTTTAACAAACTGTAAATGGGCTGCTGTAAATTCCATTAGAATTCAAAAATGGGCTGTACATTCTTACAAAACGCAAATGGGCTATAAGTTCTCTGCCACACACTTGTGGGCCTACTAAGTGTCGCGTCCCCTAAAAAAAATAAGTTGACGCGTATGCAAGGCTTTGTCAACTTATTATAGTCAACACACGGTTCTAGCAGCAGTGGCCGTTGGATGTCTATCCAACGGATGTCGTGCTTCTTCTTCAATCTCGGATATTCTTAGCTTCGGCCGCCCAAAAAATGATTCCTCCCCCTGACATCTGGGGCGCACCATTTCGGAGGCTGACCTGTGGGCCTACTAAGTTGGAGCGTACCAAGGGCTTTGTCAACTTAGTCAATATAAACGATTCTAGCTTCAGTGACCGTACGATGTCCATCCAACGGCCATAGTGCTTCTTCAACCTCTGGTCTTCTTGGTCCAGCCGCCCAAAGCAGCACCGGTTGTGCCGCCTGCTCCTGCCTCTCGTGGCCGGCTGTGCTGCCGCGGAGGCCTCACTGCCCCCATACTACTTCCACCGCTGGCCAGGCCATCCCTCCACTCACCCACACCCCCTGTTATTCTGCGGCGACGGCAGCCTCACACAGCAACTGAACCAGTGAACCCTCGTACTCCTCTCCGCGCGGGCTTCCGCTGCTGCGTCTTCCCCGGCTCCATGTTGTCCCCTTCCTAGGCGTCACCGTCGTCCACCGCCCTGGTGCTCTCGGCGCGGCGTGGTCAACGTGGTCAACGACCGACTTCCATCGGACGTGGACTGTACGTGGAGAGGCTGACAGCTGGGTCCATGGCGGCCGCAAGGAAGTGCCTCCTTATTATGCACAAAATAATTATTCCTCCACCTGACAGTAGGGACCCACCGGACGGGCCACCTTATTTCATGAAAAAAAACATTTCCCCCTGACTGCTGGGACCCACCGGATGGGCCACCGTATTTCACGAAAAAAATGTTTCCCCCGCTGTCAGCTCGGACCCACCGGAAGTGCTTCTTTATTACGCACAAAAAATGAATACTCCCCTTGCTAGCTGGGACCCACCTTGGTGGGAGGCTGACTTGTGGGCCTACTAAGTTGATGGGGACGGAGGGCTTTGTCAACTTAGTCAATATGAACGATTCTAGCTCCAGTGACCGCACGATGTCCATCCAACGGCCGTAGTGCTTCTTCAACCTCTGGCCTTCTTGCTCCAGCCGCCCAAAGCAGCGCTGGTCGTGCCGCCTGCTCCTGCCTCCCGTGACCGGCTGTGCTGCCGCAGAGGCCTCACCGCATCCTACTATTCCCACCACTCGCCAGGCCCTGCAGCGACGGCAGCCTCACACCGCAGCCGAACGAGTGAATACTCATACTCCTCTCCATGTGGGCATCCACTGCCGCGTCTTCACCGGCTCCGCGTCGTCCCCTTCCTAGGCCTCGCCGTCGTCCACCGCCCTGGTGCTCTCGGCGCGGCGTGGTCAACGGTCAAGGAACGACTTCCATCGGACGTGGATTGTACGTGGAGAGGCTGACAGCTGGGTCCACGGCCACAGCAAGGAAGTGCCTCCTTATTATGCGGAAAATAATGATTCCTCCACCTGACAGCAGGGACCCACCAGACGGGCCACCATATTTTGCGAAAAAACGTTTCCCTCCTAACTGTTGGGACCCACCAGCTACACCTTCGCACGCAAGAAAGTGCGTCCGGGCAAAAAAAACCGATTCGCCCCCCTGACTGCTGGGACCCACCAGCTACATCTTCGCATGCAAGGAAGTGCATCCGGGCAAAAAAAAAGATTTGCCCCCTGACTGCTGGGACCCACCAGCTACATCTTCGCAGGCAAGGAAGTGCCTGACAGTCGGGACCCACCTAGTCGAAGCGTATGTAGCATTGTCATTGTGGTCGCGAACATGTACGTACATACTGGTCGATGTAGAGGCGTGCACGTGTCGTAGTAGAGGCGCGCATGTAGCATGTACACGTACGTACAACGGCCAGGGTGCAAGAAAGAAAATACAGCCACGTATGTGTACATACGGGCGGGGTCTCGAACGCCTACTCGGGCGTACGTACAGCGAGGGCTCGTGTACATGGATGGGTCGGAACAGAGAAACATCGTCGTCGTCGTGTTCATGGGGAGGCATCGGAATGCGTCGTGTTCATGGGGAGGCAACAGAATGCGTCGTGTTCATCGGGAGGCAACGGAACGTGTGGGAGCCAACCGGCTTGGACGGAACAGGCGATGGAAACGAGGCCTGGCGTACCGCAGAACGGAGGAAACGGCCTTGTGTTCAACCGGCCACGTTCAAAACAGGGTCCTGTTGATCGGGAGGGGTGTGGCGTACCGCAAAACGGATGAAACGGACCTCCTACGGTCAAAACAGTGGTCCTGTTGATCAGGAGGGGTGTGGCGTACCGCAAAATGGAGGAAACGGACCTCCTACGGTCGAAACGGGGGTCCTGTTCATTGGGAGGGGTGTGGCGTACCGCAAAACGGACGAAACGGACCTCCTACGGTCGAAACGGGGGTCCTGTTCATCGGGAGGGGTGTGGCGTACCACAAAACGGGACTCCACGGGATACTGTTCATCTCCACCATCGACCTCCTCCAGCCTCCACGGGCTACCGTCGACCTCCTCCAGCCTCCACGGGCTCTTGTTCATCCAGCCTCCACCGCATGCTACTCCACCGGCTAGTGTTCAACCACCCCTCCACCGTCTACTGTTCATCCAGCCATCCACTGTCTACTGTTCATCCAGCCCTCCACACCACGGGGTCCTATTCAACCACCCCTCGACGGCCACCCCTCCACCGTCTACTGTTCATCTAGCCCTCAACACCACGGGGTCCTGTTCATCCTGAGGCAACGCCACCGCTCACTATTCATCCAACCCCTCCCCCCCCCCCCCCCCGCAGCGCTCGCTGTTCATCCAATCGATCGACTTCAGTTAGCAGTAGTAGCGAAGGAATCACTCGATCAGGTTCAGTTAACAGCCATCCATCGATCGCTCGGGTTTAGTAACGCGTAGCCTGCAGTGCAATCGCTCGGGTTCAGTTAGAGCCCAACGCCTCGCTCGGGTTCAGTTAGAGCCAACGCCTCGCACACACGTGCGTACGTGTACGAGAAAACTCGCATCGCTCGGCCCCCGACCTCCCACCGTCACTACAAGAAACATGTCAACTTGTGACCAGCACTATTCGTCACTGAATGGTCACTGTTTCCAATTTGTGATCTTTTTGTGACCAAAAACATAAGGTCAAAAGCTGGCGGTCGTAAACTGACTATAGCGACCTTTCTTCTGGAATGGTCGTAGACGTTTATGACCAAAATACGTGTACTGTGGCATTTTGGTCACTAGCAACCTCCCCAGGCCAAGTAGGCATCCAGCGTGGCAAGCTGATGTGGCACAAGAATCAGCCCAGTCCAATTTTGTGTTTTACATGGGCCGAGCCAAACAATTCAGCCTTTCCATTATTTTTTCCCTATGAATTCTGTTCAGTTACATGGGTCAAGCCCAACATTTCAGTCTTTTATTTATTTCTTGGTCGTGGCCTTTTAACATTTGTTTGGGCCTAGGCCATTATATTTTGTTGCTGGTCCCACCAATCAGATGGATACCACTTGTCATAATCTCACACATTAGACCCACGTGACAGAAAATTCAAAAGTGATTTCATAAGTGGGCTCCATGAGTCAGGTTCCATTTCACACGCTTTGAAACCACATAATGAATATTTCAAACAGAACATAACAAATGTAGTTCGTCAAAGAAGGATAAATAAGTCAACTACAATCTGTACACAGTCTATTACAATATTATTCAAATCTTTCCAGTCTATTACACATAAGACAGAACATATAACTCTTTGCTACACGGCGTAGAACTTCAAATATACTTCCTAGTTCACTTTGCTGGAGCTCTTGTAAATGAGAAACACCATTTTCGGGTATGTTTGTAGAGGCTGAACCAAGGCATCTAACAATAAACAAAAAAGAGTTAGAAAAAAAATAAAAAAATATACAAAGCAGATAGGGACTAAATCCTAAAGTATATGTACATGTAACAGTAACAACCACAACGAATAGCTAGTTAAGAGCAAAATAGAATAATCTTACAACAGAATATAACCACATGTCACCTCTATCTATTCTGTGTGTATAAGTAAAGAAAATTATGTACCAATAATTATATTATGGGTCGGAGGGAGTAGTACATATGATTACTTTCAGGTTATAATTTTTCTTCACCTACAGTCCATTCCTATATTTAGGGAACCTTAGTCAGGTATCACTAGTGAGCACAGAACAAAACAAAACAAAATAAAGGTGTTGGCTATGTAAGTGAAGACTGTTCACGGCTTTTTAGAACGTACAATAAACCAACAAGGACATACAAGTTGCAAATAATCAAAACTTAGTAGCCACTAAACCTTGCAAAACACATATTGTGGCATAGTTCATCAAAAAGAAAGATGATCGCAATAACAATTAACAAGATTGTGGTGGCCAGAAGATCACCACCACAGATGCAAAAATTGAATCATCGCTGGCATCACAGTAAGTCACGGCTCAATGTCCAGACCATCTTAGGACAGGGGAAGAGATAGGAGGCAAGGGACTCACCAGAACCAAGGATGGGGCAGCCACCAACGCCAAACAGCAGTCATTTTGCAGAGGGAGAAGCCAAGGTAGTGGACAAGGAGGAAGTAGTCTGCCCAGCCATAGCAACCGGCCATGGAGGTTCACATGCCTATACTAAAGAAAGAAATAGCATTTTAAACGATAGGGTTGTTTTCAACATGCATTGGTAAAAAAATATCGAAGATCAAATATCAGCTACTAGATAGTAGCAACTATTAACAACCAAGTTCCAGAAACTAGGAGATAAAACCATGTGTAGTATCACATTCTTGACAGGTAGAACATAAATCTAAACCATGGTGTTGACAAGTTCCAGAATTAGGAGCAAGTGTTTTAATGGCCAAGAAGCATATCTGTTAAATTACAACTCAGTGCAAATGAAAGACTGGAACTCCAAACAACACTTTTTTCAATGCAATCTGTGCAGGCAGCACAACAACAATCAGTGCAAATGCACAACTCTACTCATAGACAAACAGATGTAGCCAGGTGACTCCCCTGATGGCCAACTGTAGTGTGGTGCAGCCATGCCAGAATCAATCATTCATTCATCATACAGTCTTACAGATGCAAGCAATGTTTGCTGGTGATGGAAGGAAACGTACCACCTACTCCAAATCATCATTACTTGTAAATAGGAATGATCTTTTCCATGACACAAGCACAGAAAGTACAAAAAAACACCCATGCACATGAAACAGAGCAAGGTACTACTATAGCAGCACAAGAGAGGGAGCTAGAAGGTAGGAGACGGACTCAAATGAGAGGAGCTAGAAGCTAGTGTTGTTGATCTAGTACAGAAATTAAGCAAGCGAGTATAGGAGACACACACGTGCTACTGCTAGTATCTACAGATATCAATTAAGCTGGATGTGTGTGTGTGCGCTTGAGCTAGCTTAGTATGTATAGTCCATGGTTGGGCTCCAAAACAAACAAAGCATGCTAGCGTCAACAGAGTCCATGGTTGGCACATGTAGCGTGAGCAGGAGAGCTCGTCCGCTCTATCTCCACACTAATGCTTTCCAGGCAAAGGTGGAAGATTCAGTTACAAGTAAGACCCGATTCTAGTGTTCCACTTACAAAAGCCAAGCTACAACAGTTTTAATACATAGCCATTTTGTTGTACATAGGTGGATGTAAATCCTCTTCTTAATTTTAAGACAAAATTTCATCTAATCTGAAACAAATGTTATCCCTGCAATATTTTCATGTTCGGCTGAAACACATTTTAGTTTAGTTGGAATCATCTTTCAGCTGCCATGGAAAACATTGGACATGAAAGATCAAAACAGTATCAGTATGTTGCAATGGAAGCATCTGTCACAAATGGACATATAAACATCATTGTATGAAACTGCTTTCAATTATCTTTCTACATCAGTGCATGCAATGGACATATAAACAGCATTGTATGAAACTGCTTTCAGTTATCTTTCTACATCAGTGCATGCAGCTTGTCTAGGGAAAACAAGGACGTGGGCATCATGCATTCAGTTATCGTTCAAAAAATGAATACGTTGGCAAAATTGGGTACAGGACACTCAACCTAAAATTGTGGGGCAATTAGTTTGTTGTAGAATACTGAAATGCGGGCGGCCGGGTAACCGCAAGAGGAGCAGGTGCTTCTAGAGGTGGAAGCTGCAGCGGCGGTAGCGGCCGTAGCAGATGTAGAATGTGTGGGAGGGAGGGGAGGATCTTGGCGCAGCGGTGGGGACCGGCTAGATCCGGTCGACGAGGTCGCGAGATCCGAGGCGGAGCTTCTGGTGGTGGTGTCCATGGCCTTGGACGGAGCTCCTATTCATTCCCTGTGAGACAGAGAGGCCGCAAGGTGACGGAGAGGAAGGGAAAGGCAGAGGAGGAGGAGGAGGAGGAGGGGATGGGGACAAGACGAACCTTGCCAAGGACGTCGGGGAAGAGACGACATCCGCGGCGGCGACTAGGGTTAGCCGCGTGCTTGTGGGTGTGTCGTGCGAGGAGCACCAAGTCCTGTCGATGGAGACGGTGCAGCGGCCAGAGGAGAGCCATCATTTTTCTAAAATACTATGCTTTATTTAATGCATAATTGACCAAATGGTTGGGTGTCAAAAGATTCGAGCAACCTCTAGTGAAAACGACAAATTTCCGCCTATTCAGCTGGAAGCGGGTCAAATTTGAACTTCAGTTGCCTCATAGTTTGCTATTTATTTTTCCCAAAAATCATTTTTAGTTACAAAAGTATCTATTTAATCAGAGAAACACCAAAAGTTTTCCAAGATTCAACCACTAGCTAGGAACGGTCATTCCCGCCGTTTTGACCGCATTTTGAAACGGGCATAAAAAATTCAAAAAAAATCAAAAAATTGGGAAACATTCGCATTGTGTCATTATATGTGGCCAAGTTCCCAGGAAAAATAATAAACTTGTAATACGACAATTATTTTAAAAAAAGTATTCTCAAAAATGAGCTATCATGTGTGAAGATTCATGGCTTTCAAGCCAAATGATCAATCCTATGGCCACATTCATGGCATAGTTTGTTCAAATGATCTCATATTGTGCACAAGGGTGCATCTTGAAATTCAAAACAATGTTGCCTAAGGGAGTTTTCACTTTCATTGCACAAAAGAGCCATTTTCCATTTTTTGAGTGCCCCAAATGAGGTTTTTTTGTGAAGGACCTACCAAATAATTATTGCAAAATTGGACCAAATCATTTTTCTAAAATACTAGGCCATATTTAATGCACAATTGACCAAATGGTTGGGTGTAAAAAGTTTTGATCCACCTTTGGTGAAAAAGACAAATTCCCGCCGATTTAGCTCGAAACGGGTCAAATTTGAACTACAGCTGCCTCATAGTTTGTTATTTATTTTTTTTCCAAAAATCATTTCTAGGTACATAAGTATCTATTTAATCAGAGAAACACCAAAAGTTTTCCAAGATTCAACCACTAGCTAGGAACGGTCATTCCCGCCGTTTTGACCGCATTTTGAAACGGGCATAAAAAATTCAAAAAAATTCAAAAAATTGGGAAACCTTCACATTGTGTCATTATATGTGGCCACGTTCCCAGGAAAAATAATAAACTTTTAATACGGCAATTATTTTTAAAAAGTGTTCTAAAAAATGAGCTGTCATGCGTGAAGATTCATGGCTTTCAAGCCAAATGATCAATCTTATGGCCACATTCATGGCATAGTTTGTTCAAATGATCTCATATTTTGCACAAGGGTGCATATTGGAATTCCAAACAATGTTGCCTAAGGAAGTTTTCACTTTCATTGCACAAAAGAGACATTTTTCATTTTTCGAGTGCCCCAAATGAGGTTTTTTTTGTGAAGGACCTACCAAATAATTATTGCAAAATTGGACCAAATCATATTTATAAAATACTAGGCCATATTTAATGCACAATTGATCAAATGGTTGGGTGTAAAAAGTTTTGATCCACCTCTGGTGAAAAAGACAAATTCCCGCCCATATAGTTGGAAACGGGTCAAATTTGAACTGCAGCTGCCTCATAGTTTGCCATTTATTTTTTCCAAAAATCATTTCTAGGTAGATAAGTATCTATTTAATCAGGGAAACATCAAAAGTTTTCCAAGATTCAACCACTAGCTAGGAACGGTCAAGCCCGCCGTTTTGACCGCATTTTAAAACGGGCATAAAAAATTCAAAAAAAATCAAAAAAATAGAAAACCTTCTCATTGTGTCATTATATGTGACCAAGTTTCTAGGAAAAATAATAAACTTATAATACGACAATTATTTTAAAAAAGTGTTCTCAGAAATGAGCTATCATGTGTGAAGATTCATGGCTTTCAAGCCAAATGATCAATCTTATGGCCACATTCATGTCATAGTTTGTTCAAATGACCTCATATCGTGCACAAGGGTGCATCTTGGAATGACAAACAATGTTGCCTAAGGAACTTTTCATTTTCTTTGGACGAAAAATTCATTTTCCATTTTTTTGAGTGCCCAAAATGAGTTTTTTGTGAAGGACCTACCATATATTTGTTGCAAAATTGGACCTAATAAATTTTATAAAATACTAGGCCATATATAATGCACAATTGACAAAATGGTTGGATGTCAAAAGTTTTGATCCACCTATGGTGAAAAAGACAAATTCCAGTCGATTCAGTTGGAAGCGGGTCAAATTTGAACTGCAAGTGCCTCATAGTTTGCTCTTTATTTTTTCCAAAAATCATTTCTAGGTAAATAAGTATCTATTTAATCAGAAATACATGGCTTGATGGCGAGACATTGAGGTTTGGATGGTGGCCGAGGGCCCCAAATCTAGAGTGCATACGCTCGCATGCCGCCGCATGGTCACCCGTGACCGTGGCGTTGCCATGCGTTCTGGGCGGCCTAGGCATGTCTAGTGGGTTGGGCACTCCCCAGGTAGGTGCTAGGAAGAAAATTATAACATAAGATTCTCATGAGGAGACCGAACTATGCTCAAACATGAATTAGCAGCCAACTGTTTGATTAGCGGTACGGGAAATACACATGGCCAATGGGCGTGAGTTTTGGCTGAGGATGATCATATACTAAGAAGAATGTCTTCACAAATTTTTAGGGAAATCAAGAATATATAAATAACACTTCCTTCATAAAGTGCTGCTCTGAACAGAATAGGAAAATGAATATTTTTGAGTTATTTTTGAACTAGGCAAGGAAGGTTTTTGACATATTTGATGAAGATATGATCCAAACAATTTATGAGAATTTTTTGGGAATTTTTGGAATAACAGAAATATAGGTTGCTTCACAACCTAGGGCAAAAATTGACACATGGACATGACACATAGGCAAAACTGATGAGATGGCGCCTAGTCATCACAACCCACCACAATCTACAAGGCTATGACCATCTATATTGGTCGTTAACAACTAGAAATAAGGCAGCGGACCATCACTGTTTGCTTTATGACCATTTCGTGTAAGGATATTGTGACCTTTCTAACCAAAATGGTGGCAATGGTTTAGGGTTTGGAGCCCCCCGAACAGCTTTTGACCAATTTGTCTCAAATGGTGATAGATCTATGACCAATTCTTCCAGGGTCACTGACAGAAGGTCACTAGTTGACATATTTCTTGTAGTGCGTAACCGGCAACTCCCTGAAATTTTCCTACCCCTCGCTTCTACCACGGTTTTTCCGTCATGGACGGCCCAAAGAATGTCATGCAGCTGCGTCTCCAGCCCGCCCAGGATGAAAAGCCCATTTTCTGTCATGATTGTTTGTCATAGAAGTAGGAGCCCACCACATCTATGATGATACCGGGTTTTGTCACAATTATCGTCATAGAAGTGTCATATGTATGACAGAAAAAAATTACGTTCGGCCCGAAATGTCACGGATGTGTCTTTTTTTTGTAGTGTTCCTCGGTGCCCGTGACCGCACACATGGTAAGGAAGCGATGGCATCTCGCCGCGCCGAGTTCATCACCGCCAGTGGCCACATAGTTACGTGGGCGGATTTTGAGGCTGCCATGGCCAAATGGGCGGTGGATCTAAAGGCGGCCAAAGCCGCACATGAGGATCGGAAAAGGCAGAAAGCAGGCAAGAAAAGAGAGTCCCGCCGCCGCAAGAAAGAAGAGGCCGCACGTCGTCATGAGGAGAGCTTGGCGGAGATCGAAGCATGGTTGGCTGCCGCCTACAAGGCCGGGAGGGAGAACGAAGGCGTCTGGCCAGCATGCCCCGATGGCAGCATGTGAGAAGTAGTCTAAGTTTGTAGTATTATAGCAAATTACCAGTAGTACTTTAAGTTTGTAGTATTAACGCACAATTTTGGTAAGAGCATCCTTTGCGGGCTTTGAGCGTTGATTAGCATGTGTCACCGTGTGCGCTTTTTTGCGTTAACCATTAGAAGATCACAAAACACACGGTTTTTATGTCGTACCCGTTTGCGTTTTTCTGCGTTAATGATCCATAAGTCTGTTACCTGTGCGATGGTTCCTAATAAACTAGGTGTACCATTGACCGAAAAAAATCAACTACACGTGTACATTTTTTGGAGACGGGAACTGCCAATTTTTTGTTTTCTCGCACACGAGTATTTTACGTGCTTCGTCTCCGTTGTGTGTTCCCCCCACCCAAGTTTCAAGTTTCGGGGCGAAATTTTCATTAGGCACGCGATTTCAAAATTTATTCCTCCAACCACATCCCCTCCCATCAAATTTCCTCAGTATCTCCCCCACCCCGCGCATCCCCCTACCGGCAGCTCAAACCACTTCCGCCGCAACCACAACTTCAACCACATCTACGTTCTGCTCGGATCCAGTCAGGTAACCCACCGATCTCTATCACGGCCCCGGTCTAATTGCTTAAATGGCGCCTGCGAGACATCCTCATGCCTCCAAATCCCCACCGCTCATACCTCTAGAGCATCGCCGTGCAAGACCAACCACATATCACGTGGAGGTCAAGGAGCTGATGGCGGACCTTGGCGCGATGGCCGCTGTGCGTGTTGACCCGGAGGAACACCTCGCCTCCGACGCCACTGACATGGTGCAGGCTCTAGCCCAGAAGAAGTGCCTCGGGGACTACCCCCCCAGGACTTAACAAGTATGATCTGACCAGCTAAATCTTACCAATACCACTTGCAATGGCTATGTTTTGTATGGTTGACGTATTAAGCATGTTCTTGCCTTGTTTATTTCAGTACTGCACACTGTGTGATGTTCAAGTATTAACTGTTCAGTTCAATTTCACCAATACAAGCAACAAACTTACAATACATGACTCGGGATATCACTAGTGATGCTGCCTATTTGTTATTTTTGGTGGATGCTAACCCTGCTATACTTAACATGCAATTATCTGCTCTGGCAGCACCTATGTTGTGATGTTTAACTCTGCCAATTGCATTTTTATCAGTACTGGTTTCAATGTCTATTAAGCCTATTGCAATTAGTAGTTGAATCCATTTCTAAACAGTTGTATTTCAATGGCTACAAACTTACAAAACATGACTTAGGATACTGTTAAGCCTGCTGCAATTAACAGTTGTATCCTATTTTAATATGTCCCTTTGCTACCATGCTACTCTCCGCAATGAAGATATACTAGAGATGCTGCCCATTTGCTATTTTTGGTGGATGCTAACCCTGTTGTACTTAACATGCCTATCCATGTACTTATGCAGGGCCATAACGGGCGATGCTGTTGTTTGTCGTCGAGGTTAGCTGCATCCCATGTCTTTACATCATTTGTGCAATTGCAGTTTGGCTTCTAACATTTACTTGCTTCTTGTAGGTACACATGTCGGGGGTACTAACCCATGCTTCGACCTGGAGGAAGTGCTCGCCTCCGCCGTCGATGACTTCGGGTGGGCTCTGGCCAACATGAAGTGCCCCAGCAACTACCTCTCAGGACTTACCAAGTATGAACTCACCAGTTCAATCTTACCAATACCAGTTGCAATTAATGGCTATGTTTTGTATGGACGATGTCTTAAGCATCTTGTAGTAAACATGCCTAACACGTTTTAGCTATTTTCCCTACCTTTTTATAGACAATTGGGCCATTATCTGCTCTGGTAGCACCTGCCTTGTGATGTTTAACTCTGGCAATTGCATTTTTATCAGTACCAGTTTCAACGACCATTAAGCCTGTTGCAATTAACAGTTGTATCCATTTTTAAACAGTTGTATTTCAATGGCTACAAACTTACAAAACATGAATTAGGATGTTGTTAAGCCTGTTGCAATTAATAGTTGTGTCCATTTTTTAATCCGTCCCTTTGCTATCGTGCTATTCTTTCGCAATGAAGATATCGCTACTGATGTTGTCATTTTATTACCATTTGCTATTTTTGGTGGATGTTAACCCTGTTGTAGTTAATATTGGCTTTCCATGTACTTACACATGGCTACAATGCGCGATGCTGCTATTTGCTATCGAGGTTAGCTGCATCCCATGTCTTATACACCATCTATTCCTAAATTTAAGTATTTTTAGAGATTCCAATATAGACTACATAAGGAGCAAAATGAGTGAATCTAGATTCTAATCTAAACTATATCTATAATTCTATATACATCTGTATGTAGTTCATATTGAAATCTCTAAAAATACTTGTACTTAGGAATGTAGGTAGTTGTATTTTACATCATTTGTGCAATCTCATTTAGCTTCTAACTTTTACTGGTTGCTTGTAGGTACGTATATGAGTGGTACTGATCCACGCTTCGATCCCTTTTGTGTATGGGGCAATGAGATATTCATGAACAAGCGTCAAGTGAGGAAACTAAGAAAGGTTGCTAGGCGAAAGAAACGGGTGATGGGCATTAAGCTCTTTATTTACACTTTGTCCAAGACATCAGTGAACTTTAGGATGGTAAGTAATCTATTCCCTTTTCCTCCTTCCCACAAGAAGTTACTCTATTAGACCTCATGATATGATATTTTTCTCTTTTCAGTGGTTTCGGAAGCTATTTACTGATGATTACCTTGCAAACTACATGGCTGGAGTGGAGGAAACTAAGGTTAAAGTATATAATTCATGCTACCATGATAATGCTCTAGAAGTCTTCCTGAAGGCGGTGAAGTATGAGCGGGAGATCGTCACAAGGGGTTGGACAAAAGTTATTCATGCCTATGGCATGTAGGAAGGCACATTATGGGCATTCCGCTTCTTCAACAACATCGGCAGTCAAAATGATTTACACTTGTCTCTTCATCTTTACCGCCTGTAAATATTGTGGTTCATCATAGTTAATTGTTGTCTAATCCTGTAATTACTGAACATATTGTACTGACAATTTTATTTATGGATTTGCTGTTGAACCATTGTGCTGAGAATTTCAATTGTACGTTTCATATTTCAAAATTTCCAATTCGAATAATAAATTACAGCCAAAAAAATGTACAAGAGCGAATAAAATAATGTGCACACGGTTAGAAAGAAAATAGCGTGTGCGATGAAAAAAGAAAAAAACGGTTCTTTGACGTGAAATGTTTGTGATGCCCGTTGGACGCACACACGGTTTCGTCTCATATGCGTGTGCGATTCATGGTAATGCGGAAAATGTTTCAAACCAGTGTGTGTATGTGATAGGAATACCAATCGCACACAACTACGAAAATGTACATGTTGGCGTTAGTAGAGGCACCACACACATTTTACATTCTTGAACCGTGTGCCATAACGTACCTATCACAAACATATCGACAGCTTAAATGTTGATGTCCACCTTTTTCACACGACTATAGCGGCCTAATCGTTTGGGATGTCTCTCTGATCATAAACGTAACGTCGAGATGTAACATGTGGGACAGGTGCGGCTTCTTATACGTTTGTTCTATGGGGATCGTCAGTAGCCGCTCGCCCATCCCCGACAGTTTCTGGGTCGTGTGGGAAGGACCCCCTATTGCCCACACTCACTAGGCGACGATTCCAAATGCCATCGCAGAAAGGGTTAAAAACCGTTTGTATAGCACCTCGCTGTACCAGTGTGGGTTCGATCTTGCGGTGCTCAATCCCAGTGACAGAAAGGGACATGATACGTATTTGTATCATTGCCATTAAGGATGAAAAGACAGGGTTTATTCATATTAATTGAGTTTACTTTGTCTACATCATGTCATCTTGCTTAAGGTGTTACTCCGTTCTTTATAAAGTTAATACTCTCGATGCATGCTGGATAGCGGTCGATGTGTGGAGTAATAGTAGTAGATGCAGACAGGAGTCAGTATACTTCTCTCAGACGTGATGCCTATGTACATGATCATTGCCTTAGATATCGTCATGATTATTCGCTTTTCTATCAATTGCCCAACAGTAATTTGTTTACGCATCGTATGCTATCTTCAAGAGAGAAGCCTCTAGTGAAAACTATGCCCCCTGGGTCTATTTAAATCATATATTAAAATCCAAAAATACCCTGCAATAATTTTATTTACTTTATTTAATTTTATGTTTTTATTTATCTGTTTATCAGTACGATATTTAATCCTTGCAATTAACCGTCAAGGGATTGACAACCCCTTGTTTGCGTTGGGTGCAAGTATTTGTTATTTTGTGTGTAGGTACTGCTAACGAGTTGTTGCGTGGTTCTCCTACTAGATTCATAACCTTAGTTTCTAACCAAGGGAAATAGTTATCTCTACTATACTGCATCATCCTCTCCTCTTTGGGGGAATCCCAACGCAGCTCACAAGTAGTAGGAAGAACTGGTGCCATTGCCGGGGAGACATCACCAACATCTATCAAGTACCTATGAATAAACTTTCACCTCCTTGTGTTTACTTTATTTGCCATTTGCCTCTCATTTTCATTTCCCCCACTTCTAAAACGTTTTTACAAAAAACACAAAAACATTTTCCGTTTGTATTTTTCTCGCTCGTTTGCTTGCTTTCTTGTTTGCCTAGTCACGATGTATCAAGAAAATACAAAATTGTGTGATTTCTCCAATACTAATAATAATGATTTTATTAGTTCCCCACTTGCTCATCGCACCTCTAGTGCGGAGACTTGTGATATTAATGCCGATTTGCTAAATATTGTTATGAACGAACAATTTTTTGGTAGCCCTAATGAAGATGATGCATCCCATCTTAACACCTTTGTTGAATTGTGTAATAGGGAAAACAAAAACAATGTGGATAATGATATGTTTATTTCCTTTCTCACTATGAGATCACGCTAAAACTTGGTTTTCATCTTTGCCACAATAGTATTGATTCTTGGGATAAATGTAAAGATACTTTTATTGCCAAGTATTTTCCTTCCACAAAAATTATTTCTCTTAGAAATCAAATTATGAATTTTAAGCAACTTGAGCATGAACATGTTGCCCAATCTTGGAAGAGGATGAAATTAATGATAAGAAATTACCCAGCTCATGGCTTAAGTTTATGGATGATCATACAAAGAATTTATGCGGGATTGAATTTTGTTTCTAGAAATCTTTTAGATTTCGCGCGGGTGGTACCTTTATGGAAATCACACTAGGAGTAGCTACAAAATTTCTTGGGGATGCCCATGGCACCCCAAGGTAATATTCAAGGAGTACCAAGCAACTAAGCTTGGGGATGCCCTGGAAGGCATCCCCTCTTTCTTCTAACGACCATCGGTAAATTTACTTGGAACTATATTTTTATTTGTCACATATCATGAGTTTTTGCTTGGAGCGTCTTGTATTATATGAGTCTTAGATTGTTTTGCTTTTTAGGTTGCCACAATCATCCTTACTGGACAACCTGTTTCAGAGGGCCATAATGATGCCATGATTTGTTAGAATTGCTCTATGTGCCTACCTTAAATTTTTTGAGGTATGAAATTGCTCTAGTGCTTCACTTATATCTTTTTTAGCACGGTGGTGGTTTAACTTTTCAAGAAATACTCTCATGCTTCACTTAGATCATTTTGACAGTTAGTAATTTTTTTGAAGAAATCCTCTCATGCTTCACTTATATTATTTTAAGAGAAGAAAATTTTGAAGAAATATTTATGCTCTCGTTCTTCACTTAGATTTGTTTGAGAGCTTGTTAGTAGCAATTGAAAAATATGAAATTAGTCCCAAAGTGATACATATTCAAGAGGGATATAGTAAAAACTTTCATGAAGATCATTGGATATTAAAACTTGATTCCTTGTAATAGTTTTGAGATATGGAGATAGTAATATGGGAGTCATGTTGGTGAGTAATTATGCTTTAGTAAGAATATTGGTGTTAAGGGTTGTGATTCCCTATGCAAGCACGGAAGTCAATAGTTATGCAATGAAGTTACATCCTACTTGTGGTGCATTATTCAGTGTTAGTTGTGTTCAATGCTTGTTTATGATCGTTTTTGTTTTTTGGGTTGGTTGCTGATACGTCTCCAACGTATCTATAATTTTTGATTGTTTCATGCTACTATATTACCCCTTTTGGATGTTTATGGGCTTTATTTTACACATTTTTATCATTTTTGGAACTAACCTACTAAACGGAGGCCCAGCCCATATTGCTGTTTTTTTGCCTATTTCAGTATTTCGAAGAAAAGGAATATCAAACGGAGTCCAAACGGAATGAAACCTTCAGGAGCGTGATTTTTGGAACGAACGTGATCCAGAGGACTTGGAGTGCAAGTCAAGAAGCAGCCGAGGCGGCCACGAGAGGGTAGGGCGCCCCCCCCCAATAGGGCGCGCCCCCTGTCTGGTGGGCCCCTCGGGCGGCCACCGACGTACTTCTTCCTCCTATATAAGCCTACGTACCCCGAAAACATCCAGGGAGCCAACGAAACACAATTTCCACCGTCGTAACCTTCTGTATCCGCGAGATCCCATCTTGGAGCCTTCGCCGGCGCTCCGCCGGAGGGGGAATCGACCACGGAGGGCTTCTACATCAACACCATAGCCCCTCCGATGAGTTGTGAGTAGTTTGCCACAGACCTTCGGGTCCATAGTTATTAGCTAGATGGCTTCTTCTCTCTTATTGGATCTCAATACAATGTTCTCCCCCTCTCTTGTGGAGATCTATTTGACGTAAACTCTTTTTGTGGTGTGTTTGTCGAGATCCGATGAATTGTGGGTTTATGATCAAGTTTATCTATGAGAAATATTTGAATCTCCTCTAAATTCTTTTATGTATGATTGAGTTATCTTTGCAAGTCTCGTCGAATTATCAGTTTGGTTTGGCCTACTAGCTTGATCTTTCTTGCCATGGGAGAAGTGCTTAGCTTTGGGTTCAATCTTGCGGTGTCCTTACCCAGTGACAAAAAGGGTTGCAAGGCACATATTGTATTGTTGCCATCGAGGATAAAAAGATGGGGTTTATATCATATTGCATGAGTTTATCCCTCTACATCATGTCATCTTGCTTAATGCGTTACTCTGTTCTTTATGAACTTAATACTCTAGATGCAGGAAGGAGTCGGTCGATGTGTGGAGTAATAGTAGTAGATGCAGGCAGGAGTCAATCTACTTGTTGCGGACGTGATGCCTATATACATGATCATGCCTAGATAATATCATAATTAATCGCCTTTCTATCAATTGCTCAACAGTAATTTGTTCACCCACTGTAATACTTATGCTATCTTGAGAGAAGCCACTAGTGAAACCTATGCCCCCGGGTCTATCTTTTATCATATAAGCTTTCGATCTACTTTTATTTGCATCTTTACTTTTTGCATCTATATTATAAAATACCAAAAATATATTTATCTTATCATACTATCTCTATTAGATCTCACTTTTGCAAGTGGCCGTGAAGGGATTGACAACCCCTTTATTGCGTTGGTTGCGAGTTCATTGTTTGTTTGTGTAGGTGCGTGGGACTTTTGAGGAGCCTCCTACTGGATTGATACCTTGGTTCCCAAAAACTAAGGGAAATACTTACGCTACTATTGCTACATCACCGTTTCCTCTTCAAGGAAAACCAACACAAGCTCAAGATGTAGCAGTTGCTTCTCAATCTATTTGCTAACCTTTCCTTATACTATGCGGGTACTGCTTGTGCATCCAAATCCTAAACCAAGTTGTGCCAAATGAGTCCACCATACCTACCTATATGCGGTATTTCCATGTCATTCCAAGTAAATTTGTATGTGCCAACTCTATTTTCAAAATGAATTTCCATTTTGTGTGCCTATACCGCTCATGAAGTGGCAGGGGGTGGCCAATATTTTCCATGCTAGGCAGGTTATTCTCAAGGTGAGTGTTTATTCACTTTTCATTGCATGAGAGTGTGGCAGGTACTAGGGATGCCTAGTCCTGAAATGCAAAAAAAATACTATGGTAATAAATTCCTTGGAAAGTGTTGGTACGGAAGGCACCCATGGATACGGCTAGCCATGGATTTGAAAGAATGGTGGAAATGGAAATAAACTTTATTTTTTGTTTGGGAACCGCCTATGATTTATCTATCATGGAAGATAATGGGAATTCTCGGTCATTTTCGTTGAAGGGAAAAACATGCCTCTCAAAACAATTTTATCTCTCAATTTAAGTTATGAGCTCTAGCACCTCTACAAATATATGCTTCCCTCTAGGAAAGGCCTATCTATTTACTTTATCCAATTTTTATTTTTATTAAGTCTCCATCTTCTCCTATAAAGCACCAACTAGGGAACACTATTATCATACTTGTGCATTGGATATAGCTAATATTCAAGTGTGTTTCATGAATGGATCAATGATTGAGCATAATGGGCTAGGGATAGCTTTCTTTAGTGTTGATATTTTGAAAGGCATGGTTGCTTGTTGATATGCATGAGTATTGATGTCTTCATGTCAATTATAGACTATTACTTTGAATCATCTAAAGTACAATGTCCATGCTACAAAAGAAAAGAATATGTGATGAATATGATAGGTAGCATTCCACATCAAAAATTATGCTTTTATCATTTACCTACTCGAGGAAGAGCAGGAATTAAGCTTGGGGATGCTGATACTTCTCCAACGAATCTATAATTTTTTATTGTTCCATGTTGCTATAGTATCAATCTTGGATATTTTATATACATTTACTAGCAACTTTATATCATTTTTTGGGACTAACCTATTGACATAGTGGCCAGTGCCAGTTATTGTTTTTTCGCTTGTTTTTTTACTTCACAAAAATCAATACCAAACGACGTCCAAATGCCACAAAACTTTTTGGAGATTTTTTCTGGTGATAAAGGACCCTGGAAGCTTCTGGGGTACATGAGAGGAGGGGCATTGGTCCCACTAGAAACTAGGGCGCGCCAGAGGCCCCCAGCATGCCCTAGTGGGCATTGGAGCCCACGGGAACCGCCTTGACCTACTTCCACTTCTATAAATACTCTAAAATCCTAGAAACCCCAAGGGCATATGATACGTCTCCAATGTATCCATAATTTTTATGGTTCCATGCGGTTATACTATCAATCTTGGATGTTTAATATTCATTTTGTAGAAACTTTATATCATTTTTTTGGACTAACCTATTGACATAGTGCCCAGTACGAGTTGTTGTGTTTTGCTTGTTTTATACTTCGCAGAAAATCCATATCAAACAAAGTGCAAATGCAGTGAAACATTTTGGAGATCTATTTCTGCCCAGAAGACACCCACGAGGCCCAAGATGTGCACCAGAGGGGACCTGTGGGGCCCACTAGGCACCAGGGCGTCCCAGGGCCCCCAAGCGGGCCCTGGTGGATAGTAGGGCCCACAAGCACCCCTCCACTGCCTCTTAGCTCTATAAATACTCTAGTATTTCGGAAACCCTAGAGGAGTCGAGAGATAAGAGTTTCCACCATCGCAAGTTCCGGAACCACAAGATCCAATCTAGAGGCCTTTTCCGGCACCTTGGAGAAGGGGTCAACAATCACGGAGGGGTTCTTCATTAACACCGTTGCCCGTCCGATGATGCGTGAGTAGTTTACCACAGACCTATGGGTCCGTAGGCAGTAGCTAGATGGCTTGTTATCCCTTTTTGATCTTCAATACAATGTTCTCCTCAATTTTCTTGGAGATCTATTTGATGCAACTATTTTTTGCGGTGTGTTTGTCGGGATCCGATGAATTGCGATTTTATGGTCAGATCTATCTATGAATATTATTGAGTCTTTGTTGAACTCTCTTATGCATGATTTTTATAGCCTTGCATTTCTTCTCCGAAACTATAGTTTACTTTGGCCAACTAGATTGATTTTTCTTGCAATGGGAAGAGGTACTTTGTGATGGGTTTGATCTTGCGGTGCTCAATCTCAGTGATGGAAGTACACATGACACACATGTATCGTTCCCATTAAGGATAAAAAGATGAGATCTATTCCTACATAAATAGATCTTGTCTACATCATGCCATGAATCTTATTGCATTACTCTGTTTTTACATGAACTTAATACACTAGATGCATCCTGGATAGCGGTCGATGTGTGGAGTAATAGTAGTAGATGCAAGCAGGACTCGGTGTACTAATCTTGGACATGATGCCTATATGCATGATCATTGACTTGGATATCGTCATAATTATTTGCTCTTCTATCAATTCCACAACAGTAATTTGTTTACCCACCGTATGCTATTTTCTTGAGAGAAGCCTCTAGTGAAATCTATGGCCCTCGAGTCTATTTCTTATCATATTATTTTCAGATCTATTAATCCAAAAATACCTTGCTGCACTTTTTATTTACTTATTTTATTTTGTGTTTTTGCTAGATCTATTTATCTAGTCTCATACAATTTAATCTATCTCAATACCGAGGAGGGATTGACAACCCCTCTTACACGTTGGGTTGCAAGTTTTTGTTATTTGTATGAAGATACTGCTTACATGGTTTGGCTGGATCCTCCTATTGGATTGATACCTTGGTTTCATAACTGAGGGACATACTTAACATTGTTATGGTGCATCATCCTCTCCTCTTCCGGGAAATACCAACGCAGATACAAGCAATCGGGATGAGTTTCTGGCGCCATTGCCGGGGAGGATCAAGTCTAGATCTATCAGGTACACAATCACAAATCTCATCTCCTTCTAATTTACTTTATTTTCCATTTGCCTCTCATTTTCACCTCCCCCACTTCTAAAATGTTTTCAAAAAACACAAAAAAAATCCTTTTTATTTGCCCTCTTTTTGTTTGCCCTTCTTCTCGTTTGATCTTTTGCTCGCCTTTTCATCATGTCTAGTACAACTACCCCTCCGTTGTCACTAGATCTTGAAGTTCTATATTTCAAACAGAAACAAGGAGAAAATTTGAAAGATTCATGGTATAGATTGTTGGAATCTTACCGTGTTTGCAATATAAAAGGGGATATGAAAATTTTGCTTCACAATTTTTATGTTTGATTATTTATGCCTCATAGGCAACTCTTGGGCTTTGTTGCAAAAGAAATTTTAGTGAATGTGATGCCAACATTGCCTACAAAAAATAGAGGGGATATTGGGGTCTCCACCCCACCTAAGGGGTTTGCTTTTTCTCAAGAAGGGATTCAAATATTGGACAAACTCGGTGATGTGCAGAAAAATAAGGTAGATTTGCAAAAGTCTAATGAACCCTTTAAAAACATTAGTAGGAATCTCTACCACATGAATACTTTGATTACCTTATGTAATAAGCGATTGGATATTTTAGATGTTAAAATGTTTTCATTACCTGAGAACAATGGGAAACGTAAGGAAACCCCTGGGTTTGAGAATACCCCTATGAAAATTATGAAAACTAAGGATGATAATAATTGAATCTATGCATTATGCCTAGCTAGGGGCATAAAACAATAGCGCTTATTGGGAGGCACCCGAATGAAATAAAATATTTTTTCACTTTTCTTTCTGTTCTTGAGTGTATGCACAAATATGATGTTGTTATGATTGTGTTTTAGTGTTTTAACTAGTGTTTGTGCCAAGTAAAGCCTTTTGGATCATGTGGGGTAATAGTTGATTTGATCTTGTTGAAAAATAGAAACTTTTGCGCCCAGTAGCATACTTGTTAAAATTCACATAAGCGACAAAATTTTTGATTTTTTGACACAAGATTTATATACAAATTGCCTACGTTGTCCTAACTTTTCAGAAGTTTTGGAGTTACAGAAGTATGAGTAAAATTTGCATCCTTACAGACTGTTCTATTTTTGATAGATTCTATTTTTGTTGCATTGTGTGCTTATTTTGCTGAATCTATCGATTATATTCAGGGGGGGTATAAGCCATGGTAAAGTTAGAATACAGTATGTATACTGCAATAGCAAAATATGAATGGGGTTGCAATATTACTTAAAGTAAAGATTGGTTTTCTTATAGTAACGAATCTCACAAAGGTTTTGTTGAGTTTTGTGTGATTGAAGTTTTCAAGTTTTGGGTGAGATCACGATAGATGAAGGAATAAAGAGTTCAAGAGCCTAAGCTCGGGGGTGCCCATGGAACCCCAAGGTAATTTTCGAAGAGTAACAAGCAACTAAGCTTGGGGATGCCCCGGAAAGCACCCCCTCTTTCTTCTAACGATCATCGATAATTTTATTTGGAGCTATATTTTTATTCGTCACATATCATGAGTTTTGCTTGGAGCATCTTGTATTATATGAGTCTTTGCTTGTTTTGCTTTTTAGTTTGTCACAATAATCCTTGCTAGATACACTTATTTGTGAGAGCCATAATTATTCTATTGTTTTTTAGAATTGCTCTGTGTGCTTCACTTAAATTTTTTGAGCTATGGAATTGCTCTATGTGCTTCACTTATATCTTTTTTAGCACGGTGTTGCTTTAATTTTGGAAAAATATGCTCCCATTGCTTCACTTATATTATTTTGACAGATGAAAATTATTTTGAAGAAATTTGTGCTCTTGTTCTTCACTGAGATTTGTTTGAGAGCTTTGTTAGTAGCAATGGTAATATATGAAACTTGTCCCGAAGTGATAGATATTCAAGAAGGATATAATAAAAACTTTCATGAAGATAATTGGATATTATAAACTTGATTCCTTGCAATAGTTTTGAGATATAATGATAGTAATATGTGAGCCATGTTGGTGAGTAATTATGCTCTAGTAAGAATATTGGTGTTAAGCTTTGTGATTCCCTATGCAAGCATGAAAGTCAATAATTATTCAATGAATTCATATCCTACTTGTGGTGCATTAGTTGGTATTATTGATGTTTAATGGTCTTTTACGATCATTGTCGTTTCTTCGTTGTTCGCTTCTCAATCTATTTGCGAGCCTCCATTTGTACTAAGTAGGAATACTACTTGTGCATCCAAATCCTTAAACTCAAGTTGTGCCAAATGAGTCCACCATACCTACCTATATGCGGTATTTCCATGCCGTTCCAAGTAAATTTGTATGTGTCAACTCTAATTTTCAAATAAATCTCCTTTTGTGTGGTCGTACCTCTCATGAAGCGGCAGGGTTGGCCAATATTTTCCATGCTAGATATTTTATTCTCAAGATGAGTGTTTATTCACTTGTCATTGCACAAGAGTGTGGCAAGGTAATAGAGATGCCTGGTCCAAAAATAGAAAAAAATATTTATGTTGTTCAATAATAAATTCCTAGAAAAGTGTTGGTATGTGATAACCCAAAAGTATAGGGGATTGCAAGAGTTTTTGAGGGTAGAATATTCAACCCAAATTTATTGATTCGACACAAGGGGAGGCAAACAATATTCTCAAGTATTAGCAGCTGAGTTGTCAATTCAACCACACCCGAAAGACTTAATATCTACAACAAAGTATTTAGTAGCAAAGTAGTATGGAAGTAACGATAACGGTGGCAAAAGTAATAGTAGCAGTTTTGTAGCAATCATAATAGTGGCAACGGAAAGGTAACTTAGCAAAGATCAATATATGAAAAGTTCGTAGCCAATAGATCAATGATGGATAATTATGTCGGATGGCATTCGTCATGCAACAGTCATAACATAGGGTGACACAGAACTAGCTCCAATTCATCAATATAATGTAGGCATGTATTCCAAATATAGTCATACATGCTTATGGAAAAGAACTTGCATGACATCTTTTGTCCTATCCTCCAGTGGCAGTGGGGTCCTATTGGAAACTAAGGGATATTAAGGCCCCCTTTTAATAGAGAACCGGACCAAAGCATTAGCACTTAGTGAATACATGAACTCCTCAAACTACGGTCTTCACCAGGAGTGTCCCGACTATTGTCACTCTGGGGTTGCCGGATCATAACACATAGTAGGTGACTATAACTTGCAAGATAGGATCAAGAACACAAATATATTCACAAAAACATATAGGGTTCAGATCTGAAATCATGTCACTCGGGCCCTAGCGACAAGCATTAAGCATAGCAAAGTCATAGCAACATCAATCTTACAACATAATTGATACTAGGGATCAAACCCTAACAAAACTAACTCGATTACATGATAAATCTCATCCAACCCATCACCGTCCAACAAGCCTACGATGGGATTACTCACGCACGGTGGTGAGTATTGCTACCTCTTGAGCACTGCGTTGGTTTTCCCTTGAAGAGGAAAGGGTGATGCAGCAAAGTAGCGTAAGTATTTCCCTTAGTTTTTGAGAACCAAGGTATCAATCCAGTAGGAGGCTCCTCAAAAGTCCCTCGTACCTACACAAACAAACAAGAACCTCGCAACCAACATGATAAAGGGGTTGTCAATCCCTTCACTGTAACTTGCGAAAGTAAGATCTGATAGAGATAATAAGATAAGGTAAATATTTTTGGTATTTTTATGATATAGAATGGAAAGTAAAGATGCAAATAAAAGTAGATGGGAAACTTATATGAGAAAGGATAGACCCAGGGGCCATAGGTTTCACTAGTAGCTTCTCTCAAGATAGCATAAGTATTACGGTGGGTGAACAAATTACTGTCGAGCAATTGATAGAAAAGTGCATAGTTATGAGAATATCTAGGCATGATCATGTATATAGGCATCACGTCCGTGACAAGTAATCGAAATGATTCGGCATCTACTACTATTACTCCACACATAGACCGACTCATGCCTGCATCTAGAGTATTAAGTTCATTAAGAACATAGTAACACATTAAGAAAGATGACATGATGTAGAGGGATAAACTCAAGCAATATGATATAAACCCCATCTTTTTATCCTCGATGGCAACAATACAATACATCCCTTGTTGCCCCTGCTGTCACTGGGAAATGACAACTCAAGATTGAACGCAAAGCTAAGCACTTCTCCCATTGCAAGAAAGATCAATCTAGTAGGCCAAACCAAACTGATAATTTGAAGAGACTTGCAAAGATAACCAATCATACATAAAATAACTCAGAGGAGATTCAAATGTTTCTCATAGATAAACTTGATCATAAACCCACAATTCATCGGATCTCGACAAACACACCGCAAAAAGAGTTACATCGAATAGATCTCCAAGAAGATCGAGGAGAACTTTGTGTAGAGATTCAAAGAGAGAGAAGAAGCCATCTAGCTAATAACTATGGACCCGAAGTACTGTGGTAAACTACTCACAACTCATCGGAGAGGCTATGGTGTTGATGTAGAAGTCCTCCGTGATCGATTCCCCCTCCGGCGGAGCGCAGGCGAAGGCTCCAAGATGGGATCTCGCGGATACAGAAGGTTGCGGCGGTGGAAATAGGTTTTCATGGTGCTCCTGGATGTTTTCGGGGTACGTAGATATATATAGGCAAAGGAGGTAGGTCAGGGGAGCAATGAGGGTGGGGGGCGCGCCCACCCCCCTAGGGCGCGCCTGGCACCCTCGTGGCTGCCTTGGCTGCTTCTTAACGTCCACTCCAAGTCTCATGGATTGCGTTTGTTCCAAAAAGATCGCTCCCGAAGGTTTCATTCCGTCTGGACTCCGTTTGATATTCCTTTTCTTTGAAACACTGAAATCGGCAAAAAAACAGCAATTCGGGTTGGGCCTCCGGTTAGTAGGTTAGTCCCAAAAATGATATAAAGTGTAAAGTAAAGCCCATAAACATCCAAAACGGGTAATATAATAGCATGGAACAATAAAAAATTATAGATATGTTGGAGACGTATCAAGCATCCCCAAGCTTAATTCATGCTCGTCCTCGAGTAGGTAAATGATAAAAACAGAATTTTTGATGTGGAATGCTACCTAGCATAATTCTCAATGTAATTTTCTTTATTGTGGCATAAATGTTCAGATCCAAATGATTCAAGATAAAAGTTCATATTGACATACAAGTAATATTACTTCAAACATACTAAGAAAGTAATCATGTCTTCTAAAAATAACATGGCCAAAGAAAGCTATCCCTAAAAAATCATATAGTTTGGCTATGCTCTATCTTCATCACACAAAATATTTAAATCATGCACAACCCCGGTTTTAGCCAAGCAATTGTTTCATACTCTAGTACTTTTAAACTTTTTCAATCTTCACACAATACATGAGCGTGAGCCATGGACATAGCACTATATGTGGAACAGAATGGTGGTTGTGGAGAAGACAAAAAAAGGAGAAGATAGTCTCACATCAACTAGGCGTATCAACGGGATATGGAGATGCCCATTAATAGATATCAATGTGAGTGAGTAGGGATTGCCATGCAATGGATGCACTAGAGCTATAAATATACGAAAGCTCAACAAAAGAAACTAAGCGGGTGTGCATCCATCTTGCTTGCTCACGAAGACCTAGCACATTTTGAGGAAGCCCATCATTGGAATATACAAGCCAAGTTCTATAATGAAAAATTCCCACTAGTATATGAAGGTGACAACCTAGGTGACTCTCTATCATGAATATCATGGTGCTACTTTGAAGCACAATTGTGGAAAAAGGATAGTAACATTGTCCCTTCTCTCTTTTTCTCTCATTTTTTATTTTGGTGGGCTTCTATGGCCTCTTTTTTATTGGGCTTCTTTGGCCTCTTTTATTCTTTTGTAAAGTCCGAAGTCTCATCCCGACTTGTGGGGGAATCATAGTCTTCATTATTCTTTCCTAACTTGGGACAATGCTCTAATAATGAAGATCATCACACTTTTATTGATTTACAACTCAAGAATTACAACTCAATACTTAGAACAAAATATGACTCTACGTGAATGCCTCCAGCGGTGTACCGGGATATGCAATGAATTAAGAGTGACATGTATGAAAGAATTATCAAGGTGGCTTTGCCACAAATACGGTGTCAACTACATGATCATGTAAAAGCAATATGACAATGATGGAGCGTGTCATAATAAACGGAACGGTGGAAAGTTGCATGGAAATATATCTTGGAATGGCTATGGAAATGCCATAATAGGTAGGTATGGTGGCTGTTTTGAGGAAGGTATATGGTGGGTGTATGGTACCGGCAAAAGTTGCACGGCACAAGAGAGGCTAGCAATGGTGGAAGGATGAGAGTGCGTATAATCCACGGACTCAACATTAGTCATGAAGAACTCATATACTTATTGCGAAAATCTACAAGTAATCAAAACAAAGTGCTACACGCATGCTCCTAGGGGAAGGGTTGGTAGGAGTTAACCATCGCGCGATCCCGACCTCCACACATAC
This sequence comes from Triticum timopheevii, assembly GCA_963921465.1. Lineage (NCBI taxonomy): Eukaryota > Viridiplantae > Streptophyta > Magnoliopsida > Poales > Poaceae > Triticum > Triticum timopheevii. Next base: position 445,966,161 of record OY997266.1, on the reverse strand, counting down.
GGAAGACAATCAATAAATAAATCATGCTCCAACTTCATCACATAACGGTTCACCATACGTGCATGCTACGGGAATCACAAACTTTAACACAAGTATTCATCAAATTCACAACTACCCAACTAGCATGACTCTAATATTACCACCTTTATATCTCAAAAACAATTGTCAAGCATCAAATTGATCATAGCATCAAATTCACTTTCTATGATAGTTTTTATTATACCCAACTTGGATGCCCATCATTCTAGGACCAATTTTATAACCATAGCAAATGCCATGATGTTCTAAAAGACTCTCAAAATAATATAAGCGAAGTATGAGAGATCAACAATTTCTACAAAATCAAGCCACTGCCGTGCTCTAAAAAGTATAAGTGAAGCACTAGAGCAAAACTATCTAGCTCAAAAGATATAAGTGAAGCACATAGAGTATTCTAATAAATTATAATTCATGTGGGTCTATCCCAAAATGTGTGTACAGCAATTATGATTGTGGTAAACTAAAAATCAAAGACTCATATCATACAAGACGCTCCAAGCAAAACACATACCATGCGGCAAATAAAAATATAGCTCCAAGTAAAGTTACCGATAGACGAAGACGAAAGAGGGGATGCCTTCCGGGGCATCCCCAAGCTTAGGCTTTTGGTTGTCCTTGGATTATCTTGGGGCGCCATGGGCATTCCCAAGCTTAGGCTCTTGCCACTCCTTATTCAATAGTCCATCAAATCTTTACCCAAAACTTGAAAACTTCACAACACAAAACTCAAGAGGAAATCTCATGAGCTCCGTTAGTGCAAGAAAGAAAAACCACCACATAAGGTACTGTAATGAACTAATTATTTATTTATATTGGTGTTAAACCTACTGTATTCCAACTTCTCTATGGTTCATACCCCCCGATACTAGCCATAGATGCATCAAAATAAGCAAACAACACACGAAAAACAGAATCTGTCAAAAACAGAACAGTCTGTAGCAATATGTAACTTTCGAATACTTATGGAACACTAAAAATCCTACAAAAATAGGAAGTCCTGTGAAATTTGTCTATTGATCTACTTCAAGAAGAATCAACTAAAAATCACGTTTCTGTGATTTATTAAAATTATTCTCGTGCGTGCAAAAGTTTCTGTTTTTCTGCAGAATCAAACTAACTATCACCGTAAGTTATCCTATAGGTTCTACTTGGCACAAACACTAATTAAAACATAAAACCACATCTAAACATAGGCTAGATGAATTTTTTTATTTAGTAACAGCAAGGAAAAATATTGGGTTGTCTCCCAACAAACGCTTTTCTTTAAAGCCTTTTTAGCTAGGCATTGAGATTTCAATGATGCTCACATGAAAGAAAAGAATTGAAACATAAAAAGAGCATCATAAAACATGTGACAAACACACTTAAGTCTAACATAATTCCTATGCATAGGTTTTTATAAGCAAAAAAATTATCAAGGCAAGCAAAAACTAGCATATGCAAGGAAGAAGACGATAGCAATCTCAACATGAAGAGAGGTAATTTAGTAACATGAAAATTTCTACAACCATATTTTCCTCTCTCATAATAATTACATGTAGGATCATAAGAAAATTCAACAAAATAGCTATCACAGAACATATTCTCAACACGATCCACATGCATGCAAAGTTGACACTCTTCCAAAATAGTGGGATTAACATTAACTAAAGTCATGACCTCTCCAAACCCACTTTTATCAAAAACTTCACAAGATTGAACATTATCCAAATATGTCGGATCTGAAGTTGACACTCTTCCAAACCCACTTTAAATATATTGCAAACACTATTATCAATCTCATATTCATTATGGGGCTTAAATAAATTTTCAAGATTATAAGGAGAATCACCCCAATCATGAACATTGCAACAAGTAGTACACATAGCAAAAATAGCATCCCCAAGCTTAGGGTTTTGCATATTATTAGCACAATTGACATCAAGAGAATTTATAGTAAAATCATTGCAATCATGCTTTTTATTCAAGGAGTTATAGTGAATCTCTTCAAAAATTTCTTCATCATAATTTTCAGATTCATGAATTTCGAGCAAAGCTTCATAAAGATAATCTAGTGCACAAAACTCACTAGCAATTGGTTCATCATAATTGGATCTCTTAAAAAGATTAGCAAGCAGATGATGATCCATGGATCTTAGGTTCTTTGTTTAGCAATAAATAAACAACTATTCCAACCAAACAAGCAAACGAGCCAAGTAAGACTTCAAAGCAAACGAAAAGACGAACATAAGAAGGGCGAATAAAATGACAAGGGTGAAGTGGCGGAGAGGAAAACGAGAGGCAAATGGCAAATAATGTAATGCGAGGGAGATGAGTTTGTGATGGGTACTTGGTATGTCTTGACTTGAGCAAAGACCTCCTCGGCAACGGCGCCAGAAATCCTTCTTGCTATCTCTTGAGCACTGCATTGGTTTTCCCTTGAATAGGAAAGGGTGATGCAACAAAGTAGCGTAAGTATTTCCCTCAGTTTTTGAGAACCAAGGTATCAATCCAGTAGGAGGCTCCTCAAAAGTCCCTCGTACCTACACAAACAAACAAGAACCTCGCAACCAACGCGATAAAGGGGTTGTCAATCCCTTCACGGTAACTTGCAAAAGTGAGATCTGATGGAGATAATAAGATAAGATAAATATTTTTGGTATTTTTATGATATAGATTGGAAAGTAAAGATGCGAATAAAAGTATATGGGAAACTTATATGATAAAGGATAGACCCGGGGGCCATAGGTTTCACTAGTGGCTTCTCTCAAGATAGCATAAGTATTATGGTGGGTGAACAAATTACTGTCGAGCAATTGATAGAAAAGTGCATAGTTATGAGAATATCTAGGCATGATCATGTATATAGGCATCATGTCCATGACAAGTAGATCGAAACGATTCTTCATCTACTACTATTACTCTACACATCGACCGACTCCTGCCTGCATCTGGAGTATTAAGTTCATGAAGAACAGAGTAACGCATTAAGAAAGATGACATGATGTAGAGGGATGAACTCAAGCAATATGATATAAACCCCATCTTTTTATCCTCGATGTCAATAATACAATACGTGCCTTGTTGCCCCTACTGTCACTGGGAAAGGACACCGCAAGATTGAACCCAAAGCTAAGCACTTCTCCCATTGCAAGAAATATCAATCTAGTAGGCCAAACCAAACTGATAATTCGAAGAGACTTGCAAAGATAACCAATCATACATAAAAGAACTCAGAGGAGATTCAAATATTTCTCATAGATAAACTTGATCATCAACCCACAATTCATCGGATCTCGACAAACACACCGCAAAAAGAGTTACGTCAAATAGATCTCCGAGAAGATCGAGGAGAACTTTGTATTGATATTCAAAGAGAGAGAAGAAGCCATCTAGCTAATAACTATGGACCCGAAGGTCTATGGTAAACTACTCACAACTCATCGGAGAGGCCTTGGAGATGATGTAGAGGCCCCCCGTCTTTGATTCCCCCTCCGACGGAGCGTCGGTGAAGGCTCCAAGATGGGATTTCGCGGATACAGAAGGTTGCATCGGTGGAAATAGTTTCTCGTGGTGCTCCAGGATGTTTTTAGGGTACGTGGATATATATATATAGGCGAAGGAGGTAGGTCAGGGGAGCCACGAGGGGCCCACGAGGGTGGGGGGGGCGCCCTCCTGCCTCGTGGCCGCCTCGATTGCTTCTTGATGTCCACTCTAAGTCTCCTGGATTGCGTTTGTTCCAAAAAGATCGCTCATGAAGGTTTCATTCCGTTTGGACTCTGTTTGATATTCCTATTCTTCGAAACACTGAAATAGGCAAAAAAAACAGCAATTCAGGTTGGGCCTCCGGTTAGTAGGTTAGTCCCAAAAATAATATAAAAGTGTAGAGTAGAGCCCATAAACATCCAAAATGGGTAATATAATAGCATGGAACAATCGAAAAATATAGATACATTGGAGACGTATCAAGCATCATGAAATTGATGATGGAGGATGGTTGATGATGACGACAGCGACGATTTCCCCTCTCCGGAGCCCAAAACAGACTCCAGATCTGCCCTACCGAGGAAGAATAGGAGGCGGCGGCGGCTCCGTATTGTAAAACGCGAGAATCTTTCTCTCTGATTTTTTCTTCCCGAACGTGAATATATGGAGTTGGAGTTGAGGTTGGTGGAGCTTTATGTGACCCACAAGACCGGAGGGCGTGCCCTAGGGGGGTGGGTGCGCCCTCCACCCTTGTGGACAGGGTGTGGGTCCCCCCGGTTAATTCTTTTGCCAGTATTTTTTATTTATTCCAAAAATAATCTCCGTGAAGTTTCAGGTCATTCGGAAAAATTTTATTTCTGCACAAAAATTAGCAGCATGGCAATTCTGCTGAAAACAACGTTATTCCAGGTTAGTTCCATTCAAATCATGCAAATTAGAGTCCAAAACAAGGGCAAAAGAGTTTGGAAAAGTAGATACGATGGAGACGTATCAACTCCCCAAAGCTTAACCCATTGCTTGTCCTCAAGCAATTCAGTTGACAAACTGAAAGTGATAAAGAAAAACTTTTACAAACTCGGTTTGATCTTGTTGTTGCAAATATGTAAGGCCAACATTCAAGTTTTCAGCAAAGATTATGAACAAACCATATTCACAATAATATTTAGGTCTCATATTTACTCATATGAATGGCATAATCAGCTAGCGAGCAATAATAATAAACCTCGGATGATAACACTTTCTCAAAACAATCATGATATGATATAACAAGAGGGTATCTCGCTAACCCTTTCTGAGACCGCAAAACATAAATGCAGAGCACCCCTGAAGATCAAGAACTGACTAGACATTGTAATTCATGGCAAAAGAGATCCAGTCATACTCAACATCAATAATAACAACACATACAAATGATAGTGGTGCTCTCTAACTGGTGCTTTTTTATAAGAGGATGATGACTCAACATAAAAGTAAATAGATAGGCCCTTTGTAGAATGAAGCAGAGATTTGCAGAGGTGCCAGAGCTCGAGTTTTTGAAATAGAGATAAATAATATTTTGAGAGGTATGCTTTCATTGTCAACATAACAACCAAGAGATCTTGGTATCTTCCATGTTACATACATTATAGACGGTTCCCAGACGGAATGGTAAAGTTTATACTCACCCACCACCAACAAGCAAACTTCACGGCTGGTCCGAAACAATGGGTACCATCCAACTAACGACAATTCTGGGGGAGTTTTGTTTGCAATTATTTTGATTTGATTTGAGCATGGGACTGGGCATCCCGGTTACCAGCCATTTTCTCATGAATGATGAGCGGAGTCCATTCATCGTGAGAATAACCCACCTAGCATGGAAGATATAGACATCCCTAGTTGCTACATGAGCGATTCGAGCATACAAAAAAGAATTTCATTTGAAGGTTTAGAGTTTGGCACATGCAAATTTACTTGGAATGGCAGGTAAATACCGCATATAGGTAGTTATGGTGGACTCATATGGAACAACTTTGGGTTTATGGAAGTGGATGCACAAGCAGTATTCCCGCTTAGTACAAGTGAAGGCTAGAAAAAGACTAGGGGGTGACCAACTAGAGAGCGACAACAGTCATAAACATGCATTAAGATTAACCAACACTGAGTGCAAGCATGAGTAGGATATAAATCGCCATGAACATAAATATCATGGAGGCTATGTTGATTTTGTTTCAACTACATGCGTGAACATGTGCGAAGTCAAGCCACTCGAATCATTCAAAGGAGGATACCATCCTATCGTACTACATCACAACCATTTCAAGCATGTTGGCACACAAGGTAAACCATTATAAACTCCTAGCTAATTAAGCATGACATGAGTAATTATAATCTCTAATTGTGATTGCAAACATGTTTCATTCATAATAGGCTAAATCAGGAATGATGAACCAATCATATTTACAAAAACAAGATAGATCAGGTTCATACCAGCTTTTCCTCATCTCAACCATTTCATCATATATCATCATTATTGCCTTTCACTTGCACGACCGAATGGTGTGGATAAAAATAATAGTGCACGTGCATTGGACTAAGATGGAATCTGCAAACAATTATTCAAAGGAGAAGACAAGGTAATATGGGCTCTTTGTTAGATCAACAATAATGCATATGAGAGCCACTCATCATTTTCATCGTGGTCTTCTCCTCTCGACCCCGAAAGAAAAGAAAAGAATTTCAAAGAAACACACTGAAATGTTTTTGGAGTTTTTGTTTTTCTAAAGAAAGTAGAACAAGAACGAGAAAAACTATCTACACGGGGAAGCTCCCAACAAGAAAAAGAAGAACGAGAAATCTTTTGGGGTTTTTCTTTTAATACTACCACTAAGTAAACATGGAAAGTAAACTAGCTAGAAATTACAACTAATTTTTTTGGTTTTTCTCAAAGTTTTTTCAAACACACAAGAAGAAAGCGGGAAAAAGAAAATAAACTAGCATGGATAATACAATGAAAAAGTATGAACACCGACAACTAGAATGAGTGTGTGAACATGAATGCAATGTCGGTGAGAAATACGTACTCCCCAAAACTTAGGCTTTTGGCCTAAGTTGGTCTAAGGCTGCCACTGGTCCGGATGATATCTGAAATCATAGTTGGGGTTGTACTGTGCTGCAGCGGCTACCACCTGGCGAGCTGCTTCCAGGAGGCGAGCGAGCTCCATTGTTCTCTCATACTCGTTTGCCTCCTCTCTAGTTATAAAATACCTCCAATTTACCTAAAATTTAAAGAAGGAGGGAGCAGGAAGTGTAATATGGACAGCACGCCGTCTGTCAAAGATTAATCGGTACTGGAGGGACTGTTCATTCCTCTCAAGAAACTGGTAGCGTACCATAGCATTATAATCTAGAAAAGTAGGTGGCAACTCAATGTTATTTCCCCTCATGGGTACACCAAGATAATTAGCTAAACGAGTTGCATAAATCCCACCAAATAGATCTCCATCTTTAGCATTAAGATGTAACCTCCTTGCAATAATAGCCCCCAAGTTATATCGCTTATCACCCAACACTGCACATCTGAGGACACTATGATCTGGAACGCAAAGGTGGCTATGCTCATGCTTACCATTAATGCATCTACCTATAAGGAGAGCAAAATAATGTATGGCAGGAAAATGAGTGCTCCTCATGGTAGCTTGTGTGATATTTCTAGTTTCTCCCACTGTGATGCTAGCAAGGAAATCATTGTATTCAGATTTGTGGGGCTCACTATGAATGCCCCATTGTGGGATTTTGCATGCAGTATTAAAATCTTCAAGGTCCATGGTATACGATTCATCATAAAGATCAAATAAAACAGTATCGGTATTGCGCTTAGATGAAAATTCAAACCTCCGCACAAAGGAATCAGTGAGGTAATAGTATTGTTGTCACTTATCTGATACGAAGTCCTCAAGATCAGCATTACGTACATATGCATCAAATTCATCCTTGAAGCCTGCATGAACCATAAATTCATCTGACGGCCATTCACAAGGCCGTACTTGAGCTTCCCTTGGTGGTTCAAGGTCCAGCTCACGTATCGCGAGCCTTGGTGCTTGCTTCCTCGAAGAACCACCTTGGTACATTTTTCTAGACATTTTTCTTCCTATAAAAGTTCTGAAATTTTTAGTGACTCAAAATAAAAGTGAACCAAACTCAACAAAATTGATAGACACTACTCTTACAAGTGCCTAGAGTCTATATCATGCATCAAAACTACTTTGGACCATATAAATTTGACATGCAAGCTCAAGAACTGGGTCACCATAGCAGCAAAAATTTGCAACAAAGAAAGCACTAGAACAAAAAAAAGTTGGACCATTGGAGGAGTCACATACCGAAGAACAATCCCCCAAAACAGTTTTGTGAATGGAGCTTTGAGCAAGGAGATCAAAAATGGCAGCAAAATGAGCCAGAACACGGGTTTGAGCTACTGGATGATTTTTTCTGGAGGAAGACGAAGTAGATGGGTGCTAGAATAAGTGGAGGGGGCCCACATGGGGCCAACAAGACAGGGGGGTATGCCCAAGGGGGTAGGGCGCGCCCTCCACCCTTGTGGCCCACTCGTGATGCCCCCTATTGTGTTCTCAGTGCCAGAAATTCTCAAATATTCTATAAAAAAATCATACTAAATTTTCACGGCATTTGGTGAACTTTTATTTTCGGGACATTTTTTATTACACGGATAATTCAGAAAACAGTCAGAAAATACTATTTTTGCTTTATTTAATCTAAATAATAGAAAGTAAAAGTAGGTACAAAAGGTTGTGCTTTCTAAATCCATCCATCTCATGCCCATCAAAAGGAATCCACTAACAAGGTTGATCAAGTCTTATTAACAACCTCTTTCGAATAACATGAAACCAGAGAATTTTTGAATAACACTAGGTTACCTCAACGGGGATATGCATGTCCCCAATAATAAGAATATCATATTTCTTTTTGACAATAGGTAGAGGGAATTCAAAACCTCCAATAGTAATAGTTGAAAATTTTCCAATAGAATTGATACTATGAACTTGAGGTTGTTTCTTCGGAAAGTGTACCGTATGCTCATTACCATTAACATGAAAAGTGACATTGCCTTTGTTGCAATCAATAACAGCCCCTGCAGTATTCAAAAAGGGTCTACCCAGGATGATTGACATACTGTCATCCTCGGGAATATCAAGAATAACAAAGTCTGTTAGATAGTAACGTTTGCAACAACAACATGCACATCCTCACAAATACCGATGTGTATAGCAGTTGAATTATCAGTCATTTGCAAAGAAATTTCAGTAGGTGTCAACTTATTCAAATCAAGTATACGATATAAAGAGAAAGGCATAACACTAACACCGGCTCCAAGATCACATAAAGCAGTTTTAACATAGTTGCTTTTAATGGAGCATGGTATAGTTGGTACCCCTGGATCTCCTAGTTTCTTTGGTATTCCATCCTTAAAAGTATAATTAGCAAGCATGGTGGAAATTTCAGCTTCCGGTATCTTTCTTTTATTAGTGACAATATCTTTCATATACTTAGCATAAGGAGGCATTTTAAGCATATCAGTCAAACACATACGCAAAAAGATAGGTCTAATCATTTTAGCAAAGCGCTGAAAATCCTCATCATCCATTTTCTTGGATGGAGTAGGAGGAAAAGGCATGGGTTTCTGAACCCATGGTTCTCTTTCTTTACCGTGCTTCCTAGCAATGAAGTCTCTCTTATCATAACGTTGATTCTTTGATTGTGGGTTATCAAGATCAACAACAGGTTCAATCTCTACATCATTATCATTACTAGGTTGAGCATCAACATGAACATCATCATTAACATCATCACTAGGTTCATGTTCATCACCAGATTGTGTCTTAGCATCAAAAATAGAAATATCATTGGGATTCTCAGGTGTGTCAATAACGGGTTCACTAGAAACATGCAAAGCCCTATCAGTTTTCTTTTTATTTTTATTAGAAGGACTAGGTGCATCAGCATTAATTCTCTGAGAATCTTGCTCAACTCTCTTAGAATGGCCCTCAGGATACAATGGTTCCTGGGTCATTTTACCACCTCTAGTTATAACCCTAACAACATTATCATTGCTCTTATTATTTAACTCATTGAGCAAATCATCTTGTGCCTTAAGTACTTATTCTACTTGAGTTGTAACCATGGAAGCATGTTTACTAATAAGCTTAAGATCATTTTTAACTCTAGACATATAATCACCCAAGTGGTCAAGTGCTACCTCTTGAGCTTGAGTTTGGTTTCCCTTGAAGAGGAAAGGGTGATGCAGCAAAGTAGCGTAAGTATTTCCCTCAGTTTTGAGAACCAAGGTATCAATCCAGTAGGAGACAACGCACAAGTCACCGAGTACTTGCACAAACAAGCAACAACTTTCAGCTAACATAACAAAGGTGTTGTCGATCCCTTCACGGTCACTTGCAAAAGTGAGATCTGATAGAGATAGATAAACGGTAAAGTAAATATTTTTGGTATTTTTGGTTTATAGATTGGAAAGTAAAGATTGCAATTAAAAGGAACGGCGAAAGAAATTGGCAAGTTGACGGGAAACTAATAGATTCAATATAATGGAAAAGAGACCCGGGGGCCATAGGTCTCACTAGTGGCCTCTCTCAAGATAGCAAATATTATGGTGGGTGAACAAATTACTGCCAAGCAATTGATAGAAAAGCGCATAGTTATGATGATATCTAAGGCAATGATCATGAACATAGGCATCACGTCCGTGTCAAGTAGACCAAAACGATTCTGCATCTAGTACTATTACTCCACACATCGACCGCTATCTCGCATGCATCTAGAGTATTAAGTTCATAAAAACGGAGTAACGCATTAAGAAAGATGACATGATGTAGAGGAATTAACTCAAGCAATATGATGAAAACCCCATCTTTTTATCCTCGATGGCAACAATACAATACGTGCCTTGATGCCCCTACTGTCACTGAGAAAGGACACCGCAAGATTGAATCCAAACCTAAGCACTTCTCCCATTGCAAGAAATATCAATCTAATAGGCCAAACTAAACCGATAATTCGAAGAGACTTGCAAAGATATCAAATCATGCATATAAGAATTCAAGGAAGAACCAAATAATATTCATCGATAATGTGATCATAAATCCACAATTCATCGGATCTTGGCAAACACAGCGTAAAAGAATATTACATTGAATATATCTCCAAGAACATTGAGGAGAACATGGTATTTAGAATCAAAGAGAGAGAAGAAGCCATCTAGCTAAAAACTATGGACTCGTAGGTCTGTGGTAAACTACTCAAGCTTCATCGGAGAGGTAATGGTGTTGATGTAGAAGCCCTCCATGATCGAATCCCCCTCCGGCAGGACACCGGAAAAGGCCCCTAGATGGGATCTCACGGGTTTAGAAGGTTGCGGCAGTGGAAAAGTGGTTTCGTGGCTCTCCTGGATGTTTTCAGGGTATAAGAGTATATATAGGTGAAGGAACTAGGTCAGGGTAGCTACGAGGGGCCCACAAGGTAGGGGGCGCGCCCTACTCCCTGGGTTCGCCCTCCTGCCTCGTGGCCGCCTCGTTGCATCTCCGACCTCATCTCCAAGTCTTCTAGTTTCCTTTCTGTCCAAGAAAGATCATCACAAAGGTTTCATTCTGTTTGGACTCCGTTTGGTATTCCTTTTCTGCGTAATTCTAAAATAGGCAAAAAAGCAGAAACTGGCACTGGGCCCTCGGTTAATAGTTTAGTCCCAAAAATAATATAAAATAGCATATAAATGCCGATTAAACATCCAAAACAGATAATATAATAGCATGGAACAATAAAAAATTATAGATACGTTGGAGATGTATCAAGCATCCCCAAGCTTAATTCCTGCTCGTCCTCGAGTAGGTAAATGATAAAAGAAGAATTTTTGATGTGGACTGCTTCCTAACATATTTATCAATGTAATTTTCTTACTGTGGCATGAATGTTTAGATCCGAAAGATTCAAAGCAAAAGTTTAATATTGACATAAAAATAATAATAATACTTCAAGCATACTAACAAAGCAATCATCTCTTCTCAAAATAACATGGCAAAAGAAAGCTATCCCTACAAAATCATATAGTCTGGCTATGCTCTATCTTCATCACACAAAATATCTAAATCATGCACAACCCCGGTTTCAGCCAAGCAATTGTTTCATACTTTAGTATTTTCAAAAAATTTCAACTTTCACGCAAAACATGAGTGTGAGCCATGGACATAACACTATAGGTGGAATAGAATGGTGGTTGTGGAGAAGACAAAAAGGAGAAGATGGTCTCACATCAACTAGGCGTATCAACGGGCTATGGAGATGCCCATCAATAGATATCAATGTGAGTGAGTAGGGATTGCTATGCAATGGATGCACTAAAGCTATAATTGTATGAAAGCTCAAAAAGAAACTAAGTGGGTGTGCATCGCTTGCTCACGAAGACCTAGGACATTTTGAGGAAGCCCATCATTGCAATATACAAGCCAAGTTCTATTGAAAAATTCCCACTAGTACATGAAAGTCACAAAATAGGAGACTCTCTATCATGAAGATCGGGGTGCTACTTTGAAGCACAAGTGTGAAAAAAGGATAGTAACATTTTCCCTTCTCTCTTTTTCTCTCTTTTTTTATTTGGGCCTTCTTCTTTTTTATGGCCTGTTTTTTTCTTTCTTTTATTTTTCGTCCGGAGTATCATCCCGACTTGTGGGGCAATCATAGTATCCATCGTCTTTTCTGTTGGGGACCGTAGTAATTTCAAAAAAATTCCTACGCACACGCAAGATCATGGTGATGCATAACAACGAGAGGGGAGAGTGTGTCCATGTAGCCTCGTAGACTGAAAGCGGAAGCGTTATGACAAAGCGGTTGATGTAGTCGTATGTCTTCATGATCCGACCGATCTTAGCACCGAACATACGGCACCTCCCCGATCAGCACACGTTCAGCTCGGGGACGTCCCTCGTACTCTTGATCCAGTGGAGGCCGAGGGAGAGTTTCGTCAGCACGACGGCATGGTGACGGTGATGATGAAGTTACCGGTGCAGGGCTTCGCTTAAGCACTACGACGATATGACAGAGGTGTGTAACTGTGGAGGGGAGCACCGCACACGGCTAAAAAATGTCAACTTGTGTGTCCTAGGGTGCCCACTGCCCCCGTATATAAAGGAGCAAGGGGGAGGCCGGCCGGCCCTTGGGGCGTGCCAAGGAGGGGAGGAGTCCCCCTAGTAGGAGTAGGACTCCTCCTTTCCTAATCCAACTAGGAGGGGGAAGGGGGAAGGAAGGAGAGGGAGAGGGAAAGAGGGGCCGCACCCCCCTCCCCTAGTCCAATTCGGACTCCCCTAGGGGGGGCACCTCCTGGGTTGCTGCCCTCCCGCCCCCCTAAGGCCCACTAAGGCCCAATACTTCCCCGGGGGGTTCCGGTAACCCCTCTGTCACTCCGGTTTTCTCCGAAATCACCCGGGAACACTTCCGGTGTCTGAATATAGCCATCCAATATATCAATATTTATGTCTCTACCATTTCGAGACTCCTCGTCATGTCCATGATCACATCCGGGACTCCGAACTATCTTCGGTACATCAAAACACATAAACTCATAATACCGATCGTCACGGAACTTTAAGCGTGCAGACCCTACGGGTTCGAGAACTATGTAGACATGACCGAGACACGTCTTCGGTTAATAACCAATAGCGGAACCTAGATGCTCATATTGGTTCCTACATATTCTACAAAGATCTTTATCGGTCAAACCGCATAACAACATACGTTGTTCCCTTTGTCATTGATATGTTACTTGCCCAAGATGCGATCGTCGGTATCTCAATACCTAGTTCAATCTCGTTAACCGGCAAGTCTCTTTACTCGTCCCGTAATACTTCATCCCGCAACTAACTCATTAGTCAGAATGCTTGCAAGGCTTATAGTGATGAGTATTACCGAGAGGGCCCAGAGATACCTCTCCGAAACACGGAGTGACAAATCCTCATCTCGATCTATGTCAACCCAACAAACACCTTCGGAGACACCTGTAGAGCACCTTTATAATCACACTTTTATGTTGTGACGTTTGGTAGCACACAAAGTGTTCCTCCGGTATTCTGGAGTTGCATAATCTCATAGTCTGAGGAACTTGGATAAGTCATCAAGAAAGCCGTAGCAATTAAACTAACATGACCATAATGCTAAGATAACGGATGGGTCATGTCCATCACATCATTCTCCTAATGATGTGATCCCGTTCATCAAATGACAACACATGTCTATGGTTAGGAAACTAAACCATCTTTGATTAACGAGCTAGTTAAGTAGAGGCATACTAGGGACTATATGTTTTGTATATATATTCACACATGTACTAAGTTTCCGGATAATACAATTCTAGCATGAATAATAAACATTTATCATGAATTAAGGAAATAAATCATTACTTTATTATTGCCTCTAGGGCATATTTCCTTCAGTCTCCCACTTGTACTATAGTCATTAATCTAGATTACATAGTAATGATTCTAACACCCATGGAGCTTTGGTGTTGATCATGTTTTGCTCATGAGAGAGGCTTAGTCAACGGGTCTGCAACATTCAGATCCATGTGTATCTTGCAAATCTCTATGTCCCCTTCTGACACTTGATGGCGGATGGAATTGAAGCGTCTCGTGATGTGCTTGGTTCTCTTGTGAAATCTGGATTCCTTTGCCAAGGCAATTGCACCAGTATTGTCACAAAAGATTTTCATTGGACCCCATGCACTAGGTATGACACCTAGATCGGATATGAACTCCTTCATCCAAACTCCTTCATTCACTGCTTTCGAAGTAGCAATGTACTCTGCTTCACACGTAGATCCCACCACGACGCTCTGCTTGGAACTGCACCAACTGACAGCTCCTCCATACAATAAAAATACATATCTGGTTTGCGACTTAGAGTCATCTGGATCAGTCTCAAAACTTGCATTGATGTAAACATTTACGACGAGCTCTTTTTCACCTCCATAAATGAGAAACATATCCTTAGTCCTTTATAGGTATTTCGGGATGTTCTTGACCGCTGTCCAGTGCTCCACTCTGGGATAACTTTGGTACCTTCCTGCTATGCTTATAGAAAGACATACATCAGGTCTGGTACACAGCATTGCATACATGATAGAACCTATGCCTGAAGCATAGGGAATGACTTCCATTTTTTTTTCTATCTTCTGCGGTGGTCGGGCGTTGAGTCTGACTCAACTTCACACCTTGTAACACAGGCAAGAACCCTTTCTTTGACTGATCCATTTTGAACTTCTTCAAAACTTTATTAAGGTATGTGCCTTGTGGAAGTCCAATTAAGCGTCTTGATCTATCTCTATAGATCTTGATGCCCAATATATAAGCAGCTTCTCCAAGGTCTTTCATAGAAAAACTCTTATTCAGGTATCCCTTTATGCTATCCAGAAATTCTATATCATTTCCAATCAACAATATGTCATCTACATATAAGATCAAAAATGCTACAAAGCTCCCACTCACTTTCTTGTAAATACAGGCTTCTCCAAAAGTCTGTATAAAACCATATGCTTTGATCACACCATCAAACCATTTATTCCAACTCCGAGAGGCTTGCACCAGTCCATAAATGGATTGCTGGAGCTTGCACACTTTGCTAGCACCCTTTGGATTGACAAAACCTTCCGTATGCATCATATACAACTCTTCTTCCAGAAATCCATTCAGGAATGCAGTTTTGACATCCATTTGCCAAATTTCATAATCATAAAATGCAGCAATTGCTAACATGATTCAGACAGACTTAAGCATCTCTATAGGTGAGAATGTCTCATCGTAGTCAACTCCTTGAACTTGTCGAAAACCTTTTGCAACAAGTCGAGCTTTGTAAACAGTAACATTACCGTCTGCGTCGGTCTTCTTATTAAAGATTCATTTATTTTCCATGTCTTGCAGATCATCAGGAGAGTCCACCAAAGTCCACACTTTGTTCTCATACATGGATCCCATCTCAGATTTCATGGCCTCAAGCCGTTTCGCGGAATCTAAGCTCATCATCGCTTCCTCATAGTTCGTAGGTTCATCATGGTGTAGTAACATGACTTCCAGAACAGGATTACTGTACCACTCTGGTGTGGATCTTACTCTGGAAGACCTACGAGGTTTGGTAGTAACTTGATCTGAAGTTTCATGATCATCATCATTAGCTTCCTCACCAATTGGTGAAGGAATCACAGGAACTGATTTCTGTGATGAACTACTTTCCAATAAGGGAGTAGGTACAGTTACCTCATCAAGTGCTACTTTCCTCTGACTCACTTCTTTCGAGAGAACTCCATCTCTAGAAAGGATCCATTCTTAGCAACAAAGATTTTGCCTTCAGATCTATGATAGAAGGTGTACCCAACAGTTTCCTTTGGGTATCCTATGAAGATGCACTTCTCTGATTTGGGTTCGAGCTTATCAGGTTGAAGCTTTTTCACATAAGCATCGCAGCCCCAAACTTTAAGAAACGACAACTTTAGTTTCTTGCCAAACCACAGTTCATAAGGCGTCATCTCAATGAATTTAGATGGTGCCCTATTTAAAGTGAATGCAGCCGTCTCTAAAGCATAACCCCAAAATGATAGTGGTAAATCAGTAAGAGACATCAAAGATCGCACCATATCTAATAAAGTACGGTTACGACATTCGGACACACCATTTCACTGTGGTGTTCTAGGTGGTGTTAATTGTGAAACTATCCCATATTGTTTCAAATGAAGACCAAACTCGTAATTCAAATATTCTCCTCCACGATCAGATCATAGAAACTTTATTTTCTTGTTACGATGATTTTCCACTTTACCCTGAAATTCTTTGAACTTTTCAAATGTTTCAGTCTTATGCTTCATTAAGTAGATATAACCATATCTGCTCAAATCATCTGTGAAGGTAAGAAAATAACGATACCCGCCATGAGCATCAATACTCATTGGACCGCATACATTGGTATGTATTATTTCCAACAAATTAGTAGCTCGTTCCATTGTTCCGGAGAACGGAGTTTTAGTCATCCTGCCCATGAGGCATGGTTCGCAAGCACCAAGTGAGTCATAATCAAGTGATTCCAAAAGTCCATCTGCATGGAGTTTCTTAATGCGCTTTTCACTGATATGGCCCAAACGGCAGTGCCACAAATAAGTTGCACTATTATTATTAAACTTCAATCTTTTGGCTTCAACACTATGAATATGTGTATCACTACTATCCAGATTCAGAAAAAGACCATAAAAGATATTACTCATATAAATAGAACAACCATTATTCTCTGATTTAAATGAATAACCGTCTCGCATCAAACAAGATCCAGATATAATGTTCATGCTCAACGCTGGCACCAAATAACAATTATTCAGGTCTAATACTAATCCCGATGGTAGATGTAGAGGTAGCGTGCCGACCGCGATCACAACGACTTTGGAACCATTTCCCACACGCATCGTCACCTCGTCCTTAGACAATCTTCGCTTAATCAGTAGCCCCTGTTTCGAGTTGCAAATATGAGCAACAGAACCAGTATCAAATACCTAGGCTCTACTACGAGCATTAGTTAAGTACGCATCAATAACATGTATATCAAATATACCTTTCACTTTGCCATCCTTCTTCTCTGCCAAATACTTGGGGCAGTTCCGCTTCCAGTGACCAGTCCCTTTGTAGTAGAAGCACTCAGTTTCAGGCTTAGGTCCATACTCGGGTTTCTTCTCTTGAGCAGCAACCTTGCCGTTCTTCTTGAAGTTCCCTTTCTTCCCTTTGCCCTTTTTCTTGAAACTAGTGGTCTTATTGACCATCAACACTTGATGCTCCTTTTTGATTCCTACCTCCGCGACCTTTAGCATCGCGAAGAGCTCGGGAATAGTCTTGTCCATCCCTTGGATATTATAGTTCATCATGAAGCCTTTATAGCTTGGTGGCAGTGATTGAAGAACTCTGTCAATGACACAATCAACTGGAAGATCAACTCCCAGCTGAGTCAAGTGATTATGATACCCAGACATTTTGAGTATGTGTTCAATGACAGAACTATTCTCCTCCATTTTGTAGCTGTAGAACTTGTTGAAGACTTCATATCTCTCAACTCGGGCATTTGCTTGAAATATTAACTTCAACTCTTGGAACATCTCATATGCTCCATGACGTTCAAAACGTCTTTGAAGTCCCGATTCTAAGTCATAAAGCATGGCACGCTGAACTATCGAGTAGTCATCAGCTTTGCTCTTCCAGACATTCTTAACGTCATCAGTAGCATCTGCAGCAGGCCTGTCACCCAACGATGCTTCCAGGACATAATTCTTCTGTGCAGCAATGAGGATAATCCTCAAGTTATGGACCCAGTCCGTGTAGTTTCTACCATCATCTTTCAACTTAGCTTTCTCTAGGAACGCATTAAAATTCAAAGGAACGGTAGCACGGGCCATTGATCTACAACAACATAGATATGCAAAATACTATCATGTACTAAGTTCATGATAAATTAAAGTTCAATTAATCATATTACTTAAGAACTCCCACTTAGATAGACATCCCTCTAATCATCTAAGTGATCACGTGATCCAAATCAACTAGACCATGTCAGATCATCACGTGAGATGGAGTAGTTTTCAATGGTGAACATCACTTTGTTGATCATATCTACAATATGACTCACGCTCGACCTTTCGGTCTTAGTGTTCCGGGGCCATATCTGCATATGCTAGGCTCGTCAAGTTTAACCCGAGTATTCCGCGTGTGCAAAACTGGCTTGCACCCGTTGTATGTGAACGTAGAGCTTATCACACCCGATCATCATGTGGTGTCTCGGCATGACGAACTGTAGCAACAGTGCAAACTCAGGGAGACCACTTGTACCTTGAAATTTAGTAAGGGATCATCTTATAATGCTACCAATGTTCTAAGCAAAATAAGATGCATAAAGGATAAACATCACATGCAATAAAAATGTGTGACATGATATGGCCATCACCATCTATGTGCTCATGATCTCCATCACCGAAGCATCGTTATGATCTCCAACGTCACCGACGCGACACCTTGATCTCCATTGTAGCATTGTTGTCGTTTCGCCACCTATTGCATACAATAAAGCGACAACCATATGGCTCCTTCTAGTTGCCGATAACTTTGTTACAAAACATGATCATCTCATACAACAATTTATATCACATCATGCTTGACCATATCACATCATAGCAAGCCCTGCAAAAACAAGTTAGACGTCCTCTACTTTGTTGTTGCAAGTTTTACGTGGCTGCTACGGGCTTCTAGCAAGAACCTTTCTTACCTACGCATCAAAACCACAACAATTTTTCGTCAACTGTGCTATTTTAACCTTCAACAAGGACCGGGCGTAGCCACACTCGATTTAACTAAAGTTGGAGAAACAGACACTCACCAGCCACCTTTGTGCAAAGCACGTCGGTAGAACCAGTCTCGCGTAAGCATACGCGTAATGTTGGTCTGAGCCGCTTCATCCAACAATATCACCGAATCAAAGTATGACATGTTGGGCAACAGTATGACTATTATCACCCACAACTCTTTGTGTTCTACTTGTGCATATAACATCTACGCATAAACTTAGCTCTGATACCACTGTTGGGGAACGTAGTAATTTCAAAAAAATTCCTATGCACACGCAAGATCATGGAGATGCATAGCAATGAGAGGGGAGAGTGTGTCCAAGTACCCTCGTAGACCGAAAGCGGAAGCGTTTTGACAACGCGGTTGATGTAGTCATACGTCTTCACGATCCGACCGATCTTAGCACCGAACGTACGGCACCTCCGCGATCAGCACACATTCAGCTCAGGGACGTCCCTCGTACTCTTGATCCAGTTGAGGCCGAGGGAGAGTTTCGTCAGCATGACGGCGTGGTGGCGGTGATGATAAAGTTACCGGTGCAGGGCTTTGCCTAAGCACTACGACGATATGACCGAGGTGTGTAACTGTGGAGGGGGGCGCCGCACATGGCTAAACAATGTAAACTTGTGTGTCCTAGGGTGCCCCCTGCCCCCATATATAAAGGAGCAAGGGGGACGCCGGCCGGCCCTTGGGGCGCGCCAAGGAGGGGAGCAGTCCTCCTCCTAGTAGGAGTAGGACTCCTCCTTTCCTAGTCCAACTAGGAGGGGGAAGGGGGAAGGAAGGAGAGGGAGAGGGAAAGAGGGGCCGCACCCCCCTCCCCTAGTCCAATTCGGACTCCCCTTGGGGGGGGGGGGGGAGCCACCTCCTGGGCTGCTGCCCTCTCTCCCCCCTAAGGCCCACTAAGGCCCAATACTTCCCCGGGGGGTTCCGGTAACCCCTCTGTCACTCCGGTTTTATCTGAAATCACCCGGGAACACTTCCGGTGTCTGAATATAGCCATCCAATATATCAATATTTATGTCTCTACCATTTCGAGACTCCTCGTCATGTCCATGATCACATCCGGGACTCCGAACTATCTTCGGTACATCAAAACACATAAACTCATAATACCGATCCTCACTGAACTTTAAGCGTGCGGACCCTACGGGTTCGAGAACTATGTAGACATGACCGAGACACATCTTCGGTCAATAACCAATAGCGGAACCAGGATGCTCATATTGGTTCCTACATATTCTACGAAGATCTTTATCGGTCAAACCGCATAACAACATACGTTGTTCCCTTTGTCATCGGTATGTTACTTGCCCGACATTCGTCGGTATCTCAATACCTAGTTCAATCTCGTTACCGGCAAGTCTATTTACTCGTTCCATAATACTTCATACCGCAACTAACTCATTAGTCACAATGCTTGCAAGGCTTATAGTGATGAGTATTACCGAGAGGGCCCGGAGATACCTCTCCGAATCACGGAGTGACAAATCCTAATCGCGATCTCTGCCAACCCAACAAACACCTTCGGAGACACCTATAGAGCACCTTTATAATCACCCTTTTACGTTGTGATGTTTGGTAGCACACAAAGTGTCTCTCCGGTATTCGGGAGTTGCATAATCTCATAGTCTGAGGAACTTGTATAAGTCATGAAGAAAGCAGTAGCAATGAAACTAACACGATCATAATGCTAAGCTAACGGATGGGTCATGTCGATCACACCATTCTCCTAATGATGTGATCGTGTTCATCAAATGACAACACATGTCTATAGTTAGGAAACTTAACCATCTTTGATTAACGAGCTAGTCAAGTAGAGGCATACTAGGGACTATATGTTTTGTGTGTACTAAGTTTCCGGTTAATACAATTCTAGCTTGAATAATAAACATTTATCATGAATTAAGGAAATAAATAATAACTTTATTATTGCCTCTAGGGCATATTTTCTTCACTTTCCTCACATGGGCAATGATCTAATAATGAAGATCATCACACTTTTATTTACTTACAACTCAAGAATTAAAACTTAATACGTAGAACAAAATATGACTCTATGTGAATGCATCCGGTGGTGTACCGGCATGTGCAATGATTCAAGAGTGACATGTATGAAAGAATTATGAACGGTGGCTTTGCCACAAATACGATGTCAACTACATGATCATGCAAAGTAATATGACAATAATGAAGTGTGTCATAATAAACGGAATGGTGGAAAGTTGCATGGCAATATATCTCGGAATGGCTATGGAAATGCCATAATAGGTAGGTATGGTGGCTGTTTTGAGGAAGGTAATGGTGGGTGTATGTTACCGGCTAGCAATGGTGGAAGGGTTAGAGTGCGTATAATCCATGGACTCAACATTAGTCATAAAGAACTCATATACTTATTGCAAAAATCTACAAATTATCAAAACAAAGTACTAGGGGAAGGGTTGGTAGGAGTTAACCATCACGCAATCCCGACCTCCACTCATAACGAAGACAGTCAATAAATAACTCATGCTCCAACTTCTTCACATAACGGTTCACCATACGTGCATGCTACGGGAATCACAAACTTTAACACAAGTATCTCTCAAATTCACAACTAATCCTCTAGCATGACTCTAATATCACCATCTTCATATCTCAAAACAATCATAAAGAATCAAACTTCTCATATTAGGACTAGTTTTATAACCCAAGCAAATTGCCATGATGTTATAACATACTCTCAAAATAGTATAAGTGAAGCATGAGAGTTCAAAAAATTCTACAAAATAAAGCCACCGCCGTGCTTTAAAATATATAAGTGAAGCACTAGAGCAACATTGCCTAGCTCAAAAGATATAAGTGAAGCACATATAGTACTCTAATAAATCATGATTCATGCGTGTCTATCCCAAAAGGTGTGTATAGCAAGGATGATTGTGATAAACTCAAAAGCAAAGACTCAAATCATACAAAATGCTCCAAGCAAAACACATATCATGTGGTGAATAAAAATATAGCCTCAAATAAAGTTACCGATAGACGAAGACGAAAGAGGGGATGCCTTCCGGGGCATCCCCAAGCTTAGGATTTTGGTTGTCTGTGAAAATTACCTTGGGGTGCCTTGGGAATCCCCAAGCTTAGGCTCTTGCCACTCCTTATTCCAAAGTCCATCAAATCCTTACCCAAAACTTGAAAACTTCACAACACAAAACTCGACAGAAAATCTCATGAGCTCCGTTAGTATAAGAAAATAAATCACCACTTTAAGGTACCATTGTGAAAGGATCAAGAAGAGGTGTCTAGAGGGGGGTGATTAGACACTAAGTGAGAAAAGTTGCAATTTTTAATTTCTTTAAGTTGAAGTGGAGTTTTGGCACAAGTTTAACAATCACAATACATAACAAGCAAGCATACAAAGAGTATATGAGCAACGGAAAGTAAAGCATGCAACTTGCAAGAATGTAAAGGGATGGAATTGGAGTGTGCAAACGCAATTGGAGACACGGATGTTTTTGTCGTGGTTCCGATAGGTGGTGCTATCGTACATCCACGTTGATGGAGACTTCAACCCACGAAGGGTAACGGCTGTGCGAGTCCATAGAGGGCTCCACCCACGAAGGGTCCACGAAGAAGTAACCTTATCTATCCCACCATGGTCGTCGCCCACGAAGGACTTGCCTCACTAGGGTAGATCTTCACGAAGTAGGCGAT
This sequence comes from Triticum timopheevii, assembly GCA_963921465.1. Classification (NCBI taxonomy): domain Eukaryota; kingdom Viridiplantae; phylum Streptophyta; class Magnoliopsida; order Poales; family Poaceae; genus Triticum; species Triticum timopheevii. The sequence continues at coordinate 445,943,548 of OY997266.1, read as the reverse complement.
CTACTTGCCCTTACAAACTCCTTGGTTCAACTCCACAATCTTGTTAGAGGCTCCCAAGTGACACCTAGCCAATCTAGGAGACACTACTCTCCAAGAAGTAACAAATGGTGTGTTGATGATGAACTCCTTGCTCTTGTGCTTCAAATGATAGTCTCCCCAACACTCAACCCTCTCTCATAGGATTTGGATTTGGTGGAAAGAAGATTTGAGTGGAAAGAAACTTGGGGAAGGCTAGAGATCAAGATTCATATAGTAGGAATGGAATATCTTGACCTTAACACAAGTGTAGGTGGTTCTCTCTTAGAAAATGAATGCTGGAAGTGTAGGCACGTTATGATGGCTCTCTCCATGAATGAAGAGTGGGTGGAGGGGTATATATAGCCTCCACACAATATCTAACCATTACATACAACTTACCAATCTTGGTGGGACCGAATCGTGAAACTCGGTCGGACCGATTTAGCAAATAATGTGACCGTTAGGATTTTTGGTGGGACCAACATGTCAACTCGGTGGGACCGATATGGTTAGGGTTAGGGCATAACATAATCTCGGTGAGACCGATTACACAAACTCGATGGGACCGATTTTGGTAATAAGCTAACCAAAGAGTTGGTCACGCAAACTCGGTGGGACCGATTCGCTCATCTCGGTGAGACCGAAACGTTACGAAAGGGAAATAGAGAGTTTGCATTGTAATCTCGGTAGGACCAATTACACAAACTCGGTGGGACTGATTTTGGTAATGGATACATACAGAGAGATTACAATCCCATCTCGGTGAGACCAAGATCCCTATCGGTGAAACCGAAAAGACTAGGGTTTGTGGCAGTGGCTATGACATCTAAACTCGGTGGCGCCGGATAGAAAGAATCGGTGGGGCCGAGTTGGACTTTTGGTTTGGGTCATATGTGGATGTGATAAAGTAGTTGAGGTCTTTGGAGCATATCACTAAGCACTTTGAGCAAGCAAGGCATTAAACAACACCTCATCCCCTCTTGATAGTATTGGCTTTTCCTATAGACTCAATGTGATCTTGGATCACTAAAAAAGAGAGAGTAGAGTCTTGTGCTTGGAGCTTGAGCCAATCCTTTGTCCTTAGCATCTTGAAGGGGTTCCACATCCTCTAGTCCATGCCACTCCATTTTTGAACTTATCTGAAACATACTAGGTAAAAGTGTTAGTCCAACGAGAGATATGTTGACATTAATTACCAAAATCACCCAGGGAGCACTTGTACTTTCAATCTCCCCCTTTTTGGTAATTGATGACAACATACATCAAAGCTTTAGACAAACATATAGAGAATAACAAGTAAAGCTTTCGAAAGACATGTAACATGCATAGGCTCCCCCTATATGTATGCAATCATGTAAATTTGGAATATAGGAGCATGTGAATGCATAAGCATGACAGAGTAAGCAATGTGTTACATGTATCTTGGCTATATGCATCAGAGCAAATGATGTGAATATGGGAAATGTACCTTCATGCTCATGAGTCCTTCTTGCAAATAGTATGTACATCAGCAAGAATTCCTCATACACATGACTGTGATGCATATACTTACCTTGTGGTCTTGAGTTGGCTTAGGATGGAATGAACCTGCGTAAACAAGGTTAGATAACACAGATACACCTACTGGCCAGAGCAAACAAAAGAAACCACAAGAGTACCAAGACTGGGATGACATGTAGAGAGTGAGTACTGAGTACTCCATTTCATATGTACATGTCCCCAAAGGTAAATATGTGCAATGAATTCAAGGATTTCCTTCCCTTAGATGTCTTGCTCCCCCTGAATCTAGCATGGGATACTGGGAGAAGATAGGGAACAGAAAATTAGAGCTCAACGAAAACATATAGAGCTAATGCAAACAAACATGTCTTTCCCCTCTTTAAGACATGTGACTTCTCTCCTGTTGAACACCAAGCATCTGGGGTCCTCTCTCCCCTTGAGTATTCTCTCCCCCTATAGATATGATTAAGCTTTGATGTGATGTCTCTCTCCCCCTCTGACATCAATTTCCAAGAAGGGTTCTTCTGGATATTTGTCATGAATGGGTTTGGTCCTTGAGTAACAGAACAAAGCAGCAAGTTGAATGTGATGCTGGTAGAGGACAAGGATCATTGAGTGGAGCTGGATCACAAAAGAATGCAGGAACAAGTGGCAAGTTGTCTTTCCTGTAGTGAAATCGGTGGTACCGAATTGTATGATTCGGTTGCACCAAAAGGTTTCGGTAGGACCAAAGGCAATAGCCCGGTGTGACCAAGTTCACCACAGAGAAAACACTTTTCACCTCAGATCACTAGACGAGTAAGATCTCACAAGGATTTGCAAGGAATTAATAGAAAGATTTGCAATGAATTGAATGCAGGGAATGCAGAACAAATAGAAACAGAAAAGAAATCTAGATGAAGTTTTTTTTGAAACAAATATGCATGAGAAAAATGCAAGAGCATAGAAAATAACACAAGAAAACTTCATCTAGAATTGGTCGGCGACAAACTCACCTATGTTACAGTATATTGACTTAGGAGTCAAGTGAGATCACTTGATCATAGGTCATACTCATCGTTTAAGTTCAAAATGGGGTTACCATTTTTCGTTTAAGCATCTTGATGTATTCACATCTTGTTGAGTTGCTTTGACTCATGACTTGGAATAAAACTTCTCTAAGATGGAATAACATACCTTGGGTGGTGGTGTTGATCGTGATCATGTAGTTGAACTTGTGTGGATTGCTCAAAATTGATGTAGCTCATCAAGAGTTGGGAGCACCACTTTGGAATTTGAGTTCATCTTTCTACATGGGTTAGTTTTTGCAAGGAAGAGCACTTGTGTATCCAAAATGACAATCATGAATCTCAATAACAAATTTGTCAAAGGATATGTTTGAATGGTTTTGTGCTTCCTTGTCTTCAACCACCATTGTGTAGAGACTTGGTGATGTAGAGATTGCTCAAGATGTGAGTGAGTTGCAATCTCATAGATTTAGATTCATCCAAGTACCTACATGGGTTAGATAACATGCAAGGTGCAAATATATCCAAGACATAAGATTATCATCATAAGAGAAATATCAAGGATTAGTCATAGGCTCATGTCTTGCATGTATCCAAATGGAGTTCCTACTCCAAGTTTGAAGCATCAATGATGTTCAATTCACCTCTTAACCTGCAAAACACTTTCTCATCAAGTGGTTTAGTGAAAATATCCGCTAATTTCTTATCGGTGCAAACATTTTTAAGATTAATGTCTCCTTTGGCAACATGATCTCGAATGAAATGATGACAAACTTCTATATGATTAGTTCAAGAGTGTTGCACGGGATTGTGAGCAATCTTGATAGCACTTTCATTGTCACAAAGTAATGGAACATGTTTCACATATATCCCAAAATCTTTAAGAGTTCGGGTCATCCAAAGTAATTGAGCACAACATGAACTAGCGGCAATGTATTCGGCTTAGGCGGTGGATAAGGATACCGAGTTTTTTTCTTGGAAGACCAAGACACAAGAGATCTACCAAGAAATTGACAAGTAACCGAAGTGGACTTTCTATCAACCTTGTCACCGGCATAGTCCGAGTCGGAGTAGCCAACAAGATTAAAAGAGGCCCTCTTTGGATACCAAATGCCAAAATTTGGTGTATGGATTAAGTATCTCACTATCCTTTTCACGGCCTTAAGATGACATTCTTTAGGAGCCGCTTGATATAGTGCACACATGCACACACTTATAATAATATTAGGACGTGAAGCACATAGATATAACAATGAACCAATCATAGAGCGATAAACATTTTGATCAACCGGTTCACCATCTTTGGTCAAATAAAGATGTCCACTAGTAGGCATGGGAGTAGTCATACCTTTGCATTCTTGCATATTGAACTTCTTGAATAAGTCCTTGGTGTAATTTGTTTGGGAGACAAAGGTACCTTCCTTAGTTTGCTTGATTTGCAAACCGAGAAAGAATTTGAGTTCACTCATCATCAACATCTCAAACTTCTCCGACATTAGCTTTCCAAACTTTTCACTAAAGTGAGGGTTAGTTGAACCAAATATAATATCATCAACATAGATTTGGCACACAAATAGTTCTCCATTAACCCTTTTAATAAAAAGAGTAGAATCATTTTTTCCAATTTCAAAGCCTTTTTCAATAAGGAACTTGGTCAAGCATTTATACCATGCTCTAGGAGCTTGTTTAAGACCATAAAGAGCTTTGTGAAGTTTGTAAACATGATTAGGTTTCTTAGGATTGACAAAGCCGGGAGGTTGCTTAACATAAACTTCCTCCTCTATTTCACCATTTAGAAAAGCACTTTTAATGTCCATTTGGTACAAGGTGGTATCATGGTGATTAGCATAAGCAAGTAAGATGCGAATGGACTCAAGTCTAGCAACGGGGGCATATGTCTCACCATAGTCCATACCTTTGACTTGAGTGTAGCCTTGGGCGACGAGACGTGCTTTGTTGCGAACTACTTGTCCATCTTCGTCTTGCTTGTTGCGAAACACCCATTTGGTACCGATGATGTTGTGGTTGTTGTCGGGCTTTTCAACCAATGTCCAAACTTGATTTCTCTCAAAGTTGTGTAGCTCTTCATGCATGGCGTTTATCCAATCCGGATCTTCCAATGCTTCTTCAACCTTCATAGGTTCAATGCTAGAGATGAATGAATAGTGTTCGCAAAAGTTAGCTAAATGAGTTTTAGAGCGAGTGATTCTCCCGGTTTGGATAACATTGTAGATTTGCTCGACGGGATGGTCTTTAGCAACTCTTGCTCGAACTCGTGAAAGCTTTTGCTTGGATCTTGGTGGAACATCTTCTTCATCTTGTTCTTCTTCTTGGCCTTCTTCATTGTTGACGTCGTCGTTCTCTTGTCATGGTGGAGAAGGAGGTTGTTGACGCTCATCTTGGTGTACTTCCTCATTTTCTTCGTCTTGGTGTGTCCCACTTGTGGATGCTTCCGTATCAACTCTTGGTTCACCTTGTTGTGAGGTGGAAGCTTCCACTTGGACGGACGAGGTACTGTCCTTCACCTCCGTTGGACGAATATTGACAATAGACAAGTCTTGGATTGCTTCCGAAGGATCTTTATCTCCTACATCAATTGGCAATTGCTCTACTTGCGAGCCGTTAGATTCATCAAACTTCACATCTACCGTCTCTTCAACCTTTCGGGTGAAATTATTATAGACACGGTAAGTGTGAGAGTTTGAGCCATAACCAAGTAGGAAACCTTCATGAGACTTAGGACCAAATTTAGAACGATGATGCTTATCAAGAATGTAGCACTTTGAGCCGAATACTCGAAAGTATCCAACTTGGGGTTTGTTACCGGTGAGGAGCTCATATGCCGTCTTGCCGAGTAGCTTGTGAAGATACAAGCGATTTGTTGCGTGACAAGCTGTCTCAACCGCTTCCGCCCAAAAGTGCTTCGGCGTCTTGTAGTCATCAAGCATCATTCTCGCCATTTCGATGAGAGTCCAGTTCTTCCTATCAACAACTCCATTTTGTTGAGGTGTGTACATAGCCGAGAACTCATGTGAAATCCCTTCTTCGTCAAGAAAGGTGTCCACATTTGCGTTCTTGAACTCCGTTTCGTTGTCGCTGCGAACCTTCTTGATCTTCACCTCAAATTGATTTTGGGCCTTCCTAGCGAAGTTTTTGAAGATCTTTTGGACCTATGATTTATCATAGAGAAAGAACACCCACGTAAATCTTGAAAAATCATCAACTATAACTAGACTAAAAGAGTTTCCACCAAGACTTTTGTAAGTGTTGGGACCAAAAAGATCCATGTGAAGTAGCTCGAGTGGCCTCCTTGTGGCCATGATGTTCTTCACAGGATGCCTTCCTCCAACCTGTTTACCTGCTTGACAAGCGCTGCAAAGTCTATCCTTATCAAATATGACATAGTTAACACCAAGGATATGATTTCCTTTAATAAGCTTGTCAAGGTTTTGCATGCCCACATGACCTAATCGTCTATGCCATAACCAACCTTTAGAGGATTTAGCGATGAAGCAAGTTCTTGGTTGAGCCTTTTTAGTGAAATCTACAATGTAAAGATCACCTCTACGTATACGGGTAAAGACCATTTTATGATTATCTCTACGAAACACTTGGCAATCTACTTCAGTAAATAGGACATTAAAACTGAAATCAGCAAGTCTAGATACTGAAAGTAAATTGTATCCAAGAGATTCAACGAGCATGACATTTTGTATGGATCTATCATGTGATATGGCCACCTTACTGAGGCCAACCACCTTACCCTTTGAGTTGTCACCGAAAGTCACATACTTTCGAGGACCGTCATTTTCAGCAAGCTCACAAAACATATCTTTATCTCCTGTCATGTGATCGGTACATCCACTATCAAGAACCCATTCCTTTCCTCCTGTCATATATCCCGAAAGATTTGCCATAAGACCAAACTGTCTCATTGCATCATCAAGATCAAGGTCACTATCATCATCCTCATCATAGTATCCATGTTCAACATCGTCATGTAATGGATCAATTCCTAGAGAGGGTGATTCGTTAGAATGAGTTTGACAATGATCTTCTTTATGAATTTTAATAGCTTCGGAAATAATATCACTAATAATTCCAACATCTCCTTCGGCACGCATAAGGTTTGTAAGCTCAAATAGACAATCACCAAACATAGGATCATTGGAATTCTTCTTACTCAAGGCAATAGACTTATGGAGAATTTGATCTAGATTTTTCAAGGAATAGTTTGGAAAACATTCCTCAAGAAATTTCCATATAGTGTAGGCACACTCAAGAGTAGGCAAACATCCAATCAAGTTTCTAGGCAAGCCTCTAGTTATAAGATTAACAGTTCTAAGATTGCGAATCATGTCAATTGACTCATAAGGGTAGGATGCATAGGATCAACATAAGGTGCACAAGGGCTAGCAATGTACTTGTTCAAATGATATTCATTGAAAATCACAAGCATCTCATTCTTCCACTCATGAAAGTACTCTCCATCAAGTATAGGCACTCTATGTCTAAGACTCCCCAAAGTAGACTCATCCATCTTCCTCCAATGGTGATTAAACCAAAGCAATGGAGACTAAAGCTCTGATACCAATTAAAAGGATCGAGAAGAGGTGTCTAGAGGAGGGGTGATTAGACACTAAGTGAGAAAAGTTGAAGTTTTTAATTTCTTTAAGTTGAAGTGGAGTTTTGGCACAAGTTTAACAATCACAATACATAACAAGCAAGCATGCAAAGAGTATATGAGCAACGGAAAGCAAAGCATGCAACTTGCAAGAATGTAAAGGGATGGAATTGGAGTGTGCAAACGCAATTGGAGACACGGATGTTTTTGTCGTGGTTCCGATAGGTGGTGCTATCATACATCCACGTTGATGGAGACTTCAACCCACGAAGGGTAACGGCTGCGCGAGTCCATAGAGGGCTCCACCCACGAAGGGTCCACGAAGAAGCAACCTTGTCTATCCCACCATGGCCGTCGCCCACGAAGGACTTGCCTCACTAGGGTCGATCTTCACGAAGTAGGCTATCTCCTTGCCCTTACAAACTCCTTGGTTCAACTCCAAAATCTTGTCGGAGGATCCCAAGTGACACCTAGCCAATCTAGGAGACACCACTCTCCAAGAAGTAACAAATGGTGTGTTGATGATGAACTCCTTGCTCTTGTGCTTCAAATGATAGTCTCCCCAACACTCAACTCTCTCTCTCATAGGATTTGGATTTGGTGGAAAGAAGATTTGAGTGGAAAGAAACTTGGGGAAGGCTAGAGATCAAGATTCATATAGTAGGAATGGAATATCTTGACCTCAACACAAGTGTAGGTGGTCTTCTCTCAGAAAATGAATGTTGGAAGTGTAAGCACGTTATGATGGATCTCTCCATGAATGAAGAGTGGGTGGAGGGGTATATATAGCCTCCACACAATATCTAACCGTTACATACCACTTACCAATCTCGGTGGGACCGAATCGTGAAACTCGGTCGGACCGATTTAGCAAATAATGTGACCGTTAGGATTTTTGGTGGGACCGACATGTCAACTCGGTGGGACCGATATGGTTAGGGTTAGGGCATAACGTAATATCGGTGAGACCGATTACACAAACTCGATGGGACCGATTTTGGTAATAAGCTAACCAAAGAGTTGGTCACGCAAACTCGGTGGGACCGATTCGCTCATCTCGGTGAGACCAAAATGTTACGAAAGGGAAACAGAGAGTTTGCATTGTAATCTCGGTAGGACTAATTACACAAACTCGGTGGGACTGATTTTGGTAATGGATACATACAGAGATATTACAATCCCATCTCGGTGAGACCGAGATCCCTATCGGTGAGACCAAAAAGACTAGGGTTTGTGGCAGTGGCTATGACATCTGAACTCGGTGGCGCCGGATAGAAAGAATCGTTGGGGCCGAGTTGGACTTTTGGTTTGGGTCATATGTGGATGTGATAAAGTAGTTGAGGGCTTTGGAGCATATCACTAAGCACTTTGAGCAATAAAGGCATTAAACAACACCTCATCCCCTCTTGATAGTATTGGCTTTTCCTATAGACTGAATGTGATCTTGGATCAGTAAAATAGAGAGAGTAGAGTCTTGTGCTTGGAGCTTGAGCCAATCCTTTGTCCTTAGCATCTTGAAGGGGTTCCACATCCTCTAGTCCATGCCACTCCATTGATGAACTTATCTGAAACATACTAGGTAAAAGTGTTAGTCCAACGAGAGATATGTTGACATTAATTACCAAAATGACCCAGGGAGCACTTGTACTTTCAATCTCCCCCTTTTTCGTAATTGATGACAATATACATCAAAGCTTTAGACAAAGATATAGAGAATAACAAGTAAAGCTTTCGAAACACATGTAACATGCATAGGCTCCCCCTATATGTATGCAATCATGTAAATTTGGAATATAGGAGCATGTGAATGCATAAGCATGACAGAGTAAGCAATGTGTTACATGTATCTTGGCTATATGCATCAGAGCAAATGATGTGAATATGGGAAATGTACCTTCATGCTCATGAGTCCTTCTTGCAAACAATATGTACATCAGCAAGAATTCCTCATACACATGATCGTGATGCATATACTTACCTTGTGGTCTTGAGTTGGCTTAGGATGGAATGAACCTGCGTAAACAAGGTTAGATAACACAGATACACCTACTAGCCAGAGCAAACAAAAGAAACCACAAGAGTACCAAGACTGGGATGACATGTAGAGAGTGAGTACTGAGTACTCCATTTCATATGTACATGTCCCCAAAGGTAAAGATGTGCAATGAATTCAAGGATTTCCTTCCCTTAGATGTCTTGCTCCCCCTGAATCTAGCATGGGATATTGGGAGAAGATAGGGAACAGAAAATCAGAGCTCAGCGAAAAGAGATAGAGCTAATGCAAACAGACATGTCTTTCCCCTCTTGAAGACATGTGACTTCTCTCCTGTTGAACACCAAGCATCTGGGGTCCTCTCTCCCCTTGAGTATTCTCTCCCCCTATAGATATGATTAAGCTTTGATGTGATGTCTCTCTCCACCTTTGACATCAATTTCCAAGAAGGGTTCTTCTGGATATTTGTCATGAATGGGTTTGGTCCTTGAGTAACAGAACAAAGCAGCAAGTTGAATGTGATGCTGGTAGAGGACAAGGATCATTGAGTGGAGCTGGAACAAAAAAGAATGCAGGAACAAGTGGCAAGTTGTCTTTCCTGTAGTGAAATCGATGGTACCGAATTGTATGCTTCAGTTGCACCGAAAGGTTTCGGTAGGACAGAAGGCAATAGCCCGGTGTGACCGAGTTCACCATAGAGAAAACACTTGTCACCTCAGCTCACTAGACGAGTAAGATCTCACAAGGATTTGCAAGGAATTGACTGTAATATTTGCAACGAATTGGATGCAGGGAATGCAGAACAAACAGAAACAGAAAAGAAATCTAGATGAAGTTTTTTTTGAAACAAATATGCATGAGAAAAATGCAAGAGCACAGAAAAGAACACAAGAAAACTTCATCTAGAATTGGTCGGCGACAAAGTCACCTATGTTAGAGAATATTGACTTAGGAGTCAAGTGAGATCACTTGATCATAGGTCATACTCATCGTTTAAGCTCAAAATGGGGTTACCATTTTTCGTTTAAGCATGTTGATGTATTCACATCTTGTTGAGTTGCTTTGAGTCATGACTTGGAATAAAGCTTCTCTAAGATGGAATAACATACCTTGGGTGGTGGTGTTGATCGTGATCATGTAGTTGAACTTGTGTGGATTGCTCAAAATTGATGTAGCTCATCAAGAGTTGGGAGCACCACTTTGAAATTTGAGTTCATCCTTCTACATGGGTTAGTTCTTGCAAGGAAGAGCACTTGTGTATCCAAAATGACAATATGAATCTCAATAACAAATTTGTCAAAGGATATGTTTGAATGGTTTCGTGTTTCCTTGTCTTCAACCACCATTGTGTAGAGACTTGGTGATGTAGAGATTGCTCAAGATGTGAGTGAGTTGCAATCTCATAGATTTAGATTCATCCAAGTACCTACACGGGTTAGATAACATGCAAGGTGAAAATATATCCAAGACATAAGATTATCATCATAAGACAAATATCAAGGATTAGTCATAGGCTCATGTCTTGCATGTATCCAAATGGAGTTCCTACTCCAAGTTTGAAGCATCAATGATGTTCAATTCACCTCTTAACCTGCAAAACACTTTCTCATCAAGTGGTTTAGTGAAAATATCCGCTAATTTCATATCGGTGCGAACATGTTTAAGATTAATGTCTCCTTTGGCAACAGGATCTCGAATGAAATGATGACGAACTTCTATATGCTTAGTTCAGGAGTGTTGCATGGGATTGTGAGCAATCTTGATAGCACTTTCATTGTCACAAAGTAATGGAACATGTTTCACATATATCCCAAAATCTTTAAGAGTTTGGGTCATCCAAATAATTGAGCACAACATGAACTAGCGGCAATGTATTCGGCTTAGGCGGTGGATAAGGATACCGAGTTTTTTTCTTGGAAGACCAAGACACAAGAGATCTACCAAGAAATTGACAAGTACCCGAAGTGGACTTTCTATCAACCTTGTCACCGGCATAGTCCGAGTCGGAGTAGCCAACAAGATTAAAAGAGGCCCTCTTTGGATACCAAATGCCAAAAATTGGTGTATGGATTAAGTATCGCACTATCATTTTCACGGCCTTAAGATGACATTCTTTAGGAGCTGCTTGGTATAGTGCACACATGCACACACTTATAATAATATTAGGACGTGAAGCACATAGATATAACAATGAACCAATCATAGAGCGATTAACCTTTCGATCAACCAGTTCACCATCTTTGGTCAAATCAAGATGTCCACTAGTAGGCATGGGAGTAGTCATACCTTTGCATTCTTGCATATTGAACTTCTTGAATAAGTCCTTGGTGTGCTTTGTTTGGGAGACAAAGGTACCTTCCTTAGTTTGCTTGATTTGCAAACCGAGAAAGAATTTGAGTTCACTCATCATCAATATCTCAAACTTCTCCGACATTAGCTTTCCAAACTTTTCACTAAAGTGAGGGTTAGTTGAACCAAATATAATATCATCAACATAGATTTGCCACACAAATAGTTCTCCATTAACCCTTTTAGTAAAAAGAGTAGAATCAAATTTTCCAATTTCAAAGCCTTTTTCAATAAGGAACTTGGTCAAGCATTTATACCATGCTCTAGGAGCTTGTTTAAGACCATAAAGAGCTTTGTGAAGTTTGTAAACATGATTAGGTTTCTTAGGATTGACAAAGCCGGGAGGTTGCTTAACATAAACTTCCTCCTCTATTTCACCTTTTAGAAAAGCACTTTTATTGTCCATTTGGTACAAGGTGATATCATGGTGATTAGCATAGGCAAGTAAGATGCGAATGGACTCAAGTCTAGCAACGGGGGCATATGTCTCACCATAGTCCATACCTTCCACTTGAGTGTAGCCTTGGGAGATGAGACGTGCTTTGTTGCGAACTACTTGTCCATCTTCATCTTGCTTGTTGCGAAACACCCATTTGGTACCGATGATGTCGTGGTTGTTGTCGGGCTTTTCAACCAATGTCCAAACTTGATTTCTCTCAAAGTTGTGTAGCTCTTCATGCATGGCGTTTATCCAATCCGGATCTTCCAATGCTTCTTCAACCTTCATAGGTTCAATGCTAGAGATGAATGAGAAGTGTTCACAAAAGTTAGCTAAACGAGTTTAGAGCGAGTGATTCTCCCGGTTTGGATATCATTGTAGATTTGCTCGACGGGATGGTCTTTAGCAACTCTTGCTCAAACTCGTGAAAGCTTTTGCTCGGATCTTGGTGGAACATCTTCTTCATCTTGTTCTTCTTCTTGGCCTTGTTCATTGTTGACGTTCTCGTTCTGTGGTCATGGCGGAGAAGGAGGTTGTTGATGTTCATCTTGGTGTACTTCCTCATTTTCTTCGTCTTGGTGTGTCCCACTTGTGGATGCTTCCATATCAACTCTTGGTTCACCTTGTTGTGAGGTGGAAGCTTCCACTTGGACGGACGAGGTACTCTCCTTCACCTCCGTTGGACGAATCTTGACAATAGACAAGTCTTGGATTGCTTCCGAAGGATCTTTATCTCCTACATCAATTGGCAATTGCTCTACTTGCGAGCCATTAGATTCATCAAACTTCACATCTACCGTCTCTTCAACCTTTCGGGTGAAATTATTATAGACATGGTAAGTGTGAGAGTTTGAGCAATAACCAAGTGGGAAACCTTCATGAGACACAGGAGCAAATTTGGAACGACGATGCTTATCAAGAATGTAGCACTTTGAGCCGAATACTCGAAAGTATCCAACTTGGGGTTTGTTACCGGTGAGGAGCTCGTATGTCGTCTTGCCGAGTAGCTTGTGAAGATACAAGCGATTTGTTGCGTGACAAGCTGTCTCAACCGCTTTCGCCCAAAAGTGCTTCGACGTCTTGTACTCATCAAGCATCGTTCTCGCCATTTCGATGAGCGTCCAGTTCTTCCTCTCAACAACTCCGTTTTGTTGAGGTGTGTACGTAGCTGAGAACTCATGTGAAATCCCTTCTTCGTCAAGAAAGGTGTCCACATTGCGTTCTTGAACTCTGTTTCCTTGTCGCTGCGAACCTTCTTGATCTTCACTTCAAATTGATTTTGGTCCTTCCTAGCAAAGTTTTTGAAGATATTTTGGACTTGTGATTTATCATCGAGAAAGAACACCCACGTAAATCCTGAAAAATCATCAACTATAACTAGAACAAAAGAGTTTCCACCAAGACTTTCGTAAGTATTGGGACCAAAAAGATCCATGTGAAGTAGCTCGAGTGGCCTCCTTGTGGTCATGATGTTCTTCACGGGATGCGTTCCTCCAACCTGTTTACCTGCTTGACAAGCGCTGCAAAGTCTATCCTTATCAAATATGACATCGTTAACGCCAAGGATATGATTTCCTTTAATAAGCTTGTCAAGGTTTCGCATGCCCACATGACCTATTCGTCTATGCCATAACCAACCTTTAGAGGATTTAGCGATGAAGCAAGTTCTAGGTTGAGCCTTTTTAGTGAAATCTACAATGTAAAGATCACCTCTATGTATACCGATAAAGACCATTTTATGGTTATCTCTTCGAAACACTTGGCAATCTACTTCAGTAAATAATACATTAAAACCGAAATCAGCAAGTCTAGATACTGAAAGTAAATTGTATCCAAGAGATTCAACGAGCATGACATTTTGTATGGAGCTATCATATGATATGGCCACCTTACTGAGGCCAACCACCTTACCCTTTGAGTTGTCACCGAAAGTCACATACTTTCGAGGACCATCGTTTTCAGCAAGCTCACGAAACATATCTTTATCTCCGGTCATGTGATCGATACATCCACTCTCAAGAACCCATTCCTTTCCTCCTGCCATATATCCCCGAAGATTTGCCATAAGACCAAAGTGTCTCATTGCATCATCAAGATCAAGGTCACTATCATCATCCTCATCATAGTATCCATGTTCAACATCGTCATGTAATGGATCAATTCCTAGAGAGGGTGATTCGTTAGAATGAGTTTGACAATGATCTTCTTTATGAATTTTAATAGCTTCAGAAATAATATCACTAATAATTCCAACATCTCCTTCGTCATGCATAAGGTTTGTAAGCTCAAATAGACAATCACCAAACATAGGATCATTGGAATTCTTCTTACTCAAGGCAATAGACTTATGGAGAATTTGATCTAGATTTTTCAAGGAATAGTTTGGAAAACATTCCTCAAGAAATTTCCATATAGTGTAGGCACACTCAAGAGTAGGCAAACATCCAATCAAGTTTCTAGGCAAGCCTCTAGTGATAAGATTAACAGTTCTAAGATGGCGAATCATGTCAATTGACTTATCAAGGGTAGGATGCATAGGATCAACATAAGGAGCACAAGGGCTAGCAATGTACTTGTTCAAATGATATTCATTGAAAATCACAAGCATCTCATTCTTCCACTCATGAAAGTACTCTCCATCAAGTATAGGCACTCTATGTCTAAGACTCCCCAAAGTAGACTCATCCATCTTCCTCCAATGGTGATTAAACCAAAGAAATGGAGAATAAAGCTCTGATACCAATTAAAAGGGTTGAGAAGAGGTGTCTAGAGGGGGGTGATTAGACACTAAGTGAGAAAAGTTGAAGTTTTTAATTTCTTTAAGTTGAAGTGGAGTTTTGGCACAAGTTTAACAATCACAATATATAACAAGCAAGCATGCAAAGAGTATATGAGCAGCGGAAATTAAAGCATGCAACTTGCAAGAATGTAAAGGGATGGAATTGGAGTGTGCAAACGCAATTGGAGACACAGATGTTTTTGTCGTGGTTCCGATAGGTGGTGCTATCGTACATCCACGTTGATGGAGACTTCAATCCACGAAGGGTAACGGCTGCGCGAGTCCATAGAGGGCTCCACCCACGAAGGGTCCACGAAGAAGCAACCTTGTCTATCCCACCATGGCCGTCGCCCACGAAGGACTTGCCTCACTAGGGTAGATCTTCACGAAGTAGGTGATCTCCTTTCCCTTACAAACTCCTTGGTTCAACTCCACAATCTTGTCGGAGGCTCCCAGGTGACACCTAGCCAATCTAGGAGACACCACTCTCCAAGAAGTAACAAATGGTGTGTTGATGATGAACTCCTTGCTCTTGTGCTTCAAATGATAGTCTCCCCAACACTCAACTCTCTCTCTCTCTCTCTCAGGATTTGGATTTGGTGGAAAGAAGATTTGAGTGGTGAGGGAGTCCCGGATTAGGGGGTGTACGGATGGCCAGACTATGACCTTTGGCCGGACTCCTGGACTATGAAGATACAAGATTGAAGACTTCGTCCCGTGTCCGGATGGGACTTTCCTTGGCGTGGAAGGCAAGCTTGGCGATACGGATATGTAGATCTCCTACCATTGTAACCGACTCTGTGTAACCCTAACCCTCTTCGGTGCCTATATAAACCGGAGGGTCTTAGTCCGTAGGACGAACAACAATCATACCATAGGCTAGCTTCTAGGGTTTAGCCTCTCTGATCTCGTGGTAGATCTACTCTTGTACTACCCATATCATCAATATTAATCAAGCACGAGTAGGGTTTTACCTCCATCGAGAGGGCTCGAACCTGGGTAAAAACATCGTGTCCCTTGTCTCCTGTTACCATCCGCCTAGACGCACAGTTCGGGACCCCCTACCCGAGATCCGCCGGTTTTGACACCGACAAGTGGAAAGCAACTTGGGGAAGGCTAGAGATCAAGATTTATATAGTAGGAATGGAATATCTTGACCTCAACACAAGTGTAGGTGGTTCTCTCTCAGAAAATGAATGCTGGACATTGGTGCTTTCATTGAGAGTTCCTCTGTGCCGTCGCCATCAGGAAGGATGCCTCATCCCGTCTTTAAAGACGGCACTGTTGCTAAAGGAGCTTTGGCTATCGGCCAAGCTCTCCAGCTAGGCGGCTTCCTTATGACCGCCTGTCTGGCTGCCGCGCCGACGATGACTTCTCGGGTCATCAAAAGCAATCTTCACGTTAGCTCAGAACTCGCCGAGCAGTTAGATCCGATGGAGCTCTCTTCCTTAAACGAGCTCTTGGATCGCATCGCCGCCCTGGGAGCCGCTACAGACTACGATCAGATTGGGCCTAAACCCGATCTGAGAGAGATCAACTCTCCCCAGGTTACCCACCACGTTGTTGTGGTTGAGGAACAATACGGCGACCCTTCCTCTATTTTAAGGACTAGCTATGTCCGGATTCCCGATCCCTCCATGCCGGATTCCCGCGGAGGGGAGGACGTCACTCAAGCCCTGAACCTAAAGTCAGGCAGCGGGATAGATTCATTGGACAACATCCAAGAACCCAAGCTTCCAAGTTCGGAAACTTCTTGGCCCCTGAGTCTTAGATTGGACGGGGTTCCGAATTTAATTCCACCCGCCCACCCAAACATAATCGATCTATCCCAACTCCGGCAAGAGCCCGCAGAAATAGTACACCATTACTGGGCCAGATTCCTCCTGCTTATGAACAGGATAAAGAACTGTCGCGAGGAGGACGCAATTTCATTCTTCTGCAATAATTGCACGGACAAGGGAATCCTCAACGCCGTAAGTCATCATGAAATTACACGCTTCGCTGACTTGGCGTCCATAGTACGAAAGTACTGTGCGATGGAAAGCGCCTGGAAAACCGAAATCAAATTTTGGGACAATCCGGCCCTGAATACAACCCCAGTCCAAAATAAAAGGGTGCATTATCGCCAGGCACCTGGGTTAAACACCAAAAAGCAAAAACCCTCTATAGGGCATGGAACCGTACTGGAAGGATGGCTCAATGGACCCTGCAAAATTCATAGTACAGAGGGCGCCACTCCAACTCATAGCCTTAGAGCATGTTGGATACTACGGCAGGTGGCCAAAAGTGGCGAAGAGCTTCTAACTCCAGAGCGCCAGCCCAAGGATACCAGTACGGTATTAACAGTCTTCAAGACTTTCACATCAAATAATATGCGGAAACGAACACTCCGCAGTCTTGCCGAAGTCTACCAAGTAGCAACAATAAACCCATGGAGTGACACGGCTATTGCCTTTAATGCCAGTGACGAACCTAAATTCCGAACAGCCCGAGCACCAGCTGCATTGGTCCTCAGTCCAATAGTGGACGGCTTTCGCCTTACCAAGGTACTCATGAACAGTGGCAGCGGATTGAACCTCATATACGAGGAAACCCTCCGAAAAATGGAAATAGACTGGAGCCGCATTGAGCGAAGCAGCACAACCTTTAGAGGAATAATCCCCAGTCGGGAAGCATGTTGTACAGGAAAAATCACACTGGATGTGGTGTTCGGCACGCCAGATAATTACAGGTCTGAGGAGGTCACGTTCCAAGTGGCCCCATTCAGCAGCGGATATCACGCTCTATTAGGGCGAGAGGCATTCACAATTTTTCAAGCTATACCCCGTTACGGGTACATGAAGCTCAAAATGCCCGGGCCCAACGGAATCATCACTCTTGCTAGTGACCTGGACATAGTACTCCGCGCCGAAAATAAGACAGCCACACTGGCCCTTAAGGCACTATCCGAAGCCCTAGCGGCCGAGGAACTCACGGCGCTGCGCTCCATGGTGAATAGGGACGATGTGATACTCGATAAGAGATCCAAGTCCACCTCCTTTAAACCAGCGGACGAAATAGTCAAATTCCAAGTCCATCCAACGGACCCTACAAAAATGGCCTCCATCGGGGCACAATTAAACCCTAATGTAGATGCCGCACTACGAGAATTCCTATGCAAAAATTGGGACATTTTTGCCTGGCACCCTTCAGACATGCCAGGAATCCCACGCCGGCTGGCCGAGCACAGCCTAAACATCCTAAAAGGATTCAAGCCAGTCAAACAAGCTCTTCGGCGTTTCTCCAAACCCAAGAGACACGCCATGGGAGAGGAGCTCGCCAAACTATTGGAGGCCAGATTCATCAAAGATATAAAACATCCGGACTGGATAGCAAACCTGGTGATGGTACCAAAGAAGGACAAATCCTGGCGCCTATGCGTCGATTTCAAGGACCTCAACAAGGCTTTCCCAAAGGATCCCTTCCCCCTCCCGCGCATCGATCAAATTATCGACGCTACTGTAGGACACGATTCATTGTGTTTCCTCGACGCATACTCCGGCTACCACCAAACTAAGATGGCAGAGCCCGACCAGGCCGCAACGGCATTCATGACCCCATACGGCCCATTTTGCTTCAACACAATGCCCTTTGGGCTCAAAAACGCCGGCGCAACATATCAGCGCATGATTCAGACATGTATGGCAAACACGATCGGCAAGACAGTGGAGGCATACGTAGACGATGTGGTAGTCAAAACCACCCACGTCGAAACTCTAGTAGACAATTTGAGGCTCATGTTCGATAATCTCTGAACATATGACATTAAGCTTAACCCGGAAAAATGTGTTTTCGGCGTACTAGCCGGAAAGCTCTTGGGCTTCATTGTATCCGGTAGAGGAATAGAAGCAAACCTAGCAAAGATCCGAGCTCTGTCACAATTGGATATCCCAAAGGACCTCAAACAAATACAAAAATTGACGGGTTGTGTGGCGGCTCTAAGCCGCTTTATCTCCCGTTTGGGAGAAAAGGCATTACCCCTTTATCGCCTCCTCCAACGCACCGAACACTTCGAGTGGACGAATGCCGCCACGGCCGGACTCGAAGAAATAAAAGCCATATTGGCAACAAACCCGGTCCTGGCCGCGCCCAACATGGGCTAACCAATGCTATTATATATCGCGGCAACTCATCAAGTTCTGAGCGCGGTGCTCGTTGTCGAACGAGAAATGGACGGACACAGGTTCCCCCTTCAAAAACCAGTTTACTACGTGTTCACTGTCCTAACTCCATGCAAGTCACGGTACCCGCATTATCAAAAGATAGCGTACGCGGTGTTCATGGCATCCCGGAAGCTACGACACTACTTTCAAGAGTGTTCGATAACAGTAGCCTCCGAAGTACCTCTTAATGACATTATAAACAACCGCAACGCAACGGGCCGGATTGCCAAATGGGCCATTGAGCTCCTTCGTTTGACATAACCTATAAGCCACGGCAAGCTATTAAGTCGCAAGTTTTGGCCGACTTCGTCGCCGAATGGACTGAAGCCGAACTCCCTAAAGAGTATGGCGCATATTCCAACTGGATCATGCACTTTGACGGCTCCAAAATGTTGGCTGGTCTGGGGGCTGGCGTCGTTCTGACATCCCCAACCGGAGATACAGTTCAATACGTACTCCAGATAATGTATACGAACTCCAACAACGCAGCCGAATACGAGGCCCTTCTACATGGCCTCCGGATGGCAGTCTCCATGGGCATTCAACGCCTAGAGATGCGCGGGGATTCGAACCTCGTGATATACCAAATAAATGGAGACTTCGACGCCAAGGATCCGAAAATGGCAGCTTATCGCAACGCCGTACTAAAAATGTCAGCTCGGTTTGAGGGGCTCGAATTTCACCATATAGCCCGGGATAACAACCAGGCAGTAGGCGTATTGGCACGCATTGGCGCAAAGCGTGATGCCTTCCGTCCCAACATCTTCCTAGAGAGGCTGTTCAAGCCATCTGTACTATGGGAGGGGGAGTACGGAAATAACAACCCGGACCCAACCGTACTGCCAGACACCGAACATTCTGACACAATTGGTGGTTCTGCCAATGAAGTAACATCCTTAGCCCACGTAATAATGGCAGTCATTGCCCCGTGGACGGAACCATTCCTAGCCTACCTAACCAGGCAGGAACTTCCCGAGGACCAAAACGAGGCCTGCTGCATAGTGCGGCGATCTAAAGCCTATAAGGTCCATGAGGGAGAGCTTTACAAGAAAAGCACAACCGGAGTCCTTCAAAGGTGTATCTCCGAAGAGGAAGGGCGGAATCTTCTGGCTGAAATTCATGCCGGACTCGGCGGGCACCACGCCGCAGCCCGGGCCCTTGTAGGCAAGGCCTTCCGTACAGGATTTTATTGGCTGACGGCCCGGGCAGATGCTCAGGACTTAGTCCAACGATGCGTCGGTTGCCAGCTCTTTGCTAATCAAAGCCACATGCCACCCACTGCCCTCAAAACTATACCCATAACCTGGCCCTTCGTGGTCTGGGGGCTTGACATGGTTGGACCCCTTAAAGGAGGAACCCACAAGCAAAAATACCTACTGGTCATGGTGGATAAATTCACCAAATGGATAGAGGCCAAACCTGTTAAGACGGCTGAATCCGTACCGGTGATAGACTTCATATCAGGGGTCGTACACCATTACGGCGTCCCCCACAGCATCATCACTGATAACGGCACGAACTTTACGGCCGACGAGGTCAAACTCTGGTGCAAAAACATGGGCATCAAGCTCGACTATGCTTCAGTCTATCACCCTCAAACTAATGGTCAAGTCGAGCGAGCAAATGGTCTAATCATGAGTAACATCAAACCCAGATTAGTGCGGTCCCTCAAGGAATCTAACACACACTGGGTAGAGGAGCTCGACTCCGTACTCTGGGGGCTGCGGACCATGCCGAAGGGCACTACCGAATTCACACCATTCTTTATGGTATACGGCGCAGAGGCAGTTTGCCCTGCGATATAATTCATGACTCACCTCGCGTGCGCATGTACGAAGAAAGAGAAGCCAAGCTTGATCGGCAGGACAGTTTGGACGCCTTGGAGGAGGAGCGCGACGTGGCAAAAGCCCGTTCCGCATTCTATGAACAGCAGGCTCGAAGATATCAAAGCAGAGAAGTACGGGCCAAACTTACAATGTTGGCGAGTTAGTTCTACGCCTACCGGACAAGAAAAAGGACAAACTCAAGCCCAAATGGGAAGGTCCCTTCATCATCGACCAAGTCCTGACCTACGGAGCGTACCGTCTGCGAAGTGCATCGGATAACCGACTCGAGCCGAACCCATGGAACGCAGCCCGTCTCCGAAGATTGTACGCCTAGCGCCGGATTCTGAGTTCGTCTCCTTCCTCCGTCTATATTTTATACAGTAGCTGTCTTATATTTCTCCTCTTCTCCCTCCTTTTCTCTTACAGCCTTTGAAGGCTCGTTCGCGCTTTGTTCGCACACACTTGACGCACTATCCGTGCACATTATACCTGGGGGATTCTTTAACAGAAGCCTATTTATACGGGCTTCATGCCCAACACATGTGTCACACTTCCGCATGTACCTTTTATTCACCATTATATGCATCGATATGACTTAAGTTTTGGCCAAGCTGGGTTGCCTGGCTCCTGTGCTTACCCCTACGTTCCCGATTGTCCGGCTAGGTGGTAAAGGGAGCACCTCTGCGATTGCTACTGCCGGGTCAGCCGGATGTGTACCTCAGACTGGGTGAAGCCGAAAGCTAGCGTTCTTAAGGGAATATTCGGTCGGTAAACTAAAAGACAATTTCTTACCTAATTATTTATCTGCCCCAGATGTTTTTCTGCTTTTTTTGCAGTCCGGACATGCACTTTAGGGCATGCCTCCTAGGGAAAGGAACCCCTAACGGAACTATTCTCCCTGGAAGATGTTTCTTACTAACCATGTAATATAACATAACTAGTTGGGCACTTGTCTGATAAAGCACTAATGACCCCTACGCCTGGTCTCCATGCATGCCCCGGTTCTTATATAACCGCGAGGGTATTCGGACACACTCCGGACTATTGGGTCCCGAGGTTGAAGCGAAAAGGTCCGCTATGACAAACGATCTACAATCCGGCAAGAAGGCATTTTACATGTCATCTTAAATTACATAGTCAACTTGACTGGGCATATTCCTCTTCAATGCCATCCAACAGGTTGTCTAGTTTATAGTCCTGTTGGGAATACTTTCCGGCCAATTCTACTTGGCCGTACACTAAGCTCACAGGGATCTCCTTCCCATCGGCCCCCACAGGTCCGACCTCGGCCATGTGGTTTGGGTCAGCCTTTGTGTACCGCGTCTTCACCATGGCCCAGGCCTCCCTGGCGCCTTGACGGCAGGCCGATATCTTCCATAAGCGGAAGAATCGCCACGCTCCCTGAAGCCTCTCTGCAAGCTCTCCAAGGCCTTCGGGCAGGGAGACAGAT
The DNA here is from genome assembly GCA_963921465.1 of Triticum timopheevii. NCBI lineage: Eukaryota > Viridiplantae > Streptophyta > Magnoliopsida > Poales > Poaceae > Triticum > Triticum timopheevii. The sequence continues at coordinate 445,921,361 of OY997266.1, read as the reverse complement.
GGCCACAAGGCCTGGGCGACGCCTTTCATCACCTGCCGAACTCGTTCGTGTAGTTGCAAGAGCTTGGGAAGAAGGTCACCCGTAGAACCGGGCATTTCCTCTGCAGGACGGCCTGTGAGCATACCTACAGACATAACTCTATTAGTCGACTTCCTCGCCAAACTCTTTTTCAAAGTTCGTTCAAGCACTTACTAAAAATGCCGCGTCGAAGTCGCCGATTCTCCTTAACGGAGTCAGACAGCTGGGCACGAACATCCTTTAGTTCCTCACCCAGCTGGGTGTTGGCATCTTGGAGATTATTTTTCTCCTGCCTCACCCTTTTAAGCACATTCTCGCCGGCCTTTCACCGGCGCATGAGCTGTTGCTTGTCCGGATCTATCCCGGCGCCATCTGCAATATTATTGTCAGACTTATACACACGCCGCACTTCACAAATTACTTATCTTTTGAAGCATATATTACCAGAGGGGGTCTCTTTGGCTTCCCTCGCTGCGGCTAGTGCGGCCTCAAGTTGGGCTTTGCACTCCTCCAGCTCCTGGGACAGTTGGGTATTCTTTTCTGTAAGATCCTGCACAATAAATGATCCTTAAATCAGTTATTCTAACTATTTCAAGTCTCGGGGGCTACTGGCATATATAACTGTCAAATTTTCTCACCCGTATGTCTTTTACATACTGCTCCGTGGCTCTGGCTAGACCATTTTGAGCGGCACAGAGGTGCGCATCTCCCGAATTGAAGGCATCCAATGCCTCTGGGGAGAGACATGCATCATGAAGAACTGTCCGGCGACGCCTGTGATTCATGGCACTCTCCACCTCGGAATTGGTGGCAGATAACCTGTCGGCATCCTCTGTCGGAGGAGCATCCGACGATGCCTCGTGTTCGCCTCCGCTTCTGGACCTAGCTTCGGAGCCTGGCGAGCGGAGGATTGATTGGCAACCTCTCCGGATACAGTCCGACGAGCGCTCTTCTTCCTGAAAAAGCACGAGCGTTAGTATGCCTCCCGGGAATAAAACCTGGGAGTAAGATGACATGCCATACCGTTGCATCGGCGTTTCAATTTGGACTGCACTTCTTTTCAGCCTGTTGGGCCTTGTTGTCCCTTGTTGACTAGTCGTCGCAGGCTCGGCCTTTCGCCTCAAGGACTTCCCCTGTGAAACACCATTGGTATACGGTGATCAAAAACAAGCACGGATGGGTCATTTTCAAAGTATTGGGACTTCGGTCTCAGTTACCTGCGAGGCTGGAAGTATTCCGGGGTAATCGGCCGTAATGGCGACCAAGGCATTATCGATGCTCAGTTGGTGAAATACCCCATCCATCAGCTCCACCGATATGTCCAGATCCTCTTGGGAGGTCGGATCGAGGAACCGTTCCGGATCCTCGGGTTGTGGAGGCGGGCTGTTTAAATCCTTTACGGCCCGGCGCAGTTCCTGCGCCGAAATCACAAAATGAGATACTTGACTATGGGAGTATGGATCGGATAGGCAAAAATAAATGTCCGCTTACCCAGCTTGGAGGATTGTACATAGAAAATCCGTCCTGTGGATTTACGTGGAGAAATTCCTCCTCTTCTCCCTTGTACAATGCGGACAAGATCTTCAACAGATCGGCGACCGATCCCGGCCCCTTACGGCCGCAGCGGGTGGCATCATCCTCCCCGTTGAAATCCCACATGGGGTGGCCTCTATACTGGAGCGGTTGCACCCCCCCCCCCCGCATAATGCATGTGGACATGACCCCGATCATGGTCAGTACGGAATGAGCTAACAACCTAATTTGGCTCATCAGGTAAAGGACATCCCTGTCCTTTTCCTTCTAAGGGCTCCGTGGACGCCAGCTTAGGCGTTTCTTCAAAGGAGTGTTATTGAACTCAGGGAGGCCGATCCGAACAGGGTCCGGCAGGGGGACATCTTCTATATAAAACCATTCCAAAGGCCAGTCTTCAGACGCCTTCTTCGGGGTTCCGGATAGATATCCGGTCCCGGCGATGCGCCATAGTTCGGCTCCGCCCACTTGATATATTGACCCCTCCTTAGAATGGGGCACAAGGCAGAACAGCTTCTTCCACAGTGCAAAATGAGCCTCGATGCCCAAAAACAGCTCGCAAAGGGCCACGAAGCCCGCAATATGCAAAATGGACGCAGGCGTAACGTTGTGCAACTAGAGGCCGTAGAACTCCAGGAGCCCCCGGAGAAACGGATGAATTGGAAATCCGAGCCCTCTTATCAAATAAGGGACAAGGCATACCCGCTCTCCTTTGGAGGGACTGGGGACGCTCTCCGCTTGCTTTCCGCCCTTATAGGTGGCGAGTCTGGCTCGAACCGGAACCATGAAGGCTGGGGGAAGAAATCCCTTGGTTTGGAGTGCCACTAGCTCGCTGTGCGGGACGGAGCATCTCTCCCAATCTCCAGGCTGAGGGCTGGAAGGGCGAGAGGAGGAGCCGCGTCGACTGTCCATGATGGAATTGATTTCTGTCAGATGCGTTCCGATGAATGCTCGCGAAGGGGGTATGGTGTGATTCGGATCTAGATCCTCGTCTCTTTTATAGGCAGCTCATTTGCGCAGCTAGGGGGTAAAATTAAAAATACCCTAGCTTTTCGCATTCGTTCAACACGTGGAAGATGGCCATTATTGGGCGTGGAAGCGGAGGAGCGCAATATTTATAAGGAGCCAGACGCTATTCAACAGGTATACAGGATTTGGAGAAGAACCCGCCTTGCAATGCCAAAGACAATCGACGCGCCGGACTCATCGTCATTGAAGCCTGGTTCGGGGGCTACTGAGGGAGTCCCGGATTAGGGGGTATCCGGATGGCCAGACTATGACCTTAGGTCGGACTCCTGGACTATGAAGATACAAGATTAAAGACTTCGTCCCGTGTCCGGATGGCACTTTCCTTGGCGTGGAAGGCAAGCTTGGCGATACGGATATGTAGATATCCTACCATTGTAACCGACTCTGTGTAACCCTAACCCTCTTCGGTGCCTATATAAACCGGAGGGTTTTAGTCCGTAGGATGAACAACAATCATACCATAGGCTAGCTTCTAGGGTTTAGCCTCTCTGATCTCGTGGTAGATCTACACTTGTACTACCCATATCATCAATATTAATCAAGCAGGAGTAGGGTTTTACCTCCATCGAGAGGGCCCGAACCTGGGTAAAAACATCGTGTCCCTTGTCTCCTGTTACCATCCGCCTAGATGCACAGTTCGGGACCCCCTACCCTAGATCCGCCGGTTTTGACACTGACTAGTGGAAAGCAACTTGGGGAAGGCTAGAGATCAAGATTCATATAGTAGGAATGGAATATCTTGACCTGAACACAAGTGTAGGTGGTTCTCTCTCAGAAAATTAATGCTGGAAGTGTAGGCACGTTCTGATGGCTCTCTCCATGAATGAAGAGTGGGTGGAGGGGTATATATAGCCTCCACACAAAATCTAACCGTTACACACAACTTACCAATCTTGTGGGACCGAATCGTGAAACTCGGTCGGACCGATTTAGCAAATAATGTGACCGTTAGGATTTTCGGTGGGACCGACATGTCAACTCGGTGGGACCGATATGGTTAGGGTTAGGGCATAACGTAATCTTGGTGAGACCGATTACACAAACTCGGTGGGACCGATTTTGGTAATAAGCTAACAAGAGAGTTGGTAAGGGCAAACTCGGTGGGACCGATTCGCTCATCTCGGTGAGACCGAAACGTTACGAAAGGGAAACAAAGAGTTTGCATTGTAATCTCGGTAGGGCCGATTACATGAACTTGGTGGGACCGATTTTGTTAATGGATACATACAGAGGGATTACAATCCCATCTTGGTGAGACCGAGATCCCTATCAGTGAGACCGAAAAGACTAGGGTTTGTGGCAGTGGCTATGACATCTGAACTCGGTGGCGCCGGATAGAAAGAATTGGTGGGGCCGAGTTGTACTTTTGGTTTGGGTCATATGTGGATGTGATAAAGTAGTTGAGGGCTTTGGAGCATATCACTAAGCACTTTGAGCAAGCAAGGCATTAAACAACACCTCATCCCCTCTTGATAGTATTGGATTTTCCTATAGATTCAATGTGATCTTGGATCACTAAAATAGAAAGAGTAGAGTCTTGTGCTTGGAGCTTGAGCCAATCCTTTGTCCTTAGCATCTTGAAGGGGTTCCACATCCTCTAGTCCATGCCACTTCATTGTTGAACTTATCTGAAACATACTAGGTAAAAGTGTTAGTCCAACGAGAGATATGTTGACATTAATTACCAAAATCACCCAGGGAGCACTTGTACTTTCACGTTGCAAACTCATTCTTTATTTATATTGGTGCAATATCTACTGTATTCCAACTTCTATGTGGTTCCTACCCCCCGATACTACCCATAGATTCATCAAAATAAGCAAACAACACGCGAAAAACAGAATCTATCAAAAACAGAATAGTCTGTAGTAATACATAACTCTCAAATACTTCTGTAACTCCAAAAATCAATCCAAATTAGGAAAATCTGAGAAGTTTGTATACCAATCCAGAGCAAAAATAATCATATCAAAAGCACGTTTCTGTGAATTTTCAAAACTAATTTACTAAGCGCAAAAGTTTCTGATTTTCAGCAGGATCAACACAACTATCACCATAAGCTATCCTAAAGGTTCTACTTGGCATAAACACTAACTAAAACATAAAATCACATCTAACCAGAGGATAGATGAATTATTTATTACTAAACAAAGCAAGGAATAAAAATAAAATTGGGTTGCCTCCCAACAAGCGCTATTGTTTAACGCCCTTAGCTAGGCATTGAGATTTCAATGATGCTCGCATGAAAGACAAGAATTGAAGCACAAAGAGAGCATCATAAAACACGCGACAACACATCTAAGTCTAACATACTTCCTATGCATAGGCATTTTATAAGCAAACAAATTATCAAGGCAAGCAAAAACTAGCATATGCAAGGAAGAAGAATAAAACATAGACAATCTCAACATGAAGAGAGGTAATTTAGTAACATGAAAATTTCTACAACCATATTTTCCTCTCTCATATTAATTACATGCAGGATCATAAGCAAATTCTAAAATATAGTTATCACAAAACATATTCTCAACACGATCCACATGCATGCGAAGTTGACACTCTTCCAAAATAGTGGACTACGCACACAACCAGGAGCAAGAGACTTAAACCATAACTTAGCATCACCCTTTAATGAGAGAGGGAACAACTTAAAAATATAGTGATAGCAAATTTTCTCCTCATGAGCAAATAGGGTGGCTATATCATTCAATTTAGTAAGATGTGCCACAATAGTTTCAGATTCGTAACCATAGAAAGGATCATATTCAACCAAAGTAATTAACTCGGGACGACAGAGAATTCATAATCCTTATCGGTGACAAAGATATGTGAAGTAGCAAACTTAGGATCATATTGCATTCTAGCATTCAAAGAATTTTCTTTCAGCTTAGCTAACAGTTTCTTAAGATCATCCCTATCATTGCAAGCAAGAAAGTCTCTAGCATTTTACTCATCCATAATATAACCCTTAGGTACAACAGGAAATTCATATCTAGGGGGGGATCATAATCTCCAGTTTCAATAATATCATCAATTTTAGTAATTTCATTCTCTCTAACCCTAGCAAGTTGTTCATCAAGAAATTCACCTAGTAGCACAACATTACCAAGCAAAGAAGTAGTATCATAATAAGCATCATTCATAGCAGAAGTGGCATCATCAATAACATGCGACATATCAGAATCAATAGCAGGTGTAGGTGTCACAAGTTTACTCAAAACAGAAGGTGAATCAAGTGTAGAGCTAGATGTCAGTTCCTTACCTCCCCTCGTAGTTGAGGGAAAGATCTTGGTTCTTTGATCTTTCAAATTCCTCATAGTGATCAACAGATATAAACCCAGAGAATAGAGCTATGCTCCCCGGCAACGGCGCCAGAAAAAGGTCTTGATAACCCACAAGTATAAGGGATCACAACAATTTTTGAGGGTAGAGTATTCAACCCAAATTTATTGATTCGACACAAGGGGAGCCTAAGAATATTCTCAAGTATTAGCAACTCAGTTGTCAATTCAACCACACCTAAAAGACTTAATATATGCAGCAAAGTATTTAGTAGCAACGTAGTATGGAAGTAACGGTAACGGTGGCAAAAGTAATAGTAGCAATTTTATAGCAATCGTAACAGTGGCAATGAAAAAGTAACTTAGCAAAGATCAATATGTGAAAAGCTCTTAGGCAATAGATCAATGATGGATAATTATGTCGGATGGCATTCATCATGCAACAGTCATAACATAGGGAGACACAGAACTAGCTCCAATTCATCAATATAGTGTAGGCATGTATTCTGAATATAGTCATACATGCTTATGGAAAAGAACTTGCATGACATCTTTTGTCCTACCCTCCCATGGCAGCGAGGTCATATTGGAAACTAAGCGATATTAAGGCCTCCTTTTAATAGAGAACCAGACTAAAGCATTAGCACTTAGTGAATACATGAGCTCCTCAAACTACGGTCATCACCTGGAAGTGTCCCGACTATTGTCACTCCGGGGTTGCCGGATCATAACACCTAGTAGGTGACTATAACTTGCAAGATAGGATCAAGAACAAAAATATATTCATGAAAACATAAAGGGTTCATATCTGAAATCATGACACTCGGGCCCTAGTGACAAGCATTAAGCATAGCAAAGTCATAGCAACATCAATCTTAGAACATAATGGATACTAGGGATCAAACCCTAACAAAACTAACTCGATTACATGATAAATCTCATCCAACCCATCACCGTCCAGCAAGCCTACGATGGGATTACTCATGCACGGTGGTGAGCATCATGAAATTGGTGATGGAGGATGGGTGATGATGACGACGGCGACGATTTCCCTTCTTCGGAGCCCAAAACGGACTCCAAATCTGCCCTCCCGAGGAAGAACAGGAGGCAGCGGCGGCTCCGTATTATAAAATGCGATGAATCCTTCTCTCTAATTTTTTTCTCGCTGAACGAGAATATATGGAGTTGGAGTTGAGGTATGTGGAGCTTCGTGGGATCCACAAGACCGGAGGGCGCACCCCAGGGGGTGGGCGCGCCCTCCACCCTTATGGACAGGGTGTGGATCCCCTCTGGTTGATTATTTCGCCAACATTTTTTATTTATTCCAAAAATAATCTCCATCAAGTTTCAGGTCATTCCGAGAATTTTATTTCTGCACAAAAATAACACCATGGCAATTCTGCTGAAAACAACGTCAGTCCGGGTTAGTTCCATTCAAATCATGCAAATTAGAGTCCTAAACAAGGGCAAAAGAGTTTGGAAAAGTAGATACGATGGATACAGCTAGCCATGCATTGTGAAAGAATGGTGGAAAAAGGAATAAGCTTTCTTTTCTGTTTGGGAACCGCCTATGATTTATCTAGTATGGAAAGTATTGGGAATTCTCAGTCGTTTTTTGTTGAAGAGAAAAGCATGCCACCTAAAATAATTGTATCTCTCAATTTAAAATTTGAGCTCTGGCACCTCTACAAATCTCTACATCCATCTGCGAAGGGCCTATCTATTTACTTAATGCAATTTTTTTATTGAGTCTCCATCTTCTCTTATAAAGCACCAAATAGGGAGCACTATGAGCATGCTTGCGCATTGGATGTAGCTAATATTTGAGTGTGTTTCATGAATGGACCAATGATTGAGCATAATTGGCTAGGGATAGCTTTCTTTAATGTTGATATTTTTAAAGACATGGTTGCTTGTTGATATGCTTGAGTATTGATGTCCTCATGTCAAATATAGACTATTGACTTGAATCACCTAAAAGTCCAAATGTCCATGCTACAAAAGAAAAGATTATGAGATGAACATGTTAGGCAGAATTCCACATCAAGAATTCTGTTTGTATCATTTACCTACTCGAGGACGAGCAGGAACTAAGCTTGGGGATGCTGATATGTCTCCAATGTATCTATAATTTTTTATTGTTCTGTGTTGTTAAATTATCAATCTTGGATATCTTATATTTTTATAGCAACTTTATATCATTTTTTGGGACTAACCTATTGACATAGTGCCCAGTGCCAGTTGTTGATTTTTGGTTGTTTTTTACTTTGCAGAATATCCTTATCAAACAAAGTCCAAATGTAGTGGAACTTTTTTGAGATTTTCTCTGCCCAGAAGACACCCAGGAGGCCCAAGATGTGCACCAGAGGGACCGTGTGGGTCCCACTAGGCACCAGGGTGCGCCAGGGCCCCTAGGCGCGCCCTAGTGGGTAGTGGGGCCCACGGGTACCCCCTCCATCACCTCTCAGCTCTATAAATACTCCAATATTTTAGAAATACTAGAGGACTAGAGAGATCAGAGTTTCCACCGCCGCAAGTTCTAGAACCATGAGATCCAATCTAGAGGCCTTTTCCAGTACCTTGTCGGAGGTCTAAAGGATCACGGAGGGGTTCTTCATCAACACCCTTGCCCCTTCGATGATGTGTGAATACTTTACCACATACCTATGGGTTCGTAGGCAATAGCTAGATGGCTTCTTCTCTCTTTTTGATCTTCAATACAATGTTCTTGGATATCTATTTGATGTAACTTTTTTTCGGTGTGTTTGTTGGGATCCGATGAATTGCGAGTTTATGATCAGATCTATCTATGAATATTATTTGAGATTTGTTGAACTCTCTTATGAATGATTGTTATAGCCTCATATTTCTTCTCTGAAACTTTGGTTTGGTTTGACCAACTAGATTGATTTTTCTTGCAATGGGAAGAGATGCTTTGTCATGGGTTTGATCTTGCGGTGCTCAATCTCAGTGACAGAAGGAGACATGAAACGCATGTATCGTTGCCATTAAGGATAAAAAGATGGGGTCTATTCCTAGATGAATAGATCTTATCTACATGATGTCATCGTTCTTATTGCATCACTCCGTTTCTCCATGAACTTAATACACTAGATGCATGCTGGATAGCGGTCGATGTGTGGAGTAATAGTAGTAGATGCAGGCAGGAGTTAGTCTACTAATCTTGGACGTGATGCCTATATACATTATCATTGCCTTGGATATCGTCATGATTATTTGCTCTTCTATCAATTGCCCAACAGTAATTTGTTTACTCACCGTATGCTATTTCCTTGAGAGAAGCCTCTAGTGAAAACTATGGCCCTCGGGTCTATTTCCTATCATATTAAAATCAAAAATAAATTATGCAATTTTTCTTTGTTTATTTTATTTTGTGTTTTTGTTAGATCTATTTATCAAATATCATACAATTTAATCTATCTCAATACTGTTGAGGGATTGACAACCCCTCTTACGCATTGGGTTGCAAGTTTTTGGTGTTTGTGTGCAGGTGCTATTTACATAGTGTTGCTTAGTTCTCCTACTGGATTGATAACCTTGGTGTCATAATGAGGGAAATACTTACGTTGTTGTGTTGCATCATCCCTTCCTCTTCGGGGAGGTACCAACACAGATACAAGAAATCACACACCTATTTGAGAGGGACACACAATTTTCGTGATTTGTTAGAATAATCTATGTGCTTCACTTATATGTTTTGAGCTAGGCTGTTGCTCTAGTGCTTCACTTATATCTTTTCACTGGTACTGTAAGGTGCTATACAAATGGTTTTTAACCCCTTTCCGTGACGGAGTTTGGAACCGTCATCAAGTGAGTGTGGGCAATAGGGGGGTCCTTCCCACACGACCCAGAAACCGTCGGGGATAGGCCCTCCTGGCACACTAGCTGGGGCAAAATGAGTTCGTGTGCGATCTGGCGGGGCATCGAAACCCAATTGTTTCCGTTCGTATGTACATCCCACACGGTGAATCCTAGAAAAACATTTCTGCTCGTATGTATATCACGCACAGTTTTTTGTGTGGGAACATTTGTGCAAGGTGGCCTAACACAAACAGTTCTCTACCGGAAGCCATGTGTGATTGTTAGTTGATCGAACACGCCTACTTTCTAGAAATCGTGCGTGTTGTTTGCATTCATCGCCCACGGTGCTGTATGAGTAACCGTCTGCAATAGAAAATCCCAATAAGCTGGGTAATTAGCCTATTATTGATAATCCATGTACTAATCAAATTGATATTTCTTATAAAAACACACCACATATTTCATATCCGTATAACAGCAACCAGGATTTCATAATCGAATTACATCAGATAGGTTCGGCACTCAGTTCCACCATTACACAACAGCACCAAGTTTCACATGCAACATCAAAAACCTTTGGAAAGTAGCATCATACACGGTAAATAGACAGATGAATCTCATTTGGGAAACAGCAGAAGCGGAATGGAAAATGTTGAGCCTTTAGTGATGTTGAATGTCCTTGCAACTTTAGGCCAGTGGCTATGGATAATTGCCCGCCCAACCTTTGTCCTCTTCAGCAAGACATCAATATTGTACCATGGGTGTTGAATCAATACCTTCCTCGCCTCTTGACCATGCAGGTGGTTTGAGAGGTAATCATCGGGGAACTGCTTGAAAAGTACTAAAAACAAAGATATGCAAACAAGGTAAAAGAGTTAGTACCATCCTATAGTTTACTGATGGAGCAAGGGGTAAAAACAAGGTAAAAGAGTTAGTACCATCATATAGTTGACTAATGTCTTCTACATTGTGCAAACAAAGATCTTGTTGTTATTCTTCGCAAGTTTCTTTATCCTAACAATCTTTCTGAGTTTCTTAACTTGACTGATATTCATGGACATCTCATTTCCCCATATGCAAAATGGGTCGAACAGTGGGTCTATGCCTCTGATGGCAGGACCTACATGTGCAAGGCCAAATTGTAAGAAACCTAAATATCAGAATGATTCCTGCAACTACACAATGATGTGCTATTAGCCAAAGGACCATGCTTGAACAAACCTCGATGGTAAACCACACTGTCTCCCATTGTTTCCCTGCAACACACATAAGGAAGATCTTGATCAGGTTAACTGAGAGTTGTCATACTATTAGTAGAATATGTATTGAGTATAGCCAGATTCAATTTATTTCACATGTGTAACAATACAAAATTGTACCCACAGCAAATGAAAATCAAATTTCAGAACTGAACCAAACATTTAAATGGACAACAGACCAAATGAACCAAAATAGTTAACTAAGCACGACATTGCAGAATAGAAACATGTACTAGAAGATAAGACAGTTAACAAAACAAAGAATGCTTGAGAACACTACTACAAAAGGTATCAATTGTTGGACCAAATTGTTAACTGAATATTACATTTTAGAGGACCAAAGTGTTAACTAAACATTACATTTCAGAGACCAAACTGCAAACTGAACATCAGATTGCATATTAACATTATAGAGGATAAATCACTAGAAGGCATTGGCGGTGGCCTCGAGAAAACAGCATGAACTATATTTTAAAGTAGACAACCGCGTGGCGGTGTGGACGGTGGCCTCGAAGACGAGGTGCTCCTCCAAGATCTGGTGGTCGGCACGCATGGCAGCCATAGCGACCTCGTGTGTGCATGCGGCCGCGATTTGCTTCTCCGCTGCCAGATGCTAATGAGCTCCACGTTATACTACATGCAAAATGGCTATGGGTGGCACTTAATTGGAGGAGGGGGACAATGATTTCGGCGGAAGATGTCGCGCCATCGGTCGGGGCATGTGGGACGGGAAAGGAGGAGGATGGTGTGGGTGGGATGTGGATTACCTAACCATATCAACGAGGCCGTGCAGCAAGAACAAGGGTCGGCGGCGAGGAGGCCACGCAGCAAGAAGAAGGGTCGCCGGCAAGGAGGCGGCACTACAAGAAGAAGGGTCGTCGGTGAGGAGGCGGCGCTGCAAGAAGAATGGTAGCCGGTGAGGAGGCGGCGCTGCAAGAAGGGGGGTCACCGGCGAGGAGGCTGATCTACCAGTAAGCAGCAGTGAAGGTTTGAACTTGGAAAGCAAGGAGGAACAGTGGAAATGTGGCTTTTGGTGGGAGGGAGGGGGCGGGGAGATAGATATTTCCGCGGTGGCAAAAAAAATTCGCTCGGTACCACGAGAAACTGGCGCGCAAGTGTGGTTCAAGCGGGGGCGATGGACTGTAGACGATGAAGCTTCCTGCGTAAGCCAGACAAGACAATGCGCAAAGATATTTTATATGGCATCCCACATGATTCTTTCTAGTAAAATATTTGTGGTATACCTGATTTTTTTCATTATGTTTTGAAAGACAAAATGGTGTTACGGAGGGAAAGGATGGTGTTTGAATTGCTAGAACATTTATGTACAGTGAACATGCAACTACATGAGTGTCGTGTTTAAATTTGGCATTATTCCAGGTTCGTTTGGCATTTTTATGGATTAATTGAGTTTCTCGGCATTTAATGTGCATAATTCAAATTTGAACTAGAAGCACATGCTCCAGTGCCCCAAACTTTGTTAAAAAATCACATGTGTGTCTTTGGGTGAATTTATAGGTCCCATGCAAGAAATGGGAATGAAATTCAAACATCTGGGCATCGTGGCTCGGTCGGGAACATTGAGAAACTTGGTTTTTAAATTCCTGGAAATTCAAAACTCACCTGAAAATCATGAAACTTGGCATGGTGTTTGTGGTAAAAAATTGGCCGTATTTGGACAAGTTTTTGGTATAAGCTTCTTGCAAGCTTCTCTCGAGAAGACTCGTGGTTCCCGAGGGGGGTGTGTCACCTTGGTATTCAAAACGATATACGCTGCCCCCCTTATTTTTTATAGAGGCAACATAGAACTATATGAGTGCCATGTTAAAATTTGGAATTATTCCAGGTTCGTTTGGACTTTCGTATACATTAATTGAATTTCTGGTCATTTAATATGCATAATTCAAATCTGAACTACAAGCACATGCTTCAATGCACCAAAGTTTGTTGAAAAATCACATGTGTGTCCTTGGGTGAATTTCTAGGTCCCATGCAAGAAATGGGAATGAAATTCAAACATCTGGGCGTCGTGGCTCGGCTGGAAAGATTGAGAAACTTGATATTTTTAATTGATGTAAATCCAAAACATGCCTGAAAATCATGAAACTTGGCATAGTGTCATGGCATGGCACCAACATGCTGCGGTAAATTTTTTGGCCGAATTGGGACAAGCTTTGGTATAAGCTTCTTGCAAACCGGAGCTTCTCTCAAGAAGGCTCGTGGTTCCGAGAGGAACGTGTCACCTCCGTGTGCGAAACGACATAGTACATTGCCTTCTCCCGCCTTAATTTTTTTACACAGGTAGATTAGACCAAATAGAGGTATCATGCTAAATTTTGGAATTATTCCAGGTTCGTTTGGCCTTTTTTATACATTAATTGAATTTCTGGTCATTTAATGTGCATAATTCAAATTTGAACTACAAGCACATGCTCTAGTGCATCAAAGTTGGTTGAAAAATCACATGTGTGTCATTGGGTGAATTTCTAGGTCCCATGCAAGAAATGGAAATGAAATTCAAACATCTGTGCGTCATCGCTCGGCCGAAAAGATTGATAAACTTGGTTTATTAATTCATGTAAATCCAAAACACACCTAAAAATCATGAAACTTGGCATGGTGTCATGACATGGCACCAACATGTTGCGGTAATTTTTTTGGTCGAATTGGAACAAGCTTTGGTATAAGCTTCTTGCAAACCGGAGCTTCTCTCAAGAAGGCTCGTGGTTCCGAGAGGGAACGTGTCACCTCCGTGTGTGAAATGACATACGTACACTGCCTTCTCCTGCCTTAATTTTTTTACATGGGCGGATAAGACCAAATCGAAGTATCATGCTAAATTTTGGGATTATTTCCGGTTCGTTTGGACTTTTTTATACATTAATTGAATTTTTGGGCATTTAATGTGCATAATTCAAATTTGAACTACGAGCACATGCTCTAGTGCACCAAAGTTAGTTGAAAAATCACATGTGTGTGTCCTTGGGTGAATTTCTAGGTCCCATGCAAGAAATGGGAATGAAATTCAAACATGAGGGCGTCGTGGCTCGGCCGGAAAGATTGAGAACTTGGTTTTTTAATTCCTGTAAATCCAAAACACGCTTGAAAATCATGAAACTTGGCATGGTGTCATGACATGGCACCAACATGCTCCGGTAAGTTTTTTGGCCGAATTGGGACAAGCTTTGGTATAAGCTTCTTGCAAACCGGAGCTTCTCTCGAGAAGGTTCGTGGTTTTGAGAGGGAATGTGTCACCTCCATGTGCGAAATGACATACGTACACTGCCTTCTCCCGTCTTAATTTGTTTACACGGGAAGATTAGACCAAATAGAAGTATTGTGCTAAATTTTGGAATTATTCTAGGTTCGTTTGGCCTTTTTTATACATTAACTGAATTTCTGGGCATTTAATGTGCATAATTCAAATTTGAACTACAAGCACATGCTCCAGTGCATCAAATTTGGTTGAAAAATCACATGTGTGTCCTTGGGTAAATTTCTAGGTCCCATGCAAGAAATGGGAATGAAACTCAAACATCTAGGCGTCGTGGCTCAGCCGGAAAGATTGAGAAACTTGGTTTTTTAATTCATGTAAATCCAAAACACGCCTGAAAATCATGAAACTTGGCATGGTGTCATGACATGGCACCAACATGCTGCAGTAATTTTTTGGCCGAATTGGGGCAAGCTTTGGTATAAGCTTCTTGCAAACCAAAGCTTCTCTCAAGAAGGCTCGTGGTTCTGAGAGGGAATGTGTCACCTCCGTGTGCGAAATGACATACGTACACTGCCTTCTCCCGCCTTAATTTGTTTACACAGGCAGATTAGACCAAATAGAAGTATCGTGCTAAATTTTGGAATTATTTCGGGTTCGTTTGGCCATTTTTGTACATTAATTTAATTTCTGGGTATTTAATGTGCATAATTCAAATTTGAACTACAAGCACATGCTCAAGTGCACCAAAGTTGGTTGAAAAATCACATCTCTATCTTTGGGTGAATTTCTAGGTCCCATGCAAGAAATGAGAATGAAATTCAAACATCTGGGCATCGTGGCTCGGCCGGAAAGATTGAAAAACTTCGTTTTTAAATTCCTGTAAATCCAAAACACGCCTGAAAATCACGAAACTTGGCATGGTGTCATGACATGGCACCAACATGTTGTGGTAATTTTTCGGTCCGATTTGCGAAGGTGCACACATTAGAAATCAACAAAGTCATTTTGGAACAAGTGTTGTCACGTTACAAGTCGGAAACACAACTATTATTGAAACCGTGGGTTTTATACTTACTAATTACGTGTTGCTAGGTATCCCTTTTTTATTGGCTAGGAGGTGTCGTGCGGGGTAGCTATTTGAGTACAGGAGGTGTGCGATCAGACCCTACGTATGCTCATCGGGAGGAGAGCCCTTTGACCTCTATCCACTGTGCACCTCCCTCCCAACGTCTCCATTAATGGCGCCCGAGCCCCTGTTTTCACGGCGTGGCTATGTCTCACTGGACTGAGATTTAAGAGAGAAAAATAAAATCTGAAAAAAAGTTTTGCCTGGATCTTGATGTAAGATCCGACGGACCTATATAGCATCGACTGCGACTTATAGCAAGCATGATGAATATAGGACGATGACAGTGTATAATAATTGTCTTACATATTTAGGAACATAATTAAAAAAGCCACATGCGGCAACGCCAGGAATACACAAGGGCAAAAGAAGAAGGAAGACAACAATCTGGCCCGCTGATCTCTACTTTCTTGATGCGTTGCTGCAGGCTGCGGGAACTAGTCTCCGCAGTGAGCGGCGATGAGCTCTTTACTGTCCTCAATATGCTGCTTGAGAGCATCCATGGATTCCTCCACCAGCCTTTTGTGCTTCATGTGCAGCACAACATTCTCATCCATAAGTTTCTCGACGATGACGCTGGTCCTCTTCAACAAGGCATTGGTCTCCTCCTGCTGCTCCGCACTTCCGACGATCTTCGCCCTCAGCAGGTCGCGCTCGGCCTGAAGCTTCTCATTGCTCTCCCTTAGTTGTCGGATGACGCTGGTAGCCTGTTCAAATGAGGCTTTCATGTCATCCTGCAACCTTGCCCAGCCAGAGATCTGATCCATCTGGCTATGGACGATCGCATGCATGCGCTTGTAAGAGTCCTCGCCTGCCCGCGAGACATTTTTCCCAGGCCGCCGCAGTGCGGGAGGACATCTCTGCTACTTCCGCAGCGCGGTCGGACATCTCTGCTGCTTCCGCGGCATGGCCGCACCAGTCTGTTGCATCAATGGCGCAGTGGGACCTCCGTGCTGCTTCAGTGGTGCAGCGGGACCTCTGTGCTGCTAGGGCTGCGTGGCGGGACATGTCGGCTGCTTTTGCGGCGAGGCAGGACATCTCTCGTGCTTCCGCTTCCATGCTCGCCTCTCCCTGGTGGCAATCTCTCGACCCAGAACTCACGCTGGCAATGGAAGACGGAAGGGAACGATGATGAATGACTTGTTTGTTTTTTGTGGATGAGGAGTTGAGGAGGAACGTGCAGTCATCTTGGAGTAGTAGTATTTATAACCGAGTACTAATACGCTCCTAAGTGGGAAACCGTTTAGGTTTTGATCGGTGTGAACAGGTTTGCAATTTGGAAGGTGACGGGACGCAGGCTCAAAATTTATTGACGGCTCTATAATTCTAAGTGCGACACTATTCCTGGACGGTGTAACATGGGCACGCTTTCTCAGCCGCGTACGTGGCGTTTGGTGCACCGCAATAGGCAATGTCAGCAAACGTCTTGTTCCAAGAACCGTGCACGCTCGTTATTACCATCGCGCATGCTTATTTTAATTAGAATGTGTGCCCGTCTAGCGCACACACGTTGATCGGTCTAATTGTTTCTATTTGTTGTGGCTAATCGCAAACAGTTCATCCGTGTGAAGTGTATGCCATCAATCGCACACACCTTTGATCTGGCTGACTATTTTTGTTATGTTGCCTAATCGCAAACAGTTAATCCTTCTGAAGCGTATGCCCTCAATCGCACACACCTTTATCTAGATGTCCATTTCTCTTGTTCTGCCTCATCACAAACAGTTAATCCGATTGAACTATATGCCCTATATCGCACACACCTTCATCTAGCTGCCCATTTCCGTTCTTCTTCCCCATCGCAAACAGTTCATTGAACTGAACCATATGACGTGCATCGCACACGCAACTAAAATCTGAACTGTGTTTGATGCATCCGTCATCGCAAACGTTTTGCACCTTTTTTGACGGGTTTTTTACACCACTGTTTGCGATTATTGCATCACACACAGTTTCGTCGAAGGGTCTTTGATCGTAGTGTCGCGTTAGCAGCATCCTGCAGTAGTGTTTAGAGCACGGGGGTGATTAGATTTGGAAGAAATATTTGTACTCTCATACTTCACTAATATCATTTCACTACTGCGGGATGGTCCAAATGCGACAGTCGAATCAGAGACCCTTCGACGAAACTGTGTGCGATGCATCAATCACAAACGTTGATGTAATACAACCATCAAAAAAGATGCAAAATGTTTGTGATGGCGTCGACATCAAACACGGTTCATATTAGATGTGTGTGTGCGATGAGTGGCAAACGTTTAATCCAGAAGAATAGTTTGCGATGATAAAGAACAATAGAAATGAGCAGACAAATGAGGGTGTGTGCGATATATGACATACAGTTCACTAGGATGAACTATGTGTAATTAGGCAACACAATGGAAATGTTTCAACTGAACAAGATGAGTGTGATACGCGGGAAACAGGTTCATAGTTAGAAATGTGTGTGAAGACTAGTAATAACACAGACGATTGCTGCTAATAAGCCGTGTGATTTGCTCTGTCTACAGAAGAATAACATGTATATATAACTGAAATAAACATCCAATTACATGAGTGACTATACAGATCATTCGCACACACCTCAATAAATTGTTGCATGCATTCTAAAGTAGGAGAAATGATCGTCTAGTCATCTACTTCTTGTGACGCTCCCGCCACTGCTTTGTGGCGCAATCCCTTGTCTGGGCATGAAGGAGACGCTTCCTCATGTCAACGATCCGCCTGTATATCTGATAGCTTGTGTACGCGTCATTGGTCGCGTACTTGACGTGTTGTTCATCCAGTCTCTCATGCCAAACATTGTGCCAGGCTTTCTTATCCTTCTTGCTCTCATCCTTCATCTTCATGTAGTAGGGATCGATGATGGCCAAGGCGAGGTCAACCAGGGAGTTCAGTTTGTTGTTGTCACTGCCCCAGACCTTGTAGTGGTCCTAGATGTTAACAAGATTCCGGCATTTCGAGCCCGAAAACTTGAGCGCTTTTAGATCGTTGGTGGTGTCCACAGTAGCGAAATTGTAGTCTAAGCTATTGATAAACCTGGAGAAACGCTCGCATGGCCTTGTGGCCAGGTGGTAGTGGTAGACGAGGACGTCATGTTGCACGCACAACTAGGCGATGACAACGTTCTGATCATGCCCAACACGACCGATGGTGTACTCGAGGTCGAAGCCGACCACTTGTACTTGTCCTCGGCAAGGAACTGCTCCATAGTTTGGATGGAGCTCTCCACCGACAACGTATAGTTCGTGTACACCACCGAGAGGGCCCCTCACGTGGATGTCCACTACATGATGCATGGTGAACTGCCCGCCATTGTCGTCATCGGCCGCTGGGAGCGCCATTGGAGCCACGGGGATCGCCATTGGAACTGCTAGATGTCCTCTCTGTATGTGTCGTTGTGGGTGTTCTTATTGTGTCGTGTGATGCGAGAGATGAAGGTAAAAGGCTGCAGGAATAAATGGGGGCCGGGCAGCCTGGATTCTCGGCACGTCAGCATGGCAGGTTTTGCAGCTGGTAACTGCATTATCGCGCCGCGCCCGGCGCAACCGCATGCACACGAACATTCGTGATCGTGCGTCGGCCCCAAACACTGACAGCGCGCATGGAGGGACGAGGGTAGAGCACTCGGAGGGACATGAGAGCGGAGCGCACGTGGCGGGACGCGAGTAGAGCGCGCCGCGACCGCCTCAACCGCAAGCAACCTCACACATAAAGCAGTTGAACACGTAGGAAATGGTCGCCTACAAGCCGGTCGACACTTGCGTCGCTGCGTAGAGAGCGGCTGTGTGCTATTACCTCCGTCTTGGTCTATAGTCCCATTTATATTCTGTGCCATACTTTGCCCTCAAATTTAACCAATAAAATGTTAATGCATGTTATAAAAATTATATAATTGGAAACTATGTTCAAATACGAATGCAACTATATAATCTTTGGAGACATGCATTCGTATTTTATTTCTTAAATCCTACTTATAAACCAGGACGGGAGTATAGTAGGTAATTAAATCGCAAATGTTTTTTTATTAACCGTATGTGTACGTGGCCTTTCATCCTCCTCTCGCACACTGCTGGCACGGTAGGCTCACAGCGCAAGCTTGCGCAGTGCGCAGGGGCGTTCTTTTGGCCAAGCGATGGCGCCAATGAATCGTCGGTGAGCCCATTCCCGTGCAACCTTGTAGGTTCCTGCACAAGCTTCCCACCCGACTCGGTGAAATCCCCCAAAATCCCAATGCTTACCGGCCTGCTATATAAACCCTCACGGCCGGCGAGTCCTGCGTCGCATTTTCCTCTCCCTCCCTGTAGCTTATCGCGTCTGCTTCTCCCACAATCGCCAATGGCACCGGTCCGTCGTGGTTGCTCAGCCACTCCGCTGTCATCAGACAACAGCTCTAGCTGGGAGGCTACACCGCGGCGGCGGCGGCGCAATCCCCGACATAGTGTAGTGCGCGTGGCATCCCTGTTGGGTGTGCGCGAAACACCCACCACACGCTCTGCCACCGCTGCCCGTTGGCAGCTGTTGCCGACCGCCGTTGCTGCCATAGCACCGTCGAAAGCCAGGTCCATTGCCCGCTCCACCGCCACGGCTCGAAGGTGGGAGGTGGCTGTCGTGGCCGCCACCCCATTGTCGGCCACCATGGCCATCACCCGCTCCGCCACCATGGCCCAAAGGCAGGAGGTGGTGGTAGTGGACGCCACCCCATCATCGGCCGCCATGGCCGCCAGCCCACCGTCGACCACCGAGATCATCAGCCGCTCCACCACCACCGCCCGAAGGAGGGAGGCTGAGGTGGAGGCCCGCACGTGCGGCAACCTTGCGCGCTACATCGAGTTCCTACGGTAGGAGGAGGAGTGCCTCGTCGAGCACGCAAAGAGCCTTACTGCCGCCATGGCCGCGATACACGCCGACGTAGAGGCAAGGAATCAGGAGATCTACAAGGAGAACCACCACTTCGAGAGGGGTCGTCTGGAGCGGCAGAGGGCGTTCAAGGTGGGCGTCGGTGAAGGTGTAGTACCGGCAGGCACCATATTGCAGTTGTCCGGCTCGTCGGTAGGCTCCTCCGCCTCTGCCTCTTACTAAGCGCGCTCGACAGAGGAGAGGCTACTAGAAGTAGTACAAAGCCCCTCCGTAGTAGTATTTAGGGGCTATTTTGTTCAGTTCATCTGACTAAGATGTGGTGGAACTGTACAACATACTTAAATTTAGCTAGTATATAAAGTAGAACTAGCTATTTCAGTACGTGGTTGGCAATAATTAGGGAAAAGTTTGGTTGGTTCAGCTATCGAGTTGAACTGTTTGTATAAAGAACGACTGCTTAATCTATGAATGAAATCTATGCTTAATTACTAATTTTAGTTGCAAAACTTAGATACTGCTAGTGATTTTTAGCTTCATATTTTGACAAGTTGCAATGTTAAAAGGTTGACAAATGGCAATGTTACTAAATCAACAAATGTCAATCTTTCCATTTTGACAAATGGCAACATACCCGATATGACATATGCAAATCTTACCAAATTGTTTGTAAGTGGTTGCACACGGGTCACCCAAAACAGTCGTTTGCGTTGAAGAGATGCACAAATCCTGCTCTCACTTTGCATACAGCTGTTCTATCTAAAATGTTTGCGATCAAGAGCTTTACAAATCCTGCTCGACCCATTTTCCCTTGGCTTCCTGAGGAACCTGTCGGTTTGCATACGGGTGTTCTAACTAAAATGTTTGCGATGAGTGTTTTATATTTAAAAACCATTGATGGTTTTTTTTTCAAAAGAAAATTGTTTGATAAGTCTGTACATTAAGAGAGAAAAATGCAAGTTCGCTCAAACCATATATTTCATTCAGTCACACTGCGAATTTATATTCATGTGATCGAGATACAGTATTAAACCCAAGAAAAAAATATTTCCGGCGGCGGCGGAGGGGGCGTGCCGCGCCGTCCTTGTCATTGTCGTCCTCTGGGGAGCCGTTGTTGAAGTCTTCAAGGCAGCACATAATGTTCTTCACTTGTAAATCAAACATCATGTCGTCGCGCGATCGACAGGCGGAGCGCGGGAGGACGGTAGCTGGTGTTTAGTTAACTGCTTGGTTCAATTCTGCAATGCGATGTCCAATTGTCGTGGGTAGAATTTTGTATTGTTGTGCATGTGAGGAATAAATCGAATTTGGCTGCATAAGTGCTATATTTCCTAGTTCTTAATCATGCTTGGTTTGGATAAATGGGTTTTCCATCTGGCTTGAATTAATCGGATGAATATGCAATGTGCTTATTTTTCATGAACATATTTTACTGATAGCATGTGAACCCTTACTTAACCTGATGACTAACTACCTTATATGTGTTGCAGGGAAACAATGGGAAGCACTGAGGTTTACAATCGAGGTTAGCACGTGCATGGTCTGTTGTCTAATAGCACATTATTGTGCAATTGCAGGAACCATTCTAATATTTAGGTTTTTAACAATTTGGTCTTGCACATGTAGGTCTTGTTGTCAAAGATTTTGACCCACTGTTCGAACCTTTTTGCATATGGGGAAATGAGTTGTCCATGAATATCAATCAAGTCAAGAAACTCAGAAAGATTGTTAGTATAAGGAAATTAGCAACAAAAAACAACAAGATCTTTGTCTTCATAATGAGGAAGACATCAGTTCACTAAAAGATGGTACTAACTATTATACCTTGCCTTTTTTATTCCTTTGCCCCATTTCCAATATAGAGAAGATATTTATGCATATCCTTGTTTTCAGGCCTTTCCAAAGCAGTTCACTGATGATTACCTCCCAAACCACCTCTATGGCCAAGAGGCGAGGAAGGTTTTCATACAACACCCATGGTTCAATATTGAAGTGTTCCTGAAGAGGACGAAGGATGGATGGTCAATCATCCACAGGCACTGGTCTAAAGTTGCAAAGACCTTCAACATGAATGAAGGCTCAATATTCGCCTTCCGCTTCAGCTGTTTTCTCGATGAGATGCATCTATCTATGTATCGTCTTTGATGCTAATTTCGAAAGGTTCTAGATGTTGCATGTGAAACTTGGTGCTAGTGCAATTGTGTAATGGGGTAGCTGAGTGTTGAAGCTATATCATGTTATAGTCTGATGTATTACAATTGTGAAATCCTACTTCCTTAATATGGGAATGAAATATATTATGTGTTTAATATTAATGTCAATTAGATTAATAAATGGATTATTAATAATAGGGCAATTAGCTTGCTAATTGGTTTTTGCTATTGCAAACGATTATTGAGAAAATACCATGGGCGATGACCTAAGGCAACGCACACAGTTTCTAGGAATAAACCGTGTTGGATTGATGAACAATCACACAAGACATTCTCTTCAAAACTGTTTGCGTTAGGCCACCTTGCGCAAACGTTGACCACATAAAAAATGTGTGTTATGGACAGCCTTTGCCACACAGTTTCTTCGACACACCGTGTGTGATGCATTCAATAAGGCAAATGATCAAATTGTGAATATTGTGTGCGATGGCAACGCTATCGCAAATGATTTAACAAGGAAAATTGATGACCCACAAGTATAGGGGGTCTATCGTAGTCCTTTCAATAAGTAAGAGTGTCGAACCCAATGAGGAGCAGAAGGAAATGACAAGCGGTTTTCAGTAAGGTATTCTCTACAAGCACTGAAATTGTAGGTAACAGATAGTTTTGTGATAAGATAATTTGTAAAGGGTAACAAGCAATGAAAGTAAATAAAGTGCAGCAAAGTGGCCCAATCCTCTTTTGTAGAAAAGGACAAGCCTAGACAATTTCTTATAATGAGAAAAGCGCTCCTGAGGACACATGGGAATTATCGTCAAGCTAGTTTTCATCATGCTCAAATGATTCGCGTTCGGTACTTTGATAATTTGATATGTGGGTGGACCGGTGCTTAGGCAGTGCCCTTTCTTGGACAAGCATCCCAATTATGATTAACCCCTATTGCGAGCTACCGCAACTACAAAAGAAGTATTAAGGTAAACCTAACCATAGCATGAAACTAGTGGATCCAAATCAGCCCCTTACGAAGCAACGCATAAACTAGGGTTTAAGCTTCTGTCACTCTAGCAACCCATCATCTACTTATTACTTCCCAATGCCTTCCTCTAGGCCCAAATAATGGTGAAGTGTCATGTAGTCGATGTTCACATAACACCACTAGAGGAGAGACAACATACATCTCATCAAAATATTGAACGAATACCAAATTCACATGACTACTAATAGCAAGACTTCACCCATGTTCTCAGGAACAAACATAACTACTCACAAAGCATATTCATGTTCATGATCAGAGGAGTATTAATATGCATTAAGGATCTGAGCATATGATCTTCCACCAAGTAAACCAATTAGCATCAACTACAAGGAGTAATCAACACTACTAGCAACCCACATGTACCAATTTGTGGTTTTGATACTAGATTGGATACAAGAGATGAACTAGGGTTTTGAGAGGAGATGGTGCCGGTGAAGATGTTGATGGAGATTGACCCCCTCCCGATGAGAGGATCATTGGTGATGACGATGGTGATGATTTCCCCCTCCCGGAGGGAAGTTTCCCCGGCAGAACAGCTCCGCCGGAGCCCTAGATTGGTTCCGCCTCGTGGCGGCGGAGTTTCGTCCCGTAAGCTTGCTTATGATTTTTTTTCCATGGTAAAAGCCTTCATATAGCACAAGATGGACACCGGAGGGCCAACAGGGGGCCCAGGAGACAGGCGGCGTGCCCAGTAGGGGGGGCGCCACCCACCCTCCTAGCCAGGGTGTGGGCCCCCTCTGGTATTTTCTTCGCTCAATAATTCTTATTAATTCCAAAAATGACTTCCGTGGAGTTTCAGGATTTTTGGAGCTGTGCAGAATAGGTTTCCAATATTTGCTCCTTTTCCAGCCAGAATCCCAGCTGCCGGTATTCTCCCTCTTCATGATAAACCTTGTAAAATAAGAGAGAATAGCCATAAGTATTGTGACATAACGTGTAATAACAGCCCATAATGCAATAAATATTGATATAAAAGCATGATGCAAAATGGACGTATCAACTCCCCCAAGCTTAGACCTTGCTTGTCCTCAAGCGGAAGCCGATATCGAAAAATATGTCCACATGTTTAGAGATAAAGGTGTCAATAAAAATAAAATACGGACATGAGGGCATCATGATCATTCTTATAGCAGCAACATGTATAGATTTTGTCATATGATTTCTTATACTCAAGTAACAATCTATTCACAATGTCAAGTATGGTTCAGAAACTTCATTGAGAACTAGCAAACTATAATCTCAGTCATTGAAGCAATTGCAATTTATCATAACATCAGAAAGAGTCAAGAATAGAGCTTTTCAGCAAGTCCACATACTCAACTATCATATAGTCTTCTACAATTGCTAACACTCACGCAATACTTATGGTTATGGAGTTTTAATCGGACACTGAGAAAGATAGGGGCTTGTTATTTCGCCTCCCAACGTATTCACCTTTGGGTGATGTCAACAATAATAGTTCATGCTAACTTACATCCAATTGGATATATATATCAGGTGCTTGCCAAAGGATAAAATGAAAAAGGGAAAGGTGAAGATCACCTTGACTCTTGCATAAAGTAAAAGACATAAAGTAAAAGATAGGCCCTTCGCAGAGGGAAGCAGAGGTTGTCATGTGCTTTTAGGGTTGGATGCACAAAATCTTAATGCAAAAGAACATCGCTTTATATTGCCACTTGTGATATGAACCTTTATTATGCAGTCCGTCTCTTTTATTACTTCCATATCACACGATCGTATAAAGCTTATTTTCTCCGCACTAATAAGTCATACATATTTAGAGAGCAATTTTTATTGCTTGCAACATGATAGCTTACTTGAAGGATCTTACTCAATCCCTAGGTAGGTATGGTGGACTCTCATGGCAAAACTGGGTTTAAGGATATTTGGAAGCACAAGTAGTATCTCTACTTGGTGCAAGGAATTTTGGCTAGCATGAGGGGGAAAGACAAGCTCAACTTGTTGGAATGATCCATGACAATATACTTTAACTGAGATGTGAGAAAACATAACCCATTACGTTGTCTTCCTTGTCCAACATCAACCCTTTAGCATGTCATACTTAATGAGTGCTCTCAATCATAAAAGATGTCCAAGATAGTATATTTATATGTGATAACCTCTCTTTCTTTATTACTTCCTATTAATTGCAATGATGACCAAAACTAAGTTTGTCAACTCTCAACAACTTTTATGCCTCATACTTTTTATATGTGAAGTCATTACTATCCATAAGGTCAATATGAACTCTTTTATTCTTTTTACTCTTTCTACTTTCTCAAGATCATAGCAAGATAGCAAATCCCTTGACTCAACACTAATCTTTATTATATAGCTCATGGACTCGATTACATAGAGAGATCACAAAGCAAAACTCAAAACTACTTCATAACAAAACTTCAACCTACTAGATTAAGATATTACTAAAAGGATCGAACTAAGAAAAACAGTAAAGATAGGAGTGTGATGGTGATATGATACTGGGGCACCTCCCCCAAGCTTGGCAGTTGCCAAGGGGAGTGCCCATACCCAAGTGATTATATCCTCGGAGGTGATGAAGGTGGTGATGATGATGGTGGATAATCGCACATCGAGCGTAAAAGCTCCTCCAACTTGCGGATAATGCCCTTGAGTCCGACAACATGATCCTTCAACAAAATATTTTCCTGTGTGAGATACTTGTTTTGTATGCGAGCTAGCTCAATCATCTTGAAAGCTTCAATCTCAGTTGGAGTAAAGAGTTTAGGTAGAGGTTGAGGGATGTTTTCTTCTTCTGCCGCCGGAACTTGATCCTCCATAGCCTTCTTGATCCCTTCATCCTTGTTGATCTCCTCAAGTTCTTCTGTTTTCCGCTCTATCTTCAATAGCCAAGCATCCTTGTCTTCATTGTTGAAGGAGGGTGACGTCATGATACTCTAGATCTTTCAGAAAAATAGCTCGAAACGAAAACAGAGGATAATTGCGTGATACGGTGGTCAAAACCTTCGGGAGATTATATAATGAATTTTTACCGACCAAGAGAAGTATTGTGCAAGAAAACGGAGTCTGGGAGGCACACGAGGTGCCCACGAGACAGGGGGGTGCGCCCTCCACCCTCGTGGGGGCCTCGTGTCCTTCCCGGATTACTTCTTGCTTCCTAAAATTCTTAAATATTCCAAAACGGAGAAAAATTTCCATTAGAATTGTTTTGGAGTTGGTTTACTTACCGTACCACATACCTATTCCTTTTCAGAGTCTGAAAAGTTCTGGAAAGTGTCCCTTATGTATTCCTCCAGGGTTACGGTATAAATAATATTAGTATCAACATTTATAGGATTACCTGAGATATAATGTTTGATTCTTTGACCTTTCACCACCCTCGGACTTGTGCCTTCGAAGTTATTGATTTTTATGGCACCGGAATGATAGACCTCCTCGATAACGTAAGGACCTTCCCATTTAGAGAGAAGTTTTCCTGCAAAAAATCTTAAACAAGAGTTGAATAGCAACACATAATCACCTACGTTAAATTCTCACTTTTGTATTCTTTTGTCATGCCATCTTTTAACTTTTTCTTTGAACAGCTTGGCATTCTCATAGGCTTGGGTTCTCCATTCATCAAGTGAGCTAATATCAAATAACCTCTTCTCACCGGCAAGTTTGAAGTCATAGTTGAGCTCTTTAATAGCCCAATATGCTTTATGTTCAAGTTCAAGAGGTAAGTGACATGCTTTTCCATAAACCATCTTATACGGAGACATACCCATAGGATTTTTATATGCAGTTCTATAAGACCATAATGCATCACCAAGTTTTTTGGACAATTCTTTCTAGATCTATTAACAGTATTTTGCAAAATTAACTTGAGCTCTCTACTACTCAACTCTACTGCCTGTGGGTGATAAGGAGATGCAATTCTATGATTAACATCATACTTAGCAAGAATTTTACGAAAAGCACCATGAATAAAATGTGAACCACCATCAGTCATGAGATATCTAGAGACTCCAAACCTCAGAAAAATAACTTCCTTAAGCATCTTAATAGAGGTGTTATGATCAGCACTACTAGTTGGAATAGCTTCTACCCACTTAGTAACATAATCAACAACAACTAGAATATGTGTGTATCCATTAGAGGCAGGAAAAGGTCCCATATAATCAAAGCCCCAAACATCAAATGGTTCAATAAGAAGAGAATAATTCATAGGAATTTCTTGATGTCTACTAATTTTACCAATTCTTTGACATTCATCACAAGACAAGACAAACTTACGAGCATCTTTGAAGAGAGTAGGCCAATAAAAGCCGGATTGCAATACCTTATGTGCAGTTCTATCTCCAGCGTGGTGTCCTCCATATGCTTCGGGGTGACAGTTGTGTAGGATTTTTTCCTGTTCATGCTCAGGTACACAACGTCTAATAACACCATCTACTCCTTCTTTATAAAGGTGTGGGTCATCCCAAAAGTAATGTCTTAAATCATAAAAGAACTTTTTCTTTTGCTGGTATGTGAAACTAGGTGGTATAAATTTAGCAACAATATAATTAGCATAATCAGCATACCATGGAGCAGTACGAGAAGCATTAATGACCGCTAATTGTTCATCAGGAAAGCTATCAACAATAGGTAGTGGGTCATCAAGAACATTCTCTAACATAGACAAGTTGCCTGCAACGGGGTTCTTAGCTCCCTTTCTATCAATAATATGCAAATCGATTCTTGGAGCAAGAGGACCCATCTAATAAGTCTAGGTTTAACAGCTTTATTTTCCATAAGATATTTAATAGCAGCATGATCAATGTGAATAGTAACTTTAGAATCAACAATATAAGGTCTGAACTTATCACAAGCAAATACAATTGCTAAGAATTCTTGTTCGGTAATAGCATAATTTCTTTGGGCAATGTCAAGAGTTTTACTACCATATTGGATAATATTTAATTTCTTATCAACTCTTTGCCCTAGCACAGCACCTACAGCATAATCACTAGCATCACACATAATTTCAAAGGGTAAATTCCAATCAGGTGGCTGAAAAATAGGTGCAGTGATCAAAGCTTTCTTAAGTATTTCAAATGCTTCTACACAATCATCATCAAAGACAAAAGGAATATCTTTTTGCAATAAATTAGTCAGAGGCCTAGAGATTTTAGAAAAGTCCTTAATGAACCTCCTATAAAAAAGGCATGACCAAGGAAACTTCTTATACCTTTAATGTCCTTGGGACATGGCATCTTTTCAATAGCATCAACTTTAGCTTTATCAACTTCAATACCTCTTTTAGAAATCCTATGCCCCAAGACAATGCCTTCATTAACCATAAAGTGGCACTTTTCCCAATTCAGGACGAGACTAGTGTCTTCACATCTCTGCAAAACTCGATCAAGGTTGCTCAAGCAATCATCAAAAGAGGATCCATAAACGGAGAAATCATCCATGAATACCTCACAAATCTTTTCACAAAAGTCAGAGAATATAGCCATCATTCATCTTTGAAAGGTAGCAGGTGCATTACATAAACCAAAAGGCATACGTCTATAAGCAAAAGTACCGAAAGGGCAAGTAAAAGTAGTTTTTGATTGATCCTCCGCTGACACAGGTATTTGAGAGAAACCAGAATAACCATCTAGAAAGCAGAAATGTGTATGTTTGGATAGTCTTTATAGCATTTGATCAATAAAAGGTAAAGGGTAATGATCTTTCTTAGTAGCTTTATTTAATTTACAGAAATCAATTACCATCCCATAACCTGTAATAATTCTTTGCGGGATCAATTCATCTTTATCATTAGGAACAGCAGTAATACCTCCCTTTTTAGGAACGCAATGGACAGGACTTACCCAATCACTATCAGCAACGGGATAAATTATACCTGCCTCAAGGAGTTTTAGTATCTCCTTTCTTACCACTTCTTTCATCTTAGGATTTAACCGTTGTTGAGGATCTCTAACTGGTTTGGCATCTTTCTCCACTTTTATTTTGTGTTGGCATAGAGTGGGACTAATGCCCTTAAGATCATCCAGAGTATATCCAATAGCAGCACGGTGCTTCTTCAGAGTTTTCAATAATCTTTCCTCTTTTTGCTCTGAAAGGTTAGCACTATAATAACATGATATGTCTTCTTTTCATCAAGATAAGCATATTTAAGATTATCAGGTAATGGTTTGAGCTAAAACACGGGATCACGCTTGGGTGGAGGGGGATCCCCTAGGATTTCAACAGGTAAGTTGTGTTTCAGAATAGGACCCCGTGGAAGGAAAACTTCATCTATTTCCCTTCTTTCATTCATAAACATATCATTTTCATGGTCTAGCAAATATTGTTCTAACGGATCAGTAGGAGGTACGGCAATAGAAGCAAGACCAATAATTTCATCCTTACTAGGCAATTCTTTATCACGGGGTTGTCTACGAAATTTAGCAAAATTAAACTCATGTTTCATATCCCCCAAGCCAATTGTAACAACATCCTTTTCACAATCAATCTTAGCATTAAAAGTATTCAAGAAGGGTCTACCAAATATAATGGGACAAAAGTCATCTTGTGGGGAACCAAGAACAAGAAAATCAGCAGGATATTTACCTTTCCCACACAAGACTTCAACATCTCTAACAATCCCAACTGGTGCAATAGTATCTCTATTGGCAAGCTTAATAGTAACATCAATACCTTCTAACTCAGCGGGTGCGATATCATGCATAATTTCTTTATATAGGGAAATGGGTATTGTACTAGCACTAGCACCCATATCACATAAGCCATGATAACAATGATCTCCTATTTTAACAGAAATAACAGGCATGCCTACAACAGGTTTATGAATCTTAGCATCTGGTCTAGCAATATTAGCAGTCTATTCACAGAAGTAAATAGCATGCCCGTCCATATTATCATCCAAGAGATCTTTAACCATAGCAATACTAGGTGATACGTCTCCAACGTATCTATAATTTTTGATTGCTCCATGCTACTTTATCTACTGTTTTAGGCAATATTGGGCTTTATTATCCACTTTTATATTTTTTTTGGGACTAACCTATTAACCGGAGGCCCAGCCCAGATTTGCTGTTTTATGCCTATTTCAGTGTTTCGAGGAAAAGGAATATCAGACGGAGTCAAAACGGAACGAAATCAACTGGAGAAGTTATTTTTGGAAGGAAAGCAACCCAGGGAACTTGGAGTGCACGTCAGGGGAGATATGGGCTGCCCACGAGGGTGGGGGGGGCGCCCACCCCCCCCCCCCCCCCGGGTGCGCCCCCTACCTCGGGGGGCCCCCGTAGCTCCACCGACGTACCCCCTGCACCCATATATACCTACGTATCCTAAAACTTCCAAAACAGAAGATAGATCAGGAGTTCCACCGCCGCAAGCCTCTGTAGCCCCCAAAAACCTCTCGGGAGCCCGTTCCGGTGCCCTGCCGGAGGGGGATCCCATCACCGGTGGCCATCTTCATCATCCCGGTGCTATCCATGACAAGGAGGGAGTAGTTCACCCTTAGGGCTGAGGGTATGTACCAGTAGCTATGTGTTTGATCTCTCTCTCTCTCTCGTGTTCTTGAGGTGATACGATCTTGATGTATCCCGAGCTTTGCTATTGTAGTTGGATTTTATGATGTTTCTCCCCCTCTACTCTCTTGTGATGAATTGAGTTTCCCCTTTGAAGTTATCTTATCGGATTGAGTCTTTTATGAGAACACTTGATGTATGTCTTGCCATGATTATCTGTGGTGACAATGGGATATCATGTGCCACTTGATGTATGTTTTGGTGATCAACTTGCGGGTTTCGTGACATTGGGAACCTATGCATAGGGGTTGGCACACGTTCTTGACTCTCCAGTAGAAACTTTGGGGCACTCTTTGAAGTACTTTGTGTTGGTTGGATGAATCTGAGATTGTGTGATGCATGTCATATAATCATGCCCACGGATACTTGAGGTGATAATGGAGTATCTAGGTGACATTAGGGTTTTGGTTGATTTGTGTCTTAAGGTGTTATTCTAGTACAAACTCTTTTATAGATTGATCCGAAAGAATAACTTTGAGGTGGTTTCGCACCCTACCATAATCTCTACGTTTGTTCTCCGCTATTAGTGGCTTTGGAGTGACTCTTTGTTGCATATTGAGGGCTTGTTATATTATCTATCTATGTTATTATTGTTGAGAGAACTTGCACTAGTGAAAGTATGAACCCTAGGCCTTATTTCCTATCATTGCAAAACCGTTTATGCTCACTTTTACCACTTGTTACCTTACTGTTTTTATATTTTCAGATTACAAATACCTATATCTACTATCCATATTGCACTTGTATCACCATCTCATTATTTTGGAGGATGTTGAATTTTATTGTGATGAACACGAAAGTGGATTTGGAAGAGTGTCAACTTTATTTATTGATTCCACTATCTTGGGAGAGGTTTCAATCGATTATGATGAGAATGAAGTTGCTACTTATGATGATTATTGTGATGAAACTTATGCTATAAAAAGTAGTGATGATTATATTTACAAATCTTGTCATGATTATGATTACCCTTTTTCTGAACATTACTCTTTTAATGTGGAAACAATTTTTAGTGTTCAAGTCTCTTATGATACTCCCACTATTATTCATGAGAAGAATTTTGCTTATGTGGAGAGTAGTGAATTTTCTATGCAAGTAGATCATGAAAAGAATGATTTAGGTGCTGGTTATATTGTTGAATTCATTCATGATGCTACTGAAAATTATTATGAGGGAGGAACATATGCTTGTAGGAATTGCAATAATATCAAGTTTCCTCTCTATGTGCTTCAAGTTTTGAAGCTATGCTTGTTTTACCTTCCTATGCTAGTTGATTATCGTTCCCATAAGTTGTTTGCTCACAAAATCCCTATGCATAGGAAGTGGGTTAGACTTAAAAGTGCTAGTCATATGCTTCATGATGCTCCCGTTATGTTTCAATTCTTATCTTTTATGTGAGCATCATTGTCATCATCATGCCTAGCTAGAAAGGCGTTAAAGAAAAGCGCTTGTTGGGAGACAACCCAATATTTATCCTTACTGTTTTTGTGTGTTCACATGATTATGCTACTGTAGTAATCATGTTTTATAGCTTTTGTTTCAATAAAGTGCCAAGTAAGACCTTTAGGATGGCTTACGGTGATAGTTGGGTTGATCCTGCTGAAAATCAGAAACTTTTGCACCCAGTAAATTAGTTTTGTTAATTCACAGAAACGTTCTTCTAATATGATTCTTTTTGCTCTAGATTGGTACACGAATTGCTTATGACTTCTTAATTTGGTAGGATTTTTGGAGTTCCAGAAGTATACGTTTGATACAGATTACTACAGACTGTTCTGTTTTTGACAGATTTTGTTTTCTATGTGTTGTTTGCTTATTTTGATGAATCTATGAGTAGTATCGGAGGGTATGAACCATAGACAAGTTGGAATACAGTAGATATTACACCAATATGAATTTAGAATGAGTTCATTACAGTACCTAAGTGGTGGTTTTATTTTCTTATACTAACGGAGCTTACGAGTTTTTTGTTGAGTTTTGTGTTGTGGAGTTTTCAAGTTTTGGGTAAAGATTCGATGGACTATGGAATAAGGAGTGGAAAGATCCTAAGCTTGGGGATGCCCAAGGCACCCCAAGATATTCATGGATAACCAAGAGCCTAAGCTTGGGGATGCCCCGGAAGGCATCCCCTCTTTCGTCTTCGTCTATCGGTAACTTTACTTGGAGCTATATTTTTATTCACCACATAATATGTGTTTTGCTTGGAGCGTCATTTTCTCTTGTTAGTATTTGATTACTGTTAGTTAGAAAAAGATTTTTTATCTTTAGTTTCAATAAAGAAGTCAAGGATAGCCTTTGCCATGCTTATTTTGCTAGTATACATGTTGCTGTTTGAAAAACAGAAAGTTTACCGCTGTTGCAAAAATTCCCTAGAAAAGTCAGAGAGTGGTATAATGTTCAATATTTTTTCATATTGAGCTCTGATAAATTTATTACAGTGGGAATTTTAGTTCATAATTTTTGGAGTTATGGAAGTATTGATACTCCTGAATTCTTTACAGACTGTACTGTTTTGGCAGATTGCTGTTATGGTTGCATTGTTTGCATATGTTTGCTTGTTTAATGATTCTATTTGAAGATAGGAGTATTAAATATGCAGAGGCATTTAGTATGCAATGTTGAATAATAATTTTAGTGATTTGTTACAGTAGAAAATGATAAGGTTTTGCATTGGTTTATACTAACCTATCTCACGAGTTCTTGTTGAGTTTGTTGTGAATGAAGCTTTTGATGAAAAGAGAAACCATGATATGAGATGAATTAAGGAGACACAAAAGTTCAAGCTTGGGGATGCCCAAGGCACCCCAAGATAATATTTCAAGAAGTCTCAAGCATCTAAGCTTGGGGATGCCCCGGTAGGCATCCCACCTTTCTTCTTCAACAACTATCGATTAGTATCGGTTGAGCCTAAGTTTTTGCTTCTTCACATGAGTTGTGCTATCCTTGCAATGTAGTTTTCTTTAGCTTTGCTTGCTGTTTGAATAAAGTATCAAGATCTGAAATTCTTTAATGGGAGAGAGTCTTCGCATAGTTAAATAATTATTTAGCTACTCATTGATCTTCACTTATATCTTTCGGAGTAGTTTGTCATTTGCTCTAGTACTTCACTTATATCTTTTAGAGCACGGTGGTGGATTTGTTTTAAAGAAATTATTGATCTCTCATGCTTCACTTAGATTATTTTGAGAGTCGGTAATAGCATGGTAATTTGCTTAACATTAATATACTTAGTGTTCAAGATATGTGAAACTTTCTTTTGAGGGAAATGAATACTAAGATAAGTTTGATGCTTGATAATTGTTTTGAGATATGGAGGTGATAATATCAAAGTCGTGCTAGTTGGGTAATTGTGAATTTGATAAATGCTTGTGTTGAAGTTTGCAAGTCCCGTGGCATGCACGTATGGTTAAAGTTGTGTAACAAATTTGAAACATGGAGTGTACCTAGCTTGTGCATCCTTATGAGTGGCGGTCGGGGACGAGCGATGGTCTTTTCCTACCAATCTATCCCCCTAGGAGCATGCGCATAGTACTTGATTTTTGATGGCTTCTAAATTTTTGCAATAAGTATATGAGTTCTTTTGACTAATGTTGAGTCCATGGATTACACACTCTCATCTTTCCGCCTTTGCTAGCCTCTTCGGTATCGTGCATTGCCCTTTCTCACCTTGAGAGTTGGTGCAAACTTCGCCGGTGCATCCAAACCCCGTGATACGATATGCTCTATCACACATAAACCTCCTTATATCTTCCTCAAAACAGCCACCATACCTACCTATCATGGCATTTCCATAGCCATTCCGAGATATATTGCCATGCAACTTCCATCGTCATCATCATCATGACATACATTACTTTTGTCATATTGCCATTGCATGATCATGTAGTTGACATCGTATTTTTGGCAAAGCCACCATGCATTATTTTTTATAAGTGTCACTCTTGATTCATTGCACCATCCCGGTACACCGCCAGAGGCATTCATATAGAGTCATACCTTGTTCTAAGTATCGAGTTGTAATTGTTGAGTTGTAAGAAAAATAAAAGTGTGATGATTATCATTATTAGAGCATTGTCCCAAGTGAGGAAATGATGATGGAGACTATGATTCCCCCATAAGTCGGGATGAGACTCCGAAAAAAAGAGAAAGGCCAAAAAAAGAGAAAGGCCCAAATAAAAAAATGAGAGAAAAAGAGAGAAGGGACAATGCTACTATCCTTTTAGCACACTTGTGCTTCAAAGTAGCACCAAGATCTTCATGATAGAGAGTCTCTCATTTTGTCACTTTCATATACTAGTGGGAATTTTTCATTATAGAACTTGGCTTGTATATTCCAATGATGGGCTTCCTCAAAATGCCCTAGGTCTTCGTGAGCAAGCAAGTTGGATGCACACCCACTTAGTTTCTTTTGTAGAGCTTTCATATACTTATAGCTCTAGTGCATCCGTTGCATGGCAATCCCTACTCCTCATGTTGACATCAATTGATGGGCATCTCCATAGCCCGTTGATTAGCCTCGTCAATGTGAGACTTTCTCCTTTTTTGTCTTCTCCACACAATCCCCATCATCATATTCTATTCCACCCATAGTGCTATATCCATGGCTCGCGCTCATGTATTGTGTGAAAGTTGAAAGAGTTTGAGATTATTTGAGTATGAAACAATTGCTTGGCTTGTCATCGGGGGTATAGAAGTTGGGAACATCTTTGTGTGATGAAAATGAAGCATAGCCTAACTATATGATTTTGTAGGGATGAACTTTCTTTTGCCATGTTATTTTGAGAAGACATGATTGCTTTGATTAGTATGCTTGAAGTATTATTATTTTTTGTCAATATGAACTTTTGTCTTGAATCTTTCGGATCTGAATATTCATGCCACAATTAAGAAGATATACATTGAAATTATGCCAAAGTAGCACTCCGAATCAAAAATTCTTTTTTATCATTTACCTACTCGAGGACGAGCAGGAATTAAGCTTGGGGATGCTTGATACGTCTCCAACGTATCTATAATTTTTGATTGCTCCATGCTACTTTATCTACTGTTTTAGGCAATATTGGGCTTTATTATCCACTTTTATATTTTTTTTGGGACTAACGTATTAACCGGAGGCCCAACCCAGATTTGCTGTTTTATGCCTATTTCAGTGTTTTGAGGAAAAGGAATATCAGACGGAGTCAAAATGGAACGAAATCAACTGGAGAAGTTATTTTTGGAAGGAAAGCAACCCAGGGAACTTGGAGTGCACGTCAGGGGAGATACGGGCTGCCCACGAGGGTGGGGGCGCCCCCCCCCCCCCCCCCGGGCGCGCCCCCCTACCTCGTGGGGCCCCCGTAGCTCCACCGACGTACCCCCTGCACCCATATATACCTACGTATCCTAAAACTTCCAGAACAGAAGATAGATCGGGAGTTCCGCCGCTGCAAGCCTCTGTAGCCACCAAAAACCTCTCGGGAGCCCGTTCCGGCGCCCTGCCGGAGGGGGATCCCATCACCGGTGGCCATCTTCATCATCCCAGCGCTATCCATGATGAGGAGGGAGTAGTTCACCCTCGGGGCTGAGGGTATGTACCAGTAGCTATGTGTTTGATCTCTCTCTCATGTTCTTGAGGTGATACGATCTTGATGTATCCCGAGCTTTGCTATTGTAGTTGGATTTTATGATGTTTCTCCCCCTCTACTCTCTTGTGATGAATTGAGTTTCCCCTTTGAAGTTATCTTATCGGATTGAGTCTTTTATGAGAACACTTGATGTATGTCTTGCCATGATTATCTGTGGTGACAATGGGATATCATGTGCCACTTGATGTATGTTTTGGTGATCAACTTGCGGGTTTCGTGACATTGGGAACCTATGCATAGGGGTTGGCACACGTTCTTGACTCTCCAGTAGAAACTTTGGGGCACTCTTTGAAGTACTTTGTGTTGGTTGGATGAATCTGAGATTGTGTGATGCATGTCATATATCATGCCCACGGATACTTGAGGTGATAATGGAGTATCTAGGTGACATTAGGGTTTTGGTTGATTTGTGTCTTAAGGTGTTATTCTAGTACAAACTCTTTTATAGATTGATCCGAAAGAATAACTTTGAGGTGGTTTCGCACCCTACCATAATCTCTACGTTTGTTCTCCGCTATTAGTGGCTTTGGAGTGACTCTTTGTTGCATATTGAGGGCTTGTTATATTATCTATCTATGTTATTATTGTTGAGAGAACTTGCACTAGTGAAAGTATGAACCCTAGGCCTTGTTTCCTATCATTGCAAAACCGTTTATGCTCACTTTTACCACTTGTTACCTTCCTGTTTTTATATTTTCAGATTACAAATACCTATATCTACTATCCATATTGCACTTGTATCACCATCTCTTCGCCGAACTAGTGCACCTATACAATTTGCCATTGTATTGGGTGTGTTGGGGACACAAGAGACTCTCTGTTATTTGGTTGCAAGGTTGCTTGAGAGAGACCATCTTCATCCTACGCCTCCTACGGATTGATAAACCTTAGGTCATCCACTTGAGGGAAATTTGCTACTGTCCTACAAACCTGTGCACTTGCAGGCCCAACAATGTCTACAAGAAGAAGGTTGTGTAGTAGACATCACTAGGTTCAACATTAATTTGTTCAGGAAGTGTATATGTTCTAGTATTACTCTTACAAACCATAGTTGAAGCTTTAGCATGATCCTTTATCCTAACAGGAAAAGGTGGTTTCTCAACATAAGTAGTAGGAACAATAGGATCATTATAAGTGATAGTCTTTTCTTCAACTATAATAGGTGCAACTACTTTTACTTCAATGGGAGGATTATATTTAAACCACTTCTCCTTAGGGGGATCAACGTGAGTAGCAAAAGATTTACAGAAAGAAGCTACTATCTCAGAGTCAAGTCCATATTTAGCGCTAAATCCACGAAAAGCATTGGTATCGATAGAAGATTTAACACAATCAAACTTAGGTGTCATACCTGACTCCTTACCATCGTTGGAACCCCAAACTTCAGAGTTGCGTTTAATTCCTTCCAATAAATCCCACTTGAATTCAGCAGTCTTCAGCATATAAGAACCAACACAGGGAGTATCAAGCATGGTGCGATCATTAAGAGAAAGTCGAGCATAAATTTTTTGAATAATCATTTCTCTTGAGAGCTCATGATTGGGGCATGAATATAACATTGACTTAAGCCTCCCCCAAGCTTGAGCGATGCTTTCTCCTTTGCAAGGCTAGAAATTATATATGTAATTACGATCACGATGAACAAGATGCATAGGATAGAACTTCTGGTGAAATTCCAACTTCAATCGTTTATAGTTCCATGATCCCGTATCATCACATAGCCTATACCATGTCAATGTATCTCCCTTCAAAGATAAAGGGAAGACCTTCCTCTTAACAACATCATCGGGAATACCCGCAAGCTTAAATAATCCACAAACTTCATCCGCAAAGATAAGGTGTAAATCGGGATGCAATGTTCCATCTCCTGCAAAAGAATTAGCTAGCAGTTTCTCTATCATACCCGAAGGAATCTCAAAGTAAAAAAATTCAGTAGGTTCAGTAGGTTGAGGAGCAACTCTTTTCTCTACTGGTCGGGGTGAAGATACCCCGAATAAGCCCCTCAAAGGATTAGTTTCCATAGTAACAAGTGACAGAAAATTTCAGCACACTATATAAATGTTTTCTTACCAAGTTCCACTCACCAAAGGTGCTTCACTCCCCGGCAACGGCGCCAGAAAAGAGTCTTGATGACCCACAAGTATAGGGGATCTATCATAGTCCTTTCGATAAGTAAGAGTGTCAAACCCAATGAGGAGCAGAAGGAAATGACAAGCGGTTTTCAGTAAGGTATTCTCTGCAAGCACTGAAATTGTAGGTAACAGATAGTTTTGTGATAAGATAATTTGTAACGGGTAACAAGCAATGAAAGTAAATAAAGTGCAGCAAAGTGGCCCAATCCTTTTTTGTAGCAAAGGACAAGTCTGGACAATTTCTTATAATGAGAAAAGTGCTCCCGTGGACACATGGGAATTATCGTCAAGCTAGTTTTCATCACGCTCATATGATTCGCGTTCGGTACTTTGATAATTCGATATGTGGGTGGATCGGTACTTGGGTACTGCCCTTTCTTGTACAAGCATCCCACTTATGATTAACTCCTATTGCAAGCATCCGCAACTACAAAAGAAGTATTAAGGTAAACCTAACCATAGAATGAAACTAGTGGATCCAAATCAGCCCCTTACGAAGCAACGCATAAACTAGGGTTTAAGCTTCTGTCACTCTAGCAACCTATCATCTACTTATTACTCCCCAATGCCTTCCTCTAGGCCCAAATAATGGTGAAGTGTCATGTAGTCGACGTTCACATAACCCCACTAGAGGAGACACAACATACATCTCATCAAAATATCGAACGAATACCAAATTCACATGACTACTAATAGCAAGACTTCACCCATGTCCTCAGGAACAAACGTAACTACTTACAAAGCATATTCATGCATAATTCAAATCTGAACTACAAGCACATGCTTCAATGCACCAAAGTTTGTTGAAAAATCACATGTGTGTCCTTGGGTGAATTTCTAGGTCCCATGCAAGAAATGGGAATGAAATTCAAACATCTGGGCGTCGTGGCTCGGCTGGAAAGATTGAGAAACTTGATATTTTTAATTGATGTAAATCCAAAACATGCCTGAAAATCATGAAACTTGGCATAGTGTCATGGCATGGCACCAACATGCTGCGGTAAATTTTTTGGCCGAATTGGGACAAGCTTTGGTATAAGCTTCTTGCAAACCGGAGCTTCTCTCAAGAAGGCTCGTGGTTCCGAGAGGAACGTGTCACCTCCGTGTGCGAAACGACATAGTACATTGCCTTCTCCCGCCTTAATTTTTTTACACAGGTAGATTAGACCAAATAGAGGTATCATGCTAAATTTTGGAATTATTCCAGGTTCGTTTGGCCTTTTTTATACATTAATTGAATTTCTGGTCATTTAATGTGCATAATTCAAATTTGAACTACAAGCACATGCTCTAGTGCATCAAAGTTGGTTGAAAAATCACATGTGTGTCATTGGGTGAATTTCTAGGTCCCATGCAAGAAATGGAAATGAAATTCAAACATCTGTGCGTCATCGCTCGGCCGAAAAGATTGATAAACTTGGTTTATTAATTCATGTAAATCCAAAACACACCTAAAAATCATGAAACTTGGCATGGTGTCATGACATGGCACCAACATGTTGCGGTAATTTTTTTGGTCGAATTGGAACAAGCTTTGGTATAAGCTTCTTGCAAACCGGAGCTTCTCTCAAGAAGGCTCGTGGTTCCGAGAGGGAACGTGTCACCTCCGTGTGTGAAATGACATACGTACACTGCCTTCTCCTGCCTTAATTTTTTTACATGGGCGGATAAGACCAAATCGAAGTATCATGCTAAATTTTGGGATTATTTCCGGTTCGTTTGGACTTTTTTATACATTAATTGAATTTTTGGGCATTTAATGTGCATAATTCAAATTTGAACTACGAGCACATGCTCTAGTGCACCAAAGTTAGTTGAAAAATCACATGTGTGTGTCCTTGGGTGAATTTCTAGGTCCCATGCAAGAAATGGGAATGAAATTCAAACATGAGGGCGTCGTGGCTCGGCCGGAAAGATTGAGAACTTGGTTTTTTAATTCCTGTAAATCCAAAACACGCTTGAAAATCATGAAACTTGGCATGGTGTCATGACATGGCACCAACATGCTCCGGTAAGTTTTTTGGCCGAATTGGGACAAGCTTTGGTATAAGCTTCTTGCAAACCGGAGCTTCTCTCGAGAAGGTTCGTGGTTTTGAGAGGGAATGTGTCACCTCCATGTGCGAAATGACATACGTACACTGCCTTCTCCCGTCTTAATTTGTTTACACGGGAAGATTAGACCAAATAGAAGTATTGTGCTAAATTTTGGAATTATTCTAGGTTCGTTTGGCCTTTTTTATACATTAACTGAATTTCTGGGCATTTAATGTGCATAATTCAAATTTGAACTACAAGCACATGCTCCAGTGCATCAAATTTGGTTGAAAAATCACATGTGTGTCCTTGGGTAAATTTCTAGGTCCCATGCAAGAAATGGGAATGAAACTCAAACATCTAGGCGTCGTGGCTCGGCCGGAAAGATTGAGAAACTTGGTTTTTTAATTCATGTAAATCCAAAACACGCCTGAAAATCATGAAACTTGGCATGGTGTCATGACATGGCACCAACATGCTGCAGTAATTTTTTGGCCGAATTGGGGCAAGCTTTGGTATAAGCTTCTTGCAAACCAAAGCTTCTCTCAAGAAGGCTCGTGGTTCTGAGAGGGAATGTGTCACCTCCGTGTGCGAAATGACATACGTACACTGCCTTCTCCCGCCTTAATTTGTTTACACAGGCAGATTAGACCAAATAGAAGTATCGTGCTAAATTTTGGAATTATTTCGGGTTCGTTTGGCCATTTTTGTACATTAATTTAATTTCTGGGTATTTAATGTGCATAATTCAAATTTGAACTACAAGCACATGCTCA
The DNA here is from genome assembly GCA_963921465.1 of Triticum timopheevii. NCBI lineage: Eukaryota > Viridiplantae > Streptophyta > Magnoliopsida > Poales > Poaceae > Triticum > Triticum timopheevii. Next base: position 445,879,920 of record OY997266.1, on the reverse strand, counting down.
AGTGCACCAAAGTTGGTTGAAAAATCACATCTCTATCTTTGGGTGAATTTCTAGGTCCCATGCAAGAAATGAGAATGAAATTCAAACATCTGGGCATCGTGGCTCGGCCGGAAAGATTGAAAAACTTCGTTTTTAAATTCCTGTAAATCCAAAACACGCCTGAAAATCACGAAACTTGGCATGGTGTCATGACATGGCACCAACATGTTGTGGTAATTTTTCGGTCCGATTTGCGAAGGTGCACACATTAGAAATCAACAAAGTCATTTTGGAACAAGTGTTGTCACGTTACAAGTCGGAAACACAACTATTATTGAAACCGTGGGTTTTATACTTACTAATTACGTGTTGCTAGGCATCCCTTTTTTATTGGCTAGGAGGTGTCGTGCGGGGTAGCTATTTGAGTACAGGAGGTGTGCGATCAGACCCTACGTATGCTCATCGGGAGGAGAGCCCTTTGACCTCTATCCACTATGCACCTCCCTCCCAACGTCTCCATTAATGGCGCCCGAGCCCCTGTTTTCACGGCGTGGCTATGTCTCACTGGACTGAGATTTAAGAGAGAAAAATAAAATCTGAAAAAAAGTTTTGCCTGGATCTTGATGTAAGATCCGACGGACCTATATAGCATCGACTGCGACTTATAGCAAGCATGATGAATATAGGACGATGACAGTGTATAATAATTGTCTTACATATTTAGGAACATAATTAAAAAAGCCACATGCGGCAATGCCAGGAATACACAAGGGCAAAAGAAGAAGGAAGACAACAATCTGGCCCGCTGATCTCTACTTTCTTGATGCGTTGCTGCAGGCTGCGGGAACTAGTCTCCGCAGTGAGCGGCGATGAGCTCTTTACTGTCCTCAATATGCTGCTTGAGAGCATCCATGGATTCCTCCACCAGCCTTTTGTGCTTCATGTGCAGCACAACATTCTCATCCATAAGTTTCTCGACGATGACGCTGGTCCTCTTCAACAAGGCATTGGTCTCCTCCTGCTGCTCCGCACTTCCGACGATCTTCGCCCTCAGCAGGTCGCGCTCGGCCTGAAGCTTCTCATTGCTCTCCCTTAGTTGTCGGATGACGCTGGTAGCCTGTTCAAATGAGGCTTTCATGTCATCCTGCAACCTTGCCCAGCCAGAGATCTGATCCATCTGGCTATGGACGATCGCATGCATGCGCTTGTAAGAGTCCTCGCCTGCCCGCGAGACATTTTTCCCAGGCCGCCGCAGCGCGGGAGGACATCTCTGCTACTTCCGCAGCGCGGTCGGACATCTCTGCTGCTTCCGCGGCATGGCCGCACCAGTCTGTTGCATCAATGGCGCAGTGGGACCTTCGTGCTGCTTCAGTGGTGCAGCGGGACCTCTGTGCTGCTAGGGCTGCGTGGCGGGACATGTCGGCTGCTTTTGCGGCGAGGCAGGACATCTCTCGTGCTTCCGCTTCCATGCTCGCCTCTCCCTGGTGGCAATCTCTCGACCCAGAACTCACGCTGGCAATGGAAGACGGAAGGGAACGATGATGAATGACTTGTTTGTTTTTTGTGGATGAGGAGTTGAGGAGGAACGTGCAGTCATCTTGGAGTAGTAGTATTTATAACCGAGTACTAATACGCTCCTAAGTGGGAAACCGTTTAGGTTTTGATCGGTGTGAACAGGTTTGCAATTTGGAAGGTGACGGGACGCAGGCTCAAAATTTATTGACGGCTCTATAATTCTAAGTGCGACACTATTCCTGGACGGTGTAACATGGGCACGCTTTCTCAGCCGCGTACGTGGCGTTTGGTGCACCGCAATAGGCAATGTCAGCAAACGTCTTGTTCCAAGAACCGTGCACGCTCGTTATTACCATCGCGCATGCTTATTTTAATTAGAATGTGTGCCCGTCTAGCGCACACACGTTGATCGGTCTAATTGTTTCTATTTGTTGTGGCTAATCGCAAACAGTTCATCCGTGTGAAGTGTATGCCATCAATCGCACACACCTTTGATCTGGCTGACTATTTTTGTTATGTTGCCTAATCGCAAACAGTTAATCCTTCTGAAGCGTATGCCCTCAATCGCACACACCTTTATCTAGATGTCCATTTCTCTTGTTCTGCCTCATCACAAACAGTTAATCCGATTGAACTATATGCCCTATATCGCACACACCTTCATCTAGCTGCCCATTTCCGTTCTTCTTCCCCATCGCAAACAGTTCATTGAACTGAACCATATGACGTGCATCGCACACGCAACTAAAATCTGAACTGTGTTTGATGCATCCGTCATCGCAAACGTTTGGCACCTTTTTTGACGGGTTTTTTACACCACTGTTTGCGATTATTGCATCACACACAGTTTCGTCGAAGGGTCTTTGATCGTAGTGTCGCGTTAGCAGCATCCTGCAGTAGTGTTTAGAGCACGGGGGTGATTAGATTTGGAAGAAATATTTGTACTCTCATACTTCACTAATATCATTTCACTACTGCGGGATGGTCCAAATGCGACAGTCGAATCAGAGACCCTTCGACGAAACTGTGTGCGATGCATCAATCACAAACGTTGATGTAATACAACCATCAAAAAAGATGCAAAATGTTTGTGATGGCGTCGACATCAAACACGGTTCATATTAGATGTGTGTGTGCGATGAGTGGCAAACGTTTAATCCAGAAGAATAGTTTGCGATGATAAAGAACAATAGAAATGAGCAGACAAATGAGGGTGTGTGCGATATATGACATACAGTTCACTAGGATGAACTATGTGTAATTAGGCAACACAATGGAAATGTTTCAACTGAACAAGATGAGTGTGATACGCGGGAAACAGGTTCATAGTTAGAAATGTGTGTGAAGACTAGTAATAACACAGACGATTGCTGCTAATAAGCCGTGTGATTTGCTCTGTCTACAGAAGAATAACATGTATATATAACTGAAATAAACATCCAATTACATGAGTGACTATACAGATCATTCGCACACACCTCAATAAATTGTTACATGCATTCTAAAGTAGGAGAAATGATCGTCTAGTCATCTACTTCTTGTGACGCTCCCGCCACTGCTTTGTGGCTCAATCCCTTGTCTGGGCATGAAGGAGACGCTTCCTCATGTCAACGATCCGCCTGTATATCTGATAGCTTGTGTACGCGTCATTGGTCGCGTACTTGACGTGTTGTTCATCCAGTCTCTCATGCCAAACATTGTGCCAGGCTTTCTTATCCTTCTTGCTCTCATCCTTCATCTTCATGTAGTAGGGATCGATGATGGCCAAGGCGAGGTCAACCAGGGAGTTCAGTTTGTTGTTGTCACTGCCCCAGACCTTGTAGTGGTCCTAGATGTTAACAAGATTCCGGCATTTCGAGCCCGAAACCTTGAGCGCTTTTAGATCGTTGGTGGTGTCCACAGTAGCGAAATTGTAGTCTAAGCTATTGATAAACCTGGAGAAACGCTCGCATGGCCTTGTGGCCAGGTGGTAGTGGTAGACGAGGACGTCATGTTGCACGCACAACTAGGCGATGACAACGTTCTGATCATGCCCAACACGACCGATGGTGTACTCGAGGTCGAAGCCGACCACTTGTACTTGTCCTCGGCAAGGAACTGCTCCATAGTTTGGATGGAGCTCTCCACCGACAACGTATAGTTCGTGTACACCACCGAGAGGGCCCCTCACGTGGATGTCCACTACATGATGCATGGTGAACTGCCCGCCATTGTCGTCATCGGCCGCTGGGAGCGCCATTGGAGCCACGGGGATCGCCATTGGAACTGCTAGATGTCCTCTCTGTATGTGTCGTTGTGGGTGTTCTTATTGTGTCGTGTGATGCGAGAGATGAAGGTAAAAGGCTGCAGGAATAAATGGGGGCCGGGCAGCCTGGATTCTCGGCACGTCAGCATGGCAGGTTTTGCAGCTGGTAACTGCATTATCGCGCCGCGCCCGGCGCAACCGCATGCACACGAACATTCGTGATCGTGCGTCGGCCCCAAACACTGACAGCGCGCATGGAGGGACGAGGGCAGAGCACTCGGAGGGACATGAGAGCGGAGCGCACGTGGCGGGACGCGAGTAGAGCGCGCCGCGACCGCCTCAACCGCAAGCAACCTCACACATAAAGCAGTTGAACACGTAGGAAATGGTCGCCTACAAGCCGGTCGACACTTGCGTCGCTGCGTAGAGAGCGGCTGTGTGCTATTACCTCCGTCTTGGTCTATAGTCCCATTTATATTCTATGCCATACTTTGCCCTCAAATTTAACCAATAAAATGTTAATGCATGTTATAAAAATTATATAATTGGAAACTATGTTCAAATACGAATGCAACTATATAATCTTTGGAGACATGCATTCGTATTTTATTTCTTAAATCCTACTTATAAACCAGGACGGGAGTACAGTAGGTAATTAAATCGCAAATGTTTTTTTATTAACCGTATGTGTACGTGGCCTTTCATCCTCCTCTCGCACACTGCTGGCACGGTAGGCTCACAGCGCAAGCTTGCGCAGTGCGCAGGGGCGTTCTTTTGGCCAAGCGATGGCGCCAATGAATCGTCGGTGAGCCCGTTCCCGTGCAACCTTGTAGGTTCCTGCACAAGCTTCCCACCCGACTCGGTGAAATCCCCCAAAATCCCAATGCTTACCGGCCTGCTATATAAACCCTCACGGCCGGCGAGTCCTGCGTCGCATTTTCCTCTCCCTCCCTGTAGCTTATCGCGTCTGCTTCTCCCACAATCGCCAATGGCACCGGTCCGTCGTGGTTGCTCAGCCACTCCGCTGTCATCAGACAACAGCTCTAGCTGGGAGGCTACACCGCGGCGGCGGCGGCGCAATCCCCGACATAGTGTAGTGCGCGTGGCATCCCTGTTGGGTGTGCGTGAAACACCCACCACACGCTCCGCCGCCGCTGCCCGTTGGCAGCTGTTGCCGACCGCCGTTGCTGCCATAGCACCGTCGAAAGCCAGGTCCATTGCCCGCTCCACCGCCACGGCTCGAAGGTGGGAGGTGGCTGTCGTGGCCGCCACCCCATTGTCGGCTACCATGGCCATCACCCGCTCCGCCACCATGGCCCAAAGGCAGGAGGTGGTGGTAGTGGACGCCACCCCATCATCGGCCGCCGTGGCCGCCAGCCCACCGTCGACCACCGGGATCATCAACCGCTCCACCACCACCGCCCGAAGGAGGGAGGCTGAGGTGGAGGCCCGCACGTGCGGCAACCTTGCGCGCTACATCGAGTTCCTACGGTAGGAGGAGGAGCGCCTCGTCGAGCACGCAAAGAGCCTTACTGCCGCCATGGCCGCGATACACGCCGACGTAGAGGCAAGGAATCAGGAGATCTACAAGGAGAACCACCACTTCGAGAGGGGTCGTCTGGAGCGGCAGAGGGCGTTCAAGGTGGGCGTCGCTGAAGGTGTAGTACCGGCAGGCACCATATTGCAGTTGTCCGGCTCGTCGGTAGGCTCCTCCGCCTCTGCCTCTTACTAAGCGCGCTCGACAGAGGAGAGGCTACTAGAAGTAGTACAAAGCCCCTCCGTAGTAGTATTTAGGGGCTATTTTTGTTCAGTTCATCTGACTAAGATGTGGTGGAACTGTACAACGTACTTAAATTTAGCTAGTATATAAAGTAGAACTAGCTATTTCAGTACGTGGTTGGCAATAATTAGGGAAAAGTTTGGTTGGTTCAGCTATCGAGTTGAACTGTTTGTATAAAGAACGACTGCTTAATCTATGAATGAAATCTATGCTTAATTACTAATTTTAGTTGCAAAACTTAGATACTGCTAGTGATTTTTAGCTTCATATTTTGACAAGTTGCAATGTTAAAAGGTTGACAAATGGCAATGTTACTAAATCAACAAATGTCAATCTTTCCATTTTGACAAATGGCAACATACCCGATATGACATATGCAAATCTTACCAAATTGTTTGTAAGTGGTTGCACACGGGTCACCCAAAACAGTCGTTTGCGTTGAAGAGATGCACAAATCCTGCTCTCACTTTGCATACAGCTGTTCTATCTAAAATGTTTGCGATCAAGAGCTTTACAAATCCTGCTCGACCCATTTTCCCTTGGCTTCCTGAGGAACCTGTCGGTTTGCATACGGGTGTTCTAACTAAAATGTTTGCGATGAGTGTTTTATATTTAAAAACCATTGATGGTTTTTTTTTCAAAAGAAAATTGTTTGATAAGTCTGTACATTAAGAGAGAAAAATGCAAGTTCGCTCAAACCATATATTTCATTCAGTCACACTGCGAATTTATATTCATGTGATCGAGATACAGTATTAAACCCAAGAAAAAAATATTTCCGGCGGCGGCGGAGGGGGCGTGCCGCGCCGTCCTTGTCATTGTCGTCCTCTGGGGAGCCGTTGTTGAAGTCTTCAAGGCAGCACAGAATGTTCTTCACTTGTAAATCAAACATCATGTCGTCGCGCGATCGACAGGCGGAGCGCGGGAGGACGGTAGCTGGTGTTTAGTTAACTGCTTGGTTCAATTCTGCAATGCGATGTCCAATTGTCGTGGGTAGAATTTTGTATTGTTGTGCATGTGAGGAATAAATCGAATTTGGCTGCATAAGTGCTATATTTCCTAGTTCTTAATCATGCTTGGTTTGGATAAATGGGTTTTCCATCTGGCTTGAATTAATCGGATGAATATGCAATGTGCTTATTTTTCATGAACATATTTTACTGATAGCATGTGAACCCTTACTTAACCTGATGACTAACTACCTTATATGTGTTGCAGGGAAACAATGGGAAGCACTGAGGTTTACAATCGAGGTTAGCACGTGCATGGTCTGTTGTCTAATAGCACATTATTGTGCAATTGCAGGAACCATTCTAATATTTAGGTTTTTAACAATTTGGTCTTGCACATGTAGGTCTTGTTGTCAAAGATTTTGACCCACTGTTCGAACCTTTTTGCATATGGGGAAATGAGTTGTCCATGAATATCAATCAAGTCAAGAAACTCAGAAAGATTGTTAGTATAAGGAAATTAGCAACAAAAAACAACAAGATCTTTGTCTTCATAATGAGGAAGACATCAGTTCACTAAAAGATGGTACTAACTATTATACCTTGCCTTTTTTATTCCTTTGCCCCATTTCCAATATAGAGAAGATATTTATGCATATCCTTGTTTTCAGGCCTTTCCAAAGCAGTTCACTGATGATTACCTCCCAAACCACCTCTATGGCCAAGAGGCGAGGAAGGTTTTCATACAACACCCATGGTTCAATATTGAAGTGTTCCTGAAGAGGACGAAGGATGGATGGTCAATCATCCACAGGCACTGGTCTAAAGTTGCAAAGACCTTCAACATGAATGAAGGCTCAATATTCGCCTTCCGCTTCAGCTGTTTTCTCGATGAGATGCATCTATCTATGTATCGTCTTTGATGCTAATTTCGAAAGGTTCTAGATGTTGCATGTGAAACTTGGTGCTAGTGCAATTGTGTAATGGGGTAGCTGAGTGTTGAAGCTATATCATGTTATAGTCTGATGTATTACAATTGTGAAATCCTACTTCCTTAATATGGGAATGAAATATATTATGTGTTTAATATTAATGTCAATTAGATTAATAAATGGATTATTAATAATAGGGCAATTAGCTTGCTAATTGGTTTTTGCTATTGCAAACGATTATTGAGAAAATACCATGGGCGATGACCTAAGGCAACGCACACAGTTTCTAGGAATAAACCGTGTTGGATTGATGAACAATCACACAAGACATTCTCTTCAAAACTGTTTGCGTTAGGCCACCTTGCGCAAACGTTGACCACATAAAAAATGTGTGTTATGGACAGCCTTTGCCACACAGTTTCTTCGACACACCGTGTGTGATGCATTCAATAAGGCAAATGATCAAATTGTGAATATTGTGTGCGATGGCAACGCTATCGCAAATGATTTAACAAGGAAAATTGATGACCCACAAGTATAGGGGGTCTATCGTAGTCCTTTCAATAAGTAAGAGTGTCGAACCCAATGAGGAGCAGAAGGAAATGACAAGCGGTTTTCAGTAAGGTATTCTCTACAAGCACTGAAATTGTAGGTAACAGATAGTTTTGTGATAAGATAATTTGTAACGGGTAACAAGCAATGAAAGTAAATAAAGTGCAGCAAAGTGGCCCAATCCTCTTTTGTAGAAAAGGACAAGCCTAGACAATTTCTTATAATGAGAAAAGCGCTCCTGAGGACACATGGGAATTATCGTCAAGCTAGTTTTCATCACGCTCAAATGATTCGCGTTCGGTACTTTGATAATTTGATATGTGGGTGGACCGGTGCTTAGGCAGTGCCCTTTCTTGGACAAGCATCCCAATTATGATTAACCCCTATTGCGAGCATCCGCAACTACAAAAGAAGTATTAAGGTAAACCTAACCATAGCATGAAACTAGTGGATCCAAATCAGCCCCTTACGAAGCAACGCATAAACTAGGGTTTAAGCTTCTGTCACTCTAGCAGCCCATCATCTACTTATTACTTCCCAATGCCTTCCTCTAGGCCCAAATAATGGTGAAGTTTCATGTAGTCGATGTTCACATAACACCACTAGAGGAGAGACAACATACATCTCATCAAAATATTGAACGAATACCAAATTCACATGACTACTAATAGCAAGACTTCACCCATGTTCTCAGGAACAAACATAACTACTCACAAAGCATATTCATGTTCATGATCAGAGGAGTATTAATATGCATTAAGGATCTGAGCATATGATCTTCCACCAAGTAAACCAATTAGCATCAACTACAAGGAGTAATCAACACTACTAGCAACCCACATGTACCAATTTGTGGTTTTGATACTAGATTGGATACAAGAGATGAACTAGGGTTTTGAGAGGAGATGGTGCCGGTGAAGATGTTGATGGAGATTGACCCCCTCCCGATGAGAGGATCATTGGTGATGACGATGGTGATGATTTCCCCCTCCCGGAGGGAAGTTTCCCCGGCAGAACAGCTCCGCCGGAGCCCTAGATTGGTTCCGCCTCGTGGCGGCGGAGTTTCGTCCCGTAAGCTTGCTTATGATTTTTTTTTCCATGGTAAAAGCCTTCATATAGCACAAGATGGACACCGGAGGGCCAACAGGGGGCCCAGGAGACAGGCGGCGTGCCCAGTAGGGGGGGCGCCACCCACCCTCCTAGCCAGGGTGTGGGCCCCCTCTGGTATTTTCTTCGCTCAATAATTCTTATTAATTCCAAAAATGACTTCCGTGGAGTTTCAGGATTTTTGGAGCTGTGCAGAATAGGTTTCCAATATTTGCTCCTTTTCCAGCCAGAATCCCAGCTGCCGGTATTCTCCCTCTTCATGATAAACCTTGTAAAATAAGAGAGAATAGCCATAAGTATTGTGACATAACGTGTAATAACAGCCCATAATGCAATAAATATTGATATAAAAGCATGATGCAAAATGGACGTATCAACTCCCCCAAGCTTAGACCTTGCTTGTCCTCAAGCGGAAGCCGATATCGAAAAATATGTCCACATGTTTAGAGATAAAGGTGTCAATAAAAATAAAATACGGACATGAGGGCATCATGATCATTCTTATAGCAGCAACATGTATAGATTTTGTCATATGATTTCTTATACTCAAGTAACAATCTATTCACAATGTCAAGTATGGTTCAGAAACTTCATTGAGAACTAGCAAACTATAATCTCAGTCATTGAAGCAATTGCAATTTATCATAACATCAGAAAGAGTCAAGAATAGAGCTTTTCAGCAAGTCCACATACTCAACTATCATATAGTCTTCTACAATTGCTAACACTCACGCAATACTTATGGTTATGGAGTTTTAATCGGACACTGAGAAAGATAGGGGCTTGTTATTTCGCCTCCCAACGTATTCACCTTTGGGTGATGTCAACAATAATAGTTCATGCTAACTTACATCCAATTGGATATATATATCAGGTGCTTGCCAAAGGATAAAATGAAAAAGGGAAAGGTGAAGATCACCTTGACTCTTGCATAAAGTAAAAGACATAAAGTAAAAGATAGGCCCTTCGCAGAGGGAAGCAGAGGTTGTCATGTGCTTTTAGGGTTGGATGCACAAAATCTTAATGCAAAAGAACATCGCTTTATATTGCCACTTGTGATATGAACCTTTATTATGCAGTCCGTCTCTTTTATTACTTCCATATCACACGATCGTATAAAGCTTATTTTCTCCGCACTAATAAGTCATACATATTTAGAGAGCAATTTTTATTGCTTGCAACATGATAGCTTACTTGAAGGATCTTACTCAATCCCTAGGTAGGTATGGTGGACTCTCATGGCAAAACTGGGTTTAAGGATATTTGGAAGCACAAGTAGTATCTCTACTTGGTGCAAGGAATTTTGGCTAGCATGAGGGGGAAAGACAAGCTCAACTTGTTGGAATGATCCATGACAATATACTTTAACTGAGATGTGAGAAAACATAACCCATTACGTTGTCTTCCTTGTCCAACATCAACCCTTTAGCATGTCATACTTAATGAGTGCTCTCAATCATAAAAGATGTCCAAGATAGTATATTTATATGTGATAACCTCTCTTTCTTTATTACTTCCTATTAATTGCAATGATGACCAAAACTAAGTTTGTCAACTCTCAACAACTTTTATGCCTCATACTTTTTATATGTGAAGTCATTACTATCCATAAGGTCAATATGAACTCTTTTATTCTTTTTACTCTTTCTACTTTCTCAAGATCATAGCAAGATAGCAAATCCCTTGACTCAACACTAATCTTTATTATATAGCTCATGGACTCGATTACATAGAGAGATCACAAAGCAAAACTCAAAACTACTTCATAACAAAACTTCAACCTACTAGATTAAGATATTACTAAAAGGATCGAACTAAGAAAAACAGTAAAGATAGGAGTGTGATGGTGATATGATACTGGGGCACCTCCCCCAAGCTTGGCAGTTGCCAAGGGGAGTGCCCATACCCAAGTGATTATATCCTCGGAGGTGATGAAGGTGGTGATGATGATGGTGGATAATCGCACATCGAGCGTAAAAGCTCCTCCAACTTGCGGATAATGCCCTTGAGTCCGACAACATGATCCTTCAACAAAATATTTTCCTGTGTGAGATACTTGTTTTGTATGCGAGCTAGCTCAATCATCTTGAAAGCTTCAATCTCAGTTGGAGTAAAGAGTTTAGGTAGAGGTTGAGGGATGTTTTCTTCTTCTGCCGCCGGAACTTGATCCTCCATAGCCTTCTTGATCCCTTCATCCTTGTTGATCTCCTCAAGTTCTTCTGTTTTCCGCTCTATCTTCAATAGCCAAGCATCCTTGTCTTCATTGTTGAAGGAGGGTGACGTCATGATACTCTAGATCTTTCAGAAAAACAGCTCGAAACGAAAACAGAGGATAATTGCGTGATACGGTGGTCAAAACCTTCGGGAGATTATATAATGAATTTTTACCGACCAAGAGAAGTATTGTGCAAGAAAACGGAGTCTGGGAGGCACACGAGGTGCCCACGAGACAGGGGGGTGCGCCCTCCACCCTCGTGGGGGCCTCGTGTCCTTCCCGGATTACTTCTTGCTTCCTAAAATTCTTAAATATTCCAAAACGGAGAAAAATTTCCATTAGAATTGTTTTGGAGTTGGTTTACTTACCGTACCACATACCTATTCCTTTTCAGAGTCTGAAAAGTTCTGGAAAGTGTCCCTTATGTATTCCTCCAGGGTTACGGTATAAATAATATTAGTATCAACATTTATAGGATTACCTGAGATATAATGTTTGATTCTTTGACCTTTCACCACCCTCGGACTTGTGCCTTCGAAGTTATTGATTTTTATGGCACCGGAATGATAGACCTCCTCGATAACGTAAGGACCTTCCCATTTAGAGAGAAGTTTTCCTGCAAAAAATCTTAAACAAGAGTTGAATAGCAACACATAATCACCTACGTTAAATTCTCACTTTTGTATTCTTTTGTCATGCCATCTTTTAACTTTTTCTTTGAACAGCTTGGCATTCTCATAGGCTTGGGTTCTCCATTCATCAAGTGAGCTAATATCAAATAACCTCTTCTCACCGGCAAGTTTGAAGTCATAGTTGAGCTCTTTAATAGCCCAATATGCTTTATGTTCAAGTTCAAGAGGTAAGTGACATGCTTTTCCATAAACCATCTTATACGGAGACATACCCATAGGATTTTTATATGCAGTTCTATAAGACCATAATGCATCACCAAGTTTTTTGGACAATTCTTTCTAGATCTATTAACAGTATTTTGCAAAATTAACTTGAGCTCTCTACTACTCAACTCTACTGCCTGTGGGTGATAAGGAGATGCAATTCTATGATTAACATCATACTTAGCAAGCATTTTACGAAAAGCACCATGAATAAAATGTGAACCACCATCAGTCATGAGATATCTAGAGACTCCAAACCTCAGAAAAATAACTTCCTTAAGCATCTTAATAGAGGTGTTATGATCAGCACTACTAGTTGGAATAGCTTCTACCCACTTAGTAACATAATCAACAACAACTAGAATATGTGTGTATCCATTAGAGGCAGGAAAAGGTCCCATATAATCAAAGCCCCAAACATCAAATGGTTCAATAAGAAGAGAATAATTCATAGGAATTTCTTGATGTCTACTAATTTTACCAATTCTTTGACATTCATCACAAGACAAGACAAACTTACGAGCATCTTTGAAGAGAGTAGGCCAATAAAAGCCGGATTGCAATACCTTATGTGCAGTTCTATCTCCAGCGTGGTGTCCTCCATATGCTTCGGGGTGACAGTTGTGTAGGATTTTTTCCTGTTCATGCTCAGGTACACAACGTCTAATAACACCATCTACTCCTTCTTTATAAAGGTGTGGGTCATCCCAAAAGTAATGTCTTAAATCATAAAAGAACTTTTTCTTTTGCTGGTATGTGAAACTAGGTGGTATAAATTTAGCAACAATATAATTAGCATAATCAGCATACCATGGAGCAGTACGAGAAGCATTAATGACCGCTAATTGTTCATCAGGAAAGCTATCAACAATAGGTAGTGGGTCATCAAGAACATTCTCTAACATAGACAAGTTGCCTGCAACGGGGTTCTTAGCTCCCTTTCTATCAATAATATGCAAATCGATTCTTGGAGCAAGAGGACCCATCTAATAAGTCTAGGTTTAACAGCTTTATTTTCCATAAGATATTTAATAGCAGCATGATCAATGTGAATAGTAACTTTAGAATCAACAATATAAGGTCTGAACTTATCACAAGCAAATACAATTGCTAAGAATTCTTGTTCGGTAATAGCATAATTTCTTTGGGCAATGTCAAGAGTTTTACTACCATATTGGATAATATTTAATTTCTTATCAACTCTTTGCCCTAGCACAGCACCTACAGCATAATCACTAGCATCACACATAATTTCAAAGGGTAAATTCCAATCAGGTGGCTGAAAAATAGGTGCAGTGATCAAAGCTTTCTTAAGTATTTCAAATGCTTCTACACAATCATCATCAAAGACAAAAGGAATATCTTTTTGCAATAAATTAGTCAGAGGCCTAGAGATTTTAGAAAAGTCCTTAATGAACCTCCTATAAAAAACGGCATGACCAAGGAAACTTCTTATACCTTTAATGTCCTTGGGACATGGCATCTTTTCAATAGCATCAACTTTAGCTTTATCAACTTCAATACCTCTTTTAGAAATCCTATGCCCCAAGACAATGCCTTCATTAACCATAAAGTGGCACTTTTCCCAATTCAGGACGAGACTAGTGTCTTCACATCTCTGCAAAACTCGATCAAGGTTGCTCAAGCAATCATCAAAAGAGGATCCATAAACGGAGAAATCATCCATGAATACCTCACAAATCTTTTCACAAAAGTCAGAGAATATAGCCATCATTCATCTTTGAAAGGTAGCAGGTGCATTACATAAACCAAAAGGCATACGTCTATAAGCAAAAGTACCGAAAGGGCAAGTAAAAGTAGTTTTTGATTGATCCTCCGCTGACACAGGTATTTGAGAGAAACCAGAATAACCATCTAGAAAGCAGAAATGTGTATGTTTGGATAGTCTTTATAGCATTTGATCAATAAAAGGTAAAGGGTAATGATCTTTCTTAGTAGCTTTATTTAATTTACAGAAATCAATTACCATCCCATAACCTGTAATAATTCTTTGCGGGATCAATTCATCTTTATCATTAGGAACAGCAGTAATACCTCCCTTTTTAGGAACGCAATGGACAGGACTTACCCAATCACTATCAGCAACGGGATAAATTATACCTGCCTCAAGGAGTTTTAGTATCTCCTTTCTTACCACTTCTTTCATCTTAGGATTTAACCGTTGTTGAGGATCTCTAACTGGTTTGGCATCTTTCTCCACTTTTATTTTGTGTTGGCATAGAGTGGGACTAATGCCCTTAAGATCATCCAGAGTATATCCAATAGCAGCACGGTGCTTCTTCAGAGTTTTCAATAATCTTTCCTCTTTTTGCTCTGAAAGGTTAGCACTATAATAACATGATATGTCTTCTTTTCATCAAGATAAGCATATTTAAGATTATCAGGTAATGGTTTGAGCTAAAACACGGGATCACGCTTGGGTGGAGGGGGATCCCCTAGGATTTCAACAGGTAAGTTGTGTTTCAGAATAGGACCCCGTGGAAGGAAAACTTCATCTATTTCCCTTCTTTCATTCATAAACATATCATTTTCATGGTCTAGCAAATATTGTTCTAACGGATCAGTAGGAGGTACGGCAATAGAAGCAAGACCAATAATTTCATCCTTACTAGGCAATTCTTTATCACGGGGTTGTCTACGAAATTTAGCAAAATTAAACTCATGTTTCATATCCCCCAAGCCAATTGTAACAACATCCTTTTCACAATCAATCTTAGCATTAAAAGTATTCAAGAAGGGTCTACCAAATATAATGGGACAAAAGTCATCTTGTGGGGAACCAAGAACAAGAAAATCAGCAGGATATTTACCTTTCCCACACAAGACTTCAACATCTCTAACAATCCCAACTGGTGCAATAGTATCTCTATTGGCAAGCTTAATAGTAACATCGATACCTTCTAACTCAGCGGGTGCGATATCATGCATAATTTCTTTATATAGGGAAATGGGTATTGTACTAGCACTAGCACCCATATCACATAAGCCATGATAACAATGATCTCCTATTTTAACAGAAATAACAGGCATGCCTACAACAGGTTTATGAATCTTAGCATCTGGTCTAGCAATATTAGCAGTCTATTCACAGAAGTAAATAGCATGCCCGTCCATATTATCATCCAAGAGATCTTTAACCATAGCAATACTAGGTGATACGTCTCCAACGTATCTATAATTTTTGATTGCTCCATGCTACTTTATCTACTGTTTTAGGCAATATTGGGCTTTATTATCCACTTTTATATTTTTTTTGGGACTAACCTATTAACCGGAGGCCCAGCCCAGATTTGCTGTTTTATGCCTATTTCAGTGTTTCGAGGAAAAGGAATATCAGACGGAGTCAAAACGGAACGAAATCAACTGGAGAAGTTATTTTTGGAAGGAAAGCAACCCAGGGAACTTGGAGTGCACGTCAGGGGAGATATGGGCTGCCCACGAGGGTGGGGGGGGCGCCCACCCCCCCCCCCCCCCCCGGGTGCGCCCCCTACCTCGGGGGGCCCCCGTAGCTCCACCGACGTACCCCCTGCACCCATATATACCTACGTATCCTAAAACTTCCAAAACAGAAGATAGATCAGGAGTTCCACCGCCGCAAGCCTCTGTAGCCCCCAAAAACCTCTCGGGAGCCCGTTCCGGTGCCCTGCCGGAGGGGGATCCCATCACCGGTGGCCATCTTCATCATCCCGGTGCTATCCATGACAAGGAGGGAGTAGTTCACCCTTAGGGCTGAGGGTATGTACCAGTAGCTATGTGTTTGATCTCTCTCTCTCTCTCGTGTTCTTGAGGTGATACGATCTTGATGTATCCCGAGCTTTGCTATTGTAGTTGGATTTTATGATGTTTCTCCCCCTCTACTCTCTTGTGATGAATTGAGTTTCCCCTTTGAAGTTATCTTATCGGATTGAGTCTTTTATGAGAACACTTGATGTATGTCTTGCCATGATTATCTGTGGTGACAATGGGATATCATGTGCCACTTGATGTATGTTTTGGTGATCAACTTGCGGGTTTCGTGACATTGGGAACCTATGCATAGGGGTTGGCACACGTTCTTGACTCTCCAGTAGAAACTTTGGGGCACTCTTTGAAGTACTTTGTGTTGGTTGGATGAATCTGAGATTGTGTGATGCATGTCATATAATCATGCCCACGGATACTTGAGGTGATAATGGAGTATCTAGGTGACATTAGGGTTTTGGTTGATTTGTGTCTTAAGGTGTTATTCTAGTACAAACTCTTTTATAGATTGATCCGAAAGAATAACTTTGAGGTGGTTTCGCACCCTACCATAATCTCTACGTTTGTTCTCCGCTATTAGTGGCTTTGGAGTGACTCTTTGTTGCATATTGAGGGCTTGTTATATTATCTATCTATGTTATTATTGTTGAGAGAACTTGCACTAGTGAAAGTATGAACCCTAGGCCTTGTTTCCTATCATTGCAAAACCGTTTATGCTCACTTTTACCACTTGTTACCTTCCTGTTTTTATATTTTCAGATTACAAATACCTATATCTACTATCCATATTGCACTTGTATCACCATCTCATTATTTTGGAGGATGTTGAATTTTATTGTGATGAACACGAAAGTGGATTTGGAAGAGTGTCAACTTTATTTATTGATTCCACTATCTTGGGAGAGGTTTCAATCGATTATGATGAGAATGAAGTTGCTACTTATGATGATTATTGTGATGAAACTTATGCTATAAAAAGTAGTGATGATTATATTTACAAATCTTGTCATGATTATGATTACCCTTTTTCTGAACATTACTCTTTTAATGTGGAAACAATTTTTAGTGTTCAAGTCTCTTATGATACTCCCACTATTATTCATGAGAAGAATTTTGCTTATGTGGAGAGTAGTGAATTTTCTATGCAAGTAGATCATGAAAAGAATGATTTAGGTGCTGGTTATATTGTTGAATTCATTCATGATGCTACTGAAAATTATTATGAGGGAGGAACATATGCTTGTAGGAATTGCAATAATATCAAGTTTCCTCTCTATGTGCTTCAAGTTTTGAAGCTATGCTTGTTTTACCTTCCTATGCTAGTTGATTATCGTTCCCATAAGTTGTTTGCTCACAAAATCCCTATGCATAGGAAGTGGGTTAGACTTAAAAGTGCTAGTCATATGCTTCATGATGCTCCCGTTATGTTTCAATTCTTATCTTTTATGTGAGCATCATTGTCATCATCATGCCTAGCTAGAAAGGCATTAAAGAAAAGCGCTTGTTGGGAGACAACCCAATATTTATCCTTACTGTTTTTGTGTGTTCACATGATTATGCTACTGTAGTAATCATGTTTTATAGCTTTTGTTTCAATAAAGTTCCAAGTAAGACCTTTAGGATGGCTTACGGTGATAGTTGGGTTGATCCTGCTGAAAATCAGAAACTTTTGCACCCAGTAAATTAGTTTTGTTAATTCACAGAAACGTTCTTCTAATATGATTCTTTTTGCTCTAGATTGGTACACGAATTGCTTATGACTTCTTAATTTGGTAGGATTTTTGGAGTTCCAGAAGTATACGTTTGATACAGATTACTACAGACTGTTCTGTTTTTGACAGATTTTGTTTTCTATGTGTTGTTTGCTTATTTTGATGAATCTATGAGTAGTATCGGAGGGTATGAACCATAGACAAGTTGGAATACAGTAGATATTACACCAATATGAATTTAGAATGAGTTCATTACAGTACCTAAGTGGTGGTTTTATTTTCTTATACTAACGGAGCTTACGAGTTTTTTGTTGAGTTTTGTGTTGTGGAGTTTTCAAGTTTTGGGTAAAGATTCGATGGACTATGGAATAAGGAGTGGAAAGATCCTAAGCTTGGGGATGCCCAAGGCACCCCAAGATATTCATGGATAACCAAGAGCCTAAGCTTGGGGATGCCCCGGAAGGCATCCCCTCTTTCGTCTTCGTCTATCGGTAACTTTACTTGGAGCTATATTTTTATTCACCACATAATATGTGTTTTGCTTGGAGCGTCATTTTCTCTTGTTAGTATTTGATTACTGTTAGTTAGAAAAAGATTTTTTATCTTTAGTTTCAATAAAGAAGTCAAGGATAGCCTTTGCCATGCTTATTTTGCTAGTATACATGTTGCTGTTTGAAAAACAGAAAGTTTACCGCTGTTGCAAAAATTCCCTAGAAAAGTCAGAGAGTGGTATAATGTTCAATATTTTTTCATATTGAGCTCTGATAAATTTATTACAGTGGGAATTTTAGTTCATAATTTTTGGAGTTATGGAAGTATTGATACTCCTGAATTCTTTACAGACTGTACTGTTTTGGCAGATTGCTGTTATGGTTGCATTGTTTGCATATGTTTGCTTGTTTAATGATTCTATTTGAAGATAGGAGTATTAAATATGCAGAGGCATTTAGTATGCAATGTTGAATAATAATTTTAGTGATTTGTTACAGTAGAAAATGATAAGGTTTTGCATTGGTTTATACTAACCTATCTCACGAGTTCTTGTTGAGTTTGTTGTGAATGAAGCTTTTGATGAAAAGAGAAACCATGATATGAGATGAATTAAGGAGACACAAAAGTTCAAGCTTGGGGATGCCCAAGGCACCCCAAGATAATATTTCAAGAAGTCTCAAGCATCTAAGCTTGGGGATGCCCCGGTAGGCATCCCACCTTTCTTCTTCAACAACTATCGATTAGTATCGGTTGAGCCTAAGTTTTTGCTTCTTCACATGAGTTGTGCTATCCTTGCAATGTAGTTTTCTTTAGCTTTGCTTGCTGTTTGAATAAAGTATCAAGATCTGAAATTCTTTAATGGGAGAGAGTCTTCGCATAGTTAAATAATTATTTAGCTACTCATTGATCTTCACTTATATCTTTCGGAGTAGTTTGTCATTTGCTCTAGTACTTCACTTATATCTTTTAGAGCACGGTGGTGGATTTGTTTTAAAGAAATTATTGATCTCTCATGCTTCACTTAGATTATTTTGAGAGTCGGTAATAGCATGGTAATTTGCTTAACATTAATATACTTAGTGTTCAAGATATGTGAAACTTTCTTTTGAGGGAAATGAATACTAAGATAAGTTTGATGCTTGATAATTGTTTTGAGATATGGAGGTGATAATATCAAAGTCGTGCTAGTTGGGTAATTGTGAATTTGATAAATGCTTGTGTTGAAGTTTGCAAGTCCCGTGGCATGCACGTATGGTTAAAGTTGTGTAACAAATTTGAAACATGGAGTGTACCTAGCTTGTGCATCCTTATGAGTGGCGGTCGGGGACGAGCGATGGTCTTTTCCTACCAATCTATCCCCCTAGGAGCATGCGCATAGTACTTGATTTTTGATGGCTTCTAAATTTTTGCAATAAGTATATGAGTTCTTTTGACTAATGTTGAGTCCATGGATTACACACTCTCATCTTTCCGCCTTTGCTAGCCTCTTCGGTATCGTGCATTGCCCTTTCTCACCTTGAGAGTTGGTGCAAACTTCGCCGGTGCATCCAAACCCCGTGATACGATATGCTCTATCACACATAAACCTCCTTATATCTTCCTCAAAACAGCCACCATACCTACCTATCATGGCATTTCCATAGCCATTCCGAGATATATTGCCATGCAACTTCCATCGTCATCATCATCATGACATACATTACTTTTGTCATATTGCCATTGCATGATCATGTAGTTGACATCGTATTTGTGGCAAAGCCACCATGCATTATTTTTTATAAGTGTCACTCTTGATTCATTGCACCATCCCGGTACACCGCCAGAGGCATTCATATAGAGTCATACCTTGTTCTAAGTATCGAGTTGTAATTGTTGAGTTGTAAGAAAAATAAAAGTGTGATGATTATCATTATTAGAGCATTGTCCCAAGTGAGGAAATGATGATGGAGACTATGATTCCCCCATAAGTCGGGATGAGACTCCGAAAAAAAGAGAAAGGCCAAAAAAAGAGAAAGGCCCAAATAAAAAAATGAGAGAAAAAGAGAGAAGGGACAATGCTACTATCCTTTTAGCACACTTGTGCTTCAAAGTAGCACCAAGATCTTCATGATAGAGAGTCTCTCATTTTGTCACTTTCATATACTAGTGGGAATTTTTCATTATAGAACTTGGCTTGTATATTCCAATGATGGGCTTCCTCAAAATGCCCTAGGTCTTCGTGAGCAAGCAAGTTGGATGCACACCCACTTAGTTTCTTTTGTAGAGCTTTCATATACTTATAGCTCTAGTGCATCCGTTGCATGGCAATCCCTACTCCTCATGTTGACATCAATTGATGGGCATCTCCATAGCCCGTTGATTAGCCTCGTCAATGTGAGACTTTCTCCTTTTTTGTCTTCTCCACACAATCCCCATCATCATATTCTATTCCACCCATAGTGCTATATCCATGGCTCGCGCTCATGTATTGTGTGAAAGTTGAAAGAGTTTGAGATTATTTGAGTATGAAACAATTGCTTGGCTTGTCATCGGGGGTATAGAAGTTGGGAACATCTTTGTGTGATGAAAATGAAGCATAGCCTAACTATATGATTTTGTAGGGATGAACTTTCTTTTGCCATGTTATTTTGAGAAGACATGATTGCTTTGATTAGTATGCTTGAAGTATTATTATTTTTTGTCAATATGAACTTTTTTCTTGAATCTTTCGGATCTGAATATTCATGCCACAATTAAGAAGATATACATTGAAATTATGCCAAAGTAGCACTCCGAATCAAAAATTCTTTTTTATCATTTACCTACTCGAGGACGAGCAGGAATTAAGCTTGGGGATGCTTGATACGTCTCCAACGTATCTATAATTTTTGATTGCTCCATGCTACTTTATCTACTGTTTTAGGCAATATTGGGCTTTATTATCCACTTTTATATTTTTTTTGGGACTAACGTATTAACCGGAGGCCCAACCCAGATTTGCTGTTTTATGCCTATTTCAGTGTTTTGAGGAAAAGGAATATCAGACGGAGTCAAAATGGAACGAAATCAACTGGAGAAGTTATTTTTGGAAGGAAAGCAACCCAGGGAACTTGGAGTGCACGTCAGGGGAGATACGGGCTGCCCACGAGGGTGGGGGCGCCCCCCCCCCCCCCCGGGCGCGCCCCCCTACCTCGTGGGGCCCCCGTAGCTCCACCGACGTACCCCCTGCACCCATATATACCTACGTATCCTAAAACTTCCAGAACAGAAGATAGATCGGGAGTTCCGCCGCTGCAAGCCTCTGTAGCCACCAAAAACCTCTCGGGAGCCCGTTCCGGCGCCCTGCCGGAGGGGGATCCCATCACCGGTGGCCATCTTCATCATCCCAGCGCTATCCATGATGAGGAGGGAGTAGTTCACCCTCGGGGCTGAGGGTATGTACCAGTAGCTATGTGTTTGATCTCTCTCTCATGTTCTTGAGGTGATACGATCTTGATGTATCCCGAGCTTTGCTATTGTAGTTGGATTTTATGATGTTTCTCCCCCTCTACTCTCTTGTGATGAATTGAGTTTCCCCTTTGAAGTTATCTTATCGGATTGAGTCTTTTATGAGAACACTTGATGTATGTCTTGCCATGATTATCTGTGGTGACAATGGGATATCATGTGCCACTTGATGTATGTTTTGGTGATCAACTTGCGGGTTTCGTGACATTGGGAACCTATGCATAGGGGTTGGCACACGTTCTTGACTCTCCAGTAGAAACTTTGGGGCACTCTTTGAAGTACTTTGTGTTGGTTGGATGAATCTGAGATTGTGTGATGCATGTCATATAATCATGCCCACGGATACTTGAGGTGATAATGGAGTATCTAGGTGACATTAGGGTTTTGGTTGATTTGTGTCTTAAGGTGTTATTCTAGTACAAACTCTTTTATAGATTGATCCGAAAGAATAACTTTGAGGTGGTTTCGCACCCTACCATAATCTCTACGTTTGTTCTCCGCTATTAGTGGCTTTGGAGTGACTCTTTGTTGCATATTGAGGGCTTGTTATATTATCTATCTATGTTATTATTGTTGAGAGAACTTGCACTAGTGAAAGTATGAACCCTAGGCCTTGTTTCCTATCATTGCAAAACCGTTTATGCTCACTTTTACCACTTGTTACCTTCCTGTTTTTATATTTTCAGATTACAAATACCTATATCTACTATCCATATTGCACTTGTATCACCATCTCTTCGCCGAACTAGTGCACCTATACAATTTGCCATTGTATTGGGTGTGTTGGGGACACAAGAGACTCTCTGTTATTTGGTTGCAAGGTTGCTTGAGAGAGACCATCTTCATCCTACACCTCCTACGGATTGATAAACCTTAGGTCATCCACTTGAGGGAAATTTGCTACTGTCCTACAAACCTGTGCACTTGCAGGCCCAACAATGTCTACAAGAAGAAGGTTGTGTAGTAGACATCACTAGGTTCAACATTAATTTGTTCAGGAAGTGTATATGTTCTAGTATTACTCTTACAAACCATAGTTGAAGCTTTAGCATGATCCTTTATCCTAACAGGAAAAGGTGGTTTCTCAACATAAGTAGTAGGAACAATAGGATCATTATAAGTGATAGTCTTTTCTTCAACTATAATAGGTGCAACTACTTTTACTTCAATGGGAGGATTATATTTAAACCACTTCTCCTTAGGGGGATCAACGTGAGTAGCAAAAGATTTACAGAAAGAAGCTACTATCTCAGAGTCAAGTCCATATTTAGCGCTAAATCCACGAAAAGCATTGGTATCGATAGAAGATTTAACACAATCAAACTTAGGTGTCATACCTGACTCCTTACCATCGTTGGAACCCCAAACTTCAGAGTTGCGTTTAATTCCTTCCAATAAATCCCACTTGAATTCAGCAGTCTTCAGCATATAAGAACCAACACAGGGAGTATCAAGCATGGTGCGATCATTAAGAGAAAGTCGAGCATAAATTTTTTGAATAATCATTTCTCTTGAGAGCTCATGATTGGGGCATGAATATAACATTGACTTAAGCCTCCCCCAAGCTTGAGCGATGCTTTCTCCTTTGCAAGGCTAGAAATTATATATGTAATTACGATCACGATGAACAAGATGCATAGGATAGAACTTCTGGTGAAATTCCAACTTCAATCGTTTATAGTTCCATGATCCCGTATCATCACATAGCCTATACCATGTCAATGTATCTCCCTTCAAAGATAAAGGGAAGACCTTCCTCTTAACAACATCATCGGGAATACCCGCAAGCTTAAATAATCCACAAACATCATCCGCAAAGATAAGGTGTAAATCGGGATGCAATGTTCCATCTCCTGCAAAAGAATTAGCTAGCAGTTTCTCTATCATACCCGAAGGAATCTCAAAGTAAAAAAATTCAGTAGGTTCAGTAGGTTGAGGAGCAACTCTTTTCTCTACTGGTCGGGGTGAAGATACCCCGAATAAGCCCCTCAAAGGATTAGTTTCCATAGTAACAAGTGACAGAAAATTTCAGCACACTATATAAATGTTTTCTTACCAAGTTCCACTCACCAAAGGTGCTTCACTCCCCGGCAACGGCGCCAGAAAAGAGTCTTGATGACCCACAAGTATAGGGGATCTATCATAGTCCTTTCGATAAGTAAGAGTGTCAAACCCAATGAGGAGCAGAAGGAAATGACAAGCGGTTTTCAGTAAGGTATTCTCTGCAAGCACTGAAATTGTAGGTAACAGATAGTTTTGTGATAAGATAATTTGTAACGGGTAACAAGCAATGAAAGTAAATAAAGTGCAGCAAAGTGGCCCAATCCTTTTTTGTAGCAAAGGACAAGTCTGGACAATTTCTTATAATGAGAAAAGTGCTCCCGTGGACACATGGGAATTATCGTCAAGCTAGTTTTCATCACGCTCATATGATTCGCGTTCGGTACTTTGATAATTCGATATGTGGGTGGATCGGTACTTGGGTACTGCCCTTTCTTGTACAAGCATCCCACTTATGATTAACTCCTATTGCAAGCATCCGCAACTACAAAAGAAGTATTAAGGTAAACCTAACCATAGAATGAAACTAGTGGATCCAAATCAGCCCCTTACGAAGCAACGCATAAACTAGGGTTTAAGCTTCTGTCACTCTAGCAACCTATCATCTACTTATTACTCCCCAATGCCTTCCTCTAGGCCCAAATAATGGTGAAGTGTCATGTAGTCGACGTTCACATAACCCCACTAGAGGAGACACAACATACATCTCATCAAAATATCGAACGAATACCAAATTCACATGACTACTAATAGCAAGACTTCACCCATGTCCTCAGGAACAAACGTAACTACTTACAAAGCATATTCATGCATAATTCAAATCTGAACTACAAGCACATGCTTCAATGCACCAAAGTTTGTTGAAAAATCACATGTGTGTCCTTGGGTGAATTTCTAGGTCCCATGCAAGAAATGGGAATGAAATTCAAACATCTGGGCGTCGTGGCTCGGCTGGAAAGATTGAGAAACTTGATATTTTTAATTGATGTAAATCCAAAACATGCCTGAAAATCATGAAACTTGGCATAGTGTCATGGCATGGCACCAACATGCTGCGGTAAATTTTTTGGCCGAATTGGGACAAGCTTTGGTATAAGCTTCTTGCAAACCGGAGCTTCTCTCAAGAAGGCTCGTGGTTCCGAGAGGAACGTGTCACCTCCGTGTGCGAAACGACATAGTACATTGCCTTCTCCCGCCTTAATTTTTTTACACAGGTAGATTAGACCAAATAGAGGTATCATGCTAAATTTTGGAATTATTCCAGGTTCGTTTGGCCTTTTTTATACATTAATTGAATTTCTGGTCATTTAATGTGCATAATTCAAATTTGAACTACAAGCACATGCTCTAGTGCATCAAAGTTGGTTGAAAAATCACATGTGTGTCATTGGGTGAATTTCTAGGTCCCATGCAAGAAATGGAAATGAAATTCAAACATCTGTGCGTCATCGCTCGGCCGAAAAGATTGATAAACTTGGTTTATTAATTCATGTAAATCCAAAACACACCTAAAAATCATGAAACTTGGCATGGTGTCATGACATGGCACCAACATGTTGCGGTAATTTTTTTGGTCGAATTGGAACAAGCTTTGGTATAAGCTTCTTGCAAACCGGAGCTTCTCTCAAGAAGGCTCGTGGTTCCGAGAGGGAACGTGTCACCTCCGTGTGTGAAATGACATACGTACACTGCCTTCTCCTGCCTTAATTTTTTTACATGGGCGGATAAGACCAAATCGAAGTATCATGCTAAATTTTGGGATTATTTCCGGTTCGTTTGGACTTTTTTATACATTAATTGAATTTTTGGGCATTTAATGTGCATAATTCAAATTTGAACTACGAGCACATGCTCTAGTGCACCAAAGTTAGTTGAAAAATCACATGTGTGTGTCCTTGGGTGAATTTCTAGGTCCCATGCAAGAAATGGGAATGAAATTCAAACATGAGGGCGTCGTGGCTCGGCCGGAAAGATTGAGAACTTGGTTTTTTAATTCCTGTAAATCCAAAACACGCTTGAAAATCATGAAACTTGGCATGGTGTCATGACATGGCACCAACATGCTCCGGTAAGTTTTTTGGCCGAATTGGGACAAGCTTTGGTATAAGCTTCTTGCAAACCGGAGCTTCTCTCGAGAAGGTTCGTGGTTTTGAGAGGGAATGTGTCACCTCCATGTGCGAAATGACATACGTACACTGCCTTCTCCCGTCTTAATTTGTTTACACGGGAAGATTAGACCAAATAGAAGTATTGTGCTAAATTTTGGAATTATTCTAGGTTCGTTTGGCCTTTTTTATACATTAACTGAATTTCTGGGCATTTAATGTGCATAATTCAAATTTGAACTACAAGCACATGCTCCAGTGCATCAAATTTGGTTGAAAAATCACATGTGTGTCCTTGGGTAAATTTCTAGGTCCCATGCAAGAAATGGGAATGAAACTCAAACATCTAGGCGTCGTGGCTCGGCCGGAAAGATTGAGAAACTTGGTTTTTTAATTCATGTAAATCCAAAACACGCCTGAAAATCATGAAACTTGGCATGGTGTCATGACATGGCACCAACATGCTGCAGTAATTTTTTGGCCGAATTGGGGCAAGCTTTGGTATAAGCTTCTTGCAAACCAAAGCTTCTCTCAAGAAGGCTCGTGGTTCTGAGAGGGAATGTGTCACCTCCGTGTGCGAAATGACATACGTACACTGCCTTCTCCCGCCTTAATTTGTTTACACAGGCAGATTAGACCAAATAGAAGTATCGTGCTAAATTTTGGAATTATTTCGGGTTCGTTTGGCCATTTTTGTACATTAATTTAATTTCTGGGTATTTAATGTGCATAATTCAAATTTGAACTACAAGCACATGCTCAAGTGCACCAAAGTTGGTTGAAAAATCACATCTCTATCTTTGGGTGAATTTCTAGGTCCCATGCAAGAAATGAGAATGAAATTCAAACATCTGGGCATCGTGGCTCGGCCGGAAAGATTGAAAAACTTCGTTTTTAAATTCCTGTAAATCCAAAACACGCCTGAAAATCACGAAACTTGGCATGGTGTCATGACATGGCACCAACATGTTGTGGTAATTTTTCGGTCCGATTTGCGAAGGTGCACACATTAGAAATCAACAAAGTCATTTTGGAACAAGTGTTGTCACGTTACAAGTCGGAAACACAACTATTATTGAAACCGTGGGTTTTATACTTACTAATTACGTGTTGCTAGGCATCCCTTTTTTATTGGCTAGGAGGTGTCGTGCGGGGTAGCTATTTGAGTACAGGAGGTGTGCGATCAGACCCTACGTATGCTCATCGGGAGGAGAGCCCTTTGACCTCTATCCACTATGCACCTCCCTCCCAACGTCTCCATTAATGGCGCCCGAGCCCCTGTTTTCACGGCGTGGCTATGTCTCACTGGACTGAGATTTAAGAGAGAAAAATAAAATCTGAAAAAAAGTTTTGCCTGGATCTTGATGTAAGATCCGACGGACCTATATAGCATCGACTGCGACTTATAGCAAGCATGATGAATATAGGACGATGACAGTGTATAATAATTGTCTTACATATTTAGGAACATAATTAAAAAAGCCACATGCGGCAATGCCAGGAATACACAAGGGCAAAAGAAGAAGGAAGACAACAATCTGGCCCGCTGATCTCTACTTTCTTGATGCGTTGCTGCAGGCTGCGGGAACTAGTCTCCGCAGTGAGCGGCGATGAGCTCTTTACTGTCCTCAATATGCTGCTTGAGAGCATCCATGGATTCCTCCACCAGCCTTTTGTGCTTCATGTGCAGCACAACATTCTCATCCATAAGTTTCTCGACGATGACGCTGGTCCTCTTCAACAAGGCATTGGTCTCCTCCTGCTGCTCCGCACTTCCGACGATCTTCGCCCTCAGCAGGTCGCGCTCGGCCTGAAGCTTCTCATTGCTCTCCCTTAGTTGTCGGATGACGCTGGTAGCCTGTTCAAATGAGGCTTTCATGTCATCCTGCAACCTTGCCCAGCCAGAGATCTGATCCATCTGGCTATGGACGATCGCATGCATGCGCTTGTAAGAGTCCTCGCCTGCCCGCGAGACATTTTTCCCAGGCCGCCGCAGCGCGGGAGGACATCTCTGCTACTTCCGCAGCGCGGTCGGACATCTCTGCTGCTTCCGCGGCATGGCCGCACCAGTCTGTTGCATCAATGGCGCAGTGGGACCTTCGTGCTGCTTCAGTGGTGCAGCGGGACCTCTGTGCTGCTAGGGCTGCGTGGCGGGACATGTCGGCTGCTTTTGCGGCGAGGCAGGACATCTCTCGTGCTTCCGCTTCCATGCTCGCCTCTCCCTGGTGGCAATCTCTCGACCCAGAACTCACGCTGGCAATGGAAGACGGAAGGGAACGATGATGAATGACTTGTTTGTTTTTTGTGGATGAGGAGTTGAGGAGGAACGTGCAGTCATCTTGGAGTAGTAGTATTTATAACCGAGTACTAATACGCTCCTAAGTGGGAAACCGTTTAGGTTTTGATCGGTGTGAACAGGTTTGCAATTTGGAAGGTGACGGGACGCAGGCTCAAAATTTATTGACGGCTCTATAATTCTAAGTGCGACACTATTCCTGGACGGTGTAACATGGGCACGCTTTCTCAGCCGCGTACGTGGCGTTTGGTGCACCGCAATAGGCAATGTCAGCAAACGTCTTGTTCCAAGAACCGTGCACGCTCGTTATTACCATCGCGCATGCTTATTTTAATTAGAATGTGTGCCCGTCTAGCGCACACACGTTGATCGGTCTAATTGTTTCTATTTGTTGTGGCTAATCGCAAACAGTTCATCCGTGTGAAGTGTATGCCATCAATCGCACACACCTTTGATCTGGCTGACTATTTTTGTTATGTTGCCTAATCGCAAACAGTTAATCCTTCTGAAGCGTATGCCCTCAATCGCACACACCTTTATCTAGATGTCCATTTCTCTTGTTCTGCCTCATCACAAACAGTTAATCCGATTGAACTATATGCCCTATATCGCACACACCTTCATCTAGCTGCCCATTTCCGTTCTTCTTCCCCATCGCAAACAGTTCATTGAACTGAACCATATGACGTGCATCGCACACGCAACTAAAATCTGAACTGTGTTTGATGCATCCGTCATCGCAAACGTTTGGCACCTTTTTTGACGGGTTTTTTACACCACTGTTTGCGATTATTGCATCACACACAGTTTCGTCGAAGGGTCTTTGATCGTAGTGTCGCGTTAGCAGCATCCTGCAGTAGTGTTTAGAGCACGGGGGTGATTAGATTTGGAAGAAATATTTGTACTCTCATACTTCACTAATATCATTTCACTACTGCGGGATGGTCCAAATGCGACAGTCGAATCAGAGACCCTTCGACGAAACTGTGTGCGATGCATCAATCACAAACGTTGATGTAATACAACCATCAAAAAAGATGCAAAATGTTTGTGATGGCGTCGACATCAAACACGGTTCATATTAGATGTGTGTGTGCGATGAGTGGCAAACGTTTAATCCAGAAGAATAGTTTGCGATGATAAAGAACAATAGAAATGAGCAGACAAATGAGGGTGTGTGCGATATATGACATACAGTTCACTAGGATGAACTATGTGTAATTAGGCAACACAATGGAAATGTTTCAACTGAACAAGATGAGTGTGATACGCGGGAAACAGGTTCATAGTTAGAAATGTGTGTGAAGACTAGTAATAACACAGACGATTGCTGCTAATAAGCCGTGTGATTTGCTCTGTCTACAGAAGAATAACATGTATATATAACTGAAATAAACATCCAATTACATGAGTGACTATACAGATCATTCGCACACACCTCAATAAATTGTTGCATGCATTCTAAAGTAGGAGAAATGATCGTCTAGTCATCTACTTCTTGTGACGCTCCCGCCACTGCTTTGTGGCTCAATCCCTTGTCTGGGCATGAAGGAGACGCTTCCTCATGTCAACGATCCGCCTGTATATCTGATAGCTTGTGTACGCGTCATTGGTCGCGTACTTGACGTGTTGTTCATCCAGTCTCTCATGCCAAACATTGTGCCAGGCTTTCTTATCCTTCTTGCTCTCATCCTTCATCTTCATGTAGTAGGGATCGATGATGGCCAAGGCGAGGTCAACCAGGGAGTTCAGTTTGTTGTTGTCACTGCCCCAGACCTTGTAGTGGTCCTAGATGTTAACAAGATTCCGGCATTTCGAGCCCGAAACCTTGAGCGCTTTTAGATCGTTGGTGGTGTCCACAGTAGCGAAATTGTAGTCTAAGCTATTGATAAACCTGGAGAAACGCTCGCATGGCCTTGTGGCCAGGTGGTAGTGGTAGACGAGGACGTCATGTTGCACGCACAACTAGGCGATGACAACGTTCTGATCATGCCCAACACGACCGATGGTGTACTCGAGGTCGAAGCCGACCACTTGTACTTGTCCTCGGCAAGGAACTGCTCCATAGTTTGGATGGAGCTCTCCACCGACAACGTATAGTTCGTGTACACCACCGAGAGGGCCCCTCACGTGGATGTCCACTACATGATGCATGGTGAACTGCCCGCCATTGTCGTCATCGGCCGCTGGGAGCGCCATTGGAGCCACGGGGATCGCCATTGGAACTGCTAGATGTCCTCTCTGTATGTGTCGTTGTGGGTGTTCTTATTGTGTCGTGTGATGCGAGAGATGAAGGTAAAAGGCTGCAGGAATAAATGGGGGCCGGGCAGCCTGGATTCTCGGCACGTCAGCATGGCAGGTTTTGCAGCTGGTAACTGCATTATCGCGCCGCGCCCGGCGCAACCGCATGCACACGAACATTCGTGATCGTGCGTCGGCCCCAAACACTGACAGCGCGCATGGAGGGACGAGGGCAGAGCACTCGGAGGGACATGAGAGCGGAGCGCACGTGGCGGGACGCGAGTAGAGCGCGCCGCGACCGCCTCAACCGCAAGCAACCTCACACATAAAGCAGTTGAACACGTAGGAAATGGTCGCCTACAAGCCGGTCGACACTTGCGTCGCTGCGTAGAGAGCGGCTGTGTGCTATTACCTCCGTCTTGGTCTATAGTCCCATTTATATTCTGTGCCATACTTTGCCCTCAAATTTAACCAATAAAATGTTAATGCATGTTATAAAAATTATATAATTGGAAACTATGTTCAAATACGAATGCAACTATATAATCTTTGGAGACATGCATTCGTATTTTATTTCTTAAATCCTACTTATAAACCAGGACGGGAGTACAGTAGGTAATTAAATCGCAAATGTTTTTTTATTAACCGTATGTGTACGTGGCCTTTCATCCTCGTCTCGCACACTGCTGGCACGGTAGGCTCACAGCGCAAGCTTGCGCAGTGCGCAGGGGCGTTCTTTTGGCCAAGCGATGGCGCCAATGAATCGTCGGTGAGCCCGTTCCCGTGCAACCTTGTAGGTTCCTGCACAAGCTTCCCACCCGACTCGGTGAAATCCCCCAAAATCCCAATGCTTACCGGCCTGCTATATAAACCCTCACGGCCGGCGAGTCCTGCGTCGCATTTTCCTCTCCCTCCCTGTAGCTTATCGCGTCTGCTTCTCCCACAATCGCCAATGGCACCGGTCCGTCGTGGTTGCTCAGCCACTCCGCTGTCATCAGACAACAGCTCTAGCTGGGAGGCTACACCGCGGCGGCGGCGGCGCAATCCCCGACATAGTGTAGTGCGCGTGGCATCCCTGTTGGGTGTGCGTGAAACACCCACCACACGCTCCGCCGCCGCTGCCCGTTGGCAGCTGTTGCCGACCGCCGTTGCTGCCATAGCACCGTCGAAAGCCAGGTCCATTGCCCGCTCCACCGCCACGGCTCGAAGGTGGGAGGTGGCTGTCGTGGCCGCCACCCCATTGTCGGCTACCATGGCCATCACCCGCTCCGCCACCATGGCCCAAAGGCAGGAGGTGGTGGTAGTGGACGCCACCCCATCATCGGCCGCCGTGGCCGCCAGCCCACCGTCGACCACCGGGATCATCAACCGCTCCACCACCACCGCCCGAAGGAGGGAGGCTGAGGTGGAGGCCCGCACGTGCGGCAACCTTGCGCGCTACATCGAGTTCCTACGGTAGGAGGAGGAGCGCCTCGTCGAGCACGCAAAGAGCCTTACTGCCGCCATGGCCGCGATACACGCCGACGTAGAGGCAAGGAATCAGGAGATCTACAAGGAGAACCACCACTTCGAGAGGGGTCGTCTGGAGCGGCAGAGGGCGTTCAAGGTGGGCGTCGCTGAAGGTGTAGTACCGGCAGGCACCATATTGCAGTTGTCCGGCTCGTCGGTAGGCTCCTCCGCCTCTGCCTCTTACTAAGCGCGCTCGACAGAGGAGAGGCTACTAGAAGTAGTACAAAGCCCCTCCGTAGTAGTATTTAGGGGCTATTTTTGTTCAGTTCATCTGACTAAGATGTGGTGGAACTGTACAACGTACTTAAATTTAGCTAGTATATAAAGTAGAACTAGCTATTTCAGTACGTGGTTGGCAATAATTAGGGAAAAGTTTGGTTGGTTCAGCTATCGAGTTGAACTGTTTGTATAAAGAACGACTGCTTAATCTATGAATGAAATCTATGCTTAATTACTAATTTTAGTTGCAAAACTTAGATACTGCTAGTGATTTTTAGCTTCATATTTTGACAAGTTGCAATGTTAAAAGGTTGACAAATGGCAATGTTACTAAATCAACAAATGTCAATCTTTCCATTTTGACAAATGGCAACATACCCGATATGACATATGCAAATCTTACCAAATTGTTTGTAAGTGGTTGCACACGGGTCACCCAAAACAGTCGTTTGCGTTGAAGAGATGCACAAATCCTGCTCTCACTTTGCATACAGCTGTTCTATCTAAAATGTTTGCGATCAAGAGCTTTACAAATCCTGCTCGACCCATTTTCCCTTGGCTTCCTGAGGAACCTGTCGGTTTGCATACGGGTGTTCTAACTAAAATGTTTGCGATGAGTGTTTTATATTTAAAAACCATTGATGGTTTTTTTTTCAAAAGAAAATTGTTTGATAAGTCTGTACATTAAGAGAGAAAAATGCAAGTTCGCTCAAACCATATATTTCATTCAGTCACACTGCGAATTTATATTCATGTGATCGAGATACAGTATTAAACCCAAGAAAAAAATATTTCCGGCGGCGGCGGAGGGGGCGTGCCGCGCCGTCCTTGTCATTGTCGTCCTCTGGGGAGCCGTTGTTGAAGTCTTCAAGGCAGCACAGAATGTTCTTCACTTGTAAATCAAACATCATGTCGTCGCGCGATCGACAGGCGGAGCGCGGGAGGACGGTAGCTGGTGTTTAGTTAACTGCTTGGTTCAATTCTGCAATGCGATGTCCAATTGTCGTGGGTAGAATTTTGTATTGTTGTGCATGTGAGGAATAAATCGAATTTGGCTGCATAAGTGCTATATTTCCTAGTTCTTAATCATGCTTGGTTTGGATAAATGGGTTTTCCATCTGGCTTGAATTAATCGGATGAATATGCAATGTGCTTATTTTTCATGAACATATTTTACTGATAGCATGTGAACCCTTACTTAACCTGATGACTAACTACCTTATATGTGTTGCAGGGAAACAATGGGAAGCACTGAGGTTTACAATCGAGGTTAGCACGTGCATGGTCTGTTGTCTAATAGCACATTATTGTGCAATTGCAGGAACCATTCTAATATTTAGGTTTTTAACAATTTGGTCTTGCACATGTAGGTCTTGTTGTCAAAGATTTTGACCCACTGTTCGAACCTTTTTGCATATGGGGAAATGAGTTGTCCATGAATATCAATCAAGTCAAGAAACTCAGAAAGATTGTTAGTATAAGGAAATTAGCAACAAAAAACAACAAGATCTTTGTCTTCATAATGAGGAAGACATCAGTTCACTAAAAGATGGTACTAACTATTATACCTTGTCTTTTTTATTCCTTTGCCCCATTTCCAATATAGAGAAGATATTTATGCATATCCTTGTTTTCAGGCCTTTCCAAAGCAGTTCACTGATGATTACCTCCCAAACCACCTCTATGGCCAAGAGGCGAGGAAGGTTTTCATACAACACCCATGGTTCAATATTGAAGTGTTCCTGAAGAGGACGAAGGATGGATGGTCAATCATCCACAGGCACTGGTCTAAAGTTGCAAAGACCTTCAACATGAATGAAGGCTCAATATTCGCCTTCCGCTTCAGCTGTTTTCTCGATGAGATGCATCTATCTATGTATCGTCTTTGATGCTAATTTCGAAAGGTTCTAGATGTTGCATGTGAAACTTGGTGCTAGTGCAATTGTGTAATGGGGTAGCTGAGTGTTGAAGCTATATCATGTTATAGTCTGATGTATTACAATTGTGAAATCCTACTTCCTTAATATGGGAATGAAATATATTATGTGTTTAATATTAATGTCAATTAGATTAATAAATGGATTATTAATAATAGGGCAATTAGCTTGCTAATTGGTTTTTGCTATTGCAAACGATTATTGAGAAAATACCATGGGCGATGACCTAAGGCAACGCACACAGTTTCTAGGAATAAACCGTGTTGGATTGATGAACAATCACACAAGACATTCTCTTCAAAACTGTTTGCGTTAGGCCACCTTGCGCAAACGTTGACCACATAAAAAATGTGTGTTATGGACAGCCTTTGCCGCACAGTTTCTTCGACACACCGTGTGTGATGCATTCAATAAGGCAAATGATCAAATTGTGAATATTGTGTGCGATGGCAACGCTATCGCAAATGATTTAACAAGGAAAATTGATGACCCACAAGTATAGGGGGTCTATCGTAGTCCTTTCAATAAGTAAGAGTGTCGAACCCAATGAGGAGCAGAAGGAAATGACAAGCGGTTTTCAGTAAGGTATTCTCTACAAGCACTGAAATTGTAGGTAACAGATAGTTTTGTGATAAGATAATTTGTAACGGGTAACAAGCAATGAAAGTAAATAAAGTGCAGCAAAGTGGCCCAATCCTCTTTTGTAGAAAAGGACAAGCCTAGACAATTTCTTATAATGAGAAAAGCGCTCCTGAGGACACATGGGAATTATCGTCAAGCTAGTTTTCATCACGCTCAAATGATTCGCGTTCGGTACTTTGATAATTTGATATGTGGGTGGACCGGTGCTTAGGCAGTGCCCTTTCTTGGACAAGCATCCCAATTATGATTAACCCCTATTGCGAGCATCCGCAACTACAAAAGAAGTATTAAGGTAAACCTAACCATAGCATGAAACTAGTGGATCCAAATCAGCCCCTTACGAAGCAACGCATAAACTAGGGTTTAAGCTTCTGTCACTCTAGCAACCCATCATCTACTTATTACTTCCCAATGCCTTCCTCTAGGCCCAAATAATGGTGAAGTTTCATGTAGTCGATGTTCACATAACACCACTAGAGGAGAGACAACATACATCTCATCAAAATATTGAACGAATACCAAATTCACATGACTACTAATAGCAAGACTTCACCCATGTTCTCAGGAACAAACATAACTACTCACAAAGCATATTCATGTTCATGATCAGAGGAGTATTAATATGCATTAAGGATCTGAGCATATGATCTTCCACCAAGTAAACCAATTAGCATCAACTACAAGGAGTAATCAACACTACTAGCAACCCACATGTACCAATTTGTGGTTTTGATACTAGATTGGATACAAGAGATGAACTAGGGTTTTGAGAGGAGATGGTGCCGGTGAAGATGTTGATGGAGATTGACCCCCTCCCGATGAGAGGATCATTGGTGATGACGATGGTGATGATTTCCCCCTCCCGGAGGGAAGTTTCCCCGGCAGAACAGCTCCGCCGGAGCCCTAGATTGGTTCCGCCTCGTGGCGGCGGAGTTTCGTCCCGTAAGCTTGCTTATGATTTTTTTTTTCCATGGTAAAAGCCTTCATATAGCACAAGATGGACACCGGAGGGCCAACAGGGGGCCCAGGAGACAGGCGGCGTGCCCAGTAGGGGGGGCGCCACCCACCCTCCTAGCCAGGGTGTGGGCCCCCTCTGGTATTTTCTTCGCTCAATAATTCTTATTAATTCCAAAAATGACTTCCGTGGAGTTTCAGGATTTTTGGAGCTGTGCAGAATAGGTTTCCAATATTTGCTCCTTTTCCAGCCAGAATCCCAGCTGCCGGTATTCTCCCTCTTCATGATAAACCTTGTAAAATAAGAGAGAATAGCCATAAGTATTGTGACATAACGTGTAATAACAGCCCATAATGCAATAAATATTGATATAAAAGCATGATGCAAAATGGACGTATCAACTCCCCCAAGCTTAGACCTTGCTTGTCCTCAAGCGGAAGCCGATATCGAAAAATATGTCCACATGTTTAGAGATAAAGGTGTCAATAAAAATAAAATACGGACATGAGGGCATCATGATCATTCTTATAGCAGCAACATGTATAGATTTTGTCATATGATTTCTTATACTCAAGTAACAATCTATTCACAATGTCAAGTATGGTTCAGAAACTTCATTGAGAACTAGCAAACTATAATCTCAGTCATTGAAGCAATTGCAATTTATCATAACATCAGAAAGAGTCAAGAATAGAGCTTTTCAGCAAGTCCACATACTCAACTATCATATAGTCTTCTACAATTGCTAACACTCACGCAATACTTATGGTTATGGAGTTTTAATCGGACACTGAGAAAGATAGGGGCTTGTTATTTCGCCTCCCAACGTATTCACCTTTGGGTGATGTCAACAATAATAGTTCATGCTAACTTACATCCAATTGGATATATATATCAGGTGCTTGCCAAAGGATAAAATGAAAAAGGGAAAGGTGAAGATCACCTTGACTCTTGCATAAAGTAAAAGACATAAAGTAAAAGATAGGCCCTTCGCAGAGGGAAGCAGAGGTTGTCATGTGCTTTTAGGGTTGGATGCACAAAATCTTAATGCAAAAGAACATCGCTTTATATTGCCACTTGTGATATGAACCTTTATTATGCAGTCCGTCTCTTTTATTACTTCCATATCACACGATCGTATAAAGCTTATTTTCTCCGCACTAATAAGTCATACATATTTAGAGAGCAATTTTTATTGCTTGCAACATGATAGCTTACTTGAAGGATCTTACTCAATCCCTAGGTAGGTATGGTGGACTCTCATGGCAAAACTGGGTTTAAGGATATTTGGAAGCACAAGTAGTATCTCTACTTGGTGCAAGGAATTTTGGCTAGCATGAGGGGGAAAGACAAGCTCAACTTGTTGGAATGATCCATGACAATATACTTTAACTGAGATGTGAGAAAACATAACCCATTACGTTGTCTTCCTTGTCCAACATCAACCCTTTAGCATGTCATACTTAATGAGTGCTCTCAATCATAAAAGATGTCCAAGATAGTATATTTATATGTGATAACCTCTCTTTCTTTATTACTTCCTATTAATTGCAATGATGACCAAAACTAAGTTTGTCAACTCTCAACAACTTTTATGCCTCATACTTTTTATATGTGAAGTCATTACTATCCATAAGGTCAATATGAACTCTTTTATTCTTTTTACTCTTTCTACTTTCTCAAGATCATAGCAAGATAGCAAATCCCTTGACTCAACACTAATCTTTATTATATAGCTCATGGACTCGATTACATAGAGAGATCACAAAGCAAAACTCAAAACTACTTCATAACAAAACTTCAACCTACTAGATTAAGATATTACTAAAAGGATCGAACTAAGAAAAACAGTAAAGATAGGAGTGTGATGGTGATATGATACTGGGGCACCTCCCCCAAGCTTGGCAGTTGCCAAGGGGAGTGCCCATACCCAAGTGATTATATCCTCGGAGGTGATGAAGGTGGTGATGATGATGGTGGATAATCGCACATCGAGCGTAAAAGCTCCTCCAACTTGCGGATAATGCCCTTGAGTCCGACAACATGATCCTTCAACAAAATATTTTCCTGTGTGAGATACTTGTTTTGTATGCGAGCTAGCTCAATCATCTTGAAAGCTTCAATCTCAGTTGGAGTAAAGAGTTTAGGTAGAGGTTGAGGGATGTTTTCTTCTTCTGCCGCCGGAACTTGATCCTCCATAGCCTTCTTGATCCCTTCATCCTTGTTGATCTCCTCAAGTTCTTCTGTTTTCCGCTCTATCTTCAATAGCCAAGCATCCTTGTCTTCATTGTTGAAGGAGGGTGACGTCATGATACTCTAGATCTTTCAGAAAAACAGCTCGAAACGAAAACAGAGGATAATTGCGTGATACGGTGGTCAAAACCTTCGGGAGATTATATAATGAATTTTTACCGACCAAGAGAAGTATTGTGCAAGAAAACGGAGTCTGGGAGGCACACGAGGTGCCCACGAGACAGGGGGGTGCGCCCTCCACCCTCGTGGGGGCCTCGTGTCCTTCCCGGATTACTTCTTGCTTCCTAAAATTCTTAAATATTCCAAAACGGAGAAAAATTTCCATTAGAATTGTTTTGGAGTTGGTTTACTTACCGTACCACATACCTATTCCTTTTCAGAGTCTGAAAAGTTCTGGAAAGTGTCCCTTATGTATTCCTCCAGGGTTACGGTATAAATAATATTAGTATCAACATTTATAGGATTACCTGAGATATAATGTTTGATTCTTTGACCTTTCACCACCCTCGGACTTGTGCCTTCGAAGTTATTGATTTTTATGGCACCGGAATGATAGACCTCCTCGATAACGTAAGGACCTTCCCATTTAGAGAGAAGTTTTCCTGCAAAAAATCTTAAACAAGAGTTGAATAGCAACACATAATCACCTACGTTAAATTCTCACTTTTGTATTCTTTTGTCATGCCATCTTTTAACTTTTTCTTTGAACAGCTTGGCATTCTCATAGGCTTGGGTTCTCCATTCATCAAGTGAGCTAATATCAAATAACCTCTTCTCACCGGCAAGTTTGAAGTCATAGTTGAGCTCTTTAATAGCCCAATATGCTTTATGTTCAAGTTCAAGAGGTAAGTGACATGCTTTTCCATAAACCATCTTATACGGAGACATACCCATAGGATTTTTATATGCAGTTCTATAAGACCATAATGCATCACCAAGTTTTTTGGACAATTCTTTCTAGATCTATTAACAGTATTTTGCAAAATTAACTTGAGCTCTCTACTACTCAACTCTACTGCCTGTGGGTGATAAGGAGATGCAATTCTATGATTAACATCATACTTAGCAAGCATTTTACGAAAAGCACCATGAATAAAATGTGAACCACCATCAGTCATGAGATATCTAGAGACTCCAAACCTCAGAAAAATAACTTCCTTAAGCATCTTAATAGAGGTGTTATGATCAGCACTACTAGTTGGAATAGCTTCTACCCACTTAGTAACATAATCAACAACAACTAGAATATGTGTGTATCCATTAGAGGCAGGAAAAGGTCCCATATAATCAAAGCCCCAAACATCAAATGGTTCAATAAGAAGAGAATAATTCATAGGAATTTCTTGATGTCTACTAATTTTACCAATTCTTTGACATTCATCACAAGACAAGACAAACTTACGAGCATCTTTGAAGAGAGTAGGCCAATAAAAGCCGGATTGCAATACCTTATGTGCAGTTCTATCTCCAGCGTGGTGTCCTCCATATGCTTCGGGGTGACAGTTGTGTAGGATTTTTTCCTGTTCATGCTCAGGTACACAACGTCTAATAACACCATCTACTCCTTCTTTATAAAGGTGTGGGTCATCCCAAAAGTAATGTCTTAAATCATAAAAGAACTTTTTCTTTTGCTGGTATGTGAAACTAGGTGGTATAAATTTAGCAACAATATAATTAGCATAATCAGCATACCATGGAGCAGTACGAGAAGCATTAATGACCGCTAATTGTTCATCAGGAAAGCTATCAACAATAGGTAGTGGGTCATCAAGAACATTCTCTAACATAGACAAGTTGCCTGCAACGGGGTTCTTAGCTCCCTTTCTATCAATAATATGCAAATCGATTCTTGGAGCAAGAGGACCCATCTAATAAGTCTAGGTTTAACAGCTTTATTTTCCATAAGATATTTAATAGCAGCATGATCAATGTGAATAGTAACTTTAGAATCAACAATATAAGGTCTGAACTTATCACAAGCAAATACAATTGCTAAGAATTCTTGTTCGGTAATAGCATAATTTCTTTGGGCAATGTCAAGAGTTTTACTACCATATTGGATAATATTTAATTTCTTATCAACTCTTTGCCCTAGCACAGCACCTACAGCATAATCACTAGCATCACACATAATTTCAAAGGGTAAATTCCAATCAGGTGGCTGAAAAATAGGTGCAGTGATCAAAGCTTTCTTAAGTATTTCAAATGCTTCTACACAATCATCATCAAAGACAAAAGGAATATCTTTTTGCAATAAATTAGTCAGAGGCCTAGAGATTTTAGAAAAGTCCTTAATGAACCTCCTATAAAAAACGGCATGACCAAGGAAACTTCTTATACCTTTAATGTCCTTGGGACATGGCATCTTTTCAATAGCATCAACTTTAGCTTTATCAACTTCAATACCTCTTTTAGAAATCCTATGCCCCAAGACAATGCCTTCATTAACCATAAAGTGGCACTTTTCCCAATTCAGGACGAGACTAGTGTCTTCACATCTCTGCAAAACTCGATCAAGGTTGCTCAAGCAATCATCAAAAGAGGATCCATAAACGGAGAAATCATCCATGAATACCTCACAAATCTTTTCACAAAAGTCAGAGAATATAGCCATCATTCATCTTTGAAAGGTAGCAGGTGCATTACATAAACCAAAAGGCATACGTCTATAAGCAAAAGTACCGAAAGGGCAAGTAAAAGTAGTTTTTGATTGATCCTCCGCTGACACAGGTATTTGAGAGAAACCAGAATAACCATCTAGAAAGCAGAAATGTGTATGTTTGGATAGTCTTTATAGCATTTGATCAATAAAAGGTAAAGGGTAATGATCTTTCTTAGTAGCTTTATTTAATTTACAGAAATCAATTACCATCCCATAACCTGTAATAATTCTTTGCGGGATCAATTCATCTTTATCATTAGGAACAGCAGTAATACCTCCCTTTTTAGGAACGCAATGGACAGGACTTACCCAATCACTATCAGCAACGGGATAAATTATACCTGCCTCAAGGAGTTTTAGTATCTCCTTTCTTACCACTTCTTTCATCTTAGGATTTAACCGTTGTTGAGGATCTCTAACTGGTTTGGCATCTTTCTCCACTTTTATTTTGTGTTGGCATAGAGTGGGACTAATGCCCTTAAGATCATCCAGAGTATATCCAATAGCAGCACGGTGCTTCTTCAGAGTTTTCAATAATCTTTCCTCTTTTTGCTCTGAAAGGTTAGCACTATAATAACATGATATGTCTTCTTTTCATCAAGATAAGCATATTTAAGATTATCAGGTAATGGTTTGAGCTAAAACACGGGATCACGCTTGGGTGGAGGGGG
The DNA here is from genome assembly GCA_963921465.1 of Triticum timopheevii. NCBI lineage: Eukaryota > Viridiplantae > Streptophyta > Magnoliopsida > Poales > Poaceae > Triticum > Triticum timopheevii. The sequence continues at coordinate 445,838,746 of OY997266.1, read as the reverse complement.
ATCCCCTAGGATTTCAACAGGTAAGTTGTGTTTCAGAATAGGACCCCGTGGAAGGAAAACTTCATCTATTTCCCTTCTTTCATTCATAAACATATCATTTTCATGGTCTAGCAAATATTGTTCTAACGGATCAGTAGGAGGTACGGCAATAGAAGCAAGACCAATAATTTCATCCTTACTAGGCAATTCTTTATCACGGGGTTGTCTACGAAATTTAGCAAAATTAAACTCATGTTTCATATCCCCCAAGCCAATTGTAACAACATCCTTTTCACAATCAATCTTAGCATTAAAAGTATTCAAGAAGGGTCTACCAAATATAATGGGACAAAAGTCATCTTGTGGGGAACCAAGAACAAGAAAATCAGCAGGATATTTACCTTTCCCACACAAGACTTCAACATCTCTAACAATCCCAACTGGTGCAATAGTATCTCTATTGGCAAGCTTAATAGTAACATCGATACCTTCTAACTCAGCGGGTGCGATATCATGCATAATTTCTTTATATAGGGAAATGGGTATTGTACTAGCACTAGCACCCATATCACATAAGCCATGATAACAATGATCTCCTATTTTAACAGAAATAACAGGCATGCCTACAACAGGTTTATGAATCTTAGCATCTGGTCTAGCAATATTAGCAGTCTATTCACAGAAGTAAATAGCATGCCCGTCCATATTATCATCCAAGAGATCTTTAACCATAGCAATACTAGGTGATACGTCTCCAACGTATCTATAATTTTTGATTGCTCCATGCTACTTTATCTACTGTTTTAGGCAATATTGGGCTTTATTATCCACTTTTATATTTTTTTTGGGACTAACCTATTAACCGGAGGCCCAGCCCAGATTTGCTGTTTTATGCCTATTTCAGTGTTTCGAGGAAAAGGAATATCAGACGGAGTCAAAACGGAACGAAATCAACTGGAGAAGTTATTTTTGGAAGGAAAGCAACCCAGGGAACTTGGAGTGCACGTCAGGGGAGATATGGGCTGCCCACGAGGGTGGGGGGGGCGCCCACCCCCCCCCCCCCCCCCGGGTGCGCCCCCTACCTCGGGGGGCCCCCGTAGCTCCACCGACGTACCCCCTGCACCCATATATACCTACGTATCCTAAAACTTCCAAAACAGAAGATAGATCAGGAGTTCCACCGCCGCAAGCCTCTGTAGCCCCCAAAAACCTCTCGGGAGCCCGTTCCGGTGCCCTGCCGGAGGGGGATCCCATCACCGGTGGCCATCTTCATCATCCCGGTGCTATCCATGACAAGGAGGGAGTAGTTCACCCTTAGGGCTGAGGGTATGTACCAGTAGCTATGTGTTTGATCTCTCTCTCTCTCTCGTGTTCTTGAGGTGATACGATCTTGATGTATCCCGAGCTTTGCTATTGTAGTTGGATTTTATGATGTTTCTCCCCCTCTACTCTCTTGTGATGAATTGAGTTTCCCCTTTGAAGTTATCTTATCGGATTGAGTCTTTTATGAGAACACTTGATGTATGTCTTGCCATGATTATCTGTGGTGACAATGGGATATCATGTGCCACTTGATGTATGTTTTGGTGATCAACTTGCGGGTTTCGTGACATTGGGAACCTATGCATAGGGGTTGGCACACGTTCTTGACTCTCCAGTAGAAACTTTGGGGCACTCTTTGAAGTACTTTGTGTTGGTTGGATGAATCTGAGATTGTGTGATGCATGTCATATAATCATGCCCACGGATACTTGAGGTGATAATGGAGTATCTAGGTGACATTAGGGTTTTGGTTGATTTGTGTCTTAAGGTGTTATTCTAGTACAAACTCTTTTATAGATTGATCCGAAAGAATAACTTTGAGGTGGTTTCGCACCCTACCATAATCTCTACGTTTGTTCTCCGCTATTAGTGGCTTTGGAGTGACTCTTTGTTGCATATTGAGGGCTTGTTATATTATCTATCTATGTTATTATTGTTGAGAGAACTTGCACTAGTGAAAGTATGAACCCTAGGCCTTGTTTCCTATCATTGCAAAACCGTTTATGCTCACTTTTACCACTTGTTACCTTCCTGTTTTTATATTTTCAGATTACAAATACCTATATCTACTATCCATATTGCACTTGTATCACCATCTCATTATTTTGGAGGATGTTGAATTTTATTGTGATGAACACGAAAGTGGATTTGGAAGAGTGTCAACTTTATTTATTGATTCCACTATCTTGGGAGAGGTTTCAATCGATTATGATGAGAATGAAGTTGCTACTTATGATGATTATTGTGATGAAACTTATGCTATAAAAAGTAGTGATGATTATATTTACAAATCTTGTCATGATTATGATTACCCTTTTTCTGAACATTACTCTTTTAATGTGGAAACAATTTTTAGTGTTCAAGTCTCTTATGATACTCCCACTATTATTCATGAGAAGAATTTTGCTTATGTGGAGAGTAGTGAATTTTCTATGCAAGTAGATCATGAAAAGAATGATTTAGGTGCTGGTTATATTGTTGAATTCATTCATGATGCTACTGAAAATTATTATGAGGGAGGAACATATGCTTGTAGGAATTGCAATAATATCAAGTTTCCTCTCTATGTGCTTCAAGTTTTGAAGCTATGCTTGTTTTACCTTCCTATGCTAGTTGATTATCGTTCCCATAAGTTGTTTGCTCACAAAATCCCTATGCATAGGAAGTGGGTTAGACTTAAAAGTGCTAGTCATATGCTTCATGATGCTCCCGTTATGTTTCAATTCTTATCTTTTATGTGAGCATCATTGTCATCATCATGCCTAGCTAGAAAGGCATTAAAGAAAAGCGCTTGTTGGGAGACAACCCAATATTTATCCTTACTGTTTTTGTGTGTTCACATGATTATGCTACTGTAGTAATCATGTTTTATAGCTTTTGTTTCAATAAAGTTCCAAGTAAGACCTTTAGGATGGCTTACGGTGATAGTTGGGTTGATCCTGCTGAAAATCAGAAACTTTTGCACCCAGTAAATTAGTTTTGTTAATTCACAGAAACGTTCTTCTAATATGATTCTTTTTGCTCTAGATTGGTACACGAATTGCTTATGACTTCTTAATTTGGTAGGATTTTTGGAGTTCCAGAAGTATACGTTTGATACAGATTACTACAGACTGTTCTGTTTTTGACAGATTTTGTTTTCTATGTGTTGTTTGCTTATTTTGATGAATCTATGAGTAGTATCGGAGGGTATGAACCATAGACAAGTTGGAATACAGTAGATATTACACCAATATGAATTTAGAATGAGTTCATTACAGTACCTAAGTGGTGGTTTTATTTTCTTATACTAACGGAGCTTACGAGTTTTTTGTTGAGTTTTGTGTTGTGGAGTTTTCAAGTTTTGGGTAAAGATTCGATGGACTATGGAATAAGGAGTGGAAAGATCCTAAGCTTGGGGATGCCCAAGGCACCCCAAGATATTCATGGATAACCAAGAGCCTAAGCTTGGGGATGCCCCGGAAGGCATCCCCTCTTTCGTCTTCGTCTATCGGTAACTTTACTTGGAGCTATATTTTTATTCACCACATAATATGTGTTTTGCTTGGAGCGTCATTTTCTCTTGTTAGTATTTGATTACTGTTAGTTAGAAAAAGATTTTTTATCTTTAGTTTCAATAAAGAAGTCAAGGATAGCCTTTGCCATGCTTATTTTGCTAGTATACATGTTGCTGTTTGAAAAACAGAAAGTTTACCGCTGTTGCAAAAATTCCCTAGAAAAGTCAGAGAGTGGTATAATGTTCAATATTTTTTCATATTGAGCTCTGATAAATTTATTACAGTGGGAATTTTAGTTCATAATTTTTGGAGTTATGGAAGTATTGATACTCCTGAATTCTTTACAGACTGTACTGTTTTGGCAGATTGCTGTTATGGTTGCATTGTTTGCATATGTTTGCTTGTTTAATGATTCTATTTGAAGATAGGAGTATTAAATATGCAGAGGCATTTAGTATGCAATGTTGAATAATAATTTTAGTGATTTGTTATAGTAGAAAATGATAAGGTTTTGCATTGGTTTATACTAACCTATCTCACGAGTTCTTGTTGAGTTTGTTGTGAATGAAGCTTTTGATGAAAAGAGAAACCATGATATGAGATGAATTAAGGAGACACAAAAGTTCAAGCTTGGGGATGCCCAAGGCACCCCAAGATAATATTTCAAGAAGTCTCAAGCATCTAAGCTTGGGGATGCCCCGGTAGGCATCCCACCTTTCTTCTTCAACAACTATCGATTAGTATCGGTTGAGCCTAAGTTTTTGCTTCTTCACATGAGTTGTGCTATCCTTGCAATGTAGTTTTCTTTAGCTTTGCTTGCTGTTTGAATAAAGTATCAAGATCTGAAATTCTTTAATGGGAGAGAGTCTTCGCATAGTTAAATAATTATTTAGCTACTCATTGATCTTCACTTATATCTTTCGGAGTAGTTTGTCATTTGCTCTAGTACTTCACTTATATCTTTTAGAGCACGGTGGTGGATTTGTTTTAAAGAAATTATTGATCTCTCATGCTTCACTTAGATTATTTTGAGAGTCGGTAATAGCATGGTAATTTGCTTAACATTAATATACTTAGTGTTCAAGATATGTGAAACTTTCTTTTGAGGGAAATGAATACTAAGATAAGTTTGATGCTTGATAATTGTTTTGAGATATGGAGGTGATAATATCAAAGTCGTGCTAGTTGGGTAATTGTGAATTTGATAAATGCTTGTGTTGAAGTTTGCAAGTCTCGTGGCATGCACGTATGGTTAAAGTTGTGTAACAAATTTGAAACATGGAGTGTACCTAGCTTGTGCATACTTATGAGTGGCGGTCGGGGACGAGCGATGGTCTTTTCCTACCAATCTATCCCCCTAGGAGCATGCGCATAGTACTTGATTTTTGATGGCTTCTAAATTTTTGCAATAAGTATATGAGTTCTTTTGACTAATGTTGAGTCCATGGATTACACACTCTCATCTTTCCGCCTTTGCTAGCCTCTTCGGTATCGTGCATTGCCCTTTCTCACCTTGAGAGTTGGTGCAAACTTCGCCGGTGCATCCAAACCCCGTGATACGATATGCTCTATCACACATAAACCTCCTTATATCTTCCTCAAAACAGCCACCATACCTACCTATCATGGCATTTCCATAGCCATTCCGAGATATATTGCCATGCAACTTCCATCGTCATCATCATCATGACATACATTACTTTTGTCATATTGCCATTGCATGATCATGTAGTTGACATCGTATTTGTGGCAAAGCCACCATGCATTATTTTTTATAAGTGTCACTCTTGATTCATTGCACCATCCCGGTACACCGCCAGAGGCATTCATATAGAGTCATACCTTGTTCTAAGTATCGAGTTGTAATTGTTGAGTTGTAAGAAAAATAAAAGTGTGATGATTATCATTATTAGAGCATTGTCCCAAGTGAGGAAATGATGATGGAGACTATGATTCCCCCATAAGTCGGGATGAGACTCCGAAAAAAAGAGAAAGGCCAAAAAAAGAGAAAGGCCCAAATAAAAAAATGAGAGAAAAAGAGAGAAGGGACAATGCTACTATCCTTTTAGCACACTTGTGCTTCAAAGTAGCACCAAGATCTTCATGATAGAGAGTCTCTCATTTTGTCACTTTCATATACTAGTGGGAATTTTTCATTATAGAACTTGGCTTGTATATTCCAATGATGGGCTTCCTCAAAATGCCCTAGGTCTTCGTGAGCAAGCAAGTTGGATGCACACCCACTTAGTTTCTTTTGTAGAGCTTTCATATACTTATAGCTCTAGTGCATCCGTTGCATGGCAATCCCTACTCCTCATGTTGACATCAATTGATGGGCATCTCCATAGCCCGTTGATTAGCCTCGTCAATGTGAGACTTTCTCCTTTTTTGTCTTCTCCACACAATCCCCATCATCATATTCTATTCCACCCATAGTGCTATATCCATGGCTCGCGCTCATGTATTGTGTGAAAGTTGAAAGAGTTTGAGATTATTTGAGTATGAAACAATTGCTTGGCTTGTCATCGGGGGTATAGAAGTTGGGAACATCTTTGTGTGACGAAAATGAAGCATAGCCTAACTATATGATTTTGTAGGGATGAACTTTCTTTTGCCATGTTATTTTGAGAAGACATGATTGCTTTGATTAGTATGCTTGAAGTATTATTATTTTTTGTCAATATGAACTTTTGTCTTGAATCTTTCGGATCTGAATATTCATGCCACAATTAAGAAGATATACATTGAAATTATGCCAAAGTAGCACTCCGAATCAAAAATTCTTTTTTATCATTTACCTACTCGAGGATGAGCAGGAATTAAGCTTGGGGATGCTTGATACGTCTCCAACGTATCTATAATTTTTGATTGCTCCATGCTACTTTATCTACTGTTTTAGGCAATATTGGGCTTTATTATCCACTTTTATATTTTTTTTGGGACTAACGTATTAACCGGAGGCCCAACCCAGATTTGCTGTTTTATGCCTATTTCAGTGTTTTGAGGAAAAGGAATATCAGACGGAGTCAAAATGGAACGAAATCAACTGGAGAAGTTATTTTTGGAAGGAAAGCAACCCAGGGAACTTGGAGTGCACGTCAGGGGAGATACGGGCTGCCCACGAGGGTGGGGGCGCCCCCCCCCCCCCCCCGGGCGCGCCCCCCTACCTCGTGGGGCCCCCGTAGCTCCACCGACGTACCCCCTGCACCCATATATACCTACGTATCCTAAAACTTCCAGAACAGAAGATAGATCGGGAGTTCCGCCGCTGCAAGCCTCTGTAGCCACCAAAAACCTCTCGGGAGCCCGTTCCGGCGCCCTGCCGGAGGGGGATCCCATCACCGGTGGCCATCTTCATCATCCCAGCGCTATCCATGATGAGGAGGGAGTAGTTCACCCTCGGGGCTGAGGGTATGTACCAGTAGCTATGTGTTTGATCTCTCTCTCATGTTCTTGAGGTGATGCAATCTTGATGTATCCTGAGCTTTGCTATTGTAGTTGGATCTTATGATGTTTCTCCCCCTCTACTCTCTTGTGATGAATTGAGTTTCCCCTTTGAAGTTATCTTATCGGATTGAGTCTTGTATGAGAACACTTGATGTATGTCTTGCCGTGATTATCTGTGGTGACAATGGGATATCATGTGCCACTTGATGTATGTTTTGGTGATCAACTTGCGGGTTTCGTGACATTGGGAACCTATGCATAGGGGTTGGCACACGTTCTTGACTCTCCGGTAGAAACTTTGGGGCACTCTTTGAAGTACTTTGTGTTGGTTGGATGAATCTGAGATTGTGTGATGCATGTCATATAATCATGCCCACGGATACTTGAGGTGATAATGGAGTATCTAGGTGACATTAGGGTTTTGGTTGATTTGTGTCTTAAGGTGTTATTCTAGTACAAACTCTTTTATAGATTGATCCGAAAGATAACTTTGAGGTGGTTTCGTACCCTACCATAATCTCTACGTTTGTTCTCCGCTATTAGTGGCTTTGGAGTGACTCTTTGTTGCATATTGAGGGCTTGTTATATTATCTATCTATGTTATTATTGTTGAGAGAACTTGCACTAGTGAAAGTATGAACCCTAGGCCTTGTTTCCTATCATTGCAAAACCGTTTATGCTCACTTTTACCACTTGTTACCTTCCTGTTTTTATATTTTCATATTACAAATACCTATATCTACTATCCATATTGCACTTGTATCACCATCTCTTCGCCGAACTAGTGCACCTATACAATTTGCCATTGTATTGGGTGTGTTGGGGACACAAGAGACTCTCTGTTATTTGGTTGCAAGGTTGCTTGAGAGAGACCATCTTCATCCTACGCCTCCTACGGATTGATAAACCTTAGGTCATCCACTTGAGGGAAATTTGCTACTGTCCTACAAACCTGTGCACTTGCAGGCCCAACAATGTCTACAAGAAGAAGGTTGTGTAGTAGACATCACTAGGTTCAACATTAATTTGTTCAGGAAGTGTATATGTTCTAGTATTACTCTTACAAACCACAGTTGAAGCTTTAGCATGATCCTTTATCCTAACAGGAAAAGGTGGTTTCTCAACATAAGTAGTAGGAACAATAGGATCATTATAAGTGATAGTCTTTTCTTCAACTATAATAGGTGCAACTACTTTTACTTCAATGGGAGGATTATATTTAAACCACTTCTCCTTAGGGGGATCAACGTGAGTAGCAAAAGATTTACAGAAAGAAGCTACTATCTCAGAGTCAAGTCCATATTTAGCGCTAAATCCACGAAAAGCATTGGTATCGATAGAAGATTTAACACAATCAAACTTAGGTGTCATACCTGACTCCTTACCATCGTTGGAACCCCAAACTTCAGAGTTGCGTTTAATTCCTTCCAATAAATCCCACTTGAATTCAGCAGTCTTCAGCATATAAGAACCAACACAGGGAGTATCAAGCATGGTGCGATCATTAAGAGAAAGTCGAGCATAAATTTTTTGAATAATCATTTCTCTTGAGAGCTCATGATTGGGGCATGAATATAACATTGACCTAAGCCTCCCCCAAGCTTGAGCGATGCTTTCTCCTTTGCAAGGCTAGAAATTATATATGTAATTACGATCACGATGAACAAGATGCATAGGATAGAACTTCTGGTGAAATTCCAACTTCAATCGTTTATAGTTCCATGATCCCGTATCATCACATAGCCTATACCATGTCAATGTATCTCCCTTCAAAGATAAAGGGAAGACCTTCCTCTTAACAACATCATCGGGAATACCCGCAAGCTTAAATAATCCACAAACTTCATCCGCAAAGATAAGGTGTAAATCGGGATGCAATGTTCCATCTCCTGCAAAAGAATTAGCTAGCAGTTTCTCTATCATACCCGAAGGAATCTCAAAGTAAAAAAATTCAGTAGGTTCAGTAGGTTGAGGAGCAACTCTTTTCTCTACTGGTCGGGGTGAAGATACCCCGAATAAGCCCCTCAAAGGATTAGTTTCCATAGTAACAAGTGACAGAAAATTTCAGCACACTATATAAATGTTTTCTTACCAAGTTCCACTCACCAAAGGTGCTTCACTCCCCGGCAACGGCGCCAGAAAAGAGTCTTGATGACCCACAAGTATAGGGGATCTATCATAGTCCTTTCGATAAGTAAGAGTGTCAAACCCAATGAGGAGCAGAAGGAAATGACAAGCGGTTTTCAGTAAGGTATTCTCTGCAAGCACTGAAATTGTAGGTAACAGATAGTTTTGTGATAAGATAATTTGTAACGGGTAACAAGCAATGAAAGTAAATAAAGTGCAGCAAAGTGGCCCAATCCTTTTTTGTAGCAAAGGACAAGTCTGGACAATTTCTTATAATGAGAAAAGTGCTCCCGTGGACACATGGGAATTATCGTCAAGCTAGTTTTCATCACGCTCATATGATTCGCGTTCGGTACTTTGATAATTCGATATGTGGGTGGATCGGTACTTGGGTACTGCCCTTTCTTGTACAAGCATCCCACTTATGATTAACTCCTATTGCAAGCATCCGCAACTACAAAAGAAGTATTAAGGTAAACCTAACCATAGAATGAAACTAGTGGATCCAAATCAGCCCCTTACGAAGCAACGCATAAACTAGGGTTTAAGCTTCTGTCACTCTAGCAACCTATCATCTACTTATTACTCCCCAATGCCTTCCTCTAGGCCCAAATAATGGTGAAGTGTCATGTAGTCGACGTTCACATAACCCCACTAGAGGAGACACAACATACATCTCATCAAAATATCGAACGAATACCAAATTCACATGACTACTAATAGCAAGACTTCACCCATGTCCTCAGGAACAAACGTAACTACTTACAAAGCATATTCATGTTCATGATTTGAGGAGTATTAATATGCATTAAGGATCTGAACATATGATCTTCCACCAAGTAAACCAATTAGCATCAACTACAAGGAGTAATCAACACTACTAGCAACCCACAGCTACCAATTTGTGGTTTCGATACAAGATTGGATACAAGAGATGAACTAGGGTTTTGAGAGGAGATGGTGCTGGTGAAGATGTTGATGGAGATTGACCCCCTCCCGATGAGAGGATCGTTGGTGATGACAATGGTGATGATTTCCCCCTCTCGGAGGGAAGTTTCCCAGCAGAACAGCTCCGCCAAAGCCCTAGATTGGTTCCGCCTCGTGGCGGCGGAGTTTTGTCCCGTAAGCTTGCTTATGATTTTTTTTACAGGGTAAAAGCCTTCATATAGCAGAAGATGGGCACCGGAGGGCCAATAGGGGGCCCAGGAGACAAGGGGCGCACCCAGTAGGGGGGGGGCGCCCCCCACCCTCCTGGCCAGGGTGTGGGCCCCCTCTGGTATTTTCTGCGCTCAATAATTCTTATTAATTCCAAAAATGACTTCCGTGGAGTTTCAGGATTTTTGGAGCTGTGCAGAATAGGTTTCCAATATTTGCTCCTTTTCCAGCCAGAATCCCAGCTGCTGGTATTCTCCCTCTTCATGATAAACCTTGTAAAATAAGAGACAATAGCCATAAGTATTGTGACATAATGTGTAATAACAGCCCATAATGCAATAAATATTGATACAAAAGCATGATGCAAAATAGACGTATCAAAAAATTGTGTGTGATGTACCTATGAACGGAAATGTTTTCGTTGGAGCGACTCTGTGGGATGTATATACAGACAGAAACATTTAGCGGGGACTGACTGTGTGGGATGTACTTACGACCAGAAAAGATTTCGCATGTATAATTGTTTTTAGCACTACTGTATGTATAATCGTATTTGTTCGCCCGCCGGCCGGACACGACCTCATTTTGCCGAGCGTGTGTGCCAGGAGGGCATATCCCCGACGGTTTCTGGGTCGTGTGGGAAGGACCTCCCCTATCGCCCACACTCACTTGGTGACGGTTCCAAATGCCGTCGCAGAAAGGGGTTAAAAACCGTTTGAGCACCTCGCTCTACCAGTGTTTGGAGAGTAGATAATAGTAATGGTAATTTGAACAAGTTATGAATTTGGTCTTAATATGATGGATATTCGAGAATGATATAGTAAAAACTTTCACGAAGATCATTGAATATAATAAGTTTGATTCCTTGCAATAGTTTTGCGATATGAAGATGATAATATGTGGGTTGTGCTAGTGAGTAATTGTGGTTTAGTAAGAATATTTGTGTTAAGGTTTGTGGTTCCCTATGCATCCACGTAAAGTCAATAGTTATACAACGAAATGATAACATGCTTATGATGCATTATTCAGTGTTAGTTATTTCAAATGCATGTTCATGACCATTTTCGTTTTTCGGTTGGTCGTTTCTCAATCTATTTGCTACCCTTCATTTGTACTAAGCGGGAATTATGCTTGTGCATCCAATTTCTTAAAGCTAAAGTTGTGCCATGTGAGTCCAAAATACCTACCTATATGCGGTATTCACATGCCGCTCCAAGTAAATTTTCATGTGTCAACTCTAATCATTCCAAATAATTATCCGTTTTGTGTGCCCGTGCCGCTCATGGAGTGAGAGGGGGTGGCCAATATCTTTCATGCTAGATGGGTTATTCTCATGATGAGTGTTTATTCGCTTGTCATTGCGCGAGAAAGTGGCAGGTAATAGGGATTCCAGTCCCAAAATGAATTAAAATGAAATAGTAATAATAATAATAATAATAATAATAATAATAATAATAATAATAAAATCCCCATTGGAAAGTTGAAAGTTTGGAAGACACTCGTGGATATGGCTAGCCATGGATTGTGAAAGAATGGTGGAGGGGGAGTAAACTTTATTTTCTGTTTGGGAACCACCTATAATATGTCTAGCATGGAGGATATTGGAAAGTTTCGTTCGTGACATTGGCAGGAAAAGCATGCCTCTCAAAATAATTTATCTATGTTTTAAGCTTTGAGCTCTGGCACCGCTGCAAATATCTGCTTCCCTCTGCGAAGGGTCTATCTATTTTACTTTTATGCAATTTTTATTTTTATTTTTGTGTCTTCACCTTCTCTTATATATAAGCACCAACAGGAGAGCACTATTGTCATACTTGTTCACTGAGAGTAGTTAATATTGAGTGTGTTTCATGAATACATCCATGATTGAGCACGACGGGCTAGGGATAACTTTTTTTAGCATTGATATTTTGGAAGACATGGTTATTTGTTTGTATGCCTGAGTATTTATGTCTTCAGGTCAAACTATAGACTATTGCTTTGAATCACTCGAATCTCAATATTCATGCCACAAAAAGAAAGATTACATGATGAATATGATAGGTAGCATTCCACATTAAAAATTATGTTTTCTTCATTTACCTACGCGAGGATGAGCAGGAATTAATTTTGGGGATGCTTGATGCGTCTCCAACATATCTATACTTTTTTATTGTTCCATGCAATTACAATATCAATCTTGGATGTTTATTATGCAATTATATATTATTTTTTGGGACTAACCTATTAATCTAATGCCCACTGCCAGTTGCTGTTTCTTTTGCATGTTTTTGGCTTTTCAGAGAATCAATATAAAAAAGAGTCCAAACGAAGAAAAAACTTTGGATTAATTTTTTCTGGACCAGAAGTGACCCTAAAAGCTTCGGGAAAACACCTAAAGAGCCATGAGGAGGTGACAATCCTGCCCCGCATGACCTATGGGCCCCTCGTGGCACCTCTTGATCTAATCTTTGCTATATAAATACCCAAATATTCCCCCAACTTCAGAGAGCCACCCAAAATATTTTTTCCACCACCGCAAGTTTCTGTTCTCGTGAGATCCCATCCGGAGGCCTTCCCCGGCACTCTGCCGGAGGGGGGTTGATCACGAAGGGGCTCTACATCAACCTTGCTACCCTTTCTATGATGTGTGAGTAGTTTACCACAGACCTACGGGTCCATAGCTAGTAGCTAGATGGCTTCTTCTCTCTCTTTGATCTTCAATACAATGTTCTCCTTGATGTTCTTGGAGATCTATTCGATGTAATCACTTTTTGCGGTTTGTTTGTTGGGATCCGATGAATTGTTAGTTTATCATCATATTATCTATAAATATTATTTGAGTATTCTCTGAACTCTTTTATGCATGATTATTATAGCTTTGTATTTCTTTCCGATCTACTCCCTTCGTTCCCAAATATAAGTCTTTTTAGAGACTCCAACAAGTGACTATGTATGGAGTAAAATGAGTGAATCTACACTCTAAAATATGTCTACATACATCTGTATGTTGTAGTCCATTTGAAATGTCTAAAAAGACTTATATTTAGGAAAGGAGGGAGTATTGATTTGATTTGGTCAACTAGATTAATTTTTCTTAAAATGGGAGAGGTGCATTGTAATGGGTTCGATCTTGCGGTGCTCAATCCCAGTTACAGAAAGGGACATCACACGTATTTCTATCGTTGCCATTAAGGAAAAAAGATGGGGTTTATTCATATTAATTGAGTTTACTTTGTCTACATCATGTCATCTTGCTTAAGGCGTTACTCCGTTCTTTATGAACTTAATACTCTAGATGCATGCAGGATAGCGGTCGATGTGGGAAGTAACAGTAGTAGATATAGGCAAGAGTCGGTCTACTTGTCTCAGACATGATGCCTATATACATGATCATTGCCATAGATATCGCCATGATTATTTGCTTTTCTACCAATTGTCCAATAATAATTTGTTTACCCATCGTATGCTATCTTAAAGAAAGAAGCCTCAAGTGAAAACTATGGCCCCGGGTCTATTTAAATCATATATTAAAAATCCAAAAACACCTTACTGCAATTTACTTTACTTTATTTTATTTTGTGTTTTTATTTATCTATTTATCACTATGATATTTAATCCTTGCAATTAACCGCCAAGGGATTGACAAACCCTAGTTTGTGTTGGGTGCAAGTATTTGTTATTTTGTATGTAAGTATTGCTAACTAGTTGTTCCGTGGTTCTTCTATTGGATTGATAACCTTGGTTTCTGATGATCCACAAGTATATGGGATCAATTGTAGCCTTTTTGGTAAGTATGAGTGTAGAACCCAACGAGGATCAGAAGGAAATGACAAGTGGTTTTCAACAAGGTAATGTCTGCAAGTGCTGAAATTGTAAGTAACAGAGTAGTTTGATAGCAAGATAATTTGTAATGAGCAAGTAATGGTAGTAATAAAAAAAGTGCAGCAAGGTAGCCCAATCCTTTTGAGGAAAAAGACATGCCAAAATGGTCTCTTATGATAAGCAAAGTGTTCTTGAGGGTACACGGGGATTTCATCTAGTCACTTTCATCATGTTGGTTTGATTCGTGTTCGCTACTTTGATAATTTGGTATGTGGGTGGACCGGTGCTTAGGTGTTGTTCTTACTTGAAAAAACCTCCTACTTATGATTAACCCCCTCGCAAGCATCCGCAACTACAAGAAAAGTATTAAGAATAAATTCTAACCATAGCATTAAACTTTTGGATCCAATCGATCCCTAACGGAGTAGCGCATAAACTAGGGTTTAAGCTTCTGTCACTCTCGCAACCCATCATCTAATAACTACTCCACAATGCATTCCCTTAGGCCCAAATATGGTGAAGTGTCATGTAGTCGATGTTGACATGACACCACTAAGGGAATCACAACATACATATCATCAAAATATCGAACACATATCAAGTTCACATGATTACTTGCAACATGATTTCTCCTGTGACCTCAAGAACAAAAGTAACTACTCACAAATGATAATCATGCTCAAGATCAGAGGGGTATTAAAAAGCATAATGGATCTGAACATATAATCTTCCACCAAATAAACCATATATATAGTAATCAACTACAAGATGTAATCAACACTACTAGTCACCCACAAGCACCAATCTATAGTTCCGGTACAAAGATTGAACACAAGAGATGAACTAGGGTTTGGGAGGAGATGGTGTTGTTGAAGGTATTGATGGAGATTGCCCTCCCCAATATGGGAGAGTTGTTGGTGACGATGATGATGATGACGACGATGATTTCCCCCTCCGGGAGGGAAGCCCCAGCGGCGGAAACGCTTCGCAGGAGGGCAAAAGTGCTCCTGCCCAAGTTCTGCCTCGAGACAGCGACACTTCATCCCGAAATTCCTCTCCTCATTTTTACTAGGTCAAAATGACTTATATACTCTTCTATCAAACTACCAGAGGGGGGCCACCTGGTGAGCACAAGACACCAGGGCGCCCCAGACCCCCCAGGCATGCCCTGGTGGGTTGTGCTCAGCCCAGCCCACCTCCGGTGTCCATCTTCTTGTATATAAGTCATTTTTACCTAGAAAATTGAGAGGACTTTCGGGACGAAGTTCCGCCGTCCCGAGGCAGAACTCAGGCAGGAGCACTTTTGCCCTCCGGTGGAGCGATTCCGCCGGGGGAATTTCCCTCCCAGAGGAGGAAATCATCGTTATCATCATCATCATCACCAAAAACTCTCCCATCTTGGGGAGGGAAATCTCCATCAACATCTTCAACAACACCATCTCCTTTCAAACCCTAGTTCATCTCTTGTGTTCAATCTTTGTACCGGAAATATAGATTGGTCCTTGTGGGTGACTAGTAGTGTTGATTACATTTTGTAGTTGATTACTATATGGTTTATTTGGTGGAAGATTATATGTTCAGATCCATTATGCTATTTAATACCCCTCTGATCTTGAGCATGATTATCATTTGTGAATAGTTACTTTTGTTCTTGAGGTCACAGGAGAAATCTTGTTGCAAGTAATCATGTGAACTTGATATGTGTTCGATATTTTGATGGTATGTATGTTGTGATTCCCTTAGCGGTGTCATGTGAACGTCGACTACATGACACTTCACCATACTTGGGCATAAGGGAATGAATTGTGGAGTAGTTATTAGATGATGGGTTGCGAGAGTGACAGAAGCTTAATACCTAGTTTATGCGCTATTCCGTAAGGGGTTGATTTGGATCCAAAAGTTTAATGCTATGGTTAGACTTATTCTTAATACTTTTCTCGTAGTTGGGGATGCTTGCGAGGGGGTTAATCATAAGTAGGAGGTTTATTCAAGTAAGAACATCACCTAAGCACCGCTTCACCCACATATCAAATTATCAAAGTAGCGAACACAAATCAAACCAACATGATGAAAGTGACAAGATAAAATTCCCATGTACCCTCAAGAACGCTTTGCTTATCATAAGAGACTGTTTTGGCCTGTCCTTTGCCTCAAAAAGATTGGGCTACCTTGCTGCACTTTTGTTACCATCACCATTACTTGCTTGTTACAAATTATCTTGCTATCAATCTACTCGTTACTTACAATTTCAGTGCTTGCAGACATTACCTTGCTGAAAACCGCTTGTCATTTCCTTCTGCTCCTTGTTGGGTTTGACACTCTTACTTATCGAAAGGACTACGATTGATCCCCTATACTTGTGGGTCATCAGACGACACTCTCTCGGCAGGTGCGCAACTTCAATGCCGGCATCAAAATGAGAGGTCGTGTCCTCTCTAGGTCGGCGTTAATGCGGAATGGCCGCTCCACAGCGGCATGAATGCGGGCAACTGGCACCAGGCAGAACACTCCTGGGCGAGGGAGAGGATTTTTGGTTGGTTAGGTTAGTCGAACGCGAGCGTGGCTGCTATCCAGACGTCTGCAAAGTATTCATAATTTTTCTTCGATTTGCAGGATAAAATGCCTTCAGAGACCCGCAAAGGAACAGTCAAGAGTTGTTTTCATCTGGGGTGTTCGGCCAACACAACGACGTTGTTTTTCCTGCCAAAAACATTTTCTTCGTCCACAAAGCAGACCTTGGTTGACGAAACCCTCGTCACCATACTTCTCTCCTTCCGTTTAGGTGGAATTCCTAACAGCATCGCCATCCATCACTTCTCCAATGCTGCTTTCTTGGCTGGGGTATTGTCGGGGATATACCCCATGGTATGACCCGGCCGGAGTTATAACCCGGCTGGGACTTGGTAAACCGGCGGATGGTAAACCGGCAGGGAGTTAAGACAGGTGGCTAAGACAGACGGTAAACTGGCAGGTGATAAACCGGCAGGTGTTAAGTCAGATGATAACCCGGCAGATGTTAAGCCAGATGGTAAGTTAGACGATAAACCGGCAGACAATCATAAACCGGCAGACAATCATAAACCGGTGGATAGTCATAACCCGGCAGACATTCATAACCCGGCAGATAGAGTCGCCTGGGGTTAACAAGCCGGAGACGTTAAGAAGCCCATGAAGAGAAGTCAAAATAGTTTAAGTCTTAGTCCGAGAAGGACTCTACATGTAACCCGCCCCTTCAACTTATATAAGGAGGGGCAGGGCACCCTAAGAGGGGGGAGAGAATAATCTTAAGGGTTAGACATAACTGGGAGAGCCGGTTTACGGCGACTCCCTCGTGATGGTAATGAGACCTAGCCACAAACAGCATGTAGGGTTGTTACCGGATGATATTTCCCGGGGCCCGAAGCTGTCTAAACCCTTGTCTTGTGTTGCGTTTCTCGATTACGCTCAACCCCTCTCAAGCTACCACATAGATGCGTTGGCCTCATGACTAAGTCCTCACACTAGGACATCTACCGTGACAATTCCACGACAGGTCTCCTCTGGCTCGGTGGCTGCTTTGATGGCAGCCTGCTCGGCGGTTGGGGCGCCCCATCTGTTTGCCACTATCACGGTGGTACCGCTCTCGGCCTTCGTTCCTGCGTCCTCGTCTGCTATCGGTGCTACACTGATGGTGCTGGTGGTGGATGTTGCCCCGCATTCTTCGCCCTCAATGCTTGCCCCTTGCATGCTCGCCACGCAAGAGGGGCACATCGTCTCCAACGGTCGTCTTCCAGCTAGATCTGCTACCGCTTCCGCAACGCTCGTTCACTCTCTCTTGCATGCAAAGGTATGGTGGTTTGGTCCTTGGGTTTCATTTAATAAGCCGATTTACTCTAAGTACCACTGCCTTGTAACTTCACCCACAACATGCCTCTCTCATAATCCCATCACTCCAATTTGGGTTGTCTTCTCCTCTGAGTCAGTCTGTGCTAACGAAACATTGATTAATAATGCCTTAGACCACCATTTTTTGTTCAAATGTGTTTCCATGCGGCCACATTAATGCCCAACCTATTCCTAGTGCATTGTTCTCAATTTAAGTCAGATGTGAGGTTCTTCATTGCACGTCCCTGGATTTTTCAAAATTTAAACTGCTGCTCTTTGACTCGCTTGACCAAACATCGCGAACAATGGCAACTATACCCTTACCAATTATATTTTAAGCGGACACCATTGGCCCGTCCATCCCCGTCCTGCCAACATCATCACCATCCTTGCTTGGACCACATTCATCTACTAAAAAATGTATGTCTGATCACAATCAGCTGCCTCCGTCGGCACACCACGCTGCTCAATGCGGTGACTCCCCTGCCCTATCATCTGTTGACCGCATTTCACTCAATGACCTTGGACACTTGGACCTCTCGAGTAACGTTGCCTCTCCCAACACGTCTCTTTGCAACCCTTCAAAGAAAAGAAAACAAGACTCTATGGACGACTGCACCGTACCCACGAGTTGTCTCATTAATTCACTAGATTTCTCAATACTCGGCTGCCCCCTCCTACCCTCCCAGTGCGTAGACAATGACTTTTCGGTCCCACCTACATCGCCACAGCCGCCGCGATGTCGAGACTCTGGGGTGGCTACCGTTGGCCATGAAGTTTCTTACCTACCTCTCACTAAAACTCGGGACCCACAACCCCCAACCACCCTGCCTCACCTCTCTTGCCCACTAACACATGCATGCTGAAGCATGCGACCATCATCACGTCTAATCTACCACCCGCATCCCCTACTCTCATTAGCCTACACACCGCCCTGTCCTCTCAGCTCCATCTCGAGATCACCATGCCCCATAGCCATGCACCCACTACCTCTGCCAGCCCTGCTAACACTTCGGTCTCCACGGCGGAGCAGATCATGCGCTCCTACCGCGAGGTTTTGCTGAGTTCTCCTCCTCCTCGGGCCACTACCACCACCCCCTTCCCCCATCGACTTCTCCTATAAATCAGCCCCCCAATGACGAGATACATCCACCACTGCTCCAACTGCAAAAAAAAGATTAGATGCTTTCGATGCCTTGCTAGTTACCACACTCTCTCCGGCTGCTGCGACCCGGTCCGCTGCTCATGTTGCTGGCGTTTCGGCCATCGGAGTTACAGGTGCAAGGCCATCCGTTTCCTTCCCTTCTTCCCCAATATGCCCCCTTCCCTCCTGTTAACCCTACTTTTGTGCGCCCTTCCTACAACAACAGGGCTCACACGATGGGCACCCACACC
The DNA here is from genome assembly GCA_963921465.1 of Triticum timopheevii. NCBI lineage: Eukaryota > Viridiplantae > Streptophyta > Magnoliopsida > Poales > Poaceae > Triticum > Triticum timopheevii. Next base: position 445,819,436 of record OY997266.1, on the reverse strand, counting down.
GCCTCCGGCTCCTCGGCCGGATCCACAGGCTCCAACGGTGCCCCCATCTGGTTCGGCTCCCACTATGTCCTCACCAGCAACCTCCCTCTGTTCCGCCTCCCACTCATCTTTGGGCCTCGTGCCTCGTCGTCTACCCTGCCGGCACCCTCTTTCGCCCCATGCTCCATACCCATCCTCCACCCCATGCACTGTCGCTCCTTCTGCCACTAGCTACACTCCCCCGGCCCCTCACATCCCCTTGCTCGTCCCGCCAAGCTGCCTCGTTCACCAAGTTGACAACCCCTCCTTTGTCCACCTCGCCAACCCCATGCATAATCCCTTTCGCTATATTCGTCAAGCCATTGCTATTCACCGCAACAACCGACATTTGGTGCCACTTCCTCTGGCCGTGGGGCCGCACGTCTCTCCTTCGCTAATGCGGAGGAATGTTTCGCTGTCACTAGCTAGCCACAGTCCGACCAGGAAGGTAATACCCTCTTCTCCGAGCGTCCCGAGCACTCTAACAACCGATCCATGGCCATCTTCATTGGCATGGCTGAAATCCAGACCTTTGACTTCCCCGACGAGCTTTGGCACCCTGAGGCGGCGGATTACTTCTTCTCCCACTTGGGTGATTTTGTGTCCGCGGACCAACACTGCTTCCAAGGTGATCACTCCAGCATTCGCGCTCTTGTCATGGTGGCGCAAGACTTCATTCTCCCTCCCTGCCTGATGGTCCGCCTTCCTGACAATGATATCATCGTTGTTAAGCTGGAGAGTCGCGCTCTCTTCCGTCACGACATTGGATCTAAGGACACCTCTCCCTTCTCCTCGGATGACGAGTCCCTCTCGTCTCACTCTTCCCAGATATCCAACCCACGTCTTTCCCCTAATACCGCACATACAGTGAGAGCCCTCGCCTCATCCATGTCCCCACTCGCATGCACGGCTGAATCATCTCTCGGGCCGCCACCCTCTCCTGCTGCTGCTCCTGCGAATCTTGTGCATATCCCCGGCATCCCTATCCTAGCTGTCATGGCCGATGGCATGCCCGTCTCCATGCTCGTCCCTGCTCCCTGGTCTCCACCCATTTGCACTAACACCTCAGCTCATCCTTGCAGCCTGCCACAAGCTTGATATCCCCCATTAGCCCTACATGCTCCTCCCAGTCCTACTTGTACCTGCTTAGCACTCCCGTCGTTCCTCCCACTCATCCCGCCCTTTCGGAGATCATTGTGCCCGATGTGGTCATTGATCCGCCTCTTGAGCCTACTCATGAGTGTCTGGCAAGGCGTATCAGCATGCGGGCCAAGATGGCAGTGCACTCTGGGGTCAAGGCCAGGCGCAGCACTCGCCTTGCCGAACTCGAGTCGACAAACTACTCCTCTATGACTGCCAAGGCCATGCACTCCAAGGCGAAAAAACTCGATCTCTCCTCTACCTCGAAGGACCCGTTGGATGCTCTGGTTCATACTCGTCTCTGCGATGAGGGCGGCTATGTCAATGATGGTGACCGCGGCCCGACCTCGTCGGCTGCTCTTGCTGCCATTGTTGTTGCTTGCAGTATTCCGCCTGATGAGGCAGCTGACATCGCATCTGGCTTGGGTGGGCTAGGCTCTCCATGATTAGGATACTGCTCCACCATAGCCACGCTCGTGGCTGCCCTTGTTGGGATTGTATTCGGTGCGTTGCACCCTACCGTAGTTCTGCTATTAGGTTTATGTTAGCCCGCTTGGTGCTCTCTGCTATTTCTGTTAGTCCCTCTTCGTGTAATCGGTCTCTAGATCTATGCTTTGTAGTTTGCTTTAGCTATGTAAGGTGTGCGTCCATGTTTCCATTATGAAGAATGAATCCTACTTTATTGTGTCATGTAATGTTCGTGGATTAGGGGGTCTTGACAAATGTGCTGATGTACTATCTAAACTTAACACTTTGCGGCCCTCGATCTCTCTGCTTCAGGAAACAAAATTGAATGATCCAACAAAAATTCACTCTTTCTTGCCACGGTTCCTTGATTCTAACAACCATCTCAACGCAATCGGATCTGCTGGCGACATTCTCTCGGCCTCCAACTCTCGCACCTTCACCCTCTTAAACTATGATCACCTGCGCTTTACCTCCACACTAATGCTTTCTTGCCTTACTTCACAACGCAATGTTCTCGTGACTAACGTCTATGCACCCTCCCTTCGATCGCAAAAAATGGAGTTCCTTGATGAGCTTAAACAAATTGAACCTCAACCAGAAACACCTTGGTTGCTCATCGGCGACTTTAACTTAATCCGCTTCCCTAACAAAAAGAATAACAACAAGTTTCACGAGTCTGAAGCTCACGCGTTCAATGACACTATTGATCTGCTTGCGCTCCTTGAGCTCCCACTCCTCGATCACCAGTTCACTTGGTCAAATAAAAGAACGACTCCCACACTCTAACACCTAGATATAGTTTTCATTAATCTAGCTTGGGATGCGCTCTTTCCAAACACACATCTTACCTCTCTCACTCGATTTGCCTCCAACCACGCCCCCTACTGGTTACCGTCTCCACAGTAGTACCATCCTCCCGCCTTTTTTGATTTGAAAGGTACTGGACCTCACTCCAGGCCTACAAAGACATCATGCAAAATATTTGGTGGACCAACGGTGAAACCTCGACACATTCCAGTTCAGACACAGCCGCTTTCGTGGCACAAAAACTAAAAACAACTCGCTCAACACTCAAAACTTGGACCAAATCCCTTCGGCCCATCTACCAACGTGAGGCTAACTGCAAACTTGTGATCCAGGTGAGGGAGTCCTGGACTAGGGGGTGTTCGGATGGCCGAACTATCATTATCGGCCGGACTCCAAGACTATGAAGATACAAGATTGAAGACTTCGTCCCGTGTCCGGATGGGACTTTCCTTGGCGTGGAAGGCAAGCTTGGCAATATGGATATGTAGATCTCCTACCATTGTAACCGACTCTGTGTAACCCTAGCCCTCTCTGGTGTCTATATAAACCGGAGGGTTTCAGTCCATAGGACACAACAAACAAACAACAATCATACCATAGGCTAGCTTCTAGGGTTTAGCCTCCTTGATCTCATGGTAGATCCACTCTTGTACTACCCATATCATCAATATCAATCAAGCAGGAGTAGGGTTTTACCTGCATCGAGAGGGCCCGAACCTGGGTAAAAACATCGTGTCCCTTGTCTCCTGTTACCATCCGCCTAGACGCACAGTTCGGGACCCCCTACCCGAGATCCGCCGGTTTTGACACCGACATTGGTGCTTTCATTGAGAGTTCCTCTATGCCGTCACGATCAGGAAGGATGCCTCTTCCCGTCTTTAAAGACGGTACCATTGCCAAAGGAGCTTTGGCCGCCGGCCAAACTATCCGGCTGGGTGGTTTTCTTATGACCGCCTGTTCGGCCGCCGCTTCGACGATGACCTCTCGGGTCATCAAAAGCAATCTTCACGTCAACTCGGAATTCGCCGGGCAGCTGGATCCAATGGAGCTCTCTTCCGTAAACGAGCTCTTGGATCGCATCGCCGCCCTGGGAGTCACTACAGACTATGATCAGATTGGGCTTAATACCGATCTGAGAGAGATTAACTCTCCCCAGGTTACCCACCATGTTGCGGTGGTAGAGGAACAACACGACGACTCTTCTTCTGTATTAAAGACCAGTTATGTCCGGACTCCTGATCCCTCCATGCCGGATTCCCGCGGAGGGACGGACGTCAATCAAGCACTGAACCTAAAGTCAGGCAGCGGACCAGATTCGTTGGACAACGTCCAGCAATCCAAGCTTCCAAATTCAGGAACTTTTCGGCCCTTGAGCCTCAAGTTGGGCAGGGTTCCGGACTTAATTCCACCCGCCCACCCAAACATAAGCGCTCTATCTCAAATCCGGCAAGAGCCCACGGAGATAGTACATCATTACTGGGCCAGATTCCTCCTGGTTATGGACAGGATAAAGGACTGCCGTGAGGAAAGCGCAATCTCAATTTTCTGCAACAACTGCACGGACAAGGGAATCACTAACGCCATAAGTCGCCGCGAAATTACACGCTTCGCCGACCTGGCGTCCATAGTATGAAAGTACTGTGCGATGGAGAGTACCTGGAAAATCGAAGCCAAGTTTTGGGACAATCCGGCTCCGAACACAACCCTAGTCCGAAACAAAAGGGTGCATCATGCTCAGGCACCCGGGACAAAAACCAAAAAGCAAAAAACCCCATAAAGGGCACGGAACCGTACTGGAGGGATGGCTTAGCGGACCCTGTAAAATTCATAGTATAGAGGGTGCCACTCCAACACATAGCCTTCGAGCATGTTGGATACTGCGGTAGGTGGCCAAAAGTGGCGAAGAGCTTCTAGCCCCGGAGAACCACCCCAACAGTACCAGTACGGTATTAACAGTCTTCGAGACTTTCGCATCAAATAATATGCGGAAACAAACAATCCGCAGCCTCGCCGAAATCTACCAAGTAGCAGCAACAAACCCATGGAGTGACACGGCTATCACCTTCAACGCCAGCGACGAACCTAAATTCCGAACAGCCCGAGCACCAGCCGCATTGGTCCTCAGTCCAACAGTGGACGGCTTTCGTCTTACCAAGGTACTCATGGATGGCGGCAGCGGAATAAACCTCATCTACGAGGAAACCCTTCGAAAAATGGAAATAGACTGGAGCCGCATTGAGCGAAGCAGCACAACCTTTAGAGGGATAATCCCTAGTCGGGAAGCACGCTGCACAGGAAAAATTACGCTTGATGTGGTGTTCGGCTTGCCGGACAATTACAGGTCCAAGGAGGTCATGTTCCAAGTGGCCCCGTTCAGAAGCGGATATCACGCTTTATTAGGACGAGAGGCATTCACAATTTTCCAAGCCATACCCCATTACGGGTACATGAAGCTTAAAATGCCCGGGCCCAATGGAATCATCACTCTTGTCAGTGATCCGGACATAGCACTCCGCGCCGAAAACAAGACAGTCGCACTAGCCCTAGAGGCACTATCTGAAGCCCTAGCGGCAGAGGAACTCACTGCGCTGCGGTCCACGGTAAACAGGGACGATGTGATACTCGATAAAAGATCCAAGTCCACCTCTTTTAACCAGCGGACGAAATAGTCAAATTCCAGGTCCATCCAACGGACCCCACAAAGACGGCCTCCATCGGGGCACAATTAAACCCTGATGTAGATGCTGCACTACGAGAATTACTCCGGGAAAATTGGGACATCTTTTCCTGGCACCCTTCGGACATGCCAGGAATCCCACACAGGTTGGCAGAACACAGCCTAAACATCCTAAAAGGATTCAAGCCAGTCAAACAGGCTCTTTGGCGATTTTCCGAACCCAAAAGACAAGCAATGGGAGAGGAGCTAGCCAAACTATTAGAAGCCGGATTCATCAGAGACATCAAACATCCGGACTGGCTAGCAAACCTGGTAATGGTACCAAAAAAGGACAAACCCTGGCGCCTGTGTGTCGATTTTAAAGACCATAACAAGGCTTGTCCAAAGGATCCTTTCCCCCTTCCCCGCATCGATCAAATCATCAATGCTACCACAGGGCACGATTCATTGTGCTTCCTCGACGCATACTCCGGCTACCATCAAATCAAGATGGCGGAGACAGACTAAGCCGCAACGGCATTCATCACTCCATACGGACCATTCTGCTTCAACACAAATGCCTTTGGGACTCAAAAACACCGGCGCAACATATCAGCGCATGATTCAGACATGTCTGGCTACCCAGATCGGCAAAACAGTGGAGGCATATGTAGACGACGTGGTCGTCAAAACCAAACACGTCGAAACTCTGGTAGACGACTTGAGGCTCACATTCGACAACCTCCGAGCATATGACATTAAGCTCAACCCGGAAAAATGCGTTTTCGGCGTACCAGCCGGAAAGCTCTTGGGCTTCATTGTATCCGGTAGAGGAATTGAAGCAAACCCAGCCAAGATCCGAGCTCTGTCATAGCTGGATATCCCAAAAGACCTCAAACAAATACAAAAATTGACTGGATGCATGGCGGCTCTAAGCCGCTTCATCTCCCGTTTGGGAGAAAAGGCATTGCCCCTCTATCGCCTCCTCAGGCGCACCGAACACTTTGAATGGACGGATGCTGCCACGACCGGACTCGAAGAAATAAAGGCCATATTGGCAACAAATCCGGTCCTGGCCGCGCCCAACTTGGGCGAACCAATGTTGTTATATATCGCGGCAACACATCAAGTTGTAAGCGCGGTGCTCATCGTCGAACGACAAACATAAGGGCACAAATTCCCTCTTCAAAAACCAGTGTACAACGTATCCACTGTCCTAACTCCATGCAAGTCCCGGTACCCGCATTATCAGAAGATAGCATATGCGGTGTTCATGGCATCCCGGAAGCTGCGACACTACTTTCAAGAGTGTTCGATAACAGTGGCCTCCGAAGTACCCCTCAACGACATTATAAACAACCGCGACGCGACGGGCAGGATTGCAAAATGAGCCATCGAGCTCTTACCATTCGACATAACCTACAAACCACGGCGAGCTATAAAGTCACAAGTCTTGGCTGACTTCATCGCTGAATGGACCGAAGCCGAACTCCCTAAAGAGTATGACGCATACTCCAATTGGATCATGCATTTCGACGGCTCTAAAATGTTGGCCGGCTTGGGGGCTGGCGTCGTCTTGATGTCCCCAACCGGAGACACAGTCCAATACGTACTTCAAATAATGTACACGGACTCCAACAACACAGCCGAATACGAGGCCCTTCTACATGGTCTCCGGATGGCAATCTCCATGGGCATTCAACGCCTAGAGGTCCTCGGGGATTCAAACCTCGCAATATCCCAAGTAAATGGAGACTTTCATGCCAAAGATCCAAAAATGGCAGCCTACCGTAATGCCGTCTTAAAAATGTCAGCTCGGTTCGAAGGACTCGAATTCCACCATGTAGCCCGGGATAATAACTAGGCGGCCGACATGAAGGCGCGCATCGGCGCAAAGCGCGATGCCGTCCCTCCAAATATCTTCCTGGAGCGGCTCTTTAAGCCATCCGTAGTATGGGAAGAGGAGTCCGGAAACAACAATCCGGAACCAACCGCACCGCCCAACACCGAACATTCTGACACAGCCGGTGGCTCAGTCAATGACATAACACCTTCAGCCCACGAAATAATGGCAGTCATTGCCCCGTGGACGGAACCATTCCTAGCCTACTTAATTAGGCAGGAACTCCCCGAAGACCAAAATGAGGCCCGCTGCATCATACAGCGATCTAAAGCCTACAAGGTCCATGAGGGAGAGCTTTATAAGAAAATCACAACCAAGTCCTTCAAAGGTGCATCTCCGAAGAGGAAGGGCGAAATCTGCGGGATGAAATTCACGCCGGACTCGGCGGGCACCACGCCGTAGCCCGGGCCCTTGTAGGCAAGGCCTTCCGTACAGGATTTTATTGGCCGACGGCCCGGGCAGATGCTCAGGACTTAGTCCAACGATGCGTCGGGTGCCAGCTTTTTGCTAATCAAAGCCACATACCACCCACCGCCCTCAAAACTATACCCATCACCTGGTCGTTCGCGGTCTGGGGGCTTGACATGGTTGGACCCCTTAAAGGGGGAACCCATAAGCAAAAGTACCTATTGGTCATGGTGGATAAATTCACCAAATGGATAGAGCCCAAGCCAGTTAAAACGGCCGAATCCAGACCTGTGATAGACTTCATATCCGGGGTAGTACACCGTTATGGCGTCCCCCACAGCATCATCACCGATAATGGCACGAACTTCACGGCCGACGAGGTTAAACTCTGGTGCAAAAATATGGGCATCAAGCTCGACTATGCTTCAGTCTATCACCCTCAAACTAACGGTCAAGTCGAACGAGCAAATGGTCTAATAATGAGCGGCATCAAACCCGGGTTAGTGCGGTCCCTCATGGAATCTAACACGCACTGGGTAGAGGAGCTCGACTCCGTACTCTGGGGGCTGCGGACCACTCCAAATCGTACTACCAGATTCACGCCATTCTTTATGGTATACGACGCAGAGGCAGTTTTGCACTGCGATATAATTCATGACTCACCTCGAGTGCGCATGTACGAAGAAACAGAAGCCGAGTTGGATCGGCAGGACAATTTGGACGCATTGGAGGAGGAGCGCGACATGGCAAGGGCTCGTTCCGCATTCTATCAGCAGCAGGCTCGAAGATATCAAAGCAGAGAAGTACGGGCCAAAACTTACAATGTTGGAGAACTAGTTCTACGCCTGCCGGACAAGAAAAAGGACAAACTCAAGCCCAAATGGGAAGGCCCCTTCATCATCGACCAAGTCCTGACCGGCGGAGCATACCGTCTGCGAAACGCATCGGACAGCCGACTCGAGCCGAACCCATGGAATGCAGCCCGCCTCCGAAGATTCTACGCCTAGCGCCGGACTCAGAGTTCGTCTCCTTCCTCCGTCCACATTTTATACTTCAGTTGTCTTTTGTTTCTCTCTTTTCTCCCCCCTTTTTCATAGAGCCCTTGAGGGCTGATCTGCGCATTATTCGCACACACTTGACGTGCTACCCGCACTCATTATACCTGGGGGCTTCTTTAACAGAAGCTTATTTATACGGGCTTTATGCCCAACACATGTGTCAAACTTCCGCATGTACCTTTTATTCACCATTATATGCATCGATATGACTTAAGTTTTGGCCAAGCTGGGTTGCCTGGCTCCTGTGCTTACCCCTATGTTCCCGATTGTTCGGCTAGGAGGTAAAGGGAGCACCTCTGCGATTGTCACTGCCGGGTCAGCCGGATGTGTACCTCAAACTGGGTGAAGCCGAAAGCTAGCGTTCTTAAGGGAATATTCGGTCGGTGACTTGAAAGATGATTTCTTATTTATTTATTTATCTGCCCCCAGATGCTTTTCTGCTCTTTTCGCAGTCTGGACATGCACTTTAGGGCATGCCTCCCAGGGAAAGGAACCCCTAACGGAACTATTCTCCCTGGAAGATGTTTCTTACTAACCATGTAATATAACATAACTAGTTGGGCACTTGTCTGATAAAGCACTAATGACCCCTACGCCTGGTCTCCACGCATGCCCCAATTTTTTCATAACCGAGAGGGTATTCGGACACACTCCGGACTCTAGGGTCCCGAGGTTGAAGCGAAAAGGTCTGCAAAGACAAACGATCTACAATCCGGCTAGAAGGCATTTTACATGTCATTTTAAAATACATCGTCAAATTGACTGACTGTACTCCTCTTCAATCCCGTCTAACAGGCTGTCTAATTTACAGTCCTGTTGGGAATACTTAGCGACCAACTCTACTTGGCCGTACATTAAGCTCACAGGGATCTCCTTCCCATCGGGCCCCACAGGTCCGACCTCGGCCATGTGGTTCGGATCCGCCTTCTTGTACCGCGTCTTCACCATGGCCCAGGCCTCCCTGGCGCCTTGACGGCAGGCCGATATCTTCCACAGACGGAAGCGCTGCCGTGCTCCCTGAAGCTTCTCCGCAAGCCCTCCAAGGCCCTCGGGTAGGGAGACGGACGGCCATAAGGCCTGGGCGACGCCACTCATCGCCTGCCGAACACGTTCGTGCAGTTGCACCAGCTCGGGAAGTTGGTCACCCGTTGAACCGGGCATTTCCTCCGCAGGGCGACCTGTGAGCACACCTACAGACACATTTCTGTCAATCGACTTCCTCGCCGAACTCTTCTTTTCAAAAGAGTTTGCTCAAGCACTTACTGTAGATGCCGCGACGAAGCCGCCGATTCTCCTTTACGGAGTCAGACAGCTGGACCCGAACATCTTTTAGTTCTTCGCCCAGCTGGGTGTTGGCATCTTGGAGTTTGTTTCTCTCCTGCTGCACCCTCATAAGCACCTTTTCGCCGGCCTTCAGCTGGCGTAGCAGATGTTGCTTGTCTGGATCTAGTCCGGCGCCCTCTGCAATATTATTGTCAGACTTATACGCACGCCGCACTTCATAAACCACTTATCTTTTTGAAATAGGTGTTACCAGAGGGGGTCTCTGTGTCTCCTCCTGCGGCGGCTAGTGCGGCCTCAAGTTGGGCCTTGCACTCTTGAAGCTCCTAGGACAATTGGGTATTCTTCTCCGTAAGATCCTGCATATCAAATGATCCTTAAATCAGTTATTCTAACTACTTTAAGTCTCGGGGGCTACTGGCATATATAACTATTAAAATTCCTTACCCGTATGTCTTTCACATACTGCTTCGTGTCTCTGGTTAAACCATCTTGAGCAGCACGGAGGTGCGCGTCTCCCGCATTAAAGGCATTCAACGCCTCTGGGGAGAAACACGCGTCACGAAGAACTGTCCGGCGGCGCCTATGATTCATGGCGCTCTCCACCTCAGACCTGGTGGCGGACAGCCTATCGGCATCCTCCGTTGGAGGAGCATCCGGCTCGCGCCTTGCGCTCGCCTCCCCCTCCGGACCAGGTGTTGGAGCCTGGCTGGCGGAGGCTGGGTTGGCAACCTCTCCGGGCACAGTCCGGAGAGCGCTCTTTCTCCTGGACCAGTCATGAGCATTAATATACCTCCCAGGAATCTTTCCCTTAAAAACAGTGGCGTGCTGTACCGTTGCGGCGATGATTCGATTCACACTGCACTCCTCTTCCCCTGCTGGGCCGAACTGACCCTTGTTGGTCAGCCGCCGCGGGATCAGCTTCCCGCCTTGAAGGCACCTCCTGCGAAACACCGTTGGTATACGGTGGTCAGAAATAAGCACGGACAAAGTAATGGTGTCAGGACTCCGGTCATAGTTACCTGGGAAGCCGGAGATAAACCGGGGTAGTCAGCCGTAATGGTGACTAGAGCATTGTCCATGCTAAGTTGGTGGAAAACCCCGTCAATCAGCTCCACCTCTATGTCCGGATCCTCTCCGAAGGCTGGATCAAGGGATCTTTCTGGGTCCTCGGTTGTGGAGTCGGACTGTGTATGCCCTCCACATCCCGGCGCAGTTCCTGCATCGAAATTATAAAGTAAGACACTTAACCTTGAAAGCACGGATCGGATGGATAGACGTCCGCTTACCCAACTCCGAGGGTTATTCATGGAGAATCCGTTCAATGGACTCGTTTGGAGGAAGTCCTCCTTCTCCCCCTTGTACAAGCCGGACAGGATGTTCACCAGATCTACGGCCGATCACGGCCCCTTGCGGCCATGACGGGTGGCGTCATTCTCCCCGTTGAAAGCCCACATGGGGTGGTCCTATATTGGAGCGGCTGCACCCCTCGCATAATGCACGTGGCCATGACTCCAATCATGGTCAATCCGGAATGAGCCAGCAACCTTATCCGGCCCATCAGATAATGGACGCTCCTGCCATCTTCCCGTTGAGGGCTCCGCGGGCGCCAACTCAGGCGTTTCTTCAGAGGAGCGTTGCTGAACTCCGGGAGGCCGATCCGAACTGGGTCCAGCAGTGGAGCATCTTCCACATAAAACCATTCCGAAGGCTAGTCTTCGGACGCCTTCTTTGGGGTTCCGGATAGATATCCGGTCCCGGCTATGCGCCATATTTCGGCTCCGCCCACTTGATATATCGACCCCTTGTGAGAATGGGGTACGAGGCAAAACAATCTCTTCCATAGCGCAAAATGGGGCTCGATGCCCAAGAACAGCTCGCAAAGGGCTACAAAACCCGCAATGTGCAGAATGGAGGCGGGCGTAAGGTGATAAAGTTGGAGTCCGTAGAACTCCAGAATCCCCCGGAGAAACGGATGTATGGGAAATCCGAGCCCCCTCATTAGATAAGGGACGAAGCACACCCGCTCTCCTTTGGAGGGACTGGGGGTGTTCTTCGCCTGCTTTCCACCTTTGTAGGTGGCCAGCCCGGCTCGAACCTGGACCATAAAGGCCGGAGGAAGGTATCCCTTCACTTGGAGCGTCACCAGCTCGCTGTGCGGGACTGAACATCTCCTCCAATCTCCTGGCTGGGGGCTGGGAGCGCGAGAGGAGGAGCCGCGTCGATGGTCCATGATGGAGTGGATTTTTGTCAGAAGCGCTCCGATGAGTACTCGCGGAAGGAGGATGGTGTGATTTGGATCTGGATTCTTGCCTCTCTTATAGGCAGCTTATTCGCGCAGCTTGGGGGTAAAATGTAAAAATACCCTGGCCTTTCGCATTCGTACGACACGTGGAAGAGGGCCATTATTGGGAGTGGAAGCCAAGGAGCGCAACATTTATAAGGAAGTCGGACACTATTCGGCAAGCACACAGAATTTGGAGAACCCGCCTTGCAATGCCGAAGACAGTATATGCGCGGGACTCGTCGTCATTGAAGCCTGGTTCGGGGGCTACTGAGGGAGTCCTGGACTAGGGGGTGTCCGGATGGCCGAACTATCATTATCGGCCAGACTCCAAGACTATGAAGATACAAGATTGAAGACTTCGTCCCGTGTCTGGATGGGACTTTCCTTGGCGTGGAAGGCAAGCTTGGCGATATGATCTCCTACCATTGTAACCGACTCTGTGTAACCCTAGCCCTCTCCGGTGTCTATATAAACCGGAGGGTTTTAGTCCGTAGGACACAACAAACAAATAACAATCATACCATAGGCTAGCTTCTAGGGTTTAGCCTCCTTGATCTCGTGGTAGATCCACTCTTGTACTACCCATATCATCAATATCAATCAAGCAGGAGTAGGGTTTTACCTCCATCGAGAGGGCCCGAACCTGGGTAAAAACATCGTGTCCCTTGTCTCCTGTTACCATCCGCCTAGACGCACAGTTCGGGACCCCCTACCCGAGATCCGCCGGTTTTGACATCGACACCAGGCTCTCGACCTCAACGAAGAACTCGCTCCTCTATCTCTGTTAGAACAAAAATTTAGGCTAACAATCTCAGACATGCTGCAACGCACAATTAGGTAGAAAGTTGCCTTCTGGAAATAGTGTGGCAAGATTCGGGGTGCTATTGAGGGGGACGAAAATACCAGGTTCTTCCATGCCTCGGCCACCCAACGTTCCAGAACAAACAAAATCCCGATGGTAATTCATAAGGATGCTGAAATTTTCCTTCACAAACAAAAAGGAGTGATCCTAAAAAAACTTTTTTCAGCAGCTCATTGGGGTCACAAAGATCGCCACTTGGAATTTTGACCTGCTTCAGCTCTACCCATCGCCGCTACCTCAGCTACGTGATCTTGCTATCCCATTTGCACATGAAGAAATTCATGATGCCTTTCTGAATATGAACACCAACGCTAGCCCTGGCCCCGACGGTTTCGGTCCCATCTTCTTTCATAAATACTGTCATGAAGTCAAATACTGCATCTTTCCGTTTTTCAGTGCATTCCATGAGCAAACCGCTTCTATCGAACGCTTTAATCGAGCTTTCATGGTGCTCCTCCCTAAATCCCTAGCTCCAACTTTCCCAGATGCGTTTAGGACAATCTCTCTACAAAAATGCACTCCAAAAGCAGTGGCCAAAGTTCTCACAAACAGAGTAAAACCCCTCATCCCGCTACTTATACACAATGACCAAACAGGCTTCCTCCATGGCCGCAACATTGCCAAAAACTTTGTTTATGCTGCGGACATCCTTAGCGCCTGCCACACTCATAAAGCCCCAACCTTGGTATTCAATCCAGACTTTAGGAAAGCCTTTGACTCCATCTATTGGTCCTCTCTGATATCTATCTTGTAGGTGAGGGGCTTCCCTCCCATCTTCTGTGCATGGGTCACCAACATTCTGCACACAGGCAAAACATCAATACTTCTCAATGGCACCCCGGGCTCTTGGATCCAATGTAGAAATGACCTGCGTCAAGGAGATCCCTTCTCGCCCTACTTATTTATCATTGTCACTGACGTTCTACAATGATTGATCTCCCAAGATTTCGCTGCAAATGAACTATGCCACCCTCTCAACTCTAATGAGCCACCTTGACCCTTCAATACGCCGATGACACGCTAATCATTACCCATGCAAACGTCGCCGCAACCACAGCTCTCAAGAAAACTCTGGATGATTTCGCGCTCATTACTGGCTTAGTTATTAATTTTCAAAAAACTACTCTTCTCATGATTGCCACGGACAATGTTGCACAAAACTGCATTGCAACGGCTCTAGGGTGCAACTATACCTCATTTCCGTTAATTTACCTAGGCCTCCCCCTCTCCCCTACCAAACTACCCCTCTCAGCCTTCGATCCTATAGTGGAGAACTTTAGGAGATTTTTGTTTGGGTGGGTCGCATGACTACTCTCACGTGGTGCCAGGTTAACATTGTTGACCGCTGTCCTCGACTCTCTAGCAGTTTACTTTATGTCCATTTTCTGCCTTCCAAAGTCTGTCCTTGTTAAGCTAGACGCCATTAGGAAAGATTTCTTTTGGTCCAACAAGGAATCCTGCACGGGTGCGAGTTGTCTGGTTGCGTGGAAACACGTTTATTAACCGAAAGAACTTGGTGGTCTAGGCATTAAGAATCTCGAACTTCATAACCACTGTCTGGTCATGAAATTTCCATATAAACTCTTGCAAAACCCAGACCTCCCTTGGGTACATTCGTATAAACAAAGACATCCTCTCTACATTGCCGCCAAAACTTCTAGGCCTTCCTTCATCTGGAAAGTAGTCAACCAAAACCTACCATCTCTTATTGAGCACTCATTTGTGATCAACTATTATGGCCTCTACCTTTTTCTGGCTAGACAAATGGCTGCTCAGTTCCCCTCTCCACAATGTTTTCCCACACCTATACTCACACTCCATACATGAACAAGGTGCTGGTGGCTACAATTTGGCAAAACAATTTATTATCGAACCTGCGAAACCGTCTTACTAATGTTGCTTCTAGAGAGTTGGATTGTGTGTTATTGTTGTTGCAGGACTTCCAAAACGTGGATCGACCGGACGAACGGTCCCTCACACATGGGCTTCCATTCTTGGCCAAGAATGCATACAGCTCCATTGTTGCAGAAGAATCATTTGATCTGCACCATGCTTTTGTCTGGTCATCTAAAGTTTCGATTAATGTCAAGGTTTTCGCCTGGCTTCTATTTCGCGATCGGTTAAACACGAAGGCCAACATGCTTCACAAACATATTGCTCAATCTGCTTCCTGCCCAAGATGTCAAGATCCCTGTGAGGACGCCCTTCATCTCATCTGCAACTTCTCCTATGTTGTCCAAGTGTGGTCACTCTTGGGGCTGCCTCCACCGACTTCCCTGATTGCTATACATCAACCTCCGACAATTCTGGGCCTCAACCCCAACATCTAGCGTCGGTGGTCTTGACCATTGCTTGGAAGCTTTGGGACTCAAGGAATGCTCTGGTGTTCAGAAACGAGGACCACCCCTCCCGCGTAACATTAAGGAATATTGTCGCTGATTTCTCTCTTTGGGTTTTCCGTTTAAAAAAGACAGATGATAGGAACTGTGCTAGACAGTGGCTCCATTTCCTATCCTCTGCAATTCCTTCTAGGTGAAATTTGTTCATCATGGTAGTCTTGTAATACTTTGCTGCATCGTTTCCCTCCGTAAACTAATGTAAAAGCGTTTAAAACACTATTTTAGTGATCTAAACGCTCTTATATTAGTTTACAGAGGGAGTAATGTATTCAGGTGGGGAAGCTCTCCCTCCGGTGACCGTTAAAAAAAAAAAAGAGAGAGAGAGAGAGACCGGCAAAGCCCCTGGAACGCCGAACGGACAGATATAGGAAAACACGTCCGAACTCCTGCCGCGGCATACGGCACTAGGCACGGAATCGACCAATTGCGTCCCCAAACCTGACTGGTCGCGCATCGTTGCAAATGGACTCCGATTCCACCTATCCCCTCGTCGACCTCCTTCCGCCACGGCCCTTAAATCCCAGGAGCAGCCCTCCCTCCCACGGCGCCCAAACCCGCCAATCTCCTCCGTGACTCGCCTTGTCTCCTCCGCGATTCATCCATGGCAGCGACGCATCGGGTCTCCGCCGTGATCTTCGACCTCGACGGCACCCTCTTGGACACAGGTACGCGGATCCGCTCGCTCTCAAGCTCACGCCGCCGTCCCGTGCCGTTCGATGCTCCGCCTAGTTCGGTCGATGTGTCCTATGCTCGAGTAGTCACACAAGTATTTGTTTTTTCTGTTCGTGGCGGGGTGTTTGGTCATCTTCTCCAAGCGTACGTCCTGCATTCCATAATCACGATTTGTTGTGCCGAGTCGCTGCCTTTTCCAATAATAAAGCAGAGTAAAGGTGCAACATGAAGTAGCTTAAAAAAAGTTCAATATGGAGTTTGTAAAGTGTGGTGTGTCTTGGTGCAGAGAGGGCAACAAGGGACGTCCTGAAAGAGTTCTTGGGGACCTACGGGAAGGTCCCAGATGCGGCCAAGGAGGAGAAGCGATTGGGGCAGATGCACAGGGAGTCCACAACCGGGATCATCGCAGACTATGGGTTGCCGCTCACCGTCGAGGAGTATTCAGAGGCAATATACCCGCTGTATATCAAAAGGTTTGGTTCGTTTTACTCAGCTGATCAAGTGTCAGTCACGATTAACGGAAGCACTGAACTTGGCCTCACTTGTTTTCCAGGTGGCAAAGGGCAAGCCCACTTCCAGGGGTTAACAGGCTTCTCAAGCACCTCCACAAGAACGGAGTACCCCTGGCACTCGCTTCAAATTCCATCAGGAGAAATATTGATCACAAAATTTTGAAACTAGGAGGTCTGAACCTTTCTTCAATCTACATGGGATAACATGCCCCCCCTTTTGGTATTCCACAAGTGCCACTTGGAATGCAAAAAGTAGTTTTTATTTTACTAAAGGAAAGAATAAGTCCGTTGATATTGTACCAAGTCATTAATTTGATGAAAGAAATTGTGGCTTTGCTTGATCTGTCATGACTATCTTCTGAGTTTCTATGCTCACAGTTTGGGTGTACTAATCATTGTTAATTCTGATTTTCATTCATCTGTGCCCTAGACATTCCCTTGCACAAATACAAAACTTATAGCAGTAATGGAATTTTTATGAAGTGCTAGATTTGTTCATGTTATGAATTGTATGCTGACCTGTTAAAATCTATACTTGTTTTCCAGAACTGAAAGACTGCTTTTCGGTGGTTCTTGGTGGTGATCAGGTCCCTCATGGAAAACCTTGCCCTGACATGTGCGTACTTCAAAATTTTACCAAATGTTTGTTGCACGTTTCTGCAGCGATTAGCATGTACAAACTGCACTATTTCCATGCAACATCATACGGTGTAACTTTCAGTGAAATTACCTGTGTTTCCCAGGAACATTCACGTATAATGTCATCTTATTTGACCATATAAGATAACCAATTTTGGTGAAAACATGATTTAAAGCATCTTTAGCTTTGTGCATAACATTGCTGATTATGTGTCATCAATGCTTTTGTAGATTTCTTGAGGCCGCAAAGAAACTTGGTGTAAATCCGTCGTCATGTTTGGTCATAGAAGATTCTCTGTAAGTATAGCAAACACTACTACCGTACAGGCTTTTCCCCCCAATGATGGTTAGTTTTCCTTTTGAAAGGGAAATGGAAGAAGTTTAGGTTTCATACAAGATTTAGCTTATCCGGCAACAGACAACTTGTGAGAATGTGCATCATAGTATAGATAGCAGCCTTAAATAGCCGAACAGACATAGCAGCGATATAGTTGCGCTAAGAAAACCAAATTTAGAAGCTAGTGCTTATATGCTTTTTATTTTATTTTTCAAATGCGTTTTCCCAAGTGTTGACACCCAAGACAATTGCACTTTACAGTATAGTAACATGCCAAATTTCTGCACTCATGGAGATATTAACGTTGCTTTTGTTAAAAGATAATACCTGTTTTGTATTTAATTGAATTTACTGCTTTGCTGGCAAAATGCCCTCAGTGTTGGAGTTCAGGCTGCCAAGGCTTCTGGGGCGAAGGTAGTTGCTGTTCCATCACTGCAAAGTCAAAGGCATTGTTACTCAATTGCTGATCTCATCCTCTATTCACTGCTAGACTTCCATCCTGAGTTATGGGGTCTTCCCCCATTTGAAGATTGTAATTCTTTCTCCATTAACCACCAGTTTCATTTTTATTGATTTATTTTAATTATTGAAGTCGCTGGCTGCCATTTATGTTGCAGGCATCCAAGGTGCTTTGACCATGGAACCATTACTCTCAAATGCTCAGATAGGTGATGCGGTTCAAAACAATACTCATACAGTTATAGCAGGTCGGACACCTTCCTATGCTCTTCTAATGTGTCAACAGCTGATAATATTGCACTTCTTAGCACATAGTGGTTTGCAAAATACTGTAACGGCACAATGTTTTTGCAACAGGTGAGTGCACCTACGACTCTATTCCTGATCAAATATCAGGAATTTTCTTTGGTTGGGCCAAGTCAGAAACTTATGGAGTCTTTAAAGCGGTGGTCAGCACTGGGTGGGATCTTTCACCGGGAAAATTCGAAAGAGTGATGGTTGGTATTTTAAATTTAGTCTTATCTCTTGGCTATTCTGCACCTTTAAGATGTGTTAACTGCCCATTGTCATTTACAAATTTGAAGGCTTGTGTTTTATGGGAGTTCTGTTGCTGTAGGTTAACACATGCAAAATACTCCAGACTTTGCTAACTGCTGTGGCATTATTGCCAAAGAATTGTAAAACGAAATAATTTGACAGCCTTGATCTGTGGTTGTCCTTTTCAGCACATATGCTTTCTTGATTCTCACTCCAAGGCCAAAACAGAGGATCCCTTGGAGCTTTTATTAATTGGTTACATCCGGAAGCTCCAAAGCTCGGTAATGACCTTATCATGTAAATAAATATAAATTCATGAAGTTGACACTTTGTATTCATTATGTTGTGTATTTTATTTCTTCATTTACAATATTTCCATTTGGTACTCTACGATGGACCCTCTCCGCCATGCATCGCAGAAGTCCGCTAGACACAACCAAGCATATTAAATTACAACTTTGTCATATGGCCATTGTCAAAACCTTAAATGCAAGTCCAAACATGATTATAACCTTTGTTGCAGGAAAATATATCTCAAGCAATGTGCATAGCTGAAGAAGACCAGACCATTGCAAGAGATGCACTAGACCTCCCAGCTTTCTCTGAATATGCAAAGACAAGGGGTGCATTGGACCTCCCAGCCTTACCTGAATATGCAGAGCCACGAAATGGCCTTCTTCTTGCCTGACGCCTGACGTGCCACTACAAGCTATCTGATATTATTGACAAGATTGCGGGTATCGCTTATTTTCCTTAAAGACATGTAGGGATTGCTGGGAGAGTTGTAAGAGCTGCCGGGAAGGAAGCTTGATTCGCATTCAAGATGGTGGAATCTCTCGATATTGTCAACTTCTTGGTATCTTTTGACAGACTCGCATCAGAAGATACACTGTAATATTTTATTTATCATTGTGTGTGCCTTGTCGTGTTGATAAAATGTGTACAGACAATGAAGTGGGGGTAGAAAATGATTATTTATGGGTTGATAGTTTTGAGCATTTGTTATCTATACTCTTGGAAGGAGTTCGTTTTGTACTCCCTCTGTTCACAGATATAAAGATGTTTTGGGTATTTCAATGTAGACTACATACATACTGAAATGGTGAACAAACACGCTAAAACGTGTATATACATTTGATTCATGAAAAAGTCTGAACATATTATATTTGTGAACAGAGGGAGTAGTGTATATCAAATTAATAAGTATTCTGACATCTGTCAAATAATGTCCCAAGAGAGAAACATGTTGTTGCACATCAGCTAAAGTAAGTATACATGTACGAAAATTATTCTTTGGATGTAACGCGATCGAGCAGCGGTTATTTTTGGAAGCATTTGGAAACTCCAAAATGTGTGAAAGATCTTTTACCAAAAACAGCAGGATGTAGCGTGTTTTGATCTTAATATTATTATTATTTTTGAGAGAGAAGTTTTGTTCTTAATAAAGCTAGCCACAATGGCCTTTCCTAAAAAAAAAAGGCAAGGTGTATATGGTCCCCAGTCCCCACCTCATCTCGATTCATCTTTGACTGAACAAAAGACTTGCTCCGGCCTCCAGACTTATCTCTCAAAAACAGCAGGACGTAACGTGTCTCCCTCACAGCAGAGAAAAGCAATTCAATCTTGGGAGTGCGTAAAACAAGCAAACAAAATTCCAATAAACTAAGACAGTTCATATACATGCCCAAACTGTTGACTTCTTCATTGCCTTCTGAAGGAACTGCTTGTCAAAAGAAATTCCAATAACAGGAGAAATTGCTTTCTGAAAAGAGGATAGCAGGCAATTAAACTCATTCGGATAGGCAATTTTGTAGGAACAAAAGAGGCATACTTGTCAAAAGAAAAATAACAGAAGCAACTCACGACATTTAGGAAATTCCGGCCACCAAAGATGGGCAGTGTGTAACGAAATCTGAGGCAAATACATGTTAAAATAGAAGCAACTAGTAGATGATCATGGGTGTTATGTAGCAAGAAAATAGGAGATCAATGCAACTAGTGTCAAAAAATGTCTTACATTATGGAACGGAGAGAGTAGCAAGGATCTCCCCATGCTGCTCCAAGATAGACGCATGCCAAAAAAAGGACTCATGAACTGAATCAGCCGGGCCCCGGGGAACCAGGGTGCGGCAACGCCTCGCCTCATGGAGCCGGTTAGTGGGCTGGTGCAGTAGCTTTTGTCAGGCAGATATTATGACGATGTGATGCACATTTTTCTTCTTCTTTTGTTTATATTTTGATTAAATGTTCATGATTAAATTTCAGAAATGCGAACAATTTTTTAATACATATATATATTACAAAACTGAAACTTGATTGAATTTTCATAAAACCCCCTGATTTTATAAAATGTTAATGCAGTGTAAAAAAAATTCTTGCCATGGTTTTCAGAAATGTTGATACCGTTAAAAAAAATCTTTGTAACAAAAAATATTCATGTGTTTCAAGAAAATGTGCGTAGCAGTATAGGAAAATGATATTCAACTATTTGAAAAATTATTAAATGTGTATCAAAAATATTCCTAGTGTATAAAAAAATGTAAAATGTGCATCAAAAATATATATTGAAACATATATTTTAAAAATCATAATCATGTATTTTAAAAAATTTAACGTGTCTAAACAATATTATTGATGTATACCAAAAAATACATGAAAAAATAGACATCAAAACATGTATTTGAAAAAATATGCATAAATAAATAATCTTGATGTATAGAAAAATTTATAACATGTATGAAAAAGTTAAACATTAAAAGGTATACTTAAAAATGTTTATCATGTATTTATTTACTTTTCCTGTACAATTTTTTTCCTGATGTATACGAGAAATATACATTGTGCATGAAAAAAGTAGACATTAAAATATATTTTTAAAATGTTAATAGTGTATTTAAAATATTAAATATGTATAAAAATAGTGTAAAACATGCATGAAAAAAATAGACATCAAAACATATACTTAAATAAAATTTCATTTTGCATTTGGTAAATATTAAAACTATATAAAAATATTCTTGATGTATACGACAAATGTATAATGGGCCTGAAAAAAAGTAGACATTTAAACATATTTTTAAAAAATTAACTATCTATTTAGAAAGTTTTATGTGTGTATTAAATTATCCCTAATATGTACGAAAAATGTACATTGTGCGTGAGAAAAGTAGATACGTGTTGAAAAAAAGAAAGGGAAATATTGATTTAGTTTTTGAAAAAAAAAGATGAAAGCCGGTAAGATAAAAAAACCCGACAAAAGAACAAAGAAACTAAAGAAAGAAAAAGTAAGGAAGACCCAAGAAAAAGATTGCTACAATCGTGAAAAAACTTGAATAAAACTAACGCAACAATGTTTGGTCAGCCCTGTATATAGGAATCGGGGCGAGGCATAGCATTAGTGGGCAACCAAGTCCACAACTCGGGGCGTAGCATTTTTCTTCTGCCCTGAAGTATAGAGATTTTAGATTCGGGTCAGGCTGTAGTCGTGCAGGCCTATCAAGGCCGAGATAACTCAAGGCTCGTTTCCATCAGTTACGCTTATTGTTTTCGCACTCTTTGTATGTCCATATTTGTTATGGCGGGTGATAGGCGCCGGCGGACCGGCCGAAATTTGGGCCGGTCCGCCCGCACCCATCCAATTGGTGCATGGATAACCGTTCGATGGAGCTGTTGTTTCGTCAACGCACGCCCCTACGACGGATTCTGCATCTAGTCGCTCGATTCTGCATCTCGTTGGCCGCACGCGCTTGCTGGTCGCCATGGTCGCCGGCCGTTCTCGTCACCGGATATCGCCCTCGCTGGCCATCCTCGTTATCGGTCGCCGCACTCGTCGCCTGCATTTGTGGGTGACTCAACGCAGGCAATGAAGGAAATATGCCCTAGAGGCAATAATAAAGTTATTATTTATATTTCCTTATATCATGATAAATGTTTATTATTCATACTAGAATTGTATTAACCGGAAACTTAGTACATGTGAATATATAGACAATAGATAGTGTCCCTAGTATGCCTCTACTTGACTAGCTCGTTAATCAAAGATGGTTATGTTTCCTGACCATAGACATGTGTTGTCATTTGATGAACGGGATCACATCATTAGGAGAATGATGTGATGGACAAGACCCATCCGTTAGCTTAGCATTATGATCGTTACAGTTTCATTGCTACTGCTTTCTTCACGACTTATACATGTTCCTCTGACTATGAGATTATGCAACTCCCGAATACCGGAGGAACCCTTTGTGTGCTATCAAA
The DNA here is from genome assembly GCA_963921465.1 of Triticum timopheevii. Lineage (NCBI taxonomy): Eukaryota > Viridiplantae > Streptophyta > Magnoliopsida > Poales > Poaceae > Triticum > Triticum timopheevii. Next base: position 445,796,736 of record OY997266.1, on the reverse strand, counting down.
CGTCACAACGTAACTGAGTGATTATAAAGATGCTCTACAGGTGTCTCCGAAGGTGTTTGTTGAGTTGGCATAGATCGAGATTAGAATTTGTCACTCTGTGTATCGGAGAGGTAACTCTGGGCCCTCTCGATAATGCTCATCATTATAGGCCTTGCAAGCAATGTGACTAATGAGTTAGTTGAGGGATGAAGCATTACAGAACGAGTAAAGAGACTTGACGGTGATGAGATTGAACTAGGTATGATAATACCGACGATCAAATCTCGGGCAAGTAACATACCGGTGACAAAGGGAACAACATATGTTGTTGTGCGGTTTGACGGATAAAGATCTTCGTAGAATATGTAGGAGCCAATATGAGCATCCAGGTTCCGCTATTGGTTATTGATTGAAGATGTGTCTCGATCACGTCTACATAGTTCTCGAACCCATAGGGTCCGCACGCTTAACGTTCGATGACGATTTGTATTATGAGTTATGTGCTTTGATGACCGAAGTTTGTTAGGAGTCCCGTATAAGATCACGGACATGACGAGGAGTCCCAAAATGGTCGAGACATAAAGATTGATATATTGGACGATGTTATTCGGACACCGGAAGAGTTCCGAGAGGTACCGGGTAAAAAAGAGAGCCGGAGGGGTTACCGGAACCCCCCGGGGAAGCAATGGGCCAACATGGGCTATAGGGGAGAGAGAGAGAGGACAACCCACAAGGGGGTGGTGCGCGCCCCCATGGGGAGTCCGAATAGAACTAGGGGAGGGGCGCGGCCCCCCTTTCCCTCTCCCTCTCCCTCTCCCTTCCTTCTTCCCCCTTCCACCAAGTGGAATCCTACTAGGACTTGGAGTCCTAGTAGGACTCCTCCCTCTTGGCACGCCCTACAGGGCCGGCCGGTCTCCCCCTCTCCTCCTTTATATATGGGGGCAAGGGGCACCCCAAAGCACAACAGATAATCTCTTAGCCGTGTGCGGTGCCCCCCTCCACAGTTTAACACCTCGGTCATATCATCGTAGTTCTTAGGCGAAGCCCTGTGCTAGTAACTTCATCATCACCGTCATCACGCCGTCGTGCTGACGGAAATCTCCCTTGTCTTCAACTGGATCAAGAGTTCGAGGGACGTCATCGGGCTGAGCGTGTGTTGAACACGGAGGTGCCGTACATTCGGTACTTGGATCGGTTGGATCGTGAAGATGTTCGACTACATCAACCGCATTAACTAACGCTTCCGCTTTTGGTCTACGAGGGTACGTGGACACACTCTCCCCTCTCATTGCTATGCATCTCCTAGGTAGATCTTGCGTGATCATAGGATTTTTTTTGAATTTCTACGTTCCCCAACAGTGGCATCTGAGCCAAGTCTATGCGTAGATGATATGTGCATGCACGAGTAGAACACAAAGAGTTGTGGGCTATAATAGTCATACTACTTACCACCAACGTCTTACTTTGATTCAGCGGTATTGTTGGATGAAGCGGCCCAGACCAACATTACATGACCGTGTTCATGATACTGGTTCTACCGATGTGCTTTGCACATAGGTGGCTGGCGGGTGTCTGTTTCTCCAACTTTAGTTGAATCAAGTTTGACTACGGCCGGTCCTTGTTGAAGGTTAAAACAACACACTTGACGAAAAATCATTGTGGTTTTGATGCATAGGTAAGAACGGTTCTTGCTAAAAGCCTGTAGCAGCCACGTAAAACTTGCAAAACAAAGTAGAGGACGTCTAACTTGTTTTTGCAGGGCTTGTTGTGATGTGATATGGTCAAGACATGACGTGATATAAATTGTTGTATGAGATGATCATGTTTTGTAACAGAGTTATCGGCAACTGGTAGGAGCCATATGGTTCTCGCTTTATTGTATGAAATGCAATCGCCATGTAATTACTTTATCACTAAGCGGTAGCGATAGTCGTAGAAGCAATAGTTGGCGAGACGACAACGATGCTATGATGGAGATCAAGGTGTCAAGATGGTGATGATGAGATCATGACGATGCTTCGGTGATGGAGATCATGAGCACAAGATGATGATGGCCATATCATGTCACATATTTTGATTGCATGTGATGTTTATCTTTTATGCATCTTATTTTTCTTAGTACGGCGATAGCATTAGAAGATGACCCCTTACTAAATTTCAAGGTATAAGTGTTCTCCCTGAGTATGCACCGTTGCTATAGTTCGTCGTATCGAGACACCACGTGATGATCGGGTGTGATAAGCTCTACGTTCACATACAATGGGTGCAAGCCAGTTTTGCACGTGCAAAATATTCAGGTTAAACTTGATGAGCCTAGCATATGCATATATGGCCTCGGAACACTGAGACCGAAAGGTCGAACGTGAATCATATAGTAGATATGATCAACATAGAGATGTTCACCATTGAAAACTACTCCATCTCACATGATGATCGGACATGGTTTAGTTGATATGGATCACGTGATCATTTAGATGACTAGAGGGATGTCTATCTAAGTGGGAGTTCTTTAGTAATATGATTAATTGAACTTTAGTTTATCATGAACTTAGTCCTGATAGTTTTCTTGCATATCTATGGTGTTGTAGATCAATGGCCCGTGCTACCGTTCCCTTGAATTTTAATGCATTCCTTGTGAAAGCTAAGTTGAAAGATGATGGTAGCAATTACACGGACTGGGTCCGTAACTTGAGGATTATCCTCATTGCTGCACAGAAAAATTACATCCTGGAAGCACCGCTAGGTGCAAGGCCTGCTGCAGGAGCAACTGCAGATGTTATGAACGTCTAAAAGAGCAAAGCTGATGACTACTCGATAGTTCAGTGTGCCATGCTTTACGGCTTAGAATTGGGACTTCAAAGACGTTTTAAACGTCATGGAGCATATGAGATGTTCCAAGAGTTGAAGTTAATATTTCAAGCAAATGCTCGAGTTGAGAGATTTGAAGTCTCCAACAAGTTCTATAGCTGCAATATGGAGGAGAATAGTTCTGTCAGTGAACATATACTCAAAATGTCTGGGTATAATAACCACTTGACTCAGCTGGGAGTTAATCTTCCTGATGATAGTGTCATTGACAGAGTTCTTCAATCACTGCCACCAAGCTATAAAGGCCTCATGATGAACTATAATATGCAAGGGATGATGAAAACGATTCCCAAGCTCTTCGCAATGCTAAAGGCTGCGGAGGTAGAAATCAAGAAGGAGCATCAAGTGTTGATGGTTAACAAGATCACTAGTTTCAAGAAAAAGGGTAAAGGGAAGAAGGGGAACTTCAAGAAGAACGGCAAGCAAGTTGCTGCTCAAGGGAAGAAGCCCAAGTCTGGACCTAAGCCTGAAACTGAGTGCTTCTACTGCAAAGGGACTAGTCACTGAAAGTGGAAGCGCCCCAAGTATTTGGTGGATAAGAAGGATGGCAAAGTGAAAGGTATATTTGATATACATGTTATTGATGTGTACCTTACTAATGCTCGTAGTAGCGCCTGGGTATTTGATACTGGTTCTGTTGCTCATATTTGCAACTCGAAACAGGGGCTACGGATTAAATGAAGATTGTCTAAGGATGAGGTGATGACGCGCGTCGGAAATGGTTCCAAGGTCGATGTGATCACCGTCGGCACGCTACCTCTACATCTAACTTCGGGATTAGTTTTAGACCTGAATAATTGTTATTTGGTGATAGTGTTGAGCATGAACATTATATCTGGATCTAGTTTGATGCAAGACGATTATTCATTTAAATTAGAGAATAATGGTTGTTCAATTTATATGAGTAATATCTTTTATGGTCATGCACCCTTGTTGAGTGGTCTATTTTTGTTGAATCTCGATCGTGGTGATACACATGTTCATAATATTGAAGCCAAAAGATGCAAAGTTGATAATGATAGTGCAACTTATTTGAGGCACTGCTGTTTAGGTCATATTGGTGTAAAGTGCATGAAGAAACTCCATGCTAATGGGCTTTTGGAATCACTTGATTATGAATCACTTGGTGCTTGCGAACCATGCCTCATGGGCAAGATGACTAAAACTCTGTTCTCCGGAATAATGGAACGAGCTACTGACTTATTGGAAATAATACATACCAATGTATGCGGTCCAATGAGTGTTGAGGCTCGTGGAGGGTATCGTTATTTTCTTACCTTCACAGATGATTTGAGCAGATATGGGTATATCTACTTAATGAAACATAAGTCTGAAACATTCGAAAAGTTCAAAAAATTTCAAAGTGAAGTGCAAAATCATTGCAACAAGAAAAAAAAGTTTCTACGATCTGATCGTGGAGGCGAATACTTGAGTTACAAGTTTGGTCTTCATTTCAAACAATGTGGAATAGTTTCGCAACTCACGTCACCAGGAACACCACAGCATAATGGTGTGTCCAAACGTCGTAACCATACTTTATTGGATATGGTGCGATCTATGATGTCTCTTACTGATTTACCGCTATCGTTCTGGGGTCATGCTTTAGAGACGGCTGCATTCATGTTAAATAGGGCACCATCATAATCCGTTGAGATGACGCCTTATGAACTGTGGTTTGGCAAGAAACCCAAGTTATCGTTTCCTAAAATTTGGGGCTGCGATGCTTATGTGAAAAGGCTTTGACCTGATAAGCTCGAACCCAAATCGGAGAAGTGTGTCTTCATAGGATACCCAAAGGAAACTGTTGGGTACACCTTCTATCACAGATCCGAAGGCAAGATATTCATTGCTAAAAATGGATCCTTTCTAGAGAAGGAGTTTCTCCCGAAAGAAGTGAGTGAGAGGAAAGTAGAACTTTATGAGGTAATTGTACCTTCTCCCGAATTGGAAAGTAGTTCATCATAGAAATTAGTTCTAGTGATTCCTACACAATTTAGTGAGGAAGCCAATGATGATGATCATGAAACTTCAGATCAAGTTACTACCGAACCTCGTAGGTCATCCAGAATACGGACTGCACCAGAGTGGTACGGTAATCCTATTCTAGAAGTCATGTTACTAGACCATGATGAACCTACGAACTATGAGGAAGCGATGATGAGCCCAGATTCCGCGAAATGGCTTGAGGCCATGAAATCTGAGATGGGATCCATGTATGAGAACAAAGTGTGGACTTTGGTGGATTTGCCCGATGATCGGCAAGCCATAGAAAATAACTGGATCTTCAAGAAGAAGACTGACACTGATGGTAATGTTACTATCTACAAAGCTCAACTTGTTGCGAAAGGTTTTCGATAAGTTCAAGGAGTTGACTACGATGAGACCTTCTCACCTGTAGCGATGCTTACGTCTGTCCGAATCATGTTAGCAATTGCCGCATTTTATGATTATGAAATTTGGCAAATGGATGTCAAAACTGCATTCCTTAATGGATTTCTTAAAGAAGAGTTGTAGATAATGCAACCAGAAGGTTTTGTCAATCCAAAAGGTGCTAACAAAGTGTGCAAGCTCCAGCGATCCATTTTTGGACTAGTGCAAGCCTCTCAGAGTTGGAATATACGCTTTGATAGTGTGATCAAAGCATATGGTTTTATACAGACTTTTGGAGAAGCCCGTATTTTCAAGAAAGTGAGTGGGAGCTCTGTAGCATTTCTAATATTATATGTGGATGATATATTGTTGATTGGAAATAATATAGAACTTCTGGATAGCATAAAAGGATACTTGAACAAGAATTTTTTAATGAAAGACCTCGGTGAAGTTGCTTACATATTGGGCGTCAAGATCTATAGAGATAGATCAAGATGCTTAATTGGACTTTCACAAAGCACATACCTTGATAAAGTTTTGAAGAAGTTCAAAATGGATCAGTCAAAGAAAGGGTTCTTGCCTGTGTTACAAGGTGTGAAGTTGAATCAGGCTCAATGCCCGACCACTACAAAAGATAGAGAGAAAATGAAAGTCATTCCCTATGCTTCAGCCATAGGTTCTATCATGTATGCAATGCCGTGTACCAGACCTGATGTGTGCCTTGCTATAAGTATAGCAGGGAGGTACCAAAGTAATCTAGGAGTAGATCGCTAGATAGCAGTCAAGAACATTCTGAAATACCTGAAAAGGACTAAGGATATTTCTCGTTTATGGAGGTGACAAAGAGCTTTTCGTAAATGGTTACATCGATGCAAGCTTTGACATTGATCCGGATGACCCTAAATCGCAATCCGGATACGTATTTATATTGAATGGTGGAGCTGTTACTTGGTGCAGTTCCAAGCAGAGCGTCGTGGCGGGATCTACGTGTGAAGCGGAGTACATAGCTGCTTCAAAAGCAACAAATGAAGGAGTCTGGATGAAGTAGTTCATATCCGATCTAGGTGTTATACCTAGTGCATCGGGTCCAAGGAAAATCTTTTGTGACAAAACTGGTGCAATTGACTTGGCAAAGGAATCCAGATTTCACAAGAGAACCAAACACATCAAGAGAGGCTTCAATTCCATACGTAATCAAGTACCGGAGGGAGACATAGATATTTGCAAGATACACACGGATCTAAATGTTGCAGACCCGTTGACTAAGCCTCTTCCATGAGCAAAACATGATCAACACCAAGACTCCATGTTGTTAGAGTCATTACTATGCAATCTAGATTATTTGCTCTAGTGTAAGTGGGAGACTAAAGGAAATATGCCCTAGAGGCAATAATAAAGTTGTTATTTATATTTCCTTATATCATGATAAATGTTTATTATTCATGCTAAAATTCTATTAACCGGAAACTTATTACATGTGTGAATACATAGACAATACATAGTGTCCCTAGTATGCCTCTACTTGACTAGCTCGTTAATCAAAGATGATTATGTTTCCTATAGACATGTGTTGTCATTTGATGAACCAGATCACATCATTAGGAGAATGATGTGATGGACAAGACCCATCCGTTAGCTTAGCATTATGATCGTTACAGTTTCATTGCTACTACTTTCTTCATGACTTATACATGTTCCTCTGACTATGAGATTATGCAACTCCCGAATACCGGAGGAACACTTTGTGTGCTATCAAATGTCATAATGTAACTGGGTGATTATAAAGATGCTCTATAGGTGTCTCCAAAGGTGTTTGTTGAGTTGGCATAGATCGAGATTAGGATTTGTCACTCCGTGTATCAAAGAGGTATCTCTGGGCCCTCTCGGTAATGCTCATCACTATAAGCCTTGCAAGCAATGTCACTAATGAGTTAGTTGCGGGATGAAGCATTATGAAATGAGTAAAGAGACTTTTCAGTAACGAGATTGAACTAGGTATGATGATACCGACGACCGAATCTCGGGCAAGTAACATATCGATGACAAAGGGAACAACGTATGTTGGTGTGTGATTTGACCGATAAAGATCTTCGTAGAATATGTAGGATCCAATATGAGAATCTAGGTTCCGCTATTGGTTATTGATCGGAGATGTGTCTCGATCATGTCTACATAGTTCTCGCACTCGTAGGGTCCGCACACTTAACATTCGATGACGATTTGTATTATGAGTTATGTGTTTTGATGACCGAAGTTTGTTTGGAGTCCCGGATGAGATCACGGACGTGACGAGGAGTCTCGAAATGGTCGAGACATAAAGCTTGATACATTGGATGATGTTATTCGGACACCGAAAGAGTTCCAAGAGGCACCGGGTAAAAACGGAGTGTCGGAGGGGTTACCGGAACCCCCTGGGGAAGCAATGGGCCAACATGGGCCATAGGGGAGAGAGAGGACAGCCCACAAGGGGGTGGCGCCCCCCCCCCATGGGGAGTCCGAATAGGACTAGGGGAGGGGGCGCGACCCCCATTTCCCTCTGCCTTCCTTCTTCCTCCCTTCCACCAAGTGGAATCCTACTAGGACTTGGAGTCCTAGTAGGACTCCTCCCTCTTGGCGCGCCCTACAGGGCCGGTCGGCCTCCCCCTCTACTCCTTTATATATGGGGGAAGGTGGCACCTCAAAGCACAATAGACAATCTCTTATCCATGTGCGGTGTCCCCCTCCACGGTTTAACACCTTGGTCATATCGTCGTAGTGCTTAGGCAAAGCCCTGCACCGGTAAATTCATCATCACCGTCACCACGCCGTCGTGCTGACGGAACTCTCCCTTGTCCTCAACTGGATCAAGAGTTCGAGGGACGTCATCGGACTAAACGTGTGCTGAAAGCGGAGGTGCCGTACATTCGGTACTTGGATCGGTTGGATCGTGAAGACGTTCAACTACATCAACCGCATTAACTAACGCTTCCGCTTTCGGTCTACGAGGGTACGTGGACACACTCTCCCCTCTTGTTGCTATGCATCTCCTAGATAGATCTTGCGTGATCGTAGCAATTTTTTTGAATTACTACGTTCCCCAACACGCAACAGCTGTGGCCTGCGGTTGCAGCTTCGGTGGCGACGATCGCAGTTCGCCGGCGTGCTCGCCGCCGTCGGCTTGGCCCGATCCAGACAGTTCAGGCCTTATCTTCTTCCCCCCAACAAAAACGGTTCTCCCAGTGAAGCTTCCCTTCCCACACGCATGGAAGCACAACAAAAAAAGTGGAGGTCGTGGTTGCACGTGATCTGTCGCCGTCGCTATTTAGGAAGCACCGTCCAGCAGCTCCACCTTCCAAAAAATGTTGCAGCTCCACCTCCAATGACGAGCCAACGTCAGAGCAAACGTCAATGCCAGTGATAGCAAAAAACAACGATGGATGCAACAAAAATGTCATTGCCGTTGCGGCTCAGGGCGTCGTCATCAATCATGAATGTTTGTAGCAAAACATCACGTCGGTCGTAGCAAAAAGGACGACGAATGCAGCAAAACTTCATCACCGTCGCTGGGGGTTGCAGCTAAGTCGTAAAAAATGGATGTAGCAAATTTGCTTGCCGGTTGTAGCACTGTTGGTCGCCGGTCGTGACACATTTGGTCATCGCGGGGCCATGGCCGGGGAGTGGTCGCTGGTTCTAGCAAAACTCAAAAATCCGGTTGTAGCAAAACTAAGCGCTGGTTCCAGCATAACTCCAATAGGGTGGTAGAAAAAATGTGTTGGTTCCAACAAAAACAGAGACGGTGGTAACAAGAATGGATACTAGTTCCAGCAAAAAATCAACCCGGTGGTAGCAAAAAAATTTGTTGTTTCCAGCAACAACAAATGATCCATGGCCAGGGTAGTGGCCTCCTGTCACAACACCATAGTATTGCGCATTGCCGGCCATGGAAGCAACTTCGCCGGCCCTGGACATAGCTCCGACGATGGACGCAACTTCGCCAGCCATGGACGCAAGGCCATGGACGCAGCTCCGACCATGGATACAACTTCGCCGGCCGTGCCCGTTGTAGCTCTGGGCACCACAGAGCAAATAGGAGATACAATTGAGAGCGGGGAAATCGAGTGGAGTACACTGGCTCGGGGGTCGGCTTCAAGGTTGATAGTGATAGGTCCCTTTTTTGGTGCTTGCTGGAGAAGAAGAGGGGGGCTCGCTGGAGGAGGTCACTGGGTCAGACTTCCATGGCAGCCGGGGGAGGTTGGGAGAAAAGAAAAAGGATCCAGGAAAAGGGAAGGAGAAGGACGCAGGGGATGGGGAAAGAGATAACGTGGTGGGCCCCCCCTATTTGATTAGTTGTAGCCAGCACGCATGGATGAGACCGGCCGAAGCGTTCGGCCGGCTCGCCGTACGCAAACATTTTTCTATTGTTATTTGTAGTTTATGTATATAATTTTGTTGTTGGACTGTTAACGATTTAGTTCAAATTCTATATTTTACTATGCAATTAAGCCGTTTTAGCACGGGGTAGTCATGTGGTATTTTGGGGGTAGTTATATATAGGCGCTAAAGTTTTCCCCTCTCACATTTTTTTGGCCCGGGTTTTGCTCCAAACCTAGCGCCGCCACCGCCCTACTCCCAACGTCGACGTGGTAGCCACACCACCCTACTCCATCATTATCGCGGCCTGTCCTCTCACTCTCCCCTCCCTCTGACGAGCACCTTGGTGATGTGGGTGAACCTTAGCTTAGCAACAGGGAATGAGAATGACTATCCTGAACTTTGTATAGAAACATGCTTACATTCGATTACTACTATCTGACTATCTCTATACACGTGAATTTTCACGTGCACACTTTCTAGTCACTAAGAAAACATCATTCAGCTCAAAAGAAAAAACAAAACAAGAAAACAACGTGCCCCAGATGGTCAGACCTCCGTGACTTACCTACACTTTTCGAATGCTCACTCCCAGAGTTCAGCTCTCCTACGTACGCTCCATCAGTTAATTTGGACCCTCGTGCGTGGGCCTTCGCCCAGGCCCATGACTTTCTACCCGACGGTCTATATGAAAATACTCTGGCCAGTGGAGTGACCTAGTTTGGTTCACTCACTCCCTCTCGCGTAACCTAGCCGTCACCTACTGTTCCTCAGTCTGAGCTGCCTCCGATGATCCCATCCCGACGAGAGCAGGTGTCTCCGGAACTCTGTCGTTCGAGATCCTGCCCGGTAGAACGGCAATAACGTTTTTGGGGAGCATATCAACGTGAATGCTCCCGATCCATCCCCATCTTCGTCCACCTCTGCTTCCACTACTTCTCCTGCATCGACACCATGGTCTATGACGCCGCCACTAAGAAGAAGGCCACTGACGACGCCGAGGCTGCTGCTGCCGCCGCCGCGTTGGCCTGGCCAACTGGAGGGTATGATCTGTTCATCCCTCGTTTACTCGTACTTGTGCTAGCCGTATATGTGATGCTCATAGATGGTTTGCTTCTATGTTCCGTACGTGCTAGTATGCTTAGGTATCGCTATGAGATGCATACCGTTTATGCCATGCTTACTATTTACTCATGGATTAGTCTAATAAAAAAGTGCTAATATTCCAACAATCCAAAAACCTTATTTTAGGCACTTTTCAACTCATGGCTTCGCCGCTACACTAAAACCAAAAAAGTTTACCGGGACGCATTTTAAGTGTTGGCAGACGAGGACCACTGTCAGGACCCCGACTCAATGTCACATCGATCTAGCCTGTAACACCTCATATCACTTTGCGGCCTCACGCACGGTATTCCCACGGGTGTCACCTTACCTTTGCCCGGGACCGTTTGCGCCTTTTGGCACACGTATGTGATAGTGTCGCTAGCATCCATATGATAAGGAGCCCGGGCTGACATGGCTAGTCAAAAACCCAAAGTGGCACAGACTTACAGGGACAGGCATCCATGACCCAGCATCGAACGTGTCGGTCATCAGCGAGTGAATCCAGGCTGTAGCACTGGGCTAGCAGGACTCCGGTGAACCGGGCTGTAGCGGGCTAACAGGACTCCGGTATTCATCGCGTGACATTTCCCCGAAGGGACAGACACAGGAACGAAGAAGGACACATGCCGGCCAGCCTAAGTGTTCCGGAGCAGTAGCAAGCTACCAGGGCTCAGTGGAGACACTAGGAGACATTTCCCGGTAAGAGAGGCTACTACGAATAAACAACTAGATAGTCAGATCCCACACATACCAAGCATTTCAATCATACACACAATATGCTCGATATGTGCAAATACAACATGGCATCACAACATGAATCTATGACTCAAGTATGTATTCATTAGGCTCCGAGGAGCGAGATATACAAACAGGGGTCTCACGACCCAACATTCAGAGCATATAAGTCAAAGCACAAGCGGAAGCTAACATGTCTGAGTACAGACATCTACAAATGAAAAAGGCTTGGAAGCCTGACTATCTACCAGATCCTGCCGAGGGCACAAGATCGTAGCTGAGGTAACAAGCTAAACGTCGAAGTCCACGTGGAACTACTAGCGAGACTGAAGTCTCTCTGCAAAAACATAAAATAGGCAAACGTGAGTACAAATGTACCCAGCAAGACTTACATCAGAACTAACTACATATGCATCATTATCAATAAAGGGGATGGTGGAGTTTAACTGCAGCAAGCCAGCTTTGACTCGGTGGCTATCCTAAACTACGACTGCAAGTAACTCTTTTGAGGTGGTGCACACGAGTCCACATATTCACCATATAATTACACCACTATGGATCCGCTCCCGTCTCCCTACGAGAACGCCATCCATAGCACTCACGCTTATCCTGCGTATTTTAGAGTATCCACTTTCACTTGTCTATGAACTGTTATAGGCAACCCAGAAGTCCTTTTCCGCGGACACGGCTATTCGAATAGATGATGTTAACCCTGCAGGGGTGTACTTCTTCACACACGCTCTCACCACTTATCACCGTTTACACGACATGTACTCGGCAACCTTCAAGCGGAAGCCCAACGTGGGTGTCGGCCACGACCTACCTAAACACTCAAATCCCTAGTCCAGGTTTATCGCCTATTCGGGTTCCATCCATGAGGAGATCCGGCCAGGGTTTCGCTCACGGCCCCAAACGATGTGAACAGGGTTCCGTGACACCAAACGGGCGCCCGGTTTACCCGGCCACGTGCCTACCGCATCACAGCCCACCCCTACGGTCAGCGCTGCGCACGGCCTCCAGCATACTACAAACACCAGAAACTACTTGCAACTCCTGGACAGAGGACAAGGGTGATTAAGAAGCCGAGAGGGTCCATTGGTTTCGGGCCCAATGCGTGGTAGTAGCTGAATCATGGATCACAAACACAGAACTCAGTTCCTGAGAACGGCTTCAATGAGACAACCCACCATGTACTCCTACATGGCCTCCCACCGATACCTTTACCAAATCGTGTTCACACACTTAGCTCACCACAGTAGGACATGTTCATACACCTCTGATTCATTCCCGATGAATCAGACCTGACTCAACTCTAAGCAGTAGCAGGCATGACAAACAAGCATTAATGAGTAGGCACAACAGGGCTCAAACAACTCCTACTCATGCTAGTGGGTTTCATCTATTTACTGTGGAATGACAGGTCATGTAAAGGATAAAGGGGTTCAGATACCGCAGCAAGTAACAGATGAATCGTTGTTGTCCTAATGCAGTAAAAGAGAGCAGAAGCGAGTTTGTATCAGAATGAACAAGGGGGTTTTGCTTGCCTGGCACTTCTGAAGATAATATAGTTCTTCATCGGTGTCAACGATCACATCGTCGGTATCACGTCTATCGAGAGGGGACAAATACCGGCATCACAGAAGGAACACAATCAATGCAATGCTCAATATGATGCATGATCATGACATGTCAATATGCTGTGGTTTGAGCTAATGCAACTAGCAGCAAGTTAAATGGAGTTGGTTTGAACCCTAGGTTCAAATTCAAACTCCACATGTGATTATTTAAATGCCATTTATATGATTTGTGCTAAACAGCAGCTATAAGTTGTTCTAACATGCATGAAAATGGTACAAATGGATAGAATGGATTTTTCTGATCATTTTTCATATATAAATTATTTCATTTGGAGTTACGGTTGAATTTCTATGAATTTTGGAAGTTTATACAATTTTCTGGAATTTCCTGGTTATTTTAAATTAGACTAAAACCAGAAAATAGTTTACTGCGTCAGCATGACATCATGCTGACGTAAGCAGGTCAACGGGCACGGTCCAGGTCAAACCTAACCAGTGGGGTCCACTGGTCAGTGACCCAGTGCTGGTTAGTGTGGCTGACAGGTGGGTCCGGCCAACGGACACGCCAGCACCGTCAATGTTGACGCGTGGGTCTAGGGTAATTAGATTAAACTTAATCTAGTTTAGTTAGCCAGTTAGTTAGGATGTGGGGCCCGGCTGTCAGTTTCACTAGAGGTTAATTAGTGGGGTCATCAGTGGCTAAATGACGTGCCACGTCACCGGCCACCGGAGTTCGGCCGGCGGCGACCCGAAACGCGGCGGATGTTCGCCGGGGCTGCGCTACAGGCGGCGGCTGGGCAAGAGAAGGGCACAGGGAGGAGGCCCTCACTCGCGCACATCGAACGGAGCAGGTGGGAGGTCGCGGGGTGGTCGGAGCTCGCCGGAAGTGAGCTCGCGGCGGCGCCGAAGGTCGGGTGAGTGCGGGGTTGGCACTGTGGTGCACGAGAGGGCAAGTTAGCGTGTGCGTTATGCTCCTGGTGGCTTCCTGAGCACGGTGACGTGCTCCTAGTCGAGCTCAAGCAGCTGCAGGGACGGCGGCGACATGGCCGGCGGCAGGGGAAGCTCGGCCACGGCAGGGCTACGGCCTAGAGGACGAGCGCGACAGGGGAGAAGGGGGAAATGGGGTAGGAGCTCACAGGGAGGTCGTCGAGCAGCTCAGTGGCCTCGGGGAGGTGGCGGAGACGGCGAATCAACGGCGGCGGTGGTCGGAACCCGAGGTGGAAGACGACGGTGATGGCGACGTTCCAGGCCCTCCCGGCTTGCGTGGCTCATCGAGGACGAAGAAGACAACGTGGCGGAGCTTCTGGGTGCGTCGGTGAGGCGTGGGGTGGCCGGTGGCCGCGGGAACGGCGGGCGGCGCAACGGGCGGGTTCGGGCGGCTGTGCATGAGAGAGACAGAGCAGAGGAGGAGGAGGGGGTCCAGAGCGAGGGGGAATCAGGGGGAGTGTCGTGGCGTCTCCACGCGCGGACAGGCTCGAAGGGGAGGCCTCTAGTGCGAAGCAGGAGGTGGCCGGCGTTGACGCGCGTGCGTCCAGCACGCAGCTGCTTCGGGGCGAGGGGGAGGAAGATGACTGGTAGCTGGGCTGCACAGTAACGGGCCGCGCAGGAGCTGGGCCGGTTGGTGGCGCCAGGTAAGTTTCCAGGTGAGTTTCTGTTCTTTTATTGTTTTCTGTTTCTGTTTTTTTATTTAATCTTTTGCCACTGTTTTGAATTTAAAACAATTCAAACAATGCCAAAAACTCCTCTGAATATTTTTATTTTGCTAGATGGACTTTTCCAAAAGCTCATAAAATATTTCAGGGGTATTTGAAATTATATTCTAATTATATGAATATAATTCAAATTCAAATAGCTAATGATTTAAGTTCAAAGTCCCAAGATTAAGTCCTTAAAAATGTTCAATATTTTGGTTGGGACCAGAACCCTTGCCAAAATTATCAAACATTTAAGAAGAGCATTTTGGGAACAATGAATGAGATTTTAGGGTTTTTGCCCCTCTTTTATTTAAGTTTTTTGAGGCTTCCAAATTTCCTTAGTTCAAGTTTCAAAAATTTAAACATGATGCAAACACTAGGCAGCACCAGAAGCTAGGGACGTGACAACTCTCCCCCACTAAACAAGAATCTCGACCCGAGATTCAAGAAGTGAGGTAAGAAGACAGAGGGGACACAAAGCTAACACGATCTTCACGATCCAACTGTCCTTCTCAAAGATGTTGATTCATTGCTTCATATTGATCCTGACGTCTTTGCTTTCGAGAACTTCATCCAACACGAGGACAGGGACACTCTACAAGGATGGATCCTCCTAAAGACCACAAAATCAACTCACAGGATGAGACATAGAAACATCTCTTGAGCTGAGAGGCAAAACACGCATCAGGAAGGGCGGAATAAACAATTTGACGAGGGTTTCAAAGTAGCGAGGAAAATAGTTGCCATGATCCCATAACGGGGCACCTTAGGAAAGGTGACTAGTAGAATTATCCCCTTAAGTGGCAAAAAGAATTACCTTTGATTCAGAGATCATTGAAACTCTTTATACCAGCCTAAGGCAATTCTCGAGCGATCATTTGGGGGGGTTCGGTAGAATGGCATACCCAGATTAGAATGGATGATGTGGATTACCTTGTTGAAAACAACACAAGGGACGATTTTAGTAATTGGTGAGAAGCTCAACAGTAGAGAGTGAGTCCACTATTTGAAAAGTTATAGCATAACCGAGGGAGCTGAGAGCAATCCCAGTTAGTGCCGATGATAACACCTAGCGCTTGTGCGTGCTCTCAAGAACTTGAGCATTTCCATATTCATCAAGGTTTTACCAATATCCGTGTCAATGATCCTGGCAAAACAACTTACTACCATGATGAATGGTGATGGAGGATGCAGATGCAAAGGAAGATAACACTTTCTCAGATTTCATCTTAGCGAGGCCAAGGAAACAAAATCTGGATGATCAACCGAGAGACATTTAGCACTCCACTTCTAATGTTCTCCTTGATGTGCTAGTGTATCCCATTCATAGATATGGTTTGATATCTAGAACATCAAGTAAAAGGTCGGACTTCGGGAACACAAAAATCCATAAGGAACAACTAGGGAGTATATCCTACGAAATCCTTATGGGGAGGTGGCCAACTTCCTCAATCAAGATACTACAGTAATAGGTCTTCCGGCTGGACGTGTTGGCCACAACATCCTCTTTACCGGTTACAGAGGGACCAATGTTATAGTTCTTGGAAAAATGCTCCAACCATCATATCTGCCAGAGATTCAGATCTGGTTGGTGTCAGAATAATCTAGACTTATCGAGTCTAGAAAGTAAAATGAAAGTTTGCAACACAAATCAACGAGACGATGTTGCGAGATTCTCAGGAAATAAACTACGATAGCAAGCTCCAAAAGATGAGCCGGTTCTGCTACACACATGTGAACACGCTGTCCGAGACAAGCATGACCACATAGTAGTCTTACAATAAAAATACTACCGAGCTCAGGTGGGGAACCATCTTCGAGGATAACAAAATCTTGTACAAATCCGTCTGGTACCTTCAAGACTAGCGCGAAGAAATTATTATCCTTGAACAAATCAATCAGTGGCTTGGTGTGCTAGGAAACACATATGGAATGGAGGCGGCCAACCTATCAAACCATAGAGTACTTCGCATATAGGCGTGACTAACTTGGGATGATTCCAAAGGAAGCAAAACTAACTTTCTCGAACTCATGGCGGCAACTTACACCAAATGCACATGAATCAGAGGAAGTCACTTCTTTCATCCGGACATATGCTTCATGAACGGGACATGAAGATAATGCTTATAAAAGTTTCCAACACTAGCTTAATGTTCAACAAAATCATGGAGGATATAAGGATGTTGTCGATGGGCTCAACAACAAGTCATCGAGATTTCCATGTAAATGGAATTCCATAATTATGTGAACAAGTGATAGCATTGGTCAGACCCAAAAGATATAATGGTGTATGCTCGAGGGGTCAACCACGAGTAAGACAACATTACGAACATCGTTGGTTCTGACTTGATTTGAGGATAGCCCACACTCAAATCAAAGTTTTCGCAAGACGATAGCTCCAACAACTGGTTTCGAGGATCAATTGATGAAGATATTATCTTTCTTCATCACACGCACACAAAAAGATATCCCTTAACATGAGCTAAGTCGGACAAGCTTTTATCTTCCAACTCTCCAAGTTGTTGTTTAGCTTAACCAACTAGCTCAGGGGTATGCAACACAGATTCTTGGAGAAGGGGTGGTTTATATGAAACCAACTTGATCACGAACTCAACACAGCGGTCAGGTGACAACCTGGTAATACTTCCGAGAAGATACACGGAAAATCACGAACCACCAATATGTTATTAAGCTCAAGAACAATCTTGTTTCTGAGGCAAGATGATGTGATCAATTAAGCAAGGGATTGAAACCCTAACTCATTGATCGAAGAGTGCACCAGAAATAAGGACTAGGTAGCACGATCTATCTTAGAATGATGATTTAATAATCAACACGCTAAGAATGAGGTTGTTGTCCATTTAACTACCAAGCAACAGAGTTGCTAGGGGTATTGATTTCACACACCACGAGTCACTTGTCGGCATTTCGGTTACAATAACACGGAAATCGAGGAATGAACAATGATGGCGAGAAGTATCACTGTACCAAGAGTTCATAGGATGGTGTGCAATTCCTATGATATTCTTGATATAAAGATGGTAATACTTCAGGGTAGGACAGAACAAAAGCTGATTATATTTTGATCTGCGGAGTACAACTGCTTTGACCCAATCCTGGATATGGATGAGGTACTGGAGTTTGTTTCTCCTAGTCATTCCGAATAGAATGGCTTGACGGACCACAGAAGTAAAAGGCATCGATGAACATGAATGCACGACTACTCCTGACTATCAATTGATAGACGGGGATCAGAATACAACTAAGGAGGGACTACTCAAAGGAACATATGTTTTTCTGAGTTGTGGATGCATGGACTAGCATGTCGAACGAGTTCAACATATTTCTTCCGGATAACCCATGTAGAAAGGTAGAACTAGCAGAGTCTCAATATAGAATGGAGAACTCTTCGAGAGCACTCTTGTTGTGATCTTTTGGTTCAACAAACTTCTGCCATAAGTGGTTCATAGTATTTGGAAGAAGGAAATACTACGGACCTCGAGGATTAATGCAAAGGTTACTAATAACCTAAAGGAACGAGCAAACACTATCAACATGAAGTAAGTAGGGTGAATCTCGGGTTCAAGAACCCCGGAATGGAATACCTACTAACTAATAACATCACGGGATGCTTTCGAGAATGATGGCCAGATTCATCACATGGGGAACACAAAACATGGCTAAATTACTAGGTGATACTCTAGACACCTAGGGTCATAATAGTAACTCCGACATATATGTTAAGGCAACAGAGTACCTCATCTCACCGCTTAGTGTGGTTAATCTGGCCCAAAGGAACATCGGAACGGGAGGAAGGGATTTTGCAAATGCTTCAGACTATTTAGAAACCTGGATGACTCGGACAGCATAACGGCTGTAAATGCTCAAAAAGTTTGGAGACATACTACAGAAATGGTGGCATGGCCACTCAGAAGCACAATATCAAGGTTTCGAGATCAAAAGTTAACATACGGAAGTAATAGGAACTGAAACGAGGCTTAAGTCCAACAATCTTACAAATCTATAGATTAGTAACACGTGATCCTGATAGATAGATGAGAAGGCCTAGTCCTTAATCCCCGTAGAAGAGAAGAGGTTGACTCAGATCAGAAGGCCATGAGGTAAAGGAGTAAAAGAGCCTTACGTTTCCATCCCACAATCAATTCCCCTACATATAACTAAAGCATTTCTAGACTCAACTTCGACCAGTTTGGCTTGGTAATCCTACAGGCAGTCAGGCTCTGATACCAAAGCTGTCAGGACCCCGACTCAATGTCACATCGATCTAGCCTGTAACACCTCATATCACTTTGCGGCCTCACGCACGGTATTCCCACGGGTGTCACCTTACCTTTGCCCGGGACCGTTTGCGCCTTTTGGCACACGTATGTGATAGTGTCGCTAGCATCCATATGATAAGGAGCCCGGGCTGACATGGCTAGTCGTAAACCCAAAGTGGCACAGACTTACAGGGACAGGCATCCATGACCCAGCATCGAACGTGTCGGTCATCAGCGAGTGAATCCAGGCTGTAGCACTGGGCTAGCAGGACTCCGGTGAACCGGGCTGTAGCGGGCTAACAGGACTTCGGTATTCATCGCGTGACATTTCCCTGAAGGGACAGACACAAGAACGAAGAAGGACACATGCCGGCCAGCCTAAGTGTTCCGGAGCAGTAGCAAGCTACCAGGGCTCAGTGGAGACACTAGGAGACATTTCCCGGTAAGAGAGGCTACTATGAATAAACAACTAGATAGTCAGATCCCACACATACCAAGCATTTCAATCATACACACAATATGCTCGATATGTGCAAATACAACATGGCATCACAACATGACTCTATGACTCAAGTATGTATTCATTAGGCTCCGAGGAGCGAGATATACAAACAGGGGTCTCACGACCCAACATTCAGAGCATACAAGTCAAAGCACAAGCGGAAGCTAACATGTCTGAGTACAGACATCTACAAATGAAAAAGGCTTGGAAGCCTGACTATCTACCAGATCCTGCCGAGGGCACAAGATCGTAGCTGAGGTAACAAGCTAAACGTCGAAGTCCACGTGGAACTACTAGCGAGACTGATGTCTCTCTGCAAAAACATAAAATAGGCAAACGTGAGTACAAATGTACCCAGCAAGACTTACATCAGAACTAACTACATATGCATCATTATCAATAAAGGGGATGGTGGAGTTTAACTGCAGCAAGCCAGCTTTGACTCGGTGGCTATCCTAAACTACGACTGCAAGTAACTCTTTTGAGGTGGCGCACACGAGTCCACATATTCACCATATCAATACACCACTATGGATCCGCTCCCGTCTCCCTACGAGAACACCATCCATAGCACTCACGCTTATCTAGCGTATTTTAGGGTATCCACTTTCACTTGTCTATGAACTGTTATAGGCAACCCAGAAGTCCTTTTCCGCGGACACGGCTATTCGAATAGATGATGTTAACCCTGCAGGGGTGTACTTCTTCACACACGCTCTCACCACTTACCGCCGTTTACACGACATGTACTCGGCAACCTTCAAGCGGAAGCCCAACGTGGGTGTCGGCCACGACCTACCTAAACACTCAAATCCCTAGTCCAGGTTTATCGCCTATTCGGGTTCCATCCATGAGGAGATCCGGCATGGGTTTCGCTCACAGCCCCAAACGATGTGAACAGGGTTCCGTGACACCAAACGGGCGCCCGGTTTACCCGGCCACGTGCCTACCGCATCACAGCCCACCCCTACGGTCAGCGCTGCGCACGGCCTCCAGCATACTACAAACACCAGAAACTACTTGCAACTCCTGGACAGAGGACAAGGGTGATTAAGAAGCCGAGAGGGTCCATTGGTTTCGGGCCCAATGCGTGGTAGTAGATGAATCATGGATCACAAACACAGAACTCAGTTCCTGAGAACGGCTTCAATGAGACAACCCACCATGTACTCCTACATGGCCTCCCACCGATACCTTTACCAAATCGTGTTCACACACTTAGCTCACCACAGTAGGACATGTTCATACACCTCTGATTCATTCCCGATGAATCAGACCTGACTCAACTCTAAGCAGTAGCAGGCATGACAAACAAGCATTAATGAGTAGGCACAACAGGGCTCAAACAACTCCTACTCATGCTAGTGGGTTTCATCTATTTACTGTGGAATGACAGGTCATGCAAAGGATAAAGGGGTTCAGCTACCGCAGCAAGTAACAGATGAATCGTTGTTGTCCTAATGCAGTAAAAGAGAGCAGAAGCGAGAGAGTGGGATTGTATCGGAATGAACAAGGGGGTTTTGCTTGCCTGGCACTTCTGAAGATAATATAGTTCTTCATCGGTGTCAACGATCACATCGTCGGTATCACGTCTATCGAGAGGGGATAAATACCGGCATCACAGAAGGAAACACAATCAATGCAATGCTCAATATGATGCATGATCATGACATGTCAATATGCTGTGGTTTGAGCTAATGCAACTAGCAGCAAGTTAAATGGAGTTGGTTTGAACCCTAGGTTCAAATTCAAACTCCACATGTGATTATTTAAATGCCATTTATATGATTTGTGCTAAACAGCAGCTATAAGTTGTTCTAGCATGCATGAAAATGGTACAGATGGATAGAATGGATTTTTCTGATCATTTTTCATATATAAATTATTTCATTTGGAGTTACGGTTGAATTTCTATGAATTTTGGAAGTTTATACAATTTTCTGGAATTTCCTGGTTATTTTAAATTAGACTAAAACCAGAAAATAGTTTACTGCGTCAGCATGACATCATGCTGACGTAAGCAGGTCAACGGGCACGGTCCAGGTCAAACCTGACCAGTGGGGTCCACTGGTCAGTGACCCAGTGCTGGTTAGTGTGGCTGACAGGTGGGTCCGGCCAACGGACACGTCAGCACCGTCAATGTTGACGCGTGGGTCCAGGGTAATTAGATTAAACTTAATCTAGTTTAGTTAGCCAGTTAGTTAGGATGTGGGGCCCGGCTGTCAGTTTCACTAGAGGTTAATTAGTGGGGTCATCAGTGGCTAAATGACGTGCCACGTCACCGGCCACCGGAGTTCGGCCGGCGGCGACCCGAAACGCGGCGGATGTTCGCCGGGGCTGCGCTACAGGCGGCGGCTGGGCAAGAGAAGGGCACAGGGAGGAGGCCCTCACTCGCGCACATCGAACGGAGCAAGTGGGAGGTCGCGGGGTGGTCGGAGCTCGCCGGAAGTGAGCTTGCGGCGGCGCCGAAGGTCGGGTGAGTGCGGGGTTGGCACTGTGGTGCACGAGAGGGCAAGTTAGCGTGTGCGTTATGCTCCTGGTGGCTTCCTGAGCACGGTGACGTGCTCCTAATCGAGCTCAAGCGGCTGCAGGGATGGCGGCGACATGGCCGGCGGCAGGGGAAGCTCGGCCACGGCAGGGCTACGGCCTAGAGGACGGGCGCGACCAGGGGAGAAGGGGGAAATGGGGCAGGAGCTCACAGGGAGGTCGTCGAGCAGCTCAGTGGCCTCGGGGAGGTGGCGGAGACGGCGAATCGACGGTGGCGGTGGTCGGAACCCGAGGTGGAAGACGATGGTGATGGCGACGTTCCAGGCCCTCCCGGCTTGCGTGGCTCATCGAGGACGAAGAAGACAACGTGGCGGAGCTTCTGGGTGCGTCGGTGAGGCGTGGGGTGGCCGGTGGCCGCGGGAACGGCGAGCGGCGCAACGGGCGGGTTCGGGCGGCTGTGCGTGAGAGAGACAGAGCAGAGGAGGAGGAGGGGTCCAGAGCGAGGGGGAATCAGGGGGAGTGTCGTGGCGTCTCCACGCGCGGACAGGCTCGAAGGGGAGGCCTCTAGCGCGAAGCAGGAGGTGGCCGGCGTTGACGCGCGTGCGTCCAGCACGCAGCTGCTTCGGGACGAGGGGGAGGAAGATGACTGGCAGCTGGGCTGCACAGTAACGGGCCGCGCAGGAGCTGGGCCGGTTGGTGGCGCCAGGTAAGTTTCCAGGTGAGTTTCTGTTCTTTTATTGTTTTCTGTTTTTGTTTTTTTATTTAATCTTTTGCCACTGTTTTGAATTTAAAACAATTCAAACAATGCCAGAAACTCCTCTGAATATTTTTATTTTGCTAGATGGACTTTTCCAAAAGCTCATAAAATATTTCAGGGGTATTTGAAATTATATTCTAATTATATGAATATAATTCAAATTCAAATAGCTAATGATTTAAGTTCAAAGTCCCAAGATTAAGTCCTTAAAAATGTTCAATATTTTGGTTGGGACCAGAACCCTTGCCAAAATTATCAAACATTTAAGAAGAGCATTTTGGGAACAATGAATGAGATTTTAGGGTTTTTGCCCCTCTTTTATTTAAGTTTTTTGAGGCTTCCAAATTTCCTTAGTTCAAGTTTCAAAAATTTAAACATGATGCAAACACTAGGCAGCACCAGAAGCTAGGGACGTGACAACCACCTTGTGGCTCACAGCAATGAACGTGTTCTGGGTTGGTGATGTGTCTCCCACGGTAAGGATTACTCCTGAACAGGAGAATGCTTAGGGAGGCAACCACCATCTTTGTCGGAGCCGTTCTTACTGTGATCGGAGACAAGCTAGTAGACACATATCTCCATATGCGTGTTGCCAACAATTTGTGGGATGCGCTCGAAGCTAAATTCGGCGCAACCGGTGCTGGAAGCGAACTATATGCTATGGAGCAGTTCCATGATTACAGACTGGTTGATAATCGTTCTGTATTGGACCAGGCTCATGAGATATAGTGCATCGCTAAGGAGCTGGAGCTCCTAAAGTGTGAGTTACTAGACAAGTTTGTCGCGGGTTGCATTATTGCAAAACTCCCTCCTGGATGGAGGAACTTTGCTACTTCTCTCAAGCACTTGAGACGTGAATTCTCTGTTGAGGATGTCATCGGTCATCTTAGTGTTGAGCAGAACTCGAGAGTAAATGACTCACACGTGAAGGGGGCAGAGGGTTCTTCTAGCGCCAATGTGCTGCAGAAGAACTTCCACAAGTTCAAGGGAAAGAACTCTGTCCAGCAGAATACTACCTTCAAGAAGAAGGGTAAGAAGAAAGACAAAAAGAGAGATGGCTACTTTACTTGTGGTTCAGAGGAACATTGAGCAAACAAGTGCCCAAACAAGTACAAGAAGCCAGGACAGGACCCAAAGTCTGTCAATGCCACTTTGAGATACAATGATGTGACATCTGGGTATGGTGATCTCTTTATCATACTTTCAGTTTGTTAGTCCACCAATTGGTGGGTTGACACCGGGGCCAATATTCATGTCTGTGCTGATGTGTCTTTGTTTTCTTCTTACCAGGTCACATGATATTGTTCCGTACTGATGGGGAATGGCTCACATGCTTCTGTTCATGGTGTTGGCACAGTAGATCTGAAGTTTACTTCGGAAAAGATCATGCAACTAAAGAATGTGCAGCATGTCCCCGCCATCAAGAAGAATCTCTATAGTGGCTCCCTTCTGTGTAAAGAGGGATTTAAGTTAGTATTTGAGTCCAACAAAGTAGTCGTATCTCGATATGGACTATTTTTTGGAAAAGGATATGATTATGGTGGTTTGTTCCGCCTTTCCCTGGAGGATTTTTGTAGTAAAGTCGTGAAGCAAATTCATTCTAATGTGAACGAATCTGAGGTTTGGCATTCACGTCTTTGTCACACAAATTTCGGTTGTATGATATGGCTAGCTAAGATGGACTTAATCCCAAGTTTCATTTTAGCCAAAGGCTCTAAGTGCCATGTGTGTGTGCAATCTAAGTGATACGTCTCCAACATATCTATAATTTTTGCTTGTTCCATGCTGTTATATTATCATTCTTGGATGTTTTACAATCATTTTTTAGCAACTGCATATCATTTTTTGGGACTAACCTATTGACATAGTGCCCAGTGTCAGTTGTTGTTTTTTGCTAGTTTTTTACCTCGCAGAATATCAGTACCAAACGGAGTCCAAACACAGAGAAACTTTTTGGAGAACTTTTATGGATCAGAAGGAACAACATGGGACAAAGAAGTACCAGAGGGGTGCCCCGAGGGGGGCACAACCCACCCTGGGGGCGCCTGGGGGCCTAGGCGCGCCCTGGTGGGTTGTGCCCACCTAGGTGGCCTCCTGCACCGCCTCTTCGCCCTATAAATACCCCAATATTCCAAAAACCCTAGGGGAGTCGACCAAACATAATTCTGAAGGAAATAATCCCTAGAGGCAATAATAAAGCTGTTACTTTATATTTCCTTATTCATGATAAAGGTTTATTATTCATGCTAGAATTGTATTGATCAGAAACTTAAATACATTTGTGAATACATAAACAAATACCGTGTCCCTAGTAAGCCTCTACTAGACTAGCTCGTTGATCAAAGATGGTTAAGGTTCCCTAACCATAGAAATGGGTTGTCATTTGATAACGGGATCGCATCATTAGGATGATGATGTGATGGACAAGACCCATCTGTTAGCTTAGCATAATGATCGTTCAGTTTGTTGCTGTTGCTTTCTTCATGCCAAATACATGTTCCTTGGACTATGAGATTATGCAACTCCCGGACACCGGAGGAATACCTTGTGTGCTATCAAATGTCACAACATAACTGGGTGATCATAAAGGTGCTCTGAAGGTATCTCCGAAGGTGTTTGTTGAGTTGGCATAGATCAAGATTAGGATTTGTCACTCCGAGTATCGGAGAGGTATCTCTAGGCCCTCTCAGTAATACACATCATAAGAAGCCTTGCAAGCAAATTGATTACTGAGTTATTTATAGGATGATGTATTACGGAATGAGTAAAGAGACTTGTTGGTAACGAGTTTGGACTAGGTATGAAGATACCGATGATCGAATCTCGGGCAAGTAACGGACCGATGGGGACAAAAGGGAATTACGTATGTTGTCATAACGGTTCGACCGATAAAGATCTTCGTGGAATATGTAGGAGCCAATATGGGCATCCAGGTCTTCTATTGGTTATTGACCGGAGAGGTGTCTCGGTCATGTCTACATAGTTCTCGAACCCGTAGGTTCGCACGCTTAAGGTTCATTGACGATATAGTTATATGAGTTATATGATTTGGTGACCGAATGTTGTTCGGAGTCCCAAATGAGATCACAGACATGAAGAGGAGTATCAAAATGGTCGAGAGGTAAATATTTGTATATAGGACGATGGTTTTGGACACCAGAAGTGTTTTGGGACGTACCGGAAAGAAATCGGGTCACCGAAAGGGGTTCCGGGCACCCCCCGGGAAGTTATGGGCTAAAGGAGGGGACATACCAGCCCACAAGGGGCTGGTGCGCCCCTCCCATGGCTGGTCGTCCCTAATGGGAAGGAAAGGGGAGGGGTGGCCCCTCCTGCGCCTTTCCCTTCTCACGAGAGAAAGGAAGGTGGGGCGCCATCTCCTCCTTCCTTCCTCCCGCGCTCCGAATAAGGAAAGGGGGCGCGGTTTGGGAGAGACCCCAAGTAGGATTCCTCCTGCTTGGGCGCCCCCTTGGCTGCTCGTCCCTCCCTCCCACCTATATATATGTGGGAGGGGGGCGCCTAGCACACAACATACAATTGCCTAGCCGTGTGCGGCGCCCCTTCCACCGTTTACACCCCCCATCATATTTTCGTAGTGCTTAGGCGAATCCCTGCGGAGATAGCTTCACCATCACCGTCACCATGCCGTCATGCTACCAGAACTCATCCACTACCTCGCCGTCTTGCTGGATCAAGAAGGCGGAGGATGTCATCGAGCTGAACGTGTGCTGATTGTGTGCTAAGCGCGGAGGTGCCATATGTTTGGTACTCAATCGGTTGGATCGCGAAGAAAGTTCGACTACGCCAACCGCATTGTGAAACGCTTCCGCTTACGTTCTACGAGGGTACGTAGACACACTCTCCCCCTCTCATTGCTATGCATCTCCGTGGATAGATCTTGCGTGTGCATAGAATTTTTTTGTTTTCCATGCAACGTTTCCCAACAGTGGCATTCGAGCCAGGTCTATGCATAGATGATATGCACAAGTAGAACACAAAGAGTTGTGGGCAGTGATAGTCATACTGCTTACCACCAACGTCTTACTTTGATTCGGCGGTATTGTGGGATGAAGCGGCCCGGACCAACCTGTAACAGCCTGGATTTCTGCCCTTCTCTTTTTCCTTTGATTTTCTTGGATTTCCTGAATTGATTTGCTTTTTCGTGGCTATATGGTTCTGAAACTTGGGAAGATCATGACTTCCTAGGTTTATAGTGGCTTGTCATCCTCATCATCATCCTGAAACCCTGTCATTTTCATCCTTGACCTAACCCAATATTCTTTTTATTGGGAACATTCCTTTTCTGATAAAAGAATAACCCTTTAAAACCCTAGGTTATGAAGCAACCTATATTTCTGTCACTCCTAAAATTCCCAAATAATTCTCATAATTTTTTTGGGTCATATATTGATCAAATATGGCAAAAAATTTCATTGCCATGATAAAAAATAATCCACAAATAACTCATTTCCTATTCTGTCCAAAATGGCACATTGTGAAGCAAGTGCTATTTTCCTTTTCCCAAATGACCTCAAACTCCTTGTACATATTTTCATGTCCATGTAATTTCCACATGCCAAAATGCAACCTCATTTTCCTAGTAATTATTTAATTATGATTTTCCAAAGTTTCTGACCAGAAAGAAGCTTTGTGAAGGAGCTGCAAGATATGCATATCCAAATGAGTTGCCATTTTGCATGATCCTTCATATCATCTTATCATAGCCCGCCACCCAAGTTGAGCTCATTTAATGCCCCCATGTGAGCTCAGCTTCAATTCTTAGATTCTGCCCAAAATTTCAGCTAGTGAAGCAAGTATATTTTATCTTACTCCATTATGGCTGCAAATTTTTCTAGGCCTTCTAGTATTCATATAACCTCCCTCACCAATATGTGGCTCAATCCCTGTGTCAATTTTCCCTGTGGAATTTTTCCAAGTTTCTGGTCAGAATAAATCTTTCTGAAGCAAGTGCTAATTTGGTTCATGCAAATGGCATGAAACTCCTTGGACATCTTTATATCTTCAAATAATTGGGCCATGCCCAAATTCAGATCAATACAAATTGATATGTGAGTATTACCTCATGTTTTGTATTTCTGTCCAGTCTGGTGGTTTCTACAGCAACCCCTAGCTAAACTCCTCTTATTGAGCTTAAACTCTGTCACCTTAGTCACCTTAGAGTTTGATTATTGCCAGACAAAATATTTACCACGTTACCAAGCTGGAGTAACCATAGCAAGTTACAAACACCTTCCTATTGTTTTACTTTGGAGCTAAGTGCAAATCTCTTATTTGCCCTTGGACCAATTTATTTCCTCATTTTGACTAAGGGCACAATAGGCTATCTACTGGACATGGTCGGCCCGAAAAGAACACGCCATTTGAACCAGCGCCCGTGGTGATCACGCTGGCGTCACACACATTTCGTGCTCTGGCTGGTTCTTGCCCCTGTGCTCGTCTCCTCCCTCCTCTTCTCGACGTCCAACCGTGTCCTGGAGCTTCCCCATGATCGAATGCACCTCACTGCGTTGATGTATCGTCGTGGTTCACCATAAATGAGCCGCTAGCTCCATGCCCATGCCGTGCCCCGCCACTGTCCACCATTAGAGCCATGTAGGAGCTCGCTTGTGATGCTCGAGAGGCTTCCCCTCGGCTATATAAGCATGCCCGAGGTCCTCCCGCAGCTCCCAAGCCCCTCCCTCGCGTCATTTTCCCTCTGGAGTCGCCCAATCTCGTCGGAGTTCGTCGCTCCTCCTCGGTGGTCGCCGGTGTTCGCTAGTTTCTGGCCACCACAGGCCCCCTCTAGCCTTCCCTCCACGTCCACGGCCTTCCCCTAGTCCCACCGAGCCGCTCGAACCCCTCATCCCTCGCCGGAGTGCCCTGCTCCAACGAACACCTCCACCATCGCCACCTCATTGTCCTCCTCCCGTCGCCTCTCACCACCACGCCCCCACTCCTCCCCGGTGTCCCTTTCTCCTCTGAACGGGACCGCAACATCACCCTGAAGCCGCCGGTGCCCGCGCTTTGGCTTGAGGTGGCCGGAGCGGCCCGTTCCATCGCCGGCGCCCGTTCTTTGTGCATCTCCGGTCATCACCTTCGGCTTGCGTGTCCCTTTGAGATCGCAGGGCCACCGCCCATTTACTGCCCTTATTTGTGAACCGTCGCTCCACGCGTCCCATTGCGCCCGTCTCTTGCGCCACATTTGCTGCATGCATGACGCGGAGCAAATGATAGGTGCGCAGGATACGGGAAGTCATGCGTGTGTGGGTCAATTCCCACGCGCCTTCAATTGGGCGGGGAGGGCGGTCGACGGCCCCGCCCGTTGTCACTTCAACGAGCCGGATTGGCTGAAAGGGGCGGCCGAGCCCCGCCCCCACCACCTTATAAAGAGGGGAGCGGGAGGAACGGCACCTCTCAATCCTTTGTCATCCGCTTCTCCCCATCCCTGCTCCCTCCGTCCTTCTGCCATGGCGAGGGGGCGTGGCGATGCTTCATCGGTGGCGGCGAGGGTTTCGGCTAGACAACGCATCGCTCCTCCCCAAGAGCTTGTGGCGGCAGAGCCATCTGTTAGAGGAAGGGGGAGGGGGTGAGGTCGAGGCCGTCGCGGGGCTCGAGGAAGAGGAGGACGGGGCGGCAGATCAGCCTCACCTCTGCCAGCGGCCCTCCCCCGATAGAGGGCCACGCCGGGGACAACCCTTACGAGTTCTTCATCAGGCTGCGCCAGCCGCCGCGCCGTCGTCTTCGCCTCCCGACTCCATTTGCGTGGGAGATGGAGCTGGACCCATCACAGGCACTGCGGTTGCATATGAGGGGCTGTGGGAATAGCGGCACATGGGCCGACGTCGAGTTCCCCACCCCTCACGTCATGTATCTTCGCCGAGGGTGAAAGACTTTTGCCTGCATCCACAGCCTGACGGAGGGGCACACTCTCCATTTTAAGTTAATGGAGAGCGGCCTCCTCTCCGTCAAGGTCTTTGGGCACTTCGGGACTCGTGTAAGGTGCTGCGTGGAGAGCTCCTCTGATGATGAAGATTCCTCCTCAAGCGAGAGTGGCGAGGAGGACAGCAGCAGCGACGACGAGGGTAGCGGGCGGTAGGAGGATGGGTCCGACTAGGCGTCGGGCGCCGCTCCGGGGCGGCACCGGCGACCCCATCATCCGTGTCGCCGGCTCCTTGAACTTCCCGGGGTCACTTCCTTGGGCGGCTGGCGTAGGTAGGCCGGAGAAGGCGAAGAAGGCGGGTGGCGGGCCGTGAAGTCGGATTACGGGGGCACCGACGCCTTCATAGCGTATTGACGGACCGCTGCCTCATCTTCTAGCTCTTCCTCCGGCGCTACCACCGCCAACCCTCTCCTAGGCGATCGCCGACATGTTCTCTTGGCCCCTTCTGCAGCTCGTACCTCGCCTAGGTGCCCCTTTTGCCCTTTTTCTTTGTTGTTTCATTTCCTGAGGAGAGGGACAAGAAAGGGATTACGGGCACCTTATCTTTTTTCAACTTGTAAGCCTACGGGCCTTACTTAGATCTAAAACCTGTAATCTTCCTGTTCATGTTTATATTCCATACAACTGTACCTGTATGGAATGTATTAATGGAAAAGGGGGCTTGCCGGGTCTTGTGTGTGCGTGTGGGCAAAGCCCATACCAAGGAACAGATCCTTGTTATTTTTAATATAAACACCACTGCCCGACAGCAAGCCTCGCCGTTCCCCCACTCCGTTCATCCATACTCATGCCTTGGGTGGAGGCAGGGACGAAGTGGGGGTGGGCCCTATGCTTGCTTCCTTGCCACCGCGGCTACAACCATGCTCTGAACCAAGAAGCTCTTGGGTGATAGGAACGAGGGGAGCACGGCAGCTTTGGAACAAAATGAGGTTCCATACGTCCCAAGTTTTATACGGAAATGCACGACAGGGAATGGGAAAACTTATCTGAATCTGCAGCCCCCGGCAGCCCTGACTTGTCGTGGGTGGACCCTCGTGTTTTAGCCCTCGGCAAGCTTGGCTTGCCGGGTCCAGAGCGCCGGCTTGTTCTCTTTCTTCCACTTGGCTTGGCAGAAACATTCATGTACCCTACACACCAAAGAGGATAGATAGGAACAAAATGACGCAAGCTCGACCTCTATGCTAGGGGTTAGTCGCCGCTAAGCACTATCAATCCTAACCGAGGGAGGGACTCAATCTAGCATGCATGCTATCACTTAGGGCGCCAGCGCTTCGTTTATTTATGCTCAGGATCTGCGCCTGGCTTTGTACAAAGGGTTACATGCCTTGCCGACAAGGCTTGTACAAAAGGTGGCTTGCCGGGAGGCCTGGCAGCCGCGCCTTATGGGTAAAACTTGCCAAGATGCTCGATGTTCTAGGAATGGCTCACTGGAATGGCATCTTCGGTCTCCAGGCGGACTGCGCCGGGCCTGGTGACTCGTGTTACCCGATAAGGGCCGTCCCACTTCGGCGTCAACTTGTTGGAATTCTTGGCTGATTGAACGTGCCGAAGAACAAGGTCGCCTTCCTCAAAGCTCCGGGCATGAACCTTGCGGCTATGGTAGCGGTGCAAGGCTTGCTGATAGCGTGCCGCTCTCACAGCCGCCCGGAGACGATCTTCCTCGAGGAGCGTTGCGTCATCTTGCCGCAATCGCTCTTGCTCAAGCTCATCATAAGCGAGCACTCGAGGTGACCCGTATATGAGTTCCGTGGGGAGAACTGCTTCTGCCCCGTAGACCAGGGCAAAGGGTGTCTGGCCGGTGGCTCGATTTGGCGTAGTTCTAATTGACCAAAGAACCGCTGGCAACTCGTCAATCCAGCGCCATCCACTCTTGCGCAGTCTGTCAAAAGTCTCCGTTCTTAAGCTTCGCAGAACTTCAGCATTTTCTCTCTCTGCTTGGCCGTTGCTCCGTGGGTGTGCCACGGAAGCAAAATAGACCTTGCTGCCGAGATCCTCAATGTACTGCATGAAGGCGTGGCTTGTGAACTATGTGCCATTGTCGGTGATGATCCTGTTGGGCACCCCAAAACGCCAAACTAGCCCCTTGAAGAACTTGATGGCTGACTGTGCTGTCACCTTCCTCACTGCTTCCACCTCTGGCCACTTTGTGAACTTGTCGATTACAATGCACAAGTACTCAAAGCCCCCGACGGCATGAGGGAAAGGGCCCAATATGTTGAGACCCCAGACCGAGAAGGGCCAGGAGATAGGGATGGTTTGAAGGGCTTGAGCTGGTTGATGAAGCTTCTTTGAATGGAACTGGCACACTTCACACTTGGTTACTCGTGCCGTCGCATCCTGGAGGGCAGTGGGCCAAGAAACCTTGCTTGAAAGCCTTGCCGGCAAGGGCCCTCGACCCTATGTGGGAGCCACATATGCCTCCATGTATCTCTGCCAATAGCTAGTCCTTCCTCCCAGGAGATGCACTTCAATATCACCCCATTTGGTATTTTTCTGTACAAGACGTTGTCAACGAATTGGTACAGAGTAGACCGGTGGGTGATAACCCGCAAGTATTCGGGATAGTTGTAGCCTCTTTTGATAAGTAAGAGTGTTGAACCCAACGAGGAGCTAAAGGTAGACCAAATACTCTCTCAAGTCCTATCGGCCACTGATACGACTCTACGCACGCTTGACGTTCGCTTTACCTAGAACAAGTATGAAACTAGAGGTACTTTGCAGGTGTGATAGGATAGGTTTGCAAGACAATAAAGAACACGTAAATAAAAACTAGGGGCTGTTTAGATAAAGATGCAATAAAGTAAATATAGCGAGTGTGGAAAAGTGGTGGTAGGAGTTGTGAAATTGTCCCTAAGCAATTGACTATGTTACTAGACCGGTAATCACTATTACAATTCTATTTGAGCGAGAGGCATAAGCTAACATACTTTCTCTTATTGGATCATATGCACTTATGATTGGAACTCTAGCAAGCATCCGCAACTACTAAAGATTCATTAAGGTAAAACCCAACCATAGCATTAAAGCATCAAGTCCCCTTTATCCCATACGCAACAATCCCCTTACTCGGGTTTGTGTTTCAGTCACTCACGCAACCCACTATAAGCGAATCATGAACGTATTGCAACACCCTACAGCGGGAATCCCTCACACTTGCGCGACATGGAGGGCACCATAGGACAGCACCAATAATAAAACATGCAACTCAAACCAATCATAGCAATTCATCAATCACCGATAGGACAACGAAAATCTACTCAGACATGATAGGATGGCAACACATCATTGGAAAATAATATGAAGCATAAAGCACCATGTTCAAGTAGAGGGTACAGCGGGTTGCGGGAGAGTGGACCACTGAATATAGATAGGGGAAGGTGATGGAGATGTTGGCGAAGATGACGGCGGTGTTGGTGAAGATCGCGGTGATGATGATGGTCCCCGGCGGCGTTCCGGCGCCACCAAAAGCAAGGGGGAGAGAGCCCCCTTCTTCTTCTTCTTCTTCCTTGACCTCCTCCCTAGATGGAAGAAGGGTTTTCCCTCTGGTCCTTGGCTCCCATGGCGTGGGAGGGGCGAGAGCCCCTCCGAGATTGGATCTATCTCTCTTTTTCTGCGTTCTCGAATTCTGCCCCTTCACTGTTTCTTTAATATCAGGAGATCTGTAACTCCGATTGGGGTGAATCTTTGGCCCAGATTTTTCTCGTAAAATTAGCTTTCTTGTGGCAAAAGAAGGGCATCAACCGCCTTACGGGTGGCCCATGAGAGTCCAGGGCGCGCCCAGGGGGGAGGGCGCGCCCCCTGTCTCGTGGCCACCCCGGACACCGTTTCGCGTTGATTCTTCCTCCGGAAAATCCTAAATATTCCAAAATAATTCTCCGTCCGTTTTATCCCATTTGGATTCCGTTTGATATGGGTTTCCTGCGAAACATAAAACATGCAACAGACAGGAACTGGCACTGGGCACTGGATCAATATGTTAGTCCCAAAAATAATATAAAAAGTTGCCAAAAGTATATGAAAGTTGAAGAATATTGGCATGGAACAATAAAAAATTATAGATACGACGGAGACATATCAGTACCCCCAAGCTTAATTCCTGCTCGTCCTCGAGTAGGTAAATGATAAAAAAGATAATTTTTGATGTGGAATGCTACCTAGCATAATCTTGATCATATATCTAATCATGGCATGAATATTAAGACACGAGTGATTCAAAGCAATAGTCTATCATTTGACATAAAAACAATAATACTTCGAGCGTACCAATAAAGCAATCATGTCTTTTCAAAACAACAAGGCCAAATCAAGCTTATCCCTACAAAATCATACAGTTTGGCCATGCTTCATTTTCGTCACACAAAATGCCCCCATCATGCACAACCCCGATGACAAGCCGAGCAATTGGTTCATACTTTTTAACACACTTCAGCTTTTTCAACCCTCACGCAATACATGAGCACAAGCCATGGATATAGCACTATAGGTGGAATAGAATATAATGATGGAGGTTATGTGGAAAATACAAAAAGGGAGAAAGTCTCACATCAACGCGGCTAATCAACGGGCTATGGAGATGCCCATCAATTGATGTCAATGTGAGGAGTAGGGATTGCCATGCAACGGATGCACTAAGAGCTATAAGTGTATGAAATCTCAACAAAAGAAACTAAGTGGGTGTGCATCCAACTTGCTTGCTCATGAAGACCTAGGGCATTTGAGGAAGCCCATCATTGGAATACACAAGCCAAGTTCTATAATGAAAATTCCCACTAGTATATGAAAGTGACAACATAGGAGACAATCTATATGAAGAACATGGTGCTACTTTGAAGCACAAGTGTGGAAAAAGGATAGTAACATTGCCCCTTTTCTTTTCCTTTTTTTTTCTTTTTTTCTTTCTTTCGGTGGGCTTCTTTGGCCCCCTTTTTTATTTAGGCTTCTTTGGACTTTCCTTTTTTTCTTTTTTTCTTTTTTTCTTTTTTTTCATGGGGCAATGCTCTATAATGACGATCATCACACTTTTATTTACTTACAACTCAATATTACAACTCGATACTAGAACAAAGATATGACTCTATATGAATGCATCCAGCGGTGTACCGGGATGGGCAATGATCTAGCGTAGCAATGACATCAAAAAAAGGACAAGCCATGAAAACATCATGCTAGCTATCTTACGATCATGCAAAGCAATATGATAATAAATGCTCAAGTCATGTATATGATCATGATGGAAGTTGCATGGCAATATATCTCGGAATGGCTATGGAAATGCCATGATAGGTAGGTATGGTGGCTGTTTTGAGGAAGATATAATGAGGCTTATGTGTGATAGAGCGTATCGTATCACGGGGTTTGGATGCACCGGCGAAGTTTGCACCAACTCTCAAGGTGAGAAAGGGCAATGCACGATACCGAAGAGGCTAGCACTGATGGAAAGGTAAAAGTGCGTATAATCCATGGACTCACATTAGTCATAAAGAACTCATATAATTATTGCAAAAGTTTATTAGCCCTCGAAGCAAAGTACTACTATGCATGCCCCTAGGGGATAGATTGGTAGGAAAAGACCATCGCTCGTCCCCGACCGCCACTCATAAGGAAGACAATCAAAGAAACACCCCATGCTTCAAATTTGTCACACAACGGTTACCATACGTGCATGATACGGGACTTGCAAACCTCAACACAAGTGTCTCTACAATCCACAACCACCCACTAGCATGACTCTAATATCACCATCTTTATATCGCAAAACTATTGCGAGGAATCAAACATATCATATTCAGCGATATACAAGTTTTATGTAGGATTTTATGACTAACCATGTGAATGACCAATTCCTGTCATCTCTCTAAATGGATATAAGTGAAGCAAGGGAGTTTAATTCTTTCTACAAAAGATATGCCCACACTCTAACAAATATAAGTGAAGCAAAAGAGCATTCTACAAATGGCGGTTTTCTAAGTGAAGAGAAACAGGCTATCCAAACTTCAAATGATATAAGTGAAGCACATGAAGCATTCTATAAAGCCACACTCAAAAGATTTAAGTGAAGTGCAATGAGCATTCTATAAATCAAACAAGGACTATCTCGTACCAGCATGGTGCATAAAATAAAAGTGAAAACTAAATGCAAAAGACGCTCCAAGACTTGCACATAATGCATAAACGAAACGAATACAAAAACATACCGATAATTGTTGAAGAAAGAGGGGATGCCTTCCGGGGCACCCCCAAGCATAGACGCTTGAGTCTCCTTGAATATTTACTTGGGGTGCCTCGGGCATCCCCAAGCTTGAGCTCTTGCCTCTCTTCCTTTTCCTCATATCGAGACCTCCTCGTTTAGACACTTCATCCACACAAAACTTCAACAGAAAACTCGGTAAGATCCGTTAGTATGATAAAGCAAATCACTACTCTAAGTACTGTTGCAAACCAATTCATATTTTGTTTTTGCATTATGTCTACTGTAATATAACTTTTCCATGGCTTAATCCACTAATATAAATTGATAGATTCATCAAAACAAGCAAACTATGCATCAAAAACAGAATCTGTCAAAAACAGAACAGTCTGTAGCAATCTGATCATCCACCATACTTCTGGTACCCCAAAAATTCTACCAAAATTAGGAAAAATAAACAAGTTGTACATCAAGACATTGCAAAAGTAATCAGAGCCAATTGACATTCTAGTTAAAAATGTAAAATCGTGCACTACAGCCAAAGTTTCTGTCCTGCACCATACAAACCAACAAGCATTGTAAACATCCTAAAGGCAAACCTTGGCACATTATTTTTATAAAACAATGGAATTCTACATGGGGATAATTATTTTTGTTGAAAATTTTCTGTAATCAAGATTCACAAAGTTTCTGTGAGCATGAACAAAGTTCAAGGCTAGCTCCCACTTCAACAATGCTTGTCTTTCTCACTTTCACTTTCCTTTTTGAAAAGTTTTCGGTTCCCCTCTTTATTTTTTTGTTTTTAAACCATATTAAAGCACTCAACAGAAATAAATGACTCCCTAAAACCTCCGGGTTGTCTCCCTGGCAGCGCTTTCTTTAAAGCCATTAAGCTAGGCATTTAGTGCTCAAGTAATGAATCCACCCGGATCCCAAGGTATATCAAAGCCAATTTTAATTAACAATGATTTGTAATTAAGTAGTGAGCACAAAGCAACATAGACAAAGTCTAACTCTCTTCCTATGCATCGGCATGTCATAAGAGAACAATTCATGCACACATAGTAAAGGCCAATGCATAGTATAAGCAGTTTCTTGCAATTTCATAGTATGGGAAACATAGAGAGGTGGAGAAATAGTTCCTCTCTCATAATCATTGCAAGTAGGAGCAGCAAGCACATGCATATTACATTCATCAAAATCATCATGTGCAATGGTAAAAGGCAACCCATAAATATAATCCTTAATAAGCACAAACTTCTTCGATATAGTATAGTTTGGAGAATTCAAAAACATAATAGGACTATCATGCGTGGGTGCAATAGCAACAATTTCATGTTTAACATAAGGAACTATAGCAAGTTCATCTCCATAAGCATAATTCATATTGGCATCTTGGCCACAAGCATAGCAAGCATCATCAAAAAGGGATATTTCAAGCAAATTCAAGGGATCATAGCAATCATCATAGCAATCATCCTTCGGTAAGCACGAAGGGGAATTAAATAATGTATGAGTTGGAGGGTTACTCTCATTAGAAGGTGGGCACGGGTAGCTAATCCGCTCTTCCTCCTTTTGTTCTCCGCTCTCCTCATCATCTTTTTCATCCAATGAGCTCACCGTTTCATCAATTTCTTCTTCCATAGCTTCCTGCAAAACATTAGTCTCTTCTTGGACAGCGGAGAAGTTCTCAATATATGGTTTAACATTTCAGCTTTGTAAAGAGTAGCATCATACTTTTCAATCAAAGAGGCAGTCTCATAAGCACCTTTAAAAGCAATCAATTCTTCAATTTGTTGAACATCATAGTAATTGTAAACACCCTTAGTATACGATTCCATTATCACTAAACAAGCATTGATAGGGTAGGTGTTTCTTAGGGTCTTCAGAACAACAAGTAAACTCATATATTTCACATAAATTCCAAGCATAGCATTGCAAACGTTGAATTTGATCCCATAATAGTTTCCCTTTTTCAGATATACGGTGTCGCACAAAACAAGCATGCTCATCTAAAGATTTTCCCTCAACTAAACTAGTGGGGATTTCAGCACGAGCACAAAGGGATTGAAGATGATCCAAGTAAAAAGCTTCAGGAGTGTGATAGATTTTGAGTGGTTCTTCAACCAATGGTCAGTAGGTACAACTAATTTTTTTGGTATTTTGCGTTTCCTACCCATAATTAAAGATAAAAAACAACTAAGAATAGCAAATAAAAATTACTTAGTGATAAAGCAAACAAGCACACACAAGAATATTCACCCCACGCTATGACTCCCCGGCAACGGCGCCAGAAAAAGGTCTTGATAACCCGCAAGTATACAGGATAGTTGTTTCCTCTTTCGATAAGTAAGAGTGTCGAACCCAACGAGGAGCTAAAGGTAGAACAAATACTCTCTCAAGTCCTATTGGCCACTGATACGACTCTACGCACGCTTGACGTTCGCTTTACCTAGAACAAGTATGAAACTAGAGGTACTTTGTAGGTGTGATAGGATAGGTTTGCAAGATAATAAAGAATGCATAAATAAAAACTAGGGGCTGTTTAGATAAATATGCAATAAAGTAAATATAGCGAGTGTGGAAAAGTGGTGGTAGGAGTTGTGAAATTGTCCCTAAGCAATTGACTATGTTACTAGACCGGTAATCACTATTGCAATTCTATTTGAGGGAGAGGCATAAGCTAACATACTTTCTCTTCTTGGATCATATGCACTTATGATTGGAACTCTAGCAAGCATCCGCAACTACTAAAGATTCATTAAGGTAAAACCCAACCATAGCATTAAAGCATCAAGTCCCCTTTATCCCATACGCAACAATCCCCTTACTTGGGTTTGTGTTTCAGTCACTCACGCAACCCACTATAAGCGAATCATGAACGTATTGCAACACCCTACAGCGGGAATCCCTCACGCTTGCGCGACACGGAGGGCACCATAGGACAGCACCAATAATAAAACATGCAACTCAAACCAATCATAGCAATTCATCAATCACCGATAGGACAACGAAAATCTACTCAGACATCATAGGACGGCAACACATCATTGGAAAATAATATGAAGCATAAAGCACCATGTTCAAGTAGAGGGTACAACGGGTTGCGGGAGAGTGGACCACTGAATATAGATGGGGGAAGGTGATGGAGATGTTGGTGAAGATGACGGCGGTGTTGGTGAAGATCGCGGTGATGATGATGGCCCCCGGCGGCGTTCCGGCGCCACTGGAAGCAAGGGGGAGAGAGCCCCCCTTCTTCTTCTTATTCCTTGACCTCCTCCCTAGATGGGAGAAGGCTTTCCCCTCTGGTCCTTGCCTCCCATGGCGTGGGAGGGGTGAGAGCCCCTCCGAGATTGGATCTATCTCTCTGTTTCCGCGTTCTCGAATTCTGCCCCTTCACCGTTTCTTAAATATCCGGAGATCCGTAACTTCGATTGGGGTGAATCTTTCGCCCAGATTTTTCTCGTAAAATTAGCTTTCTTGCAGCAAAAGAAGGGCATCAACTGCCTTACGGGTGGCCCATGAGAGTCCAGGGCGCGCCCAGGGGGGAGGGCGCGCCCCCTGTCTCGTGGCCACCCCGGACACCGTTTCGCGTTGATTCTTCCTCCGGAAAATCCCAAATATTCCAAAATAATTCTCCTTCCGTTTTTATCCCGTTTGGATTCCGTTTGATATGGGTTTCCTGCAAAACATAAAACATGCAACAGACAGGAACTGGCACTGGGCACTGGATCTATATGTTAGTCCCAAAAATAATATAAAAAGTTGCCAAAAGTATAAGAAAGTTGAAAAATATTGGCATGGAACAATCAAAAATTATAGATACGACGGAGACGTATTAGTGGGCTACTCTTTCTACCTCTTTCTGCTCCTCAGGAAGCTCTACTTTTTAGAGGAATCGGACGGTGTGTTGCCCCCATGCCAGAGCCTGTGGCTCGATGACAAGGACCAAAGGCATCTCTTCTGCCACGAGAGCGACCGTCTCTACGGCCATGGCCTGAGGCCCTGCCGGAGTCGGTTGCCCTGCGGCAGGATCGGCATCCACAGCAACATCTTTGCCAGAGGCTCCGGCAAGCTCGGTGGGGAAGTACTTGTCGGGGCCTAGCTTCCTCCGCTTGTTCTGCCTGGTTGATGGTTCGACGGATGGTTGAGTTTACCGAAGCACAAAAGTACCTGGTTCCACAGGTAGCTTGAGGGCAGCATGCTTTGACAGGTAGTCGGTGATGTCGTTCTCCGTCCGGGGGACATGCTCTGCTCATATACCGTCAAAGCGCTCCTCCAGTTTCCTTACTTCATCCACGTAAGCTTTCATCAACGGGCTTTGATAATCTTTGTTGATCTGCCTGACGACGAGCTGTGAATCGCCTCTGGCGATGAGCCTTTTGACTCCGAGATCCGCCGTGATCCTGAGACCGACAAGCAAGCCCTCGTACTCGGTGGTGTTGTTAGTTGACATCTCCCGGGGAAAGTGTATTTGGACGACATACTTGAGGTGCTCTCCGGTGGGTGTGACAAGCAGCACACCAGCACCGGCGCCTTGCAGCGAAAAAGCCCCATCAAAGTACATGATCTAGTTGCGGCTCGTTTCCTTGCCGGGGAGAGTGGTCTCCTGTACCTCTTCATCGGGCGTCGAGGTCCATTCTACAACGAACTCTGCCAAGACTCTGCTCTGAATCGTCGAGGTGCTTTCGAACTTTAAACCGAAACTCGACAGCTCCAGGGCCCATTCCACGATCCTCCCCATTGCATCTAGGTTATGCAGTATCCGTTGCAACGGGAGGCGGGTGACCATGGTGATCTCGTGCGCTTGGAAGTAATGATGCAGCTTCCTCGAGGCCATAAGGAGGCC
This sequence comes from Triticum timopheevii, assembly GCA_963921465.1. Lineage (NCBI taxonomy): Eukaryota > Viridiplantae > Streptophyta > Magnoliopsida > Poales > Poaceae > Triticum > Triticum timopheevii. The sequence continues at coordinate 445,756,057 of OY997266.1, read as the reverse complement.
GAAGAGCAATTTTTGCACACCTGAGTACCTCAACCTAGCCCCCTGCAAGAGGGAGCTGACGAAGTAAACTGGGTGCTGCACCATTTTCTTCTTCTGCACCACTTCACACAGTCAAGCGGGCCCTGTCGCACTGGCGTTAGCCTCTGCCGGGGACTCAGTCTTGCCGGGACCGAGCCCTGCTAGGAGGGTTCCGGCTGGCCATCCATTGACTCTGCCGTTACCGCTGCCTCTTCGTCGACCTCTCTCTGCGCCACTAGTGCGGTGCTAACTACCTGATTCGTTGCCGCTAGGTACAGCAACAATGGTTCTTGTGGTTTGGGCGCAACCAGCACTAGGGTAGAGGAGAGGTACTTCTTCAAATCCTGTAGCGCTGCCTCGCCTCCGAGGCCCACTCCATTGGGCACGTCTTCTTCAAGATCTTGAAAAAGGGGAGGGCACGCTCCGCGGACTTGGAGATGAATCTGCTCATGGTGGCAATGCAGCCAGTGAGCCGACACACGTCTTTGATCCGTTTAGGTGCCTCAATCTGCTCGATGGCCTTGATCTTATCTGGGTTTTACTCAATCCCGCGCTGTGACACAAAGAACCCGAGAAGCTTGCCGGACGGGACACCGAAGACACACTTCTCAGGGTTCAACTTAAGGTTGATCTTGTGCAGGTTCGCAAATGTTTCCTCCAGATCTTGCACAAGTGTTGCTTTGTCATTGGTTTTGACCACTATGTCATGCATATAATCTTCCATATTTCTGTGTAGCTGGGGCTCAAAACCAATTTGGACTGCTCTTGCAAAGGTTGAGCCAGCACTCTTCAACTCGAAAGGCATCCGTAAAAAGCAATACGTACCACATGGGGTGATGAACGTTGTCTTCTCCTCGTCTTATTTTGTCATGAAAATCTGGTGGTACCCTGAGTAGGCATCGAGGAATGATAACAGGTCACACCCAGCTGTGGAGTGAACAATCTGGTCGATGCACGGTAACGGGAAGGGATCCTTTGGACAAGCTTTATTGATGTCTGTGTAATCAATACACAGTCTCCACTTCCCGTTTGCCTTGCGCACCACTAACGGGTTGGCCAACCACGACGGATGGAGCACCCCCCTTACCAAGCCTGCCGCCTCTAGTTTTCTTATCTCCTCCGTGATGAACTCCTGCCTCTCCAGAGCTTGCTTCCTGACCTTCTGCTTGACGGGCCGTGCATGAGGGCAGATAACAAGATGTTGCTCAATCACTTCAATGGGAACGCCGAGGATGTCGGAGGCTTGCCATGCAAACACATCAACATTCGCCCGCAGGAAAGTGACGAGCTCGCTTTCCTATTTGCTGTCGAGGGTGGAGCTTATGGTAAAAGCTCCCCCCGTGCTGTCCTCTTTGACGGGCACCTTCTTGGTCTCTGGTGGTGCAGCTCTGGACTTCTTGCTCTTGCCGGTGGAGCTCTCTGGCACGTCCTCAACGGGAGCGCAACACCCTGAAGAGGTGCGCTTGCCAGAGTGGGTGCGAGGGGTCTCACCGGTCCTTTTCCCTTTCGGGACTCCATCGGCAGGAGCAGGTGCCTTGGCGGCAGTTGCTGCGATTGCTTCCCAGTAGAGTTAGCCGGCGCAAATCAACGCGTTTTTCTTGTCGGAGGGGACGGTGATGATGTTCATCGGGCCGGGCATCTTCAGCGTATTGTAGGCGTAATGTGAAGCCGCCATGAACTTGGCTAGTGTCGGGCGGTCGAGGATCCCGTTGTAGGGAAAGGGGATCTCAGCTACATCAAAGACAATCCTCTCCATCCTGTAGTTCGGCTCGCCTCCGAACGTCACGGGCAGCGTGACCTTTCCCTTCGACTGGCTCCTGCCCGGGTTGACCCCTTGGAACGTGCATGTCTCCTCAAGGTCTCCATCAGGGATCTGCAGCCTCCTGATCACAACAGGCGAGATCATGTTCAGAGCGGCCCCGCTGTCAACCAGCATCTCCATCACCTTGAGGTTGCAGATTGTTGGTGAAACCAACAACGGAAAGCATCTGGCCGCAGTAGTGCGGTCAGGATGGTCCTCACTGTCAAAGATGATAGGCGTGCTAGACCACTTCAGCGGCTTCCGTGCGTCAAGCAACGGCTCCACCGCTATGATCTCACGCGCCCATTGCTTGAGCTGGCAGTGGGATGTATGCAGCGAGCGCCACCATCGACGCACATGGCTTATGTGGTTTTCTGGAACTCGTGGTCGCCGGACTCATTGTTCTCGTCATGATCATCGTCTTCCTGCTTCTTGTCGCAGCCCCGGGCGGGCCTCTCCTGCTGATTATCCTGGCCGCGGCGGCCTCCTTGGCCGCCATGCTTCTTGCCGGATCCCTCGGCACCCTCTTGGACCTTTTCCTTGTCCCGTCGCTCATACTTGGCTTTCTGCTTCTCAGCAAGCAGCTCCACTTGCTGATAGTTCTGGAGGTCATGGACCTTGGTGCGGTGGATGTTGCAATACTGCTTGTCGGAGCCCCCTGGCTTATCAGCAGCCGCCAAGGCCCTGCAAGCGACACACCCTGCAACCTCCTTGCAGGGGTCACTCGCCTTGGGTTTCTTGGTGGCGCCGGTATCGTCGGACCCCTCGACGGCAAGCACGGTCTTGCCTTTGCGCTTCCTGTTACGGCGCCGGCCCTTCTTCACCGGGGTGGCGGTATCGTCCGTGGAGTCGGTTTCCGCGCTAGCGTCTTTGCCGGGGTACTTCCTTCCCTCTTCAGCGCGAGCGCACCGATCGGCCAAAACATAAAGCTCGGCCACATCCTTGACCTTGTTCATCGCCAGCTCCTCACGCATCTTGCGATTGCGCATATTCTGATGGAATGCACTGATCACGGTGGCAGGATGAACGTCGGGAATGTGGTACTGCACTCGGCTGAACCTTTGGATGTACTTACACAAGTTTTCTCCTTCTTTCTGGGGGATGATGCAAGTCGCTTGCCTGGCCATGAGCTTGGTGGCCTCCAGTAAAGGCGCCAACAAACTCATGACACAGATCCTCCCAAGAAGAAATGGAGTCCACCGGCAAGTGCATCAACCATGACATAACATTGGGCTTCAGTGCTAACGGGAAGTAATTGGCAAGCACCTTATCATCGCAGGCCCCAGCAGCTTGCATCGCGATGGTGTAGATGCTGAGGAACTCTGACGGGTGAGTCTTGCCATTGTTCTCACCAACATCGGGCTTGAACGTGCGGTGGGAGGGCCACTGGAACTGCCGCAGCTCATGGGTGAAGGCCGGACAACCCACCTCATAGGGTAGGCCACCGTAGCCTCCCGGTGCTGGGTGGTCCGTAGTGGGCCCTGCCCGCCTGTTCGACTGGTGGCGTGTGTCACACCGGCGCTCGATGGTGGTTCGAGTGTCTTCATGAGCTCGCTCCCGAAGAACTTGGCGTTGGTCGCGGTGGGTTCGTGGGTCGGACAATGCTATGCAGATATCATCTCGAGCGTCGCCGCGATGGACTGACACGTGCGGTGGCCGGCATGGAGGAGGGGAGTGCATCATGGCCGCATCGCCTCCGGCCCGACCTCCGCTGGCGTGCGGCGGCTCGTTGGAACCACGGCCTACGGGTCCCGCCGGCTGCAACTCATCGTTGTTAGCAATGCCGACGAGGCTCCGGACGGTGGCCCTCCATTCGTCAAGCTTCTCCGCAGCGGGAGGAAAGTCGAGGAGTAGCTACGCGCGTGCTAGGGCTTCTACTGGCATGGGCGGCGACGAAAGCTGCGTGGACCGCGATGCGCTTTGACTTCTAACCGCGTTAGAGGGAGCGCCATCACGGCGCCGCAGCCGTGCACCACCTCCGCCAGTACCTCGGTGTGCATGCTGGCCCTCCTCATCATGTGACGGGCGCATGAGACTCTTCCTAGGGCGGCGCCCAGGTCACCAGCAGGGCGGCGCTGCACATCATGCACGACCTGAGAAGAGCGCGCCGCGGGCACCGGTGTTGGCGTCTTGGAGGTCGCCGCACCGCCGTCTGGCGGCATGACGACGCCCCTGGAGGGCCCTGCGCCGCCTGCGGGGGGCCCGACTCTGTCTCCGGAACCCGCGACGCGTGGCTCGTCGCCTGGCTTACGAACGACGCCGCTCACCAGGCTTGGAATGCCAGGGTGATGTGGATGTTCGCGGGCCGCGCCATGGGTTCTCTCCGCGACTGGCCTACTACTGGTCCGCATCGGTACTGGTAGTCCGGTCCCGGACGAACCGATCGCCGTGGTCATCTTCTTCTTAGGAGCCATGGCGATGAAGAACTGCTAGGTCAACTACTAGACCAGATTCTCACAATTGCGCAGCCCCCTACCTGGCGCGCCAAAGATGTTAGTGGGAAACGACACCTATGGTGTCACAAGGATCCCTACTGCGGTTGCGGGGCGCGGGATTGTGAGAAGAGCAGGATTAGCAGTCAGCACAAGGATCGTTTACCCAGGTTCGGGCCGTGAGGATGCATAAAACCCTAGTCCTACTTTGGTGGATGTATTGAGTGTTCTTGAGCTCCTGAACTAGCTGTGGTGGCTGCGTGGTTCCAAAAAGCCAAATCCCTCTCCAGTATGCCGTGGGCCTCCTTTTATAGTTGAAAGGGGCTGCCAAAGTGGCACACAGGAGGTGGAAAGGCCTACAGTGCTATGAGCTTATCGCTCGTATTACAGGACAAGGTGCATTTAATGCGTAGCTTAGGTGTCCTCTTGCTTTATCGGGGGCGGGAGCGAGGCCCGTCCCGTCCATCGCCACTCCTTCTCGCTTAGACACACGCCCAGGCCAGTGGTGCATGCGGCGCCATCTAGGCTGTCAAGCAGCTGAGGTGGCACGGTGGTGGAGCCTTCATGAAGATTTGCATGCCGCCACGTAGGCGTGTGCCGAGTTGGCCTGGAAGCTGCATGTTGCCACGCAGGTGCCTGCCCAGCTGGTTGGGCTGGCAGCTGGATGCGAACAGTGGTGGAGACTTGGCTGGTGCGGGCCTGGCAGTGGCCCTGCTGACGCCCTCGGCAAGAGTCTTGCCGGGTGGCCCGACAAGGGTCTTGCCATGGCGCGCTGTCGTCCCCGGCAAGGGTCTTGCCGGGGGCCTTGTGGGTTTCCTTGGCAAGAATCTCGTCGAGGATTGATGCCTTCCAATCCTCAACTGATCTTGAATATTCTTTGTCTTCCCAAAGATCTGCATGCCACCATGGAGGTCCCTCCCGAGCCCTGGCCCAACATGGTTGATGGTGTTCGAGACTGTGGGTTGGAGGGTGGCTCACTCCGCTAGCGTGGGCGAGCCACCCTGGAAAGGGCCTTGATGGGGCTGGTGAGGTTGCCCCAGCAAGGGTCTTGCTGGGGAAACCTGCTTCGTCCATCTGCTCTCCGTGGTCTCGGTCTTTGTCTTGTGCCTTCGGCTTCTCCCTTTTGCCATGGTCTCGGTCTTTGTCTTGTGCCTTCGGCTTCTCCCTTTTGGGGAAACCTGCTTCGTCCATCTACAAAGGAGTGCCCCTAATTTAGTACACCAACATACCCCCTTGCCAAACTCATGGCAAAGCACACAACTAGTCTGGTACACAACATGGCATACTTTATAGAACCTATGGCCGAGGCATAGGGAATGACTTTCATTCTCTCTCTATCTTCTGCCATGGTCGGGCTTTGAGTCTTACTCAACTTCACACCTTTCAACACAGGAAAGAACCCTTTCATAGGCTGGTCCATTTTCAACTTCAAAAATTTGCCAAGGTATGTGCTTTGTGAAAGTCCTATTAAGCATCTCGATCTATCCCTATAGATCTTGATGCCCAAAATGTAAGTAGCTTCACTGAGGTCTAAAAAACTCTTATTCGAGTATCCTTCTATGCTATCCAGAAATTCTATATCATTTCCAATCAACAATATGTCATCCACATATAATATCAGAAATGCTACAGAGCTCCCAGTCACTTTCTTGTAAATACAGGCTTCACCATAAGTCTGTATAAAACCATATGCTTTGATCACCTCATCAAAGCATATATTCCAACTCTGAGATGCTTGCACCAGTCCATAGATGGATCGCTGGAGCTTGCACACCAACAAAACCTTCTGGTTGCATCATATACAACTCTTCTCTGAGAAATCCATTAAGGAATGCAGTTTTGGCGTCCATTCGCCAGATTTCATAAAATGCGAGAATTTCTAACATGATTCAGACAAACTTAAGCATTGCTATGGGTGAGAAAGTCTCATCATAGTCAACACCTTGAACTTGTTGAAAACCTTTTACGACTAGTCGAGCTTTGTAGACAGTAACATTACCATCAGCGTCAGTCTTCTTCTTGAAGATCCATTTATTTTCTATGGCTTGCCGATCATCGGGCAAGTCCACCAAAGTCCACACTTTGTTATCATACATGGATCCTATCTCAGATTTCATGGCCTCAAGCCATCTGTCAGAATCTGGGCTCATCATAACTTCTTCATAGTTCGTAGGTTCGCCTTGGTCTAGTAACATGAGTTCCAGGACATGATTACCGTACCACTCTGGTGCGGATCGTGCTCTGGTCGACCTACGAGGTTCAGTAGTAATTTGATTTGAACTTTCATGATCATCATCATTAGCTTCCTGTCTAGTTGGTGTAGGAATCTTGGGAACGGTTTTCTCTTATGTGCTACTTTCCAATTCGAGAGAAGGTACATTTACCTCATCAAGTTCTACTTTCCTCCCACTCACTTCTTTCGAGAGAAACTCCTTCTCTAGAATGGACCCATTCTTTAGCAACAAAGATTTTGCCTTCAGATCTGTGGTAGAAGGTATACCCAATATTTTCTTTCGGGTATCCTATGAAGACGCACTTCTCCGCGTTTGGTTTGAGCTTTATTAGGCTGAAGCCTTTTGAAATAAGTGTCGCATCCCCAAACTTTTAAGAAATGACAACCTAGGTTTCTTGCCAAACCACAGTTCATTCGATGTCATCTCAACGGATTTATACGGTGCCCTATTTAACTTGAATGCGGTTGTCTCTAATGCATAACCCCAAAACAATAATGGCAAATTGGTAAGAAACATCACATAACGCACCATATCTAATAAAACACGGTTACGATGTTCGGACACACCATTACGCTGTGGTGTTCCAGGTTGCGTGAGTTGTGAAACTATTCCACATTGTTTTAAATGAAGGCCAAACTCGTAACTCCGATATTCGGCTTCGCGATCAGATCGTAGAAACTTTATTTTCTTGTTATGATGATTCTCTACTTCACTCTGAAATTCTTTGAACTTTTCAAATGTTTCAGACCTGTGTTTCATCAAGTAGATATACCCATACCCACTCAAATCATCTATGAAGGTGAGAAAATAATGATACCTGATGCGTGCTTCAACACTCATCGGACTGTATACATCGGTATGTATTATTTCCAATGAGTCATAAGCTCACTCCATTGTTCCGGAGAACGGAGTTTTAGTCATCTTGCCCATGAGGCATGGTTCGTGAGTATCAAATGACTCATAATCAAGTGATTTGAAAAGTCCATCCGCATGGAGTTTCTTTATGCGCCTTACACCAATATGACCTAAACGACAGTGCCACAAGTATGTTGCACTTATCATTATCAGCCTTGCATCTTTTGGCATCAATATTATGAATATGTGTATCACTACGATTGAGATTCAATAAACCATTTACATTGGGTGTATGACCATAGAATGTTTTATTCATGTAAACAGAACAACAATTATTCTCTGACTTAAATGAGTAACTATATTGCAATAAACATGATCAAATCATATTCATGCTCAACGCAAACACCAAATAACATTTATTTAGGTTCAACACTAATCCCGAAGGTAGAGGGAGTGTGCGATGGTGATCGACTCAACCTTGGAATCATTTCCAACACACATTTTCACCTCGCCCTTAACTAGTCTCTGTTTATTCTGCAACTCTTGTTTCCAGTTACTAATCTTAGCAACTGAACAGGTATCAAATACCCAGGGGCTACTACAAGCACTAGTAAGGTACACATCAATAACATGTATATCAAATATACTTTTGTTCACTTTGCCATCTGTAATGCCCTGAGACCAATGTGCCAGATGTCTTTCAGTTATTCGCCGTCGTTGCCATGTCATTCGCTTGTGTGTTGCACTTTGCCATGTCATCATCTGCATTTCATCTGCATGTTTTTCAAAACTTGCATCCGTTCGGGTTCCCCCGATCCTTTCCGCTTGTCCGTTCTGAGCCCAGACACTCTCGCACGCATCCGTCGCACCTCTCAGATCTTGTTTTGTGAGCCGCGGAAAAACATTCTCGGAATGGGCCGAGAGTTGACGAATGATCTTGGTACATCACCGGTAGAACGCCCGTCAAATTTCGTTCCATTTGGAGGTCGTTTGATGCCCCAACGGTTAACCGTGTAACCGAGAAACCCCCTTCTCTTTGCAGCCCAACACCCCTCCACACAGCCCACCTAGCCCATCAAACTCCCCTCCATGCTCTCCGCCGTTGGATCACGATCATGTGGGCAAAAACCGCACCTCATTTGGACTCTCCTAGCTCCCTCTACCTATAAATAGGCCTTCTCACCCGAAATTTGCGGATGAAACCAACCCTAACCCTAGTCTCCCTCCTCCTCGCGTCGCCGGACAAATCCTCCGTCGCCGCTGGACATGTCCGCCGCCTCCCTCAGTCTATCTCCTCCCGCCACGTGTCCCCATGCCGCCCGCCGCAGCCCGCGAAGCCCACCGCCCGCTCCGCCGCCTTTGCTCCCCGGGCCGTCGCCCGTTCGCCGCCGCCGCCTCGCCTCCACGTCGCCGGCGCCGCCCCGCCGCCTCACTCCGGCGCTGCCCGCACCTCTCCGTGCGCCCCGCTCCCGGGCGCCTCCTCCCGCAGCCTCCGTCGAGCTCGGGCGCCGCCCGCGGGAGCACGCCGCGCCGCCAGCCATCTCTAGGGCCTCCGCACCCCTCTCTGGCTCCCTCGGCCCCGAGGTCGTTGGGATCCGGCCTCCCCTCGCCGTATCCGGCCACCGACGCTGCCCCCATGGCCAAGTCCCTGAAAAATTCATCTCATGTGTGCATGTTTGACTTATGATAACTGTGTGCATGATGCTCCGTTTTGCGTGTATGATATGTCAAAATGTTCATCTTAGAGTGCTCTTCACTATGGAGTAGTTTGCATTCATGTTACTGTTCATCTTGATGCCTTAATCTTCGTCGCAAAACTGCTAAGTGATATCAATTGCTGAAATCTGCTGTTGGTTAACATAATGTATGCATCTTGTGAGTAGTATAACTTTGTCCCTGTTGATCTTATGGTGATGATCTTGATATTAAAATGTTCTGCTCTTCATGCTCTACATGTTGGTATGATTTGTATCCATGTTAGGGTGCATGTTGGTATTTTAATACCTATTGCAAAAGTGCATGTTGCTGTTAACTGCTGGAAACTGTTATAACTTGCCTATTTGTTATTTTTATATCTTTTTGTGTTATTTCATTTTGAGCATCATATCTATGTTTAGGAGCGTAATTATGCCATATTTACAGTGGTGCAATCCATGTATTTTGTTATGCCCTATAGTGAGCGCATAAAGCTGATGAAGTGGGCTACTTGCTGTTAATGTGCTGTCAAGTCTGTTTCTGCCATATCATGTTGCTATGTTTGTTTGATGTTACCAATTAATCCATGCATAATATGGATATGCTTAGTTGACATGTTTTGATTTCCATGTTACGAGCTATCGTTCCATGCCATTTTATGCCATATATATGTCCTATAGCATATGTTTTCATTGCCATGAACATGCTTATATTATGTTCCAGTTTTCTGTTAACTTCATGATGCCACGTTGTGAGGTTGTTATTAATTGATCTCTGGCTATCTTAAAGATGCTCCAGTTACATGTTTTGAAGTATGCTATGAGTAGTTTGTTTATATGCCATAGTTGTTAATTTTTTATAAGATATGCCTCTGTTCCATGATTGCAAACATACTATCATAACGTTGCTGTTTTACACTTGCTGAAACTGTTTCAACATTCAATCTTGTCTTGTTGGTTCCCACTAATCCATGAGCCATATGTTTATCATGCTTTGATGTTAATTCCTCTTTGTTATGTGTTCTTTGATGTCACGCCCTTGGTTGCCATTGTTAGTTGCTTTAGCATCTTTGTTTCATGCCTCCAACATGCCATCATATTAACTCTGCTCATGCGTATGCTCCTGTGTTATAAAGTTGCATTTTGCATTGATCACATTGGTTTAATATTGATGCCTATGAACCTGAACCTTAATTATATTTGAAGTATGTCGTCTGTACTTGAAGTTCATGTCGAGTTTGTGTTCATATGTTTCCTGTAGCATGTTGTTTTGATGGTTGCAAAGTGCCTAGTTGCTGTTTTGGGCAGATTATTGTTATATCTTGTTTGGAGTGTATCTGTTGCACTGTTGCTCCGTTTTGAGCATGCTCTATATGAAATTTGCTTAGAGTTGCATATAGTTACATATTATCATGTTGCATCCATGCTTTGCGTGTGTTTGCTTGATGTTTGAATGCATTTTGCATCAATGCCATGTTTAACTTGTGTTGCTCATATCTTCTAGGCCGTAGCTCCGAATTAAATGAACTTTATGTGTAACTTGACTAGAATCTTGTGTAGATCATCATGGTGCATCTTAACTTGTTGTTTAAATACTTGAATATAAGGTTTATTCATATCTGGACCAATTTGAAATTTGCATATGAGGACTTAGCAGATTTGTTATATGTTGTTTCCGGCCTCATTTAAACTTGCTTTAATGTGTTGTTTTTGTTTGAATCATCTCTTGCCATGAGTAGCATCATATAGCCTTGTCATGCATCATACTTGGTGGAGCATCATGTCATGTTTATGTGTTGTGTGTTTACCATGTTGTTTGTTTATTTCCAGTTGTGCTTCTTCTCGATAGTTCCTATTTCGTTGCGACCGTGAGGATTCGTTCGACTACACTTGGTTCGTCTTCGCCCGTTCATCTTATTCATGGATTCGTTCTTCTTCCTAGCAGGATTTCAGGCAAGATGGCTGTTACCCTGGATCTCACTACTATCATTGCATGCTAGTTGTTTTGATGCTATCGCTATGTCGCGCTTCCTACCACTTGTTTATCAAGCCTCCAAAATTGCCATGTCAGCCTCTAACCTTTTTCACCTTCCTAGCAAATCTTTGTTCGGCTAAGTTACTGCTTTTGCTCAGCCCCTCTTATAGCGTTGTTAGTTGCAGGTGAAGTTGAAGATTGCTCCATGTTGGAACAGGATTATGTTGGGATATCACAATATATCTTATTTAATTAATGCATCTATATACTTGGTAAAGGGTGGAAGGCTCGGCCTTATGCCTGGTGTTTTGTTCCACTCTTGCCGCCCTAGTTTCCATCATACCGATGTTATGTTCCTTGATTTTGCGTCCCTAACACGGTTAGGGGTATGGGACCATCTTGACAGTTCGCTTTGAATAAAACTCTTCCAGCAAGGCCCAACATTGGTTTTACCATTTGCCTAATAACAACTAAAAACTTGCATAGGGACCGGCTAGCACCCGAGGACTCTTAATCAACCCCCGGGCCAGTGCTCCTCATGAGTGTTGGTCCAAACCTGTCAACCGCCGGTGACTGCCAGGGGCAACTCTGGATTGGCCTACCGGAAGTTTGGACAATCCGATCATGGCTTGAGACGAGATACGCGCGGATACTCTCAGGGTGTCGGCACGTCGGGAGGTCTTACTGGTTTTGTTTTACCATTGTCAAAATGTCTTGTGCACCGGGACCCCGAATCTGATCGGATGTCCCGCGATGGAGGATTGTCTCCGCGGATCGTGAGCTTATAATGGGCTAAGTTGGGACACCCCTGCAGGATTTAAACTTTCGAGAGCCGTGCCCGCGGTTATGTGGCAGATGGGAATTTGTTAATATTCGGCTGTAGAGAACTAGACACTAGACTCGGATTAAAATACCCAACCGCGTGTGTAACTGTGATGGTCTCTTTTCGAGTGGATCGAGAAGAGAAGACGGTGGTGTTATGTTTGAATGTAAGTAGTTCAGGATCACTTCTTGATCATTACTAGTTTGCGACCGTTTGCGTAGCTTCTCATCTTATTCTTGTATTCGTAAGTTAGCCACCATATCATGCTTAGTCGCTTGCTGCAACCTCACCACTTACCCATTCCATACCCATTAAGCTTTGCTAGTCTTGATACCCATGGTAATGGGATTGCCGAGTCCTCGTGGCTCACAGATTACTACAACAACAGTTGCAGGTACAGGTAATGCAATGATCATGACGTGAGAGCGATGCTTGCTTGTTTTGAGTTCTTCTTATGCTTCTTCTTCGTTCAGGGGATAGGTTCTTGGTCGGCATCCTGGGCTAGCAGGGTGGATGTCGTTTGTGTTTCATCTGTAGTCGGATGTTGCTCTTATGTATGAGTTTGTTGTATTCATGTGGCATTGTATGCCTTTTGTATGTATCCCCAACTATTATGTAATGGTACGATGTAATGATATCCACCTCGCAAAAGCCCTTTCCAATATGCGCTTCTATCCTTGGTGGGACCTTCGAGTTGCTTTAGGACAGGGTCACATATTGGGCATGACACCATCCTTCCTATCCACCAAGTATTTCGGGTAGTTCCACTTCTAGTGACCATTCCCTTTGCAGTAGAAGCACTCAGTTTGAGGATTAGGTCCAACTTTGGGCTTCTTCACGGGAGTGGCAACTTGCTTTCCATTCTTCTTGAAGTTCCCTTTCTTTCCCTTTGCCCTTTTTCTCGAAACTAGTGGTCTTGTTAACCATCAACACTTGACGCTCTTTCTTGATTTCTACCTTCGCCGATTTCAGCATCGTGAAGAGCTCGGGAATTGTTTTCGTCATCCCTTGCGTATTATAGTTCATCACGAAGTTCTAATAGCTTGGTGATAGTATCTATAGAACTCTGTCAATCACTATCTTCCAGAAGATTAACTCCCACATAATTCAAGCGATTGTAGTACCCAGACATTCTAAGTACATGCTCACTGGCTGAGCTATTCTCCTCCATCTTGTAGGCAAAGTACTTGTCAGAGGTCCCATACCTCTCGACATGGGCATGATTCTGAAATACCAATTTCAGCTCTTGGAACATCTCATATGCTCTGTGGTGTTCAAAACGGTTTTGAAGTCCCGGTTCTAAGCCGTAAAGCATGGCACACTAAACTATTAAGTAGTCATCATATCGAGCTTGCCAAACGTTCATAACGTCTGCATCTGCTCCTACAATAGGTCTGTCGCCTAGAGGTGCATCAAGGACATAATTCTTCTATGCAACAATGAATATAATCCTCAGATCATGGACCCAATCCGCATCATTGCTACTATCATCTTTCAACTTAGTTTTCTCTAGGAACATATCAAATAATAGGGGAGCTATATTGTGAGCTATTGATCTAGAACATAGATATGCAAAAACTATTAAGACAAAGTTCATGATAAATTTAAGTTCAGTAAATTACAAATGAACTCCCACTTAAATTAACATCCCTCAAGTTATTTAAGTGATACATGATCCAAATCAACTAACCCATGTCCGGTCATCACGTGAGATGGGGTAGTCATCAATGTTGAACATCTCTATGTTGATCATATCTATTATATGACTCACGTTCGACCTTTCGGTCTCCAGTGTTCCGAGACCATGTCTGTACATGCTAGGCTCGTCAAGTTTAACCCAAGTATTCTGCATGTGCAAAACTGTCTTACACCCGTTGTATGTGAATGTAGATTGTGTCACACCCGATCATCACATGGTATCTCGAAACGACAAACTTTCGCAATGGTGCATACTTAGGGAGAACACTTATATCTTGAAATTTAGTGAAGGGGCCATCTTATAATTCTACCGTCATTCTAAGGAAAATAACATGCATAAAAGATAAACATTACATGCAAGCAAAATATATGACATGATATGGCCATCATCATCTCGTGCTTTTGATCTCCATCTCCAAAGCATTGTGATGATGTCCATTGTCACCGGCTCGACACCTTGATCTCCATTGTCGCGTCATGGTTGTCATGCCAACTATTGCTTCTACAAGTATTGCTAACGCATAGCGATAAAGTAAAGCAATTACATGGCATTTGCATTTCATACAATAAAGAGACAACCATAAGGCTCCTGCCGGTTGCCGATAAATTACAAAACATGATCATCTCATACAATAACGTATATCACATCATGTCTTGACCATATTATATCACAACATACCCTGCAAAAACAAGATATATGTCCTCTACTTTGTTGTTGCAAGTTTTACGTGGCTGCTATGGGCTTCTAGCAAGACCTGTTCTTACCTACGGCAAACACCACAATGGTGATTCATGAAGTTTGCTGTATTAACCTTCTTAAAGGACCGTCCATAGTCAAATTTGATTCAACTAAATTAGAAGAAACATACACCTGCCATCCACCTTTATGCAAAACTAGTTGCATGTTAGTCGGTGGAACCGGTCTCATGTGCATGGACATGTAAGGTTGGTCCGGGCCGCTTCATTCCACAATACCGCCTAATCAAAATAAGACGTTCTTGATAAGAAGTATGACTATCACCACCCACAACTCTTTGTGTTCTACTCGTGCATATCATCTACGCATAGACCTGGCTCAGATACCACTATTGGGAAATGTTGCATGGAAAACAAAAAAAGTTCTATGCACACGCAAGATCTATCCACGGAGATGCATAGCAACGAGAGGGGGAGAGTGTGTCTATGTACGTTCATAGACCGTAAGAAGAAGCGTTTCACAACGCAGTTGATGTAGTCGAGCTTTCTTCGCGATCCAACCGATCAAGTACCGAACGTACGACACCTCCACGTTCAGCTCGATGGCGTCCTTCGCCTTCTTGATCCAGGAAGACGGTGAGGTAGTGGATGAGTTTCGGCAGCATGACGGCATGGAGATGGTGATGGTGAAGCTAACTCCGTAGGGCTTCGCCTAAGCACTACAAAAATATGACCGGGATTGTAAATGGTGGATGTGGGCGCCACACATGACTAGGCAATTGTTTGTCGTTGTGCTAGGCGCCCCCTCCCACGTATATATAGGTGGGGGGAGGAGGGAGCAGCTAGGAGGGCTCCCCAAGTAGGTCGAATCCTACTTGGGGCCCCTTCCCAAGTGGCGCCCCCTTTACCATATTTATCAGAGGGGGGAAGGAAAGGGGAGAAGAGGGAATGAAGGGGGAGGTCGAATCCCCCCTTTCCTTTCCCCCACTTGGGCGGCTGCCAAGGGGGGTGCACTAGCCCCTTGTGGGATGTTGTGCTCCCCTATTGTGGCCCGATAGGCCCACTATCCTCACGGGGGTGCCCGGTACCCCCTCCGGTACTCTGATGACTATCCGGTACACTCCGAAACTCTTTCGGTGTCCTAATACAATTGTCCTATATATCAATATTTACCTATCGACCATTTCGAGACTCCTCGTCATGTACGTGATCTCATCCAGGACTCCGAACAACATTCGATCACCAAAACATATAACTCATATAACACTATATCGTCAACAAACGTTAAGCGTGCGGACCCTACGGGTTCGAGAACTATGTAGACATGACCGAGACACCTCTCTAGTCAATAACCAATAGCGGAACCTAGATGCCCATATTGGCTCCTACATATTCTAAGAAGATCTTTATCGGTCGAACCGTAATGAAAACATACGCAATTCCCTTTGTCCATCGGTATGTTACTTGCCCGAGATTCGATCATCGATATCTTCTCTCGAATTGGAGAGTAGCACATCACAGAAAACCGTTCCCATGATGCCTACACCAACTACAGAGGAAGCAAATGATGATTATCATGAAACTTCAGATCAAGTTACTACAGAACCTCGACCAGAGCATGACCTGCACCAGAGTGGTACGGTAATCCTGTCCTGGAAGTCATGTTACTAGACCAAGGCGAACCTACGAACTATGAAAAAGTTATGATGAGCCCAGATTCCGAAAGATGGCTTGAGGCCATGAAATCTGAGATAGGATCCATGTATGAGAACAAAGTGTGGACTTTGGTGGACTTGCCCGATGATCAGCAAGCCATAGAAAATAAATGGATCTTCAAGAAGAAGACTGATGTTGATGGTAATGTTACTGTCTACAAAGCTCGACTAGTCACAAAAGGTTTTCTACAAGTTCAAGGAGTTGACTATGATGAGACTTTCTCACCCGTAGTGATGCTTAAGTATGTCTGAATCATGTTAACAATTGCCACATTTTATGATTATGAAATATGGGAAATGGGCGACAAAACTGCATTCCTTAATGGATTTCTTAAAGAGTTGTATATGATGCAACCAGAAGGTTTTGTCGATCCTAAAGGCGTTGACAAAGTGTGCAAGCACCAGAGATCTATCTATGGACTAGTGCAAGCATCTTGGAGTTGGAATATACACATTAATGAGGTGATCAAAGCATATGGTTTTATACAGACTTATGGTGAAGCCTGTATTTACAAAAAAGTGAGTGGGAGCTCTATAGCATTTCTGTTATTATATGTGGATGACATATTATTGATTGGAAATGATATAGAATTTATAGATAGCATAAAAGGATACTTGAATAAGAATTTTTCAATGAAATACCTTGGTGAGGACGAGTAGGAATTAAGCTTGGGGATGCTCATACGTCTCCAATGTATCTATAGATTTTGCTTGTTCCATGCTGTTATATTATCATTCTAGGATGTTTTACAATCATTTTATCGCAACTTTGTATCCTTTTTTGGGACTAACCTATTGACATTGTGCCCAGTGCTAGTTGTTGATTTTGCTTGTTTTTTACTTCGCAGAATATCAGTACCAACAGTAATTTGTTTACCCACCGTATGCTATTTTCTCGAGAGAAGCCACTAGTGAAATGTACGGCCAGCGGGTCTATTCTTTATCATATTTGCTTTGAAATCTATTTTTATTCGCTTTTAGTTTTAGATTTATATTTCCCAAAACCCAAAAATACCTTGCTGCACTTTTTCTTTCTTTATTTTTTTTTGTTTTTTTTTGCGAGATCTATTTATCCAATCTGTTGGGAAACATTGCATGGAAAACAAAACAATTCTGCGCACACGCAACATCTATCCATGAAGATGCATAGCAACGAGAGGGGAGAGTGTGTCTATGTACCCTCATAGGCCTTAAGTGGAAGCGTTTCACAACGCGGTTAATGTAGTCGAACTTTCTTCATGATCCAACAGGTCGAGTACCGAACGTACGCCGCCTCTGTGTTCAACACATGTTCAGCTTAATGACATCCTCTGCCTTCTTGATCCAGCAAGATGGCGAGGTAGTGGATGAGTTCCGGTAGCACGACGGCATGGGTGAAGCTATCTCCGCAGGGCTTTGCCTAAGCACTACGAAATATGACCAGGGTTGTAAACGGTGGAGGGGGCACCGCATACAACTAAGCAATTGTCTGTCGTTGTGCTAGGCGCCCCCTCCCACATATATATAGGTGGGGGATGTCGTGGTGGGCGCACGACAGATGCCAAGGGATGGCTAAAGAGAGGAGGAGGCTCGAGGGCGCTGGTGGGCTTCGGAGGCGAGGTTGATATGCACGGGCGCGGGACGCCGGACATACCCAGGTTCGGGGCTCTCCGGAGAGATAACACCCCTAGTCCTGCCGAGTTTAGTTGGATGGTTGATAGTACAATGCCGCTCCTAGAGCTGTTTTGAGGAGGAAGGAGGCTGGCCAAGGCTCCGGCTGCTCCTTCTCCTTGGTGTTGCTATGTAGTGGCTAGTCCTATCTTGCTTGCTCTATCTTGTGTGGCTTTGCATGCCGTGTGTCTCGTATGTCTCTGTTGAATATCCCTCTCTCGTCCCCCTGATCTCTCTGTAGGCATGGACTCCTGGGGGGTTTTATAGACCAACCCACCCAGGGTTACAATGGTAATATGCCGAGTCGGTGGGTCCGTATTGTCGGCGTCCAGGGTGCCGAGCTAGGTCCCGCTTGGGGGCTTGTGGTTCGCCGGGTTCCCCTAGGTGCGGGCCCCGCGTGCCTAGGGGAACTGTGCGCCGTCTTGTCGATCGTCACGGCGTGGCCGGGTCGAGTCGCACACAGTGTTCTCCGTCAGGCCACCGCTTGCTGTGTCAGCGGTAAGGGCGGGAACACTGTTGCCATGCCAGCCCTGGTCAGCGGGTAGGTAAGGGGCACTGTTGCCACGCTATGGCTGACCACGGGCATGGGCGGGGGCACTGTAGTATTGGTCATCAGTGATTGAGATCTCGTCCCATCGTACGGCCTGGATGGGACGGGAGCTAACCCGTGGCTGGGTTGCCGTGGACGCCACGGGTGGGTTGGCTTACTGGGGAAGCCAAGGTTGCGCCGGGTTGAGTTGCCTTGCGCCAGCCGCTGCGGCCGGGTTGACGTACCTTGCCGAGTCGAGGGTCTTGGCCGGGTTGCGCGCCTTGCCGGGTCGAGCGACCCGGCCTGGTGCACGCCGGTTTGCGGGGCGATGCGGGCCCCGCTGTTTTTGAAATAGATCCGGGTTCCGTTGCCTGCCCGTGGTTCATCCCCCCGACAATAGTTCCCGAAGCTATGAAGGTCCGCTGTCTTCGGATGAGTGGGCCTTCGCAACTTCCCCCTTGACCAAGGCGGAATCTGCGAACGCCGGGTCTGACAACACCCACTGTGTGCCGGTTTTTTCGAAAACCGGATCGCGGCATCCCGGCCGTGGCCGGAACCGAGGAGTCCGTCGAATCTTGAGGCAATCCCTTGGGCTTCGTGCTGGCGCCACGTGGTTCCCAAAAGCTGGAGGGGCCTGACAGGCCACGCGCCTGACGGGACTGGGCAACGGGCCGGGGTCCCGCCGCCGCGCGCCCTTAGCCACGCGTGTGGATTTGTTGCGGCGTCTGGGGGGCGGTTGCACTTCCCCGTGCAGTTAGTGCATGTGTATGTGCGCACTTATTGCGGGGTAGTGGAACGGGCGCCTGCAGACGATCCCACTTTCCCACGTTTGAACCGGGGCTTATAAATTGAGGGGGCAAGGGGGCTGCGGGCATTATTCTCACTCGCGCCCTCCTGTCCCCCTGCTCTCGCTCTTCTCCTTGCCACCGACGCACAGCTGCGCCCGCAGCCCCGAGCAGAGCTCTTCTCCGTCATCCTTCTTCCTGTCGCTTCTATCCATGGCGCTGCCGTCGGGCTCTTGGATGGGCTCCAACGTCACCAATGACGACATCACGCAGCTTCGAGCTTCGTGGCGCTTGCCGCGGGAGACGGACGTTGGCGTCCGCCTGTCGCGCGGCGAGCAAAGGCCCCGACTCGAGGGGCAGGAGCGCGTCGTCTTCCTTACTCACTTAGAGCGCGGGCTCGGGCTGCCGGCGAGCACCTTCTTCCGCGCCTTCCTGGAGTTCTTCGGGCTTCAACCGCACCATCTCGGCGCCGGTGCCATCGTCCAACTTTCCGGCTTCGTGACCCTGTGCGAGGGGTACCTGGGGGTCGAGCCGACGATCGACCTCTGGGCGCGCTTCTTCTCCTTGAAGCAGCAGGGCTCGTCGGCCGGGGAGTTCACCAACTGCGGCGCCGCCGTCATCTCCAAGCGGTCAGGGGCAGATTTCCCCAAGATTCCGCTCAAGGATTCTGCCAAGAAGTGGCATAATTTCTTCTTCTACGTCCGCAATCATGGCGCGGACCACATCAATCTTCCCCCTTTCGCCCTGGCGCCACCGCGGGCGAAGATGAACTGGGGCTACTCGCCCCAGCGCCCGTCGCAGGAGATCGTCAACCTCTGCGAGCGGGTGACGGTGATGAGGACGCAGGAGGGGCTCACCGGCACAGACCTTCTCGCCGCGTTAATCACTCGCCGGGTCCTCCCACTTCAGAGGCGCTCCTGGCTCATCGGTGAGATGATCGGCCTACAGGACCCCAACCGAATGGGGTCGATGCGGCTGTCTGGGGAGCATGCCGCGCGCGCTGTCAACGCCATCTCCAGGGCCAATCTTGGTGAGGATTGGCGATTCGGCAAGACGCCGTATAGCCAGGCGAACCCGGCGCCGCAGGTGAGCATCTGGTCTCCTTACTTCGCCGCCGCGCATCTTCTTGTTCGTCCCGACGCGTCACGGGAGGTTCTTCTGAATGCGAGCCGGCATCCTTACGCACGGGCTCCACTTCAGGTGGCACCGGTGGCACCAGAGGAGCCCGCGGCCCAAGGTGGCGAGGAGGTGGCCGAGTCCGACGCCGGCGCTGTGCGCCGAGCCGGTAAGCTTCGAGTCTTTCTCTTTTTTATTTTGTCTTGAATTGTTGCTGGTGTCGTGGTGAAGGCGACGCTGACGCCGGTTGCTTGGTGTAGTGGCCTTGGCAGGGGAGGCGGCGACGCGGGCGGAGCCGGGTCCTCCCATGGGGCGCCGCCGAGCCGCCCGCATGGCAAGGACAGTGTCGCGCCGCGACCCCACGGATTGAAGCGCGCAGCGGACCCGACCGAGCCCGGGAGGCCGGCCAAGAAGAAGCACGCGAAGCCGACTCCGGTCCCGGTCTTGACGGGGTAAGTCTTGTTTCTTGCTTGTGCCCTGATTTCCTGTTTTTTTGCTTATTCTGCCTTCTTCTTCAGGTCGCCGATCGCGCTGGCGAGGGCGGCGGCGGAGGCCGCGGCCACCGAAGGGACCGCGTTCCGCAGGAGCCGGTCTGACCTCGCCGGCCTAGCTGGGGAGGAGGGACGAGGCGACTCAGACCTCGGCTTGGACCCGGACAACGCCGAGGACTTGGCCTAGCGTGACAGGAACCGGGCCGAGGCGGAGCTGGAGGCGGCGTCGGTCTGGGCTTGGCCCGACGCGGCGGCGGTGTGGGCGCGAGGTGGCGCGGAGCCGGCCTGGCGCGAGATGCCGGAGGGCATGGTGGTGGAGGCGACGGTTTTTGAACCGTCGTTGGTGAGGGAGCGCGGCCGTGGGGGCCGGCCCGAGGTGGTGCTGCTCGACCAGGAGGTCGTGGAGGTGGGGGCGATACCCCGCCGCGAGCCGACATTGTCGAGCATGCGGGGGCTGATGGTGGTGGAGGCGGTGTCCTAGAGGGGGCGCCGGAGGTGGCTTTGCCTGAGGTGGGGACGCATGGCGCCCCGACGTCGGAGGAGGTGTTGGTCGCGTCGCAAGCGGCCAGCGGGGGGCACGCCTAGGTGCCCCGGCTGGGCAGGCGCCGAGCTGCCATGCCACAGCCCGCGCGGAGCGAGGGCGCGGCCGTCTTCGGGCCCAGACCCAGGAGGAGGTGGCGCTGGATGCCGTCAGCCGTCGTCTGCGAGGCCGGACGGAGCGCCTTGAGGCCTTCGCCCAGGCCGAAACGGAGCGGACGTGCGACCTGGAGCGCGCCGTCCTGGTAAGTCCTTCTTCTTGTTGTTTTCTTGTGATTTTACCTCTGTGGGGGCGCGCCAGCGCACCCACTGGGTGTAGCCCCCGCGTTTCGGGCCAACTATGTAGTAGTTGGGTCGAACCTTAGGAGCGTTGGCCTTGTGTTGACTTTGGTCTTCTCTTCAGCACCTTGATGCCTTCCGGGTTGCCGCCTACAACCGGCTCCTGGGCAAGAATCGGGAGCTCAAGGAGCAGCTTGCTGCCAAGAAGGAGGAGCTTGGCGTCACTGCAGGTACTTTGTTGAGTTCTTTCCTTCTAGTGGGGCGCTCTAGCGCACCCACTGGGTGTAGCCCCCGAGATTCGGGCCAACTGTGTAACAGTTGGGCCAAATCTTGGGCCTTGTCTTATTTTTTCTTCCTGCTGAGTTCTTCTTCTTTGCAGCCGAGGTGCTGTCTTGGCGGACCCGGTTGTTCTGGGCTGGTCATCACTATGAACGGCTCATTGCTGATTCCGGCCGTCTCGGTGTCGAGGCGGCGCAGGCGAGGGCGGAGGCGGCCGCGGCCCGGCGGTCTCTTGACGAGGCCAACCGGCTGCACGAGCAGCTGGCGGGTCACAAGAGCCACCTAGAGGCCGAGGTGGAGCTTCTTAAGGCGGAGGCCGCTAAGGCAGTGGAGGCGCAGCAGGCCTTGGTCGAGGCGGACCAGCAACGCGGCCAGCTGGCCGACGACAAGGGCCGGCTCCAGGCCGAGGTGGAGCGTCTGCGGGGGCAGGCCAGCACGGCTGAGGAGGCCGGCCAGGCCGAGGCTCGCCGCCGTGAGGCGGCCGAGAAGGCGGCCGAAGACAAGGACCCCGAGCTAAAGGCGGCCCTTGCTAAGGCGGCCGACCTGGAGAGGGCGCTCAGGGAGCGGGACCGTGTCTTGGAGCGGGAGCGACGTGGTACGTTGCTCGAGGCGCAGCACCTGGAAGAGTCTTTCTCCAGTAAGTGCTGCTTCTTTGTTGTTTGCCGGGTCGGGACCCGGCCCTTTCTTCTTTGTTGCTCTTCTGACTTGCTTCGTCTTTGGCAGCAGGGGCCTTTCCGGAGACGCAACGGAGGCGGAGGAAGCCATCCGCTATCAGCGCGACCCGACCGGCATTGATGGGTCCGGGATGGATCCGCTGATGGCCTGGACCTTCCCAGAGATCATCGCCGCTGCTGAGGCCCGGCTGCGGGCCTTGGGGACGCAGATGGAGCGGCTGCCCGAGCTGGTACCGCGATGACGGCGGCCTTGTGGCCGGATTCCGTCCATCCTCGCAGCTTCTCCTGTCTGGCGCGCTGGTTGGAGATAGGCCCGGATCGCCTTAGCGACTGGCGCGTTTCCGCCGCCCGGGCCGGTGCTGAGATGGTGCTCCGGATCGCGCTGTCTTGGCATCCGGATCTTCAGCTGGACGCGCTGATGGGTTAGCGCGCTGGCTCGGAGCGGTTGCTGCAGGAGCAGGCCGGCCGGATCGCCTCCCGGGCCAGCTATATCGCCGAGTTCGCCTTCCATGACGAGTTCCATCCGGAACGGACGGAAGACGGCGCGGTCATGGATGGCGACGACTACGGCTTGCTTCTTCGCGACCCGGATGGTAGCTCAGAGGAGACGGGCGTCTACGGCGACGCGGAGGCCGAAGAGGACACCGGTGCTTCGCTGGACCCGGAGGCCGGCCGGGGGGAGCCGTCGACGTCGCGACGCGGCGCCGGGAATGCCTGAGAATCTTTTGTAGAAAATTCTGTTAAGTAGCAGGTCCACCCACCCACTGGGGGTTTTCAGGGTGTAATGAACTCGGGCCGTGGGCCTTTGCTTGAAACATTTATGTGTAAATGTTGTGAGTGTTTATGTGCTTTTTGCCTTCTGCTTTTTTCGAACTTATTTCATTCGTTGATCCTCTCTGAAGCTTCCCCCCCCCCCCCCCCCGCGAGTCAGACGGCCCAGGCTCCAGTCCGTGACAAGGAGTCCGGCTCTTCGAGAGGCGGCCGCAGGAGTTAGGTCGTTAAAAACGTTGAGCGCGAGCGAAACGCCCACTGGGCCGGCTGGCGGCAATCCGGCTTGGCCGGTTGGTGAGCAGTCGCTCGTGCGGCTAACTTAATTGACGAGCGTCGGGCCGGGTTGGTCGACCTGGCGGCTTTGACTTAGTGTATGAATCGTAGGGGAGCTTTAGCCCGTTGTGCTTGGCCGCCGTCAGCCAGAGCTGGATCTGCGGTTTTAGGGTGAAGTGGGGGGCCGCGGCATCCTAACTTATCAGGAATCACTAAGTGAAAGCGGCGGGATGATGACCAAGCCGGCCAGCCCCCGAGCCCCCGGGTCGAGCTTGTCGAGCCGGTGGCCAGGTTCGGTAGTAAAGTGGTGCGAAATATGGACGCAATAAATTGGTCGGCAAAAGGCAGCCCCCGAGTCTCGTTCGGGGACCCATAGTTTCATATGCTTACAAAAGGCATTGATACATACATTCGTTCGGCTAACTGTAAAACGGACGGAGGAGTTCCGCGTTCCACAGCCGGGTCGTTTCTTCGCCGGCGGTGTCCCTCTTGCGCTTCTTAGATTTGCGTGCGTCGATGAGGTAGTAGGTGTTGCGGTCGCGCAAAGCCCTGCTCACGATGAACGGGCCCTCCCATGGAGAGGACAGCTTGTGCTGGCCTGCCTGCTCTTGGATGAGTCGGAGGATGAGGTCGCCTTCGCGGAATGCGAGAGTCTTGATCTTCTTGCTGTGGTAGTGCCTCAGGCCTTGCTGGTAGATAGCCGAGCGGCTAAGTGCCAGAAGGCGTGGCTCTTCGAGCAGGTCGACGCCGTCTTCGCGTGCTTCTCTTGCTTCTTCTTCGGTGTACATCATGACGCGCGGCGAGTCGAACTCGACGTCAGTCGGGATGATGGCTTCAGATCCGTAGACGAGGAAGAATGGGATGAACCCGGTCGACCGTGGTGTCGTGCGCAGACTCTAGAGAATTGCGGGCAACTCGTGGAGCCAACTGCCGGGTGAGCGGACAAGTGGCTCGACGAGTCGCGGCTTGATGCTGGACAAGATGAGTCCGTTGGCCCGCTCAACCTGCCCGTTGGACTGCGGATGTGCCACGGAGGCCAGGTCGAGGAGGATGCCAGAGACGGAGCATTATTGCTCGAGTGAGCCCTTGGCGAAGTTGGTGTCGTTGTCGGTGATGATGCTGTTCGGCATGCCGTAGCGCACCGCTATGTCCTTGATGAACCAGACGGCTGTTGGCCCGTCCAGTTTCTTGATTGGTCTTGCCTCGATCCGTTTGGTGAACTTGTCCACTGCCACCAGCAGGTGCGTCATGCCGTCTCGAGCGGTTTTGAAGGGTCCTACCATGTCGAGTCCCCAGACCGCGAAGGGCCAGGCGATCGGGATGGTGCGGAGTGCTGACGCGAGCTGGTGGCTGCGTTTGCTGAAGCGTTGGCATCCTTCGCACTTGAGGACGAGCGACTCGGCCTCTTCGAGGGCCGTTGGCCAGTAGAAGCCGTGGTGGAATGCCTTGGCCACGAGGGATCGAGATGCGGAGTGGTGCCCACACTCGCCCTGGTGAATGTCGAGGAGGATGTCGATGTCGCAGTCCTGCTCGACGCCGCGCTGGAACACGCCGGTAGAGCTGCGTTTGACGAGCTTGTTGTTAATGATGGTGTAGGCGGACGCCCGGCGCTGAACTTGCCGAGCCTCGGTCTCATCCATGGGGAGAACCCCGTTCTCCAGCCATTCTGATATCGGCAGGGCCCAAGATGGGGCCGTGATGGTGGTGAAGACGACCACCTGGGTGGGTTCCGAGTCGGCGGCTCTTGGGCCGAGTTAAGCAGCCCCCGGGTTGGTGACGGCGACGGCCGGGTCCGGGGTGATGGTGGCCGGTTTGTGCTGAGAAGCCCCTCGGGCTGGGTTGAGCAGCCCCTGGGCCGGGTTCAGCAGTCCTGGGGCTGGGTTCAGCAGTCCCCGGGCCGGCTTGCGGCGCGGCCGGGTCTTCTGGGACGTGGATGGATTTGGAGTCTGGCGACGGCTTGACGGACGGCTTGCGCAGGTGCTCGAGGGAGACGCCAGACGGGATGGCTTGACGTGACGAGGCGATCTTGGCGAGCGGTCGGCTGCCTCGTTTTCCACGCACGGGACGTGGAGGAACTCACAGCCATCGAAGGATCCGGACAGCTTTTGGATAAGGAAGCGATAGCTTGCCATGTTGGAGTCGTGGGCGTCCCACTCACCGGAGCACTGTTGTACCACCAAGTCCGAGTCGCCATAGCACAGGATGCGCCGGATGCCGAGTTCCTTGGCAAGCCGGAGGCCGTGCATAAGGGCTTCGTATTCGGCGACATTGTTGGAGGCGGCGAAGTGGATCTAGAGCGCGTAGCGGAGTCGGTCACCCTTCCGTGATGACAGTACGATGCCGGCCCCTAAGCCGAGTCGCATCTTGGACCCGTCGAAGTGCATGCGCCAATGCGTCGAGTCGGGAGGCGGCGGCAGGTACTGGGTCTCGGTCCAGTCGACGAGGAAATCAGCCAGGGCCTGAGACTTGATTGCGGTGCGGGGCTCGTAGAGGATGGTGTGGCCGGCTAGCTGGATCGCCCACTTGGCGACCCGGCCGGAGGTGTCCTAGCACCCGATGATTTCTTCGATAGGCGCCGTGCTGACGACGGTGACGACATGTTCTTGAAAGTACTACTTCAGCTTCTTGGCGGTGAGGTACATGCCGTAACACATCTTCTAGTAGTGCGGGTAGTTCTGCTTGGAGGTGGAGAGCACTTCGCTCAGGTAGTAGACCGGGCGCTGGACGGCCTGGATCTTGCCCTTCTCCGGTCGCTCGACCATCAGCACCATGCTGACCGCCCACGAGGGCGCGGCCAGGACGGGTGCGGTGGAGACCATGCACTTGAGGTCTTGGAAGGCTTCGTCCGCCTTGCCGTTCCACTCGAACGGGCTTGTTTTCTTCATTAGCTGGTACAGGGGCAGCACCTTCTCGCCCAGCCGGCTTAGAAACCGGCTGACCGAGGCCAGGCAGCCAGTGAACTTCTGGACATCACGCAGCCGGGTTGGCTTGCGCATGCGCTCGATGGCCTTGATCTTCTCCGGGTTCGCCTCGATGCCGCGTTCCGAGACAAGGAAACCAAGCAGCTTTCCGGCTGGGACGCCGAAGACGCACTTTTCCGGGTTGAGCTTGACCTTGTATTCACGGAGGTTGGCAAATGTTTCCTTGGAACAGGCCTTCTTGAGGTTGGTGTAGTCGATACACATGCGCCAGGTCTTGTTCTTCTTCAGGACGAGGACTGGGTTGGCCAGCCACTCGGGGTGAAACACTTCCATTATGAAGCCGGCCGCCAAGAGCACCAATGGTTCTTCTCTTCTCTTCAGAAAATCGTCGAAGGGGTTGACGGACAGGCTTGGCGTCCTTGCGGACGTGGAGTTTGTGCTCGGCGTACTCCCTCGGGATACCCGACATGTCTTTGGGGGTCCATGCGAAGATATCCCGATTCTCACGGAGGAAGTCGACGAGCTCGCCTTCCTATTTGTTGTCGAGGCGGGCGCCTACGACAACGTACTTGCTACAGCTGGGGTCTTCCGGGTTCAGCTTCACTTTCTTGGTTTCCTTGGAGGGCTTGAAGGCGGCCTCATCGGCCGGGTCCAGGGTCGGGATCGATGCGTCGGAGGCCTCGCCGGCCAGGACGATGATCGGGTCGAGCTGGCACCGCTCCTCGGCAATGACCAACGACTCGGCCAGCTTGGCGCCGTCTCTGGCGCACTCCAGAGACTTGCGGTAGTCGCCGGTGACGGTAATGAGGCCCTTGGGACCCGACATCTTCATCTTCAGGTACGCGTAGTGGGGAACCGCCATGAATTTGGCGAGTGCGGGCCGGCCCAGCAGCGCATGGTACGCGCTGGACAGGTCCACCACCTCGAACCAGATCGGTTCGCGTCGAAAGTGGGTGCTGTCGCCAAACAGGACGTCGAGTCGGACCCGACTAATAGGTGAACAGGAGAGGCCTGGTACGATGCCGTGGAAGACGGTCCGGGTCGGCTCCAGGTCCTCGGCCTTGAGGCCGAGCTTGGTCATCGTGCCGCGGTAGAGGATGTTGATGCTGCTGCCGCCGTTGATGAGGACTCGGGAGAACTTGCAGGTGCGCCGTGCGATGATGGTAGGGTTGAGGACGAGGGCGTATCCACCCGGACTAGGCATGACTGCCGGGTGATCCTCCCGGGTCTAGGTGATCGGGCGCTCTGATGTCTACTACACAACCTTCTTCTTGTAGACGTTGTTGGGCCTGCAAGTGCACAGGTTTGTAGGACAGTAGCAAATTTCCCTCAAGTGTATGACCTAAGGTTTATCAATCCATAGGAGGCGTAGGATGAAGATGGTCTCTCTCAAACAACCCTGCAACCAAATAACAAAAAGTCTCTTGTGTCCCCAACACACCCAATACAATGGTAAATTGTATAGGTGCACTAGTTCAGCGAAGAGATGGTGATACAAGTGCAAAATAGATAGTAGATATAGGTTTTTGTAATCTGAAATAATAAAAAAAGGCAAGGTAACAAGCGGTAAAAGTGAGCGTAAACGGTATTGCAATGATAGGAAACAAGGCCTAGGGTTCATACTTTCACTAGTGTAAGTTCTCTCAACAATAATAACATAGATAGAACATATGACAAGCCCTCAACATGCGACAAAGAGTCACTCCAAAGACACTAATAGCGGAGAACAAACGTAGAGATTATGGTCGGGTACGAAACCACCACAAAGCTATTCTTTCGGATCGATCTATAAATGAGTTCGTACTAGAATAACACCTTAAGATACAAATCAACCAAAACCCTAATGTCACCTAGATACTCCATTGTCACCTCAAGTATCCGTGGGCATGATTATACGATATGCATCACACAATCTCAGATTCATCCAACCAACATAAAAGTACTTCAAAGAGTGCCCCAAAGCTACTACCGAGGAGTCAAGAACGTGTGCCAACCCCTATGCATAGGTTCCCAAGTGTCACGAAACCCGCAAGTTGATCACCAAAACATACATCAAGTGGCACATGATATCCCATTGTCACCACAGATAATCACGGCAAGACATACATCAAGTGTTCATAAAAGACTCAATCCGATAAGATAACTTCAAAGGGGAAACTCAATTCATCACAAGAGAGTAGAGGGGGAGAAACATCATAAGATCCAACTACAATAGCAAAGCTCAGGATACATCAAGATCGTGCCTTGGAAGAACACGAGAGAGAACACGAGAGAGAGAGAGAGATCAAACACATAGCTACTAGTACATACCCTCAGCCCCGAGGGTGAACTACTCCCTCCTCATCATGGATAGCACCGGGATGATGAGGATGGCCTTCGCTGATGGGATTCCCCTCCCGCAGGGTTCCGGAACAGGGTCCCGATTGGTTTTTGGTGGCTACAGAGGCTTGCGGCGGCGAAACTTCTGATCTAAGTTCTGTTCTGGAAGTTTTAGGGTACGTAGGTATATATGGGTGCAGGGGGTACGTAGGTGGACCTCCGGGCTGCTCACGAGGTAGGGGGGCGCGCCCAGGGGGGAGGGCGCTGTTGGAAATATGCCCTAGAGGCAATAATAAAAGTATTATTATTATATTTCCTTGTTCATGATAATTGTCTTTTATTCATGCTATAACTATATTATCCGGAAATCGTAATACACGTGTGAATACATAGACCACAATCTGTCCCTGGTGAGCCTCTAGTTGACTAGCTCGTTGTGATCAACAGATAGTCATGGTTTCCTGGCTATGGACATTGGATGTCGTTGATAACGGGATCACATCATTAGGAGAATGATGTGATGGACAAGACCCAATCCTAAGCCTAGCACAAAGATCGTGTAGTTCGTATGCTAAAGCTTTTCTAATGTCAAGTATCTTTTCCTTAGACCATGAGATTGTGCAACTCCCGGATACCGTAGGAATGCTTTGGGTGTATCAAACGTCACAACGTAACTGGGTGACTATAAAGGTGCATTACAGGTATCTCCAAAAGTGTCTGTTGGGTTGGCACGAATCGAGACTGGGATTTGTCACTCTGTGTAAACGGAGAGGTATCTCTGGGCCCACTCGGTAGGACATCATCATAATGTGCACAATGTGATCAAGGAGTTGATCACGGGATGATGTGTTACGGAACGAGTAAAGAGACTTGCCGGTAACGAGATTGAACAAGGTATCGGGATACCGACGATCGAATCTCGGGCAAGTATCGTACCGATAGACAAAGGGAATTGTATACGGGATCGACTGAGTCCTTGACATCGTGGTTCATCCGATGAGATCATCGTGGAACATGTGGGAGCCAACATGGGTATCCAGATCCCGCTGTTGGTTATTGAACGGAGAACGTCTCGGTCATGTCTACATGTCTCCCGAAACCGTAGGGTCTACACACTTAAGGTTCGATGACGCTAGGGTTATAAAGGAAGTTTGTATGTGGTTACCGAATGTTGTTCGGAGTCCCGGATGAGATCCCGGACGTCACGAGGAGTTCCGGAATGGTCCGGAGGTAAAGATTGATATATTGGACGAAGGGTTTTGGAGTCCGGAAGTGTTCCGGAGGTACCGGGTGATGACCAGCATGACCGAAAGGTGTTTCGAGAGCCCCGGCAAGTGTTGGGGGGCTTCATGGGCCAAGGGAAGGGGGCAAACCAGCCCACTAAGGGGCTGTGCGCCCCCCTCACCTATTCCCACGTTACCAGGGGGTTTGGGGCGCCCCATCTAGGGTTCCCACCTCCTGGCTTGGGGGCCAAGTCACCCAAGGGGGAGATCCCATCTGCCCTGGCCGCCGCCCCCCCTAGGGGAAACCCTAGGGCGCCTCCCCTCCCCTTTGCCCCTACATATAGTGGAGGTTTTGGGGCTGCCTATTAGATGAGAACTTCTCCCTCTTGGTGCAGCCCTACGTCTCTTCTTCCTCCTCTTCTGTGGTGCTTGGCGAAGCCCTGTAGGATAGCCACGCTCCTCCATCACCACCACGCCGTTGTGCTGCTGCTGGACGGAGTCTTCCTCAACCTCTCCCTCTCTCCTTGCTGGATCAAGGCGTGGGAGACGTCACCGGGCTGTACGTGTGTTGAACGCAGAGGTGCCGTGCGTTCGGCACTTGATCATCGGTGATTTGAATCATGACGAGTACGACTCCATCAACCCCGTTCACTTGAACGCTTCCGCTTAGCGATCTACAAGGGTATGTAGATGCACTCTCCTTCCCCTCGTTGCTAGTCTCTCCATAGATAGATCTTGGTGATACGTAGGAAAATTTTGAATTTCTGCTACGTTCCCCAACAGTGGCATCATGAGCTAGGTCTATTGCGTAGATTCTTTGCACCAGTAGAACACAAAGTAGTTGTGGGCGTCGATATTGTTCAATATGCTTGCCGTTACTAGTCTTATCTTGATTCGGCGGCATCGTGGGATGAAGCGGCCCGGACCAACCTTACACGTACGCTTACGTGAGACCGGTTCCACCGACAAACATGCACTAGTTGCATAAGGTGGCTGGCGGGTGTCTGTCTCTCCCACTTTAGTCGGATCGGATTCGATGAAAAGGGTCCTTATGAAGGGTAAATAGCAATTGGCATATCACGTTGTGGTTCTTGCGTAGGTAAGAAAGGTTCTTGCTAGAAACCCATAGCAGCCACGTAAAACATGCAAACAACAATTAGAAGACGTCTAACTTGTTTTTGCAGGGTATGCTATGTGATGTGATATGGCCAAGAAGAATGTGATGAATGATATGTGATGTATGAGATTGATCATGTTCTTGTAATAGGAATCACGACTTGCATGTCGATGAGTATGACAACCGGCAGGAGCCATAGGAGTTGTCTTAATTTATTGTA
The DNA here is from genome assembly GCA_963921465.1 of Triticum timopheevii. NCBI lineage: Eukaryota > Viridiplantae > Streptophyta > Magnoliopsida > Poales > Poaceae > Triticum > Triticum timopheevii. The sequence goes on along the minus strand of OY997266.1, from coordinate 445,724,932 downwards.
TGACCTACGTGTCATTAAACAACGCCATGTAATTACTTTACTTTATTGCTAACCGGTAGCCATAGTAGTAGAAGTAATAGTTGGCGAGACAACTTCATGAAGACACGATGATGGAGATCATGATGATGGAGATCATGGTGTCATGCCAGTGACGATGATGATCATGGAGCCCCGAAGACGGAGATCAAAAGGAGCAAAATAATATTGGCCATATCATGTCACTATTTGATTGCATGTGATGTTTATCATGTTTATGCATCTTGTTTACTTAGAACGACAGTAGTAAATAAGATGATCCCTTACAACAATTTCAAGAAGTGTTCTCCCCTAACTGTGCACCATTGCTACAGTTCGTCGTTTCGAAGCACCACGTGATGATCGTGTGTGATAGATCCTTACGTTCACATACAACGGGTGTAAGACAGATTTACACATGCAATACACTTAGGGTTAACTTGACGATCCTAGCATGTACAGACATGGCCTCGGAACACGGAGACCGAAAGGTCGAGCATGAGTTGTATAGTAGATACGATCAACATGAAGATGTTCACCGATGATGACTAGTCCGTCTCACGTGATGATCGGACACGGCCTAGTTTGACTCGGATCATGTGATCACTTAGATGACCAGAGGGATGTCTATCTGAGTGGGAGTTCATAAGATGAACTTAATTATCTTGAACATAGTCAAAAGACCTTTTTTCAAATTATGTCGTAGCTCACGCTATAGTTCTACTGTTTAGATATGTTCCTAGAGGGAAAATTTAGTTGAAAGTTGATAGTAGCAATTATGCGGACTAGGTCCGTAAACTGAGGATTGTCCTCATTGCTTCATAGAAGGCTTATGTCCTTAATGCACCGCTCAGTGTGCTGAACCTCGAATGTTGTATGTGGATGTTGCGAACATCTGACATACACATTTTGATAACTACGTGATAGTTCAGTTAAACGGTTTGGAATTGAGGCACCAAAGACGTTTTCGAAACGTCGTGGAACATATGAGATGTTTCGAGGGTTGAAATTGGGATTTCAGGCTCGTGCCCACGTCAAGAGGTATAAGACCTCCGACGATTTTCTTAGCCTACAAACTAAGGAGAAAAGCTCAATTGTTGTGCTTGTGCTCAGATTGTCTGAGTACAACAATCGCTTGAATCAAGTGGGAGTTGATCTTCCAGATGAAATAGTGATGGTTCTCCGAAGTCATTACCACCAAGCTGCTAGAGCTTCGTGATGAACTATAATATATCAGGGACATATATGATGATCCTTGAGATATTCGCGATGTTTGACACCACAAAAGTAGAAATCAAGAAGGAGCATCAATTGTTGATGGTTGGTGAAACCACTAGTTTCAAGAAGGGCAAGGGCAAGAAGGGATACTTCATGAAACGGCAAATCAGCTGCTGCTCTAGTGAAGAAACCCAAGGTTAAACCCAAAACCCGAGACTAAGTGCTTATGTAATAAGGGGAACAACCACTGGAGCATAATTACCCTAGATACTTGGTAGATGAGAAGGCTGGCAAGGTCGATAGAAGTATATTGGATATACATTGTGTTGATGTGTACTTTACTAGTACTCCTAGTAGCACCAGGGTATTAAGATACCGGTTCGGTTGCTAAGTGTTAGTAACTCGAAATAAAAGCTACGGAATAAACGGAGACTAGCTACAGGTGAGCTGACGATATGTGTTGGAAGTTTTTCCAAGCTTGATATGATCAAGCATCGCACGCTCCCTCTACCAAAGAGATTGGTGTTAAACCTAAATAATTGTTATTTGGTGTTTGCGTTGAACATAGACATGATTGGATTATGTCTATCACAATACGGTTATTCATTTAAGGAGAAAAACGGTTACTCTGTTTATTTGAATAATACCTTCAATGGTCTTGCACCTAAATTTAATTGTTTATTGAATCTCGATCGTAGTGATACACATGTTCATGCCAAAAGATAGTAATGATAGTACCACCTACTTGTGGCACTGCCACGTAAGTCATATTGGTGTATTTGCATGAAGAAACTCCATGCAAATGGACCGTTTGGACTCACTTGATTTTGAATCACTTGAGATATGCAAATCATGCCACATGGGCAAGATGACTGAAAGTCTCGTTTTCAGTAAAATGGAACTAGAAAGCAACTTGTTGGAAGTAGTACATTTTGATGTGTGCAATCCAATGAGTGTTGAGGCATGTAGTGGATATCGTTATGTTCTTACTTCACAGATGATTTGAGTAGATGTTGAGAATATTTACTTGATGAAACACAAGTCTGAATTATTGAATGGTTCAAGTAATTTCAGTGTGAAGTAGAAGATCATTGTGACAAGAGGATAAAATGTCTATGATATGATCATAGAGATGAATATCTGAGTTATGAGTTTTGGCACACAATTAAGACATTGTGGAAATTGTTTTGCAATTAATACCGCCTGGAACACCATAGTGTGATGGTGTGTCCGAACATCATAGTTGCACCCTATTGGATATGGTGCGTACCACGATGTCTCTTATCGAATTACCACTATTGTTCATGGGTTAGGCATTAAAGACAACCACATTCACTTTAACTAGGGAACCACATAATTCCGATGATATGACACCATATGAACTATGGTTTAGAGAAACCTAAGATGTCATTTTTTAAAAGTTTGGGGCTGCAACGCTTACGTGGAAAAGTATCAGACTGATAAGCTCGAACCCAAAGCGGATAAATGCATCATCATAGGACACCCAAAACAGTTGGGTATACCTCCTGTCTTAGATCTGAAAGCAATAAGGGATTGTTTCTAGAATCGGGTCCTTTCTCGAGGAAAAGTTTCTCTCGAAAGAATTGAGTGGGAGGATGGTGGAGACTTGATGAGGTTATTAAACCGTCTCTTCAACTAGTGTGTGGCAGGGCACATGAAGTTGTTCCTGTGGCACCTACACCAATTGAAGTGGAAGCTTATGATATTGATCATGAAACTTCGGATCAAGTCACTACCAAACCTCGTGGGATGACAAGGATGCATACTACTTCAAAGTGGTACGTGATCCTGTCTTGGAAGTCATGTTGCTAGACAACAATGAACCTACGAGCTATGGAGAAGCGATAGTGGGCCCGGATTCCAACGAATGGCTCAAAGCCATATAATCCGAGAAAGGATCCATATATGAAAACAAAGTGTAGACTTTGGCAGAACAGCTCGATGGTCGTAAGGCTGTTGAGTGCAGATGGATTTTAAAAGGAAGACGGACAATGATGGTAAGTATCACCATTAAGAAAGCTCGACTTGTCGTTAAGATGTTTCTGACAAGTTCAAGGAGTTGACTACGATGAGACTTTCTCACTCATAGTGATGCTAAGAGTCTGTTGGAATTGTATTAGCAATTACTGCATTATTTATGAAATCTTGCAGATAGGATGTCAAAACATTGTTTCCTCGACGATTTTCTTGAGGAAAGGTTGTATGTGATACAACCGGAAGGTTTTGTCAATCCTGAAAGATGCTAATAAGTATGCAAAGCTCCAGCTATCCTTCTGAGGACTGGAGTAAGCATCTCGGAGTTGGAATGTATGCTTTGATGATGATCAAAGAATTTTGGGTATATACAAAGTTTATGAGAAACTTGTATTTCCAAAGAAGTGAGTGGGAGCACTATAGAATTTCTGATAATTGTTGATCAGAAATGATGTAGAATTTCTAGAAAGCATATAGGGTTATTTGGAAAGTATTTTTCAATGGAAAGCCTGGATTAAGCTATTTGAACATTGAGCATCAAGATCTATAAGGATAGATCAAAATGCTTAATGGTACTATCAAATGAGCACATACCTTGGCATGATCTTGAAGGTGTTCAAGATGGATCAGTCAAAGAAGGAGTTCTTGCCTGAGTTGTAAGGTATGAAGTTAAGACTTAAAGCTCGACCACGGCAGAATAGAGAGAAAGGACGAAGGTTGTCCCCTATTCTTAAGACGTAGGCTCTACAGTATGCTATGCTATGTACCGCACCTGAAGTGTGCCTTGCCATGAGTCAGTCAAGGGGTACAAGAGTGATCCAAGAATGGATCACGGGACAGCGGTCAAAGTTATCCTTAGTAACTAGTGGACTAAGGAATTTTCTCGATTATGGAGGTGGTAAAAGAGTTCATCGTAAAGGGTTACGTCGATGCAAGCTTAACACCTATCCGGATAGCTCTGAGTAGAGATACCGGATACGTATGATGGAGCAACAATTTCGAATAGCTCCAAGTAGAACAGTTATTTGGAATAGCTCCAAATAGAACATGGTAGCTGCATCTAGGAGATGACATAGAGATTTGTAAAGCACACACGGATCTGAAAGGTTCAGACCCGTTGACTATAACATCTCTCACAAGCATAACATGATCAAACCCAGAACACATAGAGTGTTAATCACATGGTAATGTGAACTAGATTATTGACTCTAGTAAACTCTTGGGTGTTAGTCACATGGGGATGTGACCTTGAGTGTTAATCACATATCGATGTGAACTAGATTATTGACTCTAGTGCAAGTGGGAGACTGTTGGAAATATGCCCTAGAGGCAATAATAAAAGTATTATTATTATATTTCCTTGTTCATGATCATTGTCTTTTATTCATGCTATAACTGTATTATCCGGAAATCGTAATACACGTGTGAATACATAGACCACAATCTGTCCCTGGTGAGCCTCTAGTTGACTAGCTCGTTGTGATCAACAGATAGTCATGGTTTCCTGGCTATGGACATTGGATGTCGTTGATAACGGGATCACATCATTAGGAGAATGATGTGATGGACAAGACCCAATCCTAAGCCTAGCACAAAGATCGTGTAGTTCGAATGCTAAAGCTTTTCTAATGTCAAGTATCTTTTCCTTAGACCATGAGATTGTGCAACTCCCGGATACCGTAGGAATGCTTTGGGTGTATCAAACGTCACAACGTAACTGGGTGACTATAAAGGTGCATTACAGGTATCTCCGAAAGTGTCTGTTGGGTTGGCACGAATCAAGACTGGGATTTGTCACTCCGTGTAAACGGAGAGGTATCTCTGGGCCCACTCGGTAGGACATCATCATAATGTGCACAATGTGATCAAGGAGTTGATCACGGGATGATGTGTTACGGAACGAGTAAAGAGACTTGCCGGTAACGAGATTGAACAAGGTATCGGGATACCGACGATCGAATCTCGGGCAAGTATCGTACCGATAGACAAAGGGAATTGTATACGGGATCGACTGAGTCCTTGACATCGTGGTTCATCCGATGAGATCATCGTGGAACATGTGGGAGCCAACATGGGTATCCAGATCCCGCTGTTGGTTATTGAACGGAGAACGTCTCGGTCATGTCTACATGTCTCCCGAACCCGTAGGGTCTACACACTTAAGGTTCGATGACGCTAGGGTTATAAAGGAAGTTTGTATGTGGTTACCGAATGTTTTTCGGAGTCCCGGATGAGATCTCGGACGTCACGAGGAGTTCTGGAATGGTCCGAAGGTAAAGATTGATATATTGGACGAAGGGTTTTGGAGTCCGGAAGTGTTCCGGAGGTACCGGGTGATGACCAGCATGACCGAAAGGTGTTTCGGGAACCCCGGCAAGTGTTGGGGGGCTTCATGGGCCAAGAGAAGGGGGCAAACCAGCCCACTAAGGGGCTGTGCGCCCCCCTCACCTATTCCCACGTGACCAGGGGGTTTGGGGCGCCCCATCTAGGGTTCCCACCTCCTGGCTTGGGGGCCAAGTCACCCAAGGGGGAGATCCCATCTGCCCTGGCCGCCGCCCCCCCCTAGGGGAAACCCTAGGGCGCCTCCCCTCCCCTTTGCCCCTATATATAGTGGAGGTTTTGGGGCTGCCTATTAGATGAGAACTTCTTCCTCTTGGTGCAGACCTGCATCTCTTCTTCCTCCTCTTCTGTGGTGCTTGGCGAAGCCCTGCAGGATAGCCACGCTCCTCCATCACCACCATGCCGTTGTGCTACTGCTGGACGGAGTCTTCCTCAACCTCTCCCTCTCTCCTTGCTGGATCAAGGCGTGGGAGACATCACCGGGCTGTACGTGTGTTGAACGCGGAGGTGCCGTGCGTTCGGCACTTGATCATCGGTGATTTGAATCACGACGAGTACGACTCCATCAACCCCGTTCACTTGAACGCTTCCGCTTAGCGACCTACAAGGGTATGTAGATGCACTCTCCTTCCCCTTGTTGCTAGTCTCTCCATAGATAGATCTTTGTGATACGTAGGAAAATTTGGAATTTTTGCTACGTTCCCCAACAGGCGTGCCCTCCACCCTCGTGGGCAGCCCGGGACTCCCCTGGCATGCACTCCAAGCCCATCAGGTTGGTTTCCTTCCAAAATTAACTTCTTCAGTTGATTTCGTTCCGTTTTGACTCCGTCTGATATTCCTTTTCCTCGAAACACTGAAATAGACATAAAACAACAAATCTGGGCTGGGCCTCCGGTTAATAGGTTAGTCCCAAAAATAATGTAAAAGTGGATAATAAAGCCCAATATTGCCTAAAACAGTAGATAAACTAGCATGGAGCAATCAAAAATTATAGATACGTTGGAGACGTATCACGCTCCGACCAATGCATGAACTCCGGTTTAGCCGGGACGACAGTGTTCACCTCCTGCCAAAGGAGGCGCTCGCTGCGCTTCTCGTCGCCGATGCTGGTGAAGACGACGTAGGCCGCATTCTGGTATGGGTAGGCGTCGTTCCGCATTGCACCACCGGCGGGAGGCGGCGGTGGAGGCGGAGGCGGCTGTCCCACGCCCGGAGCCGGAGCCGGAGGAGGCGGGACGTCGCCCCGCATGACGCGCTTGGTGATGGCGCACTGTCGAAGCGTGTGCGTGGAGGGTCTTGCGCCGCTGTGGTGCTTGCATGGGACGTCAAGCATCTCTTCAAAGCTCATGGCGGGTTGCCATGCCATCTTGCCAGTCTGTCGCGGGCTCGGCGGCCGCGACGAGCCGGTTGTCGTGAGGTTGCGCCCGGCCTTGCGCTTGTTGTTCTGGTGGTGTTGCTGCCGGCTGCCTTCGCCGGCCGGCTTCTGTGGGGGAACTGGCTTTGCCTTGCCGGCCTCGTCCAGTGCCACTTGGATCTGCATGGCAGAGTCGGTGTTGGCGTACTTGTCCGCCGTCACCATGAGCGCGGCCATGGTGGCCGGCTTGGAGCGTAGAAGCTTGTGCTTGAGAAGGGTGCCGTCTCGGCACCCGCTGAGGAAGTATTGGATCGCCTGGACTTCATGGACGCCCTCACAGCTGTTTCGGAGCTCGGTCCAGCGTGCAAGGTACTCGCGGCCGGTCTTCGTTGCCCCCTGCACGCACATGGCGAGCTGACTGGGGCGACCGGGTCGCTTGTATGTCCCTGTGAAGTTGCAGACAAATGCTTCCTTGAAATCGACCCATGCATTGATGCTGCCCATCGGCAGGCTGTTCAACCATGTGCGAGCCGATCCTTGGAGAATGAGCGGTGCGTAGCGCACGGCGAGACGACGATTGGCACCGGTGATGCCAATGGTCGTGGTGTAGTCGGTGAGCCAGTCTTCTGGCTTCACGGTCCCATTGTACTTGGGGGTCTCGCGGGGAAGCACGAATCCCTTGGGGAAGGGCTCCTCCCAGATGCGTGGGCCGAAACACGCCGGCCCGATAGCGCCGCTCTCCTCCACCTCCATGGAGCGAGCGAGCTGATCGAGGCGGTGGCGCGCGTTGGCGTCGTCGATGGCGCGCAGGCCGAGTCGACTGGCGGCCAGGCCCCGAGGGGCCGGGTCGGCTGGAGCCGGACGCTGGCCAGGCTGGCCGGGTCCGCGCTGGGTCTCCGGGCAGGCTCATTGCCCAGAGCGTCGGCGGCGGTGCCGACCGGGTTGCGCCGGGTCCGGCCTAGGCCGGAGTGCGCCTCGCTGGGCGGCAAAGAGGCCGTGTGCAGGAGTTCGCCGGGTCCGCCAAGGCGGGCGGAGCCGGACGCCGCTATCTTGGCGAGCTGGTAGAGGCAATCCTGCTGGGTGTTGGCGGCACGGAGGAGCTCACACATCCGCCCGATGCGCTCCTTGAGCTCCTCGCGTGAGTTGGTCAAGGCCGACCGCGTCTGCCTCCGCAGCGTGCATGTTCTTGACTGGGGTCTCGTAGACGGTCCGGCCGGCACCAAAGGCCCGGCCGATCGCTCCTCCCCGGGCGCGAGTATCGGCAGCCCGGCTTGGCTCGACCGTGGCGGGTGTGAATTCGTGGGCGGCGTCGTGCTCCATCTGAGCAGCTTCCAGGCGGCGTCTGGTGGCGGACAGCGTCTCGGATAGGTCCAACATTTGCTGGCGCCTGTCCTCGAGCTGGGTTCGGGCTTCAGCGATGTTGGTGGCGTCGACGTCGGTGCCGATGGGGATGCGGAGGCTCTGCATCGCGGCGCGCAGTGGGTCAGATGGCTCCGTCCGTGCCGTGGCGGCCGCGGCTTCGGCGGCTCTTCTCGCCTTGCTCGACGAGTAAGAGGCGCCATCGCCAGTGACGAAGACCTCTACGTGGGCGTCCATCGACCCGGCAGTGAATCTGCCGCTGAGAGAAAGCAGGGAGTCGGAGTAGCTGAGCACCCCGCTGGGGTACTCGTCGGCTGCGAGCGCGTCGGTGATGTGCAGCGCGGCGGAGGAGGCGGCGTGCGCGCTGATGACGTTGTCCGCCAGAGTGACGGACTCGTCGGAGTAGGAGGGGGCCCCGTCCGAAGCATGCTTCTGGCAAGCTCCTCGAACTGCCCCATGGTGGGCGCCAACTGTCGTGGTGGGCGCATGGCAGATGCCAAGGGATGGCTAAAGATAGGAGGAGGATCGAGGGCGCTGGTGGGCTTCGGAGGCGAGGTTGATATGCGCGGGCGCGGGACGCTGGACATACCCAGGTTCGGGGCTCTCCGGAGAGATAACACCCCTAGTCCTGCCGAATTTAGTTGGATGGTTGATAGTACAATGTCGCTCCTGGAGCTGTTTGGAGGAGGAAGGAGGCTGGCCAAGGCTCTGGCTGCTCCTTCTCCTTGGTGTTGCTATGTAGTGGCTAGTCCTATCTTGCTTGCTCTATCTTGTGTGGCTTTGCATGCCGTGTGTCTCGTATGTCTCTGTTGAATATCTCTCTCTCGTCCCCCTGATCTCTCTATAGGCGTGGACTCCTGGGGGGTTTTATAGACCAACCCACCCAGGGTTACAATGGTAATATGCCGAGTCGGTGGGTCCGTATTATCGGCGTCCGGGGTGCCGGGTTGGGTCCCGCTTGGGGGCGTGTGGTTCGCCCGGTTCCCCTAGGTGCGGGCCCCGCATGCCTAAGGGAATTGTGCGTCGTCTTGTCGATCGTCACGGCATGGCCGGGTCGAGTCACGCACAGTGTTCTCCGTCAGGCCACCGCTTGCTGTCGTCAGCGGTAAGGGCGGGAACACTGTTGCCATGCCAGCCCTGGTCAGCGGGTAGGTAAGGGGCACTGTTGCCACGCTCTGGCTGACCACGGGCATGGGCGGGGGCACTATAGTCTTGGTCATCAGTGATTGAGGTCTCGTCCCATCGTACGGCCTGGATGGGATGGGAGCTAACCCGTGGCTAGGTTGCCGTGGACGCCACAGGTGGGTTGGCTTACTGGGGAAGCTAAGGTTGCGCCGGGTTGAGTTGCCTTGCGCCAGCTGCTGCGGTCGGGTTGACGTACCTTATCGAGTCGAGGGTCTTGGCCGAGTTGCGCGCCTTGCCGGGTCGAGCGACCCGGCCTGGCGCACGCTGGTTTGCGGGGCGATGCGGGGCCCGCTGTTTTTGAAATAGATCCGGGTTCTGTTGCCTGCCCGGGGTTCATCCCCCCGACAGAGGAGGAGGGAGCAGCTAGGAGGGCGCCCCAAGTAGGTCGGATCCTACTTAGGGTCCCTTCCCAAGTGGCGCCCCTTACCATATTTATCGGAGGGGGGAAGGAAAGGGTAGAAGAGGGAATGAAGGGGGAGGCCGAATCCCCCCTTTCCTTTCCCCCACTTGGAAGGCTGCCATGGGGGGTGCGCCAGCCCCTTGTGGGCTGGCGTGCTCCCCTCTTGTGACCCAATAGGCCCACTATCCTCCCGGGGGTGTCTGGTACCCCCTCTGGTACTCCGATGACTATCCAGTACACTCCTAGACATTTCGGTGCCCGAATACCATCATCCTATATATCAATATTTACCTCTCGACCATTTCGAGACTTGTAGGACCGAAAGTATGTCTAGAGGGGGGGTGATTAGACTACTTGACCAAATAAAAATATAGCATTTTCCCAATTTTAAGTCTTGGTAGATTTTAGCAAATAACACAAGTCAAGCAATCAACCTACACATGCAAATCTAAGAGTATAGCAGCGGAATGTAAATCATTGCATATGAAGGTAAAAGGGAGGAGTTTGGAGGCAGCAAACACAATGTAGATATGGAGGTTTTTGGCGTGGTTCTGATAGGTGGTGCTATCGTACATCCACGTTGATGGAGACTTCAACCCACAAATGGTAACAGTTGTGCGATTCCACGGAGGGCTCCACCCATGAAGGGTCCACAAAGAAGCAACCTTGTCTATCCCACCATGGCCATCGCCCATGAAGGACTTGTCTCACTTGGGTAGATCTTCACGAAGTAGGCGATCTCCATGCCCTTACAAACTCCTTGGTTCAATTCCACAATCTTGACAGAGGCTCCCAAGTGACACCTAACCAATCTAGGAGACACCACTCTCCAAAAGGTAATAGATGGTGTGTTGATGATGAACCCCTTGCTCTTGTGCTTCAAATGATAGTCTCCCCAACACTCAACTCTCTCTCACATATTTGGATATGGTGGAAAGATGATTTGAGTGGAAAGCAACTTGGGAAAGCTAAAGATCAAGATTCTTGTGGTAGGATTGGAATGTCTTGGTCTCAGCACATGAGTAGGTGGTTCTCTCTCATAAAATGAGTAGTGGAAGTGTAGGCACGTCCTGATGGCTCTCTCTCAAATGGAGGTCAGGGTGGAGCGGTATATATAGCCTCCACAAAAAATCTAACCGTTACACACAATTTAGCAAACTCGGTGAGACCGAGTAGTGAAACTCGATGGGACCGATCTGGTTCAAAATGTGAACGTTAGGCTCTTCGATGGGAACGACAATGTCAACTCGGTGGGACCGATGCGCTAGGGTTAGGGCAAAACCTCATCTCGGTGAGACCGATCACATGAACTCGGTGAGACCGACTTTAGTAATAAGAAAACAGAGACTTGGTCAGGCAAACTCGGTGGGACCAATCGCTCATTTCGGTGAGACCGAAACGTTACGAAAAGGAAACAGAGAGTTTGCATTGCGAACTTGGTGGGACCGATTGCTCATCTCGGTAAGACTGAAACGTTATGAAGGGAAACAGAGAGTTTGCAATCCCATCTCGGCGAGACCGAGATCCCTATCGGCGAGACCAAACTGAATAGGGTTTCTGGCTATGGCTATGTCAAGTGAACTCGGTGGTGCCGGATAGATGAAATCGGTGGGGCCAAGTTTGACTATAGGTTTAGGACATATGTGGAAATGAGAAAGTGGTTGAGGGCTTTTGGAGCATATCACTAAGCATTTTGAGCAAGCAAGCCATTAAGCAACACCTCATCCCCTTTTAATAGTATTGGCTTTTCCTATGGACTCAATGTGATCTTGGATCACTAAAATGAAAATGAAGAGTCTTGAGATTTTGCCAATATGTGTCCTTGGCATTTTTAGGGGGTCCACATCTCTATTTTATGCCGTACCAATCATTGAACTTTCTGAAACATTAATCTTGAATGGATATTAGTTCAATGAGTTATATGTTGTTATGAATTACCAAAACCACCCGGGGATTAGTTGTACCTTTAGGACTCCTCGTCAGGTCCATGATCTCATCCGGGACTCCGAATAACATTTGGTCACCAAAATATATAGCACTATATCATCAACAAACGTTAAGCGTGCGGACCCTACGGGTTCAAGAACTATGTAGACATGACCGAGACACCTCTCCGGTCAATAACCAAGAACGGAACCTGGATGCCCATATTGGCTCCTACATATTCTATGAAGATCTTTATCGGTCGAATTGTAATGACAACATACGTAATTCCCTTTGTCCATCGATATGTTACTTGCCCGAGATTCGATCGTCGGTATCTTCATACCTAGTTCAATCTAGTTACCGGCAAGTCTCTTTACTCGTTCTGTAATACATCATCTTGAACCTAACTCCTTAGTCACTTTGCTTGCAAGCTTATTATGATGTGTATTACTGAGAGGGCCCACAGATACCTCTCCGATACTCGCCGGGACAAATCCTAATCTCAATCTATGCCGACTAAACAAACACCTTTGGAGCTACCTGTAGAACATCTTTATGATCACCCAGTTATGTTGTGACGTTTGATAGCACACAAGGCATTCCTCCGGTATCCGGGAGTTGCATAATCTCATAGTCGATGGAATATGTATTTGACATGAAGAAAGCAATAGCAATAAACTGAACAATCAATATGCTAAGCTAATGAATGGGTCTTGTCCATCACATCATTCTACTAATGATGTGATCCCGTTATCAAATGATAACACATGTCTATGGTTAGGAAACCTTAACCATCTTTGATCAACGAGCTAGTCTAGTAGAGGCTTAATAGGGACACGGTATTTGTTTATGTATTCACACATGTATTTAAGTTTCCGATCAATACAATTCTAGCATGAACAATAAACCTTTATCATGAATAAGGAAATACAAATAACAACTTTATTATTGCCTCTAAGGCATATTTCCTTTATTATCCCACTTGCACTAGAGTCAATAATCTAGTTCACATTGCCATGTGATTAACACCCATAGTTCACATAGCCATGTGACTAACACCCAAACAGTTTACTAGAGTCAATAATCTAGTTCACATCGCCATGTGATTAATACCCAAAGAGTACTAAGGTGTGATCATGTTTTGCTTGTGGGAGAGGTTTAGTCAACGGGTCTGCCACATTCAGATCCGTATGTATTTTGCAAATTTCTATGTCTACAATGCTCTGCATGGAGCTACTCTAGCTAATTGCTCCCACTTTCAGTACATATCCAGAATGAGACTTAGAGTCATGTGAATCGGTGTCAAAGCTTGCATCAACATAACCCTTTACAACGAAATCTTTATTACCTCCATAACCGAGAAACATTTCCTTAGTCCTCTTAGGTAACTAAGGATAATTTTGACTGTTGTCCAGTGATCCACTCCTGGATCACTATCGTACCCTATCGGTGGGAAACGACACCTATGGGATCACGAGGATCCCTACTGCGGTTGCAGGGCATGGGATTGTGAGAAGATCAGGATTAGCAGTCAACATAAGGATCGTTTACCCAGGTTCAGGCCGCGAGGATGCGTAAAACCCTAGTCCTGCTTTGGTGGATGTATTGAGTGTTCTTGAGATCCTGGACTAGCTGCGGTGGCTGTGTGGTTCAAAAAAGCCGAATCCCTCTCCAGTATGCCATGGGCCTCCTTTTATTGTCGAAAGGGGCTGCCATAGTGGCACACAGGAGGTGGAAAGGCCAACAATGCTATGAGCCTATCGCTCGTATTAAAGGACAAGGCGCATTTAATGCGTAGCTTAGATGTCCTCTTGCTTTATCGGGGACTGGAGCGAGGCCCGTCCCGTCCGTCGCCGCTCCTCCTCGCTTCGACACGCGCCCTGGCCAGCGATGCATGCGGCGCCATCTAGGCAGGCAAGCAGCTGAGGTGGCACGATGGTGGAGCCTTCACGAAGATTTGCATGCCGCCACGTAGGTGTGTGCCGAGTTGGCCTGGAAGCTGCATGTTGCCATGCAGGTGCCTGCCCAGCTGGCTGGGCTGGCAGCTGCATGCGAACAGTGGTGGAGACTTTGTTGGTGCGGGCCTGGTAGTGGCCCTACTGATGCCCTCGGCAAGAGTCTTGTTGGGTGGCCCGGCAAGGGTCTTGCCGTGGCGCGCTGTCGTCCCCGGCAAGGGTCTTGTCAGGTGGCCCGGCAAGGGTCTTGCCGTGGCGCGCTGTCGTCCCCGGCAAGGGTCTTGCCGGGGGCCTTGTGGGTTTCCTTGGCAAGAGTCTCGTCGAGGATTGTTGCCTTCCAATCCTCAACTAATCTTGAATATTCTTTGTCTTCACCAAGATCTGCATGCCACCATGGAGGTGCCTCCCGAGCCCTGGCCCAACGTGGTTGATGGTGTTGGAGACCGTGGGTTGGAGGGTGGCTCACTCCACTGGCATGGGCGAGCCGCCCTGGCAAGGGCCTTGCCGGGGCTGGTGAGGCTGCCCTGGCAAGGGTCTTGCCGGGGAAACCTGCGTCGTCCATCTGCTCTCTATGGTCTCGGTATTTGTTGTTGCGCTGTTTGTCTTGTGCCTTCGGCTTCTCCCTTTTGCCTTGCTGTGGCTTTGGTCCCGTGGCCCTGACTGCCCACGCACAAGTAAGGGGTACAAAGGAGTGCCCCTACTTTAGTACACCGACAGGAGCCCCCGGGCCTGGGCCACACATGGGCGCAACGCGTTGTTGGGTCAGGCCCAGAACGGTGCACGGGCAGGCAGGGCGGTTTTTACCACAATATCTTTTCCATCTACTATGCTTTCCCATTACCTGCGTTGAATGCGCGACGTGGGGGTCGCGCGTGAGCGCGTGACCGAAGCATGCTGGCGTCATCTTGTGGTGGTCAGTAAAGAGGCGGCTTGCGTGTCCCTTTGAGATCGCAGGGCCGCTGCCCATTTACTGCCCTTATTTGTGAACCATCGCTCCACACGTCCCATTGTGCCCGTCTCTTGAGCCATGTTTGTTGCAGGCATGACGCGGAGCAAATGACAGGTGCACGGGATACGGGAAGTCGTGCGCATGTGGGTCGATTCCCAAGCGCCTTCAATTGGGCGGGGAGGGCAGTCGACGGCCCCGCCCGTTGTCACTTCAACGAGCCGGATTGGCCGGAAGGGGCGGCCGAGCCCCACCCCTGCCCCCTTATAAAGAGGGGAGCGGGAGGAATGACGCCTCTCAATCCTTTGTCATCCGCTTCTCCCCATCCCTGCTCCCTCCATCCTTCGGCCATGGCGAGGGGCGTGGCGACGCTTCATCGGTGGCAGCGAGGGTTTCGGCTAGACAACGCATCGCTCCTCACCAATAGCTTGTCGCGGCAGAGCCATCTGTTAGAGGAAGGAGGAGGGGCGAGGTCGAGGCCGTCGCGGCGCTCGAGGAAGAGGAGGACGGGGTGGCAGACCGGCCTCACCTCCGCCAGTTGCCCCTCCCCCGATGGAGGGCCACGTCGGGGACAACCCTTACGAGTTCTTCATCAAGCCGCGCCAGCCGCCGCACTGTCGTCTTCGCCTCCCGACTCCATTTGTGTGGGAGATGGAGCTGGACCCGCCGCAGGCACTGCGGTTGCATATGAGGGGTTGTGGGAATAGCGGCACATGGGCCGACATCGAGTTCCCCGCCCCTCACGTCATGTATCTTCGCCGAGGGTGGAAGACTTTTGCCCGCATCCACAGCCTAACGGAGGGGCTCACTCTCCATTTTAAGTTAATGGAGAGCGGCCTCCTCTCCGTCAAGGTCTTTGGGCACTTCGGGACTCACGTAAGGTGCTGCATGGAGAGATCCTCTGATGATGAAAATTCCTCCTCGAGCGTGAGTGGCGAGGAGGACAGCGGCAGCGACGATGAGGGTAGCGGGCGGCAGGAGGACGGGTCCGACTAGGCGTCGGGTGCTGCTCCGGGGCGGCACCGGTGACCCCATCATCCGTGTCGCCGGTTCCTTGAACTTCTCGGGGTCGCTTCCTTGGGCGGCTGGTGTAGGTAGGCCGGAGAAGGCGAAGAAGACGGGTGGCGGGCCGTGAAGTCATATTACGCGGGCACCGACGCCTTCATATTGACGGACCGCTGCCTCATCTTCTAGCTCTTCCTCTGGTGCTACCACCGCCAACCCTCTCCTAGGCGACCGCCGACATGTTCTCTTGGCGCCTTCTACTGCTCGTACCTCGCCTAGGCTCCCCTTTTGCCCTTTTTCTTTCTTGTTTCATTTCCTGAGGAGAGGGACAAGAAAGGGATTACGGGCACCTTATCTTTTTTCAACTTGTAAGCGTACAGGCCTTACTTAGTTCTAAAACCTTTAATCTTCCTGTTCATGTTTATATTCCGTACGACTATACCTGTATGGAACATATTAATGGAAAAGGGGCTTGCCGGGTCTTGTGTGTGCGTGTGGGCAAAGCCCATACCAAGGAACAGATCCATGTTATTTTTAATATAAACACCACTGCCCGACAGCAGGCCTCGCCGTTCCCCCACTCCGTTCGTCCATACTCACGCCTTGGGCGGAGGCAGGGACGAAGTGGGGGTGGGCTCTACACTTGCTTCCTTGCAACCACGGCTACAACCATGTTCTGAACCAAGAAGCTCTTGGGTGATAGGAACGAGGGGAGCACGGCAGCTTTGGAACAAAACGAGGTTTCATACGTCCCAAGTTTTATACGGAAATGCACGACAGGGAATGGGAAAACTTATCTGAATCTGCAGCCCCGGCAGCCCTGACTTGTCGTGGGTGGACCCTCGTGTTTTAGCCCTCGGCAAGCTTGGCTTGCCGGGTCCAGAGCGCCGGCTTGTTCTCATGTATCTGCACACCAAAGAGGATAGATAGTGAAAGTGCAACTATCCCTAGGTGGTTTTGGTAATTCATAACAACATATAGCTCATTGAGCTAATGCTATTCCAAGACTATTATTTCAGGAAAGCTCAATGAATGGCATGGCATGGATGATGAAAGTGGATCCCTCGAAATACTAAGGACAAAGGATTGGCTCAAGCTCAAAAGTTCAAGACTCTTCATTTTACATTTTAGTGATCCAAGATCACATTGAGTCTATAGGAAAAGCCAATACTATCAAGGAGGGATGAGGTGTTGCTTAATGAGCCTCTTGCTTCATGTGCTTAGTGATATGCTCCAAAACCCTCAACTACTTTCCCACATCCACAAATGACCTAAACCCAAAGCCAAAATCGGTCACACCGATTCTTCCTATCCGGCGCCACCGATTCCAAAAGTCATAGCCACTGCCACAAACCCTAAGCAAATTGGTCTTACCGATCGGGATCTCGGTCGCATCGAGATGGGGTTGTAATCTCTCTGTTTCCCTTCGTAATTTTTGGTCTAACCAAAGTGAGCGATCGGTCCCACCGAGATTGCAATGTAAACTCTCTGTTTCCTTTTTGTAACATTTCGGTCTCACCGAAAAGAGCAAATTGGTCCCACCGAGTTTACCTGACCAACTCTCTGGAAAGCTTATTACCAAATCGGTCTCACCAAGTTTGTGTAATCGGTCCTACCAAGATTATGTTATGCCCTAACCCTAACCGAATCGGTCTCACCGAGATGCATGCCAGTCCCACCAAAAATCACTAACGGTCACTAGGTTTACTAAATCGGTCCGACCGAGTTTAACGATTCGGTCCCACCGAGTTTGGTAAATTGTGTGTAACGGTTAGATTTTGTGTGGAGGCTATATATACCCCTCCACCTCCTCTTCATTCGTGGAGAGAGCCATCAGAACGAATCTACACTTCCAACTTACCATTTCTGAGAGAGACCCACCTACTCATGTGTTGAGGCCAAGATATTCCATTCCTACCATATGAATCTTGATATCTAGCCTTCCCCAAGTTGCTTTCCACTCAAATCTTCTTTCCACCAGATCCAAAACCTATGAGAGAGAGTTGAGTGTTGGGGAGACTATCATTTGAAGCACAAGAGCAAGGAGTTCATCATCAACGCACCATTTGTTACTTCTTGGAGAGTGGTGTCTCCTAGATTGGCTAGGTGTCACTTGGGAGCCTCCGACAAGATTGTGGAGTTGAACCAAGGGGTTTGTAAGGGCAAGGAGATCGCCTACTTCGTGAAGATCTACCGCTAGTGAGGCAAATCCTTCGTGGGCGACGGCCATGGTGGGATAGACAAGGTTGCTTCTTCGCGGACCCTTCGTGGGTGGAGCCCTCCATGGACTCGCGCAGCCGTTACCCTTCGTGGGTTGAAGTCTCCATCAATGTGGATGTACGATAGCACCACCTATCGGAACCACGCCAAAAACATCCGTGTCTCCAATTGCGTTTGAATCCTCCAAACCCTTCCCATTACTTTCTTGCAAGTTGCATGCTTTAATTTCCGCTGCCTATATACTCTTTGCATGCTTGCCTGAATTGTGTGATGATTGCTTGGCTTGTCCTAAAGTAGCTAAAATCTGCCAAACTCTAAAATTGGGAAAAGGTTAAGTTTTTATTGGTTAAGTAGTCTAATCACCCCCCTCTAGATATACTTCAAGGTCCTACAAGTGGTATCAGAGCTTTGGTCTCCATTTGCTTTGATTTCCATAGCTTTTGGTGGTCATAGCCTTGGTTTCACAACCTAGGAGAGTATGGTGTCTAGCGAGGGAAATTATCACCATAGAGGTCCTTACTTTGATGGTACTAATTTTGCTAGTTGGAAGCATAAGATGAAAATGCATATTCTTGGACATAACCCCGCCGTTTGGGCAATTATTTCTATTGGCTTGCAAGATGAATTTTTCGATGGGAGAGAACCGAACCGTGAAGCTAATGCGTAAGAATTGAAGATGCTGCAATACAACGCTCAAGCATGTGATATCATCTTCAACGGATTGTGCCCCGAAGAATTCAACAAAATCAGCCGTCTTGAGAATGCAAAGGAAATTTTGGATACTTTGATTGATATGCATGAAGGTACCGAGTCCGTCAAGGAATCCAAGTTGGATGTGCTCCAAAGTTAGCTTGACAAGTTCAAAATGAAGGATGGTGAAGGTGTCGCTGAAATGTACTCTAGGCTTGCTCTTATCACAAATGAGATTGCCGGCTTAGGGAGTGAAGAGATGACCGACAAATTCATCATCAAGAAGATCTTGAGAGCACTGGATGGAAAGTATGATACCGTGTGCACATTGATCCAAATGATGCCAAACTACAAAGATCTCAAGCCAACGGAAGTCATTGGAAGAATTGTTGCTCATGAGATGTCACTCAAGGATAAGGAGGAACTTCACAACAAGTCAAGTGGTGCTTACAAAGCCTCAAGTGAAGCCCCCACATCATCAAGTGAGAAACCAACCTTCAATGAAGAATTGAGCTCAATGGTGAAGGACTTCAACAAATTCTACAAGAGTAGAAGCAAAGAAAGAAGCTCCAAGTCAAGGTCTTACAATAACAAAAGATCTTCTAGTCGTGAGTGCAATTGCTACAATTGTGGGAGACCCGGACACTACTCCAATGAGTGTACGACACCCTACAAAAGAAGAGAAGATTCTCCAAGAAGAAGGAGCAAAAGAGAAGAATCACCACCAAGAGAGAGGAGGAGTAGAGATGATCGTTATGAACGAAGACCCTCATAGAGAAGCAAGGATTCGGAAAGGAAGGACAAGTCATCAAGGAGCTACACAAAACAAAGACATCAAGCTCATGTTGGTGAATGGGTTTCCGGCTCCGACTCTGACAATCACTCCGAGAGAAGCTATCACTCCGACTCCGAATATACTCAAGATGAAGGTGTTGCCGGTCTAGCACTTGTGTCAACCAACTCGTACGACATATTTGACTCACCAAATGAAGGTGTTGGAAGATGCTTCATGGCCAAAGGTCCAAAGGTAACACATCCTGAGTATGCTGATTTCAATAGTGATGAAGATGACTTGCTTGTGGATGATGATTTACTTGTTGACAACTCTAGTGATGAATACTATGATGAAACGTCAATTAATCATGCTAAACAAGATAAAACGAATGACAATGATAAGGAGACGATTGAGCTGCTAACTAAAGAACTAAACTCTCTTAAGTTAGCTCATGAAACTATCTACGAAGATCATTGTGAACTTTTAAGGGCTCATGAGAAGTTACGCTTCGAAAAGCTCAATCTTGAGCAAGAGCATGAGTTCTTAAAAGCAATCAATGATGATCTTCGCAAGAAAAGTTCTTCTTACATTGCCAAGCGTTTACTCTTATCTACTTACATGCCTCAAGTCAAGTCTAGTAACAAGTACAAGAAAGATACTTCCTCTAGTAGTAACAATAACAATGTCAAATCCAATATTGTTGCTTCTAGTAGTTCTCTTGATTCCACTAATGATTCTCTTAGCCAAGTTACACTTGAGCAAGAAAATAGCTTATTGAAGGGAATTATAGAGAAAGGTGTTTACAAGAGCCTTGCCGAGAGTAAGCAATTCGAGGAAATTGTACGCAAGCAAGGAAGGCACCGGAAGAATCAAGGTGTTGGTTTTGAACGAAAGTTCAATGCCAATGGAGTTGAGTGGGAAGAAGATCAATACCCCAAGACGAAGTTTGTTCCTCAACAAGAGAAGTATGATCCTACTTCTTTCAAGGGAACACAAGCTCAAGATGATCTTCCACCACAAGACCACAAGAACAAAGGCAAGGACAAGCTTCAAGAAGAGATTGATGCATTTGAAGAAGCACCTAAAGCCTCGTTCAAGTGGGTTCCCAAGACTACATCAAGTTCTACTTCATCAAGTACAACTACAACTCCAAGGGTTCCCATCAAGATGATGTGGATCCCGAAGAAGAAGAACTAGAGAGTTCTTGAGGGTGACTCCGCCAACATTCTTCACTCATATAATTTTCGCAACAACAAGTGCAATCAACTTCCACATCTTGCACTAGTTCAAGGAGTCACAAACCCTCATGTTGGTAAGGCAAGGGACAAGGTAACCTAATGATTTCATGGACATCATCTTGTGTGTGCATCACTCTATGTCTATGGATATTCTTGTTTGTTCCTTGTGGGACTAACCCATGTAGGTAAGTTGAAAGTGCAACTCACTCCAAAGGATTGCTCCAAATGATCTACATCAACATTGAGCATCTACATCTTCAACACCTACATGAAGTCATCATCGACAAAACCCAAGGTTAGTTCATCCCTCTAAGGGGGGATCTCACATCTAGGGGGAGCTTAACTCTAAGAATTGAGTCAAAGCAACTCTAATGGTGTGAACACATCAATGCATTATGTAAAAGTGGTAACCCCACTTGAGCTTAAACGATGAGTATGACCTATGATCAGATGTTCTCATTTGACTCCTAAGTCAATATACTCATATATATATGACCTAGTCATCGCCAATTGCTTGATAGATGCTAGAATTGGTTATGCATGCTTTGCCACATATTTCATTTGCCATCTTATGTGTGAGCATGTTGGTGCATATTTTACTCATTCAAGGACATCCACTTGTTGTTTTGATTGTTTGGTTTCTTTTCTTTTTGCCAAGTGGATGGACAAGAATGCCTAAGAACCTTATTTAGCTATCTATGCTTTTCTCATCTCAAACTCTATTCATGCTACATCACAAAATTTGATCAAGTCAGATTCGAACCACTCTGTGTGAGGAGCACTCGGATTCCCCGATTCGTCATAGACTTAAACTTCCAAAACCTCTTTGTGATTCTCGGTCAGACCGATTCCTCCATTTCGGTCCTACCGAGATCATCAAGTTGATCTGAGTTTTCAATCTCGGTGCAACCGATTTGAACTTCTCGGACTCACCGATTTGCTGTAACTGAACACAGTTATGCATCTCGGTGCCACCAAGTTGTTCCACTCGGTCACACCAACAGGGTCGGGCTATATATAGCCACAGGCAAAATTTTGGAAATTTCTCCGAAACCCTTCGCCCGCGCAACAGCTCGCTCTGCCATCGGAGGTCTCCGGATCGTCTCCTCGTCGCCAGCAGCCTCCTGTCGCTGGTCTCCGCCACCGTCAACGGATTTCGTCCCTGCCATTGCCGCCGTAGCAAGTCCACCGCCAAGTTAGGGGTCAGCAGTCAGCTTTTGCAGTATGTCTGATCAGAGTGACAGCCAGAACAGGTCAGAAGAGCAGATGGACTTGAGTCAGGGCACTAGGCCCTCAACTACAGATGATGGGAGCAGAAGTACTCCTAGCAATTTGCCTAAGGCTGCTACTAGGCAAAGGAGGAAAAGAACTTCAGATTCAGAGGATGAAGATTACAAAGTTGAGGAAGATGAGGCCACTTCCAAGAAAGTGGTGCTCAAGAAGGAATATGGCTCTGCAAATAGCACTAAGCCATGTCTGAAGAGGAAAGTTCCTGCCAAGAGGACACCAATGCCAAAGGCCAGAAAGTCCACTCAAGTGCCAGCTCAGGCTCAACCCAAAGAAGCACCTGAGAAGAAAGTCACTTCTTCCAAACCTCAGAAAGTCCCCACTGGTGAAACTATGAAGTTCATAATTGAATCAGAGGATGATGGTGATCAGGACAAGAAAAATAAGAGAGCAAGAACCACAACTGCCAAGGTCCTTGGAAAGCCCTCTATGAGAAGAGGTTCTGATGAAGAGGAAGAGGATGCTGCACCAGCACCTAAGGCCCCCAAGCTTATGGGTGATGCAATCAGTTCAGGGGCTGCAACATCCAAGCCCAAGGAAGCACCCAAAGCTGCCTCCAAGGCCAAGCAAGTTCCAAAGAGGAATACTAGGAGTATTCCAGCTGCTGAGAAGAACAAGGCCCCAGTGCCCAATGTTGCTGAAGAAGAAGATGGAGAAGGTCAAGTTCTAAGAAAGCTCAAGCCCAAGATACCAGACCACAATGATGCCCATCCTGTGGCTGAGGACGTGAGAATCGGGAAGGATTCAGGGCTGAGACTGTGGAGGATGGAAGATCCTTATGCTTCAAGAAGAAGAACTGCTGTTGACTACAGGTTTCATACAGAGGAACAACAGGACTTCTATGAAACAATTCTGTTGGACAAGAAGCCTATAGTCTGTGACATGAGGTGGGTCGACTGGACCTACATCAAGGACAATGAAGAGCACTATCCTGGAGTGCAAGAAAGCTTTGTTGCTTGTGGAGTTGCTGATTTTGTTGGACAGAAGTTCACCAACTGGAAAGATGAGCTTATCATGCAGTTCTACTCCACAGCACATTGTTACCCAGATGGTAGAATTGTTTGGATGTCTGAAGGTACAAGGTACCAATCCACTGTTGAAGAATGGGCAAGTCTGATAAATGCCCCCAAAGAAAATGAGGATGACCTGGACATTTATGCAAAGAAGAAGTTGGGTCACAATTCCATGGATCACATGTACAAGGAGATTCCAGACAAGGTAGTAGAGACTCACAAGTTTGGATCAATTCACTTTTTGCTGTCAGGGTTGCCAACCATTAATTGGATTCTGAGGCACACTTTGTTGCCCAAGTCTGGTGACCATAACATGATCAAAGGGCATGCCATCAACATGCTGCATGTGTTTGATGTGCCACAGAAGTTCAAAGTCATGAGCCTGATTATTGAAACAATCAAGAGGACTGCAGCAGATCAGAAGAGGAGCTGTGGATATGCACCTCAGATTCAGGAATTGATCAACTCAAAGATGGGCACAGGGAAATATCAGTTGGATAAGGAACATTTTCCACTTTATCCAGACTTTGAGGACAATGAGGTTGTCATGAATGAAGATGATCCACAATCAGTTCAAGCTCAGGAGAAGAAGGAGAAGGCAAAGAAGGAGAAGGCTGCCAAGATGCCAACTCAAGAGGAGGCATCTGAATATTTCTTGAAAACCAAACAGGAGCAGCTTTGTTACTTGATAGCATCTACACTAAGGATTGAGAAAGGACTGGCCACCCTCACTCAGAATTAGGAGAGCCTGGAAAGAATCATGGAACAAAAATTCTATGATCTAGATGTCAAAGTAACTGAGATTCAGTCAGTTGTGGAGCAACTACAGGATGACATGCAGGAGAGGAAGGGCAAGACAACCACTGATGCATTTGCTAGAGTGCCTAGAGCTCAGAGGTCAGTTACAGTGCCAGTGACAGCCACTAGAGCAACAACTTCAGCACCAGCTACTGCCCCTACAGTTCCAGTGCAACAATCTCCAGCACCCTCTACTTCAACTGAAGCCTTCGTCCAAGGAGTCATCAGGACACCACCACCAGAAGATCAAGCCTGGGAGTCGATCTAGCACTATGCATTTTCTATGAACTTTTTGGTAACTTGTTGCCAAAGGGGGAGAAAAATGTATAGATCATAGGCTTCGAGAGAGAGAGAGTGTTGCTTTTGTTCTCTCTTGCTTTATTTGGTGGTCTTTCAAACTTTGTTTGCTTTTGATTGAGATACTATGCTTGTGAGACATTGATGGTCATGTGTTTGTTCATAAGCTACACTTATGCATGCTTGATATTATCCTATCTATCTTATGTGATCACTCACTATGCTTGGTGATGAGTGCATGTATTCATTGTTTATTATTTTGAGCGCTCCACCAAGATGTATGTGACATGGAAGAGTAACCCATGAGCCTAATTCATTGTGCATTTGCAGTCCAAAGCAAATCTTAACCCATGCACAAATTTAGGGGGAGCTCTTGCTTATCACATACTTCTCAAAGCGACGATGTTATTCAATCTTATTATCATTTGTCGAAGCTTTGATCTATATGTTGTCATCAATTACCAAAAAGTGGGAGATTGAAAGTGCAACTATCCCTAGGTGGTTTTGGTAATTCATAACAACATATAGCTCATTGAGCTAATGCTATTCCAAGACTATTATTTCAGGAAAGCTCAATGAATGGCATGGCATGGATGATGAAAGTTGATCCCTCAAAATACTAAGGACAAAGGATTGGCTCAAGCTCAAAAGTTCAAGACTCTTCATTTTACATTTTAGTGATCCAAGATCACATTGAGTCTATAGGAAAAGCCAATACTATCAAGGAGGGATGAGGTGCTGCTTAATGAGCCTCTTGCTTCATGTGCTTAGTGATATGCTCCAAAACCCTCAACTACTTTCCCACATCCACAA
Organism: Triticum timopheevii; assembly: GCA_963921465.1. Classification (NCBI taxonomy): domain Eukaryota; kingdom Viridiplantae; phylum Streptophyta; class Magnoliopsida; order Poales; family Poaceae; genus Triticum; species Triticum timopheevii. The sequence goes on along the minus strand of OY997266.1, from coordinate 445,700,103 downwards.
ATGACCTAAACCCAAAGCCAAAATTGGTCACTCCAATTCTTCCTATCTAGCGCCACCGGTTCCAAAAGTCATAGCCACTGCCACAAACCCTAAGCAAATCGGTCTTACCGATAGGGATCTCGGTCTCACCGAGATGGGGTTGTAATCTCTCTGTTTCCCTTCGTAACGTTTCGGTCTAACCGAAGTGAGCGATCGGTCCCACCAAGATTGCAATGTAAACTCTCTGTTTCCTTTTTGTAACATTTCGGTCTCACCGAAAAGAGCAAATCAGTCCCACCGAGTTTACCTGACCAACTCTCTGGAAAGCTTATTACCAAATTGGTCTCACCAAGTCTGTGTAATCGGTCCTACCGAGATTACGTTATGCCCTAACCCTATCCGAATCGGTCTCACCGAGATGCATGTCAGTCCCACCAAAAATCACTAATGGTCACTAGGTTTACTAAATCGGTCCGACTGAGTTTAACGATTCGGTCCCACCGAGTTTGGTAAATTGTGTGTAACGGTTAGATTTTGTGTGGAGGCTATATATACCCCTCCACCTCCTCTTCATTCATGGAGAGAGCCATCAGAATGAATCTACACTTCCAACTTACCATTTCTGAGAGAGACCCACCTACTCATGTGTTGAGGCCAAGATATTCCATTCCTACCATATGAATCTTGATCTCTAGCCTTCCCCAAGTTGCTTTCCACTCAAATATTCTTTCCACCAGATCCAAAACCTATGAGAGAGAGTTGAGTGTTGGGGAGACTATCATTTGAAGCACAAGAGCAAGGAGTTCATCATCAACGCACCATTTGTTACTTCTTGGAGAGTGGTGTCTCCTAGATTGGCTAGGTGTCACTTGGGAGCCTCCGACAAGATTGTGGAGTTGAACCAAGGAGTTTGTAAGGGCAAGGAGATCGCCTACTTCGTGAAGATCTACCGCTAGTGAGGCAAGTCCTTCGTGGGCGACGGCAATGGTGAGATAGACAAGGTTGCTTCTTCGTGGACCCTTCGTGGGTGGAGCCCTCCGTGGACTTGCACAGCCGTTACCCTTCGTGGGTTGAAGTCTCCATCAACGTGGATGTACGATAGCACCACCTATCGGAACCACGCAAAAAACATCCGTGTCTCCAATTGCGTTTGAATCCTCCAAACCCTTCCCATTACTTTCTTGCAAGTTGCATATTTAATTTCCACTGCCTATATACTCTTTGCATGCTTGCTTGAATTGTGTGATAATTGCTTGGCTTGTCCTAAAGTAGCTAAAATCTGCCAAACTCTAAAGTTGGGAAAAGGTTAAGTTTTTATTGGTCGAGTAGTCTAAAGTATCTGGTTCCACAGGTAGCTTTAGGGCAGCATGCTTTGACAGGTAGTCGGCGATGTCGTTCTCCATCCGGGGGACATGCTCTGCTCATATACCGTCAAAGCGCTCCTCCAGTTTCCTCACCTCATCCACGTAAGCTTCCATCAACGGGCTTTGATAATCTTTGTTGATTTGCCTAACGACGAGCTGCGAATCGCCTCTAGTGATGAGCCTTTTGACTCCAAGGTCCACCGCGATCCTGAGACCGGCAAGCAAGCCCTCGTACTCGGCGGTGTTGTTAGTTGACATCTCCCAGGGAAAGTGTATTTGGACAACATACTTGAGGTGCTCTCCGGTGGGTGTGACAAGCAGCACACCAGCACCGGTGCCTTGCAGCGAAAAAGCCCCATCAAAGTACATGATCCAGTTGCGGCTCGTTTCCTTGCCGGGGAGAGTGGTCTCCTGTACCTCTTCGTCGGGCGTCGAGGTCCATTCTGCAACGAACTCCGCCAAGACTTTGCTTTGAATTGTGAGGTGCTTTTGAACTTTAAACCGAAACTCGACATCTCAAGGGCCCATTCCATGATCCTCCCCGTGCATCTGGGTTATGCAGTACCCGTTGCAACGGGAGGCGGGTGACCACGGTGATCTCGTGCGCTTGGAAGTAATGATACAGCTTCCTCGAGGCCACGGTGATCTCGTGCGTTCGGATTCAACTTGATGTCGTATGTCTGGAGATTATCGAATGTAAGCCTCAAGTCATCTATTAGGGTTTCGACATGTCGCTAGAGTGATGATTCCGTTGGGTCCGGGCATTTTAAGCTTCATGTACCTGTAATGGGGTACAACTTGAAAGCTTGTAAATGCGTCCCGCCCTAGAAGGGCGTGGTATCCGCTGCTAAAGGGAGCCACTTGGAATGTGATTTCTTCGGACCTATAATTCTCCGGGGTGCTGAATACCACAACGAGTGTGATTTTTCCTGCGCACCGCGCTTCCCGAGTAGGGATGATTCCCCTAAAGGTGGTGCCGCATTGCTCAATGCGGCCTTTATCAATCTCCATGAGTACTTTGGTGAGCCGAAAGCCGTCCACAATTGGGCTAAGGACTAGAGCGGCCGGTGCCCGGATAGTCTGGAATCGAGGTTCATCACTGGCATTGAAAGTTATAGCAGTGTCGTTCCAGGGGTTTATCTTTGCCACATGGCAAATTTCCGCAGAGCTTCGATGAGCTCGCTTGCGCCTGTTGTTCGAGGCAAAAGTCTCGAAGACTGTTAGTACCGTATTGTGTCCGCTGGCAGGATGTTGTTCCGCTTTATGGCTTACAAGAAGATTCTCGCCACTTTTTGCCACCTGCCGGAGTATCCAACATGCCCTAAGGATATGAGTTGGTATTGTATCTGGAGTACTGTGGAGCTTACATGGCCCGTCGAGCCATCCTTCCTATACGGATCCCCGCCCTGGGGTGGGCTTTGGTATCTTGGGGATTGGACCGAACGACTTACGAGAGTTCGCCCGTTTAGTTCGGACAAAGGTCTTGGTGAGAGCAGTACTATCCCAAAATTCTGTTTGGGTTTTCCACGCGCTCTCCATCGCACAGTACTTCTGTACTATGATTGCCAAGTCTGCGAAGCATGCTATGTCGCGGCGGTTTATAGCATTGAGGAGTCCTTCATCCGTGCAGTTTTTGCAGAAGAGTGAGACCATGTTCTCCTTGCAACAGTCCTTGACCTTGTTAAGCGCAAGGAGGAATCTGGCCCAGTAGTGATGTACGGTTTCTTTGCCTGATGCGGGAGAGATAGTTTAAGTCCAGGTAGGTGTTGTTAGCATAATACGGATTTTGATCTGATCCAACGCCCAAGGGCGCGGACGGTTCCGAGCTTAACAGCTCATAATCTGGAGTGCTGCCCAATTTCTTCGGCCCAATGCCCGATTCTAAGTCCGGTACCTGGGTCATGTTTCCCTTTGAGCAGGTTTTCGGCTCAAGGAGTTCAGTGATCTGAACATAATTCATCCTCAAAGTTGAGGGACAATCCGCGTGTGGTTCCTCCACTATCACTATCTCATGGGTGACCGGCGGGGACCTGATGTCCCTTTGGTCGGGTTTAAGCCCAATCCGGTCATAGTTCGTAGCGACTCCCAGAGTGGCGATGCGATCTAGGAGTTCATTATGGGAGGAGAGCTCCATCGGATCCATCTGTTCGGCAAGTTCCGAACTGACGCGAAGGTTATGATTGATGACCCGAGAGGCCATCGTCGGTGCTACCGCCGACGGGGCGGCCATGATAAAGCCGCCGAGTCAGAGCGTCTGGCCTACAGCCAGAGCTCCCTCCTAAGTAATGTCGTCCTTGATGACAAGACGATCCATCGAGCCTTGCGGCGACGACACAGAGGAACTCTCAATGAAAGCACCAATGTCGGTGTCAAAACCGGCGGATCTCGGGTAGGGGGTCCCGATCTGTGTGTCAAGGCTGATGGTAACAGGGAGCAAGGGACGCAGATGTTTACCCAGGTTCGGGCCCTCTCGATGGAGGTAAAACCTTACTTCCTGCTTGATTAATATTGATGATATGGGTAGTACAAGAGTAGATCTACCACGAGATCGTAGAGGCTAAACCCTAAGAGCTAGCCTATGATGGTATGATTGTAATTGTGATCGGCCTTCTAAGGACCAACCTCTCCGGTTTATATAGACACTGGAGAGCGCTAGGGTTTACATGGACTCGGTTACAAGAAAGGAAACACAATATCCGGATCGCCAAGCTTGCCTTCCACGCAAAGGAGAGACCCATCCGGACATGGGCCGAAGTCTTGAGTCTTGTATCTTCACGTTTCAATAGTCCGGACGCGTTGTTCACAGTCCGGCTGTCCGGATACCCCCTAATCCAGGACTCCCTCACCCACTGTTTGAGCTGGCGGTGGGATGTATGCAGCAAGGCGCCACCATCGACGCACATGGCTCCTGTGGCTTTCTGGAACTCGTGGTCGTCGGACTCATCGTTCTCGTTGTGATCATCGTCTTCCTGCTTCTTGTCGCGGCCCCGAGCGGGCCTCTCCTGCTGATTATCCAGGTCGCGGCGGCCTCCTTGGCCGCCACGCTTCTTATCGGATCCATCAGCACCCTCTTGGCCCTTTTCCTTGTCCCGCCGCTCATAGTCGGCTTTCTGCTTCTCAGCAAGCAGCTCCACTTGCCGGCAGTTCTGGAGGTCATGGTCCTTGGTGCAGTGGATCTTGCAATACTGCTTGTCGGAGCCCCCTGGCTTATCGACAGCCGCCAAGGCCCAGCAAGCGACACACCCGGCAACCTCCTTGCCGGGGTCACTCGCCTTGGGATTCTTGGTGGCGCTGGTATCGTCGGACCCCTCGACGGCAAGCACGGTCTTGCCTTTGCGCTTCCTGTTACGGCGCCAGCCCTTCTTCGCCGGGGTGGCAGTATCGTCCGTGGAGTCGGTTTCCGCGCCGGTGTCTTTGCCAGGGTACTTCCTTCCCTCTTCAGCGCGAGCGCACCGATTGGCTAGACCATAAAGCTCGGCCACATCCTTGACCTTGTTCATCGCCAACTCCTCACGCATCTTCCGATTGCGCACATTCTGATGGAATGCACTGATCATGGCGGCAGGATGAACGTCAGGAATGTTGTACTGCACTCAGCTGAACCTTTGGATGTACTTACGCAAGTTTTCTCCTTCTTTCTGGGGGATGATGCAAGTTGCTTTCCTGGCCATGAGCTTGGTGGCCTCCAGTAAAGGCGCCAACAAACTCATGACACAGATCCGCCCAAGAAGAAATGGAATCCACCGGCAAGTGCATCAACCATGACATAACATTGGGCTTGAGTGCTAACGGGAAGTAATTGGCAAGCACCTTATCGTCGCAGGCCCCAGCAGCTTGCATCGTGATGGTGTAGATGCTGAGGAACTCTGACGGGTGACTCTTGCCGTTGTACTTCTCGCCAATGTATCCCACCATTTGTTAGAAGCAACTCCACTACCGGTCGTGAAGACTCAATGGCTCCTCTCCTCCTCCTCCCCTCCTCCCACCTGCTCCACCTCTCACCATGGATCTAACCCTTGACCCATGCCATGGAAGGGCTCCTACATTGGGATTTCAACCCTGGCCTTGGAGTGGCCGATCAGGTACGTCGTCGGTTTGGAGAAACGGTGCACTTTTCTCCTTCGCGCAAGACCAAGGAATTTTTCTTGGTTGTTTCCTTCTCCTCTGCCTCCTTCTCCTTTAATGAGGAACCTATGGGTGTGGCTCTACAATGTTGTATTGGCGGGCATCATCTTGGCTTTAAGGTCTCTAAGATCTTTGAGAGGTCCTTTCGGTTTTATGTGGCCGGTAACAAGGTTGGACATTTTATTCATGGCCTCAAGGACCGTATTTGGCCGGATTTCATTTGTCACTTTCATCTGTTCAATGGCCGTTTCAATGGTTACAAGCATTTAGATTCTTGCTGGCATGCTGATGAAAGGATGGATTCTATTGCTAGCCGAAGCCCCATGGCTGTGTGCATTGCCTCATCTATTTTCACACACACCTCTGGTCAGGATCATGCTCCCTCCAAAGAGTTAAGCAAATTTGGGCTAGTTCCTTTAAATTCCATGGTTTTCAGCGACATGAACAGCCATGAAGCTTCATGTTCGAACATGGCACCCCCTAGTGATCATCATCCTGGATCCGCGGAGCTTACGGCGCCCTCAGACACGGTCGTTCATTGCCCAGGCAATTCTACGGAGCATTTACTCCGGATTGGTAATTTCAGTTTTCCTACCAATATTACCTACCCCCAATTACCGCAAAGCTTCCTCGCGTCCGGATTCAAATATGCACCTCCGCACACCATCTGGCCACCTTTACTCTCCTCCGCGCATATTGCGGATTTATCGCGCGCGGGATATACTTCGAAGGAATTATTGGACCTGGTAAATGGCTAGGGGGTTCTTTGTGCAAAATGTTTACAATGGGGCCACGACAAATCCCAGTGTCACGCCCAGATTATTTGTTTGCGCTGCTCAGCCCCAGGGCACAAAGGTTTTAATTGCCCGTCAATACTGCGGGCTTCTTTGAATGGCACTGTTTGTATGGGATCAGATTCTGATATTGCAGTCAAATCCTCTCAGTCGGGGCAGCAAATCATTTTTCCTTCTCTGGAAAAAACTTACCCCTCGACGATGCCTAGGGGCCAACCAACCTCCACCGTCCGATCCTCTGCATGCGGCTGCTATGTCTTGAGCTTGCGTTGGTTTTCCTTGAAGAGGAGAGGGTGATGCAGCAAGTGTAGCATAAGTATTTCCCTCAGTTTTGAGAACCAAGGTATCAATCCAGTAGGAGGTTCCCCAAAAGTCCCACGCACCTACACAAACAAACTGAGAACTCGCAACCAACGCAATAAAGGGGTTGTCGATTCCTTCACGGCCACTGGCGAAAGTGAGATATAATAAAGATAGTATGATAAGATAAATATATTTTTGGTATTTTCTAATATAGATGCAAAAGGTAAAGATGCAAATAAAAGTAGATTGGAAGCAAATATGATAACAGATAGACCCGGGGGCCATAGGTTTCACTAGTGGCTTCTCTCAAGATAGCATAAGTATTACGGTGGGTGAACAAATTACTGTCGAGCAATTGATAGAAAAGCGCATAGTTATGAGATTATCTAGGCATGATCATGTATACAGGCATCACGTCCATAACAAGTAGACCAACTCCTGCCTGCATCTACTACTATTACTCCACACATCGACCAACTCCTGCCTGCATCTAGAGTATTAAGTTCATAAGAACAGAGTAACGCATTAAGCAAGATGACATGATGTAGAGGGATAAACACATGCAATATGATATAAACCCCATCTTGTTATCCTTGATGGCAACAATACAATACGTGCCTTCCAACCCTTTCTGTCACTGGGTAAGGACACCGCAAGATTGAACCCAAAGCTAAGCACTTCTCCCATGGCAAGAAAGACCAATCTAGTAGGCCAAACCAAACTGATAATTCGAAGAGACTTGCAAAGATAACTCAATCATACATAAAAGAATTCAGAGAAGATTCAAATATTATTCATAGATAAACTTGATCATAAACCCACAATTCATCGGATCTTGACAAACACACCGCAAAAAGAGTTTACATCGAATAGATCTCCACAAGAGAGGGGGAGAACATTGTATTGAGATCCAAAAAGAGAGAAGAAGCCATCTAGCTAATAACTATGGACCCGTAGGTCTGTGGTAAACTACTCACAACTCATTGGAGGGGCAAGGATGTTGATGTAGAGGCCCTTCGTGGTTGATTCCCCCTCCGGCAGAGTACCAGCGAAGGCTCCAAGATGGGATCTCGCGGATACAGAAGGTTATGGCGGTGGAAATTGTGTTTCGTGGTGCCCCTGGATGTTTTCGGGGTACGTAGGTATACATAGGAGGAAGAAGTACGTCGGTGGCTGCCCGCGGGGCCCACGAGACAGGGGGCGCGCCCTACAGGGGGGCACGGCCCCCTATCTCGTGGGGCCCTCGGAAACTTCTTGACTTGCACTCCAAGCTCTCCGGATCACGTTCGTTCCAAAAATCACGCTCCCGAAGGTTTCATTCCGTTTGGACTCCGTTTGGTATTCCTTTTCTTCAAAATACTAAAATAGGCAAAAAAAACAGCAATATGGGCTGGGCCTCCGGTTAGTAGGTTAGTCCCAAAAAATGATATAAATGTGTAAAATAAAGCCCATAATCCAAAAGGGGTAATATAATAGCATGGAACAATCAAAAATTATAGATACATTGGAGACGTATCAAGCATCCCCAAGCTTAATTCCTGCTCGTCCTCGAGTAGGTAAATGATAAAAAGAAATTTTTGATGTGGAATGCTACCTAGCATAATTCTCAATGTAATTTTCTTTATTGTGGCATGAATGTTCAGATCCAAATGATTCAAAATAAAAGCTTATAAAACATAAAAATAATAATGCTTCAAAGCATACTAACAAATAATCATGTCCTATCAAAATAACATAGCCAAAGAAAGCTTATCCCTACAAAATCATATAGTTAGGCCATGTTTCATTTTCATTACATGAAATTCTCTCATCATGCACAACCCCGATGACGAGCCGAGCAATTGTTTCATACTTTTTAACGCGCTTCAGCTTTTTCAACTCTTACGCAATACATGAGCATAAGCCATGGACATAACACTATGGTGGTATATGGTGGTGGTTGTGAGGACAAAAAGAGGGAGAATATAATCTCACATCAACTAGGCGTACTAACGGGCTATATAGAGATGCCCATTAATAGATATCAATGTGAGTGAGTAGGGATTGCCATGCAACGGATGCACTAGAGCTATAAATATATGAAAGCTCAACGAAAGAAACTAAGTGGGTGTGCATCCAACTTGCTTGCTCACGAAGACCTAGGGCATTTTGAGGAAGTCCATCATTGGAATATACAAGCCAAGTTCTATAATGAAAAATTCCCACTTAGTATATGAAAGTGACAACATAGGAGACTCTCTATCATGAAGATCATGGTGCTACTTTGAAGCACAAGTGTGTAAAAGGACATAGTAGCATTGTCCCTTCTCTCTTTTTCTCTCATTTTTTATTTTTTTAATTTTTTTTCTTTCTTTTTCTACTTTTTTCTTCTTTTTTTGGCCTTTCTTTTTTTCTTTTTCTCATTTTTTTCTTTTTGTAAAGTCCGAAGTCTCATCCTGACTTGTGGGGGAATCATAGCCTTCATCATCCTTTCCTCACTAGGAAAATGCTGTAATAATGAAGATCATCACACTTTTATGGATTTACAACTCAAGAATTACAACTCAAGGCTAGAACAAGATGTGACTCTATATGAATGCCTCCGGCGGTGTACCGGGATATGCAATGAATCAAGAGCGACATGTATGAAAATTATGAAAGTGGCCTTGCCACAAATACGATGTCAACTACAGGATCATGCAAAGAGCAATATGACAATGATGGAACATGTCATAGTAAACGGAACGGTGGAAAGTTGCATGGCAATATATCTCGGAATGGCTATGGAAATGCCATAATAGGTAGGTATGGTGGCTGTTTTGAGGAAGGTAAATAGAGGGTTCATGGTACCGGCGAAAGTTGCGCGGTAATAATAAAGGCTAGCAAAGTGGAAGGATGAGTGTGCATATATCCATGGACTCACATTAGTCAAAAAGAACTCATATACTTATTGCAAAAGTCTACTTAGCCCTCGAAGCAAAGTACTACTATGCATGCCCCAAGAGGGATATATTGGTAGGAAAAGACCATCGCTCGTCCCCGACTGCCACTCATAAGGAAGATAATCAAAAGATCACCTCATGCAACAAATTTGTCACACAACTTTTAACATATGTGCATGCTACGGGATTTTCCAACTTTGACAAAAGTTTTTCTCAATTTCATAATTACCCACTAGCATGACCCTAACATTACTACCTTTATATCTCAAAACAATTATCAAGCATCAAATTGATCATGGCATCCAATTCTTTTTTCTATAATAGTTTTTATTATACCCAACTTGGATGCTCATCATTCTAGGACAAACTTTGTGACCATAGCAAATACCATGCTGTTCTAAAAGACTCTCAAAAAGATATAAGTGAGGCATGAGATACTAGAAATTTCTTCAAAATTAAGACACCACCGTGCTCTAAAAGATATAAGTGAAGCACTAGAGCAAAAACTATCAAGCTCAAAAGATATAAGTGAAGCACATAGAGTATTCTAGCAAATTCTAATCAAATAGGCTTCTCCCAAAAGGTGTGTACAGCAAGGATGATTTTGGTAAACTAAAAAGAAAAGACTAATATAATACACGACGCTCTAAGCAAAACACATATCATGTGGTGAATAAAAATATAGCTCCAAGTAAAGTTACCAATGAACGAAGACGAAAGAGGGGATGCCTTCCCGGGGCATCCCCAAGCTTAGGCTTTTGGCTATTCTTGAATATATTGGGGTGCCTTGGGCATCCCCAAGCTTAGGCTCTTGCCACTCCTTATTCCATAGTCCATAAAAGCTTTACCCAAAACTTGAAAACTTCACAACACAAAACTCAACAGGAAATCTTATAAGCTCCGTTAGTGAAAGAAAACGAAACCACCACATATGGTACTGTAGTGAAATCATTCTTTATTTAATTTGGTGTTAAACCTACTTTATTCCAACTTCCTTATGGTTCATAAACTAATTTACTAGCCATAGATGCATTGAAATAAGCAAACAACACACGAAAAACAGAATCTGTCAAAAACAGAACAGTCTGTAGAAATCTGTAACTAACGCAAACTTCTGGAACTCTAAAAATCCTACAAAAATAGGAAGTCCTGAACAATTTGTTTGTTGAACAGCAGAAAAAAGAATCAACGCAAAGGCAAGTTCCTGTGATTTAAAAAAAAATATATTCATGCGCGGAAAGTTTCTGTTTTTCAGCAGAATCAAATCAACTATCATCGTAGGTTATCCTATAGGTTCTACTTGGCACAAACACTAATTAAAAGATAAAAACACATCTAAACAGAAGGTAGATGGAAGATTTATTACTAAACAGGAGCAAAAACAAAAAACATAAAGAAAATTGGTTGCCTCCCAACTAGCGCTATCGTTTAACGCCCCTAGCTAGGCATAAAAACAAAGATAGATCTAACGAGTGCCATCTTTGGCACTAAATTCATAAGTAGAACGCATGATAGATTCATAAGGTAATTTGACTTTCTTTCTTGGAAAGTGCTCCATGCCTTTCTTTAAGGGAAATTGGAATCTAATGTTCCCTTCCTTCATAACAATAACCGCACCAATCGTTCTAAGGAAAGGTCTACCAAGAATAATAGGACAAGAAAGATTGCAATCTATATCAAGAACGATAAAATCTACGGGAACCAATTTTCTATTTGCAACAATAAGAACATCATTGATCCTTCCCATAGGACTTCTAATGGTGGAATCCGCAAGGTGCAAATTTAAAGAGCAATCATCAAGATCATGGAAACCTAGAATATCACATAAAGTTTTCGGCGTCGTGGAAACACTAGCACCCAAATCACACAAAGCAAAACACTCATAATATTTAATTCTAATCTTTATAGTAGGTTCCCACTCATCATTAAGTTTTCTAGGTGTATAAACTTCCTAATTAAGTTTTTAATCATAAGATTGCATCAAGGCGTCAACAATATGTTTGGTAAAAGCTTTGTTTTGACTATAAGCATGAGGAGAATTAACAACGGATTGCAACAAGGAAATACAACCTTCTAAAGAGGAATTATCATAATCAAATTCCTTGAAGTCCGATATAGTGGGTTCAATGTTATTGGAGGTTGAGGATTCTCCAATCTCACTTTTACCAAATTTAACATTAAGATATAAAGATTCCGAATTCTTGGGACGCCTTCTAGGCAAAGTTGATTCATCATCAGTCCCATAATCATCAAAATTCATATTGCAAAACATCATTATTTTCATGGAAACTAGAGGAACACGCTTTTATAAAGCTTTCTTTTTTAACACGCAATCTAGCGGTTCTTTCCTTGCACTCGTCAATGGAAATTCTCATTACCTTGAGAGACTCATTGATATCATGCTTAGGAGGAGAAGGTCTCATTTTAAGAGAATCAACATCAAGCGAAAGTCTATCAATGTTCCTAGCCAAATCATCAACTTTGAGCAATTTTTCTTCAAGCAAAGCATTAAAATTCTTTTGAGAAATCATAAATTCTTTCACACTATTCTCAAAATCAGAGGGCATCTTATTAAAACTACCATAAGAATTATTGTAGGAATTTCCATAATTATTAGAGGAATTACTAGGGAACGGTCTAGCATTAAAATTTCCCCTATAAGCATTGTTTCCAAAACTATTCCTACCAACAAAATTCACATCCATAGATTCATTATTATTCTCAACCAAGGAAGACAAAGGCATATCATTGGGATCAAGAGGGGTATTTTTAGTAGCAAACATCTTCATAAGTTCATCCATCTTTCCACTCAAAACATTGATTTCTTCTATAGCATACACTTTTTTACTAGAACATCTTTCGGTGTGCCATTGAGAATAATTAGCCATAATATTATCAAGAAGTTTTGTAGCATCTCCTAATGTGATTTCCATAAAGGTGCCTCCCGCGGCCGAATCTAAGAGATTTCTAGAAGCAAAGTTCAAACCAGCATAAAAATTTTGTATGAGCATCCATAAATTCAAACCATGACTAGGGCAATTACGAAGCATCAATTTCATTCTTTACCAAGATTGGGCAACATGCTCATGATCAAGTTGTTTAAAATTCATAATATCGTTCCTAAGAGTGATGATCTTAGTGGGAGGGAAATACTTAGAGATAAAAGCATCTTTGCACTTGTTCCAAGAATCAATACTATTTTTAGGCAAAGACGAAAACCAAACTTTAGCACGATCTCTAAGTGAAAACAGAAATAACTTCAATTTGACAATATTGTTATCCGTATCTTTCTTCTTTTGCATATCACACAAATCAACAAAATTGTTTAGATGAGTAGCGGCATCTTCACTAGGAAGGCTGGCGAATTGATCTTTCATAACAAGATTCAGCAAAGCAGTATTGATTTCACAAGACTCAACATCATTAAGAGGAGCAATCGGAGTACTAAGGAAATCATTATTATTGGTATTCGAGAAATCACACAATTTGGTATTATCTTGTGCCATGGCAACAAGTAATCCAACACACAAGCAAACAGAAAAAGGCAAGCGAAAAGAGAGGAGGAGATTGGGAAATACAGGGCGAATAAAACGGCAAGGGTGAAGTGGGGGAGAGGAAAACAAGAGGGAAATGGCAAATAATGTAAATGCGAGGGAGATGGGTTTGTGATGGGTACTTGGTATGTCTTGACTTGAGCGAAGACCTCCCCAGCAACGGCGCCAGAAATCCTTCTTGCTACATCTTGAGCTTGCGTTGGTTTTCCTCGAAGAGGAGAGGGTGATGCAGCAACTGTAGCGTAAGTATTTCCCTCGGTTTTGAGAACCAAGGTATCAATCCAGTAGGAGGCTCCTCAAAAGTCCCACGCACCTACACAAACAAATTGAGAACTCGCAACCAACGCAATAAAGGGGTTGTCAATCCCTTCACGGCCACTTGCGGAAGTGAGATCTAATAAAGATAGTATGATAAGACAAATATATTTTTGGTATTTTATAATATAGATGCAAAAAGTAAAGATGCAAATAAAAGTAGATTGAAAGCAAATATGATAAGAGATAGACCCGGGGGCCATAGATTTCACTAGTGGCTTCTCTCAAGATAGCATAAGTATTACGGTGGGTGAACAAATTACTGTCGAGCAATTGATAGAAAAGCGCATAGTTATGAGATTATCTAGGAATGATCATGTATAGAGGCATCACGTCCATAACAAGTAGACTGACTCCTGCCTGCATCTACTACTATTACTCCACACATCGACCGACTCCTGGCTGCATCTAGAGTATTAAGTTCATAAGAATAGAGTAACACATTAAGCAAGATGACATGATGTAGAGGGATAAACACATGCAATATGATATAAACCCCATCTTGTTATCCTCGATGGAAACAATACAATACGTGCCTTGCAACCCTTTCTGTCACTGGGTAAGGACACCGCAAGATTGAACCCAAAGCTAAGCACTTCTCCCATGGCAAGAAAGACCAATCTAGTAGGCCAAACCAAACTGATAATTCGAAGAGACTTGCAAAGATAACTCAATCATACATAAAAGAATTCAGATAACATTCAAATATTATTCACAGATAAACTTGATCATAAACCCACAATTCATCGGATCTCGACAAACACACCACAAAAAGAGTTTACAACGAATAGATCTCCAAAAGAGAGGGGGAGAACATTGTATTGAGATCCAAAAAGAGAGAAGAAACCATATAGCTAATAACTATGGACCCGTAGGTCTGTGGTAAACTACTCACAACTCATCGGAGGGGTAGCGATGTTGATGTAGAGGCCCTCCGTGGTCGATTCCCCCTCCGGCAGAGTGTCGGCGAAGGCTCCAAGATGGGATCTCGCGGATACAGAAGGTTACGGCGGTGGAAATTGTGTTTCATGGTGCCCCTGGATGTTTTCAGGGTACGTAGGTATATATAGGAGGAAGAAGTACGTCGGTGGCCGCCCGAGGGGCCCACAAGACAGGGGGCGCGCCCTACGAGGGGGCGGCCCCCTATCTCGTGGGGCCCTCGAAAGCTTCTTTACTTGCACTCCAAGCTCTCCGGATCACGTTCGTTTCAAAAATCACGCTCCTGAAGGTTTCATTCCGTTTGGTCTCCGTTTGATATTCCTTTTCTTCGAAATACTGAAATAGGCAAAAAGACAGCTATATGGGCTGGGCCTCCGGTTAGTAGGTTAGTCCCAAAAAATGATATAAATGTGTAAAATAAAGCCCATAAACATCCAAAAGGGGTAATATAATAGCATGGAACAATCAAAAATTATAGATAAGTTGGAGACATATCAGCGGCCGCTATGGACACCTGGTGCAATCTTGCTGGCGACGCCGCTGGGCCCAGCAATGGCATTGGCGACCAAAAACCCCAGCTCCCACCTTTGACGCCCCGCATTCTCCCCCATTGCCCGCCCCGCTTGCCAATGTTGCAGAGTGCTCTGCTCTAGCACCACCACCACCACAAACCACTACAGCCGAGTCATCTGACCATCCTGTTGGAGTTGGTATGTTTGCCTTTGCTAATTCCTTCATCAGAGATACTGCAGTCGACACCACCTTCCAGCTCGATGAGGAAGATCTTGTGATTTCTTTTGTGCGTCATAACGCTGCTCTCAATATGCGCAACACCACATATGGTCCTGAAGTTTGGTTACTTTATATTGGTTTCCCTGATGACTATCAGACAGAATTTTATCTTTAGCGTTCGGTGGATGACTATGGAAGATTAGTTTCTTGGAACAGTCCCAATGTTGACTGCTCCGTAGTTCTGCTAAAAGTCCGAGTCATTCATATGCGCCTCATACCTAAGAGCATTGTCATCCCTCAGTTAGGAGGAGATAGAGCTTGTTGGACTGCCGCTGTTTATATTCTTCGTGGTGCAGACTAGAATGCACATGACCCTGAGGTCCCAACCACGGATGAAGAACCACCTCCAGCCAATGGTATGCCGCATCCCATGTTTGGGGAGGGCCTCACAGCAGAGCAGCTTTACCAGCAGCAACTGCAAAATTGGCTGCTTCAGAATGGGGTCGGTAATGACCAGGCTCCGCACCATGCTCCTCAGCAAGATGGACCCCAAGAGGCTCAGTGGGATCCATGGTTGCAGCCCTCGGCTCTGCAAATGCCAGCTGCCCTGGTTAACTTCCAGGCATGGCTTGCTGCTCAGGGTCTTCGCGTGCAAGATGGCATCCTGCCTGAAGACAATGTCACTGACAGCCTGAGCTCTGCATGGTTTTAAACTAGTTCCTCTGCTAGCACTCAGGCATCCTCGCTGGGCTCCAGTAATCAAGTTCGCACTCTATTTGTCGCTCCACCTGTGCTCCATAACTTCATCAATGTGGATGTTACTGTCTCTTCTGAGAATTTGAACGTCAGAATCTCGGTTGAAGGCAATGAGCTTGCTACTGTGTTAACTTCTGATTTGATCCCGAGGAATGTCTTCACCGCGTATCTCTCCAGATCCATAATGTCTGTTGTGTCTGCCTATGGGCCCTGGAGCGCTGGATATGGTCTGCTTCCATTGGAATTTCAGACGCCTTCGCCTTGGACCATTCTGTAGGTCACCGACCAGGAGGCCACGCACCTGCTTTGCTTCTCTGCTCGTATCCTGCCCACTGCCCTGGCTGCTAGCTCGGTGCAGCTAATTGAGCTGGCTCCTGAAGAAGGGGTTCCTAGTATGTTCCAGTCTGAGATCTCTGGCTCTCTTCCATCGGCAACTGAAACTATTACTACTTCTGATCTTGAGCCCCAGAACAATGTTGATCCCGTTGATGATATGCTTATGCTGGCGCTAGTTTCTGGTTTGATTCATGGGTGAGGGAGTCCTGGACTAGGGGGTGTCCGGATAGCCGGACTATCATCATCGGCTGGACTCCAAGACTATAAAGATACAAGATTGAAGACTTCGTCCCGTGTCCGGATGGGACTTTCCTTGGCGTGGAAGGCAAGCTTGGCGATACGGATATGTAGATCTCCTACCATTATAACCGACTCTGTGTAACCCTAGCTGAGGGAGTCCTGGACTAGGGGGTGTCCGGACAGCCGGACTATCATTGTCCGCCGGACTCCAAGACTACGAAGATACAAGATTGAAGACTCCGTCCCGTGTCCGGATGGGACTTTCCTTGGCGTGGAAGGCAAGCTTGGCGATACGGATATGTAGATCTCCTACCATTGTAACCGACTCTGTGTAACCCTAGCCTCCTCCGGTGTCTAAATAAACCGGAGGGCTTTAGTCCGTAGGACACAACATACATTACAACAATCATATCATAGGCTAGCTTTAGGGTTTAGCCTCCTTGATCTCGTGGTAGATCCACTCTTGTACTACCCATATCATCAATATTAATCAAGCAGGACGTAGGGTTTTACCTCCATCGAGAGGGCCCGAACCTGGGTAAAACATCGTGTCCCTCATCTCCTGTTACCATCCGCCTAGACGCACAGTTCGGGACCCCCTACCCGAGATCCGCCGGTTTTGACACCGACATTGGTGCTTTCATTGAGAGTTCCTCTGTGTCGTCACCGATAGGCTGGATGGCATCTTCAGTCAACAACGCTGTCCAGGGTGAGACTTTTCTCCCCGGACAGATCTTCGTATTCGGCGGCTTCGCACTGCGGGCTAATTCCCTTGGCCATCTAGAGCAGATCGAAAGCTACGCCCCTGGCCATCAGGTCAGATTCGGAAGCCTAAACTGCACGGCCGACATCCGCGGGGACTTGATCTTCGACGGGCTCGAGCCAAAGCCAAGCGCGCCGCACTGTTATGATGGGCATGATCTAGCTCTGCCGCCTAACAGTGCCTTGGTGGCCGCACATGAATCCGCTTCGGCCTTTAGTCCGGAGCCGATCGCCCAGATCGAGGATAGGTGGATGGACACCACCTCGGGGGCTTCAACTTCCACGGCGATAGAGCCGAACGCCGATCTTTTCCCTCGCGAAACTCGTGATTCCGAGGTGCCGGATTCCTTGCCGGACTCCGGACCTCCCATGCCCCTACCAATCGAATCGGATTGGGCGCCGGTTATGGAATTCACCGCCGTGGACATCTTCCAATACTCACCCTTTGGCAACATTCTAAATTCACTAAAACATCTCTCGTTATCGGGAGAGTCCTGGCCGGACTATGGCCAGGATGGTTGGGATGCGGACGATGAAGAAATTCATAGCCCACCCACCACCCACTTTGTAGCAACTGTCGACGATCTAACCGACATGCTAGACTACGACTCCGAAGACATCGACGCTATGGACGACGATGCTGGAGATGAACAGGAACCAGCGTCTACAGGGCACTGGAAGACCACCTCGTCATATGACATATACATGGTGGACACCCCAAAAGACGGGGACGGCGAAGAAACAGTGGAGGCAGATTCTTTAAAGAGACAACCCAAGCGCCGGCGTCAACGGCGCCGCTCTAAGTTCCGCCACAGCAAGAATGGAGATTCCGGCAAAGGCGATAATAGTACCCCAGAGAGTGCCGAAGATAACCCCCTCCAGCAAGACTCAGCGCAGGAGGATGCAGAAGCAAGCCCTCACGAGAGGGCGGCAGACGAAGAGGTTGAGGATCATAACTATATGCCTCCCTCCGAAGACGAGGCAAGCCTCAACGACGACGAATTCGTCGTGCCCGAGGATCCCGTCGAACAATAGCATTTTAAACGCAGGCTCATCGCCACAGCAAATAGCCTAAAGAAAAAGCAGCAACAGCTTCAAGCTGATCAGGACCTGCTGGCCGATCGATGGACAGAGGTCCTCGCGGCCGAAGAGTATAAACTCGAACGCCCCTCCAAAAGCTACCCAAGATGCAAGTTGCTTCCCCGATTAGAGGAAGAAGCATACATACCTCCGTTGTTGGAAATATGCCCTAGAGGCAATAATAAAAGTATTATTATATCTCATTGTTCATGATAATTGTCTTTTGTTCATGCTATAACTGTATTATCCGGAAATCGTAATACACGTGTGAACACATAGACCACAATACGTCCCTAGTGAGCCTCTAGTTTACTAGCTCGTTGTGATCAACAGATAGTCATGGTTTCCTGGCTATGGACATTGGATGTCGTTGATAACGGGATCACATCATTAGGAGAATGATGTGATGGACAAGACCCAATCCTAAGCATAGCACAAAGATCGTGTAGTTCGTTTGCTAGAGCTTTGCAAATGTCAAGTATCTCTTCCTTCGACCATGAGATTGTGTAACTCCTGGATACCGTAGGAGTGCTTTGGGTGTATCAAACGTCACAACGTAACTGGGTGACTATAAAGGTGCACTACAGGTATCTCCGAAAGTATCTATTGGGTTGACACGGATCGAGACTGGGATTTGTCACTCCGTATGACGGGGAGGTATCTCTGGGCCCACTCGGTAATGCATCATCATAATGAGCTCAAAGTGACCAAGGTGTTGGCCACGGGATCATGAATTACGGTACGAGTAAAGTGACTTGCCGGTAACGAGACTGAACAAGGTATTGGGATACCGACGATCGAGTCTCGGGCAAGTAACGTACCGATTGACAAAGGGAATTGTATACAGGGTTTGATCGAATCCTCGACATCGTGGTTCAACCGATGAAATCATCGAGGAGCATGTGGGAGCCAACATGGGTATCCAGATCCCCCTGTTGGTTATTGCCCAAGAGTCGTCTCGGTCATGTCTGCATGTCTCCCGAGCCCGTAGGGTCTACACACTTAAGGTTCGGTGACGCTAGGGTTATCAGGAAGACTAGTATGTGACTACCGAATGTTGTTCGGAGTCCCGGATGAGATCCCGGACGTCACGAGGAGTTCCAGAATGGTCCGGAGGTGAAGTTTTATATATGGGAAGTTGTCATACGGACACCGAAAAGTTTCCGGGGGTTATCGGTATTGTACCGGGGCCACCGGAGGGGTTCCGGGGGTCCACCGGGAGGGGCCACCCCTCCCGGAGGGCCACATGGGCCGCAAAGGGGAGGGAGCCAGCCCCTGGAGGGCTGGGTGCGCCCCCCACCTTGGGCCCATCCGCCTAGGGTTGGGGGGAAACCCTAAGGGGGGCGCCCCCCTTGCTTGGGGGGCAAGCCTCCCCTCCCTGGCCGCCGCCCCCCCTCTAGATCCCATCTAGAGGGGTCGGCCCCCCTTGCCCCTTCTCCTATAAATAGAGGGGTGGGGGAGGGCTGCGGTACACAACTCCAAGGCGCAGCCCCTCCCCTCCCCAACACCTCCCCTCCTCCGTTAAGCGCTTGGCGAAGCCCTGTCGGAGTACTGCTGCACCAACATCACCACGCCGTCGTGCTGCCGTTGGAGCGAGCTTCCTCAACCTCTCCTTCCCCCTTGCTGGATCAAGAAGGAGGAGAAGTCTCCCGTCCCGTACATGTGTTGAACGCGGAGGTGCTGTCCGTTCAGCACTTGGACATCGGTGATCTGAATCACGTCGAGTACGACTCCATCATCACCTTGCAAGCTTCCGCACGTGATCTACAAGTGGTATGTAGATGCAAACTCTCTCCCATGACTTGTTGCTTAGATGAACTCATAGATAGATCTTGGTGAAACCGTAGGAAAATTTTTAATTTTCTGCAACGTTCCCCAACAGTGGCATCATGAGCTAGGTCTATGCGTAGTTCTCTAATGCACGAGTAGAACACAATTTTGTTGTGGGCGTGGATCTTGTCAACTTGCTTGCCTCTACTAGTCTTTTCTTGCTTCAGCGGTATTGTGGGATGAAGCGGCCCGGACCAACCTTACACGTACGCTTACGTGAGACCGGTTCCACCGATTGACATGCACTAGTTGCATAAGGTGGCTGGCGGGTGTCTGTCTCTCCCACTTTAGTTGGAGCGGATTCGATGAAAAGGGCCCTTATGAAGGGTAAATAGAAGTTGACAAAATCACGTTGTGGTTATTCGTAGGTAAGAAAACGTTCTTGCTAGAACCCAATTGCAGCCACGTAAAAGATGCAACAACAATTAGAGGACGTCTAACTTGTTTTTGCAGCGATTGATCATGTGATGTGATATGGCCAGAAGTTGTGATGAATGATGAATTGTGATGTATGAGATCATGTTCTTGTAATAGGATTCACGACTTGCATGTCGATGAGTATGACAACCGGCAGGAGCCATAGGAGTTGTCTTTATTTTTTGTATGACCTGCGTGTCATTGAAGAACGCCATGTAAACTACTTTACTTTATTGCTAAACGCGTTAGCCATAGAAGTAGAAGTAGTCGTTGGCGTGACAACTTCATGAAGACACGATGATGGAGATCATGATGATGGAGATCATGGTGTCAAGCCGGTGACAAGATGATCATGGAGCCCCGAAGATGGAGATCAATGGAGCTATATGATATTGGCCATATCATGTCACAACTATATAATTGCATGTGATGTTTATTATGTTTATGCATCTTGTTTACTTAGGACGACGGTAGTAAATAAGATGATCCCTTACAAAAATTTCAAGAAGTGTTCTCCCCTAACTGTGCATCGTTGCTACAGTTCGTCGCTTCTAAGCACCACGTGATGATCGGGTGTGATGGATTCTTACGTTCACATACAACGGGTGTAAGACAGTTTTACACAGCGAAAACACTTAGGGTTAACTTGACGAGCCTAGCATGTACAGACATGGCCTCGGAACACGGAGATCAAAAGGTCAAACACGAGTCGTATGGAAGATACGATCAACATGAAGATGTTCACCGACGATGACTAGTCCGTCTCACATGATGATCAGACATGGCCTAGTCGACTCGGATCGTGTGACACTTAGATGACTAGAGGGATGTCTAATCTAAGTGGGAGTTCATAATTTGATTAGAACTTTATTATCATGAACTTAGTCTAAAACCTTTGCAAATATGTCTTGTAGATCAAATGGCCAACGCTAATGTCAACATGAACTTCAACGCGTTCCTAGAGAAAACCAAGCTGAAAGATGACGGTAGCAACTATACGGACTGGGTCCGGAACCTGAGGATCATCCTCGTAGCTGCCAGGAAGCAATATGTCCTAGATGGACCGCTAGGTGACGCTCCCGTCCCAGAGAACCAAGACATTATGAATGCTTGGCAAACTCGTGCTGATGATTACTCCCTCGTTCAGTGCGGCATGCTTTACAGCTTAGAACCGGGGCTCCAAAAGCGTTTTGAGCATCACGGAGCATATGAGATGTTCGAAGAGCTGAAACTAGTTTTTCAAGCTCATGCCCGGGTCGAGAGATATGACGTATCTGACAAGTTCTACAATTGTAAGATGGAGGAAAACAGTTCTGTCAGTGAGCACATCCTAAAGATGTCTGGGTTGCACAACCGTATGACCCAGCTGAACATTAACCTCCCAGATGAGGCGGTCATTGACAGAATCCTCCAGTCGCTCCCACCAAGCTACAAGAGCTTTGTGATGAACTACAACATGCAGGGGATGGTGAAGACCATTCCTGAAGTGTTCTCGATGCTGAAGTCAGCAGAGGCTGAAATCAAGAAAGAACATCAAGTGTTGATGGTCAATAAGACCACTAAGTTCAAGAAGGGCAAGGGCAAGAAGAACTTCAAGAAGGACGGCAAGGATGTTGCCGCGCCCGGTAAGCCAGTTGCCGGGAAGAACTCAAAGAATGGACCCAAGCCTGAGACTGAGTGCTTTTATTGCAAGGGGAAGGGTCACTGGAAGCGGAACTGCCCCAAATACTTAGCGGATAAGAAGGCCGGCAACACCAAAGGTATATTTGATATACATGTAATTGATGTGTACCTTACCAGTACCCGTAGTAACTCCTGGGTATTTGATACCGGTGCCGTTGCTCATATTTGTAACTCACAGCAGGAGCTGCGGAATAAACGGAGACTGGCGAAGGACGAGGTGACGATGCGCGTCGGGAATGGTTCCAGAGTCGATGTGATCGCCGTCGGCACGCTGCCTCTACATTTACCTACGGGATTAGTTTTGAACCTTAATAATTGTTATTTAGTGCCAAGTTTGAGCATGAACATTGTATCTGGATCTCGTTTAATACGAGATGGCTACTCATTTAAGTCTGAGAATAATGGTTGTTTGATTTATATGAGAGATATGTTTTATGGTCATGCTCCAATGGTCAATGGTTTATTCTTAATGAATCTCGAGCGTAATATTACACATGTTCATAGTGTGGATGCCAAAAGATGTAAAGTTGATAACGATAGTCCCACATACTTGTGGCACTGCCGCCTTGGTCACATTGGTGTCAAGCGCATGAAGAAGCTCCATGCTGATGGACTTTTAGAGTCTCTTGATTATGAATCGTTTGACACATGCGAACCATGCCTCATGGGCAAAATGACCAAGACTCCGTTCTCCGGAACAATGGAGCGAGCAACCAACTTGTTGGAAATCATACATACCGATGTATGCGGTCCAATGAGCGTTGAGGCTCGCGGAGGATATCGTTATGTTCTCACTCTCACTGATGACTTGAGTAGATATGGGTATGTTTACTTAATGAAACACAAGTCTGAAAACTTTGAAAAGTTCAAGGAATTTCAGAATGAGGTGGAGAATCAACGTGACCGAAAGATAAAGTTCCTACGATCAGATCGTGGAGGAGAATACTTAAGTCACAAATTTGGTACACACTTAAGGAAATGTGGAATTGTTTCGCAACTCACGCCGCCTGGAACACCTCAACGTAACAGTGTGTCCGAACGTCGTAATCGCACTCTATTAGATATGGTGCGGTCTATGATGTCTCTTACCGATTTACCGCTATCATTTTGGGGATACGCTCTAGAGACAGCTACATTCACTTTAAATAGGGCACCGTCTAAACCCGTTGAGACGACACCGTATGAATTATGGTTTGGGAAGAAACCTAAGCTGTCGTTTCTAAAAGTTTGGGGATGCGATGCTTATGTCAAGAAACTTCAACCTGAAAAGCTCGAACCCAAGTCGGAAAAATGCCTCTTCATAGGATACCCTAAGGAAACTATCGGGTATACCTTCTACTTAAGATCCGAGGGCAAGATCTTTGTTGCCAAGAACGGATGCTTTCTGGAAAAAGAGTTTCTCTCGAAAGAAGTAAGTGGGAGGAAAGTAGAACTCGATGAAGTACTACCTCTCGAACGGGAAAGTGGTGCAGCACAGGAAAATGTTCCTGTGATGCCCACACCAACTGATGAGGAAAACAATGATGATGATCAAGGTACTTCGGATCAAGTTGCTACTGAACTTCGTAGGTCCACAAGGACACGTTCCGCACCAGAGTGGTACGGCAACCCTGTCCTGGAAATCATGTTGTTAGACAACGGTGAACCTTTGAACTATGAAGAAGCGATGGCGGGCCCAGATTCCAACAAATGGCTTGAAGCCATGAAATCCGAGATAGAATCCATGTATGAAAACAAAGTATGGACTTTGACAGACTTGCCCGATGATCGGCGAGCGATAGAAAACAAATGGATTTTCAAGAAGACGGACGCGGATGGTAATGTTACCATCTATAAAGCTCGGCTTGTCGCTAAGGGTTATCGACAAGTTCAAGGCATTGACTACGATGAGACATTCTCTCCTGTAGCGAAGCTGAAGTCCGTCCAAATCATGTTAGCAATTGCCGCATACTATGACTATGAGATATGGCAGATGGACGTCAAAACGGCATTCCTTAACGGACATCTTAAGGAAGAGCTGTATATGATGCAGCCGGAAGGTTTTGTCGATCCTAAGAACACTAACAAAGTATGCAAGCTCCAGCGATCCATTTATGGGCTGGTGCAAGCATCTCGGAGTTGGAACATTCGCTTTGATGAGATGATCAAAGCGTTTGGGTTTATGCAGTCTTATGGAGAAGCATGCGTTTACAAGAAAGTGAGTGGGAGCTCTGTAGCATTTCTCATATTATATGTAGATGACATACTCTTGATGGGAAATGATACAAAACTTCTGGACAGCATTAAGGCCTACTTGAATAAGTGTTTTTCAATGAAGGACCTTGGAGAAGCTGCTTATATATTAGGCATCAAGATCTATAGAGATAGATCGAGACGCCTCATAGGTCTTTCACAAAGCACATACCTTGATAAGATTTTGAAGAGGTTCAAAATGGATCAGTCCAAGAAAGGGTTCCTGCTTATGTTACAAGGTGTGAGATTGAGCTCAGCTCAGTCACCGACCACGGCAAAAGATAAAGAAGAGATGAGTGTCATCCCCTATGCTTCAGCCATAGGATCAATTATGTATGCCATGTTGTGTACCAGACCCGATGTAAACCTTGTCGTAAGTTTGGTAGCAAGATACCAAAGTAATCCCGGCAAGGAACACTGGACAGTGGTCAAGAATATCCTGAAGTACCTGAAAAGGACAAAGGACATGTTTCTTGTTTGTGGAGGAGACGAAGAGCTCGTCGTAAAGGGTTACGTCGACGCTAGCTTCGACTCAGATCTGGATGACTCTAAGTCACAAACCGGATACGTGTATATGTTGAATGGTGGAGCAGTAAGCTGGTGCAGCTGCAAGCAGAGCGTCGTGGCGGGATCTACTTGTGAAGCGGAGTACATGGCAGCCTCGGAGGCAGCGCATGAAGCGATTTGGGTGAAGGAGTTCATCACCGACCTAGGAGTCATACCCAATGCGTCGGGGCCGATCAAACTCTTCTGTGACAACACTAGAGCTATTGCCCTTGCCAAGGAGCCCAGGTTTCACAAGAAGACCAGGCACATCAAGCATCGTTTCAACTCCATCCGTGAAAATGTTCAAGATGGAGACATAGAGATGTCGCAGATCTGTTGACTAAACCTCTCTCGCGGGCAAAACATGATCAACACCAGAACTCTATGGGCGTTCGATTTATGACAATGTAACTAGATTGGTGACTCTAGTGCAAGTGGGAGACTGTTGGAAATATGCCCTAGAGGCAATAATAAAAGTATTATTATATTTCATTGTTCATGATAATTGTCATTTGTTCATGCTATAACTGTATTATCCGGAAATCGTAATACACGTGTGAACACATAGACCACAATACGTCCCTAGTGAGCCTCTAGTTTACTAGCTCGTTGTGATCAACAGATAGTCATGGTTTCCTGGCTATGGACATTGGATGTCGTTGATAACGGGATCACATCATTAGGAGAATGATGTGATGGACAAGACCCAATCCTAAGCATAGCACAAAGATCGTGTAGTTCGTTTGCTAGAGCTTTGCAAATGTCAAGTATCTCTTCCTTCGACCATGAGATTGTGTAACTCCTGGATACCGTAGGAGTGCTTTGGGTGTATCAAACGTCACAACGTAACTGGGTGACTATAAAGGTGCACTACAGGTATCTCCGAAAGTATCTATTGGGTTGACACGGATCGAGACTGGGATTTGTCACTCCGTATGACGGGGAGGTATCTCTGGGCCCACTCGGTAATGCATCATCATAATGAGCTCAAAGTGACCAAGGTGTTGGCCACGGGATCATGAATTACGGTACGAGTAAAGTGACTTGCCGGTAACGAGACTGAACAAGGTATTGGGATACCGACGATCGAGTCTCGGGCAAGTAACGTACCGATTGACAAAGGGAATTGTATACAGGGTTTGATCGAATCCTCGACATCGTGGTTCAACCGATGAAATCATCGAGGAGCATGTGGGAGCCAACATGGGTATCCAGATCCCCCTGTTGGTTATTGCCCAAGAGTCGTCTCGGTCATGTCTGCATGTCTCCCGAGCCCGTAGGGTCTACACACTTAAGGTTCGGTGACGCTAGGGTTATCAGGAAGACTAGTATGTGACTACCGAATGTTGTTCGGAGTCCCGGATGAGATCCCGGACGTCACGAGGAGTTCCAGAATGGTCCGGAGGTGAAGTTTTATATATGGGAAGTTGTCATACGGACACCGAAAAGTTTCCGGGGGTTATCGGTATTGTACCGGGGCCACCGGAGGGGTTCCGGGGGTCCACCGGGAGGGGCCACCCCTCCCGGAGGGCCACATGGGCCGCAAAGGGGAGGGAGCCAGCCCCTGGAGGGCTGGGTGCGCCCCCCACCTTGGGCCCATCCGCCTAGGGTTGGGGGGAAACCCCGTGGTCGTGACAGAGAGGCATCCAGGCCCCCAATCAAGACCGTACCCCGGCATCGCGCCAAAAGCACGAAGCCAAGGGGGAACGCGCCGGACTTGCGAGATATATTGGAGGACAAGGCAAGGCAATCCAGATCCAACTACGGATCACGTGGGCGCCCCACGACCCATGACGAATACCGTCGCGCCGGATACAATAACCCCAGTCGGGCCGAACACAGCAGACAACACTCTCTCGATCTGCGTCGTGATATTGCTCAATACAGAGGTGCCGCACACCCGCTATGCTTCACTGACGAAGTAATGGATCATCAAATCCCCGAAGGGTTCAAACCCGTAAACATTGAATCCTACGATGGCACAACAGACCCCGCGGTTTGGATCGAAGACTATCTTCTCCACATACACATGGCCCGTGGCGACGATCTCCATGCCATCAAGTATCTCCCACTCAAGCTTAAAGGACCAGGTCGGCATTGGCTCAACAGCTTGCCTGCAGAGTCAATTGGGTGTTGGGAAGACCTGGAAGCCGCATTCCTCGACAACTTCCAGGGCACGTATGTGCGACCACCAGACGCCGATGACCTAAGCCACATAATTCAGCAGCCAGACGAATCGGCCAGACAATTCTGGACACGGTTCTTGACAAAGAAAAACCAAATAGTCGACTGTCCGGATGCAGAGGCCCTTGCAGCCTTCAAACATAACATCCGCGACGAGTGGCTAGCCCGGCACCTGGGACAGGAAAAGCCGAAATCCATGGCAGCCCTCACATCATTAATGACCCGCTTTTGCGCGGGAGAGGATAGCTGGCTAGCTCGTAGCAATAACCTCCGTAAAAATTCTGGCAGTCCGGATACTAAGGACAACAACGGCAGGTCACGTCGGAACAAAAACAAACGCCGCATTAACGGCGACGATAAGGAGGATACGGCAGTCAACGCCGGATTCCGAGGCTCTAAACCCGGTCAACAGAAGAAGCCATTCAAAAGAACCACTCCGGGTCCGTCCAATTTGGACCGAATACTCGACCGCTTATGCCAGATACATGGCACCCCTGAAAAGCCAGCTAATCACACCAATAGAGATTGCTGGGTGTTCAAGCAGGCAGGTAAGTTAATTGCTGAAAACAATGACAAGGGGCTAAACAGCGACGATGAGGAAGAGACCCGACCGCCAAACAACAGAGGACAGAAGGGTTTCCCCCCACAAGTGCGGACGGTGAACATGATTTACGCAACCCACATACCCGAGAGGGAGAGGAAGCGCGCACTAAGGGACGTCTATGCGATGGAGCCAGTCGCCCCGAAGTTCAATCCATGGTCCTCGTGTTTGATCACTTTCGATCAAAGAGGCCATCCGACCAGCATACGCCATGGCGGATTCGCCGCATTGGTTTTAGACCCAATCGTCGATGGATTTCACCTCACAAGAGTCCTGATGGATGGCGGTAGCAGCCTGAACCTGCTTTATCAGGATACAGTGCGAAAGATGGGCATAGACCCCTCAAGGATTAAACCTACAAAGACAACCTTTAAAGGTGTCATACCAGGTGTGGAAGCCAACTGCACAGGCTCAGTCACACTGGAAGTGGTCTTCGGATCCCCGGACAATTTCCGGAGCGAGGAGTTAATCTTCGACATAGTCCCGTTTCGCAGCGGCTATCACGCGCTGCTCGGACGAACCGCGTTTGCAAAATTCAACACGGTGCCGCATTATGCATACCTCAAGCTCAAGATGTCAGGCCCTCGTGGAGTCATCACGGTCAACGGAAATACGGAACGCTCCCTCCGAACAGAGGAACATATAGCGGCTCTCGCGGCAGAAGTACAGAACAGCCTTTCAAGGCAATTCTCAAGTCCGGCCGTTAAACGGCCGGATACAGCAAAACACGCCCGAAGCAATACCAACCAAGACCACCTGGCGCGATCAGAGCACGCGTAGCAATGCGGCCCCAACCCCCGCCGTCGCATGATTGCAAGAACAACCCTCCACGTACATCATTACTCTTTGGAGATACCATGGGCGCAGGGGAAGGGGCACGATCACAATGGACCCAGAGTGCGGCTCGACCACACCAGGGGCTCGCAAGTGTCCCCGCCTTCTTTTCTTTTTCACTTTACTTCTTTGTGTACACAGGACTCCGTTAACAAGAGGCCTTGTCCGGCGGTGAACCAGCCGAACTCATGATGCAACAGCGAGGGAAGAAAGAAGGCTACAACGAACACTCAGGTGGTCTCAATTACGAGCATTAAATTCGATTATATACACCAAGTCCGCAGCTCACCCCTGGAGGGGGACATGTTTAACTAGTCCAAATCCCTTGCTTACCGCACCATTTGTATCAGTCTGCACTCTTAGCAGACTTTCTTTAATAAACAACGCAACACTTTTCGATGGCAATTGCATTATTTTATATATATGTTCATTACATGACATCTTGCACCCTATATTTTGGTACGGCCGAATACACCAGGGGCTTATGTTCCTCACAATATGGTGTGATAAGTCCGAACACTTTCACAAGTGCGGCACCCCGAACTTATAGCATTATATGAATCGGCTCCGAATCATGTCTTGGGTCAATAGTTGGGTTTGCCCGGCTCCCACGTTTTGGTGCCTTACGTTCCGTTCTGTCGGCTAAGGTGGCACTGGGAGAACCACTGCGATTGCGCCCCGGTTGAGCCGGGTGAGCACCTCAGTGGAGAAAGCTAAAACTGACCGGCATGATAAGGCGATAGACTGGTCGCTGTTCGAGAGGTTTTTTCGGGTCCTTAAAGACTCACGCCGCTTCGAGCGAAGTTCCGGACAATGTCCGACGAAGGCGTGGATAGCGCCCCGGATTCGGTCTTCTGAATACCAGGGGCTTCGCCGAAATTTAAAATTATAGAATTCTATGGCTAAGTGAGAGTGTTCAAGCATTATAAGTCCGGTTGCCTTGTTCGTTGTGTTGAGCGCCTCCCTAGATGGACCCAAAAATGGGAACAAGAGTGCTCAAGTTTATCCCGAACACCCCAGCACTCGCGGCTCGGGGGCTGAAGCCAATGACTTGCCATCTCTCAGATTTTATAAACAACCGCACAGAAGGTAATATTTTAAATTAAATAAGCGTTGCTCAAGGCGCATATGAACGAAGTTTTTAGCGCACAGGATAATACATAGCGAGTTTACTCAAAGATTACATTTCTGGGGCACTCATCCGCAATATCGCGGCCTCCCTTCAGGACGGTTTTATAATACATTTCGGGCGTGTGATACTCCTTGCCCGGTGGCGGTGGATCCGTGAGAAGCTTCTCCGCATCCAACCTGCCCCAATGCACCTTTGTGCGGGCAAGGGCCCGACGAGCACCTTCAATACAGGCGGAGCACTTGATGACCTCCACCCAGGGGCATGCATCCACCAGCCGCCGCACGAGGCCGAAGTAGCTCCCAGGCAGGGCCTGTCCAGGCCACAGGCGGATTATAAGGCCCTTCATGGCCTCCTCAGCTACCTTGTAGAGTTCGACCAGCTGCTTCAGCTGGTCGCTTGGGGGCACCGGATGGCCGGCCTCAGCGTACTGAGACCAGAAGACCTTCTCCGTCGAGCTCCCCTCCTCGCCACGATAGAATGCGGTGGCATCAGACGCAATGCGCGGCAGATCTGCAAACGCCCCTGGAGAGCTCCGAATGCGGGTAAGTGTCAGGTAGTTTACATTAACATGCTTGCTTTGCATGAAAAATTCCTTACCCGCCGCTATCTTCTTTACATCTTCAACCTCCTGAAGGGCCTTACGGGCGTTGGCCTTGGCGGACTTGGCACTTTCGAGAGCTGAGGCAAGCTCGGACTCTCGAGTCTTGGAGTCACGCTCCAAACTCTCATGCTTCTCCATGAGAGCCTGGAGCTCTTGCCGTACTTCCGCCACCCGTGCCTCCTGCTTTTCTCGCTCTACCCGTTCCGCGGCCGCACTGCGTTCGGCCACGGACACAGCCTCCTTCAGGGCTGCCACCTCGTTCGTGGCCCCTGCAATACCCATATTATCCTTGTCAATTTTATTGCAACCAAAATCCTTTTCTGTAAGGTAATTATTCAAAGCGGTGTTACTCACCTTCTTTGTCCTTGAGCTGCTTCTTGGCATGGCCGAGCTCTTGCTCGGACCGCTCGAGGTCCTGCTTCAACATATCGTCCTCCGCAGTCAGTGCGGCAGAGGTCAGCAGCACAGCCTGCGAACCCATATTGACATATTATAAGCAACCCTGCGTATATCTTGTTAGATCCTCAGTCCGGATTTTCTTGCCGAACACCAAACTAAGCATCAGGGGCTACTGTCTATGCGGTATTACATTACATAACTTTAACTTCTTACCTCAAAGCCTGTTAGAAGGCTGCTGCAGGCTTCGGTCAGCCCGCTCCTGGCGAGCTGAACCTTCTGAATCACCGCACTCATGAGAGTGCGGTGTTCTTCCTCGATGGAAGCGCCTTTAAGCGCCTCCAACAAGTTGTCCGGCGCCTCCGGTTGGACGGAGGCTGCCGGTGTCACGGTCCTGCCCTTCTTGTGTAGGGGCCGCTTGCCGGACTCTGGAACCACTGCGGGTTCCGATGTAGAGTCCGGCGCAAAGTCCGGGAGGCTGCCTGACGGCGCCTCCGGAGCCTCCTCCTGATGGGTCCCTCTCTGGGATCCCACCTCGGCGTCCTCGTTGGTGCGGGGGGTTGTGGCAGTCGGAAGTGAATCCACATCCGATGGGGCCAAGGACCCGCTCGAAGAAGCGGGGAGATCATCATCGGCCGGACTATGGACAAAATGCGGCATTAGAAGGACACTACGCAATACTAAAGAAATTGCATATCAAGGATCCAGATACTTACGATCTTGCCGGACGCCTGGCCCTTAAAGGCCACTCCTCCTCGCCAACGATGGTGTTGGCGAAACTGTCCGGGGGAATAGTTCTCCCCCTCTTGGACCCTTCGGCCTCTCCTATTGGGGAAGCCTTCCTCTTCTTCTCTCCCTCCTCCGGGAGAGAGTCTTCTTCCTCCTCCTCGTCTTCGGGGGAGGAGTCCGCCTCGTCGTCGGACGCCTGATGGCGGGAACTCTTTCGAGTCCCCGCGGCCACCTTCTTGGCCTTCTTCTTCGGCACCACGTGCGGTGCCGAAACCAGAAGCCCTGCTAGACGGGCGTTCACTAGGTCCTCTGGCATGGGAGCCGGGCTGATGAGCTGCTCGGCCTTCTCCATCCATTCCTGTCAAAGGAGATGAGAGATTGAAACCCTTTTAGAATCAATTTGATTACCACAAGTGTCCCGTAAAGGGGTTGAATCACTTACCTCGTCAGCCGGATGCTGCAAGCAAAATCCACGATCTTCTGTCGCGGATGCGGGGGCTTCGGCACCCTTAAACAGTACCCTCCAGGCGCCTTCATATGTCGTATCGAAGAGTCCACTTAGCGCCTGGTGCTGTTCTGGATTGAACTCCCACAGATTGAATGCCCGTTCTTGGCATGGGAGAATCCGGCGGATGAGCATGACTTGGACCACGTCGACGAGCCTGAGCTTATTGCTCACCAGCTTCTAGATGCAGGTTCGGAGTCCCGTCAGCTCCTTCGGATTGCCCCACAGAAAGCCCTTCTCTTTCCAGGAGGTGAGCTGCGTGGGGATGCCAGATCTAAACTCGGGGGCCGCCGGCCATGTGGGCTCGCGCGGCTCGGTGATGTAGAACCACCCCGATTGCCACCCCTTGACGGAGTCCACGAAGGCCCCTTCGAGCCAAAGGACTTTGGGTAACTTACCCAACATGGCGCCTCCGCATTCCGCTTGCGTGCCCTTCACAACCTTCGGCTTGACGTTGAAGGTCTTGAACCACAGGCCGAAGTGGGGCCGGATGCAGAGGAAGGCCTCGCACACGACGATAAACGACGAGATGTTGAGGATGAAGTTCGGCGCCAGATCGTGGAAATCCAGGCCGTAGTAAAACATGAGCCCCCGGACAAATGGGTGGAGTGGAAAGCCCAGTCCGGGGAGGAAGTGGGGAAGAAAGACGTCCCTCTCATGGGGCCCGGGGGTAGGGATGAGCTGCCCCTCGTCGGGCAGCCGATGCGCGATATCGCCGGAGAGGTATCCGGCGCTGCGCAGCTTGGTGATGTGCTCCTCCTTGACGGTGGAAGCCAACCATTTGCCTCCCGCTCCGGACATATTCGGAGAAGGCCGAGGCGAGACGCGCGAGCTTAGGCGTTGGAGCTTGAGTGCGCGGAGATGGATAAGCAAAGGAGGAAGAAGGCGTAGGTGAGAAGGTAAATCCTTATCCCTTATATATAGGCGGACGAAAACTATGCGTCCCCCACCGGCCTGGTAAAACTCGCTTATCTCCCAAGCGCCACCATCAATGGCGCGGTTGGGTTACCCACGTCCGTATTGATGAGAATCCCGGAATAAGGGGAACACGATCTCTGCTTCGACAAGACGTGCCAAGGAAACCGCTTCGCTAAACGTGCTGAGGTGGTATAGTAAAAAACGATTCAAACAAAGGCTTGGTAGAGGTGTGATGTCACGCCGCATAATACGTCAGCAGATTGGACTGGTGTACATTTTATTTTCTCTATGGTGGAATGTGGAATTTATTTTGCAGAGCCGGACAAAATCCTGGTGTTCATGATCTTCTCTGGATTATTCAAGGGAGGATCCCGCCTTGCAATGCCGAACATTATGCGCGTCGGACTTATCGTCATTGAAGCCTGGTTCAGGGGCTACTGAGGGAGTCCTGGACTAGGGGGTGTCCGGACAGCCGGACTATCATTGTCCGCCGGACTCCAAGACTACGAAGATACAAGATTGAAGACTCTGTCCCGTGTCCGGATGGGACTTTCCTTGGCGTGGAAGGCAAGCTTGGCGATACGGATATGTAGATCTCCTACCATTGTAACCGACTCTGTGTAACCCTAGCCTCCTTCGGTGTCTATATAAACCGGAGGGCTTTAGTCCGTAGGACACAACATACATTACAAAAATCATACCATAGGCTAGCTTTAGGGTTTAGCCTCCTTGATCTTGTGGTAGATCCACTCTTGTACTACCCATATCATCAATATTAATCAAGCAGGACGTAGGGTTTTACCTCCATCGAGAGGGCCCGAACCTGGGTAAAACACCGTGTCCCTCGTCTCCTGTTACCATCCGCCTAGACGCACAGTTCGGGACCCCCTACCCGAGATCCCCCGGTTTTGACACCGACATTAGCCCTCTCCGGTGTCTATATAAACCGGAGGGTTTTAGTCCGTAGGACGAACAACCATTACAACAATCATACCATAGGCTAGCTTCTAGGGTTTAGCCTCCTTGATCTCGTGGTAGATCCACTCTTGTACTACCCATATCATCAATATCAATCAAGCAGGAGTAGGGTTTTACCTCCATCGAGAGGGCCCGAACCTAGGTAAAAACATCGTGTCCCTTGTCTCCTGTTACCATCCGCCTAGACGCACAGTTCAGGACCCCCTACCCGAGATCCGCCGGTTTTGACACCGACATTGGTGCTTTCATTGAGAGTTCCTCTGTGTCGTCACCGATAGGCTTGATGGCTTCTTCAATCAACAACAACGCCGTCCAGGGTGAGACTTTTCTCCCCGGACAGATCTTCGTGTTCGGCGGCTTCGCACTGCGGGACAATTCACTTGGCCATCTGGAGCAGATCGAAAGCTACGCCCCTGGCCATCAGGTCAGATTTGGAAGCCTAAACTTCACGGCCGACATCCGCGGAGACTTGATCTTCGACGGATTCGAGCCGCAGCCGAGCATGCCGCACTGTCACGATGGGCATGATCTAGCTCTGCCGCCGGACAGTACCTTGGAGGCCGCACACGAATCCGATCTGACCCATAGCTCAGAGCTGACCGCGCAGATCGAGGACCGGTGGCTGGACACCGCCTCGGGAGCTGCAACTGCTACGGCGATGGAGCCGAATACCGACCTTGTCCTCTGCAAAGCTCGTGACTCCGAGGTGCCGGACTCCTTTCCGGACTCCGAACCTCCTGCGCCCCTGCCAACTGAATCCGATTGGGCGCCGATCATGGAGTTCACCGCTGCGGACATCTTTCAGCACTCGCCCTTTGGTGACATCCTGAACTCACTAAAGCACCTCTCGTTATCAGGAGAAACCTGGCCGGACTGCGGTCAGGATGGTTGGGATGCGGACAACGAAGAAATTCAAAGCCCACCCACCACCCACTTTGTAGCCACTGTCGATGATCTAACCGACATGCTAGACTACGACTCCGAAGACATCGACGGTATGGACGACGATGCCGGAGACGATCAAGAACCAGCGCCTATAGGGCACTGGAAGACCACCTCGTCATACGACATATACATGGTGGACACCCCAAAGGATGGGGATGGCGAAGAAGCAGCGGAGGCAGATTTCTCTAAGAAACAGCCCAAGCACCAACGTCAGCGGCGCCGCTCTAAATCCCGCCACAGCAAGAATGGAGATTCCGGCACCGGAGATAATAACACCCCAAAGAGTGCCGAAGACAACCCCCTCCAGCAAGATTCAGCACAGGAGGACGGAGAAGCCAGCCCTCAAGAGAGAGCGGCAGACGAGGAGATAGAGGATGACAATTACATGCCTCCCTCCGGAGACGAGGCAAGCCTCAACGACGACGAATTTGTCGTGCCCGAGGATCCCGTCGAACAAGAGCGTTTTAAACGCAGGCTAATGGCCACGGCGAACTGCCTAAAAAAGAAGCAGCAACAGCTTCGAGCTGATCAAGACCTGCTGGCCGACAGATGGACCGAGGTCCTCGCGGCTGAAGAGTATGAACTCGAACGCCCCTCCAAAAGCTACCCAAAACGCAAGTTGCTCCCCCGACTAGAGGAGGAAGCATACAAACCTTCATCACCAGCGCACAATACGGCAGACCAACCACCTCGTGGCCGCGACAGAGAGGCATCTAGGCCCTCCGCCAGAACCGTACCCCGGCACCACTCGAAAAGCGCGAAGCCACGGGGGAATGCACCGGACTTGCGAGATATATTGGACGACAAGGCAAGACAATCCAGATCCATCTAAGGATCACGTGGGCGCCCCATGACCCACGACGACTACCGTCGCGCCGGGTACAGCAACTCCGGCCGGGCCGAACACAGCAGACAACGCTCTCTTGATCTACGTCGTGATATTGCTCAATATAGAGGCGCCGCACACCCACTATGCTTCACATACGAAGTAATGGATCATCAAATCCCTGAAGGGTTTAAACCCTGTGAACATTGAATCCTACGATGGCACAACAGACCCCGCGGTTTGGATCGAAGATTATCTCCTTCATATCCATATGGCCCGCAGCGACGATCTCCATGCCATCAAGTATCTCCCACTCAAGCTTAAAGGACCAGCTCGGCATTGGCTTAACAGCTTGCCCGCAGAGTCAATTGGATGTTGGGAGGACCTGGAAGCCGCATTCCTCGACAACTTCCAGGGCACATATGTGCGACCACCAGACGCCGATGACCTAAGCCACATAATTCAGCAGCCAGACGAATCGGCCAGACAGTTCTGGACACGGTTCCTAACAAAGAAAAATCAAATCGTCGATTGTCCGGATGCAGGGGCCCTCGTAGCCTTCAAACATAACATCCGCGACGAGTGGCTGGCCTGGCACCTAGGACAGGAAAAGCCGAAATCCATGGCGGCCCTCACATCACTCATGACCCGCTTCTGTGCGAGAGAGGACAGCTGGCTAGCTCGCAGTAACAACCTCAGCAAAAATTCTGGCAGTCTGGACAACAAGGACCACAATGGCAGGTCATGTCGCAACAAAAACAAACGCCGCGTTAACGGCGACAACACTGAAGATACGGCAGTCAACGCCGGATTCAGAGGCTCTAAACCCGGTCAGCGGAAAAAGCCATTCAAAAGAACTACTCCGGGTCCGTCCAATTTGGACCGAATACTCGACCGCTCTTGCCAGATACACGGCACCCCCGAAAAGCTAGCCAACCACACCAACAGGGATTGTTGGGTATTCAAGCAGGCAGGCAAGTTAATTGCCGAAAACAATGACAAGGGGCTGCACAGCGACGACGAGGAAGAGACTCGGCCGCCGAACAGTAGAGGACAGAAGGGTTTCCCCCCACAAGTGCGGACGGTAAACATGATATACGCAACCCATATACCCAAGAGGGAGCGGAAGCGTGCACTTAGGGACGTATATGTGATGGAGCCAGTCGCCCCGAAGTTCAATCCATGGTCCTCTTGCCCGACCACTTTCAATCGAAGGGACCACCCGACCAGTATCCGCCATGGCGGATTCACCGCATTGGTTTTAGACCCAATCGTTGATGGATTTCACCTCACTAGAGTCCTGATGGACGGCGGCAGCAGCCTGAACTTGCTTTATCAGGATACAGTGCGCAAGATGGGCATAGACCCCTCAAGGATTAAACCTACAAAGACGACCTTCAAAGGCGTCATACCAGGTGTTGAGGCCAATTGTACAAGCTCAGTCACACTGGAAGTGGTCTTCGGATCCCCGGATAATTTTCGAAGCGAGGAGTTAATCTTCGACATAGACCCGTTCCGCAGTGGCTATCACACTCTGCTCGGACGAACCGCGTTCGCAAAATTCAACGCGGTGCCGCATTATGCATACCTTAAGCTCAAGATGCCAGGCGCTCGTGGAGTCATCACGGTCAACGGAAATACTGAACGCTCCCTCCGAACGGAGGAACACACAGCGGCTCTAGCGGCAGAAGTACAGAGCAGCCTCTTAAGGCAATTCTCGAGTCCGGCCGTTAAACGACCGGACATGGCCAAACGCGCCCGGAGTAACATACATCAAGACCACCTGGCACGTTCCGAGCACGCGTAGCAATGCGGCCCCAACCCCAGCCCTTGCATGATTGCAAGACCAGCTCTTTGCGTACATCATTACGCTCTGGAGATACCATGGGCATAGGGGGAGGGGCACGACCACGACAGGCCCAGAGTGCGACTTAACCACACCAGGGGCTCCCAAGTGTGTCACTCTTTTTTCTTCTTTTTTTATTTTTTCTGCAGGACTCCGTTCACCAGAGGCCCTGTCCGGCAGTAGATCTGCTGAACTCATGATGCAACAGCCAGGGAGGGACAATGGCTACAACGAACACCCAGGTGGTCTCCATTATGAGCATTAAATCTGTTTAATACACCATTCCGCAGCCTACCCCTGGAGGGAGACACTTTTAATAGTCCAACCCTTGCTTACCGCACTATTTGTATCGTTCTGCACCCATGGTAGAATTCCTCGAATAAACAATGCATCACTTTTTGTTTATAATTGCATTTCTCTTTTTACATATATGTTCATTTATGACATCTTGCACCCGTACATTTTGGTACGGCTGAATACACCAGGGGCTTATGTTCCCCGCATTATGGTGTGATAAGTCCGAACACTTTCACATGTGCGGCACCCCGAACTTATAGCATTATATGCATCGGCTCCGAATCATGTCTTGGGTCAATAGTTGGGTTTGCCCGGCTCCCATGTTTTCGTACCTTACGTTCCGTTCCGTCGGCTAAGGTAGCACTGCGCGAACCACTGCGATTGCGCCCCAGTTGAGCTGGGCGAGCGCCTCAGTGGAGAAAGCTAAAACTGACTGTCATGATAAGGCGAGAGCTGGTCGCTGTTCGAGAGATCTTTTCGAGTCCTTAAAGACTTATGCCGCTTAGAGCGAGGAACCGGCTTCGTCCGGCCCAGGCGTGGATAGCGCCCCGAACTCGGTCTTTTGAATACTAGGGGCTTCGCCGAAATTTAAAATTATAGAATTCTATGGCTAAGTGAGAGTGTTCAAGCATTATAAGTCCCGTTGCCTTGTTCGTTGTGTTGAGCGCCTCCCTAGATGGACCCAAAAATGGGAACAAGAGTGCTCAAGTTTATCCCGAACACCCCAGCACTCGTGGCATGGGGGCTGAATCCGACGACTTGCCATCTCTCAGATTTAATAAACGGCCACACAGAAGGTAATATTTTAAATCAATAAGCGTTGCTTAGCGCATATGAACAAAGTTTTCAGCGCATAGGATAACACATTGCGAGTTTACTCAATAATTACATCTTTGGGGCACTCATCCGCAATCTTGCGGGCACCCTTCAGGACACTCTTATAGTACATCTCGGGCGTACGATACTCCTTGCCCATTGGCGGCGCGTCCGTTATAAGCTTCTCAGCATCCAGCCTGGCCCAGTGCACCTTTGCGCGGGCAAGGGCCCGACGGGCACCTTCGATGCAGGCGGAGCGCTTGATGACTTCCACCCAAGGACACTCATCCACCAGCCGCCGCACCATGCCGAAGTAGCTCCCAGGCATGGCCTCTTCAGGCCACAGCCGGACTATGAGGCCCTTCATGGCCTGCTCGGCCACCTTGTGGAGCTCGACCAGCTGCTTCAGCTGGTCGCTAAGGGGCACCGGATGTCTGGCCTCAGCATACTGAGACCAGAAGACCTTCTCCGTTGAGCTCCCCTCCTCGGCCCGGTAGAATGCGGCGGCATCGGACACGCTGCAAGGCAGATCTGCAAACGCTCCTGGAGAGCTCCGAATTCGGGTAAGTAATAGGTAATTCACATTCACATGCTTGCTTTGCATGAAAAATGCCTTACCCGCCGCTATTTTTTTCACCGCCTCAATCTCCTGAAGGGCCTTATGGGCCTCGGCCTTAGCGGCTTTGGCACTCTCAAGAGCCGAGGCAAGCTCGGACTCTCGAGTCTTTGAGTCGCGCTCCAAACTCTCATGTTTCTCCATGAGAGCCTGGAGCTCTTGCCGCACCTCCGCCACCCGCGCCTCCTGCTTCTCTCGCTCCACTCGTTCCGCGGCCGCATTGCGTTCGGCCGCGGAAACGGCCTCCTTCAGGGTCGCCACCTCGTTCGTGGCCCCTGTAGTGCCCAAGTTATCCTTGTTATTTCTATTGCAACCAAAATCCTTTTCTGTAAGGTACAACTTTAATACGGTGTTACTCACCTTCTTTGTCCTCGAGCTGCTTCTTGGCAAGGCCGAGCTCGTTCTCGGTCCGCTCGAGGTCTTGCTTCAAAGCACCGACCTCCGCAGTCAATGCGGCAGAGGTCAGCAGCGCAGCCTGCAATCCCATATTGACATATTTTTTAGAACTCCTGCGTATATCTTCTTTAGATCCTCAGTCCGGTTTTTCCTTCCGAACACCGAACCGAGCATCAGGGGCTACTGTCTATGCGGTATTACATTACATATTTTAAAACTTCTTACCTCAAAGCCTGTTAAAAGGCTGCTACAGGCTTCGGTCAGCCCGCTCTTGGCGAGCTGAACCTTCTGAATCACCGCACTCATGATAGTGCGGTGTTCTTCCTCGATGGAAGCGCCGTTGAGCACCTCCAACAAGTTGTCCGGCGCCTCCGGTTGGACGGAGGCTGCCGGTGTCACGGTCTTGCCCTTCTTACGAAGGGGCTGCCTGCCGGACTCCGGAACCACTGCGGGTTCCGGCATGGAGTCCGGCACAAAGTCCGGGAGGCTGCCTTGTGGCACCTCCGGAGCCTCTTCTTGATGGGTCCTCTCTTGGGATCCCACCTCGGCATCCTCAGCGTCGCGAGGGGTGGAGGCAGTCGGAATGGAATCTACATCTGACGGAGCCAAGGACCCGCTTGATGAAGCGGGAAGATCATCCTCGGCCGGACTACAGGTAGTGTGCGGCATTAGAAGGACACTACGTGACACAAAAGATAAATTATAAATCATTCAGGAATCCAGATACTTACGATCTTGCCGGAGGCTTGGCCCTTGAGGGCCACCCTTCGTCGCCAACGTTGGCGTTGGCGGAGCTGTCCGGAGGAAGGGTCCTTCCCCTCTTGGACCCTTCGGCCTCCCCCGTTGGGGGAACCTTCCTCTTCCTCTCTCCCCCCTCCTGGGGAGAGTCCTCTTTCTCCTCCTCGTCTTCGGGGGAGGAGTCCGCCTCGGAACCATCGGACGATGAGTCCGATATCACCTGGCGCCGGGAACTCCTTCGGGTTCCCGTGGCCTTCTTTTTGCCTTCTTCTCCGGCACCACGTAAAGGGCCGGAACCAGCAGCCCCGTCAAACGGGTGTCCGCTGGGTCTTCGGGATGGGGAGCCGGACAGTCTACCTATCCGGACGTCCTCTGCCAGTCCTGTCAAACGCATTGGGAGTTTTAGATCCCACATAGAGTCAAACTATGAAAGAAATAAGTGTCCCGTAAAGGATAACAAAGCTTACCTCGCCGACCGGGCGCTTGGTGCTGAATCCGCGATCTTCGGTCGCAGACGCGGGGGCTTCTCCGCCCTTGAACAACACCCTCCAGGCAGCTTCGTACGTCGTGTCGAAGAGCCCGCTCAGGGTCCGGTGTTGTGCCGGATCGAACTCCCACAGATTGAAGGCCCGTTGTTGGTAGGGGAGAATCCGGCGGACGAGCATGACCTGGATCACGTTGACAAGCTTGAGCTTCTTGTTCACCAAGGTCTGGAGACAGGACTGGAGTCCGGTCAGCTCCTCCGAACTGCCCCAAAGCAATCCCTTCTCTTTCCAGGAGGTGAGCTGCATGGGAGTACCAGATCTGAACTCGGGGGCCGCTGCCCATTTAGGGTCACGCGACTCGGTGATATAGAACCACCCCGATTGCCACCCCTTGATGGACTCCACGAAGGCCCCCTCGAGCCAGATGACGTTGGGCATTTTGCCCACCATGGCGCCTCCGCACTCCGCTTGGACGCCCTTCACTACCTTCGGCTTGACATTGAAGGTCTTTAGCCACAAGCCGAAGTGGGGCCGGATGCAGAGGAAGGCCTCACACACGACGATAAACGCCGAGATGTTGAGGATGAAGTTTGGCGCCAGATCGTGGAAGTCCAGGCTGTAGTAGTACATGAGCCCCTGGACGAAGGGATGAAGTGGGAAACTCAGTCCGCGGAGGAAGTGAGGAAGGAATACGACCCTCTCATGGGGCCTGGGGGTGGGGATGAGCTGCCCCTCGTCGGGCAGCCGGTGCTCGATGTCGCTGGACAGGTATCCGGCGCCGCGCAGTTTTTTGATGTGCCCCTCCGTAACGGAGGAGGCCATCCACTTGCCTCCCACTCCGGACATGGCTGGAGAAGGTTGAGGCGAGGTGAGCAAACTTGGGCGCTGGAGCTCGAGTGCGCGGAGATGGATAAGCAAAGGAGG
Organism: Triticum timopheevii; assembly: GCA_963921465.1. Lineage (NCBI taxonomy): Eukaryota > Viridiplantae > Streptophyta > Magnoliopsida > Poales > Poaceae > Triticum > Triticum timopheevii. Next base: position 445,658,428 of record OY997266.1, on the reverse strand, counting down.
AAGAAGGCATAGGTAAAAAGGTGGATCCTTATCCCCTTATATATGGGCGGACGAAGACTATGCGTCCCCACCGGCCTGGTAAAACTCGCTTATCTCCCAAGCACCACCATCAATGGCGCGGTTGGGTTACCCACGTCTGTATTGATGGGAATCCCGGAATAAGGGGAACACGATCTCTGCTTCGACAAGACGTGCCAAGGAAACCGCTTCGCTAAACGCGCTGAGGTGGTATAATAAAAAAGATTCAAGTAAAGGCTTGGTGTGACATCGCGCCACGAAATACGTCAGCAGATTGAACTTGTGTACATATTATTCTCTCTATGGTGGAATGTGGAATTTATTTTGCAGAGCCGGACACTATCCTGGTGTTCACAATCTTCTATGAATTATTCGGAGGAGGAACCTTCCTTGCAATGCCGAACAATATGCGCGCCGGACTCATCTTCATTGAAGCCTGGTTCAGGGGCTACTGAGGGAGTCCTGGACTAGGGGGTGTCCGGATAGCCGGACTATCATCATCGGCTGGACTCCAAGACTATAAAGATACAAGATTGAAGACTTCGTCCCGTGTCCGGATGGGACTTTCCTTGGCGTGGAAGGCAAGCTTGTCGATACGGATATGTAGATCTCCTACCATTGTAACCGACTCTGTGTAACCCTAGCCCTCTCCGGTGTCTATATAAACCGGAGGGTTTTAGTCCGTAGGATGAACAACCATTACAACAATCATACCATAGGCTAGCTTCTAGGGTTTAGCCTCCTTGATCTCGTGGTAGGTCCACTCTTGTACTACCCATATCATCAATATCAATCAAGCAGGAGTAGGGTTTTACCTCCATCGAGAGGGCCCAAACCTTGGTAAAAACATCGTGTCCCTTGTCTCCTGTTACCATCCTCCTAGACGCACAGTTCGGGACCCCCTACCTGAGATCCGTCGGTTTTGACACCGACAATGGGCCTCCACTCGTTGCTCATGAAACTTTGGGGGAGGGCTCTGACTTGGGCCTAGCCCAAGTTCTGTCAGATGCGCCTGGCCCATCGGCTGCACGCCCACGTTGCTACAAGCTCAAGGCTCCTGTCGTCACCACTGAAGTCAGGCGTAGCACCAGGTCGACGCGCTTTGATGGATTCAGGGTGCCATAAATCTCTGATGTGCGCCCTACTGTTTCAAAGTTGAAGCCACGGATGGTACCTTCTACTGCTACCAGCTCTAGCTCGGTGCCCATGGATCAGGCTCCTCCTCCAACTTCCATCTGCACCATGCAGGAGATTGGCATCGTCCGCTGCACTGTCCCACCCCAGGAGCTCACGAAGGCCGCTCTGCTTGCGCCTGAAGACACGACTACCATCCACAATGGCCAGGTGGACGGCTCCTCTTCTTCTGCTTAAGCTGGAAGCCCCTGATGCCACTTTTGTGTAGCTGGAACGTGCTACGTTGGAATGTGCGCGGGTTAAATTCAAGAAAAAAAGTTACTAGCGCTGTTGAACGCGATATCTATTAGTGGTTGTGCCATCGTTTGTTTGCAGGAAACTAAAAAACCTGCCATCGATCTTGTGTTTATTAAAACCTGCTGCCCTAAGCTCTTCGATAAATTTGCTTATATTCCTTCTCGTGGGGCCTCAGGTGGTTTACTCACAGTTTGGAACAGCTCCATCTTCTCGGGGACTGTGGTTGTTCAAGAAGATTTTGCTTTAGGAATTCAATTCACCAGCACAATTTCTGCACAAGCTTGGACTCTTTACAACATCTATGGTTCCTGCACAGGGCCCTCTCGATAAATTTGCTTATATTCCTTCTCGTGGGGCCTCAGGTGGTTTACTCACAGTTTGGAACAGCTCCACCTTCTCGGGGACTGTGCTTGTTCAAGAAGATTTTGCTTTAGGAATTCAATTCACCAGCACAATTTCTGCACAAGCTTGGACTCTTTACAACATCTATGGTCCCTGCACAGGGCCCTCTCAGGACATGTTCACTCAATGGCTTTACGACAGAAATATCCAGACATTTGAAGACTGCTTATTCCTTGGAGATTTCAATTATATTAGAGGGCCAGAAAATCATAACAAACCGGGAGGTGATGTTAACGATATGTCAACCTTTAATGACATTATCCGCAAGCTTAACCTAGTGGAGTTGCCCACTAAAGGCAGACTATACACCTGGAGTAACATGCAAAACGATCCCCTTCTCGAGCAACTAGATTGGTTTTTTACATCCACTCATTGGACTAGTGTTTACCCCAACACAATGGTAAAACCTCTTTGTAAACCCACCTCGGATCACACACCTTGTGTGGTAAATATTGAGACAAAAATTCCTCGGGCTAAGCTCTTCAGGTTTGAATCCTATTGGTTGCTGCACCCTGGATTTATGGATGTGGTCAAAAGGGTTTGGGATAAACCTATTGCTACGTCCAATGCGGCTATGGTCCTATGTCGAAAGTTTAAGAATCTTTGACAAGAGCTCAAGGTTTGGAGTAAAAGCATTTCTCGGTTATCTGTGGCTATTGAAAACACGAATAAAACACTAGCTGATCTAGATGAGTTGGAAAATCAACGGGCCCTCACACTGCCTGAGAGCAACTTCCGCAAGATCATCAAAAATCATCTCCTTCGGTTATTGGACTATCAGAGGCGGTACTGGAAGAAATGTTGCACCATCCGATGGGTTCAATTTGGCGACGAAAACACAAAGTTCTTTCAAGCAGTGGCCACCGAAAGATATCACAAAAACAACATTGCAAATCTCCAAACTCCTGATGGGCTCGTAGTGGAAGATCATAATGGCAAAGAGGCACTACTCTTCCATGCATATTCGGACAGACTAGGTACCTCTAGCCCCACCCATATGCACTTTGATCTACCTTCTCTGATACGGCCTCATGCAAACTTGGATCATCTCACGCGTGAAGAAATTGATGGGGTCATTAAAGAAATTCCGAGTGATAGGGCTCCTGGTCCGGACGGTTTTGGTGGACTTTTTCTCAAAGCTTGTTGGCCAATCATCAGGGATGATTTTTACTTGTTGTGCAATCAATTTCATGCAGGAACACTTAATCTGCAAAGCATTAATGATGGTTTAATCACTCTGATCCCAAAGAATGGGTCTCCTTCCACAGTTAATGATTACAGGCCAATCACACTACTCAACTACTGCCTTAAACTCATTACTAAGCTCCTGGCCAACCGTCTGCAAAAGGTTATTTTGCAAATTATTCACCGCAACCAATATGGTTTCATTCGTGGGAGATCTATACAGGACTGCCTCTCCTGGACTTTCCAATACATCCACCAATGCCAAGCTTCTAAACGGCCAATAGTTCTGCTTAAGCATGATTTTGCCAAAGCCTTTGACACCATAGAACATGACCCAATGATCAACATTATGAGGCATACGGGCTTTAATGAGAAGTGGTTGTCTTGGACAAACTCAATTTTCTCTTCTAGCAGATCTTCAGTACTCCTTAATGGTGTCCCGGGCAGACAATTCCATTGCAAGCATGGGGTCCGACAGGGTGATCCGCTGTCTCCACTTATTTTCATGCTGGCGGCTGACCTACTTCAGTCTGCAATCAATGAAGCTTATAGGGAAGGTAAAATCCAGCTTCCCTTTCCATCTCATGGAAACATGGACTACCCTATTGTGCAGTACGCCGATGACACGATTCTCCTAATGCCCGCTTGCCCTCACTAAGCATTGATTATCAAAGACATTCTAACCAAATATGCTCAGTCCATCGGTCTTAAGATCAATTTCCACAAGTCAACACTCATTCCAATTAACTTGGATACTACTTTATCTGCACAGCTGGCTGCTATCTTTGAGTTCTCAATTGGTACCATGCCTGTCGGTGTCAAAACCGGCGGATCTCGGGTAGGGGGTCCCGAACTGTGCGTCTAGGTGGATGGTAACAGGAGACGAGGGACATGATGTTTTACCCAGGTTCGGGCCCTCTCGATGGAGGTAAAACCCTACGTCCTGCTTGATTAATATTGATGATATGGGTAGTACAAGAGTGGATCTACCACGAGATCAAGGAGGCTAAACCCTAAAGCTAGCCTATGGTATGATTGTTGTAATGTATGTTGTCCTACGGACTAAAGCCCTCCGGTTTATATAGACACCGGAGGTGGCTAGGGTTACACAGAGTCGGTTACAATGGTAGGAGATCTACATATCCGTATCGCCAAGCTTTCCTTCCACGCCAAGGAAAGTCCCATCCGGACACGGGACGGAGTCTTCAATCTTGTATCTTCGTAGTCTTGGAGTCAGGCGGACGATGATAGTCCGGCTGTCCGGACACCCCCTAGTCCAGGACTCCCTCAGTAGCCCCTGAACCAGGCTTCAATGACGATAAGTCCGGCGCGCATAATGTCCGGCATTGCAAGGCGGGTTCCTCCCTTGAATAATCCAGAGAAGATCATGAACACCAGGATAGTGTCCGGCTCTGCAAAATAAATTCCACATTCCACCGTAGGGAGAATAATGCACATAAATCCAATCTGCTGACGTTTTATGCGGCATGACATCACACCGCTTCCAAGCCTTTATTTGAATCGTTTTTATTATACCACCTCAGCATGTTTAGCGAAGCGGTTTCCTTGGCATGTCTTGTCGAAGCAGAGAACGTGTCCCCCTTATTCCGGGGTTCTCATCAATACGGACGTGGGTAACCCAACCGCGCCATTGATGGTGGCGCTTGGGAGATAAGCGAGTTTTACCAGGCTGGCGGGGGAAGCATAGTCTTCGTCCGCCTATATATACGGGATAAGGATTTACCTTCTCACCTACCCCTTCTTCCTCCTTTGCTTATCCATCTCCGCGCACTCAAGCTCCAACGCCCAAGCTCGCGCATCTCGCCTCGACCTTCTCCGAATATGTCCGGAGTAGGAGGCAAATGGTTGGACTCCACCGTTAAGGAGGAGCACATCACCAAGTTGCGCAACGCCGGATACCTGTCCAGCGACATCGTGCATCGGCTGCCCGACGAGGGGCAGCTCATCCCCACCCCCGGGCCCCATGAGAGGGTTGTTTTCCTCCCCCACTTCCTCCGCGGACTGGGCTTTCCACTGCACCCTTTCGTCCGGGGGCTCATGTTCTATTACGGCCCGGATTTCCACGATCTGGCGCCGAACTTCATCCTCAACATCTCGGCGTTTATCGTCGTGTGCGAGGCCTTCCTCTGCATCTGGCCCCACTTCGGCCTGTGGCTCAAGACCTTCAACATCAAGCCGAAGGTTGTGAAGGGCACGCAAGCGGAATGCGGAGGCGCCATGTTGGGAAAGTTGCCCAATGTCCTTTGGCTCGAAGGGGCCTTCATGGACTCCGTTAAGGGGTGGCAGTCGGGGTGGTTCTACATCACCGAGCCGCGCGAGCCCACATGGGCGGCGGCCCCCGAGTTTAGATCTGGTATCCCCACGCAGCTCACCTCCTGGAAAGAGAAGGGCTTGTTGTGGGGCAATCCAAAGGAGCTGAAGGGACTCCGAGCCTGCATCCAGAAGCTGGTGAGCAATAAGCTCAGGCTCGTCGACGTGGTCCAGGTCATGCTCATCCGCCGGATTCTCCCATGCCAAAAACGGGCATTTAATCTGTGGGAGTTCAATCCGGAACAACACCGGGCGTTGAGCGAGCTCTTCGACACGACGTACGAAGGCGCCTGGAGGGTGCTATTTAAGGGCGCCGAAGCCCCCGCATCCGCGACGGAAGATCGCGGATTTTGCTCGCAGCATCCAGCTGACGAGGTAAGTGATTCAACCCCTTTACGGGACACTTGTGGTAAATAGATTGATTCTAAGAGGGTTTCAATCTCTCCTTTCCTTTGGCAGGAATGGATGGAGAAGGCCGAGCAGCTCATCTGTCCGGCTCCCATGCCAGAAGATCCAGTGGACGCCCATCTAGCGGGGCTGCTGGTTCCGGCACCGCACGTGGTGCCGGAGAAGAAGGCCAAGAAGGTGGCCGCGGGGACTCGAAAGAGTTCCCGCAATCAGGCGTCCGACGACGAGGCGGACTCCTCCCCTGAAGACGAGGAGGAGGAAGAAGACTCTCTCCCGGAGGAGGGAGAGAAGAAGAGGAAGGCTTCCCCAATAGGGGAGGCCGAAGGGTCCAAGAGGGGGAGAACTATTCCCCCGGACAGTTTCGCCAACACCATCGTTGGCGAGGAGGAGTGGCCTTCAAGGTCCAGGCGTCCGGCGAGATCGTAAGTATCCGGATCCCTGATATGCAATTTCTTTCTTGTCACCCAGTGTCCTACTAATGCCGCATTATGTCCGTAGTCCGGCCGATGATGATCTCCCCGCTTCATCGAGCGGGTCGTTGGCCCCGTCGGATGTGGATTCACTTCCGACTGCATCTACCCCCCGCGCCGACGAGGACGCCGAGGTGGGATCCCAGAGAGGGACCCATCAGGAGGAGGCTCCGGAGGCGCCGCCAGGCAGCCTCCCGGACTTTGCGCCGGACTCTACATCGGAACCTGCAGTGGTTCTAGAGTCCAGCAGGCGGCCCCATTGAAAGAAGGGCAAGACCGTGATACCGGCGGCCTCCGTCCAACCGGAGGCGCCGGATAACTAGTTGGAGGCGCTTCAAGGCGATTCCATCGAGGAAGAACACCGCACTATCATGAGTGCGGTGATTCAGAAGATTCAGCTCGCCAAGAGCGGGCTGACCGAAGCCTGCAGCAGCCTTCTAACAGGCTTTGAGGTAAGAAGTTATAATTATGTAATGTAATATTGCATAGACAGTAGCCCCTAATGCTCGGTTCGGTGTTCGGAAAGAAAAGCCAGACTGAGGATCTAATAAGATATACGCAGGGTTGCTTAAAATATGTCAATATGGGTTTGCAGGCTGCGCTGCTGCCGCACTGACTGCGGAGGTCGGTGCATTGAAGCAGGATCTCGAGCGGTCCGAGCAAGAGCTCGGCCATGCCAAGAAGCAGCTCGAGGACAAAGAAGGTGAGTAACACCACTTTGAATAGTTACCTTACAGAAAAGGATTTAGGTTGCAATAAAATTAACAAGGATAATATGGGTATTGCAGGGGCCACGAACGAGGTGGCAGCCCTGAAGGAGGCTGTGTCCGCGGCCGAACGCAGTGCGGCCGCGGAACGGGCAGAGCGAGAAAAGCGGGAGGCACAGGTGGCGGAAGTACGGCAAGAGCTCCAGGCTCTCATGGAGAAGCATGAGAGCTTGGAGCGTGACTCCAAGACTCGAGAGTCCGAGCTTGCCTCGGCTCTCGAAAGTGCCAAGTCCGCCAAGGCCGAGGCCCGTAAGGCCCTTCAGGAGGTTGAAGATTTAAAGAAGATAGCGGCAGGTAAGGCATTTTTCATGCAAAGCAAGCATGTTAATGTAAACTACCTGACACTTACTCGCATTCGGAGATCTCCAGGGGCGTTTGCAGATCTGCCGCGTAGTGCGTCCGATGCCGCCGCATTCTATCGTGGCGAGGAGGGGAGCTCGACGGAGAAGGTCTTCTGGTCTCAGTACGCTGAGGCCGGCCATCTGGTTCCCCCAAGCGACCAGCTGAAGCAGTTGGTCGAACTCCACAAGGTAGCTGAGGAGGCCATGAAGGGCCTTATAGTCCGGCTATGGCCTGGACAGGCCATGCCTGGGAGCTACTTCGGCCTCGTGCGGCGACTGGTGGGTGCGTGTCCCTGGGTGGAGGTCATCAAGCGCTCCGCCTGTATTGAAGGTGCTCGTCGGGCCCTTGCCCGCACAAAGGTGCACTGGGGCAGGCTGGATGCGGAGAAGCTTCTCACGGACCCGCCGCCACCGGGCAAGGAGTATCGTACGCCTGAAATGTATTATAAAACTGTCCTAAAGGGAGCCCGCGATATTGCGGATGAGTGCCCCAGAGATGTAATTTTTGAGTAAACTCGCTATGTGTTATCCTGTGCGCTGAAAACTTTGTTCATGTGCGCATTTAGCAACGCTTGTTTAATTTAAAATATTACCTTCTGTGCGGCCGTTTATAAAATCTGAGAGATGGCAAGTCGTTGGCTTCAGCCCCCGAGCCACGAGTGCTGGGGTGTTCGGGATAAACTTGAGCACTCTTGTTCCCATTTTTGGGTCCATCTAGGGAGGCGCTCAACACAACGAACAAGGCAACCGGACTTATAATGCTTGAACACTCTCACTTAGCCATAGATTTTAAATTTCGGCGAAGCCCCTAGTATTCGGAAGACCGAATCTGGGGCGCTATCCACGCCTTCGTCGGACATTGTCCGGAACTTCGCTCGAAGCGGCGTGAGTCTTTAAGGACCTGAAAAAACCTCTCGAACAGCGACCAGTCTCTCGCCTTATCATGCCGGTCAGTTTTAGCTTTCTCCACTGAGGCGCTCGCCCGGCTCAACCGGGGCGCAATCGCAGTGGTTGTCCCAGTGCCACCTTAGCCGACAGAACGGAACGTAAGGCACCAAAACGTGGGAGCCGGGCAAACCGAACTATTTACCCAAGACATGATTCGGAGCCGATTCATATAATGCTATAAGTTCGGGGTGCCGCACTTATGGAAGTGTTCGGACTTATCACACCATAATGTGGGGAACATAAGCCCCTGGTGTATTCGGCCGTACCAAAATATACGGGTGCAAGATATCATGTAATGAACATATAAAAAGTAATGCAATTGCCGTCGAAAAGTGCTGCATTATTTATTAAAGGAAGTCTGCTATGAGTGCGGACTGATACAAATAGTGCGGTAAGCAAGGGATTTGGACTAATTAAACATGTCCCCCTCCAGGGGTAAGCTGCGGACTTGGTGTATATAATCGAATTTAATGCTTGTAATTGAGACCACCTGAGTGTTCGTCGCAGCCTTCTTTCTTCCCTGGCTGTTGCATCATGAGTTCGGCAGGTTCACCGCCGGACAGGGCCTCTGGTTAACGGAGTCCTATGTACACAAAGAAGGAAAATAATAATGATAAAAAAAGGGGGCACACTTGCGAGCCCCTGGTGTGGTCGAGCCGCACTCTGGGTCCATTGTGATCGTGCCCCTTCCCCTGCGCCCATGGTATCTCCAAAGCGTAATGATGTACGTGGAGGGTTGTTCTTGCAATCATGCGAGGGCAGGGGTTAGGGCCGCATTGCTACGCGTGCTCGTATCATGCCAGGTTGTCTTGGTTGGTATTGCTTTGGGCACGTTTTGCTGTATCCGGCCGTTTAATGGCCGGACTCGGAAGTTGCCTTAAAAGGCTGCTCTGTACTTCTGCCGCGAGAGCCGCTGTATGTTCCTCCGTTCGGAGGGAGCGTTCCGTATTTCCGTTGACCGTGATGACTCCACGAGGGCATGGCATCTTGAGCTTGAGGTATGCATAATGCGGCACCGCGTTGAACTTTGCAAACGTGGTTCGTCCGAGCAGAGCGTGATAGCCGCTGCGAAATGGGACTATGTCGAAGATTAACTCTTCGCTCCGAAAATTGTCCGGGGATCCGAAGACCACTTCCGGTGTGACTGAGCCCGTACAATTGGCTTCCACACCTGGTATGACACCTATAAAGGTTGTCTTTGTAGGTTAAATCCTTGAGGGGTCTATGCCCATCTTGCGCACTGTATCCTGATAAAGCAGGTTCAGGCTACTACCGCCGTCCATCAGGACTCTCGTGAGGTGAAATCCATCGACGATTGGGTCTAGAACCAATGTGGCGAATCCGCCATGGCATATGCTGGTCGGATGGTCTCTTCGATCGAAAGTGATCAGACAAGAGGACCATGGATTGAACTTCGGGGCGACTGGCTCCATCGCATAGACGTCCCTTAGTGCGCGCTTCCTCTCCCTCTTGGGTATATGGGTTGCATAAATCATGTTCACCGTCCGTACTTGTGGGGGGAAGCCCTTCTGTCCTCTATTGTTCGGCAGTCGGGTCTCCTCCTCGTCGTCGCTGTTTAGCCCCTTGTCATTGTTTTCGGCAATTAACTTGCCTGCCTGCTTGAACACCCAGCAATCTCTGTTGGTGTGATTGGCTGGCTTTTCGGGGGTGCCATGTATCTGGCATAAGCGGTCGAGTATTCGGTCCAAGTTGGACGGACCCGGAGTGGTTCTTTTGAATGGCTTCTTCCGCTGACCGGGTTTAGAGCCTCGGAATCCGGCGTTGACTGTCGTATCCTCCTTATCGTCGCCGTTAATGCGGCATTTGTTTTTGTTTCAACATGACCTGCTGTTGTTGTCCTTAGTATCCGGACTGCCAGAATTTTTCCTGAGGTTGTTGCTGCGAGCTAGCCAGCTATCCTCTCCTGCGTAGAAGCGGGTCATTAAAGATGTGAGGGCTGCCATGGATTTCGGCTTTTCCTGTCCCAGGTGCCGGGCTAGCCACTCGTCACGGATGTTATGTTTGAAGGCTGCAAGGGCCTCTGCATCCGGACAGTCGACGATTTGGTTTTTCTTTGTCAAGAACCGTGTCCAGAATTGTCTGGCCGATTCATCTGGCTACTGAATTATGTGGCTTAGGTCATCGGCGTCTGGTGGCCGCACATATGTGCCCTGGAAGTTATCGAGGAATGAGGCTTCCAGGTCTTCCCAACACCCAATTGACTCTGCGGGCAAGCTGTTAAGCCAATGCCGAGCTGGTCCTTTAAGCTTGAGTGGGAGATACTTGATGGCATGGAGATCGTCGCCGCGGGCCATATGGATGTGAAGAAGATAATCTTCGATCCAAACCGCGGGGTCTGTTGTGCCATCGTAGGATTCGATGTTTACGGGTTTAAACCCTTCAGGGATTTGATGATCCATTACTTCGTCAGTGAAGCATAGCGGGTGTGCGGCGCCTCTGTATTGAGCAATATCACGACGCAGCTCGAGAGAGCGTTGTCTGCTGTGTTCGGCCCGGCCGGGATTATTGTATCCGGCACGATGGTATTCATCATGGGTCGTGGGGCGCCCACGTGATCCGTAGATGGATCTGGATTGCCTTGCTTTGTCCTCCAATATATCTCGCAAGTCCGGCGCATTCCCTCTTGGCTTCGTAATTTTTGAGCGATGCCGGGGTACGGTCTTGGTTGGGGGCCTGGATGCCTCTCTGTCACGACCACGGGGTGGTCGGTCAACCATATCGTGCGCTGGTGATGGAGGTATGTATGCTTCCTCCTCTAATCGGGGGAGCAGCTTGCGTCTTGGGTAACTTTTGGAGGGGCGTTCGAGTTCATACTCTTCGGCCGCGAGGACCTCGGTCCATCGATCGGCCAGCAGATCCTGGTCAGCTTGAAGCTGTTGCTGCTTTTTCTTTAGGCTATTTGCCGTGGCGATAAGCCTGCGTTTGAAACGCTCTTGTTCGACGGGATCCTCGGGCACGACGAATTCGTCGTCGTTGAGGCTTGCCTCGTCTTCGGAGGGAGGTGTGTAGTTATAATCCTCAACCTCTTCGTCTGCCGCCCTCTCGTGAGGGCTTGCTTCTGCATCCTCCCGCGCTGAGTCTTGCTGGAGGGGATTATCTTCGGCACTCTCTGGGGTATTATTATCTCCTGTGCCGGAATCTCCATTCTTATTGTGGCGGGATTTAGAGCGGCGCCGCTGACGCCGGCGCTTGGGCTGTTTCTTTAAAGAATCTGCCTCCGCTGCTTCTTCGCCGTCCCCGTCTTTTGGGGTGTCCACCATGTATATGTCGTATGACGAGGTGGTCTTCCAGTGCCCAGTAGGCGCTGGTTCCTGTTCGTCTCCGGCATCGTCGTCCATAGCGTCGATGTCTTCGGAGTCGTAGTCTAGCATGTCGGTTAGATCGTCGACAGTGGCTACAAAGTGGGTGGTGGGTGGGCTCTGAATTTCTTCGTCGTCCGTATCCCAACCATCCTGGCCATAGTCCGGCCAGGACTCTCCGGATAGCGAGAGATGCTTTAGCGAGTTTAGGATGTCGCCAAAGGGCGAGTGTTGGAAGATCTCCATAGCGGTGAATTCCATAACCGGCGCCCAATCAGATTCGATTGGCAGGGGCGCGGGAGGTCCGGAGTCCGTCAAGGAGTCCGGCACCTCGGAGTCATGAGCTTCGCGAGGGACAAGGGTAGTGTTCGGCTCCATCGCCGTGGAAGTTGAAGCCCCCGAGGCGGTGTCTAACCACCGGTCCTCGATCTGGGCGATCGGCTCCGGTCTAAGGGCCAGAGCGGATTGTTGTGCGGCCACCAAGGCACTGTTCGGTGACAGAGCTAGATCATGCCCATCGTAACAGTGCAGCACGCTTGGCTGTGGCTCGAGCCCGTCGAAGATCAAGTCCCCGCAGATGTCGGCCGTGAAGTTTAGGCTTCCGAATCTGACCTGATGGCCAGGGGCGTAGCTTTCGATCTACTCCAGATGGCCAAGGGAATTAGCCTGCAGTGCGAAGCCGCCGAATACGAAGATCTGTCCGGGGAGAAAAGTCTCACCCTGGACAGCATTGTTGGTTGAAGATGCCATCGAGCCTATCGGTGACGACACAGAGGAACTCTCAATGAAAGCACCAATGTCGGTGTCAAAACCGGCGGATCTCGGGTAGGGGGTCCCGAACTGTGCGTCTAGGCGGATGGTAACAGGAGACGAGGGACACGATGTTTTACCCAGGTTCGGGCCCTCTCGATGGAGGTAAAACCCTACGTCCTGCTTGATTAATATTGATGATATGGGTAGTACAAGAGTGGATCTACCACGAGATCAAGGAGGCTAAACCCTAAAGCTAGCCTATGGTATGATTGTTGTAATGTATGTTGTCCTACGGACTAAAGCCCTCCGGTTTATATAGACACCGGAGGTGGCTAGGGTTACACAGAGTCGGTTACAATGGTAGGAGATCTACATATCCGTATCGCCAAGCTTGCCTTCCACGCCAAGGAAAGTCCCATCCGGACACGGGACAGAGTCTTCAATCATGTATCTTCGTAGTCTTGGAGTCCGGCGGACGATGATAGTCCGGCTGTCCGGACACCCCCTAGTCCAGGACTCCCTCAATGCCCTTCACCTATCTTGGCCTGCCTCTGGGCACGTCCCGACCTACCATTAATGACTTCATGCCCCTGGTCAGCATAGTTGAACAAAGTTTGTCCTCCACACTGTTGCTCATGTCCCATGCTGGCAAGTTAACGCTACTCAACTCCACGGTCACCTCGCTCCTCATATATGCAATGTGCACGTTGCACTTTCCACCCAAGCTCGTTGAGCTACTGGACAAAATTAGGCGCAGTGTCTTTGGATCAAGAATACTGAACAGGGCGACAAATGTAACTCTTTGGTGGCATGGGATATGGTTTGTAAACCTAAAAATAAGGGAGGACTTGGTGTGCTCAACCTTCGAATACAAAATGATGCACTGCTCTTGAAATTCCTGCATAAATTCTACAATAAGTTGGATATCCCTTGGGTGCAACTTACTTGGGATTCGTACTACCCCGGAAAATCCCTCATGCTTGTGATCCGGTTGGCTCGTTCTGGTGGAAAGACATACTCAAACTAACTCCTACGTTTAGGGGGGTTTCCAAAGTCAATATTGTTTGTGGCACTACAACTTTGTTTTGGAAAGATTTATGGGCAGGACAACTTATTCAAGACTCCCACCCTCGGGCCTTCTCACACTCTTTAGACGAAGATGTTTCTGTCAGGGATTTCTTGGGGAGCACATCGCTGGGGGAAGTGTTCCACCTTCCTTTGACCCCTCAAGCGTTGGAGGAGGTCCGGGCCATGCAAATTATTGCGTCTCATCTGCAACCCTTCACGGCTGCCTTGGATGTTTGGCACTACTCATGGGGCAAGGCCAGCTACAAATCAACTGACTACTATAAATTCGTCTTCAAGGACGTCCAAGCCCACCAAGTTTTTTGCTGGATCTGGAAGTCTAAATGCACAATGAAGTTGAAGGTTTTTGCCTAGCTTCTTTTCCACGACAGGCTCAATACAAGGAACATGTTGAAAAGAAGGCACTACAACATAGGGGATGATCACAACTGCCTCTTGTGCGGAATGACCAGTGAGGAAACAATGGAGCACATGATCTTCACATGCTCTTTCAGCAAGCTTTGCTGGGACAAACTTGGGATTAATTGGGAGCCTTTCCATGGCCGTTTGCAAGCTATTGAGGCCCAAAAAATCACTCATCCCACTCCCATGTTCTTGGAAAAATTCATTATGGCATCTTGGAGTATTTGGAAGGAGAGGAATAACAAACACTTTAGATCAATACTGCCATCCTTCAAATCTTGGTTGGACAGATTCAAAGGGGACTTTGTGAAAGTGCGTTATATCGACTAGAGGGGGGGTGAATAGGTGATTTTTATGAATTCTTCACTGAGGAATTTGCCGGTGAGGAAATTCCTTAGCGAAGAACTACTTGCAGCGGAATAAGTGCTCAGAAGTAAGCATGACAGAATACAGGGATGGTCATCATGATGAAATGAAGACAATTACAGAGTACAGAAAGCGTAAACACAGGATAACACAAGATGAAGACAAACAGACTGAAGAAATTGAACTGAGGAAATTGAGAAAGTCTTCAGTCAAAGTCTTCAAACACAGATATGAACAATCACTCAACACAGTAATGAAGAAATGAAAGAGTTGAGGAAATAGAACCAGTAAGGTTGGTGAAGACAATGATTTGGTAGAACAGTTCCAACTGCTGTCTCAGTTGTACGTCTGGTTGGAGCGGTTGAGTATTTAAACTCGAGGACACACAGTCCCGGACACCCAGTCGCTGAGCACGCAGCTCAGGACACCAAGTCCTCACTGTATTCTCCTTGAACTAAGGTCACACAGACCTCGTCCAATCACTCGTGGTAAGTCTTCAGGCGACTTCCAAACCTTCACAGACTTCGATCACTCGGTGATCCACAATTCCTCTTGGATGCTCTAGACCATGACGCCTAACCGTCTGGAAGAAGCACAGTCTTCAAAGGTAACAAGCATCGGATCCACGCAGGATCAATCTCTTCAGTGATGCTCAATCACTTTGGGTTTGTAGGTGTTTGGGTTGGGGTTTTTCCTCACTCGATGATTTTCGCTCAAAGTCCTCGGAGGATGGGTTGCTCTCAAATGACAAGTGTCAGTTTCTCTCGGAGCAGCCAACCAGCTAGTGGTTGTAGGGGGGCGGCTATATATAGCCTAGGGAGCAGTCCAACATGATAAGACATAAATGCCCTTCAATGATATGACCGTTATGTGGATAAGATATTTTGGGACAGCTGGCGCGTAGCACAGCAACGGTCGGAAATTTGACTCTCAAATTCCTCAGGGCTATCATGTTCCTCACTGTGTAGGCAATCCGCACTAGCGAATTCCTAACTCCTCAGCCAGAACAAATTCCTCAGCAACCAGAAGAACTTCGTCTCTGTCACTGAAGAAATTGACTGAACTGTATGAGATTTCCAATGGCTTCACTAGAAGGGATTGGTAGGTGTAGGATTTTGAGTTGAGCATCACATGAAAATTTTTCCTTAGTATTTCCTCGACCCCCTTTAACAGTATGGTGTTTCCTATGACTCAAGAATGAGAAAAACAAAACTATGAAAACGAAAGTCTTCAAGCTTCATATTCCTCGCATGAATATCAAGTCTTCACGGACACACCAATTTCTTCACTTTCAAAGTCTTCATGAAAGTCTTCAGGAATACCAAAATCTTCAGTCGAAGATATTTATTTTTAGGGGTCGACTTTCTCTGTAAATATCAAACTCCTCATAGACTTATAGGCCTGTGTACACTCATAAACAGATTAGTCCCTTAACCTATAAGTCTTCAATACACCAAAATCACTAAGAGGCACTAGTTGCACTTACAATCTCCCCCTTTTTGGTGATTGATGACAATATAGGTTAAGTTTTCAACGGGGATAAACATATGGAGTGTAAGTACTGAGATTGAGGAATTTGATTGCAAGATATAGAAGAACTCCCCCTGAAGATGTGCATAGTGAGGAATTTGCTTTTGAAGCAATGCACACTTGAAGAGTTGAATCATGGAGATCTCCCCCTATATCTTGTAATTCATACATGCATTTGACATATAATATGAAGAATTTGAAATGCATGATGAAATATGGTGCCTGAAGAAATTCAGCATGCGTGCAATAATATTAACGAGGAACAAGCATGCAGAATCAGAGCACAGTGCATCAAAAGTATCAGAGCACCATCGGTTTTAAGATTACAACTCGATCCAATAAAAGCAGAAGAGCGAGAGTTGTAACTTAGCAAAAAAACGCCCATATAATAGACCCGCTTAAAGACTAACTCATATTTCTCCTCCTTTGTCATCGAATGACCAAAAGGATCGAAACTGAGGACTAACATCCCTGAAGAATATCAAGTTGATGGAGGACCGTCAGCGTTGTCAGGGTCGGTTGTCGTTGTAGGGCCTGCCGCAGTGTCGTCCAAGTCTTCATTTTCATCAGTGTCGCGCGATGAAGAATAGGAGCTGTCCACCAAGGAAGGAACCTTGACCTTCTTGAATCGCTTCGGTGGAGGTGCAAACCGGTCAAATTCTTCCTTGAGACCCATTGTCTTCAGATCTTCTGCGCTGTAGACATGAGATAGAACAGCCCAGGTATGGTTGAAGGTTTCATGGAGGTAGTATTGGTTTTTCTTCACTGCATTGTGTGTTGAGGTCATGTTGTGAAGAATTGAACCAAACTGACGCTTGACCCATTTATGATTGTGATCAACTTTCTGATGAAGACTGAGGAGTAACTCACGATCAGTCATCACCCTGGGTGCTGTGGCTTGAGGAATTTGCTTGGCAGAGTTGTTGGCGGCAGAATCATGTGTGGCAGAGTCATAATTGGTGGAGTAGGATGCAGCCTTGCGAAATTGACCATCCAATGGACGAATGCCTTCATTTATCACAGCAGTTGCCTTGCCTTTGTCATCAACTGAGGAAAATGTCCGTTTGAGGACTTCAATTGGAGGCAAGTAGCTGCCGTGGTTCAGAGTATCAGCCTTGTAATTGAGTGAAGACCTTGTCCTGATGAACCTCATAATCCATGGTGCATAAGGCTTCAGCTCAAAAGGTGACATAGCAATATTTGCCAGAGTCCTCATGAAGAAATCATGGAAGTTGACGGGAACGCCATGAATAATATTGAAAAGCATATTCTTCATGATGCCAACGACTTCTTCATCATTTGAGTCGTGGCCTTTGATAGGACTCATTGTCTTCGTCGGAATGCGATAGACAGTCCGTGGCACATACAGTAATTCCTTGACGAGGAATTTGGTTCGAGGGGCTTGCCCTGGCTTCAAGGGCTTCATCAGCACTTGCATGTAATGATTTGTAAGCTCAGGTTCACTATAGACGCAACGAGCACCATCAAGGGGAGGACTGAGTGGGAGGGCATGAAGCAATTCAGTTGCTGGTGCCTTGTAGTGAGTATTTTCTGACATCCAATCCAGCACCCATGAGTTCACATCTTTAGAATTTCCTGTGATGTGCAGCATCGCATAGAATTGAAGAATGAGTTCTTCATTCCAATCACAGATGTCAGTGCGGAAATTCAGCAATCCAGCATCGTGAAGAACACTGAGGACTGGCTCGAAGCATGGCAGAGATTCCATGTCCACGTGAGGAATGTGTGCATGATCGAAGAATTTGTCTTTGTCGAATAGCACTGAGGAATAGAAATTGGCTTGACTAGCAGTCCAGAAATGCCTCTTCCTTATGCGAGCACAATCATAGGGATTGTAGTCTGTGAAGAACACATGCTCGTTAAAGAAATCTGCAGCCTTGAACTTTTGCTTCTTTGAGAATGGATCCTTTGGCTTGGGTAGAGGAGTGTCAGTGAGTTGCATCACAACCTCAGGAATCGCAATCTCCGATTCTTCAGGCTGAGGAATTTCTGGTTCCTCTTCAGTGGCAGTATGCGTGTTCAAAGGATCAGCAACAGCAGTTTCTTCAGCACTAGTGGCTGGAATTTCTTCATGCACAGACGAGGTAGGATTAGTTTCTTTAGAGCCTATTTGAACGGTTGGTGCATGGGACTGAGGTATTTGTTGTATTGGGGTGAAGTGTGGAGAATTGGGATGCTGACTTTCCCAAAAGTCATCATTCATCACAGGCGTAGTGCATCCAATATCCACGTCTTCATCTTCAATTTCTTCAACGGCAGCCTCTTGAGCTGTGAACTGAGGCATTGGCGAGGAAGCAACAGGCGTTGAAGGGATCACATCCACTTCAATTTCTTCATCAATCTGCTCTGATGAAGCAGCAGAATGATTTTCTTCATCAGATCTACTAGGGATCACATATTCTTCACCAAAAGGAACAAGGTCCTTTGATGGCAGGGTGGAAATCGGAACAACATCAATTGGATTTGCAAGTGAGCTGGTCATAGGCTTCATTTTCTTAGGAGCTGGAGAATCTGAAGCAGATGATGCTTTCCTTTTCTTCACTGCAGCTCTCTCTGCAGCCTTGGTCTTCCTCACATCTGATGCAGATGGAAGGGTTGGAGTTGGTGTAGGCGTAGGAAGAGCTGAGGAATCTATTTGAATTACCTCAGGCACAACTGATGCAGTTGCCCTGACTTCTTCATTTTCTTCAGGCGCACCACTAGTGGATGCCCTGGCAATGTCTTCAGTGCCTGGAATGGAGTGGTCAGCCCTAGAACTAGCATTTTCATCAGCAGCCTGAAAGTCATCAGCGGTGCTGGCATGTTCTTCAGTTTGCTGAGTAGAAGCTTCAGCTTGAGGGATTTCTTGTTGCGATGTGGCTGCAACATTGGTGAACTTCTCAGTCAGTTTAAAGAACCTGACTTTGGCTCCTTGCCAATCAGCATAATAAGCATTGTAATCATCGCTGAGGGCTTCGATTTCAGACTGGATCTTGAGGAGTTCATCAGTTGTCATTCTGACAACGTTTTTCCTCAGGAACTTCTCTTTCCTGAACTGAGCCTTCTTGATTTGTATGGCCTTCTCAAATTTCCATTTCTCTTCAGTGATGAAATGGGTCAGCACGTGATTTTGGCCAGGAGTCAAATGAAAATCAGGCATAGGAGTGTTTGGGTCCTTGTGCCAGAGATCAATGTAGTCGAGGATCGCCTTTGGATCCAAAAGCAGTGGCACATTTGTGCCTTTGGCTCTAGCGACCCTTTCTTGCCTGTCTCTGATGATTTCTGCAAGTTCATCATCATCAGCTTCATCGTCAGATGGCACTTGGAAGGCAACCTATTTCTTCTTCGGACTAGGCCGAGGACCTCGTCCAGCAGTTGCCTTGGTCTTCAGTAGATTGGGGCCTGATGAAGAGTTTGGTGCAGCTGAGGAACTCACTGAGACACCAGAAGCAATAGAGATGCCTGCAGTCCTTTGGCACGTGGCCAGATGTACACGTGTTGAGGACTTTGCCGGAGCAACTGAGGACTTTGGTGGAGGAGCTGAGGACTTTGGAGGAGCAGGAGCAGCATGAGGAACTGACTGTGAGGGCTTTGAAGAATCTGGCCGTGAGGGCATTGCTGAGGAACTTGGCCGTGAGGGCACAGTTGGTGAAGCACTTGGCTTGTGAGCGGTCTTCTTTGCCATTGATTTTCTAGGCCTTATAGAGGCCTCAGTGGCAGCAGCAGTAGCAGAGTCTTCATTGAATTTCCTCACTGCTTCTTTGGCTTGTCTTGCCAACTTGGCTTGGCGTTTGGCCCATTCTTTAGGAAAATCCTCACCACGCTTGATGCTGGTGGGGTCAGCTTCTTGGCCAGGTGCCAATGGAGCTCTTGGGCATGGAGGATTTAGAGCGAATTTCTTCATATACTTTGGAGTTACATATCTGTACTCCCTCCATTCTCTTGCCCATCTCCTTTCAATCCTCTGTATGCGCACCTTGCGCTGATTTTTGTTCTCCTTTCCGAACTTAGCCTCATTAGGTGTGCAATAGTCAGCATAGATGTTCTCAGGTATTTCAAACGCAGTCAATGACTTCAGGCCTCTTTCCTCCTTTCTATGGTTTCTTACCGTCTGCCATATTCTTCAGTTGAGGAATTTGAACAATCGAATTCTTTGAAGAAGTATGCAACTTTTCTTTGAGGAACGCTGCAAATGAGTTAAGTTGATGAGAACCTAGTGATTCAGCAGCGGACATGAGTACCTGTGAACAGAGTATAGTTGCGAGGAATTTGAAGAGATCATATGCGTTCTCAGAAGATTTTCAAAAAGAACAAGTTTGAGGAATTTGACCAGATGTGTCTTGAAGAATTTCACTAAGCGTTCTTTGTCTTAGGTTTCAGAGTTGTATAGATTGAGGATCCACACAATTGAGGAATCTTGAAGATAAATGATGCTTAGAGAAACGAATCAAGAGCAGATGACTAGTGAGGTGTTTTGTGTGTGAGGATTTGAAGAATAAAACACCTTTGAAGATTTTGTAGAGAAAATTTGAATCAAAGAGGGCAGTAAAAGTAACTTTTAATTACCCTGATGAAGAACACGACGAACTGAGAAGTGTAGATTTGAAGCTCGTCAGTTCAGATCTTCCATGCCCTAACTTGGCGGAGGAAGACAGCTACGGCGGCGGTGGAGTGAAGATTTCCGCGGCCGGCGCGAGTACGACAACGACGAGGTAGAGGCAGTGAAGCTCTTCCTCACCGGTGATGGTGGAGTAGCGGCGGCGCTAGGGTTTGAGAAGCTCGAGTGAGAGAGAGAGCAGTCGAGCGGAGTAAAGGAAGTGAGGAAGGGGTGAGGGGGTATTTATAGTCGCAGTGAAAAACTGTTCGCCCGAAGATTTAGGACGAACATGCCCCTGACCCTTCTCATTCACTTGACATGTGTCACCCACGTACTGAAAAGTGGAGATCGTGTTAGATCGTGGGTGAATAGATTAGTCTATCGTGGGATACGGGGCGGTTTGAGCGGCAAAACCGAGAATTTGGATAAGATTAGTTTTAAAGTTCCGCTCACAATTTCTTCAGCTGACAAGGACACAGTGAAGATTTTGAACGAGTTTCAAATAGAACGCACATGAAGAATTTGTGAATAGATTGGGTTGAGTATAGCATAGAGGGGGAAGGGTCCGATCACATTCACTTAGCAGAAAATGCAACTTGAAGAAATAGCCATAAGTGAATGCTATAGAGGACATAAACCTATATATATATATATATATATATATATATATATATATATATATATATATATATATATATATATATATATATATATATACCCAATGAAGAAACATGACGAAAACAGTGAAGATTTTGCAAAGTTGAAGAATTTGAAAAACTAAAGAATTTCAAAACTGAGGAAAAACTCAAATTGAAGATTTTCAACTTCGGTGGTGGCATGACCCACTGTATAACAATGATGATTTCAGACACCGCGTACAATTGTCGTAGGGTTCTGAGAATCAAATTCTTCATTAATTTCTTCACACTTAGAGTGTTGTTCTTCATTGATTGAAGAAAAACGTTTCTTCATGTGTTGCACATCTAAGTCATCAATTGTGCATAAGTGTCAGGATGTGTGTCCTTTTCAAAGAACATTCAAAGATTTTAAGATATTTAGCTCACACCGCAACTTGCTAAATCTCTTCTCATCCAAGGGCTTTGTGAAGATATCGGCTAGCTGTTCTTCAGTCTTCACATGCTCAATAGAAATGTCGCCCTTCAACACATGATCACGAAGAAAATGATGACGAATCTGAATGTGCTTTGTCTTCGAGTGCTGAACTGGGTTGTGAGCAATCTTGATGGCACTCTCATTGTCACAGTAGAGAGGCACATTCTTCACGTTGATGCCGTAGTCCTTGAGAGTTTGCTTCATCCATAGCAATTGAGCACATCAAGAACCAGCAGCAATGTATTCAGCTTCAGCAGAAGACAGTGATACGCAGTTCTGTTTCTTCGAGGACCAACAGACCAAAGATCGTCCGAGGAAATGACAAGTACCAGATGTTGACTTGCGGTCCACACGATCACAAGCATAGTCAGAGTCAGAATATCCAATGAGATCAAAAGTATAGCCCTTTGGGGTACCATAATCCTAGTGTTGGTGTGTGAGCTAGATATCGAAAAATATGCTTCACAGCCTTATGGTGTGATTCCTTCGGTGCAGCTTGAAATCGGGCACACATGCAGACACTAAGCATTATATCTGGCCTAGATGCACATAAGTACAATAAAGAACCAATCATGCAGCGGTATACCTTGTGATCGAAGTCAATACCATTTTCATCAGTGCATAGATGGCCATTTGTGGGCATAGGAATTTTGACTCCTTTGCAATCTTGCATGCCGAATTTCCTCAGAACATCCTTGAGGTATTTCTCCTGAGATATGAATATGCCATTGCGCTGTTGATGAATTTGAAGAGCTAAGAAGAATTTCAACTCTCCCATCATAGACATTTGATATTCTTCACTCATCATATAGGCAAATTCATCACTATAACGTTGGCAGTACATCCAAAGATAATATCATCAACGTATATTTGGCACACAAACAGTTCACCATCATAATATTTAGTAAAGAGAGTAGGGTCGAGTGAACTGGGTGTGAAGCCATTCTTCACGAAGAATTCCTTCAAAGTATCATACCACGCCCGAGGGGCCTGCTTGAGGTCATAGAGGGCCTTGTTGAGTCTGAAGACTTTGTCAGGATTCTTTGGATCTTCAAAACCTGGGGGTTGAGCAACATATACTTCTTCCTCAAGCTTACCATTAAGGAATGCACTTTTCACATCCATTTGATATAAAGTGATATCATGATGGTTAGCATAAGCAAGTAATATGCGAATAGCCTCAAGTCTAGCAACAGGTGCAAAAGTTTCATCGGAATCAATTCCTTCAACCTGTGTGTAGCCTTGAGCTACAAGTCGTGCCTTATTCCTCACCACAAGGCCATTTTCATCTTGCTTGTTGCGGTAGATCCACTTTGTGCCAATGATATTATGCTTGCGAGGATCTGGACGTTTGACCAGTTCCCAGACATTGTTGAGCTCGAACTGATGTAATTCTTCTTGCATGGCCTGAATCCACTCAGGCTCCAAAAATGCTTCATCTACCTTAGTGGGCTCTGTGGTAGAGACAAAAGCATAGTGCCCACAAAAGTTAGATAAATGTGAAGCTTTTGAGCGTGTGAGAGGACCTGGTGCTTCAATGTCATCGATGATCTTTTCAACTTGCACTTCTTTTGCAACGCGAGGATGAGTTGGTTGTCGTTGAGGAATTTGATCAGCATTTTCTTCAGCATTTTCCTCAGGTGCATTAGCTCGACGATCTTCGCGTTATGGAATGAATTCTTCAGCAGATTCTTTGGTAGGAATGACATCCTCAGTAGCCTTGAACTTGATAGAATCTTCAGGTGATGGTTCATCTATCACAGAAGGTAGGTGCTCTCTTTGCGAGCCATTAGTTTCATCGAACCGCACATCTACAGTTTCAACAATCTTGTGAAGAGCGATGTTGAAGACTCTGTAGGTGTGCGAGTCCTTTCTGTAACCAAGCATAAAACCTTCATGTGCTTTCGGTGCAAATTTAGCATTGTGATGAGGATCCCTAATCCAACATTTAGCACCGAAGACTTTGAAATAACTCACATTGGGTTTCTTGTCAGTGAGGAGTTCATAGGCAGTCTTCTTGAAGAATTTGTGAAGATATACTCTGTTGATGATGTGGCACGCGGTATCAATTGCATCAATCCAAAACTGATGAGGCGTTTTGTATTCATCAAGCATAGTGCGAGCCATCTCAACAAGAGTTTTGTTCTTGCGCTCCACGACGCCATTTTGCTGAGGAGTATAGGGAGCAGATAACTCATGAGTAATACCAAGTTCATCAAGATAGTCATTAAGACCAGAATTCTTGAACTCAGTTCCATTGTCACTCCTGATGTGCTTGATCTTCACACCAAAGTTGGTTGAAGCCCTCGAGGAAAATCGTTTGAAGACTTCCTGCACTTCATGTTTGTAAGTAACAATGTGTACCCATGTGTAACGAGAGTAATCATCAACAATAACAAAGCCATATAGAGAGGCATCATTAGTGACAGCTGAGTAATGATTTGGACCAAAGAGGTCCATGTGAAGCAATTCAAATGGACGAGTAGTGGTCATGATAGTCTTCGCTGGATGCTTGGCCTTGGTCATTTTTCCAGCTTCACAGGCACCACACAAGTGATCCTTGGGGAATTTGACATTCTCAATGCTAATGACATGCTTCTTCTTCGCAAGCGTGTGCAAATTCCTCATGGCTGCGTGACCAAGTCGTCGATGCCATAGCCAGCCTTCTAAAGCTTTTGCAAGTAAGCACACGGCAGGTTGTGGTCCTGTAGAGAAATCAACGATGTACAAGTCTCCTCTCCTAAAGCCTTCAAAGAGTTTGGAATTGTCAGATTCCATGATCACAACACAACGATACTTGCCAAAGACAACAACCATATCAAGATCACAAAGCATTGAGACTGACATGAGGTTGTATCCTAAGGACTCAACAAGCATGACTTTGTCCATGTGTCGATCCTTTGAGATCGCAACCTTACCTAGACCCAATACCTGACTTTTGCCTTTGTTAGCGAAGATGATGTGCTTCGGATGTGACGGTGTTAAGGGAGCATCCATCAGTAGGTTCTTGTCACCAGTCATGTGATTTGTACATCCACTATCGAGGACCCATTCGTTTGCTTTGGGTTGATCATCCTGCAGATGAATTAGTGCAACTTACGGTCTCATATACTTCATCAGTGAAGAATATGATATCAAGTTCATCAGTTCAATTTCATCAAGCAATAGCACAGATAAGCAGTGTGACGACGTGTGAAATGAAAGTTCATTTCATCATGATTCGCCTGCGTCCTTTCAGGCATTTTTTTCAGGCCCCCAGCAGATTCTTCAGACGTTAAAGCACGTCTGGAGACCTGACCCTGCAGAAGAGATTAGTTCTTTTTCTTCACCACCCACATCTGAAGGGGTGGCAAAGAATTCATCACTCTGCGAGCACCATATGAGAAAGGTGGCATAGAAGCTAGTCCACTTCGCTTCACATAAGAGGGGTTAGGGTAAGCATATGAATAAGCAGAGAAATTCTTCGAGGACTTATGAACATAATGATTTGAAGAATAATGCTCATATTCATAGCCCTTGGCTCTTCCCTACGAAACAGAGTTGTTAGCACGATGATGTTCATATGAGGATTTTGATCCTTTTTATGAATTTGATCCATGTGAGGAATTTGGTCCGTATGAGGACTTGGATCCTTATGAAGAATTTGGTCCATATGAAGAATTTGATCTGGGGTTCCTATTCTTCACTGGTGGTGTCATGAGGACATTCACCTGAAGACTTTCAACATAACTTTTGGGAACCCAGATTTTCTTCATAGGGGAACCGTTCCTGCAGTTAGTGCCAACATATCTAGAAAATACTTCACCATTCTAATTTTTGAACAGTTTATAGTTGGAGTCAAATGACTCATCAGAAGAATGAGGAGATTCACATGTAAAGCCAGATAAGTTAGATGGATCAACTGGAGGTCCCTTTGCAGCAACCCATGAGGTTTTCGGGTACTGCTCAGGCTTCCAATATGTTCCATCAGCATTGAGTTTCCTCTCAAAGGCAATACCCTCTTTCCTAGGGTTTCTGTTGAGGATCTGCTTTTTAAGCACATCACAAAGAGTCTGATGCCCTTTGAGGCTTTTGTACATGCCTGTCATATACAATTCCTTCAGCCCTGCATTGTCAGAGATACTAGCAATGTCCTCAGACGAGGAATTAGTGATAGCAGAGGCAGGTGAAGAATTTGTAACATTTGAAGCATTTGAATATTCAGGTGAAGAATTAGCAGATTCACGTTCAATGCACTTTAAGCATGGAGGATCAAATTCTTCCTGAGTAGCACTGATTTGTTGAGCAAGTAATGAATCGCGCTCCTTCTGAAGATCTTCATAACTCACTCTTAGCTTCTCAAGATCTTGCTTTCTTTGAAGAAGTTCAAGAGAAAGCTTCTCGTGATCAGATAAGAGAGCGTTATGATGACCTTGAAGGTCGTCAAACTTGGAATGGAGTCCCTGAAGACTTTGGGGCTGTTTGGATTGATGCCGTGGAGTGCCCAGCCAAAAGATTGGCGTTGACTGTGCCCTGCGTAGCTGTTTGGATGGACACCAAAAATTTGGTGCGCCCAGCCCTCCCCACCTCTGCTAGTTCACTTCTGTGCCAACTTTTTGGCAAGATGGGGGCGGCCAGATTGTCCGCCAATTATTTGGCGTGCCAACGATTGGCAGGGCCAGCTCGGGCGCAAGCCAAACAGCCCCTTTCAGCCAAGGCTTTTGACTGATCCATTTCTTCACCCAACATATCATCGCTCTTATTTAGCATGTATTGAACTTTTTCCAAGTCTCTTTGTTGTTTAGTGGCAAGGGAAGCAAGTTTGACATAGCTAGGTCCAAATTCATCGTCAGATTCATCATCACTAGATTCGGATAGGTAGGATTCGGTTACCTCAGCACCATTTTCCATAAGGCAGGGGGTAGACGATGATGATTCTGGTTCGAATGTAAACGCATTGAGAGATTCCTTGTAATCCTCAAACCAAGGATCATGACGAGTCCGATGACCTTCATAGACCTCAGAGAAACGGTCCCAGATTAGCTTCGCGTGATTGAGATGCATGACGTTCCTGAACTGATTTCGGGACAGACTAGAGCAGATGACATCCTTCGCTGTGAGGATAAGCAGTGTGTACTTGCGAATGTCATCAGCCTCAGCCATCTTGCATAGATTGGTAAGACCGATCTCGGTGACGGTCCACAGTTCGCTGTCCATAGCCATGAGTCGCTTTTTCATCATGGCCTTCCACCGAGGATACTCATAACCGTCAAAGATGGGGCAGGAAACGTTCCTCAATCCTGCAGTCGACATAACTAGAACTCTAGGTGGTTAAACCAAAATCACACAGAACAAGGGAGTACCTTGCTCTGATACCAATTGAAAGTGCGTTATATCGACTAGAGGGGGGGTGAATAGGCGATTTTTATGAATTCTTCACTGAGGAATTTGCCGGTGAGGAAATTCCTTAGTGAAGAACTACTTGCAGCGGAATAAGTGCTCAGAAGTAAGCATGACAGAATACAGGGATGGTCATCATGACGAAATGAAGACAATTACAGAGTACAGAAAGCATAAACACAGGATAACACAAGATGAAGAGAAACAGACTAAAGAAATTGAACTGAGGAAATTGAGAAAGTCTTCAGTCAAAGTCTTCAAACACAGATATGAACAATCACTCAACATAGTAATGAAGAAATGAAAGAGTTGAGGAAATAGAACCAGTAAGGTTGGTGAAGACAATGATTTGGTAGACCAGTTCCAACTGTTGTCTCAGTTGTACGTCTGGTTGGAGCGGCTGAGTATTTAAACTCGAGTACACACAGTCCCGGACACCCAGTCACTGAGCATGCAGATCAGGACACCAAGTCCTCACCGTATTCTCCTTGAACTAAGGTCACACAGACCTCGTCCAATCACTCGTGGTAAGTCTTCAGGCGACTTCCAAACCTTCACAGACTTCGGTCACTCGACGATCCACAATTCCTCTTGGATGCTCTAGACCATGACGCCTAACCGTCTGGAAGAAGCACAGTCTTCAAAGGTAACAAGTGTCGGATCCACGCAGGATCAATCTCTTCAGTGATGCTCAATCACTTTGGGTTTGTAGGTGTTTGGGTTGGGGTTTTTCCTTACTCGATGATTTTCGCTCAAAGTCCTCGGAGGATGGGTTGCTCTCAAATGACAAGTGTCAGTTTCTCTCGGAGCAGCCAACCAGCTAGTGGTTGTAGGGGGCGGCTATTTATAGCCTAGGGAGCAGCCCGACATGATAAGACATAAATGTCCTTCAATGATATGACCGTTATGTGGATAAGATATTTTGGGACAGCTAGCGCGTAGCACAGCAACGGTCGGAAATTTGACTCTCAAATTCCTCAGGGCTATCATGTTCCTCACTGTTTAGGCAATCCGCACTGGCGAATTCCTAACTCCTCAGTCAGAACAAATTCCTCAGTGACCAGAAGAACTTCATCTCTATCACTAAAGAAATTGACTGAACTGTATGAGATTTCCAATGGCTTCACTCGAAGGGATTGGTAGGTGTAGGATTTTGAGTTGAGCATCACATGGAAATTTTTCCTTAGTATTTCCTCGACCCCCTTTAACAGTACGGTGTTTCCTATGACTCAAGAAGGAGAAAAACAAAACTATGAAAACGAAAGTCTTCAAGCTTCATATTCCTCGCATGAATATCTAGTCTTCACGGACACACCAATTTCTTCACTTTCAAAGTCTTCATGAAAGTCTTCAGGAATACCAAAATCTTCAGTCGAAGATATTCATTTTTAGGGGTCAACTTTCTCTGTAAATATCAAACTCCTCATAGACTTATAGACTTGTGTACACTCATAAACACATTAGTCCCTTAACCTATAAGTCTTCAATACACCAAAATCACTAAGGGGCACTAGATGCACTTACACTTTGGGCTCCTTCAATATAGAGTAAAAGAGGAGCGTAGGCCCTTTGTACTTGACTTTGTACACTCCCTGTAGTAGCACCTCCAAGTTACTCTCTCTTCTCTTGTCACAAAGTTGACAAAATTGTATTATCTCCCCCCCCCCCCCCACCATGTAAATACTCATTGTACAGTGTGTGTTCTTTTCTTTTAATATATTAACACAGTAGGAGTCTTTCCTACTGTTCATGGTCAAAAAAAAACTTCTCGCCAATGTCGGGCTTGAACGTGCGGTGGGAGGTCCACTGGAACTGCCGCAGCTCACGGGTGAAGGCCGGACAACCCACCTCGTAGGGTAGGCCACCGTAGCCTCCCGGTGTTGGGTGATCCGTAGTGGGCCCTGCCCACCTGTCCGACAGGTGGCGCACGTCATGCTGGTGCTCGATGGTGGTTCGAGCGTCTTCATGAGCTCGCTCCCGAAGAACTTGGCGTTGGTCGCGGTGGGTTTGCGGGTCAGACAATGCTATGCAGATATCATCTCGAGCATCGTCGCGATGGACCGACACCCGCGGTGGCCGGCATGGAGGAGGGGAGTGCACCATGGCCGCATCGCCTCCGGCCCGACCTCCGCTGGCGGCGGCTCGTTGGAACGACGGCCTACGGGTCCTGCCGGCCGCAACTCATCATTGTTAGTGATGCCGAAGAGGCTCCGGACGGTGGCCCTCCATTCATCAAGCTTCTCCGCAGTGGGAGGAAAGTCGAGGAGCAGCTGCGTGCGTGCTAGGGCTTCTGCTGGCATGGGCGGCGGCGAAAGCTGCATGGACCGCGATGCGCTTCGACTTCTAACCGCGTTAGAGGGAGCCCCATCACGGCCGTGCAGTCGTGCACCACCTCCGCTAGTACCTCGGCGTGCATGCTGGCCCTCCTCATCATGTGACAGGCGCACGGGACTCTTCCCCGGGCGGCGCCCAGGGTCACCAGCAGGGTGGCTCTGCACATCGCGCACGACCTGAGAAGAGCACGCCGTGGGCGCCGGTGTTGGCGTCTTGGAGGTCGCTGTGCCGCCGTCTGGCAGCATGACGACGCCCCTGGAGGGCCCCGCGCCGCCTGCGGGGGGCCCGACTCCGTCTCTGGAGCCCGTGATGCGTGGCTCGTCGCCTGGCGTACGAACGACGCTGCTCACCAGGCCTGGACTGCAAGGGTGATGTGGATGTTCGTGGGCCGCGCCATGGGTTCTCTCCGCCACCGGCCTGCTACTGGTCCGCATCGGTACTGGCAGTCCGGTCCCGGACGAACCGACCATGGTGGTCGTCTTCTTCTTAGGAGCCATGGCGATGAAGAACTGCTAGGCCAACTACTAGACCAGATTCTCACAATTGCGCAGCCCCCTACCTGGCGCGCCAAAGATGTCAGTGGGAAACGACGCCCATGGGATCACGAGCATCCTACTGCGGTTGCGGGGCGCGGGATTGTGAGAAGAGAAGGATTAGCAGTCAGCACAAGGATCATTTACCCAGGTTCGGGCCGCGAGGATGCGTAAAACCCTAGTCCTACTTTGGTGGATGTATTGAGTGTTCTTGAGCTCCTGAACTAGCTGCGGTGGCTGCATGGTTCCAAAAAGCCGAATCCCTCTCCAGTACGCCATGGGCCTCCTTTTATAGTCGAAAGGGTCTGCCAAAGTGGCACACAGGAGGTGGAAAGGCCTACAGTGCTATGAGCTTATCGCTCGTATTACAGGACAAGGTGCATTTAATGCGTAGCTTAGGTGTCCTCTTACTTTATCGGGGACGGGAGCAAGGCCCGTCCCGTCCATCGCTGCTCCTTCTCGCTTCGACACGCGCCCTGGCCAGCGATGCATGCGGCGCCATCTAGGCAGGCAAGTAACTGAGGTGGCGCGGTGGTGGAGACTTCATGAATATTTGCATGCCGCCACGTAGGCGTGTGCCGAGTTGGCCTGGAAGCTGCATGTTGCCATGCAGGTGCCTGCCCAGCTGGCTGGGCTGGCAGCTACATGCGAACAGTGGTGGAGACTTGGTTGGTGCGGGCCTGGTAGTGGCCCTACTGATGCCCTCGGCAAGAGTCTTGTCGGGTGGCCCGGCAAGGGTCTTGCCGTGGCGCGCTGTCGTCCCCGGCAAGGGTCTTGCCGGGTGGCCCGGCAAGGGTCTTGCCGTGGCGCGCTGTCGTCCCCGGCAAGGGTCTTGCCGGGGGCCTTGTGGGTTTCCTTGGCAAGAATCTCGTCGAGGATTGTTGCCTTCCAATCCTCAACCGATCTTGAATATTCTTTGTCTTCGCAAAGATCTGCATGCCACCATGGAGGTGCCTCCCGAGCCCTGGCCCAACGTGGTTGATGGTGTTGGAGACCGTGGGTTGGAGGGTGGCTCACTCCGCTGGCGTGGGCGAGCCGCCCTGGAAAGGGACTTGCCGGGGCTGGTGAGGCTGCCCCGGCAAGGGTCTTGCCGGCAAACCTGCTTCATCCATCTGCTCTCCGTGGTCTCGGTCTTTGATGTTGCGTTGTTTGTCTTGTGCCTTTGGCTTCTCCCTTTTGCCCTGCTGAGTGTGCCTTCGGCCCGTGGCTCTGACTGCCTGCGCACAAGTAAGGGGTACAAAGGAGTGCCCCTACTTTAGTACACCGACATACCCCCTTGCCAAACTCATGGAAAGGCACACAACTAGTCTGGTACACAACATGGCATACTTTATACAACCTATGGCTGAGGCATAGGGAATGACTTTCATTCTCTCTCTATCTTCTGCCATGGTCGGGCTTTGAGTCTTACTCAACTTCACACCTTGCAACACAGGAAAGAACCCCTTCATAGGCTGGTCCATTTTCAACTTCAAAAATTTGCCAAGGTATGTGCTTTGTGAAAGTCCTATTAAGCATCTCGATCTATCCCTATAGATCTTGATGCCCAAAATGTAAGTAGCTTCACTGAGGTCTAAAAAACTCTTATTCAAGTATCCTTCTATGCTATCCAGAAATTCTATATCATTTCAAATCAACAATATGTCATCCAATTATAATATCAGAAATGCTACAGAGCTCCCACTCACTTTCTTGTAAATACAGGCTTCACCATAAGTCTGTATAAAACCATATGCTTTGATCACCTCATCAAAGCATATATTCCAACTCTGAGATGCTTGCACCAGTCCATAGATGGATTGCTGGAGCTTGCACACCAACAAAACCTTCTAATTGCATCATATACAACTCTTCTCTGAGAAATCCATTAAGGAATGCAGTTCTGGCGTCCATTCGCCAGATTTCATAAAATGCGACAATTTCTAACATGATTCAGACAGACTTAAGCATCGCTACGGGTGAGAAAGTCTCATCATAGTCAACACCTTGAACTTATCGAAAACCTTTTGCGACTAGTCGAGCTTTGTAAACAGTACCATTACCATCAGCGTCAGTCTTCTTCTTGAAGATCCATTTATTTTCTATGGCTTGCCGATCATCGGGCAAGTCCACCAAAGTCCACACTTTGTTATCATACATGGATCCTATCTCAGATTTCATGGCCTCAAGCCATCTGTCGGAATCTGGGCTCATCATAACTTCTTCGTAGTTCGTAGGTTCGCCTTAGTCTAGTAACATGACTTCCAGGACAGGATTACCGTACCACTCTGGTGCAGATTGTGCTCTGGTCGACCTACAAGGTTCAGTAGTAACTTGATTTGAAGTTTCATGATCATCATCATTAGCTTCCTGTCTAGTTGGTGTAGGCATCTTGGGAACAGTTTTCTCTTATGTGCTACTTTCCAATTCGAGAGAAGGTACATTTACCTCATCAAGTTCTACTTTCCTCCCACTCACTTCTTTCGAGAGAAACTCCTTCTCTAGAAAGGACCCATTCTTTAGCAACAAAGATTTTGCCTTCAGATCTGTGGTAGAAGGTATACCCAATATTTTCTTTTGGGTATCCTATGAAGACGCACTTCTCCGCGTTTGGTTCGAGCTTTATTAGGCTGAAGCCTTTTGAAATAAGTGTCGCATCCCCAAACTTTTTAGAAATGACAACCTAGGTTTCTTGCCAAACCACAGTTCATTCGATGTCATCTCAACGGATTTAGACGGTGCCCTATTTAACTTGAATGCAGTTGTCTCTAATGCATAACCCCAAAACTATAGTGGCAAATTGGTAAGAAACATCATATAATGCACCATATCTAATAAAACACGGTTACGATGTTCGGACACAACATTACGCTGTGGTGTTCCAGGTGGCGTGAGTTGTGAAACTATTCCACATTGTTTTAAATGAAGGAAAAACTTGTAACTCCGATATTCGCCTTCGTGATCAGATCGTAGAAACTTTATTTTCTTGTTATGATGATTCTCTACTTCACTCTGAAATTCTTTGAACTTTTCAAATGTTTCAGACCTGTGTTTCATCAAGTAGATATACCCATACCTACTCAAATCATCTATGAAGGTGAGATAATAATGATACCCGACGCGTGCATCAACACTCATCGGATTGTATACATCGTTAAGTATTATTTCCAATGAGTCATAAGCTCACTCCATTGTTCCGAAGAACGGAGTTTTAGTCATCTTGCCCATGAGGCATGGTTCGCGAGTACCAAATGACTCATAATCAAGTGATTCCAAAACTCCATCCGCATATGACCTAAACGACAGTGCCACAAGTATGTTGCACTTATCATTATCAACCTTGCATCTTTTGGCATCAATATTATGAATATGTGTATCACTATGATTGAGATTCAATAAACCATTTACATTGGGTGTATGACCATAGAATGTTTTATTCATGTAAACAGAACAACAATTATTCTCTGACTTAAATGAGTAACTGTATTGCAATAAACATGATCAAATCATATTCATGCTCAACGCAAACACCAAATAACATTTATTTAGGTTCAACACTAATCCCGAAGGTAGAGAGAGTGTGCGATGGTGATCGAATCAACCTTGGAATCATTTCCAACACACATCGTCACCTCTCCCTTAACTAGTCTCTGTTTATTCTGCAACTCTTGTTTCCAGTTGCTAATCTTAGCAACTGAACAGGTATCAAATACCCAGGGGCTACTACGAGCACTAGTAAGGTACACATCAATAACATGTATATCAAATATACCTTTGTTCACTTTGCCATCTGTAACGCCCCAAGACCAATGCGCCAGATGTCTTTCAGTTATTCGCCGTCGTTGCCATGTCATTCGCTTGCGTGTTGCACTTTTCCATGTCATCATCTACATTTCATCTGCATGTTTTTCGAAACTTGCATCTGTTCGGGTTCCCTCGATTCTTTCCGCTTGTCCGTTCTGAGCCCAGACACACTCGCACACGTCCGTCGCACCTCTCAGATCTTGTTTTGTGAGCCACGGAAAAACATTCTCGGAATGGGCCGAGAGTTGACGAGTGGTCTTGGTACATCACGGGTAGAACGCCTGTCAAATTTCGTTCCATTTGGAGGCCGTTTGATGCCCCAACAGTTAACCGTGTAACCGAGAAACCCCCTTCTCTTTGCAGACCAGCACCCCTCCACAAAGCCCACCTAGCCCATCAAACTCCCCTCCATGCTCTCCGCTGTTGGATCACGATCATGTGGGCAAAAACCGCACCTCATTTGGACTCTCCTAGCTCCCTCTACCTATAAATAGGCCTTCTCACCCGAAATTTGCGGATGAAACCAACCCTAACCCTAGTCTCCCTCCTCCTCACGCCGCCAGACAAATCCTCCGTCGCCGCTGGACATGTCTGCCGCCGTCCTCAGCCTATCTCCTCCCGCCACGTGTCCCCGCGCCGCCCGCCGCCGCCCGTGAAGCCTGCCGCCCACTCCACCGCCTTCGCTCCCCGCGCCGTCGCCCGTTCGCCGTTGGCGCCTTGCCTCCACGTCACCGGCGCCGCCCCGCCGCCTTACTCTGGCGCTGCCCGCACCTCTGCAGGCGCCCCTCTCCCGGGCGCCTCCTCCCGTAGCCTCCGTCGAGCTCGGGCGCTGCCCGCGGGAGCACGCCGCGCCGCCAGCCATCTCCAGGGCCCCCGTGCCCCTCTCTGACTCCCTCGGCCCCGAGGTCGTCGGGATCCGGCCTCCCCTCGCCGGATCCGGCCACCGACGCCGCCCCCATGGCCTTCCCCGTCGTCTTGTCGCCGGCGCCACCGAGCGCCCGCCGTCGCCGCATTGACCTCGACCCGGACGGACTTGTCCCGGTCCGGCCCCATCCCGCCAACCAAATGGCCCCGCTGCACCGTCTCGTCCCCGGGACCCCTCCGACCAGTTTTCCCGCGAGGTAGTTTTGGCCAAGTCCCTAAAAAATCCATCTCATGTGTGCATGTTTGACTTGTGATAACTTTGTGCATGATGCTCCGTTTTGCGTGTATGATATGTCAAAATGTCAGCTCAGAGTGCTCTTCATGATAGAGTAGTTTGCATTCATGTCATCTTGATGCCTTAATCTTCGTCGCAAAACTGCTAAGTGATATAAATTGCTGAAATCTGTTGTTTGTTAACATAATGTATGCATCTTGTGGGTAGTGTAACTTTGTCCCTGTTGATCCTATGGTGATGATCTTGATATGAAAATGTTCTGCTCTTCATGCTCTACACATTGGCATGCTTTGTATTCATGTTAGGGTGCATCTTTGTATTTTAATCTCTGTTGCAGAAGTGCATATTGTTGTTAACTGCTGGAAACTGTTATAACTTGCCTATTTGTTATTTTTATATCTTTTTGTGTGGTTTCATTTTGAGCATCATGTCTACATGTTTAGGATCATAATTATGCCATCTTTAAAGTGGTGCAATCCATGTATTTTGATATGCCCTATAGTGAGCGCATAAAGCTGATGAAGTGGGCTACTTGCTGTTAATGTGCTGTCAAGTCTGTTTCTGCCATGTCATGTTGCTATGTTTGTTTGATGTTACCAATTAATCCATGCATAATATGGATATGCTTAGTTGACATGTTTTGATTTCCATGTTACGAGCTATCGTTCCATGCCATTTTATGCCATATATATGTCCTGTAGCATATGTTTTCATTGCCATGAACATGCTTATATTATGTTCCAGTTTTCTGTTAACTTCATGATGCCATGTTGTGAGGTTGTTATTAATTGATCTGTGGCTATTTTAAAGATGCTCCAATTACATGTTTTGAAGTATGCTATGAGTAGTTTGTTTATATGTCATAGTTGTTAATTTTTTATAAGATATGCCTCTGTTCCATGATTGCAAACATACTATCATAACGTTGTTGTTTTACACTTGCTGAAACTGTTTCAATATTCAATCTTGTCTTGTTAGTTACCACTAATCCATGAGCCATATGTTTATCATGCTTTGATGTTAATTTCTCTTTGTTATGTGTTCTTTGATGTCATGCCCTTGGTTGCCATTGTTAGTTGCTTTAGCATCTTTATTTCATGCCTCCAACATGCCATCATATTAACTCTGCTCATGTGTATGCTCCTGCGTTATAAAGTTGCTTTTTGCATTGATCACATTGGTTTAATATTGATGCCTATGAACCCGAACCTTAATAATATTTGAAGTATGTCATCTGTACTTGAATTGCATGTCAAGTTTGTGTTCATATGTTTCCTGTAGCATGTTGTTTTGATGGTTGCAAAGTGCCTAGTTGCTGTTTTGGGCAGATTATTGTTATATCTAGTTTGGAGTGTATCTGTTGCACTGTTGCTCCGTTTTGAGCATGCTCTATATGACATTTGCTTAGAGTTGCATATAGTTTCATATTATCATGTTGCATCCATGCTTTGAGTGTGTTTGCTTGATGTTTGAATGCATTTTGCATCAATGCCATGTTTAACTTGTGTTGCTCATATATTCTAGGTCGTAGCTCCGAATTAAATGAACTTTATATGTAACTTGACTAGAATCTCGTTTAGATCATCATGGTGCATCTTAACTTGTTGTTTAACTACTTGAATATAAGGTTTATTCAGATCTGGACCAATTTCGAAATTTGCATATGAGGACTTACCAGATTTGTTATATGTTGTTTCCGACCTCATTTAAACTTGCTTTGATGTGTTGTTTTTGTTTGAATCATCTCTTGCCATGAGTAGCATCATATAGCTTTGTCATGCATCATACTTGGTGGAGCATCATGTCATGTTTATGTGTTGTGTGTTTACCATGTTGTTTGCTTCTTTCCGGTTGTGCTTCTTCTCGATAGTTCCTGTTTCGTTGCAATCGTGAGGATTCGTTCGACTACACTTGGTTTGTCTTCGCCCGTTCGTCTTCTTCATGGATTCATTCTTCTTCCTAGCGGGATTTCAGGCAAGATGGTTGTTACCCTGGATCTCACTACTATCATTGCTATGCTAGTTGTTTCGATGCTATCGCTATGTCGCGCTTCGTACCACTTGTTTATCAAGCCTCCAAAATTGTCATGTCAGCCTCTAACCTTTTTCACCTTCCTAGCAAACTGTTGTTTGGCTAAGTTACCGCTTTTTCTCAGCCCCTCTTATGGCGTTGTTAGTTGCAGGTGAAGTTGAAGATTGCTCCATGTTGGAACAGGATTATGTTGGGATATCACAATATATCTTATTTAATTAATGCATCTATATACTTGGTAAAGGGTGGAAGGCTCGGCCTTATGCCTGGTGTTTTGTTCCACTCTTGCCGCCCTAGTTTCCATCATACCAATGTTATGTTCCTTGATTTTGCGTCCCGAACACGGTTAGGGGTATGGGACCATCTTGACAGTTCGCTTTGAATAAAACTCTTCCAGCAAGGCCCAACATTGGTTTTACCATTTGCCTAATAACAACTAAAAACTTGCATAGGGACCGGCTAGCACCCGAGGACTCTTAATCAACCCCCGGGCCAGTGCTCCTCATGAGTGTTGGTCCAAACCTGTCAACCGCCGGTGACTGCCAGGGGCAACTCTGGATTGGCCTACCGGAAGTTTGGACAATCCGATCGTGGCCTGAGACGAGATACGTGCGGCTACTATCAGGGTGTCGGCACGTCGGGAGGTCTTGCTGGTTTTGTTTTACCATTGTCGAAATGTCCTGTGCACCGGGACCCCGAATCTGATCGGATGTCCCGCAATGGAGGATTGTCTCCGTGGATCGTGAGCTTATAATGGGCTAGTTGGGACACCCCTGCAGGGTTTAAACTTTCAAGAGCTGTGCCCGCGGTTATGTGGCAGATGGGAATTTGTTAATATTCGGT
Source organism: Triticum timopheevii (assembly GCA_963921465.1). Classification (NCBI taxonomy): domain Eukaryota; kingdom Viridiplantae; phylum Streptophyta; class Magnoliopsida; order Poales; family Poaceae; genus Triticum; species Triticum timopheevii. Next base: position 445,620,898 of record OY997266.1, on the reverse strand, counting down.
TGTAGAGAACTGGACACTAGACTCGAATTAAAATACCCAACCGTGTGTGTAACTGTGATGGTCTCTTTTCGAGTGGATCGAGAAGAGAAGACGATGGTGTTATGTTTGAATGTAAGTAGTTCAGGATCACTTCTTGATCATTACTAGTTTGCGACTGTTTGCGTAGCTTCTCATCTTATTCTTGTATTCGTAAGTTAGCCACCATATCATGCTTAGTCGCTTGCTGCAACCTCACCACTTACCCATTCCATACCCATTAAGCTTTGCTAGTCTTGATACCCATGGTAATGGGATTGCCGAGTCCTCGTGGCTCACATATTACTACAACAACAGTTGCAGGTACATGTAATGCAATGATCATGACGTGAGAGTGATGCTTGCTTTTTTTGAGTTCTTCTTATGCTTCTTCTTCGTTCAGGGGATAGGTTCTTGGTCGGCATCCTAGGCTAGCAGGGTGGATATCGTTTGAATTTCTATTTGTGTTTCATCCGTAGTCGGGTGTTGCTCTTATGTATGAGTTTGTTGTATTCATGTGGCATTATATGCATTTTGTATGTATCCCCAACTATTATGTAATGGTACGATGTAATGATATCCACCTTGCAAAAGTGTTTCCAATATGCGCTTATATCCTTGGTGGGACCTTCGAGTTCCTTTAGGATAGGGTCGCATATTGGGCGTGACACCATCCATCCTATCCACCAAGTATTTGGGGTAGTTTCACTTCTAGTGACCATTCCCTTTCCAGTAGAAGCACTCAGTTTCAGGATTAGGTCCAGCTTTGGGCTTCTTCACGGGACTGGCAACTTGCTTGCCATTCTTCTTGAAGTTCCCTTTCTTTCCCTTTGCCCTTTTTCTTGAAACTAGTGGTCTTGTTAACCATCAACACTTGATGCTCTTTCTTGATTTCTACCTTCGCCGATTTCAGCATCGCGAAGAGCTCGGGAATCGTTTTTGTCATCCCTTGCGTATTATAGTTCATTACGAAGTTCTACTAGCTTGGTGATAGTATCTAGAGAACTCTGTCAATCACTATCTTCTGGAAGATTAACTCTCACATAATTCAAGCGATTGTAGTACCCACACATTCTGAGTACATGCTCACTGGCTGAGCTATTCTCCTCCATCTTGTAGGCAAAGTACTTGTCAGAGGTCCCATACCTCTCGACATGGGCATGATTCTGAAATACAAATTTCAGCCCTTGGAACATCTCATATGCTCTGTGGTGTTCAAAACGTTTTTGAAGTCCCGGTTCTAAGCCGTAAAGCATGGCGCACTAAACTATTAACTAGTCATCATATCGAGCTTGCCAAACGTTCATAACGTCTGCATCTGCTCCTACAATAGGTCTGTCGCCTAGAGGTGCATCAAGGACATAATTATTCTATGCAGCAATGAATATAATCCTCAGATCACGGACCCAGTCCGCATCATTGCTACTATCATCTTACAACTTAGTTTTCTCTAGGAACATATCAAAAAATAGGGGAGCTATATTGTGAGCTATTGATCTAGAACATACATATGCAAAAACTATTAAGACAAAGTTCATGATAAATTTAAGTTTAGTAATCAAATTACAAATGAACTCCCACTTAAATTAACATCCCTCAAGTTATTTAAGTGATACATGATCCAAATCAACTAACCCATGTCCGGTCATCACGTGAGATGGGGTAGTCATCAATGTTGAACATCTCTATGTTGATCATATCTACTATATGACTCACGTTCGACCTTTCGGTCTCCGGTGTTCCGAGACCATGTCTGTACATGCTAGGCTCGTCAAGTTTAACCCAAGTATTCTGCATGTGCAAAACTGTCTTACACCCGTTGTATGTGAACGTAGATTCTGTCACACCCGATCATCACGTGGTATCTCGAAACGACGAACTTTCGTAACGGTGCATACTCAGGGAGAACACTTATTGAAATTTAGTGAAGGGACCATCTTATAATGCTAGCATCATTCTAAGGAAAATAACATGCATAAAAGATAAACGTTACATGCAATCAAAATATATGACATGATATGGCCATCATCATCTCGTGCTTTTGATCTCCATCTCCAAAGCATTGTCATGATCTCCATTGTCACCGGCTCGACACCTTGATCTCCATTGTCGCGTCATGGTTGTCTCGCCAACTATTGCTTCTACAACTATTGCTAACGCATAGCAATAAAGTAAAGCAATTACATGGCATTTGCATTTCATACAATAAAGAGACAACCATAATGCTCCTACCGGTTGCCGATAAATTACAAAACATGATCATCTCATACAATAACGTATATCACATCATGTCTTGACCATATCATATCACAACATACCCTGCAAAAACAAGATATATGTCATCTACTTTGTTGTTGCAAGTTTTACGTGGCTGCTACGGGCTTCTAGCAAGAAGTGTTCTTACCTACGGCAAAAACCACAATGGTGATTCATCAAGTTTGCTATTTTAACCTTCTTAAAGGACCGTCCATAGTAAAATTTGATTCAACTAAAGTAGAAGAAACAGACACCTGCCATCCACCTTTATGTAAAACTAGTTGCATGTCAGTCGGTGGAACCGGTCTCATGTGCGTGGACATGTAAGGTTGGTCCGGGCCGCTTCATTCCACAATACCGCCTAATCAAAATAAGATGTTGGTGATAAGAAGTATGACTATCACCACCCACAACTCTTTGTGTTCTACTCGTGCATATCATCTACGCATAGACCTGGCTCAGATACCACTATTGGGAAATGTTGCATGCAAAACAAAAAAAGTTCTACGCACACGCAAGATCTATCCATGGAGATGCATAGCAATGAGAGGGGGAGAGTGTGTCTACGTACGCTCGTAGACCGTAAGCAGAAGCGTTTCACAACGCGGTTGATGTAGTCGAGCTTTCTTCGCGATCGAACCAATCGAGTACCGAACGTACGACACCTCCACGTTCAGCTCAATGGCATCCTTCGCCTTCTTGATCCAGGAAGATGGTGAGGTAGTGGATGATTTTCGCCAGCACAATGGCGTGGTGATGGTGATGGTGAAGCTAACTTTGTAGGGCTTCGCCTAAGCACTACAAAAATATGACCGGGATTGTAAACGGTGGAGGGGGCGCCACACAGAACTAGGCAATTGTCTGTCGTTGTGCTAGGCGCCCCCTCCCACATATATATAGGTGCGGGAGGAGGGAGTAGCTAGGAGGGCTCCCCAAGTAGGTCGAATCCTACTTGGGGTCCCTTCCCAAGTGGCGCCCCCCTTACCATATTTATTAGAGGGGGGAAGGAAAGGGGGGAAGAGGGAATGAAGGGGGAGGCCGAATCCACCCTTTCCTTTCCCCCACTTGGGCGGCTGCCAAGGGGGGTGCACCAGCCCCTTGTGGGATGGTGTGCTCCTCTCTTGTGGCCCAATAGGCCCACTATCCTCCCGGGGGTTCCCGGTACCCCCTCCGGTACTCCGATGACTATTGGTACACTCCGAAACACTTTCGGTGTCCTAATACAATTGCCCTATATATCAACCTTTACCTATCGACCATTTCGAGACTCCTCGTCATGCCCGTGATCTCATCCAAGGTTGTCAGAATCGTGATCTTGAATCGGATCGGAGCTTCGATGGTAGGATCGCAAATCGTAGAATCTTCACTATCAGGATCGTAGAAACGTAGATTCTAAGAACTAAAATCATAGAATCATAGAGGTTAGTTTGGATCGTAAAGTCGTAGAATCGTATAACAGAATCGCGATTCTGACAACCTTGATCTCATCCAGGACTCCGAACAACATTCGATCACCAAAACATATAACTCATATAACACTATATCGTCAACAAACGTTAAGCGTGCGGACCCTACGGGTTCGAGAACTATGTAGACATGACCGAGACACCTCTCTGGTCAATAACCAATAGCGGAACCCGGATGCCCATATTGGCTCCTACATATTCTACGAAGATCTTTATCGGTCGAACTGTAATGACAACATACACAATTCCCTTTGTCCATCGGTATGTTACTTGCCCGAGATTCGATCATCGGTATCTTCATACCTAGTTCAATCTAGTTATCGACAAGTCTCTTTACTCATTCCGTAATACATCATCTTGCAACTAACTCCTTAGTCACTTTGCTTGCAAGCTTATTATGATGGTATTACCGAGAGGGCCCAGAGATACCTCTCCGATACTCGGAGTGGCAAATCCTAATCTCGATCTTTGTCGACTCCACAAACACCTTTGGAGATACATGTAGAGCATCTTTATGATCACCCAGTATATTGTGAAGTTTGATAGCACACAAGGCATTCCTCCAGTATCTGGGAGTTGCATAATCTCATGGTCGAAAGAATATGTATTTAACATGAAGAAAGTAATAGCAATAAACTAAACGATCAATATGCTAAGCTAACGGATGGGTCTTGTCCATCAAATCATTCTACTAAGGACGTGATCCCGTTATCAAACGACAACACATGTCTGTGGTTAGGAAACCTTAACCATCTTTGATCAACGAGCTAGTCTAGTAGAGGCTTACTAGGGACACGAATTTTTTTTATGTATTCACACATGTATTTAAGTTTCCAATCAATACAATTCTTGCATGAATAATAAACCTTTATCATGAATAAGGAAAGAAAAAATAACAACTTTATTATTGCCTCTAGGGCATATTTCCTTCACAATCTACTAGAAACCAATCTATCTTTTTACCGTGGAGGAATTGACAACCCCTCTTACGCATCGAGTTGCAAGAATTTGTACTGTATAGGTACCATTTACATAGTCTTGCTTGGTTCTCCTATTGGATTTACACCTTGGTTTCATAACTGAGAGAAATACCTACCGTAGCTGTGTTGCATCATCCCTTCCTCTTTGGGGAAATACCGACGTCGTTCAAGCAACATCACTAAGTGACCTCGTAAGCCTCACAAGCCTGCAAAGGAGAGACACCTGGCACCGTTAGAGCACTACTGCAGGATGCTGCTAACGTGACACTACGATCAGGGACCCTTCGAGAAACTGTGTGTGATGCAATAATCGCAAACGGTGGTGTCACAGAACCATCAAAAATGTCCAAAACGTTTGCGATGACAGATGCATCAAAGATGGTTCAGATTTTAGTTGCGTGTGCGATGAAGGGCATACGGTTGATCTAGCAGAACTGTTTGCGATGAGGAAGAACAACAGAAACGGGCAGCCATATCAATGCGTGTGCGATATACAGCATACAGTTCCCTTTGATGAACTGTGTGCTATTAGGGAATGCAACAGAAACGGTCAGCCAGATCAAGGTGTGTGTGATATATGGCATACAGTTCACTCAGACAAACTGTTTTCGATTAGGCAAGAGAACGGAAACGGTTCATCTTAACAAGATGTGTGTGATATGCGGCATTTGCGATCAGCCAAAAGAACACAAACGATTCGTGTAAACCAGATGTGTGTGATATGCAGCAAACAGCCCACTCGGATGAACTGTTTGCGATGAGAAATTATAACACGGACGGTTACTATAGTAAGTTCGTGTATGATTCTGTTCGTACAAAAAACTTTGAAAAATGTAAACTAGTTTCTTGCGTATAAACAATTATCAAAAAGTAACGAGATAGACTTTCTTCAAGCCAATCAACATGTCTTCAAAAAACAAGAAATATCAAAAATTACAAAACAAAGACCTCGATAGACCTTGCTGCTGTAGATCCCTCTTTCCAGCCTTTATTGTGCAACACAATGGAAACGGTTCAACTGAACAATGTGTGTGTGATAAGCGGCAAACAGGTCCGTGATCAGAAATGTGTGTGAAGACCAATAATAACACAGACGGTTGCTGCTAATAAGCCGTGTGATTTGCTCTGTCTACAGAAGAATAACATGTATGTACATATATATATATATATATATATATATATATATATATATATATATATATATATATATATATATATATAACCGAAATAAACATCCAATTACATAAGTGATTATACAGATCATTCGCACACACCTTAATAAACAATTGCATGCATTCTAAAGTAGGAGAAACGATTGTCTAGTCATCTACTTCTTGTGACACTCCCACCACTGCTCTGTGGATCGATCCCTGGGCTGGGTCATGAACAAGACACTTCCTCATGTCAATGATCCGCCTATACATCTCGTAGCTTGTGTAAGCGTCATTGGCCATGTACTTGACGTGTTCTTCATCCAGTCTCTCATGCCAAACACTGTGCCAGGTGTCCTTGTCCTTGTTGCTCTCATCCTTCATCTTCATGTAGTAGGGGTCGATGATGGTCGAGGCGGGACCAACCAGGGAGTCCAGTTTGTTATTAGTGAAGGAAATATGCCCTAGAGGAAATAATAAAGTTATTATTTATTTCCTTATTTCATGATAAATGTTTATTATTCATGCTAGAATTGTATTAACCGGAAACTTAGTACATGTGTGAATACATAGACAAAACATAGTGTCCCTAGTATGCCTCTACTTGACTAGCTCGTTAATCAAAGATGGTTATGTTTCCTAACCATAGACATGTGTTGTCATTTTATGAACGGGGTCACATCATTAGGAGAATGATGTGATGGACATGACCCATCCATTAGCTTAGCATTATGATCGTTACAGTTTCATTGCTACTGATCTCTTCATGACTTATACATGTTCCTTAGACTATGAGATTATGCAACTCCCGAATACTGGAAGAACACTTTGTGTGCTATCAAACGTCACAACATAAATGGGTGATTATAAAGGTGCTCTACAGGTGTCTCTGAATGTGTTTGTTGGGTTGGCATAGATCGAGATTAGGATTTGTCACTCCGTGTTTTGGAGAGGTATCTCTAGGCCCTCTCTGTAATACTCATCACTATAAGCCTTGCAAGCATTGTGACTAATGAGTTAGTTGCAGGATGAAGTATTACGGAATGAGTAAAGAGACTTGCCGGTAACGAGATTGAACTAGGTATGATGATACCGACGATCGAATCTCGGGCAAGTAACATACCGATGACAAAGGGAACAACTTATGTTGTTATGCGGTTGGACCGATAAAGATCTTCGTAGAATATGTAGGAACCAATATGTGCATCCAGTTTACACTATTGGTTATTGACCGGTGATGTGTCTCGGTCATGTCTACATAGTTCTCGAACTCGTAGGGTCCGCACGCTTAACGTTCGATGACGATTTATATTATGAGTTATGTGATTTGATGAACGAAGTTTGTTCGGAGTCCTGGATGAGATCACAGACATGATGAGGAGTCTCGAAATGGTCGAGACGTAAAGATTGATATATTGGAAGGCTATATTCAGACATCGGAAAGGTTCCGAGTGATTCGGGTATTTTTCGGAGTACCGGAGAGTTACGGGAATCCGCCGGGGGAAGTAATGGGCCTTAATGTGCCATACGAGAAAGAAGAGAAGGGCCTCAAGGGGTGGCCGCGCGCCTCCCCATGGGCTGGTCCGAATTGGACTAGGAGGGGGCGGCGCCCCCCTCCTTCCTTCCCCCCTCTTCCTCCTTCCCTTCTTCTCCTACTAGGACTAGGAAAGAGGAGGGGAATCTTACTTGGACTGGGGAGTCCTAGTAGGATTCCCCACACCGGGCGCGCCACCCTTGGGCCGGCCACCTCTTCCCCTCCCCTCCTTTATATATGTGGCCAGGGGGCACCCCATAGACACACAAGTTGATCTTTTTAGCCATGTGCGGTGCCCCCCTCCACAGTTTTCCACCTCAGTCATATCGGCGTAGTGCTTAGACGAAGCCCTGCACCGGTAACTTCATCATCACCGTCACCACGCAGTCGTGCTAACGGAACTCTCCCTCGGCCTCTACTGGATCTACAGTTCGAGGGACGTCACCGAGCTGAACGTGTGCAGATCGCGGAGGTGTCGTGCATTCGGTACTTAATCGGTTGGATCGCGAAGACGTTCGACTACATCAACTACGTTACTTAACGCTTTCGCTTTCGGTCTACGAGGGTATGTGGACACACTCTCCCCTCTCATTGCTATGCATCACCTAGATAGATCTTGCGTGATCATAGGAAATTTTTTGAAATTACTGCGTTCCCCAACACTTGGCACTGCCCCAGACCTTGTAGTGGTCCTAGATGTTGACAAGATTCGGGCATTTCAAGCCCAAAACCTTGAGCGCTTTTAGATCGTTGGTGGTGTCCACCGTAGCGAACTTGTAGTCGGAGCTGTTGATAAAATTGGAGAAACGCTCGCAAGGCCTTGTGGCCAGGTGGTAGTGGTAAACGAGAACGTCATGTCGCATGCACAACTGGGCGATGGCAACCTTCTGATCGTGCCTGGCATGACCGATGGTGTACTCGAGGTCGAAGCCGACCACTTGTTACTTGTCCTCGGCAAGGAACTGCTCCATAGTTTGGATGGAGCTCTCCACCGACACCGGATCATTCGTGTACACCACCGAGAGGGCCTTCCCCCTCACATGGGTGTCCACTACGTGATGCGTGGTGAACTGCCTGCCGCTGTCGTCGTCAGCCGCTAGGAGCGCCATTTGAGCCACGGGGATTGCCATTAGAACCGCTGGATGTCCTCTCTATATGTGTCATCATGGAGGTGCTTATTGTGTCGTGTGACGCGAGAGATGAAGGTAAATGGTCGCAGGAATAAATGGGGGCTGCGCGGCCTGGACTCTCGGCGCATCCGCATGGCAGTTTTTGCATCGGGTAACTACATTGTGGAGCCGTGCTCGGCGCAATCGCATGCACACAAACGTGTGTGATCCTGTGTCGGCTCCAAACACTGGCAGCGCGTGTGGAGGGACGAGGGCAGAGCACCCGCAGGGACGCGAGAGGGCAGAGCGCGCGCGGTGGGACGCGAGCAGAGCGCGCTGCGGCCGCCTCAACCACAAGCAACCACACGCATAGAGCAGTTGAACACGCAGGAAATGGTCGCCTACAAGCCAGCCGACACTTGCGTCGCTGCGTAGGGAGCGGCCGTGTGCTACTACCTCCGTCTTGGTCTATAGTCCCCTTTCTATTATGTGTCATACTTTGCCCTAAAATTTCACCAACAAGATGTTAATGCATGTTATAAAAATTATATAATTGGAAACTATGTTCAAATACGAATCCAACTATATAATCTTTGGTGACATGCATTCGTATTTTATTAGTTAAATCCTACTTATAAACCAGGATGGGTGTACAGTAGGTAATTCAATCGCAAGCATTTTTTTATTGACCGTATGTGTACGTGGCCTTAATTTCGTCCTCCTCTCGCACGTCTCGTCACCCGCTGCCGCAGACGGCTTACAGCGCAAGCTTGCGCAGCGTGCGGGAGCGTTCGTTTGGCCAAACGGTGGCGCCAATGAATCGTCGGTGAGCCCGTTCCTGCGCAACCTCGCAGGTTCCCGCGCAAGCTTCACGCCCGACTGGGTGAAATCCCCCAAAATCCCAATGCTTACCGGCCTGCTATAAAAACCCTCACGGCCGGCGAGTCCTACGTCGCATTTTCCCCTCCCTACCTGTAGCTTGTCTTGCCTGCTTCTCCCACAATCGCCAATTTACTATGATGAAAGCATGCCTCCTATTTATGATGATTATTGTGATGATACATATGCTATAAAGAAGAAGTTTGCTTATGTGGAGAGTAGTAAATTTTCCTTGCAAGTAGATCATGAAAAGAATGCTTTAGGTGCTGGTTATATTGTTGAATTCATTCATGATGCTACTGAAAATTATTATGAGAGAGGAACATATGCTTGTAGGAATTTCAATAATGTCAAGTTTCCTCTCTATGTGCTTAAATTTTTGAAGTTATGCTTGTTTAGCCTTCCTATGCTTGTTGATTATTTTTCCCATAAGTTGTTTGCTCACAAAATCCCTATGCATAGGAAGTGGGTTAGACTTAAAAGTGCTAGTCATATGCTTCATGATGCTCCCGTTATGTTTCAATTCTTATCTTTTATGTGAGCATCATTGTCATCATCATGCCTAGCTAGAAAGGCATTAAAGAAAAGCGCTTGTTGGGAGACAACCCAATATTTATCCTTACTGTTTTTGTGTGTCCACATGATTATGCTACTGTAGTAATCATGTTTTATAGCTTTTGTTTCAATAAAGTGCCAAGTAAGACCTTTAGGATGGCTTACGGTGATAGTTGTGTTGACCCTGCTGAAAATCAGAAACTTTTGCATACAGTAAATTAGTTTTTTTAATTCACAGAGACGTGCTTTTGATCTGACTCTTTTTGATCTGGATTGGTACACGAATTTCTTAGGACTTCCTAATTTGGTAGGATTTTTGGAGTTCCATAAGTATACGTTTGATACAGATTACTACAGACTGTTCTGTTTTTGACAGATTCTGTTTTCTATGTGTTGTTTGCTTATTTTGATGAATCTATGAGTAGTATCGGAGGGTATGAACCATAGATAAGTTGGAGTACAGTAGATATTACACCAATATGAATTTAGAATGAGTTCATTACAGTACCTTGAAGTGGTTGTTTTATTTTCTTATACTAACGGAGTTTACGAGTTTTCTGTTGAGTTTTGTGTTGTGGAGTTTTCAAGTTTTGGGTAAAGATTCGATGGACTATGGAATAAGGAGTGGAAAGAGCCTAAGCTTGGGGATGCCCAAGGCACCCCAAGGTAATATTCAAGGACAACCAAGAGCCTAAGCTTGGGGATGCCCCGGATGGCATCCCCTCTTTCGTCTTCATTCATCGGTAACTTTACTTGGAGCTATATTTTTATTCACCACATGATATGTGTTTTGCTTGGAGCATCATTTCCTTTTGTTATTTTTTGCTTTCTGTTAGTTAGAATAATGTTTTGCATCTTTATTTTCAATAAAAAGTCAAGGACAGCCTTTGCCATGCTTATTTTGCTAGTATACATGTTGCTGTTTGAAAACAGAAAGTTTACCGCTGTTGCAAAAATTCCCTAGAAAAGTCAGAGAGTGCTATAATGTTGAATCTTTTTGCATATTGAGATCCGATAAATTTATTAAAGTGGGAATTTTAGTTCATAATTTTTGGAGTTAGGGAAGTATGATGACTCTTGCATTATTTACAGACTGTACTGTTTTGGCAGATTGCTGTTATGGTTGCATTGTTTGCATGTGTTTGCTTGATTAATGATTCTATTTGAGGATAGGAGTATTAAATATGCAGAGGAATTTAGTATGCAATGTTGAATAATAATCTTAGTGATTTGCTACAGTATAAAATGATAAGGTTTTGCATTGGTTTATACTAACCTATCTCACGAGTTCTTGTTAAGTTTGTTGTGAATGAAGCTTTTGATAAAAAGAGAAACCATGATATGAGAGGAATTAAGGAGACACAAAAGCTCAAGCTTGGGGATGCCCAAGGCACCCCAAGATAATATTTCAAGAAGTCTCAAGCATCTAAGCTTGGGGATGCCCCGGTAGGCATCCCACCTTTCTTCTTCAACAACTATCGGTTAGTATCGGTTGAGCCTAAGTTTTTGTTTCTTCACATGAGTTGTGCTATCCTTGCAATGTAGTTTTATTTAGCTTTGCTTGCTGTTTGAATAAAGTATCAAGATCTGAAATTATTAAATGAGAGAGAGTCTTCGCATAGTTGCATAATTATTTAGCTACTCATTGACCTTCACTTATATCTTTCGGAGTAGTTTGCTCTAGTGCATCACTTATACCTTTTAGAGCATGGTGGTAGTTTTATTTTGAAGAAATAGATGAACTCTCATGCTTCACTTAGATTATTTTGAGAGTCGTTAATGTCATGGTAATTTGCTTAATGTTAATATACTTGATGTTCAAGATATGTGAAACTTTCTTTTGAGTGAATTGAATACTAAGATAAGTTTGATGCTTGATAATTGTTTTGAGATATGGAGGTGATAATATCAAAGTCGTGCTAGTTGGGTAATTGTGAATTTGAGAAATGCTTGTGCTGAAGTTTGCAAGTCCCGTAGAATGCACGTATGGTTAAAGTTGTGTAACAAATTTGAAACATGAAGTGTACCTGGCTTGTGCATCCTTATGAGTGGCGGTCGGGGACGAGCGATGGTCTTTTCCTACCAATCTATCCCCCTAGGAGCATGCATGTAGTACTTGAATTTTTTGATGACTTCTAAATTTTTTCAATAAGTATATGAGTTCTTTTGACTAATGTTGAGTACATGGATTATACGCACTCTCACCTTTCCACCTTTGCTAGCCTCTTCGGTACCGTGCATTGCCCTTTCTCACCTTGAGAGTTGGTGCAAACTTCGCCGGTGCATCCAAACCCCGTGATCCGATACGCTCTATCACACATAAACCTCCTTATATCTTCCTCAAAACAGCCACCATACCTACCTATCATGGCATTTCCATAGTCATTCCGAGATATATTGCCATGCAACTTCCATCATCATTATTATGACATACATTACTTTTGTCATATTGCCATTGCATGATCATGTAGTTGAGATCGTATTTGTGGCAAAGCCACCATGCATTTTTTTCCATACATGTCACTCTTGATTCATTGCACCATCCCGGTACACCGCCGGAGGCATTCATATAGAGTCATAATTTGTTCTAAGTTTTGAGTTGTAATTGTTGAGTTGTAAGAAAAATAAAAGTGTGATGATCATCATTATTAGAGCATTGTCCCAAGTGAGGAAAGGATGATGGAGACTATGATTCCCCCATAAGTCGGGATGAGACTCCGGACGAAAAGAAAAAGAAAAAATAGAGAAAGAAAAAAAAGCAAGGCCAAAGAAAAAAAGGCCCAAAAAAGAGAAAAAAAAAGAAAAAAATGAGAGAAAAAGAGAGAAGGGACAATGCTACTATCCTTTTACCACACTTGTGCTTCAAAGTAGCACCAAGATCTTCATGATAGAGATCTCTCATTTTGTCACTTTCATATACTAGTGGGAATTTTTCATTATAGAACTTGGCTTGTATATTCCAATGATGGGCTTCCTCAAAATGCCCTAGGTCTTCATGAGCAAGCAAGTTGGATGCACACCCACTTAGTTTCTTTTGTAGAGCTTTCATATACTTTTAGCTCTAGTGCATCCATTGCATGGCAATCCCTACTCCTCATGTTGACATCAATTGATGGGCATCTCCATAGCCCGTTGATTAGCCTCGTCAATGTGAGACTTTCTCCTTTTTTGTCTTCTCCACACAATCCCCATCATCATATTCTATTCCACCCATAGTGCTATATCCATGGCTCGCGCTCATGTATTGTGTGAAGGTTGAAAAAGTTTGAGATTATTTGAGTATGAAACAATTGCTTGGCTTGTCATCGGGGGTATAGAAATTGGGAACATCTTTCTGTGATGAAAATGAAGCATGACCTAACTATATGATTTTGTAGGGATGAACTTTCTTTGGCCATGTTATTTTGAGAAGACATGATTGCTTCGATTAGTATGCTTGAAGTATTATTATTTTTGTGTCAATATGAACTTTTGTCTTGAATCTTTCGGATCTGAATATTCATATCACAAGTAAGAAGATTTATATTGAAATTATGCCAAAGTATCACTCCGCATCAAAAATTCTTTTTTATCATTTACCTACTCGAGGACGAGCAGGAACTAAGCTTGGGGATGATTGATACGTCTCCAACGTATCTATAATTTTTGATTGCTCCATGCTACATTATCTACTGTTTTAGGCAATATTGGGCTTTATTTTCCACTTTTATATTATTTTTACTAACCTATTAACCGGAGGCCCAGACCAGATTTGTTGTTTTATGCCTATTTCAGTGTTTCGAGGAAAAGGAATATCAGACGGAGTCAAAACGGAACGAAATCAACTAGAGAAGTTATTTTTGGAAGGAAAGCAACCCAGAGAACTTGGAGTGCACGTCAGGGGAGATACGGGCTGCCAACCAGGGTGCCCCCCCCCCCCGGGCACGCCCCCTACCTCGTGGGGCCCCCGTAGCTCCTCTGACGTACCCCCTGCACCCATATATACTCTTATACCCTAAAACTTCCAGAACAAAAGATAGATCGGGAGTTCCGCCACTGCAAGCCTCTGTAGCCACCAAAAACCTCTCGGGAGCCCTTCCCGGCACCCTGCCGGAAGGGGAACCCATCACCGGTGGCCATCTTCATCATCCCGGTGCTATCCATGACGAGGAGGGAGTAGTTCACCCTCGGGGCTGAGGGTATGTACCAGTAGCTATGTGTTTGATCTCTCTCTCTCTCTCGTGTTCTTGAGGTGATACGATCTTGATGTATCCTGAGCTTTGCTATTATAGTTGGATCTTATGATGTTTCTCCCCCTCTACTCTCTTGTGATGAATTGAGTTTCCCCTTTGAAGTTATCTTATCGGATTGAGTCTTTATGAGAACACTTGACGTATGTCTTGCCGTGATTATCTGTGGTGACAATGGGATATCATGCGCCACTTGATGTATGTTTTGGTGATCAACTTGTGGGTTTCGTGACATTGGGAACCTATGCATAGGGGTTGGCACACGTTCTTGACTCTCTGGTAGAAACTTTGGGGCACTCTTTGAAGTACTTTGTGTTGGTTGGATGAATTTGAGATTGTGTGATGCATATCATATAATCATGCCCATGGATACTTGAGGTGACAATGGAGTATCTAGGTGACATTAGGGTTTTGGTTGATTTGTGTCTTAAGGTGTTATTCTAGTATGAACTCTATGATGGATCGAGCGGAAAGAATAGCTTTATGTTATTTTACTATGAACTCTTGAATAGATCAAACAGAGAAGATAACTTTGATGTGGTTTCGTACCCTACCATAATCTCTACGTTTGTTCTCCGCTATTAGTGGCTTCGGAGTGACTCTTTGTTGCATGTTGAGGGCTTGTTATATGATCTATCTATGTTATTATTGTTGAGAGAACTTGCACTAGTGAAAGTATGAACCCTAGGCCTTGTTTCCTATCATTGCAATACCGTTTACGCTCACGTTTATCACTTGTTACCTTGCTGTTTTTATTATTTCAGATTACAAATACCTATATCTACTATTTATTTTCCACTTGTATCACCATATCTTCGCCGAACTAGTGCACCTATACAATTTACCATTGTATTGGGTGTGTTGGGGACACAAGAGACTTTTTGTTATTTGGTTGCAGGGTTGTTTGAGAGAGACCATCTTCATCCTACGCCTCCTACGGATTGATAAACCTTAGGTCATCCACTTGAGGAAAATTTGCTACTGTCCTACAAATCTGTGCACTTGCGGGCCCAACAACGTCTACAAGAAGAAGGTTATGTAGTAGACATCAAGCGGCAGTGGGCGTTCGAGCTAGCGAGCGTCACCGAACGTGCAGTAGCGGTAGGCACCATATTGCATTTGTCCAGCTCGTCAGTAGGCTCCTCCTCCTCTGCCTCTTACTAAGCGCGCTCGGCAAAGGAGAGGCTGCCGGAAGTAGTACAAAGCCCCTCCATAGTAGTATTTAGGGGCTATTTTGTTCAGTTCATCTGACTATAGATGTGGTGGAACTGTACAACGTACTTAAAATTAGCTAGCATATAAAGTAGAACTAGCTATTTCAGTACGTGGTTGGCAACAATTGGGGAAAAGTTTGGTCAGTTCAGCTGTCGAGTTGAACTGTTTGTATAAATTAAGCACGACTGCTTAATCTATGAATGCAATCTATGCTTAATTACTGAATTTTAGTTGCAAAAATTAGATAGTGCTAGTGATGTTTAGCTGCATATTTTGACAAATTGCAGTGTTACAAGGTTGAAATGGCAATGTTACTAGATCAACAAATGTCAATCTTTCAAGTTTGACAAATGGCAACATACCCAATACGACTACAAATCTTACCAAATTGTTTGTAAGTGGTTGCACACAGGTCATCCAAAACAACCGTTTGCGTTGAAGAGATGCACAAATCCTGCTCTCCCTTTGCATATGGGTGTTTTATATAAAACATTTGCGATCAAGAGCTGCACAAATCCTGCTCGGCACATTTTCCCTTGGCTTCCTGGGGAAGCTATCGGTTTGCACATGGGTGTTCTAACTAAAACGTTTGCGATCGAGATACAATATTAAACCCAAGAAAAAAATATTTCTAGCGGCGCCGGAGGTGGAGTGTCGCGCCGTCCTTGTCGTTGTCATCCCCCGGGACGCCGATGTTGAAGTCAAGGCAGCTCAGAATGTTCTTCACTTGTAAATCAAACATCACGTCGCGCGATCGACGGGCAGGGTGCGGGAGGACAGCAGCTGGTGGCGCTGAGAGGTAGCGGTTGACGGCGGCGTCCCATGCCGCTGAGGGGGGCGCGCACACGGCACGGGCGTGGTGGGTGCAGCAAAAACACATGGGGACCGGCGCCGCGGTGGGTGGAGGGGTGCGCACGGGCACGGGCACGGGCACGGGCGCTGGCGCTGGCATGTACACAAGCTTGCGCGGGTCCGCGGAGACCTGGGTGATGCCCGCGGCTTCCATCTCTGTGATAGTGCTCGGCGACCAGCCCATCAATACTACGGGAATGGTCTCTGGTGCGGGCATGGGGATGGGAGCTGGGACGGGAGCTGGGGCAGCAACAACCGCGGCCAGCTCGTTCTGGGCCATGTCCATGAGGCCCCATTCCTCCTTATTTTCTATCTCCTCCGGCTTGGAGTCAACTTCACCAAACTTGAAGACTAGTGGCAGATGATCCTTCTGCGCCATGGCGTTGGTGGAGGTCTACGAGAGGGAGGGGAATGAGAGGCGAACAGTAAGGCCGCCCGTATTAAGCAGCGGCTCGGGCGCCATTAATGGAGAGGAAGGCGGGCGGCTATGGAAGTCAAAGGGCTCAATTCCCAGTGAGCCTGTGCAGCGTAGAGCTCGCACGCTTCCCGGTGAGCCTGCGCATTGGAGGACAGCTTGCACGCCTCTTGGTCAGCCTGCGCATTGGACTGCGCTCGCACGCCTCCCGTTCAGTTAAGCAGTTGTTCACATGGCACCTCCTATAGCCATTGAAACGAAGACACGTGGTGTCACGTGAATGGTTAACATAACGCACATGATTTGAATTATACAAACATTTACGAGGTTAGAGTGGCAGCTATTTGTTTGAAAATGCCTTTGTTGGTTGTGATTCGAGTGCTTCTTCTCTCAAAATGGACACGAAAAATACCATAGCATGTTGGGTGCCATTCCATAATAGCATCCCAAGTTTCATGAATTTCATACGAGTTTTGGATTTGCTAGAATTTAAAAACAAAGTATCTCAACGTTTTGCCGACAATCAACGGTTCCCTGGTGTTTGAAATTCATTCCCATTTCTTGCATGGGACCTAAGCATACACCCAAGGACAAAGATTTGATTTTTCAACCAATTTATATGCACTGGAGCATGTGCATGTAGTTCAAATTTGAATTATGCACATAAAATGCCTAGAAAACTCACTTAATGTATAAAAATGTCCAAATGAACCCTGAAAAATCCCAAAATTTAACACAACACTCCTAATGTTCTCTGCTGACACTAGAAATTTTTTGAAAACAATAAGAGGCAGCGGATATCATTTCGTCCCCGAAGGTGGGACATTCCCTACCGAAACCATCAGGCTTGTTGTGAGAAGCTCTGGTTTGTGAGAAGCTTATACCCAAACCTGCCCCAAATGGGACAAAAAATTACCATGGCATGTTGATGCCGCTCCATGATAGCATGCCAAGTTTCATGAATTTCAGATGAGTTTTGGATTTACTAGAATTCAAAAACCAGGAATCTCAATGTTTGCGGCCGAGTGACGGTGGCAGGGTGTTTGATATTCATTCCCATTTCTTGCATGGGACCTAAGCATGCAACCAAGGACACATATTTGAATTTTCAACCAATTTATATTCATTAGAGCATGTGCATGTAGTTCAAATTCAAATTATGCACATAAATGCATTGAAAACTCAATTAATGCATAAAAATGTCCAAACAAACCCCGAAAAATCCCAAAAATTGACACAACACTCCTGTTTTTCTATGTTGACACTAGAAATTTTTTGAAAGCAATAAGAGGCAGATGATATCGTTTCGTCCCCAAATGTGGGACGTTCCCTACCGAAACCATCACGCTTATTGTGAGAAGCTCTGGTTTGTGAGAAGCTTATACCTAAACCTGCCCCAAATGGGACAAAAAATTTACCACGGCATGTTGATGCCGCTCCATGATAGCATGCCAAGTTTCATGAATTTCAGACGATTTTTGGATTTACTAGAATTTAAAAACCAGGAATCTCAATGTTTGCGGCCGAGTGATGGTGGGAGGGTGTTTGACATTCATTCTTATTTCTTGCATGGGAACTAAGCATGCAACCAAGGATACATATTTTAATTTTCAACCAATTTATATTCATTAGAGCATGTTCATGTAGTTCAAATTCAAATTATGCACATAAATGCATTGAAAACTCAACTAATGCATAAAAATGTCCAAACAAACCCCGAAAAATCCCAAAAATTGACACAACACTCCTGTTGTTCTATGTTGACACTAGAAATTTTTTAAAAGCAATAAGAGGCAGATGATATTGTTTCGTCCCCAAATGTGGGACGTTCCCTACCGAAACCATCAGACTTGTTGTGAGAAGCTCTGGTTTGTGAGAAGCTTATACTCAAACCTGCCCCAAATGGGACAAAAAATTTACCACGGCATGTTGATGCCGCTCCATGATAGCATGCCAAGTTTCATGAATTTCAGACGATTTTTGGATTTACTAGAATTTAAAAACCAGGAATCACAATGTTTGCGGTCGAGTGATGGTGGCAGGGTGTTTGACATTCATTCTTATTTCCTGCATGGGAACTAAGCATGCAACCAAGGACACAAATTTTAATTTTCAACCAATTTATATGCATTAGAGCATGTGCATGTAGTTCAAATTTGAATTGTGCACATAAATGCATCGAAAACTCAATTAATGCATAAAAATGTCCAAACGAACCCCGAAAATTCCCAAAAATTGACACAACACTCATGTTGTTCTATGTTGACACTAGAAATTTTTTGAAAGCAATAAGAGGCAGCTGATATCGTTTCGTCCCCAAAGGTCGGACGTTCCCTACCAAAATCATTACGCTTGTTGTGAGAACCTTTGGTTTGTGAGAAGCATATACCCAAACCTGCCGCAAATGGGACAAAAAAATTACCACGGCATGTTGATGCCGCTCCATGATAGCATGCCAAGTTCATGAATTTCAGACGAGTTTTGGATTTACTAGAATTTAAAAACCAGGAATCTCAATGTTTGCGGCAGAGTGACGGTGGCAGGGTGTTTGACATTCATTCCCATTTCTTGCATGGGACCTAAGCATGCAACCAAGGACACATATTTGAATTTTCAACCAATTTATATGCATTAGAGCATGTGCATGTAGTTCAAATTTGAATTGTGCACATAAATGCATCAAAAACTCAATTAATGCATAACAATTTCCAAACGAACCCCGAAAAATCCCAAAAATTGATAGAACACTCCTGTTGTTCTATGTTGACACTAGAAATTTTTTGAAAGCAATAGGAGGCAGCTGATATCATTTCGTCCCCAAAGGTGGGACGTTCCCTACCGAAACCATCAGGCTTGTTGTGAGAACCTATGGTTTGTGAGAAGCATATACCCAAACCTGCCCCAAATGGGACAAAAAATTTACCACGGCATGTTGATGCCGCTCCATGATAGCATGCCAAGTTTCATGAATTTTAGACGAGTTTTGGATTTACTAGAATTTAAAAACTAGGAATCTCAATGTTTGCGGCCGAGTGACGGTGGCAGGGTGTTTGACATTCATTCCCATTTCTTGCATGGGACCTAAGCATCCAACCAACGACACAGATTTGAATTTTCAACCAATTTATATGCATTAGAGCATTTGTATGTAGTTCAAATTTTAATTGTGCTCATAAATGCATTGACAACGCAATTAATGCATAAAAATGTCAAAACAAACCCTGAAAAATCCCAAAATTTGACACAACACTCGTGTTGTTCTATGTTGACATGAGAAACATTTTGAAAGTAAGAAGAGGCACCATATATTGTTTTGTCCCCCAAGTGGGACGTACCCTACGGAAACCATCAGGCTTGTTGTGAGAGAAGCTTTGGTTTACGAGAAGCTTATACCCACACCTGCCCCAAATGGGACAATATTTTTACCACGGCATGTCGCTACTGTTCCATGATATCATGTCAAGTTTCATGAATTTCAGACGAGTTTTTAATTTACTAGAATGTTAAAAGCATGTATCTCAATGTTAGCGGCTGAGCGGCAGTGTTAAGGTGTTTGACATTCATTCTCATTTCTTGCATGTGACCTAAGCTTGCAACCAAGGACAAATATTTGATTTTGCAACCCGTTTTTATGGACTGGAGCATGTGGTTTAATTTTGAATTGTGCACCTGAAATGCCTAGAAAACCAAGTTACCGTATAAAAATGTCCAAACGAACCCTGAACAATTCCAATTTTTTTACGACACACATATAGTTGAATGTTCACTGCAGATAAAAGGTCTAGCAATTCAAACACCATCCATTGCCGTTGTGACCCCGTTATGTAATTCAAATCAAAACTAAAAATCAAGTAGATCCCACATAGTTTATTATCACTAACCATGTGAGATGCAGTACAAAATATCATGGAGCACCGTTAGTGTATAGTACACCTATGGCTTACACGAGAAGGTGCGTCAGCTACAGTCCAGAGCCGGCCTTTCAAGCACACTAGCTCACTCCCCAAATATCATTTCACTGTTCAATCGTCGCCGGTGAAAGATGAGGACGTGGACCCACGTCGTGAGGGCAACTTCGGCGGCCCACTCCAGCGAGAGCGCGGCCGTAGCCGCCATGCGCGTGCTAACAAGGTGCATGAGTGCGGCCACAATCTGCGGTCGGACGGCCATGGCAGCCCAAATGGCCATTGTTGCTTCTCAGGTGGCGGCAGCAACATCTGCCTCAGGGATAGCAGCTGGCGAGAGCGGCACAACAGTTGTTCATTCCACAGCAGTGGCCTTAGCCCTGATGGAGTCCACCCACGACCATGTCGAGGCCGCCCATGCCCAGATCGTGGTGGTCACCGCACAAATTGAATGAAGCTTCTCCGACAACGGTCGGCAACCAACGGCTGAAGAGTTTGCAATCGCCGAGAGCGTTCGAGCAGCCGTCCGTTCCTCTGCTGCATACCTTGCAACGACGGAGCCCGTCCAAGCCCAGATCGCGGCCGCCCATGCCCAGCTCGTGGTGGTCTTTTCCAAAGAGATGGCGGATGCAGATGGCGAGATGCTTGCCGAATATGGTGCGATGGATGCCATGGAGCTCCTTCCCTAGGAGACTGTCGGGCGCGAGCTGGACATGGAGGTGGCGGCGGAGATCGACGAGCACCAGCCGTAGTAGTACTGTTTGTTTTGTTTAATTAAGAGCGCTGGTCTTTAATTTGTTAGAGTAATGTTTAGGCCAGCTAGCTCTATTTAATTGCTGAACTTGCTCGATTAAGAAGTGTGGGTGTGTTGTAGTCTCCTTTGTGTACCCAAATTATGGAATGACGTGGATGAGCACTGTAACCAGGGAATTGGAACCAAAAAAATTTGACGTTCAAACTCATCGCACACGGGTTAAGCTATCTGAATCATTTGCGATGTTCACATATCGTACAGAGTTCTGAATAAGGGACCGTGTCTAATGACACTTTGCGCGCCAGTTTTTCGCTGAAGCGATTCCAAATATTCGGCTTCCGCGAAAATATCTACCTCCCCGCCCCCTCCCCATTACCAAAAGCCACATTTCCCCTGTTTCCGCCTTCCTTTCCAAGTTGAAACCTTCACTCCTTTCTTGCAGCGCCGCCTTCCTCGCCGGCGACCCTCCTTCACGCTGCTCGGCCTCGTCTATCCAGGCAGGTAATCCACACCAGACCCCCCCATCCTCCTCCTTCTTCCACATCCCACATGCCCCGACCGCCGACGCGACACCTTCCACCCAAGTCACCGACCGATCCACCAAATAAGCGCCGCCCTAAGCCATGGTGCATGTAGTATAGCCAGGAGCTCAAGGAGCATTTGGCAGCGGAGAAGCGAATCGTGGCCGCACGCGCGGATGAGGTTGTGATGGCTACCATTCGTGCTGACCCCCATATCTTGGAGGAGCACCTTGCCATTTGTTAGATACACCAGTTAAGTATGCTCGGTTTACTCGTTGCATGTGCTGCTCCTGCCATTCCTTAACAAATTCTAGTGAATTGTGCTATCTAATTTTACCATGCAATCTGTTTCTCCTGTGTATATGTTCTATATGTCGTGCAGTGTGGTGCTCACTTACTAACTATTTGGTTAATTAGTTGACGTCTTCAGGTAACTGTTTGGTTCAATTCTGCAAATGTGATGTTCAATTCTTCAGGCTGCAATTTTGTATTGTCTTCCATGTGAGAACTAAATTGAATTTATCTTTACAAAATACATGAGAAACGAATACAATTGCTATATTTCCAAGTTGTCAAGCATGCTTGGTTTGGTTATACATTGTGCAATGTGGTGCTCAGTTAACATTTGGTTCATTTGTGTTGTGGTGTTTAGTTAATTGTTTCGTTCAATTCTGCAATGCGATGTTCAATAGTTGTGGGTGCATTATGTTATTGTATACCATGTGAGAAGTATATCGAATTTGGTTGTACTAAATACATGACAAACAAATACAATTGCTATATTTCCAAGTTGTCAAGAATGCTTGGTTTGGTTATACATTGTGCAATGTGGTGCTCAGTTAATGTTTGGTTCATTTGTGTTGTGGTATTTAGTTAACTGTTTGGTTCAATTCTGCAATGCAATATTCAATAGTTGTGGGTGCATTCTGTTATTGTATACCATGTGAGAAGTAAATCGAATTTGGCTGTACTAAGTACATGAGAAACAAATACAATTGCTATATTTCCAAGTTGTTAATCATGCTTGGTTCGGTTAACTGTCTGATCTTCTATTAGGAGTATGTTATATTGTGCAATGTGGTGCTCGGTTAATGTTTGGTTCATTTGTTGTGGTGTTTAGTTAACTACTTGGTTCAATTCTGCAATGCGATGTCCAATTATCGTGGGTTGAATTTTGTATTGTTGTGCATGTGAGGATAAATCGAATTTGGCTGCACCTAATACATGAGAAACATATACAAGTGCTATATTTCCTAGTTCTTAATCATTCTTGGTTTGGATAAATGGGTTTTCCATGTGGCTTGAATTAATCTGCAATGTGCTTATTTTTCATCAACCTATTTTACTGATAGCATGCGAACCCTTACTTAACCTGATGACTAACCACCTTATATGTATTGCAGGGAAACAATGGGAAGCACTAAGGTTTACAATCGAGGTTAGCACCTGCATGGTCCGTTGTCTAATAGCACATTATTGTGCAATTGCAGGAACCATTATAATACTTAGGTTTTCAAAATTTTGGTCTTACACATGTAGGTCCTGCTGTCACAGGTTTTGACCCACTGTTCGACCCTTTTTGCATATGGGGAAATGAGTTGTCCATGAATATCAATCAAGTCAAGAAACTCAGAAAGATTGTTAGGATAAAGAAATTGACGACAAAAAACAACAAGATCTTTGTCTGCACAATGAAGAAGACATCAGTTCAATACAAGATGGTACTAACTATTATACCTTGCCTTTTTTATTCCTTTGACCCATTTCCAATATAGAGAAGATATTTATGCACATCCTTGTTTTCATGCCTTTCCAAAGTAGTCCACTGATAATTACCTCTCAAACCACCTTTATGGTCAGGAGGCGAGGAATGTTTTCATACAACACCCATGGTTCAATATTGAAGTGTTCCTGAAGAGGACGAAGGATGGACGGTCAATCATCCACAGGCACTGGCCTAAAGTTGCAAAGACCTTCAACATCAATGAAGGCTCAATATTCGCCTTCCGCTTCAGCAGTTTTCCTGATGAGATGCATATGTCTGTGTACCGTCTATGTTGCTAATTTCGAAAGGTCATGTGAAACTTGGTGCTAGTGCAGTTGTGTAATGGGGTAGCTGAGTGCTGAAGCTATATCATGGTGTACTTTGATGTATTTCAATTATGAAATCCTGCTTCCTTAATATGGGAATGAAATATATAATGTGTTTAATATGAATGTCAATTAGATTAATAAATGGACTATTAATAATAGGTCAATTAGCCTGCTAATAGCGAATTAGCCTGCTAATTGGTTTTTGCTATTGCAAACTGTTATTGAGAAAATACCATGGTCGATGACTTAAGGCAACACACACAGTTTCTAGGAATAAACCGTGTTGGATCGATGAACAATCACACACGATATTCTCTTCAAAACTGTTTGTGTTAGGCCACCTTACGCAAATGATTACCGCATAAAAACTTTGTGTGATGGACAACCTTTGCCACACAGTTTCTTCTACGCACCGTGTGTGATGCATTCAATAACGCAAACGATAAAAATTTTAATATTGTGTGTGATGGGAACGCTATCACAAACGATTTAACAGGGGAGATTGTGTGTGATGTACCTACTAACGGAAACGTTTTCCTTGCAGCGACTGCATGGGATGTATATACAAACGGAAACGTGTCGCGGGGACTGACTGTGTGGGATGTACTTACAACCGGAAATGATTTTGCATGTATAATTGTTTTTTAGCACTACTATATGTATAATCGTATTTGCTCGCTCGCCGTTCGCACACGACCTCATTTTGCTGAGCGTGCGTGCCAGGAGGGCATATCCCCGACGGTTTCTGGGTCGTGTTGGAAGGACCCCCTAATCGCACACACTCACTAGGTGACAGTTCCGAACGCCGTCGCGGAAAGGGGTTAAACACTATTTGTATAGCACCTTGATGTACCAGTGGAGATCATACATTCAGTTCTCTGTGAGATGAATGGTGTGTTGAATAAAGGTTGAAAGAAATACTTCATGACTAATTGATGATTCCACTAGATTCTGCTATGTGTATTTGTTAAATACTAAGGATGAGGCTCTACACTACTTTAAAGTCTACAAGGCTGAAGTTGAGAACCAACTTGAGAAGAAAATAAAACGAGTCCGGTCTAATCATGGTGGAGAGTACCTTTCTAATGAGTTTGATTTATTCTGTGCGGAACATGGTATTATTCATGAGAGGATGGCTTCCTATTAACCCCAGTCAAACGGGGTTGTTGAACGGAAAAACCAAACTCTAACAGATTTGGTTAACGCCATGTTACTTACATCGGGTTTATCCAAGGCATGGTGGGGGGAGGTTGTATTTACATCATGTCATGTCCTGAATAAAGTTCCCATGAAGGATAATGAGACTACTCCCTATGAGCAATGGGAAAAAAAGAACTACACTCGCTTACTTGCGCACTTAGGGCTGTTTGGCGAAATTCAACGTGCCAATAACCACAAAGCGCAAGTTGGGACCTAGGACTGCGGACTGTGTTTTTCTTGGCTATGCCAAGCATAGTGTTGGCCATAGATTTGTAGTGATGAAATCTGATGTACACGATGTGAAAGTCGGTAATCATTGAGTATAGGGATGCTACATTCTTTGAGGATATTTTCCCCATTAGAGATTGATAAGTCTCCAACGTATCTATAATTTTTGATTGTTACATGCTATTATATTACCCCTTTTGGATGTTTATGGGCTTTATTTTACACATTTATATCATTTTTGGGACTAACCTACTAACCGGAGGCCTAGCCCGTATTGCTGTTTTTTTGCCTATTTCAGTATTTCGAAGAAAAAGGAATATCAAACGGAGTCCAAACGGAATGAAACCTTCGGGAGCGTGATTTTTGGAACGAACGTGATCCAGAGGACTTGGAGTGCAAGTCAAGAAGCAGCCGAGGCGGCCACGAGAGGGTAGCCCCCCCCCCCCCCCCCCCACAGGGCGTGCCCCTGTCTCGTGGGCCCCTCGGGCGGCCACCGACGTACTTCTTCCTCTTATATAAGCCTACGTACCCCGAAAACATCCAGGGAGCCAACGAAACACAATTTCCACCGTCGTAACCTTCTGTATCCATGAGATCCCATCTTGGAGCCTTCGTCGGCGCTCTGCCGGAGGGGGAATCGACCACGGAGGGCTTCTACATCAACACCATAGCCCCTCTGATGAGTTGTGAGTAGTTTACCACAGACCTTCGGGTCCATAGTTATTAGCTAGATGGCTTCTTATCTCTTTTTGGATCTCAATACAATGTTCTCCCCCTCTCTTGTGGAGATCTATTCGATGTAAACTCTTTTTGCGGTGTGTTTGTCGAGATCCGATGAATTGTGGGTTTATGATCAAGTTTATTTATGAGAAATATTTGAATCTCCTCTAGATTCTTTTATGTATGATTGAGTTATCTTTGCAAGTCTCTTCGAATTATCAGTTTGGTTTGGCCTACTAGATTGATCTTTCTTGCCATGGGAGAAGTGCTTAGCTTTGGGTTCAATCTTGCGGTGTCCTTACCCAGTGACAGAAAGGGTTGCAAGGCACATATTGTATTGTTGCCATCGAGGATAAAAAGATGGGGTTTATATCATATTGCATGAGTTTATCCCTCTACATCATGTCATCTTGCTTAAGGAGTTACTCTGTTCTTATGAACTTAATACTCTAGATGCAGGCAGGAGTCGGTCGATGTGTGGAGTAATAGTAGTAGACGCAGGTAGGAGTCGGTCTACTTGTTGCGGACGTGATCCTATATACATGATCATGCCTAGATAATCTCATAATTATTCGCTTTTCTATCAATTGCTCGACAGTAATTTGTTCACCCACCGTAATACTTATGCTATCTTGAGAGAAGCCACTAGTGAAACCTATGGCCCCCGGGTCTATCTTTTATCATATTTGCTTCCAATCTACTTTTATTTGCATCTTTACTTTTTGCATCTATCTTATAAAATACCAAAAATATATTTATCGTATCATATTATCTCTATTAGATCTCACTTTCGCAAGTGGCCGTGAAGGGATTGACAACCCCTTTATTCGTTGGTTGCGAGTTCTTTGTTTGTTTGTGTAGGTGCGTGGGACTTTTGAGGAGCCTCCTACTGGATTAATACCTTGGTTCTCAAAAAACTGAGGGAAATACTTATGCTACTATTGTTGCATCACCCTATCCTCTTCAAGGAAAACCAACGCAAGCTCAATACGTAGCAAGAAGGATTTCTGGCGCCGTTGCCGGGGAGGTCTTCGCTCAAGTCAAGACATACCAAGTACCCATCACAAACTCATCTCCCTCGCATTTACATTATTTGCCATTTGCCTCTCGTTTTCCTCTCCCCCACTTCACCCTTGCCGTTTTATTCGCCCTCTCTTTCCCAATCTCCTCCTCTCTCTCTCGCTTGCTTTCTTCTTCCTTGCTTTTGTTTGCCGTTATGTCTGAAATTGGGGAGATTATCGTCGATATGGACAATAATGATAACATGGAAAATTCTGAGGCTCCGGCCGAAGAACCCCCTATCTTGCATACTAAAAAGTTTCGAATCGGTAGTGGTAACATCATTGGAAAAGGTGTTATTCAAGATTTCTTTACTTGTGCCCGTGATTTACCTTCCATGGGTGGTTCTATTCTTCATAGAACAAGTAGTCTTGCGGACGCTATCGCTATGCTTGTAGTTGAACTTGAAAGACAATTTATGCATATGCATCCTTGCATACAAAGAATTTTCCTAGAATTTTCTAATATTGAGCATTCTTCTGTTAAGCGCGCTGTTACTATGTTTTTGGCTCATGAGTTTAGATTTATCATAAGAGAGGCCAAAGAAATCTTTGCGCACTATAGGGTGGACGCCGGTCGTCCTCCCATAGAGGCGATCCTCTATGATCAAGAGGAATTTAGGCGTTTTCAATCTTCGGACTATGTTACTTTCAATGAAAACCTTAGAAAAAATGTTCCTACCAATGTCTTGGTTGATAGAATTTCCGAACTTGATAATGATTTTGCCCTTTGAAATAATGAGCTAGGATACTCTCTTGACTATAGGCTCACTAGATTTTGCCAAAAGAATGATTTTAGTGATGAATTAGTTGTGCATTATGAAGGGCCAAAGGAGGAACCCGTTCCTCCTGAGGTTGGGGACTTTTGTCCCACTAAATTTAGCCCTTTTGATTACTTTTGCTTGCCTCAAAGAAAACTTGCTGCCGAACGTAAATAATATGAGATGAGCTTTCAAGATCTATCTTATTACTATGGCACTACTTAGATCTATCTTCGTTTTTATGCCTAGCTAGGGGCGTTAAATGATAGCGCTAGTTGGGAGGCAACCCAATTTTCTTTGTGTTTTTTGTTTTTGTTCCTGTTTAGTAATAAATTTTGCATCTACCTCCTGTTTATATGTGTTTTTATCTTTTAATTAGTATTTGTGCCAAGTAGAACCTATAGGATAACCTATGATGATAGTTGATTTGATTCTGCTGAAAAACAGAAACTTTGCACGCACAAATTTAGTTTTGTTAAATCACAGAAACGTGATTTTGCGTTGATTCTTTTTGCTGCTGATCAATAGACAAATTTTTCAGGACTTCCTATTTTTGTAGGAGTTTTAGAGTTCCAGAAGTTTGCGTTATTTACAGATTCCTACAGACTGTTCTGTTTTTGACAGATTCTGTTTTTTGTGTGTTGTTTGCTTATTTTGATGCATCTATGGCTAGTAAAATAGTTTATAAACCATAGAGAAGTTGGAATACAGTAGGTTTAACACCAAAATAAATAAATATTGAGTTCATTGCAGTACCTTATGTGGTGGTTTTGTTTTCTTTCACTAACGGAGCTTATAAGATTTCCTGTTGAGTTTTGTGTTGTGAAGTTTTCAAGTTTTGGGTAAAGCTTTTATGGACTATGGAATAAGGAGTGGCAAGAGCCTAAGCTTGGGGATGCCCATGGAACCCCAATATATTCAAGGATATCCAAAAGCCTAAGCTTGGGGATGCCCCGGGAAGGCATCCCCTCTTTCATCTTCGTTCATTGGTAACTTTACTTGGAGCTATATTTTTATTCGCCACACGATATGTGTTTTGCTTGGAGCATCGTGTATTATATTAGTCTTTGCTTTTTAGTTTACCACAATCATCCTTGCTGTACACACCTTTTGGGAGAAGCCCACTTGATTAGAATTTGCTAGAATACTCTATGTGCTTCACTTATATCTTTTGAGCTTGATATTTTTTTGCTCTAGTGCTTCACTTATATTTTTTAGAGCACGACGGTGGATTAATTTTGAAGAAATTGCTAGTCTCTCATGCTTCACTTATATTATTTTGGGAGTCTTTTAGAACAGCATGGTATTTTCTATGGTTACAAATTTGGTCCTAGAATGATGAGCATCCAAGTTGGGTATAATAAAAACTATCATAGAAAGTGAATTGGATGCTATGATCAATTTGATACTTGATAATTGTTTTGAGATATGGAGGTAGTGATGTTAAAGTCATGCTAGTTGAGGTGATTATGAAAAATTCTTGTGTTGAGGTTTGTGATTCCCATAGCATGCACGTATGGTGAACCGCTTTGTGATGAAGTTGGAGCACAATTTTATTTATTGATTGTCTTCCTTATGAGTGGCGGTCGGGGACGAGCGATGGTCTTTTCCTACCAATCTATCCCCCTAGGAGCATGTGCGTAGTACTTTTTGATGACTTCTAGATTTTTGCAATAAGTATATGAGTTATTTTGACTAATGCTGAGTCCATGGATTATACGCACCCTCACCCTTCCACCATTGCTAGCCTCTCTTGTGCCGCGCAACTTTCGCCGGTACCATACACCCACCATATACCTTCCTCAAAACAGCCACCATACCTACCTATTATGGCATTTCCATAGCCATTCCGAGATATATTGCCATGCAACTTTCCACCGTTCCGTTCATATGACATGCATTAATTTTGTCATATTGCTCTTTGCATGATCATGTAGTTGACATTGTATTTGTGGCAAGGCCACCTTCATAATTTTCATACATGTCGCTCTTGATTCATTGCATATCCCGGCACACCGCCGGAGGCATCATATAGAGTCATATCTTGTTCTAGCTTTGAGTTGTAATTCTTGAGTTGTAAATCCATAAAAGTGTGATGATCTTCATTATTAGAGCATTGTCCCAGTGAGGAAAGGATGATGGAGACTATGATTCCCCCACAAGTCGAGATGAGACTTCGGACTTTACAAAAAAAAGGCCAAAAAGAAAAGAAAAAAGAGAAAGGCCAAAGAAAAAAAGGAGAAAATAAAGAAAATAAAAGAAAATAAAATGAGAGAAAAAGAGAGAAGGGACAATGCTACTATCTCTTTTTCCACACTTGTGCTTCAAAGTAGCACCATGATCTTCATGATAGAGAGTCTCATATGTTGTCACTTTCATATACTAGTGGGAATTTTTCATTATAGAACTTGGCTTGTATATTCCAATGATGGGCTTCCTCAAAATGCCCTAGGTCTTCGTGAGCAAGCAAGTTGGATGCACACCCACTTAGTTTCTTTTGTTGAGCTTTCATATATTTATAGCTCTAGTGCATCCGTTGCATGGCAATCCCTACTCACTCACATTGATATCTATTAATGGGCATCTCCATAGCCCGTTGATACGCCTAGTTGATGTGAGACTATCTTCTCTTTTTTGTCTTCTCCACAACCACCATTCTATTCCACACAGAGTGCTATGTCCATGGCTCATGCTCATGTATTGCGTGAAAGTTGAAAAAGTTTAAGATTATTAAAGTATGAAACAACTGCTTGGCTTGTCATCGGGGTTGCGCATGATTAAATACTTTCTGTGATGAAGATAGAGCAACAGCAAGACTATATGATTTTGTAGGGATAACTTTCTTTGGCCATATTATTTTGAGAAGACGTGATTACTTTGATTAGTATGCTTGAAGTATCACTATTTCTTATGTCAAAATACGAACTTTTATTTTGAATCATTTGGATCTGAACATTCATGCCCCAATGAAGAAAATTACATTGAGAATTATGCTAGGTAGCGTTCCAAATCAAAAATTCTGTTTTTATCATTTACCTACTCGAGGACGAGCAGGAATTAAGCTTGGGGATGCTTGATATGTCTCCAACGTATCTATAATTTTTGACTGTTCCATGCTATTATATTACCCATTTTGGATGTTTATGGGCTTTATTTTACACATTTATATCATTTTTGGGACTAACCTACTAACCAGAGGCCCAGCCCATATTGCTAGTTTTTGCCTATTTCAGTATTTCGAAGAAAAGGAATATCAAACAGAGTCCAAACGGAATGAAACCTTCGGGAGCGTGATTTTTGGAACGAACGTGATCCAGAGGACTTGGAGTGCAAGTCAAGAAGCAGCCGAGGCGGCCACGAGAGGGTAGGGACCCCCCCCCCCCTTACAGGGCGCGCCCCCTGTCTCGTGGGCCCCTCGGGCGGCCACCGACGTACTTCTTCCTCCTATATAAGCCTACGTACCCTAAAGACATCCAGGGAGCCAACGAAACACAATTTCCACCGTCGTAACCTTCTGTATCCGCGAGATCCCATCTTGGAGCATTCGCTGGTGCTCTGCCGGAGGGGGAATCGACCACGGAGGGCTTCTACATCAACACCATAGCCCCTCTGATGAGTTGTGAGTAGTTTACCACAGACCTTCGGGTCCATAGTTATTAGCTAGATGGCTTCTTATCTCTTTTTGGATCTCAATACAATGTTCTCCCCCTCTCTTGTGGAGATCTATTCGATGTAAACTCTTTTTGCGGTGTGTTTGTCGAGATCCGATGAATTGTGGGTTTATGATCAAGTTTATTTATGAGAAATATTTGAATCTCCTCTGGATTATTTTATGTATGATTGAGTTATCTTTGCAAGTCTCTTCGAATTATCAGTTTGGTTTGGCCTACTAGATTGATCTTTCTTGCCATGGGAGAAGTGCTTAGCTTTGGGTTCAATCTTGCGGTGTCCTTACCCAGTGACAGAAAGGGTTGCAAGGCATGTATTGTATTGTTGCCATCGAGGATAAAAAGATGGGGTTTATATCATATTGCATGAGTTTATCCCTCTACATCATGTCATCTTGCTTAAGGCGTTACTTTGTTCTTATGAACTTAATACTCTAGATGTAGGCAGGAGTCGGTCGATGTGTGGAGTAATAGTAGTAGATGCAGGCAGGAGTCGGTCTACTTGTTGCAGACGTGATGCCTATATACATGATCATGCCTAGATAATCTCATGATTATTCGCTTTTCTATAAATTGCTCGATAGTAATTTGTTCACCCACTGTAATACTTATGCTATCTTGAGAGAAGCCACTAGTGAAACCTATGGCCCCCGGGTCTATCTTTTATCATATTTGCTTCCAATCTACTTTTATTTGCATCTTTACTTTTTGCATCTATCTTATAAAATACCAAAAATATATTTATGTTATCATATTATCTCTATTAGATCTCACTTTTGCAAGTGGTCGTGAAGGGATTGACAACCCCTTTATTGCGTTGGTTGCGAGTTCTTTGTTTGTTTGTGTAGGTGCGTGGGACTTTTGAGGAGCCTCCTACTGGATTGATCTCAAAAAACTGAGGGAAATACTTATGCTACTATTGTTGCATCACCCTTTCCTCTTCAAGGAAAACCAATGCAAGCTCAAGACGTAGCAGAGATATGCAAAGCACTTCTAGACTGGAATCTGATGAGACTCCTAACCTGCCATTTCGATGGAATATTATGAACATAAAAGTGATGAGAGCTCCATGGAGGATGGTGAGGAAGCTCTTGTTAGGAGCAAGAGACAAAGGACTGCAAGGTCTTTTGGTGATGATTTCCTCGTGTGCCTTGTGGATGATGACAATCCCAATTCCATTTCAGAATCTTATGCATCTCCGGATGCTGACTACTAGAAGTATGTGGTCCGTAGCGAGATGGATTCCATCTTGGCTAACGGGACATGCGAGATCACTAACCATCCTTATGGTTGCCAACCATTGGATGTAAGTGGGTGTTCAAAAGGAAGATTAGGTCTGATGGTACTGTTGAGAACTACAAGGTTAGGCTTGTGGCCAAGGGTTATACCCAGAAGGAAGAAGAGGATTTCTCTGACGCTTACTCACCTGTGGCTAGACTGACAACCATTCAAGTGTTACTCACTTTGGCTGCCTCGCATGGTCTTCTCATTCACCAGATGGACGTTAAGACGGCTTTCCTTAACGAAGAGCTAGACGAGGAAATTTACATGCAACAGCCAGATGGCCTTGTAGTAAATGGGCAGGAAAGAAAGGTGTGCAAGCTAGTGAAATCTCTGTATGGCCTAAAACAAGCGCCTAAGCAATGGCATGAGAAGTTCAACACTACTCTGACATCTGCTGGCTTTGTTGTTAACGAAGTTGACAAATGTGTATACTATCTCTATGGTGGGGGTGAAGGAGTTATACTGTGTCTGTATGTCGATGATATACTGATATTTGGGACCCACCTCAAAGTCATTCAGGATGTAAGGCTTTCCTATCTCATAACTTTGAGATGAAAGACCTGGGCGTGGCTAATGTTATCTTGAACATCAAGCTACTAAGAAATTCTGAGGGTGGAATTACACTTTTGCTATCCCACTATGTTGAGAAGATTTTGAGCCGTTTTGGATATTCGGACTGCAAACCTTCTGCAACACCATATGATCCTAGCATGTGGATTCAAAAGTTCGAAGGCACAGATGTAGATCAACTGATATATTCTCAAGTGGTTGGTTCACTCATGTACCTAGCTTGTGCT
This sequence comes from Triticum timopheevii, assembly GCA_963921465.1. NCBI lineage: Eukaryota > Viridiplantae > Streptophyta > Magnoliopsida > Poales > Poaceae > Triticum > Triticum timopheevii. Next base: position 445,587,252 of record OY997266.1, on the reverse strand, counting down.
ACTCGTCCCGACATCTCATTTTCTGTGTGCATACTAAGCCGATTTGTTTCCAATCCGGGAGATGTGCATTGGCATGCTGTTGAGCGAGTGATGCGGTTATTTGCAAGGTACTATGAACTATGGAATTCACTATTCTGGATACCCGACAGTACTTGAGGGATATAGTGATTCGAATTGGATATCTTATGCTGATGAGATGAAAGCCACAAGTGGACATGTCTTCACACTTGGTGGTGGTGTTGTTTCCTGGAAGTCTTGCAAGAAGACGAGCTTAACGAGATTGACAATGGAAGCAGAACACACAGCATTAGACACATCATGTGTCGAAGCAGAATGGCTTCGAGAGCTTTTGATGGATTTGACGGTGGTTGATAAACCAGTGCCGGTTGTCCTTATGAACTGTGACAATCAAATGGTGATTGCCAAGGCTAAGAGTTCAAAGGACAACTTGAAATCCACAAAGCACACAAGAATAAGATTGTAATCCGTCTTGCATTCTAGAAAATCCGGAGTGATAGCATTGGATTACATCCAAACGGCTAAGAATCTAACGGATCCCTTCACAATAGAGCTATCACGAATTGTGATAGAAAGTGCATCGAGGGAGATGGGTATGAGACCCACGTAAGTTGCCATGGGGGTAATCCAACCTATGTTATCGGAGATCCCGTAAATTAAGACCTGGGAAAACAATCCGGCAGTCAACTTAGGAGAGTATCCTTAATTAACTCACCCCATTGGAGATGCAATAATACTCTCAATTATGTAAGGAGGCTAACTTTTGTCTTAGTGTGTTCCAAAGCTTATGTAAGCAAGATGTTGTCCTACAGAGCATTCTTTGGAGGAACACACCTGGTGTAGGGTAGAACCCTAGATGCCCGATCTTTCACGATTGGAGGGGATCCTACAAAGAACACGAGGGAAAAAACGAGGGGAACACGAGGGGAAGCACAAGAGAAATCACTCAACCAACAAGATTCGGTCACACATATGCTAGATCCTCGAAATACAAAGAGTGATACATGATTTAAAGTCAACAAAGGACGGTACAAAGGGTCTTCTCCGCGAGGAGGTCTTGAAGGGTCTTCCCGTGATGGGGTCTTGAATCCGCTTGGGGGATCTTCTCCGAAGAGGTCGTGAGCTCCGAGGAGAAGTAACCAAGTGGATGAGCAAAGCTCTATCTCAAATATGAGCTAAACCAATGCTAACTCTAACTAGGAGGAGGAGGTCTATTTCTAGTCTAAGTGCAAAAGGGGGCAGAATGAAAGGGTACATGGGCCTCGAGCCCGAAGCTGCACACACACACAGGCAGCGGACGTCCGGTCTCTAGCGGTCCTCCGATCACTCGCGGAGGTCCGGGCGTCCGGTAGGGCTCGGACTTCCGCTAATTATGTTCTGTGAACGTGCTGCCGGACGTCCGAAGATGGCCAGTCGTCTGGTCGCTTCGGATTTCCGCTGAAACGCTTCGGGTGTGGAACTGCCGGTCATCCGGTGTGGGCCAGTCGTCCGCTCGCTGGGCAGTGTTGTCGGTCGTCCGGAGAGGCCCAGTCGTCCGCTCGTTGTAGCTCTCGTCGGTTGGGACTTGGGTCAGCTGGGCCTTCAGGCGCCAGATGCCCGGTCATGGTCGGACGTCCGCTGGCTAGAGCTCAGGCGCCAGACGTCCAGTCCTGGGCGGACATCCGCTCGCTGGAGCTTCTTCGGTAGCTCTTATTCTTGTCCTTCATACTTAGCGTCCTCTCTGTCTTGTCAATTGGATGTAGCTGTTCCGTGGCCTTCCTCCAAGTACCTGATCACACATAGTATTTCCGCTTGAGGTGGTAGCCATGTCTCATGTATAGAAAGTGGTAGTTCGGAGAGGAGTGAGTTCACCTTATCTTCGATAGCCTTTGCTCGAGCTCTTGTCATTGGTCCAAGTGGTGTCGTGGGAGATGTAGATATGTCCATGGGGATGATCGTTGGATGCTCCGCATCAACACCTATGTGAGCCCGACTGCTGGTCACAGTCTATGAGATTGGGTAATCTATAGGAAGCTCATGAGAAGGTACGGAGTGTGACTAATAAGCTCCACCGCAGGGTTTAGCCTTCGGCAGCCACCTATCGGTTGACAATAGGCGAAACTTTTGCACGCCAAACTCACAATTCAAGGCATAGTCCATTGTTTAGTTGTGAAGAAGTAGCCATGTCTCATGTATAGAAAGTGGTAGTTCGGAGAGGAGCGAGTTCACCTTATCTTCGATAGCCTTTGCTCGAGCTCTTGTCATTGGTCAAGTGGTGTCATGGGAGATGTAGATAAGTCCATAGGGATGATCGTGGGATGCTCTGCATCATCTCCCCCCCCCCCCTTGGGAAAGATCCGACCTCATATCGAAAACTTCATCACCATGGTATGGCAAGAGGTCTTTGACATTGAAGATGTCACTCACTTTGTACTTGTCACTTGGGAGGTCAATCTTGTAAGCATTGTTTTTGTAGTGTGCTAGCACCTTGAAGGGTCCACCGGCTCAGGGTAGAAGTTTGGACTTGCGTTTGTTGGGGAAGCGTTCCTTGCGTAGCCACACAAGATCTCCTGTGTTGAATATCATGGGTTGCTTGTTGATGTTGAGCTTGGTCGCGAGTCGTTGTACTTGGCGCTCGATGGTGAGCCTTGTATCTTCATGCATCTTCTTGAGGTAGCTTGCTCGTTCACTCGCGTCCATGTTGGTGCGTTCTTTTAGTGGAAGAGGAAGAATGGCCAATGGGGACAACGGGTTGAAACCGTAGACGACCTCGAAGGGGGACTTGCCGGTTGTCGAGTGTCTTGCACGGTTGTAGGCATACTCGGCAATGGGTAGGCACTCCGCCTACTCCTTGATGTTCCTCTTGATCAACACGCATAGTATACTGGAGAGTGTTCGGTTCGTCACCTCCGTTTGGTCGTCGGTTTGAGGATGGTATGCTGAAGAGAACAAGAACTTGATTCCGAGCTTGGCGCATAGAGTCTTCCAAAAGTAACTCAGGAACTTGAGAAGCATCGTCTATCTTGTTGCATGGAATAAAATGAGCCATCTTAGAGAATCGGTCCACAACAACAAACACGAAACCTTTCCGTTTTGCGTTCTAGGCAAACCAAGTAAAAAAGTCCATGCTAATGTCTTTCCAAGGTTGATAAGGAATAGGAAGGGGCGTGTAAATACCATGGGATTTAGCTTTTGACTTAGCTTTGCAACATGTGGAGCATCGGTTGGTGAAGCGTGAGACGTCGCAAAACATCTTGGGCCAAAAATAGTTCTTGGAGAGCGTAGCGAATGTCTTGTCACGTCCAAAGTATCCCATTAGTCTACCTCCATGAGCCTCTTGCAAAAGGAGCAAACAAAGAGAAGACTCGGGGATGCAAAGTTTGTTAGCTCTCATAAGATAATCATCCTTGATGTAATAACGTTCCCAAGATGTATGTGTCAAACACTTGGCATAAGGAATTACAAAAGTAGGATCATGCACATACAAGTCTTTTATGTGCTCAAAGCCAATGACACTCAATTCAAGTTTAGTGACAAGCATGCATATGTGGGAAAGAGCATCCGCCACAACATTTTCCTTACCTTTGATGTACTTGATGACATAAGGAAATGACTTGATGAATTCACTCCACTTAGCATGACGCTTGTTCAACTTAGTTTGACCCTTAAGATACTTAAGTGTTTCATGATCGGTATGAATGACAAATTCATGAGGGAGAAGATAATGTTCCCATTCACGCAAAACTCGCACTAAATCATATAGCTCTTTGTCATAGATGGGATAATTGAGTTGCACTCTGAAAAGTTTCTCACTAAAGTATGCTATGGGGCACTTTTCTTGCGTTAACACACCTCATATGCCATTACCACTAGCATCGCAATGGATTTCAAAAGGTTTGTCGAAGTTGGGTAATGCAAGAACGGGGGCATGAGTAAGCAAATTCTTAAGCTCATTAAATGTGGTATCTTGGGATGGTCCCCAAACAAAAGGCCATTTTTCTTACTCAAAGAATGCAAAGGTGAAGCAATGGTGCTAAAATCTTCACAAATCTACGATAGAAACCGACTAAACCAAGAAAACTACGCACTTGTTGCAAGTTGGTTGGTTGGGGCCAAGTTTTAATAGCATTGATCGTAGATTCGTCTACATGAACACCCTTAGAAGACACAATGAAACCCAAGAAAACAAGCTTATCAACACCAAAAAGACACTTGTCCATATTAGCATAAAGGCGCTCTTTCCTAAGGGTTTGCAACACGATTCTAAGATGGGTGACATGATCTTTGAGGGATTTGCTAAAGACAAGAATATCATCAAAATAGACCACAACACATACACCAATATAGGGTCGAAGAACAAAATGCATGACTCACATGAAAGTACCGGGTGCTTCGGATAAACCCATTGGCATAACAAGCCATTCATATAAGCCGAATTTGGTCTTAAATGCGGTTCTCCATTCATCACCTTCTTTGATGCGTATCTGATAGCAGTCACTCTTAAGATCAATCTTAGAGAAGATGGTGGCTCCACTAAGCTCATCAAGCATATCGTCTAGGCGTGGAATAGGGTAACGATATCTAACAGTGATAGCATTGATGGGACAATCGGAACACATGAGATAAGTACTTTCTTTGGAACAAGGATTACCGGAACGGAACAAGGCCTCAAGCTTTCACGTGCATGACCATTGTCAATGAGTTGTTGTACTTGCCATTGGATCTCCTTAGTTTCCTCGGGGTTGATGCGGTAGAGAGCCTTGTTAGGTAGAGGTGCTCCGGGGATGAGGTTGATTCGGTGTTCAATGCCTCGAAATGGAGGTAGACCTGAAGGTAGCTCGTCGGGAAAACATCTTGGAATTCCTGCAAAAGAGAAGACAACACTAAAGGTATATCGTGAGAGGTGTTAGTTTTTGGTGCCTCGTCCTTGCACACAAGGACATAGTGCATAACACTTGATGGGTTCTCACACACTTCTCTCATCTCACTTTTGGTAGCAAATAGGACTGAGTTTTTCTTGTCGCTCATCATGGAGGCACTCGATTTTGGCTTGTGGCGCTCACTCTCTTTTGGGTGGGTCGCTCTCTCACTCTTTTCTCCACGATGGGTGGCTTGCTTGTCAGCGATCACTTGACTTGGAAACATAGGTCGTAGCACGTACTCCTTTCCCTTCATCTTGAAGCTATAGTGATTTGTACACCCGTTGTGGATGACACCTTGGTCAAATTTCCATGGTCGACCAAGAAGGAGGTGGCAAACGGACATCGGAACAACACCACACTCCAAAGTGTTTTTATATGCTCCGATCTTGAAGGAGACTTGCACCGTATGCTCGACTTGGATAGTGCCGGAATCGCTTAGCCATTCAACCTTGTAGGGATGCAGGTGCTTCATCTTGACTAATTGGATCTTGGAGCATAGTTCTTCACTTGCCAAGTTGTGAAAACTCCCTCCATCGATGATGACCTTGACGGACCTTCCATTGATGCTGGCGTTTGTGTGGAAGATGTGGCATCTTTGGTCTTCCTCTTGGTGATGTTGAAGAGTCAAGAATTTGGAGACAACGAGAGCGGGGCTTGAATCCTCATCACAAAAGATTTGATCATCTTTGTCTTTGTTCACGTGCCGATGCATGGCCACTTTCTAAAGGGCTTCCATCTCCTCTTTACTCATGGAGTCATAGGTTCCGTCATTGTTGAGGATCATGGTGCGCTTGTTGGTACACTCAAAGGACTTGTGGCCTCGGCCGCCACATGTGAAACACTTGATGGAACTTGTCTTGACGATCTCATCGGTTGGAGTAGATGATGAAGCTCGCGGCTTGAAGTTGCTTGTAGTAGGAGGACGACTTGAGGTTGTTGAAGTTTTCTTGTAACTCGACTTGTCGTTGTTGCTTGTAGATGGCTTGGTTGAGGTAGAAGTTTTTGGAGTCGTTGAAGCTTAGGTGTTGTAGAAGCCGTACCTCTTGGACGAGTACTTGGCGTACTTGAAGTCATTTTGCACTTGACGTTCCGCTTTGGTAGCTTGATGCACTAGCTCAATGAGGTTGGAGTAAGGTTGGAAGTCGGCAATCTTCTTGATTGGATGATTGAGGCCATTCAAGAAACGGGCCATAGTTTGCTCATCATCTTCCGTGACATTGGCTCTTATCATGGCAATCTCCATTTCCTTGTAGTATTCTTCAACGCTCTTTTTTCCTTGCTTGAGGAGTTGGAGTTTCTTGAAGAGGTCGCGGTTGTAGTATGTTGTCACAAAGCATGCTCGCATGACGTCCTTGATTTGATCCCATGTGGTGATTGGTGGTTCACCTCTTGCCTCTCGGCGCTCGAGGATTTGTTCCCACCATATGAGCACATAATCTTGGAACTCAAGGTATGCCATAGCAATCTTCTTCTCTTCCTCATAGTTGTGCAGACCTTATCGACCTTCAATGCCCATGAAAGGTACTCTTCGGGATCATTGCTTCTGGTGAACTTGGGCATGGTGAACTTGAGCTTGCCGTAGAGTTTCTCTTCAATGTCTTGGGGTCGAGGGTGATGATGACGCCCTTGACGTGGATGATTGTCAACCTCATATTTCTCTTGGCGTGGAGAATTTCCATAGTCATCATGCTCTTGGTGAACTTGAGTTTGGGTAGGAGCTTGTCGATCTTGTGGAGGAGCTTGAGGAACTTGACGATGCACTCTTGCTTGGTAGTTTCGCTCTTGAATTTCTTCGCGAAGTGCTTCCTCTGGATTGCGCATATCTCAGTTGCGGTTGGCGACGGCTCGACTTGACTCTCGAAGGGCACGTTGCGCCTCAAGTGCTTGTGCTTCACGTTGTTGTTGTTGAAGACGTTGAGCCTCGGCATCTTATCATCTTGGTGTTGGTGCGCTCGCTCTTCCTCTTGATGACGTTGACGTTGCCTTTCTTGTGCTTGTGCAAGAGTAGCTTGGTTTTGGCGATGACGATGTGGTTGCTCGTCGAATTGCTCTTGTGGATGATTGTCATGTAGAGGATTGCGAGTTGCTTGATGATCTTGGCGCGCGGCTCGACATAGATTGTTTGATGTCGGTGTACTTGAGCCGAAGAGGGTGTCGTCGGAGTGTCGACTTGAGCGACTCCGTCTTGAGTAGGACGAAGTGGTAGAAAGCCGGTTTACCAACAAGGCACGAATCTCATCCATTCTTGCATCATTCTCTTGTTTGTGTGTGTCGAGCTTGTTGTCAAAGTAGTCTCTTGTCCGTTGCTCAGAGAGTCGCAAGTCGGTGGCGAGATTGTCGATGCGTCGCTCATTGCTTGTTGTTCTTGATGCAAAGCTCTTTGTGCACCGAAGAGGTGGTTCTTGGTGACATAAGATGACATGTCATCGTCTTGCTCGATGAAGAGTGGGTTGGTAGAAGAACTTGGCCTATCCATCATTCCGAGCAAATATGTGAGTGGGAGAAAGAGAAGAACTTATACCAAATGTACCTTGACCGATGTTGAAGATGGATCAATGATCACTCAAATGTGGAACAAGGAAATAGCACAATTGGTACCAATTCTTGTCGGTTCTCACACCTACACAAGTAAAAAAGCTTATGGTGGAGCTCGGTTAGGATGGTGGCACAAAATTTGATGCAATTGTTAGTAAGCCTCAATAATGTTGGAAAAGATTCACAAATTTACAAATGCAACAAGTAGACCAATAGCAAGATATGGTACACGTAAACACACACGCAAATGGATAAGTGGGGTCGTGCAACCAAGGAATGAGCCAAAATGTGGAATCCACGAAAATGCTCTTGTTGCACAACACTAGAGAGACGCTAGCACGATTGCACAATAGATGGATACGAAACTTGTGCACAACCTACTAAGCAAAAATGCAACGACTTCTATCCCAAGTATGCCATATGTATGGTATTTCGGTGATATGATCCAAGATGATCGAGTATGACAATCTTAATGTAGTATGATGCTATGGTTCTTGCTTATAAGCTCTTTGCTTGTCTTTCCCTTTTGATTAAAAGCTTGTTTGGCTCTTTCTCTTTTGAGCTCTTTTCTCATGCAAAACTTCAGGAATCAAGATAGCAATTGCGTATATGCGATGACAACTTTGTGACACAAGAGATGATACCAAGATATGCACCACGATGATATGGTATGTATGCTATGGGAAGTATGATCACTAATGTGCACAGGTCACGTTGCTTGCAATACTCAAAGGCTAGTATCGATGGGTAAGTGACACAAAAGTAAGGCTATGTGGTTAACAATGCAATAGCAAGGAGTACACAAAGATATCATCGAGGTTACCATCGAGGTAGTCGTTTGTAAACAAGGACGGTTGATGGCGATGACGAGTCCTTGATGATGGTGAGCGGTGGTGATGTTGATGTTGAACCGTACCTATATAGCCGAAACACAATAGGACACGGGAACCACAACTCAAATTCCCAAAGACCAAAACAGGTCAAAATTGTTGGAGTTGATAGTGGGTAAGCGATGGTGGTGCTTGCGGAAAGCGGTGGTGGTATCGGAGTGCGAATGCGGTGGTGGACAGTGGAGAGGTGGTGGTGGACGAACTGAATTTTTTTAGTTTCGTCAGGGAACAGTTGACGTCCGGTTGGGGAGCGGTCGTTCGGTCGTCGGACGTCCGGTGGCTAGCGGACGTCCGGTGCCTGGGCGATTTCGGGCACGGGATGAACAACTCGTGTTCGTGGTGGAGGTGGCGAATTTGGTCAAATCCGAGAGATTTTGTGGATGGAAATGGTGGAGATGATGGGGGAAAGCTAGATCCACTCGTGGCAAAACAAATCCATGGATGAAATCCAAAAAAACTTCATCACACCAACAAATCACAAAAAAAAATTGGGGCTATTTTTGGTGGGGATTTTCGAAATTGGGGAAGAACACACAAAAATCAAGCTAGAAAACAAAGGGTAGGGACTCCAAATACGTGATCAACGTGGCTCATGATACCAAGATGATGTAGGGTAGAACCCTAGATGCCCAATCTTTCACGATTGGAGGGGATCCTACGAAGAACACGAAGAACACGAGGGGAAAAATGAGGGGAACACGAGGTGAAGCACAAGAGAAATCACTCAACCAACAAGATCCGGTCACACATATGCTAGATCCTCGAAACATAAAGAGTGATACACGATTCAAAGTCAACAAAGGACAATACAAAGGGTCTTCTCCGCGAGGAGGTCTTGAAGGGTCTTCCCGTGATGGGGTCTTGAATCCGCTTGGGGGATCTTCTCCGAAGAGGTCGTGAGCTCTGAGGAGAAGTAACCAAGTGGATGAGCAAAGCACTATCTCAAATATGAGCTAAACCAATCCTAACCTTAACTAGGAGGAGGAGGAGGTCTATTTATAGTCTAAGTGCAAAAGGGGGCGGAATGAAAGGGTACATGGGCCTCTGGCCCGAAGCTGCGCGCACACACAGGCAGCGGACGTCCGGTCTCTACCGGTAGTCCGGTGGCTCGCGGAGGTTCGAACGTCCGGTAGGGCTCGGATTTCCGCTAATTATGTTCTGTGAATGTGGTGCCAGACGTCCGGAGATGGTCGGTCGTCCGGTTGCTTCGGACTTCCGCTAAAACGCTTCGGGTGTGGAAGTGTCGGTCATCTGGTGCGGGCCGGTCGTCCGCTCGCTGGGCAGTGTTGCCGGTTGTCCAGAGGGGTCCAGACGTCCGCTCGTTGTAGCTCTCGTCGGCTGGGACTTGGGTCGGCTAGGCCTTCAAGCGTTGGACGTCCGGTCCTGGTCGGACGTCCACTGGCTGGAGCGTCAGGCGCCGAACGTCCGGTCCTGGGCGGACGTCCGCTCGCTGGAGCTTCTTCGGTAGCTCTTCTTCGTACTTGGCGTCCTCGCCGTCTTGTCAATTGGATGTAGCTATTCCGTGGCCTTCCTTCAAGTACCTGATCACACATAGTATTTCCGCTTGAGGTGGTAGCCATGTCTCATGTATAGAAAGTGGTAGTTCGGAGAGGAGAGAGTTCACCTTATCTTCGATAGCCTTTGCTCGAGCTCTTGTCATTGGTCCAAGTGGTGTCGTGGGAGATGTAGATATGTCCATGGGGATGATCGTTGGATGCTCCGCATCAACACCTATGTGAGCCTGACTGCTGGTCACAGTCTATGAGATTGGGTAATCTATAGGAAGCTCATGAGAAGGTATGGAGTGTGACTAATAAGCTCCACCGCAGGGTTTAGCCTTCGGCAGCCACCTATCGGTTGACAATAGGTGAAACTTCTGCATGCCAAACTCACAATTCAAGGCATAGTCCATTGTTTAGTTGTGAAGAAGTCTAATCCTATTGCTCTAGGTGGAAGTTCAACTTAACGGTCTCCACTGAAATTTCTGATATATCAAACATTGTTTGGAACTGTTGACAAACTTATGTGCCTCGAGATCTGGTGGGGGATTGTTGAATCATAGATGGGCTTTAGGCCCATATGAACAATGATTCCTGGTTAATCTTGAGGCCCATGTATAATATGGCAGGTGGTGGGATGTTTAGTCTCACCTTTCTAGTTGAGGAGAGTTGAGACCCCTTTATAAGGGTTGCTCTATCACTTGCCATTGGGAGCTTGGGAAGAGGAGTGGTACACATGCACTCCTCCTCCTCCGCTGCCCGCCTCGCCTCGCCTCGTCACGACACGCGCACGCCACGGGTTGCGGGAATGAGCCGAAGGTGTGCGACCCTTCTCCAGGAATGACGACTCCCTTCCCGGGAGTGCGTCGACTCGGTCGTGGGCCTCCACCCAGGCCCACGACTTTCTACCCGACGGCCTATATAAAAAGAATGGCCAGAGGAGTGACCTAGTTCAGTTCACTCACTCTCTCTCGCGCCTAACCTAGCCGTCATCTACTGTTCCGCACTCTGAGCTGCCTCCGGCGATCCCATCCCGACGACCGCGTGAACGGTTGGTCGGGAGAGCAGGTGCCTCCGGAACCCTGCCATTCGAGATCCTGCCAGGTAGAACGTCAATAAGGTTTTTGGGGAGCGTCTCGACGCGACTGTTTCCGATCCGTCCCCATCTGCGTCCGCCTCTGCTTCCACTACTTCCCCTGCATCGACACCATGGTCGACGACGCCGCCGCTAAGAAGAAGGCCACTGACGACGCCGAGGCTGCTGCCGCCGCCGCCGCGTTGGCCTGGCCAACCGGAGGGTATGGTCCGTCCATCCCTCGTTTACTCGTACTTGTGCTAGCCGTATTTGTGCTGCTCATAGATGGTTCGCTTTTATGGTCTGTACGTGCTAACATGCTTAGATATCGCTATGAGATGCATACCATATATGCCATGCTTAATGCTTACTGTTTACTCCTGGATTAGTCTAAGTGCTAATATTTCCAACATGTTAAACCTTCATACTGCACCCCTCGCAGCTCGCAGCTTGCAGCAGCAACAAAAACGTCCATACTGCACGACTGATCCTTGCCAAAGGACACGTGTATATGTTTGTACGGTTGCATGCTCTACTTAACTACGGCACGACTGATGCTTGCCACGCGGAGTCTAAGAGTCTCACACTCATGTCTAACCTTTATACTATTGCAAAAAAAAAATAGGAACATGTTAAACCTTTCTACTGCACGAGGGGATGCTTGCCGAAGCACACGGTGCATCAAAAGGACACGCCACTCAGTAACTACCGTGCCCATTTGCTTCACGTGAGGTGATATCATGTAGACTATAACGTCTTCTAACCTTCATGATCACTTGCCTAGAGGGATCACATGCTCTCCATAATTAACCCACATGGATCGATAGACCACACGCACATAACACCGAGGAAGACAAAGGGTGTAATTGAAGTTTTAAACCCATAATCTGTCCACCTTGACAGAAGTGAGTCTAAATTAGATTGTTTTAAGTCCTTATACAAGCCCACCTTCCATGTGGTTAAAAGATACAACTATGTGCAATTATATGAAATTTGGAGCGACAATAAAAAGGAAATGTAGTTTCCTCGCGGACCTAAATTATCTTGAAAAACGATCTTATATTATGAGACAGAGGGAATAGTAAAATCTAGAGTAATTTTACTCCCTCCGTCCCATGATATAAGAACGTTTTTCAAAACTAAAAAACGTTCTTATATCATGGGACGGAGGGAGTATATAGGAACCATTTGTACTTGTGAAATGACAACTATGTTATACCCCATCCATTTTAAAATACAAGTTCTTTTAGAAAGGACACATGAATTAAAAGTCTAACTAAAACATCAACATTACCCTTCAATTGTTTCTATGCCCATCGATCTCTTTTCTCTTACCAAGCCACAAAAAAAGGACCGTGATCTTGCACAAATGTTCATGCAACCGGACGAACAGGCGACGCACCATTGATGTAGGGTGTAGTGCGTCCAACCTGTTCTGCCCAGCACGCGTTGGATCAGACACTTAATGTTAGTGGCACGTCATGCTGAAGGATCTCACGCATACTGCAGGCTATAGATTATCCTCAAAAGAATATTTCTTTATTCTCCACAAAGTAAGTAATGCAAACATAAAATGAGCTAACAAGGGAAGTGCATGCAATAAAGAGTTAATAAGAAGACTTCATGACAAGAGTTACCCCCTCATGTTACCCCCATATCCCCAACCCTACCAAGAGGACACTATTGGTACTGACCCCTATTGCGGTTGGGGGGGGGGGGGGGGGGGGGGTGTTCTTCTTCTACTATTGTTGCTGCTATATCTGGCAATTTTAAGAGCGGGCGTGGGGGAGGGGGAGTCAGGCCCACTAGTGTTGTGCTTATTTCTAATCGCTTTGATTTTTTTTACTTGCCTACGCATAGCTTTGGTCTTATATGACTTTCTATTTGCTGGTATGTTCTTGTTTGTGTGCGTTGGTGCTAGCTGTGTTCATCTTACCTATGCAGAGGCCAGACATATTCATTGTGTTTGTATCCTCTTGATGCTCCCTTCTATACCAATAAAATTCACCCTTTGTTAGATAAAAAAATGTTGTGCTCGTGCTGTCTAAAATGGATAAATCTGATATCACTCTGTGCGGATCTGTTGCCCCCGAGGCGGTGTCGTGCAAGGTCGTGGCCTTAGCTGGTGTCTGTGCTAGGGGACACAAGGAGACAATGGAGTTGAGCTTGACTATGTGTCCACTCAAGTGGTGCGGGGCTTTGGGATGAGGATTTGGGGCATGCAAAAAAGTGCAGGGGCATCCATGTCCGTGGTGCTGGCTTTTTATTTTGGCATCCGATTTTTATAGTTTTATATATTTTAAATAAAAAAATTAAATTAAGTATTATTTTCATATTTGTGTTTCTCGTTACCAGCGCTTTCAAATAAGATCCATTTTGAATATATTTTGATGACTTCTGAAAAAAAATATGTTAAGTTTCAATGTTGAAACTTAGTAAGGGCGACCAATAAAAATCAACTATTTTGTATGTACGACCCATAGAAATAATTGTTTAAAATTATATCTCTGAAACTGGTTGAAACTTAACAGTTTTAGATGCTAAAGTCATAGGTTTCAACTTTAGAACTTAAAACTAATTGTGTCCTCATGTGGGATTGAACTACCGCGCGAATCGCGAGACAAAACGAGCGGGTGGCGGGACTGACAGGTGCGTGCCCCTACGAATTTCCGCATGGCTTTGGTGTTGGCGTGTGCTTTCTCATGGTAGCTTCACTCACTCTAGTGTCTTGGGATGGCACAAGGCAGCAATGCGAGAGGTAGAGGTCGTGGGCTCGGAACTACCGGTTGCCTACGCTATAAAAGGTAGTCTCGTTCTCTCCCTAGAGAAAGCACAGGCTCCATGCCCTCCGAGCGACCACGCTGCCACCACTGGCACCGGTGGGCGACGACGCCATCCAACTTCCGCTGCCGGTGGTCACTAGTTGATTCCGCTGCCGGGATCCATCTCTCTCCCCACATCCTCATCCTCTCTGTGATGTTCCTCTGCAAATCGATCCACACATACTAATTGCTGAAGCTCAACCACTTGCATTTCTCGCAGATCTTCGTTTTGCTGCACTTGTTGCTTCTTAATTGATATACTCCTGTGTTTGATGGAGTGCTGCCCGCTACTCTGTGGGCATGCCCACTGGCAGCGGCTGCCCTCCGGCGACGGGCATGGCCTGAGAGCCCTTCGGCCTGAAAAAAACTGGCAGGGAACCGTTACCCCGCCCCATCACGCCCGATTGCCATCACTACTCTGCTCGCAGACCCCTCTTCTGCTTTCTCCTCCCACCCTTAAACCCCAGCCGGCCCGCCGTCGCCGTAATGCCTCGCCTTGTTGTCTCTCCGGTACTTCATCCATGACAACGGCGCATCAGGTCTCGGCCGTGATCTTTGATCTGGACGAGACCCTCCTGGATAGTGGTACACATATCTGTTTAATCTCCTGAAAGAAAACACTATACAGTAATTTTCCAAATGGGAGTTTGTAAAACCATGGTGTGTCTTGGTACAGAGAGTGTAACAAGGGGCATCTTGAACGATTTCCTAGCGACATATGGGAAGTCAGTAGATGCGGAGAAGGAGGAGGGGAGGTTGGGGCAGACTTTTAACGAGTACGCGGCTGGGATCATCACAGATTACGGGCTGCCGCTCACTCTCGAGGAATACTTAGAGGCAATATTTCCCTTGTACCTCAAAAGGTTTGTTTCATTCTGGCATGATGATCAAATCTATAACGTCTTGTTCATCCCGAGACATTTTCTCTTTCATGCATGTCCATCGTAACTAACCCATAGCCTTAACCAGTTAGCTTTATTTTTTTATTCATTTTGCGACAAGACTTAACCACTTGTCTTGGTTCTACTGTTGTCCAGCTGGCAGAAGGCAAAACCACTTCCTGGGGTTAGAAGACTTCTGAAGCATCTTCACAAGAATGGAGTACCGCTGGCACTTGCTTCCAACTCCGAGATGAAAATTATCGATCAAAAAATTCTGAAACTAGAAGGTTTGTGATGTGCATCGATTTGACACAAAGACTAGAGAACAATAAAGCTCTCATTTATCTAACAAATGTTCGAATGGTCTACAAAGTCGAAGCACAAGGCACATACAACGAGGCAAAACATCAAACACCGTATTGAAGTAAAAATAAAATTGAAATGTTGTATTGAAGCAAAAACCCTCATCTTAACCGAAGCGTTTTGATAATAGCATTATGGAATACATGCATTAGATTAGTTGCCACGAGCAAAGGAAAATAAAAATCTTCAATTTATACTAAATATAGATTTTTGTGAAAGAGACTATAAACATGAGTTTTTAATGGGGAAACATTAGTGGGGTGTCCTGTGAAGTTGTTTATTTTTTATTGTCCTCCTATTTTCCAATTAAATATTTTATCTTGCATTTTAGCATGTTTCTCTATACTTTCTGCACTCCTTAGGGAGCTAGAGATGTGACATGAACTCTTTCTTTGTTGGGAACGTGGAGGTGTGATAGCATGATGGAGAAAGTGACCGGGAAGGAGAGACAACAAGAGATGGAGAGAGATAGTTGGACGATGGTACTCGGATAGAGCGATAGAGAGGACGAGCTCGTTTGCTCTCGCTAGGTGGACCAATGGAGCAGTTCGGCTGTGGTGGGCCTGTTCGGGCATTAATACACCTTTACAGGAACGTACGTATGGCCTGAGGGTAGTCTACGCGGGGTAACGGCAGGGCAACGAAGTGTATTGTTAGTACATACTATCAGCGCACGGTACAGGATGGGCACAGGCCACCCGTTCCGTCCAGACAACGGCGTATGCATCACGGAAAAAGGAAATATGATAACGCGGACCCACTACATATGTTTCTCCGAGAAGAGTAAAAAGAATCATTTGAGTGATCTGCGGGCGCTCTGGAAGCCGAGAAGTTATGGTGATGTGTCGCTAACCCTGCAATTGTCCTTAACCAACGGCTGTGAATCATTAAGCTTGTCTGTGACGGATTCGCAACAGTCAACTAGAAAGGATGACCCTCGAGCCCCTTTTTTCGGAAAAACTTTTATTCATCTTTAATCATGGCAGTACAACGAATACCAGAAATAAAAATTACATCCAGATTCGTAGACCACCTAGCGACGACTACAAGCACCGAAGCAAGCCGAAGGCGCGCCTCCATCATCGTCCCTCCATCGCCGGAGCCGGGCACAACTTGTTGTAGTAAAAGGTAAAGAGATTGAATCATGTTGAAACTGAAGTGTTCATCTTGGTCATGCTTAACTAGGTATCTACTGCGCTTATTTGAACGATTTAGATCTCTGATATTATGACCAGTCTTTTGTGTCGTCCATTCATCCGGAGTACCTTGTTCTGAAAAAAATAAGCATCCCTGTGCAGATTCAGTTAATTCATTCTGAATGCTTAATTATTTCCCTTCGTGCTACTAACCGTAGGTATGCCCTGCTGAAACTGTGAAATCATATTTGTTTTCCTTTTGCTGCACTGGCCAGTGACGGAACGGTGAATTCTACTGACAACTCCAACATTTGAGTTACATGAAGCCTGAGGCCTCTCCTTCTCTCACTGATCTTGGTTCTTGTTTGAGTTACATTTAAACTTGAGCTACTCCTCTTCCTGTCCACACTACACTTTTCTCGTTGTTGTTTTTTCTGAAACCTCTGTTGTTCTTTGGCCAATGATGTCTTATTACAAGTAAAATATCTGAGACGCTTGTACTGCATCTTCATTTTGCCGTACCAGCACTGCATCTTCATTTGCTGCTTTGTATCCACGAGCCAACCGTAATCTTTTCATCATGGATTCGCCGGTGAACTGTGATCTGTACTCACTCTAAGGTGTTCTGTTTGGACTTTGGGTACAACAAACACATGATCTAGTTCAGTTGAGTTTGGTCAGGTCTGTGGCCAAAGCTTCTTATCAGTCCAGTTTCTTTACTCACAATGAACAGAAACCGCTGCTTCATTTCTGCTGTGATTTCCTTCCGTTTCGTTACTCGATGATGTATTTTCAATATTCTTAGCGTACTGGCGATACGATTGCGCATTCCAGTCACTCACAGTATGGGCAGCTTTCATCTTCAGAACACTTGAAAATTGAACTAACGAGCTAATTTCTTGCCCCATTTTCAACGTGTAAACTTCAGTTGCACCGAGTGCAATGCGGAGAATAGCCTCTTTGCTGGTTAGTTCATCTGTTGTTTCAATGCTGATTACGATTATTACTTTCTGCTTTGTTTCGGATGACAGTAATTTCCTTCTGCTGCTGCAATCTATTAGTATTAAATACGTACTTCTTTCCCTGGTATTAGATGCATCTCCTGAGGCCCTATTTGGATTCTTATGCTGCCCTACCCCGCCATCGTCGCCTGCATCTGACCATCTTGATTTTGTGTCGCAATTTCCTGCTGACCTTGATTGATTTGCGCGAGCGCAGGTGCCACCGGTCCAAGAGTAGCCAAGGTGTTCCGCGTAGGCTTCCTGTCACCTGTAGAAATCGCATCCACCTCTCCCCGGCTGCCATGGATTGAAGAACACAACTAAGATATCGAATCCACACACACAAAAAAAAAAGAAGCAAACACTCGTGACTCAAGATCCACTTAAATTGTGGTTGTTATACTTGTAGAACCGCTCGCTGTGACCACGCTTCACGACGAACGTCACCTCTACATTGCCGCAATCCGGGCACGGGACTACAGGCAGGGCCACCGGATCTGGAGCTTGGTTGGTGTTCGCCATGAGCTCTAGGGTTCTTTCACTGGATTTTGGCGATCGAATGAGCAAATGGGTTGCGGGGTAAGCTAGGATAATAAATGACCTCGCTGGACCGCACAAGCACCGCTTCCACCATGTGACGGTCACAAGCTCCCACCAACCACGCCGTGAGGACCAGACGGCCGTCAAAGTCCAACTACGTTACATGCATATTCATACATCCTTGTATGTTGTACAGGTACCCCACAAGACCTACAGTATCATGTACGGCCCACATCCCCAAAACAACTCGATGGTTGGCGATTCCAGGAGCGTGCGCGCTCGTCCACGCCAACCAATTATCGGATGGTACTCACGCATTTATCCTTAAAGACTAGGCGGTGCGTAACTGAGATTAAAAATCCTAGTACTCATGCTTAAAAGGTTGTGTGCATCTCTAGTTGGTGCAGAGGCTGGGGAAGTAAAATTCTCCCCCAATTAGAAAAACGCCCCCGCATGAAGGAGATCATGACCCCTGCACGAAGAAAAATGGCCCCCGCACGAAGGAAAACGGCCCCCACATCGCCCCCGTGTCGGGTGACTCGGGTGGATCCAAACCCCGTAGCCGTCGGGGCCGCCGCCTCCTCTCTCCCTTCCCTCAGCCGTCGCCGGAGGACGCTGCCAGGAAAGATCCAAGCCCAAGCGACCGACTATCTTGCGTAGGACGATCTATGGGACCGGCAAAGATCCCTTTGCAATTCGGCTGTGAGGATCAACACGCACAAAGAGCAGAACCAGCAATCAACACAAGTGTTTTACCCGGGTTCAGGCCGTTGTGAAGCGTAAAACCATACTCCTGCTCTGATTGTATTTGATGTGGGAGTTGAAGTACAAGGAGCGCAGCTCGCCGACAAGGTGCGCGAGAAGTGCAGCTACGCGTGTAATTGAACAAATTGTTGACCTTTGTAAAGATAGCCATGGGCCTCCTTTTATAGATGAAGGGGTCACCACAGTGGAAAAACAGTCTTTACACAAGGTAAATAGTGGCTACCGTGCCAAATACCTAACTCTGACGGGTTAGGACAAATGCATTAAATGCGTCGTGAGGCGTCACGCTAGTGAAACTTGCCGGCAAGGGTTGTCTCTCCTTCTGTGTCGTTCGCCCAGCTACATCTTATTATGTTGACACACCTTCTAGACGGGTGTCATTAAAGTTGTACCTTCGGTGGTGAGCTGACACATGCCTAGACAGAGCTCACCAAACCACTTGCCCGCTTGACACCTACTTGATAGGCGACTAGCGTTTCGCTGAGGTGGAGCGGTGGACAAGTAGTGGAAGCTTGCCGGCACGGAGCCTGCGGAGTCCTCGTTGTCGTCAAGCAGCTTGTCGGCAACCAAAGTCTTGTCTTCATAACTAAACTAGTACTCCTCAATGACCTGTCTTGTGGTCTTTTATATCAAGTCTTAAATCTTGTGTGTAGTAGTCCTCTGGCAAGCCCTGCCATCGGGAAGGCTGCCACTGCATGTGCACAAGTCATAGTACTAAAGCACCCATGTCTTAGTACACCGACATCGACGATGGTGGCAGAGGCTCTCCTCCCTTCTCAGCGTCAGTGGGTCATGCAGAACCTCTTGGCGCGTGGAGGCGTCACCAAGACCTGCGCCATGGGTGGTGCTCGACTGACTCCCGGTGATGGCTTGGGTAGCGGCGTGGATCGCACGGCGGCGGATCTCGTCGCTCCGGTCCTTGTGGAGAACTCTAGATCTAGGGCGGCGGCCCTGGTAGGCGTGGCGGCGACGCCCTCGGTTGGCAACGCTCGTGGGTGGTGGATGGATGGCTTCTTGACCGCGTGGGAGGTGAGTCGCCGGTGGATATCCTCCCGTTGCAGCCTCTCTCCCACTGCACTTGGTAGCTTGCGGTCTCGACTATCGACCTCGGTGTGTTGGCGGGGGCTAGTAGAGGTAGCTTCAGACCGGAGGAAACTCTAGATGGCTTGCTCATCCCAACGGTGGCAACAACCAAGGTCTCCACTCTCATCATCAAGGTCCCTCCCCTCCACCCCGACTGTTGGGGAACGTAGTAATTTCAAAAAAATTCCTACGCAAACACAAGATCATGGTGATGCATAGCAACGAGAGGGGAGAGTGTTGTCCACGTACCCTCGTAGACCGAAAGCGGAAGCGTTAGCACAACGCGGTTGATGTAGTCGTACGTCTTCACGGCCCGACCGATCAAGCATCGAAAGCACGCACCTCCGAGTTCTTGCACACGTTTAGCTCGATGACGTCCCTCGAACTCCGATCCAGCCGAGTGTCGAGGGAGAGTTCTGTCAGCGCAACAGCGTGGTGACGATGATGATGTCCTACCGTCGCAGGGCTTCGCCTAAGCACCGCTACGATATTATCGAGAAGGACTATGGTGGAGGGGGGAACCGCACACGGCTAAGAGATCAATGATCAATTGTTGTGTCTATGGGGTGCCCCCCTCCCCCGTATATAAAGGAGTGGAGGAGGGAGCCGGCCAAGGGGAGGAGGCGCGCCCAAGGGGGGAGTCCTACTCCCACCGGGAGTAGGACTCCTTCCTTTCCTATTTGGAGAGGGAGAGGGAAGGAAGAGGAAGGAGGGAGGAAGGAAAGGGGGGCCAGGCCCCCTCCCAATTCGGATTGGGCTTGGGGGGGCGCCCCCTCCCTTGCTCCTTTTCCCTCCTTTCCACTAAAGCCCATTAAGGCCCATATACCTCCCGGGGGGTTCCGATAACCTCCCGGAGCTCCGGTATTGCCCCAGTCTCACCCGGAACCTTTCCGGTGTCCAAATATAGTCGTCCAATATATCGATCTTCATGTCTCGACCATTTCGAGACTCCTCGTCATGTCCGCAGTCACATCCAAGACTCCGAACAACCTTCGGTACATCAAAACACATAAACTCATAATATAACTGTCATCTAACTTTAAGCGTGCGGACCCTACAGGTTTGAGAACTATGTAGACATGACCGAGACACGTTACCGGTCAATAACCAATGATGGAACCTGGATGCTCATATTGGCTCCTACATATTCTACGAAGATCTTTATCGGTCAAACCGCATAACAACATACGTTGTTCCCTTTGTCATCGGTATGTTACTTGCCTGAGATTCGATCGTCGGTATCTCAATACCTAGTTCAATCTTGTTACCGGCAAGTCTCTTTACTCGTTACGTAATGCATCATCCCGTAACTAACTCATTAGCTACATTGCTTGCAAGGCTTATAGTGATGTGCATTACCGAGAGGGCCCAGAGATACCTCTCTGACAATCGGAGTGACAAATCCTAATCTCGAAATACGTCAACTCAACAAGTGCCTTTGGAGACACCTGTAGAGCACCTTTATAATCACCCAGTTACGTTGTGACATTTGGTAGCACACAAAGTGTTCCTCCGGTAAGCGGGAGTTACATAATCTCATAGTCATAGGAACATGTATAAGTCATGAAGAAAGCAATAGCAACATACTAAACGGTCAAGTGCTAAGCTAACAGAATGGGTCAAGTCAATCACATCATTCTCCTAATGATGTGGTCCCGTTAATCAAATGACAACTCATGTCTATGGTTAGGAAACTTAACCATCTTTGATTCATGAGCTAGTCAAGTAGAGGCATACTAGTGACACTATGTTTGTCTATGTATTCACACATGTATTATGTTTCCGGGTAATACAATTCTAGCATGAATAATAAACATTTATCATGATATGAGGAAATAAATAATAACTTTATTATTGCCTCTAGGGCATATTTCCTTCACCGACCCCATGCCTGGGTGAAGACCTAATATCTCCTCAGATTGGCGGTGGTGGCACTACGTGTGTCGTGCCCTTCTTGGAGGTGTCGCCTAGGGAGTTCAGGTGCTCGGTTAGAGTAACTGCGGGAGGAGGGGATGGGACCAATGGCAGCACCTGGTGTCCGCGAAGGTGGACGGCGTGGCATCTGGCATGTTGACAACGAAGGGTCTCAGTGGCATGGAGCAGCGGGGTCTCAGCGGTGGACGCGTGTTGATGGACGAGCGTAGGATGGTGGCACCGCTCAGTATCGTGGTGGAGTCGACGACAGCTGGGTCTGGCAAGGCCTATGCATTGATCTCTCCTGAAGATGGGGCGGTGGAAGATGGCGGCGGCGGACTGTAGAGCATCCGCATGTGGTGCATGCTGAGGGTCTGCTTGACCGGTTGGTGCTTTCGGCTTGCCGTGCGGCAGCCTGGCGAGGCCATCGGACGTGCGTCTATTTGCCAGTGCACTCCATCTGACTTACATGTAACGATTGAGGTTGCTTTGGGTCGATCCACGTATCTGCTCTGTCAAACTCTGTTGAATAATTTAATAAAGATGGATGCATGCATCATTTTGATGCAGATGCCAGGGGTAATCCTCCTTTTGAAAAAAAATTGGACGATGGACTAAGAGAGCAAAAGTGTTAGTGGTACAAAAAGAATAGACTTGTTAAGATTTGCTCACCTTGACAAGGTCGTCGTTCTCATCCGCCTCCGATCACCATCTAGGAGTGGGGATGTGGAGGGGAACTTGGCTCTTCGTTCAATGTGTAGTCCCATTTCGTGTCAGTCTTTGGTTCTCGTGTCGTAGCGACAATGTTGAGGTGGTGGCGGCATCATGTCAATGTAACAAGGGCATGTCAGGTTGCTTCCTTGGAGCAAAGGTGCCTGGCCTGGTGCTTGCCTGAGAACTGCATGTAGTTTGTTTGGTTCGTGTCCTGGAGATGGGATGCTAGCCTGGCCTTGAAAAGTGCAGCGAGTCGTTAGACTGATCGGTAAAACCTGAGCGCGTGATTAGCCTGGTCTAGGCAACCTAAATCAGACGCCTGGACGTGCCTGGGACTTGCCTGGGACGTATCCTTCCTGAAGGCGCCGCCTTGGAGCGCATGGTTCGTCATATGTAGCTTCATTCTTCGGGGCGGTAGTGCTAGGAGTGGTGTTGCTGCGTTCAGCGTCTATGTATCTTGTCTTGGGTGTGTGTGTTGCGGTGGCGTGGCGTGTGGTTGTACTGGATGCTTGTGGTTTGATGCTTTATATATAAAGCAGGGCGAAAGCTTTTTTCGGTAATTTAAAATAGGAAATGATACAGGTGAACTGTGGCCTGATTTAACATATTTAACACTTCCCTACCATGGCCACAAACCAAACAATGCTTACCTCGCGGCACGTCTCGGGCCCAGTCTAGGCACATGATTTTTTTTCAAGCATGGTCTCCAGGACGTGAACCAAGCAGCCTCTTAAGTCCCTCCATGCATCCTCATCCACGCCCTGACAATGTTCATGCACTATCAACGATGGGCCTATGAGGGCCCGATCCCATTGATTTGAGCAACCAGATCTATTGTGCATCCTACTTTGCCTCTAGGGCCAGTTCTTTTGCAGGATTCTTCCAGAATCTGCCCCTCTCTAGCTTTTCCTAGAATCTTTGACCCCCTTTTGTTTTACAATTCTACCCAATTAGACCCTAACTACTCCCTCCGTTCTGAATTACTTGTCGTAAGTATGGATGTATGTAGATGTATTTTAGTTCTAGATACATCTATTTTTGCGACGAGTAATTTGAAACGGAGGGAGTAGATAGGATTGTAAAACAAATAGGGCTCAAAGATTCTAGGAGAATCTGGGTAGGGGTGAGATTTTGGCAAAAGAACTGGGCCTAGATGGTGGCAGCAATTTGAATATTATTACTCTGGTGACTTTCTCTAGGCAGCGACATTTTGTTGGTTTGTGGAGACGTACCAAAATATTGGTTGAATATTGATCAACGTAGTCCTGAATGACATAGTTTGGATACATAAAGAATATTCAAGCAATAATCTAGTGCTAAGATCCCATCTAATGAAAATCCCTTCTTTTGCAGAACTGAAAGACTGTTTTTCCGTTGTTCTTGGTGTTGATCAGGTTCTTCGTGGAAAACCTTGCCCAGACATGTAAGAATACTCTTTCAGAACTCTTAGCAAATAGAAAGACATATCATTTTCTCACGTGACTTAAGATCCTAAGACCCTATTTGATTCTAAAGATGTCTGCAGGATTATAATTCTTAGATACTTTTTCTATGTATTATTAGTACGATTCAGTGTTAGAGGATCCTTTTCCAAATATTTCTGTGCACTAAATTTCACATAATATTTTATTCACTTAAAAGAATCATCGTTTTTGTGGTGCAATCAAACAATTTTTTGTGTAAATAAACTGTGAGATTAGAATAGACATGGCTTGTGCTTGCTCTTTCTATTCCACCATTATTTTGGAGGAGTTCATTGAAGCTTCAATACACAAGTACTGAAGATTGCACGGTTGGCATATCTAGAGCCAAAACCTACCTAATGTGTTCCAGAATATAACTAACATCAATTGTTGACTTGTAGTATTGCTTTATTTATATACTTCACAATGTTGTTGTTTTTTATAATTATTTTGGTTCAATTTACCTGACAACCTGATGATTAACTCGATATTGTTTATCTTAAAAACACAGTACAAACATTCAATATTGTTGATGGTGTAATTTCTAATATCTCCTTTTTTTCTAGATATCTGGAAGCTGCAAAGAGACTCGGTGTAAACCCATCATCATGCCTGGTCATAGAAGATTCTCTGTAAGTTTGTTGTTCCGTACACACATGAAAAGAAAAAATAAAATAAAATATAGAAATGAATGAATAATAATTAAAATAGAACAGAACATTTCTCTAACAAAGTTCATATAGTACGATGTAGCATACACGCGACAACAAACAGTGTTGTCATTGTACATGAAGTAATGACGTAACTTAGAACTTTCAAGCGGCTTTCATTTGAATGGAACACGTTGTACCTGTCCATCTTCTACGGTATATTTATTCTCCTATAATGAAAATGGGGGCTAAATCCTAATGATTGTTCTCAAATTTAGAAATAGAATGGCAAGCATTTGTGCATTAACAAGGACATCTTCGGCATTCAGTTTAATTTTTGCTTCCAGAAAACTGCTTACTATTTTGTTGATAAATGTTTTATTAGTGTTGGAATTCAGGGCGCCAAGGCTTCTGGGGCAAAGGTAGTCGCTGTTCCATCACTCCAAACTGAAAGTCGACATTACTCAATTGCTGATCTTGTCCTCTGTTCACTGCTGGACTTCCATCCCGAACTATGGGGTCTTCCTCCATTTGACGACAGTAACTTTCTCGATTTCTCCATTAAAAGTTACTCCCTCCGTCCCATAATGTAAGACGTTTTCTGATTGATGGCACTTACGCTGCAGGCATTCAAGGTGCATTGCCCATGGAACCATTGTACTCAAATGCTCACATAGGAAATGTGATCTCAAACAATATTCATATGATAGTAGCAGGTCCAAGACCTTCCTCCCACTTCTAATATGACAATATAGCTTTTATCACACGTGGTGATTTCTAAAACAAAAAAGATAAACATCAAACTACAAATATTGTTCTTGCGCGCTCTACCCCTCCGATCTCTCAACATCGCATGCAAGCAAAGTCCATGCATGTAAACGTTATATTTCAAATCAATCTATAACATGCAATAAGTAAGAATAGCTATATGTACACATGGTGAAATATGGAATTGCTAAGATCATGTAGAGAAAAGGCAAAAAATAAATAAATGATGGCACCAGCGCATTAAAGCTAATTTTGAGAATAAAAAAAATTGTAGCTTAAATTGCATCTCCGTTCACAATCAATTTTTCCCGCTAGCTTATCTCACTTTAATACGTCCCGATACACTTTTTCCAGATTATTTTGTTACCACGCGATAATACACTAGTTACCATCTTGTATGTAATGTGTTCCCACGTTGTCTCGTAAAGGTAACTATTACTAGACAATCTATTAAGAGTGTCACCATCATAAACACTATGCATGATGGTAGCTAATATTCTCCATCATGGTAGCTTGTGTAAGATGTCGCAAATTAGTCATCTTCTTTCTGAAATGCTGACAAGTGCTTGTTGTTACTTGCTGACCACTGCAAACAGGTGAACATACCTACGACTCTGTTCCTGGCCAATTATCAGGAATTGTTTTTGGTTGGGCCAAGTTAGAACCACATGGAGTGTCTAAGGTGGTTGTCAGCATTGGGTGGGACATTTCGCCGCCGGCTGTTGGAAGAGTGATGGTTTGTACTTTTATTTAATTTTCGATTACCTTTATACATGCGCATTGTTAAGGTATCAAAGGGCTGATTTTGTATGGGAGGTCAGTTGTGTGTAGGTTAACATGGTATTTCGTTGAGTGATTTGCTTTCCTGCTTTGGAATTGTGTCCTTTCTTTTCCGTTCTTAAAACTTGTGTTCTATTTTTTTCAGCACATATGTTTTCTTGATCCCTGCTGCAATGCCAAATCAGGGGAGCCATTTGAGCTACTGTTAGTTGGTTACATCCGGGAGTTCCAAAGCACGGTAATTTAGCCATTTACAATTTGTCTATTTGCTACTCTGTAGTCTACATGGCATGCAATGCAGAGCATATTAAGTTAAAGCTCACCACGGGCTAATTTTTTCTACAGAAGTCAACACATGGTAGTCACTAACTTAAGCATTTGTTGCAGGGAAGTACTACATCTCAAGCATTAAGCATTACTGAGGAAGATCAAAGCATCGCGAGGGATGCACTGGACCTCCCAGCTTTCTCCGAACTAGAGGAGCTAACGCTCTTCAGTGCGCCTGGGAAGGAACCGTCTGAATGATTTGCCCCATTCGTTCTCACGCAGTGGGCGGTGTAGTGTGTTTACTGGATGTGATTAGATATATCTAAAACATACACGATCAGCTGCAAGTTAGAAGCTACATCTCCAAGTCCTATCAACACACGGAGTTGCTATAGCTTATATGCAATAAAAAGATGTAAAAAAAGGTTGTTCATTTATCACGACGTGTATGTGTTTGTAAAAGATGTAAAATAAATATGTAAAAAATGCAATAAAAACGTGGAAGGCATGGGTTTTGCGTTTGTGCTGGAGAAGCAAAGGTGTGATTGCATAGGGATGCAAACTTGTGACCCTCAGGGTCAGGGTACTCCAGGAATAAAAGTACTATTCACAACCATCAACACATCTATTAGAGTTTGTTAGATGAGTTTCCTACAGTTTACATGCGGACAATCATGAGAACAGTCAGCAGCATGCTAGAATTAGTACGGTATAATCCAGCTATTCGGAGCGATCACCTTCCTGCCGGTGAAAAGTAAGAAGAAATGGTGGAACCTCTCTTCTTTGGGGTTGCCTGTTTCGAAGGATGGATCCAACCCTGTATTTCTCTTTGAATCTCCAGCGGCAGTTCACCTACAACGGCTGGATCAATGTCTTCAACATTGAGCATCCATGTGTTACCGGAACCAGAAGAGTGCACGACGGCCGTGTTAATATTGTCCCTACCATGTTGTTCAGCCTCGCTTGCTCCTGAAGAACTCTCCGGGCCTACAATGATGAATATTTGGCAAGCAAAGAATTATTTTTCACATTGGTTACAATATGCAGTTGATCAACATCCGCAAGCATGTAAAGCAGCCTACCGAACCTTGATGGCTGCAAATTAAGCCGTCAAAGTTTCTTTTCTCGTGCTGGGCAGGTTGACTTTGTGAAAGAAACTTCAAAATAGAGCCAGTTCCCTGAATGATTGTTATGAAACATCTGGATGAGTACTCAGATTAGATAAGACATAAGTATGTCACTCAACTACAATAAATTACAAAGCCAGGCATGGACACTGAAAGTAAACCTCTTGCGGCCTATAAAGATGAGTTTCTCACTCGACTTGACCGTTAGCTCAGCATGCCAATCACCCGCTTAGGGTTGGAGTTGAGTGTTACTGTGTTAGGGTGATGGTTGGTAATGAAGTATGGTCGAGCGGATGCTGTGGATACTCTACTACTTCTAGTGGAAATGGAGTAACTAGCAAGATACCATCACATACTGACACAAGAGAATGGTGGGAGAAAGAAAAGCTAAGATATAACAATTAACTTGGGAGTTCTAAATTCTAATACCGCTAGTAATAAAGATGAATGGCACGAAGATCTGAAATCAAAGAGGAAGAATGAAAAACTCAAAACCTGAGATCTGTTTCTAGTATTTGGATATAACATCGTCATTTACTGAGTACTGAGTTCAGTTTGCTCCATTTTCCAGCATTTATACAAAGTAACACACGATACCTTCTCTTAAAATGAAAAACATTGCTAAATGGTAATCTCATTTCTATCTAAGAAATAAAACACAAACAATCAAGTGTTGATGCACTAGGCTAATTGGTGTGACCAAACCTCGCACGTGGGGGATAGGTTCAAATATTTAAGGCACATTAACTGTTAAAAGAACAGAAATTAGCAACCCACGACAAGTCAGTTTGGTGGTCCCTGAAGAGGAAAGAAACAATTTACCTGAACTTCCGATAATTTCTTTGGCACACCTTTTCCTTCAATTGAGCGACATTGTTTGGCTGAAATACTATTGCCACACTCTTCATTTATAGATGATGGTTCACACTGTTCCTCATGAACTGGAGTCATATATAAGTTGTTATCTAGAGAAGCATGCTCACAGTTCAGTACAGTAAGGGCAAACGGAAATTACAGAGTCTGCAATACTTAACTGAGTAACATTACCAACAGGTGGTGTTAACTCAGGTGTAGAGGAAGAATCAAGGATAGCCGAAGATGCATCGGAACTTGGGCCTTTCATATATTTCAAGATTGAGTTTGTTCCCTGAAGCAATTAAAACATAAAATGGTAAAATGGATAAATTCTTTAATGCACTTATAATCTTATCAAGTCTAGCCTGCACACTAAATATAGTTACAAATTACATAAAAGTGTCCCACGCTACATGTCAAAATACGGATAAACTTCCTTCAAATAACAGAGCTATACACCAGAAAAACATGTCAAAGTTGTTATCAAAAGCAGGCAGCAACTAATGTGATGTCCATACGTATTTGGTATGATAAGATATTATGAAATAGCTAATATGGAGTACATCTTATCAAGGAAACAACATGGCCATATTGTCACCTACTTGTTAATCTAGAGGGGATGATTTTAAACACACGAATGTATAGAATACCAAGAGAGTTATCACAAACATACACTTGGTATATCAAATATTTTGCTTGCTGTAACAGAAAGAGATGTTATACTCCATCCAGCATTCCGAGAACCCCAAAAATCATGAAGGCCAGATTCGAATAGCTTCATTGCATCTTCTTGAATTTTGCCAGTCCCATAGCGTAATGGACAAGATTTGGAAGGGAATTTCTTCACTGAATTAGACTCATTTTCCTACATATCCCCCACAAGTTAGTAAGCTGGAACTAAAAAGCAATGACTAAATAACGCAAAGTACCTTAGATGCCCTAGCGTGGAGAGTTAATGTTTGAGCAACTCTCTTGTTACAGCTCAAGTCAGACTGAATCCGCTCACTCAATTCTTCACAAAGTTTATCCAGCCAGGTCTTAACCTACAATGTATGAAACTGATTAGTAATTAATGTGCCAGATTTAAAGAACCCAAAGAAATCAGAAATGACACAGTAACCTATTTTAACTTCGGTGGGATACAGTATCTTAGAAAATCAATCTGTAATGTACGGCATCATTAGTTCCTACATAACTCAAATGGTATAACATGCACTAATCAAACCAGCACAAGGCATGTTGATACCAGTCTGCTTAAGCTCGGTAAGCATGAAAAAAAAGATCCAAAGGACGTTAATAAAATATTTTATAGTATCAACCAAGTAGTTTGCAACCACTGCATAATACCAGTAAGCTGTGTCACTAAATGACAAGACACTCTTCTTGCATCAGGTGATCATTGGAGTTATGAGATGTACATCACTAAGCAACTACTCCCTCCGTTCCAAATTACTCGTCGCTGAAATGGATGTATCTAGAACTAAAATACATCTAGATACATCCATACGTGTGACAAGTAATTCGGAACGGAGGGAGTAATGTTTTAGGTTTCTATCAGCTGTGCACATCCATATAGTTGTCAGAGAAGTTCCTGGATAATCTTTCAAAGTATTTATAGGCAGCTCTAAAGTAGGAAAGGTTGTTCGAGAACAAAAGGCACAACAGGCAGCAGGCATCCTTACAGAAGAATGATTCTTCAATGCTTTTGGGCCAGGAAATGTTTTCCCACAACCATGGCTCTTTGGTAGAAGACGGTCCTCAACTTCTTCTCCGCTAATACCTCTTGCAGTCTTCCATAACCACGTTCTGTGCAAAATCATGTGCTTACAGGATGAGTTTTTATCAAACAATATACTCCCTTTAATCCATATTAATTGTCTCTGATTTGGCACAAAGTTGTACTAAATCAATGACAATTAATATGGATCGGAGGGAGTACAATTTCTATAATTATAATCTACAAGCATAGTAGCATGGAAATTTAAGTCACATGCTAAAAATAAAAGGATTAATAATTGGCAAGTCCAAAACATTCAACATGGTATCCTAAACATCTGGCACCTGAAATAAGACCAAGCAATATGAAACAATTTACCCTGTATTTACTCCATAGTACTCCTGTAATTTCTCTTCTGTAAAACCTAGAAGATCCCCAACTGTCTCGACCCCCAGATCGTCCTGCAAGGAGCTCCCAAGCTTACCCCCAAGTTGTTTCCTGCATAACATGGACGTTTTTCATAATTCGGTATCAATCAGTCCTGGAATGTTATGACTAGAGTAATACAATGTTTAAAAAACGATGTCCAACAAAAAACAAGAAACCAAAAAATGTGGGGTTGTCATGTACTCATTACATCTTCTTCACAGGCAGTGATGCTAGAAAGTCTTGAACTGATGAAGATGGAACAACTGTTTGTTGAGCAGGTTTGTGCATCCCGCTAACAAGTTTAGCTAACATCTGCATAATATAACAACATTTGAGTGGAACACTGCAACAGGAAAAGGAAAGTATCAAAAGGGCAATGAAGCAAGAGAAGCACTATGGAGAAGTTGACTTGATTTCCTAAGTTCATAGTACAGTACAAATAATTGGGCAATTTATACTTAAATTTGCAGAATGAGAAGAAACAAATCATGCAAAAGCATACTTCATCTACTCACTATTATGACTCGTTATAAACCTTATTGTGAGCAATCCCAGCAGAACACGTGAATTGGGTTTCCTCCAGAACTTTTACTCGTAATTGTGCAACAAGTATAGCTCCACACGCCAGCAACTTATCCTGGTAGTTGGCATCTGCTCGACAAAGCCATGCCTTCACATTCTCCTCCCTTTCACCGACATCCTGAACATACATATCAAGGTCTACACTCACACTCACATCAAATGTAAGAGCAGCCCCAACTAATTTACGGCAAATTTCTTACAGAAGGAAGGTCAAGGATATTTGACTTTTTGGCCTCGTCAAAAATAGACTCTGATGACTCCGGAGGGGATTCCAAGAGCATTTCCTTGGCTGCATCAGTAAGGTCGAGATACACTTCGTCAATGGATGCTCGCTCACACTTCCCCTTGGTCGAAAGAATCGCTACGACCTGACAGGATTGGACACAAAACCGTCAATGACATGGAACACTCCTAGTTGTTTAATAATGCAGTAAATTATCAGTGTTTGACACTCGGTTGTTGGAGCAACATACTAGTACCTCGGAGCCGGCATTTCGGTACACATTGAGGTCGGCCTTGTCACGAGACACGGGGACCTGGACCAGGTTTATACCTGGGCAGACATTCTTGGCCTCATCCCCACGCATGGACCTGAATCAATCAATAAAGTATCACAGCTATCTGCCAGGAACTCCGAACGAAGCAGGTAAATCGGCCCTCACCTCTTGACGCCGAACTTGCGGGCCTCGTAGCTCACCGCAATCAGACCGCCGCCTTTCCAGTCGTTGTACTGCACCACGGCCGTCGGCTGCCCCCTGAGCGCCGGGTTCCTCCGCTGCTCGACTGCAGGTGCGCAAATGCACTGTTACCCTCCCAGTTCAGAGACGCTGCGAGAGAGGGGGGAGGGGACGAAGAGGGTGGTGACCTTGCACGTAGAAGCAGTCGAGGTCGAGGTGGGCGATCACCCGCGGCTCCTGCGGCTCCGGCCTCGCCACCGGCATCGCTCCCCTTTCCCCGCCGCCGCCTCCCGCCGACTCTGCCCTCGCTTTCGCTCCCCTTTCTGTTTTATTTAATGTTTCGGTCTCGGCCGCGCGCGATCGCAGCCGTTCGTCTGACCAGTTGGACGGCTAGTAGGCGAGCACGTCCCGTTCGCAACCCCATCCTCACGCGGCCACGCCTCCCCCCTTCTCTCGTCCCGTCCCGTTCCATTCCCCTTCTCCTGCGCTTCACTTTTCTCCTCTTCTCTTCTCCCTCGCCGTGCCGCGAGTCAATCAGCACTACTTGCTTACTGAAATGCATCTTCCAAACTGTTTCGCGCTGCAGATTACAGTGTGTTTTCCTTGAGATATGGGGCGCCGGTATTTCGCCAGTCTTTCAGCCTTTTTCAGTTGTGATGCAACTTTGTTCTATGATCTAGCCTTCTTTTTTCACTGGCTATCTGGCAGTTTAACTGTAGGCGTTCTTCGAATGATCTGCTACCTCCTTTTTAGAAAAAAATTGTATGAGACCAGGTCTCACGGTTAGCAGGTGAGACCCGCCCTGATGGGTGACATGTGGCATTCACAAATCACAAAGCATCTAATCTCTTTCCCTAATTTCAGGTGGGGGGTGGGGTAGCTGTTTTGTGATTTGTAAATGTCATGTGTCATCCATCAGGAAACCTGCTAACCCCTGAGACCTGGTCTCATAGATTTTTTTCCCTCATTTCCAGGCAGCTTTATTTAATTGCCTCTGGGAGATATGTACATTTTTTAGCAGAAGAGGGCTACCTCCGATTTCATTAAGAGAAACCAAACCAAGCATAACAAATCCAGTTCAGTTCAACAAAAAAAGAAAAAAAAACTAAATTCAGGCATTAAACCCATTAAGCATCGCCGGATTGGCGGCCAACCAACTATGCCACGTGGCACAAGCTGGTTGGCCCTGGTGAGAAAGCTTTTGCAAAAGAAATTAGATGGAGACGTGGATTTTTTTTAAATATTTTTTTAGATGGTGGTCAGAACCCGATGTATTTTTAAAAAAATTATAAATGAAGGGTTATGCAAAGTGGTGCTCGGCGGTAATTTATAAAGATTGATTTTTTAAAAATATCACCTCCATCAAAAGTGTGGTGTTTTTTTTTCTTTTTTAGATGGAGGTGATATTTTTTTCCTGAGATGTTTTTTAGATAGGGGCGAGGACCACATGGTTTTTAAAATGGAAACGTGAACACACGTTCCTCTCAAGCGGCGCCATAAGGTGGTACCCCAACTACTAGTACTACTAATAGGTTCAGAAACATCAAAGACAGTACATCCACCACAACCGGGGGGGGGGGGGGGGGGGGACTACACTTGACTAGGCCCTAGCACCAATCCAAACCCACAAGCTAGGGGACACGAAACCCTCTAAAAGCAAGGTTTCACAAAACAAATTGCAACGGCCGCCAAAAGATTGCCATGTCAAGAAGGCAAGAACTAGAGGTCTTCAGCATGTAGCTCTCAGCCACCTAGTCTCAGAACTCCATGCCTCCATCCCTGCGTCGTTTGATTAGTCTTGCCCCAGACGTCAGCATTTTTCCCTCTGGTGGTTTTATCTACAAAACAGCCCAATCCGTGATCCATTTGCACATCAGAACAATAACAGTCATCGGATCATAGATCTTTCTTCTCTCAAAGATTATACCATTTCTGCATTTCCATATCACCCAAAATAGAGCAAAAATGCCAACAAGTACTCCCTCCGTCTAGGTGAGTAAGTCATCTTATGTTGCGCACCATGACTAAGGAGGAGGGAAAAATGAGAGACCTTAATGTTTATTTACTAATTAATAGCATTACATGCCATGAACTAACCACTGCATGCCGTGTGTGGTAGTCTCAAGTCACTAAAAGCATGCACACCCCTCCTCTCTTATTGGTTGATATGTCAAGAAACAAGAAACGAGGTAGAAGTTAATGCACCGCGCCTAAGTATTTTGGGATTATTTAGTTTTCATAAGATGACTTACACACCTAGGCGGAGGGAGTACCAAATTTTTTTGTCATTCTTAGAAAACAATTTTATCCATTTATCAAAGCAATCATGCAGATTATCAGGCATTGAACGCAAATTAAAAGCACATTTCAACAAGTTCTAGATTAGCCTAGCCATCGAACATGAGAAAAATAAATGGTCAATGGTCTCATCCTGATTACAAAACACACAGTTTTTGTCTCCTTTCCACCCTCTCCTCAACAAGTTATTTCTAGTAAGAACACTTTTTTTATTAAGCAACCATAAGAAAAAAAAATAATTTTAGCAGGCACTTTGACTTTCCACAAAAAATTATGTGGGAAGCCCCTAGCACTTTTAATCAGATGTAAGTAAAGGGATTTCAATGTAAATCAATAGAATCACCAAATAAAGTTTTTCTAAATGTGAATTGTTGCCATCCTTTGTCAATGGCATCAAAAACATAGATATTATGATTATTGTTGATAAAATAAAGACTAGGATAGGCATCTTTCAAGGGTTTATCACCCACCCACTTGTCTTCCCTTTCACATACTTAGCAAGTAGGATTTCCTGCCACATCGTGGAGATTCACTTCCCTTTCACATACTTAGCAAGTAGGATTTCCTGCCACATCCCATTTTCATTTTCAAGTTTCCACAGCCATTTGGCAAGTAGAACTTTGTTCAAAAGTTCCAAATTCAGAATCCCTGGCCCCCGTGTTGTTTTGGCATACAACAAGTTTTCCAGCTTACCAGATGGCATTCTTCTTATCCTCAATCAGCCTGCCACACCAACCTGGCTCTATAAAAATCCACTTTCTTCCTAGCCCCCACAGGCATAGGATAGAAAGACATCATGTCAACGGGTATATTAGTAAGACAAGATTGAACCAAAGTTACTCTCCCAGCAATGTTAAGCAGCCTCCCCTGCCAACATGCACACCTTTTTTTAATTTCCTCAGTCACGATCTTCCAAAAACTATTTTTTAATCTAACATCAGAGACTAGGAGCCCTAAATATTTTATAGTCATAGATCATAGTCCACAAGTAAAAAAATTCTGATATCTAGCAGTTTCATTAACAGCCTCACCAAATAGGTAGAGCTCACTTTTGTGAAAGTTAATTGTCAATGGAAGATATGTACATAGTTCTTAAACACGCTGGTTTTGACATGAGGCGGGATACAGTTGATGTCATTGCCTTCGCGTATCCAACAACACTTCTGCATTGTGTTATTAAGCGAGAGAAGCTCCTTTGGATGCATAGCAGGCCTTACATAGATCGATCTGCGCCATTAGCAAACTCTTATTAACTGGTTGGTCGCTCCTGAGACGGATGGGTGGATTTGCCACTATGATCGCGTGAGGTGTTGTCTCTAAACGAAATACACACATTCATAGCATGGGTGTGGGCTTAATGTACATCCTTTTAAGGGAGAAGGGGAGATTGCTTGCTCATTGAGAAACATGTGATGTACTAGAAACCTTAACCTTGGTAGGTACGAGACGTGTGCAGGTTGGCAGCAGGTATTGTCGCGGCGCAATGTGCAACGCCCGGACTCACTAGCCGCGGCATTGGCTCCTCGTCCTGTCCCTACTTGGCTTCGTGGTAGATGTTGCAGATGCCTCTTCCTGGTCACCGTGCAACAGTTTGCCGAGATCCTTTTAGGTGTTCTCGGTGCCTCGAGAATGGTCATCGAGCGCGTGAGTGTCGCAATGCTTGGCGTCCCCTTAGATTCTTGAAGAGCCCTTCCGTGTCGTCGTTGCCACGCCTCCCCATCAGACACCATCAAGCTCCAGCTCCTCGCAAGGTCCAGAAAGAAGCCTCGCCCCTCTTGAAGACATTTTGTCGCGATTCATGGGCGGCGATCGTTGCTGCTCCTGCTGGCTTTGTGGCCTCGACGGATATCCCAATGCGGCCCACCTTGGAGCGGCAGGCTGAGTTGCTGCGCTCTGAGCTCCTTGGTATGGCTTCCTCCCAGCTTGAGGAGACGGTCCAGCCTCTGGGTGATGTCATTGACTCCATGCAAGCTTGGATGCTGCGGATGGAGAGCTTCATGGAGCGTGTTGAGGCTGCACAGGCGAGCTCTCCATGGCGCTGCCTGTGTTGCAGACTGCTCACGTATTGCGCCCTTTGGTTGTGCCTGATGACAACTTTGAGGTCGAGAAGGGAGCCAAGCTTCATGGTCGTTTCTCCCCTCGTGCTAGAGCATGTTTGCCGGTGTCAACCTCTAACGGACTAGACAATGATGTGGTTGTTACTCCGGTGCTGCAGATCATGCCAGAGCTATGGGAGTTGTGTGGGGGCTCGGTTCTGCCTCTATCTGTCAAACAACTGAAGGTAGACCTCTTAAGATCTCGATTGTGGCTTTACCGCCATCATTACCCCTGGTGTCGTGGAATTGTCACGACAGATGTGCTAGTGTGAGGACTTAGTCGTGACAATTCCATGACAGTTGGCGCCCACCGTGGTGCTAGCGCACGGTGGTTTCGAGTTCTTGAAGGGCAGCTTCGAATGGATCAAGGGATACGCTGTGGACCGGATGACCAAGAGTCGTCGCGGCAAGCTCTACATTGACAATGCAAGCTGGGGCCTGATGACCCACAAGTGTAGGGGATCTATCGTAGTCCTTTCGATAAGTAAGAGTGTCGAACCCAACGAGGAGCAGAAGGAAATGACAAGCGGTTTTCAGTAAGGTATTCTCTGCCAGCACTGAAATTATCGGTAACAGATAGTTTTGTGATAAGGTAATTCGTAACGGGTAACAAGTAACAAAAGTAAATAAGGTGCATCAAGGTGGCCCAATCCTTTTTGTAGCAAAGGACAAGCCTGGAAAAATTCTTATATGAAGGAAAACGCTCCCGAGGACACATGAGAATTATCGTCAAGCTAGTTTTCATCATGCTCATATGATTCGCGTTCGTTACTTTGATAATTTGATATGTGGGTGGACCGGTGCTTGGGTACTGCCCTTTCTTGGACAAGCATCCCACTTATGATTAACCCATAATGCAAGCATCCGCAACTACAAAAGAAGTATTAAGATAAACCTAACCATAGCATGAAACATGTGGATCCAAATCAGCCCCTTACGAAGCAACTCATAAACTAGGGTTTAAGATTTTGTCACTCTAGCAACCCATCATCTACTTTACTTCCCAATGCCTTCCTCTAGGCCCAAACAATGGTGAAGTGTCATGTATTCGACGTTCACATAACACCACTAG
Organism: Triticum timopheevii; assembly: GCA_963921465.1. Lineage (NCBI taxonomy): Eukaryota > Viridiplantae > Streptophyta > Magnoliopsida > Poales > Poaceae > Triticum > Triticum timopheevii. Next base: position 445,550,334 of record OY997266.1, on the reverse strand, counting down.
AGGAGACACAACATACATCTCATCAAAATATTGAACGAGTACGAAATTCACATGACTACTTATAGCAAGACTTCTCCCATGTCCTCGGGAACAAACGTAACTACTCACAAATCATATTCATGTCCATAATCAGAGGGGTATTAATATGCATAAAGGATCTGAACATATGATCTTCCACCGAATAAACCAACTAGCATCAACTACAAGGAGTAATCAACACTACTAGTAACACACAGGTACCAATCTGAGGTTTTGGGACAAAGATTGAATACAAGAGATGAACTAGGGTTTGAGAGGAGATGGTGCTGGTGAAGATGTTGATGGAGATTGGCCCCCTCCCGATGAGATGATCATGGGTGATGACAATGGTGATGATTTCCCCCTCCCGGAGGGATGTTTCCCCGGCAGAACAGCTCCGCCGGAGCCCTAGATTGGTTCCGCCAAGGTTCCGCCTCGTGGCGGCGGTGTTTCGTCCCGAAAGCTTGCTTATGATTTTTTTTAGGGTAAAAGACTTCATATAGCAGAAGATGGTCACCGGAGGCCTTCCAGGGGGCCCACAAGGCAGGGGGCGCGTCCAGGGGGGTAGGGCGCGCCCCCACCCTCGTGGACGGTGGGTGGCCCCCCTCTGGTATTTCTTCCGCTCAGTATTTTTTATTAATTCCAAAAATGACTTTCATGGAGTTTCAGGACTTTTGGAGTTGTGCAAAATATGTCTCTAATATTTGCTCCTTTTCCAGCCCAGAATTCCAACTGCCGACATTCTCCCTCTTCATGCAAACCTTGTAAAATAAGAGAGAATAGGCATAAGTATTGTGACATAACGTGTAATAACAGCCCACAATGCAATAAATATCGATATAAAAGCAGAATGCAAAATGGACGTATCAACTCCCCCAAGCCTTGCTTGTCGTCAAGCGGAAGCCGATATCGAAAAATATGTCCACATGTTTAGAGATAGAGGTGTCGATAAAATAAAATACGGACATGAGGGCATCATGATCATTCTTATAACAACAACATATATATATATATATATATATATATATATATATATATATATATTTATATATATATATATATATGTGTGTGTGTGTGTGTGTATTGTCATATGATTTCTGATGCTAAAGTCATATGATTTCTTATGAACCAAAAACTTCATTGAAAACTGACAAACTATGATCTTGTTCATTGAAGCAATTGCAATTTATCATAACATCGGAAAGAGTCAATATAAGAGCTTTTCAGCAAGTCCACATACTCAACTATCATTTAGTCTTTCACAATTGCTAACACTCACGCAATACTTATGGGTATGGAGTTTTAATCAGACACAGAGAAAGATAGGGGCTTATAGTGTTGCCTCCCAACCTTTTACCTCGAGGGTAATGTCAACAATAATAGTTCATGCTAACTTACATCCAATTGGATATATATATATATATATATATATATATATATATATATATATATATATATATATATATATATCAGGATCTTTCCAACACAAGGTGATTGCCAAATGATAAAATGTAAAAAGGAAAGGTGAAGATCACCATGACTCTTGCATAAAGTATAAGACAAGAATAAAATATGGGCCCTTCGCAGAGGGAAGCAGAGGTTGTCATGTGCTTTTAGGTTGGATGCACAAAATCTTAATGCAAAAGAACGTCATTTTATATTGCCACTTGTGATACGGACCTTTATTATGCAGTCTATCGCTTCTATTGCTTCCATATCACAAGATCGTATAAAGCTTATTTTCTCCACATTAATAAGTCATACATATTTAGAGAGCAATTTTATATTGCATGCAACATGACAACTTACTTAAAGGATCTTACTCAATCCATAGGTAGATATGGTGGACTCTCATGGAAAAACTAGGTTTAAGGATATTTGGAAGCACAAGTAGTATCTCTACTTGGTGCAAAGAATTTGGCTAGCATGAGGGAGAAAGGCAAGCTCAACATGTTGGATGATCCATGACAATATACACTTTATTTCGGATATAAGAAAACATAACCCATTACGTTGTTTTCCTTGTCCAACATCAACTCTTTAGCATGTCATACTTTAATGAGTGCTCACAATCATAAAATATGTCCAAGATAGTATATTTATATGTGAGAACCTCTCTTTCTTTATTACTTCCTATTAATTGCAACAATGACCAAAACTATGTTTGTCAACTCTCAACAACTTTTATTCATCATACTCTTTATATGTGAAGTCATTACTCTCCATAAGATCAATATGATCTCTTTTATTTCTTTTTATTCTTTCTTTTATTCCCTCAACATCATAGCAAGATAGCAAAGCCCTTGACTCAACACTAATCTTTATTATATATGGCTCACAGACTCGATTACATAGAGGGATCATAAAGCAAAACTCAAAACTAAATCATACCAAAACTTTATTCTACTAGATCAAGATATTACTAAAAGGATTGAACTAAGAAAAACGGTAAAGGTAGGAGTGTGATGGTGATACGATACCGGGGCATCTCCCCCAAGCTTGGCAGTTGCCAAGGGCAGTGCCCATACCCATGTGATTATGTCTCCTTCTTCGGAGGTGGTGATGATGGAGTTGTTGATGATGTAGGTGAAGGAAATATGCCCTAGAGACAATAATAAAGTTATTATTTATTTCCTTATTTCATGATAAATGTTTATTATTCAAGCTAGAATTGTATTAACCGGAAACTTAGTACATGTGTGAATACATAGACAAACATAGTGTCACTAGTATGCCTCTACTTGACTAGCTCGTTAATCAAAGATGGTTAAGTTTCCTAACCATAGACATGAGTTGTCATTTGAATAACGAGATCACATCATGAGAGAATGATGTGATTGACTTGACCCATTCCGTTAGCTTAGCACTTGATCGTTTAGTATGTTGCTATTGCTTTCTTCATGACTTATACATGTTCCTATGACTATGAGATTATGCAACTCCTGTTTACCGGAGGAACACTTTGTGTGCTACCAAACGTCACAACGTAACTGGGTGATTATAAAGGAGCTCCGCAGGTGTCTCCGAAGGTACATGTTGAGTTGGCGTATTTCGAGATTAGGATTTGTCACTCCGATTATCGGAGAGGCATCTCTGGGACCTCTCGGTAATGCACATCACTATAAGCCTTGCAAGCAATGTGACTAATGAGTTAGTTGCAGGATGATGCATTACATAACGAGTAAAGAGACTTGTCGGTAACGAGATTGAACTAGGTATTGAGATACCGACAATCGAATCTCGGGCAAGTAACATACCGATGATAAAGGGAACAACATATGTTGTTATGCGGTTTGACCGATAAAGATCTTCGTAGAATATGTGGGAGCCAATATGAGCATGTTGGGGAACGTAGTAATTTCAAAAAAATTCCTACGCACACGCAAGATCATGGTGATGGCATAGCAACGAGAGGGGGGAGTGTTCGTCCACGTACCCTCGTAGACCGTAAGCGGAAGCGTTAGCACAACGCGGTTGATGTAGTCGTACGTCTTCACGATCCGACCGATCCAAGCACCGAACGTACGGAGCCTCCGAGTTCAGCACACGTTCAGCTCGATGACGATCTCCGGCCTCTGATCCAGCAAAGCTCCGGAGATGAGTTCCGTCAGCACGACGGCGTGTTGACGATGATGATGTTCTACCGGCGCAGGGCTTCGCCTAAACTCCGCGACGATATGACCGAGGTGGAATATGGTGGAGGGGGGCACCGCACACGGCTAAGGAATGATTCGTAGATCAACTTGTGTATCTATGGGGTGCCCCCCGTCCCCGTATATAAAGGAGGGAGGGGGGAGGTGCGGCCGGCCCCCAAGGGGTGCACCTGGAGGAGTCCTACTCCCACCGGGAGTAGGACTCCCCCCTCTTGCCTTGGTGGAGAAGGAAAGGGGGGAGGGGAAAGAGGAAAGGGGGGCGCCGCCCCCCCCCTTCCTTGTCCTATTCAGACTAAGGGGGGAGGGGGCGCGCGGCCTGCCCTGGCCGGCCCTCCTCTTCTCCCTCATGGCCCACTAAGGCCCATTAACCCCCGGGAGGGTTCCGGTAACCCCCCGTTGTTCCGGTAAAATCCCGATTTCACCCGGAACCATTCCAATGTCCAAACATAGGCTTCCAATATATCAATCTTTATGTCTCGACCATTTCGAGACTCCTCGTCATGTCCGTGATCACATCCGGGACTCCGAACAAACTTCGGTACATCAAAACTTATAAACTCATAATAAAACTGTCATTGTAACGTTAAGCGTGCGGACCCTACGGGTTCGAGAACTATGTAGACATGACCTAGAACTATTCTCGGTCAATAACCAATGGCGGGACCTGGATGCCCATATTGGTTCCTACATATTCTACGAAGATCTTTATCGGTCAAACCGCATAACAACATACGTTGTTCCCTTTGTCATCCGTATGTTACTTGCCCGAGATTTGATCGTCGGTATCCAATACCCAGTTCAATCTCGTTACCGGCAAGTCTCTTTACTCGTTATGTAATGCATCATCCCGCAACCAACTCATTTGGTCACATTGCTTGCAAGGCTTATAATGATGTGCATTACCGAGAGGGCCCAGAGATACCTCTCCGACGATCGGAGTGACAAAACCTAATCTCGAAATACGCCAACTCTACATGTACCTTCGGAGACACCTATAGTACTCCTTTATAATCACCTAGTTACGTTGTGACGTTTGGTAGTACCCAAAGTGTTCCTCATAGTTACAGGAACATGTATAAGTCATGAAGAAAGCAATAGCAGTATACTAAACGATCAAGTGCTAGGCTAACGGAATGGGTCATGTCAATCACATCATTCTTCTAATGATGTGATCCCACTAATCAAATGACAACACATGTCTATGGTCAGGAAACATAACCATCTTTGATCAATGAGCTAGTCAAGTAGAGGCATACTAGTGACTATATGTTTTGTCTATGTATTCACACATGTATCATGTTTCTGGTTAATACAATTCTAGCATGAATAATAAACATTTATCATGATATGAGGAAATAAATAATAACTTTATTATTGCCTCTAGGGCATATTTCCTTCAGTCTCCCACTTGCACTAGAGTCAATAATCTAGATTACATAGTAATGATTCTAACACCCATGGAGTCTTGGTGCTGATCATGTTTTGCTCGTGAGAGAGGCTTAGTCAACGGGTCTGCAACATTCAGACCCGTTTGTATCTTGCAAATCTCTATGTCTCCCACTTGGACTTGGTCCCGAATGGAATTGAAGTGTCTCTTGATGTGCTTGGTCCTCTTGTGAAATCTGGATTCCTTTGCCAAGGCAATTGCACCAGTATTGTCACAGAAGATCTTCATTGGTCCCGATGCACAAGGTATGACACCTAGATCAGAAATGAACTCCTTCATCCAGACTCCTTCATTTGCTACTTTAGAAGCAGCTATGTACTCCGCTTCACATGTAGATCCCGCCACGACACTTTGTTTAGAACTGCACCAACTTACAGCTCCACCGTTTAATAAAAACATGTATCCAGTTTGCGATTTAGAATCGTCCGGATCAGTGTCAAAGCTTGCATCGACGTAACCATTTACGACTAGCTCTTTGTCACCTCCATATACGAGAAACATATCCTTAGTCCTTTTCAGGTATTTCAGGATGTTCTTGACCGCTGTCCAGTGATCCACTCCTGGATTACTTTGGTACCTTCCTGCCAAGCTTATTGCTAAGCAAACGTCAGGTCTGGTACACAGCATTGCATACATGATAGAGCCTGTGGTTGAAGCATAGGGAACATCTTTCATTTTGTCTCTATCTTCTGCTGTGGTCGGGCATTGAGTTTGACTCAACTTCACACCTTGTAGCACAGGCAAGAATCCTTTCTTTGCCTGATCCATTTTGAACTTTTTCAAAATTTTGTCAAGGTATGTGCTTTGTGAAAGTCCTATTAAGCGTCTTGATCTATCTCTATAGATCTTGATGCCCAATATGTAAGCAGCTTCACCGAGGTCTTTCATTGAAAAACTTTTATTCAAGTATCCCTTTATGCTATCCAGAAATTCTATATCATTTCCAATTAATAATATGTCATCTACATATAAAATCAGAAATGCTACAGAGCTCCCGCTCACTTTCTTGTAAATACAGGCTTCTCCAAAAGTCTGTATAAAACCATATGCTTTGATCACACTATCAAAACGTTTATTCCAACTCCGAGATGCTTGCACCAGTCCATAAATGGATCGCTGGAGCTTGCATACTTTGTTAGCACCTTTTGGATCAACAAAACCTTCTGGCTGCATCATATACAACTCTTCTTCCAGAAATCCATTCAAGAATGCAGTTTTGACATCCATTTGCCAAATTTCATAATCATGAAATGCAGCAATAGCTAACATGATTCGGACAGACTTAAGCATCGCTACGGGTGAGAAAGTCTCATCGTAGTCAACCCCTTGAACTTGTCGAAAACCTTTCGCAACAAGTCGAGCTTTATAGACAGTTACATTACCATCAGCGTCAGTCTTCTTCTTAAAGATCCATTTATTCTCAATGGCTTGCCAATCATCGGGCAAGTCAACCAAAGTCCATACTTTGTTTTCATACATGGATCCCATCTCAGATTTCATGGCCTCTAGACATTTTGCGGAATCTGGGCTCATCATCGCTTCCTCATAGTTCGTAGGTTCATCATGGTCAAGTAACATGACTTCCAGAATAGGATTACGGTACCACTCTGGTGCGGATCTTATTCTGGTAGACCTACGAGGTTCAGTAGAAACTTGATCTGAAGTTTCATGATCAATATCATCCGCTTCCTCACTGATTGGTGTAGTCGTCACAGGAACCGGTTCTTGTGATGAACTACTTTCCAATAAGGGAGTAGATACAGTTATCTCATCAAGTTCTACTTTCCTCCCACTCACTTCTTTCGAGAGAAACTCCTTCTCTAGAAAGGATCCGATCTTAGCAACGAAAATCTTGCCCTCAGATCTGTGATAGAAGGTGTACCCAATAGTCTCTTTTGGGTATCCTATGAAGACACATTTCTCCAATTTGGGTTCGAGCTTATCTGGTTGAAGTTTCTTCACATAAGCATCGCAGCCCCAAACTTTAAGAAATGACAACTTTGGTTTCTTGCCAAACCACAGTTCATAAGGCGTCGTCTCAACGGATTTTGATGGTGCCCTATTTAACGTGAATGCGGCCGTCTCTAAAGCATAACCCCAAAACGATAGCGGTAAATCAGTAAGAGACATCATAGATCGCACCATATCTAGTAAAGTATGATTACGATGTTCGGACACACCATTTCGTTGTGGTGTTCCGGGTGGCGTGAGTTGCGAAACTATTCCGCATTGTTTCAAGTGTAGACCAAACTCGTAACTCAAATATTCTCCTCCACGATCAGATCGTAGAAACTTTATTTTCTTGTTACGATGATTTTCCACTTCACTCTGAAATTCTTTGAACTTTTCAAATGTTTCAGACTTGTGTTTCATTAAGTAGATATACCCATATCTGCTTAAGTCATCTGTGAAGGTGAGAAAATAACGATATCCGCCGCGAGCCTCTACATTCATTGGACCACAAACATCAGTATGTATGATTTCCAATAAATCAGTTGCTCGCTCCATAGTTCCGGAGAACAGCGTTTTAGTCATCTTGCCCATAAGGCACGGTTCGCAAGTACCAAGTGATTCATAATCAAGTGATTCCAAAAGCCCATCATATGGAGTTTCTTCATGCGCTTTACACCGATATGACCCAAACGGCAGTGCCACAAATAAGTTGCACTATCGTTATCAACTCTGCATCTTTTGGTTTCAACACTATGAATATGTGTATCACTACTATCGAGATTCAATAAAAATAGACCACTCTTTAAGGGTGCATGACCATAAAAGATATTACTCATATAAATAGAACAACCATTATTCTCTGATTTAAATGAATAACCGTATCGCATCAAACATGATCCAGATATAATGTTCATGCTCAACGCTGGCACCAAATAACAATTATTTAGGTCTAAAACTAATCCCGATGGTAGATGTAGAGGTAGCGTGCCGACCGCGATCACATTGACTTTGGAACCATTTCCCACGCGCATCGTCACCTCGTCCTTAGCCAATCTTTGCTTAATCCGTAGTCCCTGTTTCGAGTTGCAAATATTAGCAACAGAACCAGTATCAAATACACAGGTGCTACTGCGAGCATTAGTAAGGTACACATCAATAACATGTATATCACATATACCTTTGTTTACTTTGCCATCCTTCTTATCCGCCAAATACTTGGGGCAGTTCTGCTTCGAGTGTCCAGTCTGCTTGCAGTAGAAGCACTCAGTTTCAGGCTTAGGTACAGACTTGGGTTTCTTCTCTTGAGCAGCAACTTGCTTGCCGTTCTTTTTGAAGTTCCCCTTCTTCTTCCCTTTGCCCTTCTTCTCGAAACTGGTGGTCTTGTTAACCATCAACACTTGATGCTCCTTCTTGATTTCTACCTCCGCAGCTTTTAGCATTGCGAAGAGCTCGGGAATAGTCTTGTTCATCCCTTGCATATTATAGTTCATCACGAAGCTCTTGTAGCTTGGTGGCAGTGATTGGAGAATTCTGTCAATGACACTATCATCAGGAAGATTAACTCCCAGTTGAATCAAGTGATTATTATACCCAGACATTTTGAGTATGTGTTCATTGACAGAACTATTCTCCTCCATCTTGCAGCTATAGAACTTATTGGAGACTTCATATCTCTCAATCCGGGCATTTGCTTGAAATATTAACTTCAACTCCTGGAACATCTCATATGCTCCATGACGTTCAAAACGTCGTTGAAGACCCAGTTCTAAGCCGTAAAGCATGGCACACTGAACTATCGAGTAGTCATCAGCTTTGCACTGCCAGATGTTCTTAATGTCGTTAGTTGCATCAGCAGCAGGCCTGGCACCCAGCAATGCTTCCAGGACGTAATTTTTCTGTGCAGCAATGAGGATAATCCTCAGGTTACGGACCCAGTCCGTGTAATTGCTACCATCATCTTTCAACTTTGCTTTCTCAAGGAACGCATTAAAATTCAACGGAACAACAGCACGAGCCATCTATCTACAAACAAACATAGACAAGCAAAATACTATCAGGTACTAAGTTCATGATAAATTTAAGTTCAATTAATCATATTACTTAAGAACTCCCACTTAGACAGACATCTCTCTAGTCATCTAAGTGATCACGTGATCCAAATCAACTAAACCATGTCCGATCATCACGTGAGATGGAGTAGTTTCAATGGTGAACATCACTATGTTGATCATATCTACTATATGATTCACGCTCGACCTTTCGGTCTCCGTGTTCCGAGGCCATATCTGTATATTCTAGGCTCGTCAAGTATGACCTGAGTATTCCGCGTGTGCAACTGTTTTGCACCCGTTGTATTTGAACGTAGAGCCTATCACACCCGATCATCACGTGGTGTCTCAGCACGAAGAACTTTCGCAACGGTGCATACTCAGGGAGAACACTTCTTGATTATTAAGTGAGAGATCATCTTAAAATGCTACCGTCAATCAAAGCAAGATAAGAAGCATAAAGGATAAACATCACATGCAATCAATATAAGTGATATGATATGGCCATCATCATCTCGTGCTTGTGATCTCCATCTTTGAAGCACCATCGTGATCACCATCGTCACCGGCGCGACACCTTGATCTCCATCGTAGCATCGTTGTCGTTACGCCATCTATTGCTTCTACCACTATCGCTACCGCTTAGTGATAAAGTAAAGCAATTACAGGGCGTTTGCATTTCATACAATAAAGCGAAAACCATATGGCTCCTGCCAGTTGCCGATAACTTCGGTTACAAAACATGATCATCTCATACAATAGAATATAGCATCACGTCTTGACCATATCACATCACAACATGCCCTACAAAAACAAGTTAGACGTCCTCTACTTTGTTGTTGCAAATTTTACGTGGCTGCTACGGGCTTAGCAAGAACCGTTCTTACCTACGCATCAAAAAACCACAACGATAGTTCGTCAAGTTGGTGCTGTTTTAACCTTCGCAAGGACCGGGCGTAGCCACACTCAATTCAGAGTGAGAGAGATAGACACCCGCCAGCCACCTTTAAGCACGAGTGCTCGTAACGGTGAAACCAGTCTCGCGTAAGCGTACGCGTAATGTCGGTCCGGGCCGCTTCATCTCACAATACCGCCGAACCAAAGTATGACATGCTGGTAAGCAGTATGACTTGTATCGCCCACAACTCACTTGTGTTCTACTCGTGCATATAACATCAACGCATAAAACCTAGGCTCTGATGCCACTGTTGGGGAACGTAGTAATTTCAAAAAAATTCCTACGCACACGCAAGATCATGGTGATGGCATAGCAACAAGAGGGGGGAGTGTTCGTCCACGTACCCTCGTAGACCGTAAGCGGAAGCGTTAGCACAACGCGGTTGATGTAGTCGTACGTCTTCACGATCCGACCGATCCAAGCACCGAACGTACGGAGCCTCCGAGTTCAGCACACGTTCAGCTCGATGATGATCTCCGGCCTCTGATCCAGCAAAGCTCCGGAGATGAGTTCCATCAGCACGACGGCGTGTTGATGATGATGATGTTCTACCGGCGCAGGGCTTCGCCTAAACTCCGCGATGATATGACCGAGGTGGAATATGGTGGAGGGGGGCACCGCACACGGCTAAGGAACGATCCGTAGATCAACTTGTGTGTCTATGGGGTGCCCCCCGCCCCCGTATATAAAGGAGGGAGGGGGAGGTGCGGCCGGCCCCCTAGGGGTGCGCCTGGAGGAGTCCTACTCCCACCGGGAGTAGGACTCCCCCCTCTTGCCTTGGTGGAGAAGGAAAGGGGGAGGGAAAAGAGGAAAGGGGGGCGCCGCCCCCCTTCCTTGTCCTATTCGGACTAAGGGGGGAGAGGGCGCGCGGCCTGCCCTGGCCGGCCCTCCTCTTCTCCCTCATGGCCCACTAAGGCCCATTAACCCCCGGGAGGGTTCCGGTAACCCCCCGGTGTTCCGGTAAAATCCCGATTTCACCCGGAACCATTCCGATGTCCAAACATAGGCTTCCAATATATCAATCTTTATGTCTCGACCATTTCGAGACTCCTCGTCATGTCCGTGATCACATCCGGGACTCCGAACAAACTTCGGTACATCAAAACTTATAAACTCATAATAAAACTGTCATTGTAACGTTAAGCGTGCGGACCCTACGGGTTCGAGAACTATGTAGACATGACCTAGAACTATTCTCGGTCAATAATCAATAGCGGGACCTGGATGCCCAGATTGGTTCCTACATATTCTACGAAGATGTTTATTGGTCAAACCGCATAACAACGTACGTTGTTCCCTTTGTCATCGGTATGTTACTTGCCCGAGATTTGATCGTCGGTATCCAATACCCAGTTCAATCTCGTTACCGGCAAGTCTCTTTACTCGTTCTGTAATGCATCATCCCGAAACCAACTCATTTGGTCACATTGCTTGCAATGCTTATAATGATGTGCATTACCGAGAGGGCCCAGAGATACCTCTCCGACGATCGGAGTGACAAAACCTAATCTCGAAATACGCCAACTCAACATGTACCTTCGGGGACACCTGTAGTACTCATTTATAATCACCCAGTTACGTTGTGACGTTTGGTAGTACCCAAAGTGTTCCTCCGGTAAACGGGAATTGCATAATTCTCATAGTTACAGGAACATGTATAAGTCATGAAGAAAGCAATAGCAGTATACTAAACGATCAAGTGCTAGGCTAACGGAATGGGTCATGTCAATCACATCATTCTTCTAATGATGTGATCCCACTAATCAAATGACAACACATGTCTATGGTCAGGAAACATAACCATCTTTGATCCATGAGCTAGTCAAGTAGAGGCATACTAGTGACTATATGTTTTGTCTATGTATTCACACATGTATCATGTTTCCGGTTAATACAATTCTAGCATGAATAATAAACATTTATCATGATATGAGGAAATAAATAATAACTTTATTATTGCCTCTAGGGCATATTTCCTTCAGAGCATCCAGGTTCCGCTATTGGTTATTGACCGGAGATGTGTCTCGGTCATGTCTACATAGTTCTCGAACCCGTAGGGTCCGCACGCTTAAAGTTCGGTGACGATCGGTATTATGAGTTTATCTGATTTGATGTACCCAAGGTAGTTCGGATTCCCGGATAAGATCGGGGACATGACGAGGAGTCTTGAAATGGTCGAGACGTAAAGATCGATATATTGTACGACTATATTCGGACATCGGAAAGGTTCCGAGTGATTCGGGTATTTTTCGGGGTACCGGGGAGTTACGGGAATACGAGGAAGAAGTAATGGGCCTCATGGGCCAACTGGTGGAAGAGAGGAGGCAGGGCGCGCGGCCCACTAGCCCAAACCGAATTGGACTAGGGGGGCGGTCCCCCTTTCCTCCTTTTCCTCCCTCTCCTTCCTTCTCCCTCTCCTCCTTCCTTTCCTCCTCCTAGATGGAGTAGGAAAGGGGAGTCCTACTCCTACTAGGAGGACTCCTCCTCCTGGCGTGCCCTACAGGGGCCGGCCGGCCTCCCCCCTTGCTCCTTTATACACTAGGTCAGGGGGGCACCTCTATACACAACAATTGATCCCTTGGATCTCTTAGCCGTGTGCGGTGCCCCCTCCACCATAATACACCTCGATAATATCGTAGCGGTGCTTAGGCGAAGCCCTGCGTCGGTAGAACATCATCATCGTCACCACGCCGTCGTGCTGACGGAACTCTCCCTCAATGCTCGGCTGGATCGGAGTTCGAGGGACGTCATCGAGCTGAACGTGTGCTGAACTCGGAGGTGCCGTACGTTCGGTACTTGGATCGGTCAAATCGTGAAGACGTACAACTACATCAACCGCGTTGTGCTAACGCTTCCGCTTTCATTCTACGAGGGTACGTGGACAACACTCTCCCCTCTTGTTGCTATGCATCACCATGAACTTGCGTGTGCGTAAGAAATTTCTGAAATTACTACATTCCCCAACATTGGTATCAGAGCCAGGTTTTATGCGTAGATGTTATATGCACGAGTAGAACACAAGTGAGTTGTGGGCGATACAAGTCATACTGCTTATCAGCATGTCATACTTTGGTTCGTCGGTATTGTTGGATGAAGCGGCCCGAACCGACATTACGTGTATGCTTACGCGAGACTGGTTCTACCGACGTGCTTTGCACATAGGTGGCTGGCGGGTGTCGGTTTATCCAACTTTAGTTGAACCGAGTGTGGCTACGCCCGGTCCTTGAGAAGGTTAAAACAACACTAACATGACGAATTATCATTGTGGTTTTGATGCGTAGGTAAGAACGGTTCTTGCTCAGCCCGTAGCAGCCACGTAAAACTTGCAACAACAAAGTAGAGGACGTCTAACTTATTTTCGCAGGGCATGTTGTGATGTGATATGGTCAAGACGTGATGCTGTATTTTATTGTATGAGATGATCATGTTTTGTAACCGAGTTATCGGCAACTGGCAGGAGCCATATGGTTGTCGGTTTATTGTATGCAATGCAATCGCCCTATAATTGCTTTACTTTATCACTAAGCGGTAGCGATAGTCATAGAAGCAATAGGTGGCGAAACGACAATGATGCTATGATGGAGATCAAGGTGTCGCGCCGGTGACGATGGTGATCATGATGGTGCTTCGGAGATGGAGATCACAAGCACAAGATGATGATGGCCATATCATATCACTTATATTGATTGCATGTGATGTTTATCCTTTATGCATCTTATTTTGCTTTGATTGATGGTAGCATTATAAGATGATCTCTCACTAAATTTTAAGGTATAAGTGTTCTCCCTGAGTATGCACCATTGTGAAAGTTCTTCGTGCCGAGACACCACGTGATGATCGGGTGTGATAGGCTCTACGTTCAAATACAACGGGTGCAAAACAGTTGCACACACGGAATACTCAGGTTAAACTTGATGAGCCTATCATATACAGATATGGCCTTGGAACACTGAGACCGAAAGGTCGAGCGTGAATCATATAGTAGATATGATCAACATAATGATGTTCACCATTGAAAACTACTCCATCTCATGTGATGATCGGACATGGTTTAGTTGTTTTGGATCACGTGATCACTTAGATGATTAGAGGGATGTCTATCTAAGTGGGAGTTCTTAAGTAATATGATTAATTGAACTTTAATTTATCATCAACTTAGTCCCGATAGTATTGTGCAAATTATGTTGCAGATCAATAGCTCACGTTGTTGCTTCCCTATGTTTATTTTTGATATGTTCCTAGAGAAAAACTATATTGAAAGATGTTAGTAGCAATGATGTGGATTGGATTCGTGATCTGAGGATTATCCTCATTACTGCACAGAAAAATTATGTCCTTGATGCACCGCTAGGTGACAGACCTATTGCAGGAGCAGATGCAAATGTTATGAACATTTGGCTAGCTCAATATGATGACTACTTGATAGTTTAGTGCACCATGCTTAACGGCTTAGAATCGGGACTTCAAAAATGTTTTGAATGTCATAGACCATATGAGATGTTCTATGAGTTGAAGTTAATATTTGAAGCAAATACCCGAGTTGAGAGATATGAAGTCTCCAACAAGTTCTATAGCTAAAAGATGGAGGAGAATTGCTCAACTAGTGAGCATGTGCTCAGATTGTCTGGGTACTACAATCGCTTGAATCAAGTGGGAGTTAATCTTCTAGATAAGATAGTGATTGACAGAGTTCTCTAGTCACCATCACCAAGTTGCTAGAACTTCGTGATGAACTATAGTATGCAAGGGATGACGAAAACGATTCCCGAGCTCTTCATAATGTTAAAATCGACGAAGGCAGAAATCAAGAAAGAGCATCAAGTGTTGATGATTAACAAGACCACTAGTTTCAAGAAAAGGGCAAAGGGAAAGAAAGGGAACTTCATGTAGAATGGCAAGCAAGTTGTCACTCCCGCGAAGAAGCCCAAAGCTAGACCAAAGCCTGAAACTGAGTGCTTCTACTGCAAAGGAAATGGTCACTGGAAGCGGAAATGCCCTGAATATTTGGTGGATAAGTAGGATGGCAAAGTGAACAAGGGTATATTTGATATACAGGTTATTGATGTGTACCTTACTAGTGTTTATAGTAACCCCTGGGTATTTGATACTTGTTCGGTTCCTAAAAATTAGTAACTAGAAACATGAGTTACAGAATAAACAGAGACTAGTTGAGGGTGAAGTGACGATGTGTGTTGGAAGTGGTTCCAAGATTGATATGATCATCATCGCACACTCCCTATACTTTCGGGATTAGTGTTAAACCTAAATAAATGTTATTTGGCGTTTGCATTGAGCATGAATATGATTTGATCATGTTTCTGGCAATACGATTATTCATTTAAAGTCAGAGAATAATTGTTATTCTGTTTACATGAATAAAGCCTTCGATGGTCATACACCCAATGAAAATAGTTTGTTGGATCTCGATCGTAGTGATACACATATTCATAATATTGATGCCAAAAGATGCAAAGTTGATAATGATAGAGCAACTTATTTGTGGCACTGCTGTTTGGGTCATATCGATGTAAAGCGCATGAAGAAACTCCATGCTGATGGGTTTTTGGAATCACTTGATTATGAATCATTTGGTGCTTGCGAACCATGCCTTTTGGGCAAGATGACTAAAACTCCGTTCTTCAGAACAATGGAACGAGCTACTGATTTATTGGAAATAATACATACCGATGTATGCGATCCAATGAGTATCGATGCTCGTGGCAAGTATCATTATTTTCTCACCTTCACAGATGATTTGAGCAGATATGGGTATATCTATTTAACGAAACATAAGTCTGAAACATTTGAAAAGTTCAAAGAATTTCAGAGTGAAGTGGAAAATCATCGTAACAAGAAAATAAAGTTTCTACGATCTGATCGTGGAGGAGAATATTTGAGTTATGAGTTTGGTTTACATTTGAAACAATGTGGAATAGTTTCGCAACTCACGCCACCCGGAACACAACAACGTAATGGTGTGTCCGAACGTCATAATCGTACTTTACTAGATATGGTGCGATCTATGATGTCTCTTACTGATTTACCGCTATCGTTTTGGGGTTATGCTTTAGAGACGGCCGCATTCACGTTAAATAGGGCACCATCAAAATCCGTTGAGAAGATGCCTTATGAACTGTGGTTTGGCAAGAAACTAAAGTTGTCGTTTCTTAAAGTTTGGGGCTACGATGCGTATGTGAAAAAACTTCAACCTGATAATGTGTCTTCATAGGATATCCAAAGGATACTATTGGGTACACCTTCTATCACAGATCTGAAGGCAAGACTTTTGTTGCTAAATTTGGATCCTTTCTAGAGAAGGAGTTTCTCTCAAAAGAAGTGAGTGGGAGGAAAGTAGAACTTGATGAGGTAACTGTACCTGCTCCCTTATTGGAAAGTAGTTCATCACAGAAACCGGTTCCTGTGACGACTACACCAATTAGTGAGGAAGCTAATGATATTGATCATGAAACTTCAGATCAAGTTACTACCGAACCTCGTAGGTCAACCAGAGTAAGATCCACACCAGAGTGGTACGGTAGTCCTATTCTAGAGGTCATGTTACTTGACCATGGCGAACCTACGAACTATGAGGAAGCGATTATGAGCCCAGATTCCGCAAAATGGCTTGAGGCCATGAAATCTGAGATGGGATCCATGTATGAGAACAAAGTATGGACTTTGGTTGACTTGCCCGATGATCGGCAAGCCATCGAGAATAAATGGATCTTCAAGAAAAAGACCGACGCTGATGGTAATGTTACTGTCTACAAAGCTCGACTTGTTGCGAAAGGTTTTCGACAAGTTCAAGGTGTTG
Organism: Triticum timopheevii; assembly: GCA_963921465.1. Classification (NCBI taxonomy): domain Eukaryota; kingdom Viridiplantae; phylum Streptophyta; class Magnoliopsida; order Poales; family Poaceae; genus Triticum; species Triticum timopheevii. The sequence continues at coordinate 445,533,443 of OY997266.1, read as the reverse complement.
AATACGATGAGATTTTCTCACTCGTATCGATGCTTAAGTCTGTCTAAATCATGTTAGCAATTGCCACATTTTATGAAATCTGGCAAATGGATGTCAAAACTGCATTCCTTAATGGATTTATTAAAGAAGAGTTGTATATGATGCAACCAGAAGGTTTTGTCAATCCTAAAGGTGCTAACAAAGTGTGCAAGCTCCAGTGATCCATCTATGGACTGGTGCAAGCATCTTGGAGTTGGAGTGTACACTTTGATGAGTTGATCAAAGCATATGGTTTTATGCATACTTTTTGGAGAAGCCTGTATTTACAAGAAAGTGAGTAGGAGCTATGTAGCATTTCTAAAACTATATGTAGATGACATATTGTTGATTGGAAATGATATAGAAATTCTAGATAGCATAAAAGGATACTTGAATAAGAGTTTTTTCAATGAAAGACCTCAGTGAAGCTGCTTACATATTGAGCATCAAGATCTATTGAGATAGATCTAGACGCTTGATAAGTTTTTCAATGAATACATACCTTGATAAAATATTGAAGTGGTTCAAAATAGAACAGTCAAAGGAGTTCTTGCCTGTGTTGCAGGGTGTGAAGTTGAGTAAGACTCAAAACCCGACTATGGCAGAAAATAGAAAGAGAATGAAAAGTCATTCCCTATGCCTCAGTCATAGGTTCTATGAAGTATGCTATGCTGTGTACCAGACCTATAGTATACCTTGCTCTGAGTTTGGCAAGGGAGTACAATTTTGATCTAAGAGTAGATCACTGGACAGCGGTCAAGAATATCCTTAGTGAGAACTAAGGAAATATTTCTCGATTATGGAGGTGATAAAAGAGCCCATCGTAAAGAGTTACATCGGTGCAAGCTTTTACACCAATCCAGATAACTCTAAGTCTCAATCTGGATACATATTAAAAGTGGGAGCAATTAGCTAGAGTAGCTCCGTGCAGAGCATTGTAGACATAAAATATTTGCAAAATACATACGGCTCTAAATGTGACAGACCCGTTGACGAAACTTCTCTCACGAGCAAAACATGATCATACCTTAGTACTCTTTGGGTGTTAATCACATAGCAACGTGAACTAGATTATTGACTCTAGTAAACACTTCGGGTGTTGGTCACATGACGATGTGAACTATGGGTGTTAATCACATACAGATGTGAATATTGGTGTTAAATCACATGATGATGTGAACTAGATTATTGACTCTAGTGCAAGTGGGAGACTGAAGGAAATATGCCCTAGAGGCAATAATAAAGTTATTATTTATTTCCTTATTTCATGATAAATGTTTATTATTCATGCTAGAATTGTATTAACCAGAAACTTAGTACATGTGTTAATACATAGACAAAAATGGTGTCACTAGTATGCCTCTACTTGACTAGCTCGTTAATCAAAGATGGTTAAGTTTCCTAACCATAGACATGAGTTGTCATTTGATTAACGGGATCACATCATTAGAGAATGATGTGATTGACTTGACCCATTCCGTCAGCTTAGCACTTGATCGTTTAGTATGTTGCTATTGCTTTCTTCATGACTTATACATGTTCCTATGACTACGAGATTATGCAACTCCCGTTTACCGGAGGAACACTTTGTGTGCTACCAAACGTCACAACATAACTGGGTGATTATGAAGGAGCTCTGCAGGTGTCTTCGAAGGTACATGTTGAGTTGGCGTATTTCGAGATTAGGATTTGTCACTCCGATTGTCGGAGAGGTATCTCTGGGCCCTCTCGGTAATGCACATCACTATAATCCTTGCAAGCAATGTGACTAATAAGTTAGTTGCGGGATGATGCATTACATAACGAGTAAAGAGACTTGCCGGTAACGAGATTGAACTAGGTATTGAGATACCGACGATCGAATCTCGGGCAAGTAACATACCGATGACAAAGGGAACAACGTATGTTGTTATGCGGTTTGACCGATAAAGATCTTCGTAGAATATGTGGGAGCCAATATGAGCATCTAGGTTCCGCTATTGGTTATTGACCGGATATGTGTCTCGGTCATGTCTACATGGTTCTCGAACCCGTAGGGTCCACACGCTTAAAGTTCGGTGACGATCGGTATTATGAGTTTATGTGATTTGATGTACCCAAGGTAGTTCAGAGTCCCGGATAAGATCGGGGACATGACGAGGAGTCTTGAAATGGTCGAGATGTAAAGATCGATATATTGTACGACTATATTCGGACATCGAAAAGGTTTCGAGTGATTCGGGTATTTTTCGGGGTACCGGGGAGTTACGGGAATACGAGGAAGAAGTAATGGGCCTCATGGGCCAACTGGTGGAAGAGAGGAGGCAGGGCGCGCGGCCCCCTAGCCCAAACCGAATTGGACTAGGGGGGCGGTCCCCCTTTCCTCCTTTTCCTCCCTCTCCTTCCTTCTCCCTCTCCTCCTTCCTTTCCTCCTCCTAGTGGGAGTAGGAAAGGGGAGTCCTACTCCTACTAGGAGGACTCCTCCTCCTGGCGTGCCCTACAGGGGCCGGCCGGCCTCCCCCCTTGCTCCTTTATATACTGGGGCAGGGGGCACCTCTAGACACAACAATTGATCCCTTGGATCTCTTAGCCGTGTGCGGTGCCCCCCTCCACCATAATACACCTCGACAATATCGTAGCGGTGCTTAGGCGAAGCCCTGCGTCGGTAGAACATCATCATTGTCACCACGCCGTCGTGCTGACGGAACTCTCCCTCAATGCTCGGCTGGATCAGAGTTCGAGGGACGTCATCGAGCTGAACGTGTGCTGAACTCAGAGGTGCCGTACGTTCGGTACTTGGATCGGTCGAATCGTGAAGACGTACGACTACATCAACCGCGTTGTGTTAACGCTTCTGCTTTTGGTCTACGAGGGTACGTGGACAACATTCTCCCCTCTTGTTGCTATGCATCACCGTGATCTTGCGTGTGCATAAGAAATTTTTGAAATTACTACGTTCCCCAACAGTAGGCTTCTTCCTTAATTTGTGCTTCAGGATTGAATTTTGCTCCCTTAGATCATCGATCTCCTGCTCAAGGCTTAATATCCTTTTGCATAGTTCCAGTTTGTTCTCCTGCAAGAGACAAAAAGGGATAAACTCGATCTTAGTTTTCTTTGCTCTATCAGGGAGGCTTGAATTTTTAAACTCCACATGCATGTCTCCAGGTTGAGGCAATGGGACTTCATCTTCATCCGAGCTCGTCTCCTCCTTTCCCTTAGGTTCGTAGTCTCCTTCTTCCTAAGTGGTCCAACCATAATGCTCCAAGTCCCCGTAGACCTTAGGGTCTGCAAGGTAATCAGCCACATGGCTTTCTCCCTCCGAATTCTGGGATGACATATTGCTCTAATCTGCGGCAGAAACAACTCAAAAAAACATGAGGATTTCATCGTGGTACGGTGGTCAAAACCTTCGGGAGATTATATAATGGATTTTTACCGACTAAAAGAAGTATCGTGCAAGAAAACAGAGTCCAGAGAGCACACGAGGTGCCCACGAGGCAGGGGGCGCGCCCAGGGGGGTAGGGCGCGCCCTCCACCCTCGTGGATGCCCCGTGTCCTTCCCGGACTACTTCTTATTTTCCTATTTTCTTAAATATTCCAAAATGGAGAAAAATTGCTATTAGAACTGTTTTGGAGTCGGTTTACTTACCGTACCACATACCTATTCCTTTTCGGAGTCTGAAACGTTCTGGAAAGTGTCCCTTATGTATTCCTCTGGGGTTACGGTTTCAATAACATTGGTTCAACATTTATAGGATTACCTGAGATATAATGTTTTATCCTTTGACCGTTCACCACCTTCGGACTTGTGCCTTCGAAGTTGTTGATTTTTATTTCACCAGAATGATAGACCTCCTCGATAACGTAAGGGTCTACACATTTAGATAGAAGTTTTCCTGCAAAAAATCTTAAATGAGAGGTGTATAGCAACACATAATCACCTACATTAAACTCACGCTTTTGTATCCTTTTGTCATGCCATCTTTTAACTTTTTCTTTAAACAGTTTGGCATTCTCATAGGCTTGAGTTCTCCATTCAACAAGTGAGCTAATGTCAAATAACCTCTTCTCACCGGCAATTTTGAAATCATAATTGAGCTCTTTAATGGTCCAATATGCCTTATGTTCTAGTTCGAGAGGTAAGTGACATGCTTTTCCATAGACCATTTTATATGGAGACATACCCATAGGATTTTTATATGCAGTTCTATAAGCCCATAATGCATCATCAAGTTTCTTGGACCAATTCTTTCTAGACCTATTAACAGTCTTTTGCAAAATCAATTTAAGCTCTCTATTACTCAATTCTACTTGACCACTAGAGTGTGTGTGATATGGAGATGCAATTATGTGATTAACATCATACTTAGCAAGCATTTTACGAAAAGCACCATGAATAAAATGTGAACCACCATCAGTCATTAGGTATCTAGGGACTCCAAACCTCTAGAAAAATAATTTCTTTAAGCATCTTAATAGAGGTGGTATGATCAGCACTACTAGTTGGAATAGCTTCTACCCACTTAGTAACGTAATCAACAACAACTAAAATATGTGTTTATCCATTAGAGGAAGGAAACAGTCCCATATAATCAAAGCCCCAAACATCAAATGGTTCAATAATAAGAGAATAATTCATAGGCATCTCTTGACGTCTACTAATATTACCAATTCTTTGACATTCATCACAAGACAAGACAAACTTACGGGCATCCTTGAAGGGAGTAGGCCAATAAAAACCGGATTGCAATACCTCATGCGCAGTTCTATCTCCAGCGTGATGTCCTCCATAAGCCTCGGGAGTGACACTCGCGTAGAATATGTTCATGTTCATGCTCAGGTACACAACGTCTAATAGCACCATCTACTCCTTCTTTATAAAGGTGTGGGTCATCCCAGAAGTAATGTCTTAAATAATAGAAGAACTTTTTCTTTTGCTAGTATGTGAAACTAGGTGGTATAAATTTAGCGAAAATGTAATTAGCATAATCAGCATACCATGGAGCAGTACGAGAAGCATTTATGACAGCCAATTGTTCATTAGGAAAGCTATCATCAGTAGGTAGTGGGTCATCAAGAACATTCTCTAACCTAGACAAGTTGTCTACAACGGGGTTCTCAGCTCCCTTTCTATCAATAATATGCAAATCAAATTCTTGTAGTAGGAGAACCCATCTAATAAGTCTAGGTTTAGCATCTTTCTTTTCCATAGGATATTTAATAGTAGCATGATCAGTGTGAACAATTACTTTAGAATCAACAATATAAGGTCTAAACTTATCACAAGCAAATACAACTGCTAAAAATTCTTTTTCAGTAGTAGCATAATTTCTCTGGGCACTGTCTAGAGTTTTACTAGCATATTGAATAACATTTAGTTTCTTATCAACTCTTTGTCCTAGAACAACACCTACAACATAATCACTAGCATCACACATAATTTCAAAGGGTAAATTCCAATCAGGTGGCTAAACAATAGGTGCAGAAATCAAAGCTTTCTTAAGTATTTCAAATGCTTCTACACAATCATCATCGAAGACAAAAGGAATATCTTTTTGTAAGAGATTAGTCAGAGGCCTAGAAATTTTAGAGAAGTCCTTAATGAACCTCCTATAAAAATCGGCATGACCAAGGAAACTTCTTATACCTTTAATGTCCTTGGGACACGACATCTTTTCAATAGCATCAACTTTAGCTTTATCAACTTCAATACCTCTTTCGGAAATTTTATGCCCCAAGACAATACCTTCATTAACCATAAAGTGGCACTTCTCCCAATTCAAGACAAGACTAGTATCTTTGCATCTCTGCAAAACTCAATCAAGGTTGCTCAAGCAATCATCAAAAGAAGATCCATAAACAGAGAAATCATCCATGAAAACCTCAACAATCTTTTCACAAAAGCCAGAGAATATATCCATCATGCATCTTTGTAAGGTAGTAGGTGCATTACATAAACCAAAAGGCATACGTCTATAAGAAAAAGTATCAAAAGGGCAAGTAAAAGTGGTCTTTTTTTTGATCGTCCACTGACATAGGTATTTGAGAGAAACTAGAGTAACCATCTAGAAAGCAAAAATGTGTATGTTTGGATAATCTTTCTAGCATTTGATCAATAAAAGGCAAAGGGTAATGATCCTTTTTAGTAGCTTTATTTAATTTGCGGAAATCAGTTACCATCCTATAACCTGTAACAATTCTTTGCGGGATCAATTCATCTTAACCATTAGGAACGACAGTAATACCTCCCTTCTTAGGGACACAATGGACAGGACTTACCCACTGACTATCAGCAACGAGATAAATTATACCTACCTCCAGGAGCTTTAGTATTTCCTTTCTTACCACTTCTTTCATCTTAGGATTTAACCATCATTGGTGATCAATAACTGGTTTGGCGTCTTTCTCCAATTTCATTTTGTGTTGGCATAGAGTGGGACTAATGCCCTTAAGATCATCAAGAGTATATCCAATAGCAGCACGGTGCTTCTTCGAAGTTTTCAATAATTTCTCCTCTTCCTGCTCTGAAAGGTTAGCACTAATAATAATAGGATATATCTTCCTTTCATCAAGATAAGCATATTTAAGAGTATCAGGTAATGGTTTAAGCTCAAACACGGGATCACCCTTGGGTGGTGGAGGATCCCCTAGGATTTCAACAAGAAAGTTGTGTTTCAAAATAGGTCCTTGTTTAAAGAATACTTCATCTATCTCCCTTCTTTCATTCATAAACATATCATTTTCATGTTCTAGCAAATATTGTTCTAAAGGATCATTAGGAGGCACGGCAATAGAAGCAAGACCAATAATTTCATCCTTACTAGGCAATTCTTTATCATGGGGTTGTCTACGAAATTTAGCAAAATTAAACTCATGAGACATATCCCCCAAACCAATAGTAACAACATCCTTTTTCACAATCTATCTTAGCATTAACAATATTCAAGAAGGGTCTACCAAATATAATGGGACAAAAGCTATCTTGTGGAGAACCAAGAACAAGAAAATCAGCAGGATATTTAACTTTCCCACACAAGACTTCAACATCTCTAACAATCCCAACTGGTGAAATAGTATCTCTATTGGCAAGCTTAATTGTAACATCAATTTCTTCTATCTCAGCAGGTGCAATATCATGCATAATTTCTTTGTATAAGGAATGAGGTATTGCACTTCCACTAGCACCCATATCACATAAGCCATGATAACAATGATCTCATATTTTAACAGAAATAACAGGCATGCCAACAAGAGGTCTATGTTTATCCTTAGTATCTAGTCTAGCAATTCTAGCAGCTTCATCACAGAAGTAATAACATGCCCATCAATATTATCAGCCAAGAGATCTTTAACCATAGCAATACTAGGTTCAACTTTAATTTGTTCAGGTGGTGTAGGTGTTCTAGTATTACTCTTACAAACCACAGTTTAAGCTTTAGCATGATCCTTTACCCTAACAGGGAAAGGTGGTTTCTCAATATAGGTAGTAGGAACAATAGGATCATTATAAGTGATTGTCTTTTCTTCAACTTTAATAGGTGCAACTACTTTTAGTTCAGTGGGAGGATTATATTTAAACCACTTCCCCTTAGGGAGGTCAACATGAGTAGCAAATGATTCACAGAAAGAAGCTACTATCTCAGAGTCAAGTCCATATTTAGTGCTAAATTCACGAAAAGCATCGGTATCCATAAAATATTTAACACAATCAAACTTAGGCATCATACCTGACTCCTTACATTCGTCGAGATCCCAATATTCAGAGTTGCGTTTAGTTCTTTCCAATAAATCCCATTTGAATTCAATAGTCTTCATCATAAAAGAACCAGTACACGAAGTATCGAGCATGGAGCGATTGTTGAGAGAAAGCCTACCATAAAATTTTTGAATAATCATTTCTCTTGAGAGCTCATGACTGGGGAATGAATATAACATTGACTTAATCCTCCCCCAAGCTTGAGCAATGCTTTCTCCTTCGTGAGGCCAAAAATTATATATGTAATTATGATCACGATGAACAATATGCATAGGATAAAACTTCTGATGAAATTCCAATTTCAATCGGTTGTAGTTCCATGATCCCATATCATCACATAGCCTAAACCATGTCAATGCCTCTCCCTTCAAAGATAAAGGGAAGACCTTCTTCTTGACAAAATCATCGGGCATACCTGCAAGCTTAAATAATCCACAAACTTCATCCACATAGATTAGGTGCAAATCGGGATGCAATGTTCCATCTCCTGTAAAGGATTAGCTAGTAGTTTCTCTATCATACCCGAAGGAATTTCAAAGTTAACATTTTCAGTAGGTTCAGTAGGTTGAGGAGCAACTCTTTGCTCTAATGGTCGGGGTGAAGATAACCCGAACAAGCCCCTCAAAGGATTATGTTCCATAGTAACAAGTGACAGTAAATTTCAGCACACTATATAAATTTTTCCTTACCAAGTTCCACTTACCAAAGGCGCTTCACTCCCCGGCAATGGTGCCAGAAAAGAGTATTGATGAACCACAAGTGCAGGGGATCTATCGTAGTCCTTTCAATAAGTAAGAGTGCCGAACCCAACGAGGAGCAGAAGGAAATGACAAGCGGTTTTCAATAAGGTATTCTCTGCAAGCACAGAAATTATCGGTAACATATAGTTTGGTGATAAGGTAATTCATAACGGGTAACAAGTAACAAAACTAAATAAGGTGCAGCAAGGTGGCCCAATCCTTTTTGTAGCAAAGGACAAGCCTGGACAAATTCTTATATGAAGGAAAACGCTCCCAAGGACACATGGGAATTATCGTCAAGCTAGTTTTCATCATGCTCATATGATTCGCGTTCCTTACTTTGATAATTTGATATGTGGGTGGACCGGTGCTTGGGTACTACCCTTTCTTGGACAAGCATCCCACTTATGATTAACCCATATTGCAAGCATCCGCAACTACAAAATAAGTGTTAAGGTAAACCTAACAATAGCATGAAACATGTGGATCCAAATCAGCCCCTTACGAAGCAACTCATAAACTAGGGTTTAAGCTTCTGTCACTCTATCAACCCATCATCTACTTATTACTTCCCAATGCCTTCCTCTAGGCCCAAACAATGGTGAACTGTCATGTAGTCGACGTTCACATAACACCACTAGAGGAGAGACAACATACATCTCATCAAAATATCGAACGAATACGAAATTCACATGACTACTTATAGCAAGACTTCTCGCATGTCCTCAAGAACAAACATAACTACTCACAAATCATATTCATGTTCATAATCAGAGGGGTATTAATATGCATAAAGGATCTGAACATATGATCTTCCACTGAATAAACCAACTAGCATCAACTACAAGGAGTAATCAACACTACTAGTAACACACAGGTACCAATCTGACATTTTGGGACAAAGATTGAATACAAGAGATGAACTAGGGTTTGAGAGGAGATGGTGCTGGTGAAGATGTTGATGGAGATTGACCCCCTCCAGATGACAGGATCGTTGGTGATGACGCTGGTGACGATTTCCCCCTCCCGGAGGGATGTTTCCCCGGCAGAACAGCTCCGCCGGAGCCCTAGATTGGTTCCGCCAAGGTTCCGCCTTGTGGCGGCGGTGTTTCATCCCGAAAGCTTGCTTATGATTTTTTTCCAGGGTAAAAGACTTCATATAGTAGAAGATGGTCATCGGAGGCCTTCCAGGGGGCCCACGAGGCAGGGGGCGCGCCAAGCGGGGTAGGGCACGCCCCCACCCTCGTGGACGGTGGTGCCCCCCTCTGATATTTCTTCCACTCAGTATTTTTTATTAATTCCAAAAATGACTTTTGTGGAGTTTCATGACTTTTGTAGTTGTGCAGAATAGGTCTCCAATATTTGCTCCTTTTCCAGCCCAGAATTCCAGCTGCCGACATTCTCCCTCTTCATGCAAACCTTGTAAAATAAGAGAAAATAGGCATAAGTATTGTGACATAACGAGTAATAACAGCCCATAATGCAATAAATATCGATATAAAAGAAAGATGCAAAATGGACGTATCAGGGCCCCGAGGCCAGCTCAATTGAGTACGGGTACCGGGTCCCCTTCGGCAGAATCCATGTTTTCATCGACAAGATCAGCGAAGCGGGCCCTGAGCCGGACATCTGCACCGACATCATCCAGACAGCTCAGCATGCGCGACCCGCCCGAGTTCAGCCTGCCGTGAAGCGTGCCTTCATGGGATTCATCCATGGGGCGGAATCAGAGGATAGATCTGTGTCTGGTGGTGAGATGGTCGTCTACTCCGATGGTGAGTCGTCCACTATGAAACTAATGGCCGGCTTGGGGGCTATTCCAATGGCGACAGTATTCCGGACCCCTATGAGCCGCCAAATAGGGTCGCGATTTTCATGGCCGATACACAGCCAGCGCAGAATTCTTCGACTGCGGCAGCAATGATCTCCGGGTCAGCAACGACAATGGCAGCGGGGGCAGGAGGCCCTGTGCGCCCGCCGGCTTAGGTTTTGACTGATTTGTTGGATAGTCTGACAACATTGTTAATAGCGGAGGTTAACCCGTTTAATCAAGTTCGGCACAACGCGGAGGTCGCAAAATTTCATGATGAGATAGCACAGGCCAAGGAGGAGCTGAATGCAGTGAACGTCAGGATGGCCACGGAGCGGGCTGCTTTAGATGCTCAAGCACAACAGATTCAGTCAGAGGCTTTCCGGCTTACGATGGATCAAAACGCTTCAAATGAAGTCATGAGGAGGAGGCATCAGTCTCGTATACCTTCAGTTTACGAGCCGAGAAACCTCTTTAGCACGCCTAGAGCGGGGACCAGTAACCAACCAGAGATAAACCAGGTTGAAGCGCCTGGAGCTGGAGCACCGGCTCAGCCATGCACGACAGATCCGCCCCGTCTGAATAGTACTCCGCCTCAGTATGTACCGACACCACCGGTTCATTATTCTAATCCTTTGGATAACATGATTGTTGCAGCGACACGGCTGGTGGCTTTACGGATTGAAGCCGAATCACTGGCAGTGATGGAAATACGACGAGCCGGGGAGCTGCTCCAGACGGCTGTGGCTCAACAGGCAGCTTCTTCATACAGTCGGGACAATATCCATTCCACGCCACGTCCAAGCAAAAGTTATAGCAGGCATATTGATGAGCCGATCGTGTCAAGCAGTGGACAAAACCGCAACCCGCCCCGTGGCCATGACCCGGCGCGTGGTGGAGGTAATGCTTAGAATGTTGTGGATCAGGGTAGAGCGCGTCGGGAGGCTGAGCTGGTGGCTCAGTACGCGGCTCGTCAGCATTCTCCGGCTCATCCGACAAATTCGATGGAGACAGGCCTGACCTTCAGAACTTTGGTGTGCCATGTTTAGTTCCGGCCCTACGTAATGAGCGTTTGCCTAAGGATTTCAAGGGTCCTCGCAAGGTGCCTAACTACACCGCTGATTTAACCCCTGAAGCTTGGGTTGAGAGTTACGAGATTGAAAGATCGTGGATGTCGCCTAGAAGGGGGGTGAATAGGCGCTTTAAAATAATTACGGTTGAGGCTTGAACAAATGCGAAATAAACCTAGCGGTTAATTTGTCAAGCAGAAAACCTACAACAACTAGGCTCACCTATGTGCACCAACGACTTATGCTAAGCAAGAAAAACTACTTAGGTGATAGCAAGATATATGACAAGAAACAATATGGCTATCACAAAGTAAAGTGCATAAGTAAAGAGCTCGGGTAAGAGATAACCGAGGCACGCGGAGACAACGATGTATCCCGAAGTTCACACCCTTGCGGATGCTAATCTCCGTTTGGAGCGGTGTGGAGGCACAATGCTCCCCAAGAAGCCACTAGGGCCACCGTAATCTCCCCACGCCCTCGCACAATGCAAGATGCCGTGATTCCACTAAGGGACCCTTGAGGGCGGTCACCGAACCCGTACAAATGGCGACCCTTGGGGGCGGTCACCGAACCCGTACACTTTGGCAACCCTTGGGGGCGGTCACCGGAACCCGTCAAAATGCTCGGGGCGATCTCCACAACCTAATTGGAGACCCCGACGCTTGCCCGGAGATTTACACCACAATGATTGAGCTCCAAACACCACCAACCGTCTAGGGCGCCCAAGCACCCAAGAGGAACAAGCTCAAGGGCACCAAGCACCCAAGAGTAATGAGCTTCTCAAACTTCACTTCCACGTATCACCGTGGAGAACTCAAACCGATGCACCAAATGCAATGGCAAGGGCACACGGAGTGCCCAAGTCCTTCTCTCCCAAATCCCACCAAAGCAACTAATGCTAGGGAGGAAAATGAGAGGAAGAATGAAAGAAGAACACGAAGAACTCCAAGATCTAGATCCAAGGGGTTCCCCTCACTAAGAGGAGAAAGTGATTGGTGGAAACGTGGATCTAGATCTCCTCTCTCTTTTCCCTCAAGAACTAGCAAGAATCATTGGAGGGATTGAGAGATAGCAAGCTCGAAGAAGGTCAACAATGGGGGAAGAACACAAGCTCAAAGGATAAGGTTCAATGGGGAAGAAGACCCCCTTTTATAGGTGGAGGGAAATCCAACCGTTATGCTCACAACCCGCACAGAGCGGTACTACCGCTCGTCCTCACGGTACTACCGCTAGGGATCGCGGTACTACTGCTTGTGGTAAAAAAAAATACTTCCGTACCTACCTCCGCAGGACTTGGGACGAGTTTTTTGGTCCGGAGCGGTACTACCGCTGTAGGAGCTGCGGTAGTACTGCTCTGGAGCGGTAGTAAAAAATTACATCCGCTCCAATTCGCGGTAGTACCGCTGCAGCCTTTTCAGAACACCATAACTGCGACAACTTTTGCAAACGGACTCCGAATTCGATGAAACCAAGTTTGTTGGAAAGCTAGCGACAAGGGCTAACACAATCTTGAAAGAAATATCAATAAGAAGCAAATTAGAAAAGGCCCATAAGAAAATGGTGAGAACCCTTCCTTGGATAGGACCGGTAAAACCTCCAACACCGAAAACATCATAGAAGACGCATGCGAACTCCGTTTTCGATGAACTCAAGCTTGTCATCAAGATGACCATAAGCTCTAAGACTCACAAAGAGAACCAAACAAGAACCAAGAAACAAGATGCAAGGATGCAATGGTTTGAGCTCTCTACTAACGATACGATCAAGCTACCAACTTGAGAGCCCCCCTTGATAGTACGACAAACGATCCTATAACCCGGTCTCCCAACTACCACCATGAGACCGGTAAAATAGAAAACCTATCAAGGGAAAACCTTTGCCTTGCACATGGTCCACTTGAGCTAGATGATGACGATCTTGACTCCCTCAAGTTGGACCACCTTTCTTGATTGCGATGGCTCGATAAAGACTAGATGATTGCTCCCCCATAGTCCACTATGGGTGAGCCACTCTTCGGCTCATCTTCACAAGTTCATTGTCACCACAATGGGTGGCAAGCTTCAAGCACTTGATCTCTTCGTGATGCATCACTTAAACTTGCACACCGCATCCTAACCCCACAAAGAACTCTCACGAAGACCATGGGTTAGTACACAGAGCGTAATTGACAATGCTTACCATACCATGGGATCACTTGATCCCTCTCGGTACATCTTCTACGCTTTGTGAGTTGATCAACTTGATTCACTCTTGACTTAGTCTTGATCTACCTTGAATCTTTCCAACTCTCTTCATTTGGATGATGTCTTGAAGGTAAACATGAATGATCACACAATCTTCTTCTTCAATACATGCTTGCAATAAGCTCAACACTCGCATGACCAATCTTTGGATAATTCCTTAATAGCACCTTGGTCAACTCATGAACTCCTTGAAACCAACACATGGACTTCCAGAAAAGCCTATGGACAAATCCTTAAAATATAACTCAAGACAACCATTAGTCCATAGAGATTGTCATCAATTACCAAAACCAAACATGGGGGCACCGCATGGTCTTTCAATCTCCCCCATTTTGGTAATTGATGACAATCACTTTGAAGAGAGTTTACATAAGGAATTATGAATCACAATGCAATGCAACAACCAATGATGCAGGAGAATGAGATGCAAATGCTTAGGAACAAAACCAAAGCAAGGAGAAAACTTTGAAACCTTCTACACAAAACTCTCTGAAACTTCTCTCCCATTGGCATCGATTGCCAAAATGGGCGAAAAGCTTAGAAGGCCAAAATAAATTTTGGTCCTCCATAAATTGTGTATTTCTCAACAAGAGAGTGGAATGCAATACACATATCCAACTATCAATACTTGGAGGAAGACAAACTATATTGAGGCCCAATGATTGCAACAGAGAGATATGCCACAAAGACATAACAAAGAGAGACACAAGCAATCAGAAGATACCAATTGAAGCAAGCAATCAATAGATATCAATTGAACCAACTAGACCAATGATCCTACATGCCACATGAATAAAGATATTATGATATGAGCAGAGGATTGTTCTAAAGAAACTAGAGAAGCTCCCCATGATTTGTGCACATCAAGAATTTTTGTATTTGGATACAAAGTGCACAAAATAGGATCATAGCTCCCCCAAAATCAATAGAAACTCACAACCAGTGCAAGTGGGCAAATAGGAGACAAAGCCTAGAACTTGCAACAAGCACATGGTTGAGCAACATGTAACAGAGGTGACTAAGAATAGGCTCAACCAACACCGATGTGTGTGAATCAAGGCAATGCACTTGAGAAGACTAATGTACGGATGAGCATTAAGCATCAACATAGTCTTGAAAGAACGGCACACGGTGCAAGGCCTGTCATTCCCACACACAACTAGCAAATGGGTTCACAAGCTTACTAATACGCAAAAGAGAACCTATGCTTGTGACAACCCGTGGTGAAGATAGACGATGAGATGCTCATCAAGACGAGGGATACCAATAAAGATGGCAAAAGCCTCATAAAGATAAGCAAGAGGAAAATAATCTTCACCACACAAGAGTGCAACATGATGCAATGATAGAGGACACGCACTCAAGGAAAAAGCTTTCATGGAGACACCAAAGAAATAACATAAGAAAGACACGGTGGACGTGAAAGAAAGGATATCAACTAGAGATGTAGTTTCTCTCAAGTGTATAAGGTTCTAGGTAGACGAAATCATGATGATATATATATCTACAAAGAAGGATGTACACCTGAAATAGTTACAACACGAAGGAACAAGATATCCACAAGGAAGTCATAAATATACCAATAAGATATTTCCTTGAAAGCATAGCACTTGTCTAGATATGGTCTTATTGTATATAAATGAAGTCCAAACACACATCCATCAAAGACATCACAACTAGCAACATGAGATCATTGTTGGGATGCTTTGAGAAAGGAAACAAGTATCACACGATATGAAATGAATATCATGCCAAGATACAACCTACACAAGGTTGAATGCAAGAAGGGAAAGCATGAATAGATACTTGTTACCGAGATATCATTGGAAGGATGTAGTAGATACCAATTGAAGGTAGATAATAGTTCATTGATCATCCTAGCTTGACTCCAATATGCACATGGTGACAACACCTTCCTTGTGAGTGAGCCAAGCATCCAATGCATCTCCAAATGTTGCTAGAAGAACAACACAAACTAAAGGGTACCCAAACTCATCGGGACCAAATAGTTAGAAACACCAATACATAGGACAAACTCCAAATAAATATGTGCATATAGATATGAAAATGAATTTCATGCACATCTCATCCAAATTGAGACTAGGTGTAGTTTCCCCTATATATTGAGTCAAAGAAAGAAAGCATGCCAAATGAAATACATGAAGTAAACATGCATGCTCAAGACTTTCAAAACCCGAAATCAAAAGACAAAGAAATGCCAAGTGAAAAGGATACCAAATGGAGAAATCATCACTTGGAAGATATCATTAAAGATACATCAAGGAATGAGATATCCATTGATACACACTAAACTAAAGATGTCAAACTCCCAAAGAGAGGATGGTTCCAAACAAACCAAGCTCTCGACAAAGTTTCATGATGGCACAAAGTACCAAAAAGAAATGGCTTGCCTTCCACCAAAACACACTTGATAAGGATCACAAGAAGAGTGTTCTAAAGAAAATAGAATAGCTCCCCCACGAGTTGTGCATTATATAGGATTTGTATTTGAATACAAAATGCACAAGGTGGGATCACCGCTTTCACTATATCTAGAAAACACTAGACAAGAACAAGAAATAAACAAGATCCACAAGTGTTATGGAAGACAACGGGAGTTGACACAAACCTTGGCAAGAGAAAAGGCAAGTAAAATAAAAGCCAATGTAAAGATGATCAACAAATTCTACCACACATAAGACTACCAATTGTCAAAGACAAGAAGTATTTGGAAATAATTCCCGGTGGTAGATAACAAGGATATCCGACATCATCTTCACACCAAACACAAGCAAATTGCAACTTGTAGAGCTAACATGCCACCTAGGAACAAGATAATCTACAATATCAATTCTAGGTGAAAATATCTTAAATGTACACATTTTCTAGGCTTGTAATATGCACTTAGCATATTACTCCCCCATAATGTGATACCAATAAGAACTTAACAAGAGGCAATAAGAGGATCCAACAAGAGATAATTAATGGACAATTTAGAATTTGAATTTCTCATGAGAAGACATACCACATAGTGACTAGATAATCTTGTAATATCAATACTAGATGGTATTCCTCATGTACACACACTTATAGGAGTGTGAGTTGCACAAAGCACATCACTCCCCCATAATGGGATATTCCATTAATCTCTCACAAGAGCCAACTAAGATACAAACAAGATGCACAAAGGCTCAACACACAACTCACACGTACATAAAGTGCACACCAACATACATAAGCAAGTTGGAAGCGCAACATATACAAACACATGCAAGGAACAAAACCAAAACATGCAAGGGGGAAAGTAAATTTCAAAGTAAACAATTTAAGTACAAGTTACCGCAAGGAGGCACATTGGATATAAGATAGAAACTTGATAATCCAATTGACTTGGCTTGTGACAAAAAGAATGATGAAGTCCCCTTAATTCTTCATAATGTAGCCAAGTCTCCAATGCCCTCCAACAACACCTATTGATCAAGTTTGAGCTTGTTGGTCCCCAACCAAGTTGGGTCCTAAGAGGTTAGTCACAATAGGCTTGGCAACCCAAATGGTTCTTTTCTTGACACCACTTTGAGTACCAACAAACTTGGCAAACACATTGCCAACCTTATCCTTCCCAAGAGAATAGATATCATCAATAGTAATTGGGTTGGATAAGTTACCACTAGTGCATGAAGAAGCGACGTGGCCTTTCTCACGACATAAGTAGCAACGTCTACTCTTCACTTTCTTCTCACTTGATTTCTCAACTTGAGAAGCATTAGCTCGAGTTTTCTTGGGAAGAGGCCTTTCTTAAACTTGAGGTTGAGCATGAAAGTGAACTTGTGGCCGCTTCCCTTGTTGCTTGTCACTAATGGGCTTCTTCTTCAATGGGCAAGATCTAACATGATGCCCTTCTACTTTGCACTTGAAGCAAACAATCTTGGCCGAATTCTTGACTTTTTCTTGGCCCTTCCTTTTGTTCATCTTGGACTTCTTCTTCTTATTGGAGTTGAATCTAAGTCCACCTTTGTCATTGGGGGATTTTTGCGCACTCAAGATATTGTTGAGTGTGGATTTCCCTTGATGACTCTTTTCCAAGTCTTTCTTCAAAGAAGTGACTTCGGCCTTGAGCTCTTTGATTTCCTCTACATGGTTAGTCTCAACACAAGTACTAGAGGAAGTATAAGCTTCATCCTTAGAGCAACAAGGCAAGGAAAGCAATTCATCACAAGATGTACCAACATTGTGAGTTGATGAATTACAAGGACTAGCACATGGCAATATACTATTTTGACTAGAAGTAGTGCTAGTATCCACATGAGGCTCACTAGATGTTACCTTAGCAATCATGGCCTCATGAGCTATCTTTAGCACACTATGGGATACTAGAAGATCATCATGAGAGCTTGAGAGCTTTTCATGACTTTCTTCCAATTTCCCATAATTGCTAGATAGCACCTCAAGTTGAGCTCGTAGCTCAACATTCTCCTTCAAAATGGATGCTTCACAAGTAATAGAGTTAGTAGCACAAGCATCATCATTTACAACAATAGGAGAGGACACCTTGGCAAGCTCTTTTAAATAAGAAGCTTCAAGTTGGGCATGAGACTCGGTGAGTTCGATGAGCTCACCCTTGATGACCCTTGAGCCATTTTCGAGGTGCTCAAAATCCTCAAGGAGTCTAGCATGAGAAACTTCAAGCTTAGCATTTTTAGTTTTGAAATCATTGGCCACCTCAAGAGCTCTATCATGAGATTCCCTCACTCTAGATAATTCTAGAGCAAAAGTCTCCTCAAGAGATTCGGAGGTGGTTTGTTCATGTTCAAGAGCTTGAGATAGCTCCGCGATCTCATTTGCGTAATCACGCCCATGAGCTTCCATTTTATCAATGGTGGCCTCATGCTCCTCTAGATGAGATTCCAACTCCTCAATGTATTTCTTGCCATCAATGGCAATGGACATTATTTCCATGAAGTTGGAACGAGCAATTTTATTTTTATGAAGAGCTTTAAAAATCATTCCCCCCTTAGTTTTTAAGGAGGCAACATTATCATTCTCTTCATCATTATCCTCCTCATCATTAGCATCAACATCATCATCAAGAGACATATTGGGGTACAAAGTAGGAGATACCTTTGACGCCTTAGCCATAAGGCAAAAAGCAATAGATGATGATGTAGGATCCCTTGAGGCACCATTAAACACCACATCTTGTTCCATGGAGTGTTCGGTATCCTCTACATTGTTAGCACAACAATTCGAGGAAATAGATGCATTTTTATCATGGCAACAAGACATAGCAAGCATATCATCATGAGATTTAGTCAAGCAATTTCTACATGATATGCAAGGACTATCAACACAAGCATGTGAAACATTTGGAGTGCCCGAAGTGTTAAAGCCCAAAGAAGGAGCATTGCAATAATATAATGATGAAGGATCATCCACAATAAGCATACTATCATCATTGCAATGACCAACACTACTCACCATATCATTACCTTGTGGGAAACCACATGTAGGTGAAGTAGAAGAAGTTGAGAAGACTATACGACCGGAGGTGGAGGGAGAACAATCATCCCCACAAATCTTGGACACACCATATTTATATTGAAGCTTCGTCCACAAATCATGAGCATCCCGAAACGGCATGAGTTGAAATATAACTACATTGCTTAAAGCATCGAAAAGCACATTAGAAGCTTGAGCATTGAGATAAGAGTTTTTCTCATCCTCTAAAGATAATCTTTGGGGATCCTTTGGATGAGAAAAACTCATATCTACAATTCGCTCTAAATTTGGGTCCATGACCCTAAAGAGATTAAGCATGCCAATTACCCAAACATAAAAATTTGTGCCATCGAAACTAAGAGTGTCAGAGAATGCTAATCCCCTAGTCGACATCTTTGCTCTCTAGGAGGTAAAGCCTAATAAAGAGAGACGAGGCTCTGATACCAATTGAAAGATCGTGGATGTCGCCTAGAGGGGGGGGGGGTGAATAGGCGCTTTAAAATAATTACGGTTGAGGCTTGAACAAATGTGGAATAAACCTGGCAGTTAATTTGTCAAGCACAAAACCTACAACAACTAGGCTCACCTATGTGCACCAACGACTTATGCTAAGCAAGAAAAACTACTTAGGTGATAGCAAGATATATGACAAGAAACAATATGGCTATCACAAAGTAAAGTGCATAAGTAAAGAGCTTGGGTAAGAGATAACCGAGGCACGCGGAGACAATGATGTATCCCGAATTTCACACCCTTGCGGATGCTAATCTCCGTTTGGAGCGGTGTGGAGGCACAATGCTCCCCAAGAAGCCACTAGGGCCACCGTAATCTCCTCACGCCCTCGCACAATGCAAGATGCCGTGATTCCACTAAGGGATCCTTGAGGGCGGTCACCGAACCCGTACAAATGGCGACCCTTGGGGGCGGTCACCGAACCCGTACACTTTGGCAACCCTTGGGGGCGGTCACCGGAACTCGTCAAAATGCTCGGGGCGATCTCCACAACCTAATTGGAGACCCCGACGCTTGCTCAGAGATTTACACCACAATGATTGAGCTCCGAACACCACCAACCGTCTAGGGCGCCCAAGCACCCAAGAGGAACAAGCTCAAGGGCACCAAGCACCCAAGAGCAATGAGCTTCTCAAACTTCACTTCCACGTATCACCGTGGAGAACTCAAACCGATGCACCAAATGCAATGGCAAGGGCACACGGAGTGCCCAAGTCCTTCTCTCCCAAATCCCACCAAAGCAACTAATGCTAGGGAGGAAAATGAGAGGAAGAACGAAAGAAGAACACGAAGAACTCCAAGATCTAGATCCAAGGGGTTCCCCTCACTAAGAGGAGAAAGTGATTGGTGGAAACGTGGATCTAGATCTCCTCTCTCTTTTCCCTCAAGAACTAGCAAGAATCATTGGAGGGATTGAGAGATAGCAAGCTCGAAGAAGGTCAACAATGGGGGAAGAACGAAAGCTCAAAGGATAAGGTTCAATGGGGAAGAAGACCCCCTTTTATAGGTGGGGGAAAATCCAACCGTTATGCTCACAACCCGCACAGAGCGGTACTACCGCTCGTCCTCACGGTACTACCGCTAGGGATCGTGGTACTACTGCTTGCGGTACAAAAAAATACTTCCGTACCTACCTCCGCAGGACTTGGGACGAGTTTTTTGGTCCGGAGCGGTACTACCGCTGTAGGAGCCGCGGTAGTACCGCTCTGAAGCGGTAGTAAAAAATTACATCCGCTCCAATTCGCGGTAGTACCGCTGCAGCCTTTTCAGAACACCAAAACTGCCACAACTTTTGCGAACGGACTCCGAATTCGATGAAACCAAGTTTGTTGGAAAGCTAGCGACAAGGGCTAACACAATCTTGAAAGAAATATCAATAAGAAGCAAATTAGAAAAGTCCCATAAGAAAATGGTGAGAACCCTTCCTCGGATAAGACCGGTAAAACCTCCAACACCGAAAACATCATAGAAGACGCATGCGAACTCCGTTTTCGATGAACTCAAGCTTGTCATCAAGATGACCATAAGCTCTAAGACTCACAAAGAGAACCAAACAAGAACCAAAAAACAAGATGCAAGGATGCAATGGTTTGAGCTCTCTACTAACGATACGATCAAGCTACCAACTTGAGAGCCCCCCTTGATAGTACGACAAACAATCCTATAACCCGGTCTCCCAACTACCACCATGAGACCGGTAAAATAGAAAACCTATCAAGGGAAAACCTTTGCCTTGCACATGGTCCACTTGAGCTAGATGATGACGATCTTGACTCCCTCAAGTTGGACCACCTTTCTTGATTGCGATGGCTCGATAAAGACTAGATGATTGCTCCCCCATAGTCCACTATGGGTGAGCCACTCTTCGGCTCATCTTCACAAGTTCATTGTCACCACAATGGGTGGCAAGCTTCAAGCACTTGATCTCTTCGTGATGCATCACTTAAACTTTCACACCGCATCCTAACCCCACAAAGAACTCTCACGAAGACCATGGGTTAGTACACAGAGCGTAATTGACAATGCTTACCATACCATGGGATCACTTGATCCCTCTCGGTACATCTTCTACGCTTTGTGAGTTGATCAACTTGATTCACTCTTGACTTAGTCTTGATCTACCTTGAATCTTTCCAACTCTCTTCATTTGGATGATGTCTTGAAGGTAAACATGAATGATCACACAATCTTCTTCTTTAAGACATGCTTGCAATAAGCTCAACACTCACATGACCAATCTTTGGATAATTCCTTAATAGCACCTTGGTCAACTCATGAACTCCTTGAAACCAACACATGGACTTCCAGAAAAGCCTATGGACAAATCCTTAAAATATAACTCAAGACAACCATTAGTCCATAGAGATTGTCATCAATTACCAAAACCAAACATGGGGGCACCGCATGTTCTTTCAGAGATGGCCATGGAACTGCTGGATGTTAGCGATGCTACATGTGCTAAGTATTTCACCATGATGTTGGATGGGACGGCCCGCACTTGGTTGAAAGGGCTACCTTCCAACTCCATTGAGTCATGGGTCGAGTTAAAAGCCCGGTTTATTCAGAATTTTAAAGATACGTGCAAGCAGCCTATGTCAATTGTGGATTTGGACGCCTGTGTCCAGGAAGAGGGCGAGTCAACAACCCATTTGGTGCGCCGGATCTCAACTATCCTGCACTCATCGGATCGCATCAATGTCGGCTTAGCGGGTATTGATGTTAGAGAAGAATTGCCGCTTTTTGCCCCTTAAACAGAAGCTAGGGCGGCTCAAGCGCCACTGCGGCGACATGGGGGAGCTGATGGCGGCCCTGGTTAAGTATGCCGACTCTGATGGTACCAAGGACCCCGAGTCTGATGATGGAAATCCGGGAAAGGGAAAGAAGAGTGGCAACACCAAGATCCAGCATCATAACCGGGTGAATCAGGGGGGCAATGGTAAGCGCAAGGCTGATAATAGTTTGGATTTTGTGGCTAATACCAACATGCAGAATAAGGGTCAGCGTCGTAAGGGAAAGCCACCTCCTCGGTTTGGAGGGTCAAGTTTCAATCTTGAGCAGATGCTGAATCAGCCCTGCCCGAAGCATAGTACACGAGAAAGGCCGTCCGCTCGCCTCTGGAAGGATTGCTTCATCATGAAAGAGTACAAAAATTCCAATCTTTTCCAGAATAATCATGGGCCAGGCGGCGGCTCAGGTCCCGGTTCTCACGGTCTGGGTTACGGTAATGGCGGTTCTAATTCTGGTTTCCAAGGCCAGGGCAATCAGGGTGGTTATAATCAACAACCTGGTCAGGGGGCTCAGCAGCAGCAGCAATTGGGTTATCATAGTAATCCAAAGCAGTTGAATAGTGGGCAGTATCATGCCTTCACCACAAGTCTATGCAAGCAGGATCAATAGCTCCATAAAAGGGCTGTGAATGCCGTTGAGCCGGCGATTCCCCATTACTTACGATGGTCTGAGCAGCCCATTGTGTGGAGTCGAGAGGATCACCCACCCCGGGTTGATAATCCGCGTCATTTGGCTTTGGTGGTGGTGCCTCAGGTTGGAGGGTACAATTTCACTAAGGTACTCATGGATGGAGGTAGCAGCATTAATATCCTTTACTATGATACTTTCCGTCGTATGGGGTTAACTCATAAAAACCTTAAGCCATCCAATACAGTTTTCCATGGAGTGGTACCTGGTAAGTCGGCATATCCTGTAGGCAAGATTGATTTGGAAGTAGCCTTTGGGGATGAAAGTGATTCTAGGGCCGAGAGGCTAACCTTTGAAGTGGTCAAGATTAAAACCCCGTTCATGCTCTGTTTGGATGGCCGGCTTATGCCAAGTTTATGGTGCGACCTTGTTATGTTTATCTATAGCTCAAGATGTCGGGTTACAAGGGGACCATCATAGTGCATGGAAATCGGAAAATAGCTTTGGAGTGTGAAGAAGGTGACGCTGCTTATGCTGAGTCTATTTGCGTAACAAAGGAATTGAAGTTCTACAAAGACAATGTTGACCCGGCGGATATGACATCTTGAAAAAGCTAACTACGGAGCATGATCCGATATTGAAGTTTAAGTCGGCCGATGACACTAAGCTAGTTGACTTCGTTCCTGGCGATTCATCCAAGCAGTTCAGTATCAGTGCTAACCTGGATCCAAAATAGGAAAGCGCGCTCATTGAGTTCATCCGTGAGAACTGGGACATCTTTGCATGGAAACCTTCTGATATGCCAGGTGTACCGAGGGAACTCGCTGAGCACACTCTTAATGTTGATCCAAAGTTTAAGCTGGTCAAGCAATTCCTTCGTCGCTTCAATGAGGAGAGGCGCAAGGCCATTGGTGAAGAAGTGACCCGGCTCTTGGCGCCTGGGTTCATTGTTGAAGTCTTTCATCCTGAGTGGTTGGCTAACCCAGTTCTAGTACTTAAGAAGAATGGCACTTGGCGTATGTGTGTGGACTACACGGACTTAAACAAGGCATGTCCGACTGATCCTTTTGCTCTTCCTCGTATTGATCAAATCATTGATGCTACGGCGGGTTGTGAGCGTTTGAGTTTTTTTTATGCTTATTCTGGTTATCATCAGATCAAGATGGCAGTTAAGGACCAGGAGAAGACGACTTTCATTACTCCTTTTGGAGCCTTCTGTTACGCGTCTATGCCTTTCGGGCTCAAGAGTGCCCAGGCGACTTACCAGGGTTGTGCGCAGAATTGTTTTCATGATCAGATTGGGTGCAATGTTCATGCTTATGTGGATAATATTGTGGTGAAATCCAGAAAAAGGAAACTTTTATAGATGATTTGAAGGAGACCTTTGACAATCTCCGGGTCTACAAGATGATGCTTAACCCGACCAAGTGTGTTTTTGGTGTGCTAGCAGGTAAGCTTTTGGGCTTTCTAGTTTCTCAACGGGGTATTAAAGCTAACCTGGAAAAAATTAAGGCTATTACTTCCCTAGCTAAGCCGGCGTGTGTCAATGATGTTCAGCGTCTGGCGGGTCGCATTGTGGCTTTAAGCCGGTTCATAAGCCGGCTGGGAGAGAAGGCTCTCCCTCTGTATCAGATGATGAAAAAGACAGATAAGTGATGCTGCTAATAAAGCCTTTGAAGCCTTGAAGAAACAACTGGCTGAGCCACCGGTCCTTGTTGTTCCTATTGATAAAGAGCTATTGTTGTTATACGTGGCTGCTAATGCCCGGGCTATCAGCGTAGCTATTGTGGTGGAACGGAAGGAAGCAGACAAGGAATATCCGGTTCATAGACCGGTTTACTACATCAGTGAAGTGCTTATTGAGTCCAAACAGAGATATCCGCATTGGCAGAAGCTTGTCTATGGGGTGTTCATGGCTAGTCGAAACCTCAAGCAGTATTTCTTCGGTCATCCTATCACTGTGGTTAGTTATGCTCCTTTAGGGGATATTATTCAAAACAGAGAAGCCATAGGTAGAGTAGCCAAGTGGGCTATTGAGCTTGGACCTCATGGTTTGAAATATATGCCTCGCAAGGCCATCAAATCCCAAGCACTCGTGTATTTCATCAATGACTGGATAGAGCTGCAGATGCCTGAGGACAAGCCGGATAACACATATTGGACTATTCATTTTGATGGGTCCACGCAATTGGAGGGCTCAGGGGCTGGAGTTGTCTTGACTTCCCCACGAGGTGATAAATTATGTTATGTTTTAAGGTTGATGTTCTCTTGTACTAACAATGCAGCTGAGTACGAAGCCTTACTCAATGGTCTTCAGATGGCTAAGGAGATGAATTTAAGCCGGGTGATGTTTCGGCGACTCAGATTTGGTGGCGCAGCAAGTTTCAGGCAAATGGGATTTTAAAGATCCACTCTTGGCGGCTTATCGTTTGAGGTTGATGTTATTGTTGGTCATTTCAAAGGTTATCAAGTTGAACATATTGATCACAGGAAGAATGAGGCGGTTGACGCTTTGAGCCGGTTAGGGTCCCAGCGTAAGCCGGTGCCACCTAACACTTTCCTGGATATTCTGCATAACCCTTCAGTCAAATTGCTTACAGAAGAAGATCTTGTTGTTCCTGACCTGGAGGCGCAATTGGTGGCGGCTCTTCACGCTATTCCTGATTGGACAGTTCCGTATTTGGCTTATATGACCCGGGGCGAGTTACCTGAGGATGAAACCTTGGCCAGACAGATAACTCGATGGTCTAAGTCGATGACAATTGTCAATGGAGAGCTGCACCATTGCAGTGTTACTAGGGCGTTTCAATGTTGCATTTCTCCTGAAGAGGGCCGTGAAATTCTTCGCGAGATTCACGAAGGAGAATGGGGTCATCATGCCGGTTCTAAGTCTCTCATGGCTAAAGCTTTTCGTCATGAATTTTATTGGCTGACGGCTCATATTGATGCAGAGGATTTGGTCAGTAAATGTGATGGTTGTCAGATATTTCCACAACGAGCTCATGTACCGGCTCAAGAGTTGAGGATGATTCCAATTACTTGGCCGTTTGCAGTTTGGGGGTTTGATATGGTTGGGCCTTTCAAAAGGTCCAATGATAAAAAGACCCACCTTTTGGTGGCAGTTGACAAATTCACAAAGTGGGTCGAAGCAGAGCCGGTTAGTAAGTGTGATGCGGTAACAGCGGTTCAGTTCATTAAAAAGGTGATTTTCCACTTTAGCTTTCCCCACAGCATTATAACTGATAATGGCACTAATCTGTCAAAGGGAGCTATGAAAGAGTTTTGTCAACTTGAGCATATTCGACTTGATGTGTCATCAGTGGCTCACCCCCACTCCAACGGTCAAGCTGAGAGAGCCAATCAAGAAATTTTGAGAGCCATCAAGCCCTGGCTTATGGTTCCTTTGCAGAGAACGCCGGGTTGTTGGGTGGAGGAGTTACCGTCTGTGTTATGGAGTATCAATACTACCCCCAACAGATCTACGGGTTACACACCTTTCTTCATGGTTTACGGAGCAGAGGTGGTTCTCCCTAGTGACATCCGTCTTGACTCACCCCGTGTGGCGGCTTATGTTGAAGCTAACAATGAAAAAGCACGTCAGGATGCACTTGACCTGTTAGATGAGGAGAGTGACCTCGTGGCGGCTCGTTTGGCGATTTACTAGCAAGATTTATGCCGTTATCAAAGCCGCCGGGTTAAAACCAGAACCTTTCAAGAAGGCGACTTGGTGCTCCGGCTTATCGATGATCAATCTGATATGCACAAGTTATCCCCGCCTTGGGAAGGGCCCTTTGTGGTCAGCAAGAATCTGAACAATGGGTCATACTACCTTATCGATGTTCGAGGCCACAAGGACTCACGCACGTCGGAGGAGGAGACCCGCCGGCCATGGAATATTGCTCATCTTCGGCCTTATTACACGTGAGCCACCGACTCTTGTGATGTACATATTTTGACAATGTATATAGTATGATTAATATAATAAAACTGACATCCCTGATAAAGCAAGGCCTCTGTCGTTTCATTTCTGATAATAATGAGTCTTTATTGACGCTTCATATGGTCACATGGGGGCTTCTTGTTCATTGAACGAAGCTATGATTACCCTTTTATCTAGCTTATACGCCATGCTTACAAAACACTTGGGTGCTTGCTACCCAAGATAAAGGGACCAAAGAGAGTCTGTTCCAAAGCACAACTCAAACATAGGTACCCTGCTTTGAGATTTGGGGGCGACCTGCTTAATGAGCAGAACCTTGATTACTCTCTTGATCCAACTTAATTAAATGTTACTTGGGGGCTCTTTTTCCAACGGACAAGAGTTTTTTATGACCCTTGTAATAGGCTTAAAAGCCAGGTGTATTCACCTAAAACCCGGGTTATCCTGCCTTTTTAAGTCTGCCGCTCCGCCCAAATTGATTGGAATGACCCGTCGTACTTTTGACAGTCAATCTTATATAAGACCCTCAACTTGTCAAAGTTAAAACGACGATTGGTCATGTGAGGCCCGGCTTATAAGGTTTGCATGAAGGTTTAACTCAGTGGCTGTGTAGCCCTTTGAATGCACTTGAGATTTCGGCTTGGCGGCCTATGAAAGCCTTGTTTTTTTTGTTTTATCGTTTTCTATTCGAACTTTTTGGGTTCATCTTTGTACCACATTGACATATGGTTTAACAACCGATTCAGGCCATGTAGCCTTAATTTCTATTACTCATCTTTGAGTATATCTGTGGCTTTTGATAACCCGGACTAGTTTTGGACTATAAGTCGCCAATATATGATGACATTTAAATACTTGGAAGCATTCTGCTCTAAGTTGTGGGATATTACCCCTTGTTGTCTACGGTGTTCTAAGCCGATAGAATATGACAATAAAACAGGGCATTATATGCTCAATCTTTTAGGTTGTTATCCTTACTGCATTCGTATGATAAGCCGACAGTGTGATCAAATATCACAGGTATGATATTTTTATGAGTATATATGGTTATGTTTAAACTAGCCCTGGTCATGAACTACTTTAGTCACAAGTGGTTTTATATGGGGTATTATGACCCGCCCTGCGGTCAACCGCCAGGGCACTTGAGATCTGTTTGTGTGCATGATAATGCTAATCTCCTTGACGCTATCATAAGCATAAAGTGGTGGTTTTTCAACTGGCGGATGAGCAGTGTTGTGCAAAACAAAACATGCACGATGGCACGGCAACTCAAAGTTTCACTAGCCTATTACATGACTCACTGAGCCAAAATGATCAAGTGTTTTTAGAAGATCAAATATATGAACCGCCCAGCGGATCAATTTTCTTAGCCTTGACGGCTTGAAGCTTCTGGATCATCCTTCTCCGGTTCTTCGTCCTCCTTTGCTGCCTAGAAGTTTGGTGATGACCAATTGATGCCACACAAGGCTTCGAATTCAGATTCGTCATCTATAAGTTTGGTCGGATCAACTTCAGGGGCAAAAGTATGCTTACGGGCTGGGGGGAATAAGATCCATCACTTTGTAAACCGGTGTCGGGGAAACCGATCACCTATGGGGTCACAAGGATCCCTTTTACGTTTGGCGGGGGGTTAGTTGCGCGAAGAGCAGGTCGAGCCGTTAGCACACAGAGGATTTTTATCCAGGTTTGGGCCGCAAAGATGCGTAATACCCTAGTCCTTCTTTGTCTGGTTATATGTGTGTCCTTGAGCTTTTGAACTAGCTATGGTGCGTGCTTTGTTCAAAAGTCCGAATCCTCACTCTGTGTGCCTTGGGCCTCCTTTTATACACAAAGGGGTTGCCACAGTGGCACACAAGAGGTGGCAAGCTACAGTGGTACGAGCATATCGCTCGATCAACGTAGGACAAGCGCATTTAATGCGTTGCCTAAGTGTCCTCTTGCTTTATTGGGGACGACAACAGGGGTCGTCACATCCTTTGCTGCTCCTTCTCGCCTCGCCACGCGTCTGGGTCGACGAGGCATGCAGCGCCATGTTGGCCAACCAGCTGCTGTGTTGGCGAAATGGTAAGCTTCCACGAAGATCTGCATGCTGCCACGCAGGCGCCTGCTTAGCTGGCATGCCTATCATCGCACTGGAGTGATGGTGAAGTGGTGAAACCTTGCCGGGCATGGGTCTGGCCAAGGCCCAGTGACCGTCCCCGGCAAGGCTTGCTGGCGGCCTTGGAGTCGTCCCCGGCAAGGGTCTTGCCGAGGGTCTTGTCTTCTAATCCCATGTGGATTCGTGGGTTGCCAATCTTCATGAGGGGCTGCATGCTACCAGGGATGTGCTCTCCAGATCTTGGTCTTAACGTTGTCGATGGTGTTAAAGGTTTCAACCCCAAGGGTGGTGGCCCTGCTGGTCTCTTTGCAAGCTGCCCCGACAAGGAGCTTGCCGAGGGCCTCGCAGGTCGCCTCGGCAAGGCTTGTCGCCGGGCATGGCCCTGCTAGCCTTCTGCTGCTTGTCACTTTGAGCGTCTGTTTTGATATTCTTTGTTCCTGTCTTGCCTCCTACCGTCCTCCTCTGCTTTGCCGAGCCCTGCTGTAGGCATGGCTGCGACCGTCCATGCACAAGTAAGGGGTACAGGAGTACCCATACTTATGTACACCGACAGGAGCCCCGGGCCTGGGCCACATATAAGCGCAAGGCATAGTTGGGCCAGGCCCAAAGCAGTGCACGGGCAGGCATGGCAGAGGCGAACCGCCATGATCTTTCTGTCAGTTGCGCTTCCCCACAACCCGCACTGAGTGTGTGACATGGGGGTCGTGCGGGGGATGGGCGTGGCACGCATGCGTCATCCCACAGTAAATGGTAAAGAGCTAGCCCGTGCCTTCCCCCTAAAAAAAGGAAAACCCACAGGGGCACTGCTCATTTACCTTCTCTGCTTCTCCCAATCTCGGAACTGACGTTCCCCTCTCGTTCCCCAAATCCGAACCAGGGCTTCGCGCCCCTGCTCGCCACCGCCGTGCCTCCATTGCCTCTCAACCCCCTGCTCCTCCTTAGCCGCCATGGCGCCCAAAGCTAGCAAGGGCAAGAGAGCGGCCAAGGCCGTCACGGGGAAGGAGGTTCTGGAGAGTGGGCTGGTGAAGATGCGGAGGGAGCATGCCCTCTTCTCTCTGGCAATTGACGTGCTCACGCTCAAGGACCAGTTCTTGTGCTTGTGGGGGAAGGATACAATGGGGCACCCCGCCACGAAGGTCATCCCCGCTCCCTTCGCCAAGGCCGGCCCAAAAATTTATCCTTTCTTCGTCGACTACTTCTCCTGCGGCCTCTGCCCCCCTTTCTAATAATTCTTCAACGACATCGTGCACACCTACGACTTCCATTTCCTGGACTTTACGCAGAATGCAGTGGTGTGCATGGCCCTTTTTGCCCATCTTTGTGAGGGCTTCGCCGGATTCTACCCTAGCACGGCGCTCTTTCGCCACTATTTCTTCCCCCGGATTTAGCAAGGGGATGCCATCACTGGTTCCGTCGCTTGGATCCCGAGGCCTCTGTGCAAGGGCGCATACCCGGAAGGTTTCCAGAAGGAGAGGTGGGATGAATGGCGAGGCCGGTGGTGCTGGATTGTAGAGAAGGAGCCGAAGCATTTCTGTGAGGTCCATCAAAGTCCGCCGATCCATGGCCACGACTGGAGCGACTTCGACCCCAACGATGGGAAGCTCACGGTCGCCACCACCAGGATCCTTCGCCTCCTCTCTGTCGACCTCTCACTGGAGATGGTTGGGGCCGACTTCATCCATCGCTGCATTGCTCCCTTGCACCAGAAGGGGAGGTCGGCCTGGGATTTTAGGAAGTGATAACCCACAAGTATAGGGGATTGCAACAGTTTTCGAGGGTAGAGTATTCAACCCAAATTTATTGATTCGACACAAGGGGAGC
Source organism: Triticum timopheevii (assembly GCA_963921465.1). NCBI lineage: Eukaryota > Viridiplantae > Streptophyta > Magnoliopsida > Poales > Poaceae > Triticum > Triticum timopheevii. The sequence goes on along the minus strand of OY997266.1, from coordinate 445,502,545 downwards.
CAAAGAATATTCTCAAGTATTAGCTGTTGAGTTGTCAATTCAACCACACCAGGATAACTTAGTATCTGCAGCAATGTATTTAGTAGCAAAATAGTATGGCAGTAACGGTAACAGTAGCAAAAGTAACAGTAGCAGTTTTGTAGTACTTGTAACAGTGGCAACGGTAAAGTAAATAAGCAAAGCACAATATGTGAAAAGCTCGTAGGCGTTGGATCAGTGATGGATAATTATGTCAGGTGTGATTCCTCATGTAATAGTTATAACATAGGGTGACACAGAACTAGCTCCAGTTCATCAATGTAATGTAGGCATGTATTCTGAATATAGTCATACGTGCTTATGGAAAACAATATGCATGACATCTTTTGTCCTACCCTCCCGTGGCAGCGGGGTCCTAATGGAAACTACGGGATATTAAGGCCTCCTTTTAATAGAGTACCGGACCAAAGCATTAACACTTAGTGAATACATGAACTCCTCAAACTACGGTCATCACCGAGAAGTATCCCGATTACTGTCACTTCGGGGTTGTCGGATCATAACACATAATAGGTGACTATATACTTGCAAGATAGGATCAAAAACTCACATATATTCATGAAAACATAATAGGTTCAGATCTGAAATCATGGCACTTGGGCCCTAGTGACAAGCATTAAGCATAGCAAAGTCATATCAACATCAATCTCAAAACATAGTGGATACTAGGGATCAAACCCTAACAAAACTAACTTGATTACATGGTAAATCTCATCCAACCCATCACCGTCCAGCAAGCCTACGATGGAATTACTCATGCACGGCGGTGAGCATCATGAAATTGGTGATGGAGGATGGTTGATGATGATGACGGCGACGAATTCCCCTCTCCAGAGCCCTGAACGGACTCCAGACCAGCCTTCCAGAGAGAGTTTAGGGCTTGGCGGCGGCTCCGTGTCGTAAAACATGATGAATCTTTCTCTCTGATTTTTTTCTCTGCGATCGTGAATATATAGAGTTGGAGTTGACGTCGGTGGAGGTCCAGGGGGCCCACGAGGCTGGGGCGCGCCCTGGGGGGGGCCCCCACCCTCATGGACAGGGTGTGGGCCCCTGACGTTGATTTTTTCGCCAATATTTTTTATTAATTCTGAAAAGTTGCTCCGTGGATTTTCAGGTCATTCCGAGAATTTTATTTCTGCACAAAAATAACACCATGACAGTTCTGCTGAAAACAGCGTCAGTCCGGGTTAGTTCCATTCAAATCATGCAAGTTAGAGTCCAAAACAAGGGCAAAAGTGTTTGGAAAAGTAGATACGACAAAGACGTATCAACTCCCCCAAGCTTAAACCTTTGCTTGTCCTCAAGCAATTCAGTTGACAAACTGAAAGTGATAAAGAAAAACTTTTACAAACTCTGTTTGCTCTTGTTGTTGCAAATATGTAAAGCCAGCATTCAAGTTTTCAAAAAAGATGATGAACTAACCATATTGACAATAACACTTAGGTCTCATGTTTAATCATATCAATGGCATAATCAACTAGCGAGCAATAATAATAAATCTCAGATGACAACACTTTCTCAAAACAATCATAATATGATTTAACAAGATGGTATCTCGCTAGCCCTTTCTGAGACCGCAAAACATAAATGCAGAGCACCTTTAAAGATCAAGGACTGACTAAACATTGTAATTCATGGTAAAAGAGATCCAGTCATAGTCATACCCAATATAAACTAATAGTAATGCATGCAAATGACAGTGGTGCTCTCCAGCAGGTGCCTTTTAATAAGAGGGTGATGACTCAACATAAAAGTAAATAAATAGGCCCTTCGCAGAGGGAATGAGGGATTTGTAGAGGTTCCAGAGCTCAATTTTGAAATAGAGATAAATAACATTTTGAGCAGCATACTTTCACTGTCAACATAACAACTATGAGATCTCGATATCTTCCATGCTACACACATTATAGGCGGTTCCCAAACAGAACGGTAAAGTTTATACTCCCCCACCACCAACAAGCATCAATCCATGGCTTGCCGGAAACAACCGGTGCCTCCAACTAGCAACAATCCTGGGGGAGTTTTGTTTGCGGTTATTTTGATTTGATTTGAGCATGGGACTGGGCATCCCAGTGATCAGCCATTTTCTCGTGAATGAGGAGCGGAGTCCACTCCTCTTGAGAATAACCTGCCTAACATGGAAGATACAGAGAACCCTAGTTGATACATGAGTTGTTTGAGCATACAAAATAGAATTTCATTTGAAGGTTTGGAGTTTGGCACATACAAATTTACTTGGAACAGCCAGTAGATACCGCATATAGGAAGGTATGGTGGACTCATATGGAATAACTTTGGGGTTTATGGATTTTGGATGCACAAGCAGTATTCCCGCTTAGTACAAGTGAAGGCTAGAAAAAGACTGGGAAGCGACCAACTAGAGAGCGGCAACAGTCATGAACATGCATTAAAATTAATCAACACTGAGTGCAAGCATGAGTAGGATATAATCCACCATGAACATAAATATCGTGAAGGCTATGTTGATTTTGTTTCAACTACATGCGTGAACATGTGCCAAGTCAAGTCACTCGAATCTTTCAAAGGAGGATACCACCCTATCATACCACATCACAATCATTTTAATGGCATGTTGGCACGCAAGGTAAACCATTATAAGCTCCTAGCTAATTAAGCATGGCATAAGCAACTATAATCTCTAATTGATTGCAAACATGTTTATTCATAATAGGCTGAATCAGGAACGATGAACTAATCATATTTACAAAAACAAGATAGGTCGAGTTCATACCAGATTCTCTCATCTCAACCAGTCCATCATATATCGTCATTATTGCCTTTCACTTGCATGCCCGAACGGTGTGGATAATAATAATAGTGCACGTGCATTGGACTAAGCTGGAATCTGCAAGCATTCAATTCAAGGGAGAAGACAAGGTAATATGGGCTCTTGGTTAAATCAACAATCATGCATATAAGAGCCACTCAACATTTTCATTATGGTCTTCTCCCCTCGACCCCAAAGAAAAGAAAAGACAAGAAAACTATTTACATGGGAAAGCTCCCAACAAGCAAAAGAAGAACAAGAAATCTTTTTGGGTTTTCTTAAGGTTATCTAAACACATAAGAAGAAAACTAGAAAAATAAATTAAACTAGAATGGATAGTACAATGAAAGAGTATGAACACCGACGACTAGAATGAGTGTGTGAACATGAATGTAATGTCGGTGAGAAATACGTACTCCCCCAAGCTTAGGCTTTTGGCCTAAGTTGGTCTATGGCCATGGGTAGCCTGGCTGATATCCGAAGTTGTAACTGGGGTCGTACTGAGATGCAGCAACCATTGCCTCACGAGCTGCAGCCTGGCTGCGAGATGCCTCCGTCCTCCTCTCATACTCGTTTGCCTCCTCCCTGGTGATAACATATCTTCCTTTTACCTGATAATCAAAGAAGGTAGGAGCAGGGAGAGTAATATGGGTTGCGCGACATCTGTCAAAGTTTAGTCGGTACTAGAGGATTTGTTCATTCCTCTTAGGAAAACGATGATTAACCATGGCATTATAATCTAAATAAGCAGGAGGCAACTCCATATCATTTTCATGTATGGGTATCTCAAGAAAATTAGCCACACGGGTTGCATAAATCCCACCAAACAAATCTTTAGTTAAACCATTATTATGCAACCTACGTGCAACAATTGCCCCCAAGTTATATTGTTTATCACCTAATACAGCACTCTTGAGAACACAAAGATCCGGAACACACATGTGACAAGCTTCATCTTTACCGTTAATGCATCTACCTATGAAGAGAGCAAAGTAATGTATAGCAGGAAAATGAATGCTCCCTATGGTAGCTTGTGCTATTTCTCTAGATTCCCCCACAGTGATACTAGCAAGAAAGTCTTTATATTCAGATTTACGAGGTTCATTAACATTGCCCCAGTGCGTGAGTTTACAAGCAGTAGTAAAATCTTCTAGGTCCATGGTATATGATTTATCATAAAGATCAAACAGGACATTCTGAGAATTGCGCAAAGATGTAAATTTAAACCTTCTCACAAATGAATCAGTCAAATGGTAGTATTGAGGGCACTTATCTTGCATGAAGTTCTCAAGATCAGCATTACGCACATATGCATCAAATTCATCCTTGATGCCTGCTTGGACCATAAACTCCTCTGACGGCCATTCACAAGGCCGCACATCAGCTACCCTCGGTGGTTCATCATCCTGCTCACGTATTGCGAGCCTGGGTGCTTGCTTCCTTGAAGAACCACCTTGGTACATTTTCCTAGACATATTTCTTCCTCAAAGAACAATCCCCCAAAGCAGTTTTTTGAATGGAGCTTTGAGCAAGGAGATCGAAAACGGCAGCAAAATGAGCTAGAACTCATGCTTGAGCTGGATGGTGATTTTTTTGGGAGGAAGAAGAAGTGCATGGGTGAAAGAACAAGTGGAGGGGGACCACCGTGGGCCCACGATGCAGGGGGCGCGCCCAGGGCTGTAGGGCGCGCCCTGGACCCTCGTGGCCAGGTGCCATCTCCCCCTAGTGTGTTCTCAGTGCCAGATATTCTCAAATATTCCAGGAAAAATTATATTAAATTGGCAGGGCATTTGGAGAACTTTTATTTTCGGGGTATTTTTTTATTACATGGATAATTTAGAAAACAAACAGAAAATACTATTCTTACTTTATTTAATCTAGATAACAGAAAGTAAAAGGAGGGTAGAGAAGGTTGTGCCTTCTAACTTCATCCATGTCATGCTCATCAAAAGGAATCCACTAACAAGGTTGATCAAGTCTTGTTAACAAACTCATTCCGAATAACATGGAACCAGAGAAATTTCGAATGACACTAGGTTACCTCAACGAGGATATGCACATCCCCAATAATAAGAATATCATATTTCTTCTTGATAGTAGGAAGAGGAAATTCATAACCTCCAATAATAATAGTTGGAATTTTTCCAATAGAATTGATACTTTGAACTTGAGGTTGTTTCTTCGAAAAGTGTACCGTATGCTCATTACCATTAACATGAAAAGTGACATTGCCTTTGTTGCAATCAATAACAGCCCCTGCAGTATTCAAAAAGGGTCTACCAAGGATAATCGACATACTATCGTCCTTGGGAACATCAAGAATAACAAAGTCCGTTAAGATAGTAACGTTTGCAACCACAACAGGCACATCCTCACAAATACCGACAAGTATAGCAGTTGATTTATCGGCCATTTGCAAAGATATTTTAGTAGGTGTCAACTTATTCAATTCAAGTCTACGATATAAAGAGAGAGGCATAACACTAACACCGGCTCCAAGATCACATAACGCAGTTTTAACATAGTTTCTTCTAATGGAGCATGGTATAGTTGGTACTCCTGGATCTCCTAGTTTCTTGGGTATTCCGCCTTTAAAAGTATAATTAGCAAGCATGGTGGAAATTTTAGCTTCCGGTATCTTTCTTTTATTTGTAATAATATCCTTCATGTACTTAGCATAAGGATTAACTTTAAGCATATCAGTTAAGCGCATACATAAAAAGATAGGTCTAATCATTTCAGCAAAGCGCTCAAAATCCTCATCATGCTTTTTCTTGGATGGCTTAGGAGGAAAAGGCATGGGTTTCAGAACCCATGGTTCTCTTTCTTTACCGTGCTTCGTAGCAACAAAGTCTCTCTTATCATAACGTTGATTCTTTGATTGTGGGTTATCAAGATCAATAGCAGGTTCAATCTCTACATCATTATTATTGCTAGATTGAGCATCAACATGAACATTATCATTAACATTATCACTAGGTTCATGTTCATCACCTGATTGTGTTTCAGCCACTGTTAAAGATATCTTTTGATAAACCGATAATCGGCCGGTTTATCGCTTACCCATGTCTAACCGATAAGATAAATCGACCGATTAATCAACCGATATGGTGATAAATCGACTGATATGCCGATAAACTGGCCGATTTATCCCTTATCATGGGTCAACCGATAAGTTCCCAATAAGAGATATCCTCAACATTGGTTTCAGCATCAGAAATAGAAATATTATTGGGATTCTCAGGTGTGTCTACGACAGGTTCACTAGAAGCATGCAAAGTCCTATCATTTTTATTTTTCTTCTTTTTAGAATAACTAGGTGCATCGACATTATTTCTCTGAGAATCTTGCTCAATTCTCTTAGGGTGGCCTTAAGGATACAAAGGTTCCTGAGTCATTTTACCCGTTCTAGTAGCCACTCTAACAGGAAAATCATGTTTATTATTTAATTCATCGAGCAAATCACTTTGAGCTTTAAGTACTTGTTCTACTTGAGTGGTGACTATAGAAGCATGTTTACTAGTGAGTTTAAGTTCACCCTTAACTCTAGACATATAATCACTAAAGTGTCCAATCATATAAGCATTTTGTTTCAATTGTCTACCAACATAAGCATTAAAATTTTCTTGTCTAACCATAAAGTCATCAAATTCATCCAAGCATTGGCTAGCAAACTTAGTAGGCGGGATTTCAACTTTATCATATCTATAGAGAGAATTTACCTTTACTACCTGTGTCGGGTTACCAAGATCATGTGTTTCTTCAATAGGTGGTATATTAAGGCCATGTATTTCTTCAACGGGAGGTAAATTCTTAACATCTTCAGCTTTAATACCTTTCTCTTTCATAGCTTTCTTTGCCTCTTGCATATCTTCAGGACTGAAAATAAAACACCTCTTTTCTTCGGACTTGGTTTAGGAGCTGGCTCAGGAATTGGCCCAGGAGTTGGCTCAGGAAGTTTCCAATTGTTTTCATTAGTCAACATATTATTCAATAGTAAGTTAGCTTGATCGACTGTTCTTTCCCTGAAAACACAACCAACACAACTATCCAAGTGGTCCTTGGAAGCATCAGTTAGTCCATTATAAAAGATATCAATTATTTCATTTTTCTTAAGAGGATGATCAGGCAAAGCATTAAGTAATCGGAGAAGCCTCCCTCAAGCTTGTGGGAGACTCACTTCTTCAATTTGCACAAAATTATATATTTCCCTTAAAGCAGCTTGTTTCTTATGAGCATGGAAATATTTAGCAGAGAAGTAATAAATTATATCCTGGGGACTACGCACACAACCAGGATCAAGAGAATTAAACCAAGTTTTAGCATCACCCTTTAATGAGAATGGAAATATCTTAAGGATATAATAGTAGCGAGATTTCTCATCATTAGTGAACAGGGTGGCTATATCATTCAATTTAGTAAGGTGTGCCACAACAGTTTAGATTCATAGCCATAAAAAGGATCAGATTCAACCAAAGTAATTATCTCAGGATCGACAGAGAAATCATAATCCTTATCAGTAACAAAGATAGCGGAAGTAGCAAAAGCAGGGTCATATTTCATTCTAGCACTCAGAGATTTCTGTTTCTGTTTAGCCAATAACTTCTTAAGATCAGATCTATCATTGCAAGCAAGAAAATCTCTAGCAGTTTCTTCATCCATAACATAACCCTCAGGAACAACAGGCAATTTATATTTAGGGGGAGAACCTTCATCATCACTATCATCAATAATATCACTTTCAATAATTTCATTCTCTCTAGCCCTAGCAAGTTGTTCATCAAGATATTCACCTAATGGCACAGTAGTATCAAGCATAGAAGTAGTTTCATCATAAGTATCATGCATAGTAGAAGTGGCACCATCAATAACATGCGACATATCAGAATTAATAGCAGAAGAAGGTTTAGGTGTCACAAGTTTACTCATAACAGAAGGAGAATCTAGTGGAGAGCTAGATGGCAGTTCCTTACCTCCCCTCGTAGTTGAGGGATAAATCTTAGTTCTTTCGTCTTTCAAGTTCCTCATAGTGACCAGCAGATATAAATCCCAAGTTACTCAAAGAATAGAGCTATGCTCCTAGGCAACGGCGCCAGAAAATAGTCTTGATAACCCACAAGTATAGGGGATCGCAACAGTTTTCGAGGGTAGAGTATTCAACCCAAATTTATTGATTCGAGACAAGGGGAGCCAAAGAATATTCTCAAGTATTAGCAGTTGAGTTGTCAATTCAACCACACCTTGATAACTTAGTATCTGCAGCAATGTATTTAGTAGCAAAGTAGTATGGAAGTAACGGTAACAGTAGCAAAAGTAACAGTAGCAGTTTTGTAGTACTTGTAACAGTGGCAACGGTAAAGTAAATAAGCAAAGCACAATATGTGAAAAGCTCGTAGGCGTTGGATCAGTGATGGATAATTATGTCAGGTGTGATTCCTCATGTAATAGTTATAACATAGGGTGATACAGAACTAGCTCCAGTTCATCAATGTAATGTAGGCATGTATTCCGAATATAGCCATACGTGCTTATGGAAAAGAACTTGCATGGCATCTTTTGTCCTACCCTCACGTGGCAGCGGGGTCCTAATGAAAATTAAGGGATATTAAGGCCTCCTTTTAATAGAGTACTGGACCAAAGCATTAACACTTAGTGAATACATGAACTCCTCAAACTACGGTCATCACTGAGAAGTATCCCGATTATTGTCACTTCGGGGTTGTCGGATCATAACACATAATAGGTGACTATAGACTTGCAAGATAGGATCAAAAACTCACATATATTCATGAAAACATAATAGGTTCAGATCTGAAATCATGGCACTTGGGCCCTAGTGACAAGCATTAAGCATTGCAAAGTCATAGCAACATCAATCTCAGAACATAGTGGATACTAGGGATCAAACCCTAACAAAACTAACTTGATTACATGGTAAATCTCATCCAACCCATCACCGTCCAGCAAGCCTACGATGGAATTACTCAAGCACGGTGGTGAGCATCATGAAATTGGTGATGGAGGATGGTTGATGATGACGACGGCGACGAATCCCCCTCTCCGGAGCCCTGAACGGACTCCATACCAACCTTCCAAAGAGAGTTTAGGGCTTGGCGGCGGCTCCGTGTCGTAAAACATGATGAATCTTTCTCTCTGATTTTTTTCTCCGCGAACATGAATATATAGAGTTGGAGTTGACGTCGGTGGAGGTCCAGGGGGCCCACGAGGCAGGGGGCGCGCCCCCACCCTCATGGATAGGGTGTGGGCCCCTGACGTTGATTTTTTCGCCAATATTTTTTATTAATTCTGAAAAGTTGCTCCGTGGATTTTCATGTCATTCCGAGAATTTTATTTCTGCACAATAATAACACCATGACAGTTCTGCTGAAAACAGCATCAGTCCGGGTTAGTTACATTCAAATCATGCAAGTTAGAGTCCAAAACAAGGGCAAAAGTGTTTGGAAAAGTAGATACGACAAAGACGTATCAGGAACGCCACAGATATCATGAGGCTCCGCCCTGGCTTGAAACACAAATTCACGGTGATGCAGCACGCGTCCGCCTGCCAGAGGCTTTTTCATCTCAAGATTGATGAGGACGGCAACGCTGAGCGGACCGGCGAGGCCGCAAAGGCCGGCCAGACCGGCCACCCGTTCAGGTTGCCGGCAGGGGTGCATCCTATGAGCAATAACTCTCGCCTGACTGAGATTATTGCCATGATGTCTGCCTTCAACGCCCATGGCCTGGATGCAACCTGGGCCGAGCCAAAGGCAGAGTTGGTGTAGTAGTTCTTCGACAACTTGTTGGAGGGCACTGTCCGCAATGAGCCAGAGCTCATCCGCCCCACCACTAACGAAGAGGTGGCATACATTGCCGCCAGGCGAAGGAGGTAGATCTTGCCGCGGAGGCCGGCAGCTGCGGCACCATGGAGGACGAGGCCGAAGAGGCTGAAGAGGAGCAAAGGTTCCTCAAGTGGGTGGGGCCCACTGGAGGGACCAATGGTGCTGGCGCCGGGGCTCCTCCTGCCGCGGAGGCGGCCGGTCGGCCTGGGAGGCGTCCGAGGCGGACGAGCCCTCGTCCCCGAAGAAGAGGCGCGTCTTGCGATGGGCCGCCTCCAATGAGCCAGTCCGCCCCGGCAAGGCCACGCAGCGGCAAGGGGCTCAAGCAGAGCCCATGCACCAGACGAGGAGCGTAGCCGCGGAGGTGCTAGAGGAGGCCGTAGCAGCGAAGAGGGCCGCAACAGCTCCCTCCTCCTCGACCAGACGTGTCGCCGCTTCTTCCTTCTCGAACAGATGCACCACTGCTCCTCCCGCGGTCGAGCGCGTAAGGACTCCGTCTCCTTCCACAGTGGGCTCTGTCCTAGCGGCCAAATATGACCTTGGGTCATTCAGCCCAAGGAAGAAGAGGAGGGCAGAAGAAGAGGAGGACGAGTATGTACTCTGTTTCCCCCATCTATCCTCTGACTCCTTAGTTGAATCACTTTATCTTGATCTCGCTTCATTGTTGCAGCGACACAGAGACGCTGGCCTAGAGGGTGAAAAGGGCCAGGACCTTGATGACCCACGAGTATAGGGGATCTATCATAGTCCCTTCGATAAGTAAGAGTGTCGAACCCAACGAGGAGCAGAAGGAAATGACAAGTGGTTTTCAGTAAGGTATTCTGTGCAAGCACTGAAATTGTAGGTAACAGATAGTTTTGTGATAAGATAATTTGTAACGGGTAACAAGCAATGAAAGTAAATAAAGTGCAGCAAGGTGTCCCAATCCTTTTTGTAGCAAAGGACAAGCCTGAACAATTTCTTATAATGAGAAAAGTGTTCCCAAGGACACATGGGAATTATCGTCAAGCTAGTTTTCATCACGCTCATATGATTCGCGTTCGGTACTTTGATAATTTGATATGTGGGTGGACCGGTGCTTGGGTACTGCCCTTTCTTGGACAAGCATCCCACTTATGATTAACCCCTATTGCAAGCATCCGCAGCTACAAAATAAGTATTAAGGTAAACCAAACCATAGCATGAAACTAGTGGATCCAAATCATCCCCTTACGAAGCAACGCATAAACTAGGGTTTAAGCTTCTGTCACTCTAGCAACCCATCATCTACTTATTACTTCCCAATGCCTTCCTCTAGGCCCAAATAATGGTGAAGTGTCATGTAGTTGATGTTCACATAACACCACTAGAGGAAAGACAACATACATCTCATCAAAATATCGAATGAATACCAAATTCACATGACTACTAATAGCAAGACTTCACCCATGTCCTCAGGAACAAACTTAACTACTCACAAAGCATATTCATGTTCATAATCAGAGGAGTGATAATATGCATTAAGGATATGAACATATGATCTTGCACCAAGCAAACCAATTAGCATCAACTACAAGGAGTAATCAACACTACTAGCAACCCACAGGTACCAATTTGTGGTTTTGATACAAGATTGGATACAAGAGATGAACTAGGGTTTTGAGAGGAGATGGTGTTGGTGAAGATGTTGATGGAGATTGACCCCCTCCCGATGAGAGGATCGTTTGTGATGACGATGGTGATGATTTCCCCCTCCCAGAGGGAAGTTTCCCTGGCAGAACAGCTCCGTCGGAGCCCTAGATTGGTTCCGCCAAAGTTCCACCTCATGGCGGCGGAGTTTTGTCCCATAAGCTTGCTTATGATTTTTTCTAGGGTGAAAGCCTTCATATAGTAGAAGATGGACACCGGAGGGCCACCAGGGGGTCCAGGAGACAGGGGGCGCACCCAGTAGAGGGGAGCGCCCCCCACCCTCTTGGCCAGGGTGTGGGCCCCCTCTGGTATTTTCTTCGCTCAATAATTCTTATTAATTCCAAACGTGACTTCCGTGGAGTTTCAGGATTTTTGGAGCTGTGCAGAATAGGTTTCCAATATTTGCTCCTTTTCCAGCCAGAATTCCAGATGCCCGCATTCTCCCTCTTCATGATAAACCTTGTAAAATAAGAGAGAATAGCCATAAGTATTGTGACATAATGTGTAATAACAGCCCATAATGCAATAAATATTGATATAAAAGCATGATGCAAAATGGACGTATCAGACCTCAACGAGTGCTGAGCCCCCGGCAAGCATTCTGCGTGCGTCAGGGATGATCTTCACCAACCCGGAGTCCATCCCCCGGCGCAGCCCCCATTCCAGCCCCCAACGTAAGTTTGCCCTTTATCTCTTGCTGGCGGGCGTTGGAGTGCGTCTTCTTATTGATGACCTTGCCGGGACTGTAGGAAGGGAGCAGCAGGAGGAGGAGCCCCTAAGGGCCTCCCCCAACACGCTGCCTCCATCAACTACGCCGACCAGAGGGGCCTCCCAGGCAAGGGCACCTACTGATGAGCCCATGCGCTGAGAGGAGGAGGGGGAGGGCAAAGGTGTTGGTGATCCCGTCCCGGCAACAGATGTTGCTGGGAGGGGGACGCGTCCTCCCCACCAGCCGTGGGTGAGTACATGCCTTCTGCTTCTTGCCATTATCGCTTTGACTTCTTTCCTTCCCTCTGTCTTGGGTTGTCCTAATTTCGGCTTTATCTTTCTCCCTTCTTCGGTTTCGGATCCTTCCTTGGCAAATTAGGCGGACATCAATGCCGTGATCATGGAGACCGCCAAGGACGCCGAGGCCGAGGCGACCAATATTGCTGCCGAGGAGGCCGCCAAGGGACCCATCGAGGAGGCCGCCACGGGGCTTGCTGGGGAGGCCGGCAAGGATCCTACCGGGGAGAAGGTGGATGAGGAGCCTGCTGGAGAGGTCGGCAAGGCTGCTGCCAAGGAGGCCACCACGGGGCCTGCCCGGGAGGCCGGCGAGGCCACCACTGGAGAGGCCACTAAGGATCCTGCCGGGGAGGAGGTGCCTAATGACCAACCTTCCTCCTCTTCAGCCCCTGCCCTGAGCAGGTACCTGAAGGTTGGCGATGACCTCTTTGTCAGCATCCCAGGAGCGGTAGGCACCAGAACGCCAATCGAGGAGGGTGGTCTTTGATGAGGAGATCCTCACCGCTGCCGGACTCCAGGTTGTTGACGAACCGAGCATCAGCAGCGGCGTCTCCAAGGAGGACCAACTCCTTCAGGCTATAGGCGCTAACTTCCACAAGCTCCAGGCTCCTCATCGGGCCCGAAAGGAGAAGGTGGACTCCAGAATGGCGGTCGTGGACAAGGCCGAGGCAGACTTCGCAAAGCGCATCACCCAGATGAAAGTCTGGTTTGACGAGGCTTGGGAAGATTTGAGGGCCTCTCAAATCCAACTGAGCGGGTGCCAGCGGGATCTCCTCTTGAAGCAGGCCGAGTTCGACAAGGTGCGGGAGGTGGCTAAGGCCAAGGCTGCCAAGGACGTGTCCAACCAGACGCAGCACTGCATCTTGCTTGATGTCCAGGAGGAGGATTTGGTCGCTCGTGAAGCGTGGCTTGCCACCATGCTTCACGCCAAGGACGAGGAGATCGAGCGGCTCGTCGTGCAGCGGACCCAAAGGCCTGATGCAGATGCTCTGGCCCTTGACCATGCCGACAAGCTAAAGGAGGCCGTCGACCGCGCTCAGGCGGCAGAGGCCACCAGTATTGAGCTGGCCGGCAAGGTAGAAAAGCTGGAGGTGGATCTGGCCAGGCTCACCCAGGAGATCTCCACGCTCAAGGACGACAGAGAGAAGACTCTCTATGACCTGGAGGAGATACAGACCACCATATTTGACAAAACCAAGCTGCTCTCCAAGGCCAACGAGTCCATCGATGATGTGAAGTTGAAGCTGGACAGCCAGGAGAAGATGCTCTCGGAGTCCAAAGCCCGTGAGTAGATTCTAGCCAAGGACCTTGCGGACGAGCAGCTGCTGCTGCAGACTGCCGCCTCTTCCCACAACGAGCTTGTGGAGAGCACGAAGCTTTGGACCAGCCACCTTGTGGACGTCGTGGAGAAGCTTACTACGCAATTGACTGCTGATATGTCTCCGTCGATCTATAATTTTTTATTGTTCCATTCCAATATTCTACAACTTTCATATACTTTTGGCAACTTTTTATACTATTTTTTGGGACTAACATATTAATCCAGTGCCCAGTGCCAGTTTCTGTCTGTTGCATGTTTTATGTGTCGCAGAAACCCCATATCAAACGGAGTCCAAACGGGATAAAAACGGATGGAGAATTATTTTGGAATATTTACGATTTTTGGGAAGTAAAATCAACGCGAGACGGTGCCCGAGGGGGCCAGGAGATAGGGGGCGCGCCCCAGGGAGGCAGGCACGCCCTGGACTCTCCTGGGCCCCCCGTAAGGCGGTTGACGCTCTTCTTTTGCCGCAAGAAATCTAATTTTATGAGAAAGATCTGGGCGAAAGATTCACCCCAATCGGAGTTACGGATCTCCAGATATAAAAGAAACGGTGAAGGGGCAGAATCTGAGAATGCAGAAATAGAGAAATAGATCCAATCTCAGAGGGGCTCTCGCCCCTCCCACGCCATGGGAGCCAAGGACCAGAGGGGAAACCCTTCTCCCATCTAGGGAGGAGGTCAAGGAAGAAAAATAAGAAGAAGGGGGGCTCTCCCCCCTTGCTTCCGGTGGCGTCGGAACGCCGCCGGGGGCCATCATCATCACCGCGATCTTCACCAACACCGCCGTCATCTTCACCAACATCTCCATCACCTTCCCCCATCTATATCCAGTGGTCCACTCTCCCGCAACCCGTTGTACCCTCTACTTGAACATGGTGCTTTATGCTTCATTATTTTCCAATGATGTGTTGCCATCCTATGATGTCTGAGTAGATTTTCATTGTCCTATCGGTGATTGATGAATTGCTATGATTGGTTTGAGTTGCATGTTTTATTATTGGTGTTGTCCTATTGTGCCCTCCGTGTCGCGCAAGCGTGAGGGATTCCCACTATAGGGTTTCAATATGTTTATGATTTGCTTATGGTGGGTGGCGTGAGTGACAGAAGCACAGACCCGAGTAAGTAGGTTGTTTGCGTATGGGATAAAGGGGACTTGATACTTTAATGCTATGGTTGAGTTTTACCTTACTGAATCTTTAGTATTTGCGGATGCTTGCTAGAGTTCCAATCATAAGTGCATATGATCCAAGTAGAGGAAGTATGTTAGCTTATGCCTCTCCCTCAAATAGAATTGCAATAGTGATTACCGGTCTAGTAACATAGTCAATTGCTTAGGGACAATTTCACAACTCCTACCACCACTTTTCCACACTCGCTATATTTACTTTATTGCTTCTTTATCTAAACAACCCCTACTTTTTGTTTACGTGTTCTTTACTTTCTTGCAAACCTATCCTATCACACCTACAAAGTACTTCTAGTTTCATACTTGTTCTAGGTAAAGCGAACGTCAAGCATGCGTAGAGTCGTATCAGTGGCCGATAGGACTTGAGAGAGTATTTGTTCTACCTTCAGATCCTCGTTGGGTTCGACACTCTTACTTATCGAAATAGGCTACAACTATCCCCTACACTTGTGGGTTATCAACTGCCATGGGCATGCCAAACTTCAGGTTCTCCCACGAGACGAGAGTGGCCGAGAGCGCCAGGCTGTCCGAGTTCTTCGAGCGTGTCCTTGCCGCCCTGAAGCTGCTCTAGTCCACCAGGGTGGCCTATGTGGCCAAGGAGTCCCGGCAACTTTACCGGGACGCCTTGATCAAGGTGCTCACCAAGGTGGCACACTGGAACCCCAGCGTCGACTTTGCTCAGGCGCCCGACAGCTTGCCGGAGGACATCGACCGTCAGGCGCTCGAGGAGCTCATCGAGCCCATCATCAGCTATGTCAGCGGAGTCGCGAGGCTGGAGGGCCAGGGCCGGGATTAACTGCCTCGTTCCTTGTAGTTGCTGCGAGTTCGTACCCAAGACAGATTATCTTAAGTTAGAATCGCGACAACTTTTGATGTAATATAACTTTTGTTGTACTTAGAACTGGTTGCATGTTATCTTCCCATTCTAGTTCATCCTTGTATTTCCGGTGCCCTACGCTTAATTGGATAGGCCTGCCGGCACGTGCACCCCTTGCCGTAGGCGCTAGAAGGACGGATCCTTAGCAGCCTGCGGAGGGTGTCGACGCCAGCGAGATACTATGCCGCTCATGGCGCGGTCACCTGGATTGTCGAGCAGACTAGAGGCAGAACAAGGGTGTTGTTGATTACGGCAAGGTACCTCACCGTTCTTAGCAGAGCGCAGCACCCAAACTATTGAGCAGACTCCAAACAGAACAGGGGCGACCACCAGGACCGGAGGTGTCCCTTGTCTGGTGCCAGCTCTGCGTAACGACCGTTTGCCCAAGGATTTCAAAGGGCCCAGAAAGGTGCCTAATTATACGACTGACTTACAGCCTGGGGCATGGATTGAAAGCTACGATATGGCTATGGAGTTACTAGAGGTTAGTGACGCTGCGATGGCCAAGTACTTCACCATGATGTTGGATGGGACTGCCCACACTTGGTTGAAGGGACTACCGCCTAATTCCATCGTGTCATGGGCAGAGTTAAAATCCCGGTTCATTCAGAACTTCAAAGATACATGCAAGCAGCCCATGTCAATTGTGGATTTGACTAATTGCAAGCAGGAGGACGGTGAGTCCACGACCCATTGGGTGCGCCGGGTCAAGGCCATAATACATTCATCTGATAAGATGGATGCCGGCTCTGCAGTCTTAATGTTGGAGAAAAATTGCCGTTTTTGCCTCTGAAGATGAAGCTAGGGCGGCTCAAGCGCGATTGTAATGACATGGGTCAGCTGATGGCGGCTTTGGTCAAGTATGCCGACTTTGATAGTACCAAGGATCCCGAGTCTGATGATGAAAAGACAGGGAAGGGAAAAAAGAATGGCAACGGCAAGGGCCCTCAGCATAACCCGACAAATCAAGGAGGTAATAATAAACGTAAGGCTGATGGTAGCTTGGAGTTTGTGGCTAACACCAATGCGCAGGGCAACAATCAATGACGTAAGGGGAGGCCACCCCCTCGGTCCGGCGGGTCAAGCCCCACGCTTGAACAGTTGCTGAATGAGCCATGTCCGAGACACGACACCCCACAGAAGATGGTCACTCACCTATGGAAGGACTGTATGATCATGAAAGCTTTCAAGAATTCCAACATGTTCGACGGTAATCATGGGCCTGGCAGCGGCTCAGGTGGCGGCGGTTTTCATGGCCCGGGCAGCAGTTCAAATTCCAATTTTCAAAACTCTCAGGGAAATCAAGGTGGTTATAATCAGCAATCTGGCCAGGGAGGTCAGCAGCAGCAGCAGGGTCGATACAGAGTAATCCAAAGCAGCTAAATAGTGGACAATATCATGTGTTTAAACACCAGTTTGTGCAAACGGGACCAGAAGCTTCATAAGAGGGCTGTGAACACTGTTGAGCCGGCTGTTCCTTGGTATTTAAGATGGTCTGAGCAGCCTATTCTGTGGAGTAGAGAAGATCACCCTCCCCGGGTTGATAATCCGGGTCACTTGGCCTTGGTGGTAGCCCCATAGGTCGGTGGATATAAGTTCACTAAGGTACTCATGGATGGATGCAGTAGCATCAACATCCTCTACTATGAGACTTTTCGTCGCATGGGTTTGACTGATAAAAATCTCAAGACTTCCAACACTGTTTTTCATGGAGTGGTCCTTGGTAAGTCGGCATACCCGGTGGGAGATTGAGCTGGAAGTGGCTTTTGGAGATGAGCATGATTCTAGGGCTGAGAAGCTAACTTTTGAAGTGGTCAAAATCAAGAGTCTGTATCACGCCTTGTTTGGACGGCCGGCTTATGCCAAGTTCATGGCACGCCCGTGTTATGTTTATTTGCAGCTCAAGATGCTGGGTCATAAGGGTACCATCACTGTGCATGGGAGCCGAAAGATAGCCTTGGAATGTGAGGAAGGCGATGCTGCTTACGGTGAATCTGTTTGTGCAACAGAGGAGTTGAAGTTCTACAAGGACAATGTTGACCCAGCGGACATGACGTCTTTGAAGAAGCCAACCACAGAACATGAGCCGGTAATGAAGTTCAAGTCGGCTGATGATACCAAGCTTTTCGATTTTGTTCCAGGTGACTCATCTAAATAGTTCAGTATCAGTGCCAATCTGGATCCCAAATAGGAAAGCATGCTCATCGAGTTCATCCGTGAGAACCGGGACATCTTTGCATGGAAACCTTCTGACATGCCGGGTGTACCGAGAGAACTCGCTGAGCACATGCTTAATATTGATCCAAAATTTAAGCCGGTCAAGCAGTTTCTTCGACGATTCAATGAAGAGAGGCGAAAGGCCATTGGTGAGGAAGTGGCCCGGCTCTTGGCGGCCGGGTTCGTTATTGAAATTATCCATCTCGAGTGGTTGGCTAACCCGGTGCTAGTGCTTAAGAAGAACGACACTTGGTGTAAGTGTGTGGACTACACAGACTTAAACAAGGCTTGCCCGGCTGATCCCTTTGCTCTCCCTCGTATTGATCAAATCATTGATGCTACGGCGGGTTGTGAGCGTTTGAGCTTTTTGGATGCTTATTCTGGTTATCATCAGATCAAGATGGTAGTTAAGGACCAAGAGAAGATGGCTTTTATTACTCCGTTTGGAGCCTTCTGCTATGTGTCTATGCCTTTGGGGCTCAAGAGTGCCCAGGCGACTTACCAGTGGTGTGTGCAAAATTGTCTTCATAATCAAATTGGGCGCAATGTTCATGCTCATGTGGACGACATTGTGGTGAAATCCAGAGAGAAGGAGACCTTGATAGATGATCTGAAGGAGACCTTTGATAATCTCCGGGTTTATAACATGATGCTTAACCCGGCCAAGTGTGTTTTTGGCGTGCCTGCAGGCAAGCTTTTGGGTTTTCTGGTTTCTAACAGGGGCATTGAGGCTAACCCGGAGAAGATCAAGGCAATCACTTCTTTGGCTAAACCGGCATGTATCAATGATGTTCAGCGCTTGGCGGGTCGTATTGCTGCTCTAAGCCGGTTCATAAGCCGGTTAGGTGAGAAAGCTATACCACTGTATCAAATG
Source organism: Triticum timopheevii (assembly GCA_963921465.1). Taxonomy (NCBI): domain Eukaryota; kingdom Viridiplantae; phylum Streptophyta; class Magnoliopsida; order Poales; family Poaceae; genus Triticum; species Triticum timopheevii. The sequence goes on along the minus strand of OY997266.1, from coordinate 445,483,729 downwards.
ATGAAGAAGACAGATAACTTCGTCTGGAGTGGTGCTGCTAACGTTGCCTTTGAAGATTTGAAGAGACAGCTAGCTGAGCCGCCAGTCCTTGCTGCTCCCATTGATAAGGAGCCCTTGTTGTTATATGTGGCTGCTAACACCCGTGCCGTCAGTGTAGCCATTGTGGTGGAACGCAAGGAGGCTGGTAAGGAGCATCCGGTTCAACGACCGGTTTATTACATCAGTGAGGTACTTATTGAATCCAAACAAAAGTATCCACATTGGCAGAAGCTCGTTTACGGGGTGTTTATGGCAAGCCGGAAGCTTAAGCAATATTTTCTCGCTCATCCCATCATTGTGGTCAGTTCTGCTCCTTTAGGAGATATCATCCAAAACAGAGAGGCCATAGGACGAGTCGCCAAGTGGGCCATTGAACTTGGGCCTCATGGTCTAAAGTATGTGCCACGCACTGCTATCAAGTCTCATGCACTGGTGGACTACATAAATGATTGGACAGAACTGCAGATGCCTGAAGAGAAGCTGGATAACACGTATTGGACTATTCACTTCGATGGGTCCAGGCAATTGGAGGGCTCGGGGGCTGGAGTTGTGTTAGCTTCCCCTCGAGGTGACAAATTTTTTTATGTGCTACGGTTGATGTTTCCCTGTACTAACAATGCAGCTGAGTATGAGGCTTTACTCCATGGTCTTCGGATGGCTAAGGAGATGAGCTTAAGCCGGGTAAAGTGCTTTGGTGACTCAGATTTGGTGGCTCAACAAGTATCAGGCAAGTGGGATTCCAAGGATCCTCTCATGGCGGCTTATCACCGTGAAGTTGATGCCATTGCTGGACATTTCAAGGGTTACCAAGTGGAGCACATTGACAGCAGAAAGAACAAGGCGGCTGATGCCTTAAGCCGGCTGGGCTCTCAGCGTAAGCCGGTGCCGCCTAATACTTTCTTGGATATTCTGCATAACCCTTCTGTCCAGTTACCTACAGAGCAAGACTTGGTTGTTCCTGGCCCGGAAGCGCAATTGGTGGCGGCTCTTCACGTCATCCCAGATTGGACAGTGCCATACTTGGCATACATGACCCGGGGCGAGTTGCCTGAGGATGAAACCTTGGCCAGGCAGATAACCCGACGGTCTAAGTCAATGGCAATTACCAATGGCGAGTTGCATCATCGCAGTGTCACTGGGGTGTTTCAGCGTTGTGTCTCTCCTGAAGAAGGCCAAGAAATTCTACGTGAGATTCATGAAGGGGATTGTGGCCATCATGCCGGGTCAAAATCCCTTGTGGCCAAGGCTTTCCGTCATGGATTTTATTGGTTGACGGCTCATGTTGATGCAGAGGACCTCATCAGTAAATGTGACGGTTGTCAGAAGTTCTCGAGACGTGCTCACGTGCCGGCTCAAGAGTTGAGGATGATTCGAATTACTTGGTCATTTGCAGTCTGGGGGCTTGACATGGTTGGGCTTTTCAAAAGGTCCAAAGATAAAAAGACTCACCTCTTGGTGGCGGTTGACAAGTTTACAAAGTGGGTTGAGGCAGAGCCAGTTAGTAAGTGTGATGCAGCCACGGCGGTTCAGTTCATGAAGAAGGTGATATTTCGCTTTGGTTTTCAACACGTCATTATAACTGACAATGGTACTAATCTGTCTAAAGGCGCCATGGAAGAGTTTTGTCAACGTGAGCATATTTGACTTGATGTTTCGTTGGTAGCTCACCCCCAATCCAACGGTCAAGCTGAGAGGGCCAATCAGGAAATCTTGAAAGCCATCAAGCCCCGACTTTTGGTCCCCTTGCAACGGACGCCAGGTTGTTGGGTTGAGGAGTTACCCTCTGTGATATGGAGCATCAATACTACCCCTAACAGGTCTACGGGTTATACGCCTTTCTTCATGGTTTACGGAGCCGAGGCGGTTCTCCCTAGTGACATCCGTCATGACTCGCCCCGCGTGGCGGCTTATGTTGAGGCTAACAATGAACAAGCGCGTCAGAATGCACTTGACCTGTTAGGTGAGAAGCGAGACCTGGCAGCAGCTCGATCGGTGATTTATCAACAAGACCTGCGCTGCTATCACAGCCGCCGGGTTAGGTCCAGAACCTTTCAGGAAGGTGATTTGGTGCTCCAGCTCATCTAGGACCAAACTGATGCACACAAGCTATCCCCACCTTGGGAAGGGCCCTTTTTGGTCGGCAAGAACTTGAACAACGGGTCATACTACCTTATCGATGTTCGAGAGCACAAAGACTCACGTAAGTCGGAGGAGGAGACCCGTCGGCCGTGGAATATCGCTCATCTTCGGCCTTACTACACTTGAGCCACCGGCTCTCATGATGTACATATTTTGACGATGTATATATTATGATAAGTAATAAAGCAGGACCTCTGTCCTTTCTCATCATCAAAGGTAATTTGTCATTGTCATTGTCATCTCAAATGATCACTTGGGGGCTGATCGTATCCGAATCTAGCTTGACCCGTTTGATCCGGCTTATTATCGTATTCGAATCTAGCTATTAAACCTTATGATCATTAGGGGGCTTCCTGTTCAAACATAGGTCATATTTGAACCAAAGAGAACATAGCTGTCATTACCCTCTTGATTGGCACACTGCCGAGCTCACTAGGGGGCTTCTTGATCGTATTCAAATCATAGCTTAACCCCTTTTGGGATCTGACTTTTATCGTATTCGAATCAGAGTCGCTAAAAAACTCTCAAGGTCATTAGGGGCTTCCTATTCAAACATAGGTCATATTCAAACCAAAGAGAGCATAGCTGTCGGTACCCTCTGGATCGGCGCAACGCCAAAGCCACTGGGGGCTACATGATCGTATTCGAATCCTAGCTTAACCCCTTTGGAACGGTTTACTGATCGTATTCAAATCAGAAGCCTTGATTTTTTATATTCTATTTGGTTTAAGTTTTATTTGAAGGCATCCTTTCTTTGACTTGAGACTTTTATTAGGTTTAAAATGCAAGTGTGGTTAACTTTAACCCGGCTTGATTTTGGCTGATAAGTCGCCAATATATGAGCATCATCATACCTTTGGAAATGTTGGTTTTCCAAAGATCGGGTTATCACCCTTACTGTTCGGGTCATATAAGCCGACAGTGCAAATCAAAAGATCACAGGTATGAGATTATAGTTGTGTTTCAACATTATATGTTACAGCATGCTTATCTGCGATTCTTTTTCTATCTTAATAGTAAGATGTCAAGATATTATGACCCGCCTTGTGATGAGCCGCCAAGGGATCTTGTGATCTATTTCTATGTGCAGGACAGTTAGAAGGCTTGGTCAAGCATAAGGAAAGCAGATGATAAGTATAAACACGGGTGAATATAATATGGTGGCTTAATAGTCTAAAGCATCAAAACATGCATGATGGCACGACAAGACAAAGTTATTTCTACTCTATTACATGACTCCCCGAGTCTGAATGGTTAAGATTGTTTTTTCAGCACGTCACAGGTATGAGCCGCCTGGTGGATTAATTCTCGTGTTGACCTGAAGCATCCGGGTCAGCCCTCTCCGCTTCTTCGCCCTGTTCCCTTTCCTGGAAGGTTGATGATGACCAGTTAATGCCATTCAAAGCGTCAAATTCAGCTTCATCATCAATTAGTCCGGCCGGGTCAACTTCAGGGGCGAAGGTATGCTTACGGAGTGGAGGGATCAAGCTGGTCACTTCATAATGTGGCGTGGGAATTCTCCGGTTCTCCGCGTCATAACCCGGCTGATACTTGGTGAGATCCGCTTCATCAGCTATGAGGGTAGCCACGAGGCGTATCTCCTTCACACAAGTGGCGAAGTCGTTCTGCTCAAAGGGAGTGCCATCCTCCTTAAAACTTGGATAACCAGTAGCGATGTCAGCCGGGTCTAACTCCGGTAGCCAAGCTTTGTCCCGAATTAAGGCAGCCACATCTCTGGCTCTTACAAACGATCACCTTAGTTCAGTAAGTCGCTGGGGTAGCACAGAAAGTTTCTTTAGCACATCTATGAGGAGTGTGGGCACTTCATTGGACAGGGCCACTATGGCTAAGGCATGCTGAGACCCGGTGTATAGTTGTTCCACCAGCGTATAAACCGCCTTCAACTTGATCAGCATATCTTGGTTCAGATTTGAACTCCTGGGGCATGTATAAACATTGTCAGGTGAGTTAATTACAATTTATATGATCAATAGAAAGGTTCAAGTATGTAACACTTACAGGGCGACTTACCAAATATTGCTGCGATGATCTGAGAGACATGGCGTTTTAAATCGAATAATTCACCGGTTGCCTCTTCAAGAGCCGCCTCTGCCTTCTCAGCTCGATTAATCAGAGCAATTTTTCCATCAGCCCAGGCCTTTTTCTCCATTTCAAAGTCTTTCTTCAGTTTCTCTTGTTCAGAAACGCTGAATTTAAACTTGGAGTCGACTCTTTGGGTTTCCATCTCTTGGGCTTCAAGGCGGTTCTTCAAATCAGACACTTCTGACTCAAGTTGACTAGTGGTGGCATGTACCAATACCGGGTCAAAATCAGGACTATCATGATGCAATATTAAGTCCCAAGCCTTTTGCAAGCAACAACACTTGGCACTTGGGGGCTAATGCCTACTGAAGAATTTTACTTAAAGTGGCGGTTCATGACAGTAAGTCCCAAGCACTTTGCAAGCAAGAGTACTTGGCACTTGGGGGCTAATGCATATTGTTGTTTAAGGTTTTTAAGTACTTTATTCAATACAACCATATGAAGGACCGGCTCAACCATACTGGTTAAGCCGCCCCTTGGGGACTACGGAGTAAGACGGATTTCTTACATATCTTATCTAAATATATTACTAATGTCACTAAGTTTGTTTCTAAGTCTACAGCATATTCATCATAAGCAATAGACTTGGGGGCTGGCATAGCAAGAATAAATGAGTACAGAGAAAGGATTATACCTCAAACTTTGGGTGCATCTGCTTCACCATGTCAATTTCGATGTCACGACTGCTGTGCACTTGGCTCATACAGCCAGAAAAGACTTCTCCAATACTCGTGTGAGTATACTCAGAGACATCAAGCTTGACCCGACGGCGTTCCAAAAGCTCCTCCTTGGTGGAACACTTGGCCAACACGGTCGGCCTCCCAGGCTCAGCAAAGCTGGTCTTGGTGATTTCCACATCACTGTCTTGAGGGTCATCCGTTCTGACTAGGCTAGGGATTTCCGAGTTTTCAGAGCCATCGGCAGCTCGCTCGGCAGGCGGGTCAGCAATTGGCATGGGCGTATCATGTGCTGGCTCAGGTGGCGGCTCATGGGTTGAAGTCTCAGGTGTGGCCATTCCAAGTTCCGGCTCGTCGAAAATCGGCTCTTCAGCCGGCTTATTTTTCTCTACCCTTTTGTTGGGCTTTGCTTTTCCAGTGCATAAGATCAAAAGGTTAGAGCAAATACAATGAAATGAAATGAATGCAGGATAAGCAGGTTATCATTACCCTAGAGTAGTCTTGAAAGCCGGCAGATTGGACTGCATTGAGTCGCCGGAGGAAGGAGAAGTTTCCTGATAATCCGAGTCATAAGAATTGAGTGGTTGACAAGTGAGACCCGCCAAAGGATAAAAGAGATTTAACTCAGAGGTGGCCTTGTTCCGGCGCTTCCTTGGAGTGTTCGGTAAGCCGGAGGAGAGCTCCGCATCCTTTCTAGTCTGGGTCTGCCTCTGGCTCTCATGAATCTGTCGCTTCAAAAGAAATTGAGGATCTTGATAAGCTAAGGGATGTGAAAATCTTACTTTCCAGGTTACTCTGCGGATTTTCTGTCTTGGCAAAGGCTCAGAGTCGGAGGAAATGATAGTTACCTTTTCATCCTTACCATGGCTCATTTCTGTGTCCTCCTGCTGATAATCAGTGTCAAGAAGATGGTTAAAAAAGGAGCCAAGAGAGTGAAGGGCTACCTCCGACTCTGAAGAATCTTCTAGCCGAAGCAAGTCAGAGGCGGTGTCTTTCTTGCCCTTGTTCTTTGCAGCCTCTTTCCTGGCAGCTCTCTTGGCCTTCCTGGTTTTCTTCGCAGCTTCATGATCATATTTAACCTTCCAGAATTTTTCACCTGCCTGTGAGAGTTAGCAGAGGTAAGAGATGGATAAAACATCGAAAAAAATCAAAGTAATTTATTTAGATGGGCAGCTTACCGCTGGAGCCGGGTTAGCTTCGCAGAAGGGGCTTAAGCCCACCTTACCACAATCTGCTAGGCTCTCATTCAAAAGTGACTTCGTCATATCGTTGATGACATCTTCAAGCAAGTCATCAGGGCTGTGCCGCAGAGGGTCATCCTTTTTGCCTGGTGCACATTAAGCCGGGGCGGCGGCTCAATGGAATGACCCGCTAGGCGAGCCAAACCTGGACTAAATCGATGCCAGTTAACCAATTCCCTAGAATAGCTTTGATTTTAGCTAGGGTGGGGGCGGGTGTTTGCGTTCGATGGCTGTAATCTTGTCAGGAAGCTGATGGTTGGACCCAAGATGTAGAGCATGAAAACCGGGCAGAGGGTTTTCATCAGCCGGAGAAGTGTCTTGGCAATAAAACCATGTCTGGTTCCAGTCTTTGGTATGACTCGGCGGATTGGCATAAGGAAAAATTACGTCTCTCCCACCTTGGATCGAGACACCACCAAGTTCCAAGCTCTGACCATTGGCGCATTCATTCTGGTGGTTCAAGTAAAATAGCTCTCTGAAGAGTAATATGTTGGGTTCTTCTCCAAGATATACTTCACTGAACACTTGGAAATTGCAAATGTTAGACACAGAATTGGGTCTGATGTCTTGACGACGGAGGTCAAAGAAGTGTAAGACATCCCTGAAGAATTTTGAGCCGGGTGGTGAGAAACCCCAGTCCATGTGATCCGTGAAAACAATAACCTCCCCCGCTTTGGGCTGAGGACTTTCCTCCTCCGGGTTTGGAGCACCATAGGACATGATTTCCTTCTTCGGCAGATAGCCGGTCTTCACAAAGTCATCCAACGTACTATGTGTGATGATGGATTTGACCCAGTTGCAGGAAGTGGGTGCTTTCGGTGCCATTGGGATGAAAGCCTAAGACAGACTAAAAATTACTGGTTCAAATTTAAGCCGGAGAGAGATATTTCAATGCATACTCAAGATGGCGGCTTATAAGGGGCCTAATGGTATAAGGATAATTATGTCAAGATTATTTGAGCCGCCATGGGCTCCATGAGCAGTTAAAGTTATCTAAACCGCCGTGGGTGGTCAAGATTATCAATTGAGCACTGCCTTTTTTAAGCCAGTGATAAGAGTCGCCATGGCTAGATGGATCTAACAAATACAGTTTTTGCCTAACTGTTGCACAAACAAGTTTCACAGGTTGCAGATATTATTTTGGATCAAATGGTTGTTCAGAAAAGAAAATATTCTAGACCTAAAAACATGGTACAGAGGAGTTCATGTGTTCTAATGAGGCTTCTTTACAAGGAAAAGGGATATGCTAGTGTCAAAAATGGATGTGAAACAGCTACCGCATGAGTTCCATGCTTCTGTTGGATCGAAAGACGCTGCAGTAGAAGAATCACGAAGAACCCGAGATGAACTACGAAGAACACAGGAACCCACGAACCCTAATGCAGATCTAAGGTGCAGGAAGGAGAAGACTTACAGCAGCAGATCTACTGCGGAGGGGCGCCGCCGTTCTCTGGACTGATTTAGGTCGATGCAGCGGCCAAGGTCGACGGAGACGAGGTGCGCTGCGGCGGCGGCAGAGCTTGAGCGGCAGTAGGGGTGTGATGACCCACAAGTATAGGGGATCTATCGTAGTCCTTTCGATAAGTAAGAGTGTCGAACCCAACGAGGAGCAGAAGGAAATGATAAGCGGTTTTCAGCAAGGTATTCTCTACAAGTACTGAAAAAAGTGGTAACAGATAGTTTTGTGATAAGATAAATTGTAACGAGCAACAAGTAACAAAAGTAAATAAAGTGCAGCAAGGTGGCCCAATCCTTTTTGTAGCAAAGGACAAGCCTGGACAAACTCTTATAATAGGAAAAGCGCTCCCGAGGACACATGGGAATATCGTCAAGGTAGTTTTCATCACGCTCATATAATTCGCGTTCGGTACTTTGATAATTTTATATGTGGGTGGACCGGTGCTTGGGTGCTGTTCTTACTTGAACAAGCATCCCACTTATGATTAACCTCTATTGCAAGCCTCCGCAACTACAACAAAAGTATTAAGGTAAACCTAACCATAGCATGAAACATATGGATCCAAATCAGCCCCTTACGAAGCAACGCATAAACTAGGGTTTAAGCTTCTATCACTCTAGCAACTCATCATCTACTTATTACTTCCCAATGCCTTCCTCTAGGCCCAAATAATGGTGAAGTGTTATGTAGTCGACGTTCACATAACACCACTAGAGTGAAGGAAATATGCCCTAGAGGCAATAATAAAGTTATTATTTATTTCCTTATTTCATGATAAATGTTTATTATTCATGCTAGAATTGTATTAACCGGAAACATAATACATGTGTGAATACATAGACAAACATAGTGTCACTAGTATGCCTCTACTTGACTAGCTTGTTTATCAAAGATGGTTATGTTTCCTAGCCATGGACAAAAAAGTTGTCATTTGATTAACGGGATCACATCATTAGGAGAATGATGTGATTGACATGACCCATTCCGTTAGCCTAGCACTTGATCGTTTAGTATGTTGCTATTGCTTTCTTCATGACTTATACAATGTTCCTACAACTATGAGATTATGCAACTCCCGTTTACCGGAGGAACACTTTGTGTGCTACCAAACGTCACAACGTAACTTGGTGATTATAAAGGTGCTCTATAGGTGTCTCCGGAGGTACTTGTTGAGTTGGCGTATTTCAAGATTAGGATTTGTCACTCCGAATGTCGGAGAGGTATCTCTGGGCCCTCTCGGTAATACACATCACTTAAGCCTTGCAAGCATGTAACTAATGAGTTAGTTATGAGATGATGTATTACGGAACGAGTAAAGAGACTTGCCGGTAACGAGATTGAACTAGGTATTGGATACCGACGATCAAATCTCGGGCAAATAACATACCGATGACAAAGGGAACAAAGTATGTTGTTATGCGGTTTGACCGATAAAGATCTTCGTAGAATATGTAGGAACCAATATGGGCATCCAGGTCCCGCTATTGGTTATTGACCGAGAATAGTTCTAGGTCATGTCTACATAGTTCTCGAACCCGTAGGGTCCGCACGCTTAACGTTACGATGGCATTTATATTATGAGTTTATGAGTTTTGATGTACCGAAGGAGTTCGGAGTCCCGTATGAGATCGGGGACATGACGAGGAGTCTCGAAATGGTCGAGACGTAAAGATCGATATATTGGACGACTATATTCGGAGTTCGGAAAGGTTCCGAGTGATTCGGGTATTTTCGGGAGTACCGGGGAGTTACGGGAATACAGGGAAGAGTATTGGGCCTTGATGGGCTTTAGTGGGAAGAGGAGAAAAAGGCCAAGGAGCTGCTGCGCCCCCCCTCCCCTCTAGTCCGAATTGGACTAGGGAAAAGGGGGCCGGCCACCTTTCCTTCTCCTCCACTTCCTTCTCCCTTCCTCCCCTCTTGGTGGACTCCTACTAGGACTTGGAGTCCTAGTAGGACTCCACATCATGGCGCGCCCTCCCCTAGGGCCGGCCTCCTCCTCCCTTGCTCCTTTATAGACGGGGGCAAGGGGGCACCCCATGACACACAAGTTGATCTACGGATCGTTCCTTGGCCGTGTGCGGTGCCCCCTTCCACCATATTCCACCTCGGTCATATCGTCGCAAAGCTTAGGCGAAGCCCTGCGCCGGTAGAACATCAAGATCGTCACCACGCCGTCGTGCTGACGGAACTCTCCCTCGACACTCAGCTGGATCGGAGTTCAAGGGACGTCATCGAGCTGAACGTGTGCTGAACTCGGAGGCTCCGTACGTTCGGTGCTTTGATCGGTTGGATCGTGAAGACGTACGACTACATCAACCGCGTTGTGCTAACGCTTCCGCTTACGGTCTACGAGGGTACGTGGACGAACACTCTCCCCTCTCGTTGCTATATCATCACCATGATCTTGCGTGTGCATAGGAAATTTTTTGAAATTACTACGTTACCCAACAGTGGCATCCGAGCCTAGGTTTTATGCGTTGATGTTATATGCACGAGTAGAACACAAGTGAGTTGTGGACGATATAAGTCATACTGCCTATCAGCATGTCATACTTTGGTTCAGCGGTATTGTGAGATGAAGCGGCCCGGACCGACATTACGCGTACGCTTACGCGAGACTGGTTTCACCGTTACGAGCACTTGTGCTTAAAGGTGGCTGGCGGGTGTCTGTCTCTCTCACTTTAGTTGAACCGAGTGTGGCTTCGCCCGGTCCTTGTGAAGGTTAAAACGGAGTCTATTTGACAAACTATCGTTGTTGTTTTGATGCGTAGGTAAGAACGGTTCTTGCTAAGCCCGTAGCAGCCACGTAAAATTTGCAACAACAAAGTAGAGGACGTCTAACTTGTTTTTGCAGGGCATGTTGTGATGTGATATGGTCAAGACGTGATGCTATATTTTATTGTATGAGATGATCATGTTTTGTAACCAAAGTTATCGGCAACTGGCAGGAGCCATATGGTTGTCGCTTTATTGTATGAAATGCAAACGCCCTGTAATTGCTTTACTTTATCACTAAGCGGTAGTGATAGTCGTAGAAGCAATAGATGGCGTAACGACAACGATGCTACGATGGAGATCGAGGTGTCGTGCTGGTGACGATGGTGATCATGACGGTGCTTCGAAGATGGAGATCACAAGATGATGATGGCCATATCATATCACTTATATTGATTGCATGTGATGTTTATCCTTTATGCATCTTATCTTGCTTTGTTTGACGGTAGCATTTTAAGATGATCTCTCACTAAAATTATCAAGAAGTGTTCTCCCTGAGTATGCACCATTGCCAAAGTTCGTCGTGCCGAGACACCACGTGATGATCGGGTGTGATAAGCTCTACGTCCATCTACAACGGGTGCAAGCCAGTTTTGCACACGCAGAATACTCAGGTTAAACTTGATGAGCCTAGCATATGCAGATATGGCCTCGGAACACAGAGACCGAAAGGTCGAGCGTGAATCATATAGTAGATATGATCAACATAGTGATGTTCACCATTGAAAACTACTCCATCTCACGTGATGATCGGTTATGGTTTAGTTGATTTGGATCACGTGATCACTTAGATGACTAGAGAGATGTCTGTCTAAGTGGGAGTTCTTAAGTAATATGATTAATTGAACTTAAATTTATCATGAACTTAGTCCTGGTAGTATCTTGCAAATTATGTTATAGATCAATAGCTTGCATTGTTGCTTTCATATGTTTATTTTGATATGTTCCTAGAGAAAATTGTGTTGAAAATGTTAGTAGCAATGATGGGGATTGGATCCGTGATCTGAGGTTTATCCTCATTGCTGCACAGAAGAATTATGTCCTTAATGCACTGCTAGGTGACAGACCTATTGCAGGAGCAGATGCAGACATTATGAACGTTTAGCTAAGCTCAATATGATGACTACCTGATAGTTTAGTGCACCATGCTTAATGGCTTAGAATCGGGACTTCAAAGACGTTTTTGAACGTCATGGACCATATAAGATGTTCCAGGAGTTGAAGTTAATATTTCAAGCAAATACCCGAGTTGAGAGATATGAAGTCTCCAACAAGTTCTATAGCTAAAAGATGGAGGAGAATCGCTCAACTAGTGAGCATGTGCTCAGATTGTCTGGGTACTTCAATCACTTGAATCAAGTGGGAGTTAATCTTCCAGATAAGATAGTGATTGATAGAATTCTCTAGTCACCATCACTAAGTTACTAGAACTTCGTGATGAACTATAATATGCAAGGGATGACGAAAGTTATTCCTGAGCTCTTCGCGATGTTGAGATCGGCGAAGGTAGAAATCAAGAAAAGAGCATCAAGTGTTGATGGTTAACAAGATCACTAGTTTCAAGAAAAAGGCAAAGGGAAAAGAAGGGGAACTTCAAGAAGAACGGCAAGCAAGTTGCTGCTCAAGTGAAGAAACCCAAGTCTGGTCCTAAACCTGAGACTAAGTGCTTCTACTGCAAAGAGACTGGTCACTGGAAGAGGTACTACCCCAAGTGATTGGCGGATAAGAAGGATGGCAAAGTGAACATAAGTATATTTGATATACATGTTATTGATGTGTACTTTACTAGTGTTTATAGCAACCCCTCAGTATTTGATACTAGTTCAGTTGCTAAGATTAGTAACTCGAAACGGGAGTTGCAGAATAAACAGAGACTAGTTAAAGGGTGAAGTGACGATGTGTGTTGGAAATAGTTCCAAGATTGATATGATCATCATCGCACACTCCCTATACTTTTGGGATTAGTGTTAAACCTAAATAAGTGTTATTTGGTGTTTGCGTTGAGCATGAATATGATTTGATCATGTTTATTGCAATACGGTTATTCATGTAAGTTAGAGAATAATTGTTGTTCTGTTTACATGAATAAAACCTTCTATGGTCATACACCCAATGAAAATGGTTTGTTGGATCTCGATCGTGTGATACACATATTCGTAATATTGAAGCCAAAAGATGCAAAGTTAATAATGATAGTGCAACTTATTTGTGGCACTGCTGTTTAGGTCATATCGGTGTGAAGCACATGAAGAAACTCCATAAAGATGGAATTTCGGAATCACTTGGTTATGAATCATTTGATGCTTGCGAACCGTGCCTTTTGGGCAAGATGACTAAAACTCCGTTCTTTGGAACAATGGAACGAGCTACCGACTTATTGGAAATAATACATACTGATGTATGCAGACCAATGAGTATGAAGGCTCGTGGCAAGTATCGTTATTTTCTGACCTTCACAAGATGATTTGAGTAGATATGGGTATATCTACTTGATGAAACATAAGTCTGAAATAGTTGAAAGGTTCAAAGAATTTCAGAGTGAAGTGGAAAATCATTGTAACAAGAAAATAAAGTTTCTGCGATCTGATCGTGGAGATGAATATTTGAGTTACGAGTTTGGTCTTCAATTAAAACAATGTGAAATAGTTTCACAGCTCACGCCACCTGGAACACCACAACGTTATGGTGTGTCCAAACGTCATAGCCGCACTTTATTGGATATGGTGCGATCTATGATATCTCTTACTGATTTACCAATATCGTTTTGGGGTTATGCATTAGAGACAGCTGCATTCACATTAAATAGGGCACTATCTAAATCCGTTGAGACGACACCGTATGAACTATGGTTTAGCAATAAACCTAAGCTGTCGTTTCTTAAAAATTTGGAGTTGCGATGCTTATGTGAAAAAGTTTCATCCTGATACGCTCGAACCCAAATCGGAGAAGTGCGTCTTCATAGAATACCCAAAGGAAACTGTTGGGTACACCTTCTATCACAGATCCGAAGGCAAGATATTCGTTGCTAAAAATGGGTCCTTTCTAGAGAAGGAGTTTCTCTCGAAAGAAGTGAGTGGGAGGAAAGTAGAACTTGATGAGGTAACTGTACCTGTTCCCTTATTGGAAAGTAGTTCATCACAGAAATCAGTTCCTGTGACAAATACACCAATTAGTGAGGAAGCTAATGATATTGATCATGAAACTTCAGATCAAGTTACTACAGAACCTTGTAGGTCTTCCAGAGTAAGATCCGCACCAGAGTGGTGTAGTAATCATGTTCTGGAAGTCATGTTACTAGACCATGATGAACCTACGAACTATGAGGAAGCGATGATGAGCCCAGATTCCGCGAAATGGCTCGAGGCCATAAAATCTGAGATATGATCCATGTATGAGAACAAAGTATGGACTTTGATTGACTTGCTCGATGATCAGCAAGCCATGTTAAATAAATGGATCTTCAAGAGGAAGACGGACACTGATAGTAGTGTTACTATCCACTAAGCTCGACTTGTTGCAAAAGGTTTTCAACAAAGTTCAAAGGTGTTGAATACGATGAGATTTTCTCACTCGTATCGATGCTTAAGTCTGTCTGAATCATGTTAGCAATTGCCACATTTTATGAAATCTGGCAAATGGATGTCAAAACTGTATTCCTTAATCGATTTATTAAAGAAGAGTTGTATATGATGCAACTAGAAGGTTTTGTCAATCCTAAAGGTGCTAACAAAATGTGCAAGCTCTAGCGATCCATCTATGGACTGGTGCAAGCATCTCGGAGTTGGAATATACTCTTTGATAAGTTGATCAAAGCATATAGTTTTATATGGACTTACGATGAAGCCTGTATTTACTAGAAAGTGAGTGGGAGCACTACAACATTTCTGATAAGTATATGTGAATGACATATTGTAGATCGGAAATAATGTAGAATTATTCTGCAAAGCATAAAGGAGTGTTTTAAAGGAGTTCTTTAAAAAGAAAAGACATCAGTAAAAGCTACTTACATATTGAGCATCAAAGATCTATTGAGATAGATCAAGACGCTTGATAAGATTTTCAATGAGTACATACCTTGGCAAGATTTTGAAATAGTTCAAAATGGAACAGTCAAAGAAAGATTTCTTGCCTGTGTTACAAAGGTATGAAATTGAGTAAGACTCAAATCCCGACCACAGCAGAAAATAGAAAGAGAATGAAAAGTCATTCCCTATGCATCAGTCATAGGTTCTATAAAGTATGCTATGCTTTGTACCAGACCTATTGTATACCTTGCTCTGAATTTGGCAAGGAAGTACAATAGTGATCTAGGAGTAGATCACTGGACATTGGTCAAGAATATCCTTAGTAAGGACTAAGGAGATGTTTCTCGATTATGGAGGTGATAAAAGAGTTTGTTGTAAAAGTTACATCAGTGCAAACTTTTACACCGATCCAGATGACTCTAAGTCTCAACCTGGATACATATTGAAAGTGGGAGCAATTAGCTAGAGTAGCTCCGTGCAGAGCATTGTGGACATAAAATATTTGCAAAATACATACGGTTCTGAATGTGACAGACCCGTTGACTAAGCTTCTCTCACGAGCAAAACATGATCACACCTTAGTACTCTTTGGGTGTTAATCACATAGCGATGTGAACTAGATTATTGACTCTAGTAAACCCTTTGGGTGTTGGTCACATGACGATGTGAACTATGGGTATTAATCATATACAGATATGATTATTGGTGTTAAATCACATGGCGATGTGAACTAGATTATTGACTCTAGTGCAAGTGGGAGACTGAAGGAAATATGCCCTAGAGGCAATAATAAAGTTATTATTTATTTCCTTATTTCATGATAAATGTTTATTATTCATGCTAGAATTGTATTAACCGGAAACATAATACATGTGTGAATACATAGACAAACATAGTGTCAGTAGTATGCCTCTACTTGACTAGCTTGTTTATCAAAGATGGTTATGTTTCCTAGCCATGGACAAAAGAGTTGTCATTTGATTAACGGGATCACATCATTAGGAGAATGATGTGATTGACATGACCCATTCCGTTAGCCTAGCACTTGATCGTTTAGTATGTTGCTATTGCTTTCTTCATGACTTATACAATGTTCCTACAACTATGAGATTATGCAACTCCCGTTTACCGGAGGAACACTTTGTGTGCTACCAAACGTCACAACATAACTGGGTGATTATAAAGGTGCTCTACAGGTGTCTCCGAAGGTACTTGTTGAGTTGGCGTATTTCGAGATTAGGATTTGTCACTCCGAATGTCAGAGAGGTATCTCTGGGCCCTCTCGGTAATACACATCACTTAAGCCTTGCAAGCATGTAACTAATGAGTTAGTTATGAGATGATGTATTACGGAACGAGTAAAGAGACTTGCCGGTAACAAGATTGAACTAGGTATTGGATACCGACGATCAAATCTCGGGCAAATAACATACCGATGACAAAGGGAACAAAGTATGTTGTTATGCGGTTTGACCGATAAAGATCTTCGTAGAATATGTACGAACCAATATGGGCATCCAGGTCCCGCTATTGGTTATTGACCGAGAATAGTTCTAGGTCATGTCTACATAGTTCTCGAACCCGTAGGGTCCGCACGCTTAACGTTACGATGGCATTTATATTATGAGTTTATGAGTTTTGATGTACCGAAGGAGTTCGGAGTCCCGTATGAGATCGGGACATGACGAGGAGTCTCGAAATGGTCGAGACGTAAAGATCGATATATTGGACGACTATATTCGGAGTTCGGAAAGGTTCCGAGTGATTCGGGTATTTTCGGGAGTACCGGGGAGTTACGGGAATACAGGGAAGAGTATTGGGCCTTGATGGGCTTTAGTGGGAAGAGGAGAAAAAGGCCAAGGAGCTGCTGCGCCCCCCCTCCCCTCTAGTCCGAATTGGACTAGGGAAAAGGGGGCCGGCCACCTTTCCTTCTCCTCCACTTCCTTCTCCCTTCCTCCCCTCTTGGTGGACTCCTACTAGGACTTGGAGTCCTAGTAGGACTCCACATCATGGCGCGCCCTCCCCTAGGGCCGGCCTCCTCCTCCCTTGCTCCTTTATAGACGGGGGCAAGGGGGCACCCCATGACACACAAGTTGATCTACGGATCATTCCTTAGCCGTGTGCGGTGCCCCCTTCCACCATATTCCACCTCGGTCATATCGTCGCGAAGCTTAGGCGAAGCCCTGCGCCGGTAGAACATCAAGATCGTCACCACGCCATCGTGCTGACGGAACTCTCCCTCGACACTCAGCTGGATCGGAGTTCGAGGGACGTCATCGAGCTGAACGTGTGCTGAACTCAGAGGCTCCGTACGTTCGGTGCTTGGATCGGTCGGATCGTGAAGACGTACGACTACATCAACCGCGTTGTGCTAACGCTTCCGCTTACGGTCTACGAGGGTATGTGGACGAACACTCTCCCCTCTCGTTGCTATATCATCACCATGATCTTGCGTGTGCGTAGGAAATTTTTTGAAATTACTACGTTCCCCAACATAGAGGCTAGACAACATACATCTTATCAAAATATCGAACGAATACCAAATTCACATGACTACTAATAGCAAGACTTCTCCCTTGTCCTCAGGAACAAACGTAACTACTCACAAAGCATATTCATGTTCATAATCAGAGGGGTAATAATATGCATAAAGGATCTGAACATATGATCTTCCACCAAATAAACCAACTAGCATCAACTACAAGGAGTAATCAACACTACTAGCAACCTACTAGCACCAATCCCGGACTTGGAGGCAAGAATTGGATACAAGAGATGAATTAGGGTTTGGAGATGAGATGGTGCTGGTGAAGATGTTGATGGAGATTGCCCTCTCCCGATGAGAGGAGCGTTGGTGATGACGATGGTGATGATTTCCCCCTCCCGGAGGGAAGTGTCCCCGGCAGAACAGCTCTGCCGGAGCCCTAGATTGGTTCCGCCAAGGTTCCGCCTCGTGGCGGCGGAGTCTCGTCCCGAAAGGTTGCCTTCTATTTTTTTCTCATCGAAAGACTTCATATAGGAGAAGATGGGCGTCAGAGAGCCACCAGGGGGCCCACGAGGTAGGGGGCGTGCCCTAGGGGGGCGTGCCCCCCACCCTCGTGAGCAGGGTGTGGGCCCCCTGGCCTTCATCTTTGGCGACGATTTTTCTTTATTTATTTTAAGATATTCCGTGGAGTTTCAGGATTTTTGGAGTTGCGCAGAATAGGCCTCCAATATTTGCTCCTTCTCTAGCCCAGAATTCCAGCTGCCCGCATTCTCCCTCTTCATGTAAACCTTGTAAAATTAAGAGAGAATAGCCATAAGTATTGTGACATAACGTGAAATAACAACCCATAATGCAATAAATATTGATATAAAAGCATGATGCAAAATGGACGTATCAACTCCCCCAAGCTTAGACCTCGCTTGTCCTCAAGCGAAAAGCTGATAACAATAAATATGTCCTCATGTTTAGAGGTAGAGGCGTCGATAAAAATAAAATACGGACATGAAGGCATCATGATTATTTCCATAACAGTAACATATATAGATTTTGTCATAAGATTACTTATGTTCAAGTGATGATCTTTTAACATTGCAAAAGTATGAATCAGAAACCTTATTGAGCACCAACAAATTATAACCTCAGTCATTGAAGCAATTGCAATTTATCATAACATCGGAAAGAGTCTATGTCAAAGCTTAAAAGCAAGTCCACATACTCAACTATCACTTAGTCCTTCATAATTGCTAACACTCACGCAATACTTGTGGTTACGGAGTTTTAATCGGACACAGAGAAAGATAGGGGCTTATAGTTTTGCCCCACAACCTTTTACCTCAAGGGTAATGTCAACAATAATAATTCATGCTCCCCTACATCCAATTAGATATATATATCATGTTCTTTCCAACATGCTGAGCTTGCCAAAGGATAAAATGAAAAAGGAAAGGTGAAGATCACCGTGACTCTTGCATAAGGTAGAGGATAATAATAAAAGATAGGCCCTTCGCAGAGGGAAGCAGAGGTTGTCATGCGCGTTTAGGGTTGATGCACAAAATCTTAATGTAAAAGAATGTCACTTTGTATTGCCCCTTGTATGTGGACCTTTATTATGCAGTCTGTCGCTTTTATTACTTCCACAACAAGTTCGTACAAAGCTTATTTTCTCTTCACTAATAAGTCATGCATATTTAGAGAGCAATTTTTTATTGCTTGCACCGATGACAACTTACTTGAAGGATCTTACTCGATCCATAGGTAGATATGGTGGACTCTCATGGCTGAACTGGTTTAAGGGTATTTGGAAGCACAAGTAGTATTTCTACTTGGTGCTGAGAATTTGGCTAGCATGAGGGGGAAAGGCAAGCTCAACACGTTAGAGGATCCATGACAACATACTTTATCTCAGATGTAAGAAAACATAACTCATTATGTTGTCTTCCTTGTCCAACCTCAACTCTTTAGCATGTCGTATTTTAATGAGTGCTCCCAATCATAAAAGATGTCAATGATAATATATCTATATGTGAAACCTCTCTTTCCTTATTACTTCCTATTAATTGCAACGATGACCAAAGCTATATTTGCCAACTCCCAACAACTTTTAATCATCATACTCTTTCTATGTGAAGTCATTACTTTCAATAAGATCAATATGAACTCTTTGATTCTTTTTATTCTTTTTCTTCTTTTCTTTTATTCACCCAAGATCATGGCAAAATAATCAAGCCCTTGACTCAACACTAATCTTTATTATATAAAGCTCACGGACTCGATTACAAAGAAGGGGAGTGCCCATACCCATGTGATTATATCTCCTTCTTTGTTGTTGACGGTGGGGGTGTTGTTGATGCTGCAGGCTTGTCGTCCACCTTCCATGGCATAGGCTCACCATCATAGAAGGATGATCGAGTCTCCGGAATCCTCAAATCTGTAGCCAAACTCATCCTTTTGAATCTATATTCATACTCACAGTTTTGATTTTGCAGATCATAGATTTGGGCTTGGAGGTGCTCAATCTTCTCATGTAGCTTGAAGATGGCCTCCTCGGTGTTCTTGGCATCTGCCTCGTAGTTGTTGGTGAACTCCGCGAGCATCTTGTGGCTAGCATTGATTCCACACTCCACCATCCCCTGGCACTTGAAAACTTGTTGCTCCATTGCTTCGAGCCTCGACTCCACGCTTCCGGTTCCCTTTGGTCCCTCAACATCGTGGATGTGCAGCAACCCATCACGCATCTCAATGGTTTGAGGGTGTCGCAGCACCTCCGCGAGGTAAGGGTTGATCACCTTCTCGAAGAACTTGTCCTTGGAAGCACTTGGGGTCGTCATGATGATCTAGACCTGTCAGAAAAACAGCTCGAAACAAGAACAGGGGAGATTTGCGTGATACGAGAGTCGAAACCTTTGGGATAATATATAATGAATTTTTATCGACCAAAATACGTATCGTGCAAGAAAACAGAGTCCAAAGGGCACATGAGGTGCTCATGAGGTAGGGGGGCGCCCAGGGGGGTAGGGCGCGCCCTCCACCCTCGTGGAGGCCTCGTGTCCTTCCCGGACTGCCACTTATTTTTTCTATTTTTCTAAATATTCCAAAACGGAGAAATATTGCCTTAAAAATTGTTTTGGAGTCGGTTTACTTACCGTACCACATACCTATTCCTTTTCGGAATGTGCAACGGTCTGGAAAGTGTCCCTTATGTATTCCTCCGGGGTTACGGTTTCAATAATATTGCTTTCAACATTTATAGGATTACCTGAGATATAGTGTTTGATCCTTTGACCGTTTACCACCTTCCGATTTGTGCCTTCGAAGTTGTTGATTTTTATGGCACCGGAACGATAGACCTCCTCGATAACGTAGGGACCTTCCCATTTAGAGAGAAGTTTTCCTGCAAAAAATCTTAAACAAGAGCTGTATAGCAATACATAATCACCTACATTAAACTCACGCTTTTGTATCCTTTTGTCATGCCATCTTTTAACTTTTTCTTTAAACAACTTAGCATTTTCATAAGCTTGGGTTCTCCATTCTTCAAGTGAGCTAATATCAAATAACCTTTTCTCACCGGCAAGTTTGAAATCATAGTTGAGCTCTTTAATAGCCCAATATGCCTTATGTTCTAGTTCGAGAGGTAAGTGACATGCTTTTCCATAAACCATTTTATAAGGAGACATACCCATAGGATTCTTATATGCAGTTCTATAGGCCCATAATGCGTCATCCAGTTTCTTGGACCAATTCTTTCTAGACCTATTAACAGTCTTTTGCAAAATTAATTTGAGCTCTCTATTGCTCAATTCTACTTGACCACTAGACTGCGGGTGATATGGAGATGCAATTCTATGATTAACATCATATTTAGCGAGCATTTTACGGAAAGCACCATGAATAAAGTGTGAACCACCATCAGTCATTAAATATCTAGGGACTTCAAACCTCGGAAAATAACTTCCTTAAGCATTTTAATAGAGGTGTTATGATCAGCACTACTAGTTGGAATAGCTTCTACCCACTTAGTAACGTAATCAACAGCAACTAAAATATGTGTATATCCATTGGAGGCAGGAAAAGGTCCCATATAATCAAAGCCCCAAACATCAAATGGTTCAATAACAAGTGAATAATTCATAGGCATTTCTTGACGTCTACTAATATTACCAATTCTTTGACATTCATCACAAGACAAAACAAACTTACAGGCATCCTTGAAGAGAGTGGGCTAATAAAAACCGGATTGCAATACCTTATGTGCAGTTCTATCTCCAGCGTGGTGTCCTCCATAAGCTTCGGAGTGACACTTGCATAGGATCTGTTCCTGTTCATGCTCAGGTACACAACGTCTAATAACACCATCTACTCCTTCTTTATAAAGATGTGGGTCATCCCAAAAGTAATGTCGCAAATCATAGAAAAACTTTTTCTTTTGTTGGTATGTGAAGCTAGGTGGTATAAATTTAGCAACAATATAATTAGCATAATCAGCATACCATGGAGTGCTAAGAGAAGTGCTTATGACATTTAATTGTTCATCAGGAAAGCTATCATCAATAGGTAGTGGGTCATCAAGAACATTCTCTAACCTAGATAAGTTGTCTGCAACGGGGTTCTCAGCTCCTTTTCTATCAACAATATGCAAATCAAATTCTTGCAGCAAGAGAACCCATCTAATAAGTCTAGGTTTTGCATCTTTCTTTTCCATAAGATATTTAATAGCAGCATGATCAGTGTGAATAGTTACTTTAGAACCAACAATATAGGGTCTGAATTTATCACAAGCAAATACAACTGCTAAAAGTTCCTTTTCGGTATTAGCATAATTTCTTTGAGCATTGTCTAGAGTCTTACTAGCATAATGGATAACATTTAATTTCTTATCAACTCTTTGCCCCAGAACAGCACCTACATCGTAATCACTAGCATCACACATAATTTCAAAGGGTAAATTCCAATCAGGTGGCTAAGCAACAGGTGCAGAGACTAATGCTTTCTTAAGTATTTCAAATGCTTCTACATAATCATCGTCAAAGACAAATGGTACATCTTTTTGTAGTAAATTAGTCAGAGGCCGAGAAATTTTTGAGAAGTCCTTAATGAACCTCCTATAAAATCCGGCGTGACCAAGGAAACTTCTTATACCTTTGATGTCCTTGGGACAAGGCATCTTTTCAATAGCATCAACCTTGGCTTTATCAACTTTAATACCTCTTTCAAAAACTTTGTGCCCCAAGACAATACCTTCATTAACCATAAAGTGGCACTTTTCCCAATTCAAGACAAGATTAGTTTCTTCACATCTCTGCAAAACTCGATCAAGATTGCTCAAGCAATCATCAAAAGAGGAACCATAGACGGAAAAATCGTCCATGAAAACCTCACAATTTTTTTCACAAAAATCATAGAATATAGCCATCATGCATCTTTGAAAGGTAGCAGGTGCATTACATAAACCGAAAGGCATGCGTCTATAAGCAAAAGTACCAAAAGGGCATGTAAAAGTAGTCTTTGATTGATCTCTAGCCGACACAGGTATTTGAGAGAAACCAGAATAACCATCTAGAAAGCAATAATGTGTATGTTTGCATAATCTTTCTAGCATTTGATCAATAAAAGGTAAGGGGTAATGATCTTTCTTAGTAGCCTTATTTAATTTGCGGAAATCAATTACCGTCCTATAACCTGTGATAATTCTTTGCAGAATCAATTCATCTTTATCATTAGGGACAACAGTAATACCTCCCTTCTTAGGGACACAGTGGACAGGACTTACCCACTGACTATCAGCAACGGGATAAATTATACCTGCCTCCAGAAGCTTGAGTATTTCTTTTCTTACCACTTCTTTCATTTTAGGATTCAAACGTCGTTGAGGATCACGAACTGGTTTGGCATTCGCTTCCAAATTTATTTTATGTTGACATAGAGTGGGACTGATGCCCTTAAGATCATCAAGAGTATATCCAATAGCGGCACGGTGCTTCTTTAGAGTTTTCAATAATCTTTCCTCTTCATGCTCTGAAAGGTTAGCACTAATAATGACAGGATATATTTTCTTTTCATCAAGATAAGCATATTTAAGATTATCAGGCAACGGTTTAAGCTCAAACACGAGATCACCCTTGGGTGGAGGAGGATCCCCTAGGATTTCAACAGGCAAATTGTGTTGCAGAATAGGTTCCTGTTTAAAGAATACTTCATCTATTTCCCTTCTTTCATTCATGAACATATCATTTGCATGGTCTAGCAAATAGTGTTCTAAAGGATCACTAGGAGGTACGGCAATAGAAGCAAGACCAATAATTTCATCTTTACTAGGCAATTCTTCCTCATGATGTTGTTTACTAAATTTAGAGAAATTAAACTCATGAACCATATCATCCAAGCCAATAGTAACAACATTCTTTTAGCAGTCTATCTTAGCATTAACAGTATTCAAGAAGGGTCTACCAAATATAATGGGACAAAAGCTATCTTGTGGAGAACCAAGAATAAGAAAATCAGCGGGATATTTGGTTTTTCCACACAAGACTTCAACATCTCTAACAATTCCCATTGCAGATATAGTATCTCTATTGGCAAGTTTAATTGTAACATCAATATCTTCTATCTCAGCGGGTGCAATTTCATGCTTAATTTCTTCATACAAGGTAATAGGTATAACACTAGCACTAGCACCCATATCACATAAGCCATGATAACAATGATCTCCTATTTTAACAGAAATAACAGGCACGCATATCACAGGTCTATGTTTATCTCTAGCACAAGGTTTAGCAATTCTAGCAGTTTCACCATAGAATTAAATAACATGCCCATCAATATTATCAGACAAGAGATCTTTAACAATAGCAATATTAGGTACTACTTTGACTTGCTCAGGAGGTGTATAAGTTCTAATATTGCTTTTACGAACAACAGTTGAAGCTTTAGCATGATCCTTCATTCTAACAGGGAAAGGTGGTTTCTCAACATAAGAAGTGGGAACAATAGGATCATTATAAGTGACAGTCTTTTCTTCAACTTTAATAGGTGCAGCTACTTTTACTTCTATGGGAGGATGATATCTAAACCACTTTTCCTTGGGGAGATCAACATAGGTAGCAAAAGATTCACAGAAAGAAGCTACTATCTCAGAGTCAAGTCCATATTTAGTGCTAAACTTACGGAAAATATCGGTATCCATAAAAGATTTAACACAATCAAACTTAGGTGTCATACCTGACTCCTTACCTTCGTCGAGGTCCCAATCTTCAGAGTTGCATTTAATTCTATCCAATAAATTCCATTTAAATTCAATAGTCTTCATCATAAAAGAGCCAGCACAAGAAGTATCGAGCATGGTGCAATTGTTATCAGAAAGTCGAGCATAAAAACTTTGAATAGTTACTTCTCTTGGGAGCTCATGATTGGGGCATGAATATAACATTCATTTAAGCCTCCCCCAAGCTTGAGCGATGCTTTCTCCTTCGCGAGGCCAAAAATTATATATATAATTGCGATCATGATGAACAAGATGCATAGGGTAATACTTTTGATGAAATTTCAATTTCAATCTTTTATAGTTCCATGATCTCGTATCATCACATAGCCTGTACCATGTCAATGCGTCTCCCTTCAAAGATAAAGGGAAGGCCTTCTTCTTAACAACATCATCGGGTATACCTGCAAGCTTAAATAGTCCACAAACTTCATCCACATAGAGTAGATGTTCATCAGGATGCTTTGTTCCATCTCCTGTAAAAGTGTTAGCTAGTAGTTGTTCCATCATACCCAAAGGAATTCCAAAAGGAGTTTCATTTTCAATAGGTTCAGTAGGTTGAGGAGCAACTCTTTGCTCTGGACGGGGTGAAGATACCCCGAACAAGCCCCTCAGAGAATTACTTTCCATAGTAACAAGTGACAGAAAATTTCAGCACACTATATAAATTTTTCCTTACCAAATTCCACCTACCAGAGGCGCTACACTCCCCGGCAACGGCGCCAGAAAAGAGTCTTGATGACCCACAAGTATAGGGGATCTATCATAGTCCTTTCGATAAGTAAGAGTGTTGAACCCAACAAGGAGCAGAAGGAAATGATAAGCGGTTTTCAGCAAGGTATTCTCTGCAAGTACTGAAATAAGTGGTAACAGATAGTTTTGTGATAAGATAAATTGTAACGAGCAACAAGTAACAAAAGTAAATAAAGTGCAGCAAGGTGGCCCAATCCTTTTTGTAGCAAAGGAAAAGCCTGGACAAACTCTTATAATAGGAAAAGCGCTCCCGAGGACACATGGGAATGTCGTCAAGCTAGTTTTCATCACACTCATATGATTCGCGTTCGGTACTTTGATAATTTGATATGTGGGTGGACCGGTGCTTGGGTGTTGTTCTTACTTGAACAAGCATCCCACTTATGATTAACCTCTATTGCAAGCATCCACAACTACAACAAAAGTATTAAGGTAAACCTAACCATAGCATGAAACATATGGTTCCAAATCAGCCCCTTACGAAGCAACGCATAAACTAGGGTTTAAGCTTCTGTCACTCTAGCAACCCATCATCTACTTATTACTTCCCAATGCCTTCCTCTAGGCCCAAATAATGGTGAAATGTTATGTAGTTGACGTTCACATAACACCACTAGAGGCTAGACAACATACATCTTATCAAAATATCGAACGAATACCAAATTCACATGACTACTAATAGCAAGACTTCTCCCTTGTCCTCAGGAACAAACATAATTACTCACAAAGCATATTCATGTTCATAATCCGAGGGGTAATAATATGCATAAAGGATCTGAACATATGATCTTTCACCAAATAAACCAACTAGCATCAACTACAAGGAGTAATCAACACTACTAGCAACCTACTAGCACCAATCCCGAACTTGGAGACAAGAATTGGATACAAGAGATGAACTAGGGTTTGGAGATGAGATGGTGCTGGTGAAGATGTTGATGGAGATTGCCCTCTCCCGATGAGAGGAGCGTTGGTGATGACGATGGTGATGATTCCCCCCTCCCGAGGGAAGTGTCCCCGGCAGAACAGCTCTGCCAGAGCCCTAGATTGGTTCCGCCAAGGTTCCGCCTCATGGCGGCGGAGTCTCGTCCCGAAAGGTTGCCTTCTATTTTTTTTCACATCGAAAGACTTCATATAGGAGAAGATGGGCGTCGGAGAGCCACCAGGGGGCCCACAAGGTAGGGGGCGCGCCCTAGGGGGGCCGCCCCCCACCCTCGTGAGCAGGGTGTGGGCCCCCTGGCCTTCATTTTTGGCGACGATTTTTCTTTATTTATTTTAAGATATTCCGTGGAGTTTCAAGACTTTTGGAGTTGCGCAGAATAGGTATCCAATATTTACTCCTTTTCCAGCCCAGAATTCCAGCTGCCGGCATTCTCCCTCTTCATGTAAACCTTGTAAAATTAAGAGAGAATAGCCATAAGTATTGTGACATACGTGAAATAGCAGCCCATAATGCAATAAATATTAATATAAAAGCATGATGCAAAATGGACGTATCAGGGTGCGAGAGGAAGAAGATGAGGAAAGGGGGAATGAGAAGAGACCTAGTCGGGTCTATTTATAAGGAAAGACTGCTAAGTGGGCGCGAAAAACAAGGAGGCCGTAAACATAGTTATCCAACTAAAAGGACGCCTTGATTTTCGGATGGTCATTAAGATAAAGATCCGTTGAGATACATTGGACAAAACATGCATTTATGGCAGGTGATGTCATGGCGGGTTACCACAAATTCAAAGGATGATGTCATGGCGGGTTACAAAAATTTCATAAGCAAAGAGGAGAAGATTTTTCTTAAGTATCGAAGATTGACATGAACCAGTTCAAATCAATCTCGGGCCTAATGTTGGGGATATAACTATTAGGTATGACCCGCCCAAGAGAGGTCGGCTTATACCTGTGAACATTCTTGAAGCCCAAGACCAAGGTTGAAGACGGCGGTTCAGTAAAGGCCCAAAGGCCAGAGGCGACTTAAAGGCCCGTAGAGATAAACTGCCATATGTACATGACTTGTATTGTAAGGCAAGAATAGTTAGAGACCGAGCCGGACACTGTTTATGAGTCGGCCGGGACTCTGTGAGCCACTGGGCGTCGACCTCTGTATATAAAGGGACGACTCAGCGGCGGTTCAGGGCAAGTAACATCAGATCGAGAGCTAGGTGAAGCGATTCCGCTCCCTAGGAATCGAGTCATAAGCAATCCCACTCAAAACTAGATCGTAGGCTTTTACCTTTACCGTAAGGGGCCGAACCAGTATAAACCTCGTGTCCTTTGTTCCGATTAACCCCTTTAAGCTTCCTAGTTGCGATGGCTCCATGACTAAGTCCTTTCACTAGGACATCTGATGTGACAATTCCACGACAGGGGCGTTGCCAATCGCGGCAGGGTTCCTTTTGCGTGCAGGTTCTCCATACAAGGACCGAAACCATTGAGGGAGATAACCTCATAAAAAAGGAAGAATTACACAAAGTTTAGATAACTTAGCTTTTTGTTGCTGTGCAAATTGTCGTTGCGGCCATAGACACCGCCGCTCGCCTGGCCCTTCGCACCAGGATGGCGCGGACGGCCTCGATCGGGCTGGCCGCTACGGCCGTCTTATTCTTCGGAGCCATGGGGACGAACGAGCTACTGTACTAACTACAAACCAGATTCTCACAACCAACGCGCCCCCTACCTGGTGCGCCAAAGATGTCGGGGAAACCGATCACCTATGGGGTCACAAGGATCCCTTTTACGTTCGGCGGGGGTTAGTTGCGCGAAGAACAGGTCGAGCCATTAGCACAGAGAGGATTTTTATCCAGGTTCGGGCCGCAAAGATGTGTAATACCCTAGTCCTGCTTTGTCTGGTTATATGTGTGTCCTTGAGCTTTTGAACTAGCTATGGTGCGTGCTTTGTTCAAAAGTCCGAATCCTCTCTCTGTGCGCCTTGGGCCTCCTTTTATACACAAAGGGGTTGCCACAGTGGCACACAGGAGGTGGCAAGCTACAGTGGTACGAGCTTATCGCTCGATCAACGTAGGACAAGCGCATTGCCTACGTGTCCTCTTGCTTTATTGGGGACGGCAACAGGGGCCGTCACATCCTTTGCCGCTCCTCCTCGCCTCGCCACGCGTCCGGGTCGACGAGGCATGCAGTGCCACGCTGGCCAACCAGCTGCTGTGTTGGCGAAATGGTAAGCTTCCACGAAGATCTGCATGCTGCCACGCAGGCGCCTGCTTAGCTGGCATGCCTATCGTCGCATTGGGGTGGTGGTGAAGTGGCGAAACCTTGCCGGACGCGGGTCTGGCCAAGGCCCAGCGACCGTCCCCGGCAAGGCTTGCTGGCGGCCTTGGAGTCGCCCCGGGCAAGGGTTTTGCCGAGGGTCTTTCTTCTGATCCCATGTGGATTCGTGGGTTGCCAATCTTCATGAGGGGTTGCATGCTACCAGGGATGTGCTCTCCAAATCTTGGTCTTAACGTTGTCGATGGTGTCAGAGGTTTCAACCCCAAGGGTGGTGGCCAGCATGCGCTGAGTTCCAGTATATAGTTGTCCAACAAGTGTATATACGGCTTTGAGCCTCACAAGCATCTCCTGACCAAGATTGCTGCTTCTAGGACCTGTGTAACAATTGCCGATTGATCAGAGGCGGTTTATGACTTGAAAGATAAGACTCGGTTATGATGCTTACCGAAGATAGCAGAAACCATCTGGGATATACGGCGTTTTAAACCGGTAATCTCAGTGGTCACCTCTTGGAGAGCAGCTTCCGCTTTTTCAGCCCGCTGTGTCAGAGCAATTTTCTCTTCAGCCCAGGCGGTTCTTTCGGCATCAAAACCGGTCTTCAGTTTTTCCATTTCATCCAGACTAAATTTGAATTTTGAGTCGTCTTTCCGGGTCTCAGATTCTTGGTGCTCCGGCCGGGTTTTCACATCAGCCAATTGCGATTGAAGTTGAGCAGTGGTGTCCTGTATATGCACCGGTTTAAAATCATGTTCATATTTGGGTTACAGAAATGAAGTCCCAAACCTTTTGCAAGCAACAACGCTCGACACTCAGGGGCTAATGAGTATAGAAAAATTCT
Source organism: Triticum timopheevii (assembly GCA_963921465.1). Taxonomy (NCBI): domain Eukaryota; kingdom Viridiplantae; phylum Streptophyta; class Magnoliopsida; order Poales; family Poaceae; genus Triticum; species Triticum timopheevii. The sequence goes on along the minus strand of OY997266.1, from coordinate 445,454,718 downwards.
TCATACAATGGTACATATAAACAAGTCCCAAGCACTTTGCAAGCAAGAGCACTTGGCACTTGGGGGCTAATGCATATTGCTCGCGTTTCATTATTGTTTTATGATGACCCGGTTGTGCTGCCAGCTCATGGGGGCTACACAAGTAAGCTTTCATTTATAAACAATGGTGAACAGTACCGGTTCATTCATGCTGATTAAACCGGCCCTTGGGGGCTACGGATACAATGTTAAAGACCCGGTTTAACTCGGATGGTGCAAGCCGGATTTTGGAAGATTCTACCAAGGACACTATTTATACTCATGGTTATTCTAAGTCTACAGCATATTCAATCCTAACATACACAGTAGACTTGGGGGCTGACAGGATATGAACAACTTATTAAAGCAGGAATTCATACCTCATATTTTTGATGCATCTGCTTCACCCTATCAACTTCAAGGTCGCGGCTAGTATGCACTTGATTGAGATAACCAGAGAGTACTTCACCAATGCTCAATTGAGAATAGTTGGCGATGTCAAATCTCACTTTTTGCTTTTCAATAACTTCTTCTTTGGCGGAGTGCTTGGCCAAGATAGTAGGGTTTCCCAGCTCTTTGAAGCTGGTGCTAGTGATCATAACATCATCGGCATGTGCTCCTGCCGGTTTAATTGGGCTTTGATGATTCAGTGTTCAATGGATTGATGTTTGTCGGGTCACCGGAAAAGTCAGGAATTTCTGGTGGAACATCATGAACAGGCTCTTCTGGTTGTGGCACGGAGGCATCAGATGCTGGAATTGGCTGCTCCGGTTCATGGACTTTGGGGTCTTTAGCCAGCTTGATCACCTTTGCCTTCTTACTAGTTTTTGCCTTTCCGATGCATGGGTTATGAGAGGTCAGTACGAATATAGGAGCCCAAGGAGGCAGAAAATAACAAGTAATTGTTGTTACCCAGGGGCAGTTTTGAAAGCTGATAGCCGGGTCTGTGATGAGTCACCGGAAGAAGAGCGAGAAGCTTCCTGATAGTTTGAATCGAAAGAATTAAGTGGCTGGCGAATGAGACCCGCCAGAGGATAAAAAGAGTTTAAATTTGGACGGACCTCATTTCGACGTTTCCGTGGAGCTGGAGTATTTGGTAAGCCGGAGGATAACTCTTCACCTCCGCTGGTCCAAATCTATCATCGGTTCTCGTGGTGCTGTTGCTTCAAAAGAAAGTGAGGATCCAAATGAGCTAAGGGGTGTGAAAAGCTTACTTTCCGGGTTACCCGTCGAATTTTCTATCTTGGCAAAGGTGCTGAGTCGAAGGAAATAATAGTTACCTCTTCTTCGACCGCTTGACTGGCCCCCGTGTCATCCTGATGATAATCAGTGTCAATAAGATAGTTGAAAAAGGAGCCAAGGGAATCAAGAGCTACCTCCGACTCAGAGTTGTCGTCCAGTTCAAACATCTCGGAAGCGCTTAATTTCTTCTTATTCTTCTTGGCGGTTCTCTTGACAGCTTTCGTTTTGGCCCTAGCTTTCTTGGCAGCTTCATGGTCATATTCTTTATTCCAAAAATCGGATTCAGCATGTGAAAATCATCAAAGGTTGAGTTAATAGAATATTTGAATGATAAGGCAAAATAAGCGATTTAGAGACTCACATCTGGTGGTGGGTTAAGTTCGCAGAAAGGGTTCAATCCCACTTTGCGGCAGTCTTCTAGGCTCTCATTCAAAAGGGTCTTTGTCATTTCATTGACCGCATTATCAGTTAAACATACGGAACTGTGGCGCAGTGGATCTTTTGCATCACCCGTATAAGTGCACATTAAGCCAGATCGGCGGCTCAAGGGTATGATTTGCCAGGAAACCCAGCATCGAACCAAGTCAACTCCGGTTAACCCATTCCCCAACAAGGCTTTGACCTTTGCGATAGTGGGTGCAAGTTTGGCATGTTCAGTAGTGGTAAGGTTTTCAGGAAGATGATGTTTTGGATCGAGTCGCTGGACACGATAACCCGGTAGTGGATTCTCGTCATCTCGAGAGGTGTCTTTACAATAAAACCATGTTTGGTTCCAATCTTTGGGTGGCTTGGCAGGTGAGCATAGGGGAAGATAGCATCTCTTCTCCGTTGAATTGAGACCCCGCCAAGTTCTAAGTTGGGGCCATTGGTAAATTCGTTTTGCCGGTTCAGATAAGAATATTCTCTGAAGAGTTCAACATTGGGCTCCTCTTGAAGGTATACTTCACAGAATACTTGAAAATTATAGGTGTTTGACACAGAGTTGGGTCTGATATCTTGAGGATGCAGTTGAAATAAGTGCAGAACATCTCAGAAAAACTTGAATCCACGCGGCGAGAAGCCCCAGTTCATATGATCAGTAAAAACAATGATCTCACCATCCCGCAGTTGAGGTTTTTTCTCATTTGGCTTGGGAGCACGCCAATGCAGGACATCTTTTGCTAGCAAATAGCCGATTTTGACAAAGTCCCCGAGCGTATTTTTGGTGACAATGGAAGGAACCCAATTGCATGAGGTAACTGTCTTCGGCATCGCAAGGGAAAAGCCTAAAAGGAATATCGCCGGTTTAAGTTGACTTGTTAAGCCGGAGATAAATGTTGCAACATACATTTATATTGGTGGTTTAAATGGGGCCTAATGACATATGACTAGTTATAACTGGTGATGTAAACTGCCATGACAATATTGATATTTAAGATCTATCAAGAAGAAAAAATTCTGCTAAGTGTTGGATAAACAGGTTTTACAGATTGGTGCAGTCAAATTTGGATCCGGCGCTGTTTGGAAAATAAAATAAAATCTAAACCTAGTATCACAGCAGCGGAAGAGCTAGTATGTTGGCAAGATTTCTGCATCTGGGAAGCATACTCGGTGATTGAGAGAAGGTATAGAAATAGATTCCGCATGTTTTAAGGACCATCTTTGGATCCAAGTAAGGATTAAATAGAGTTACACTGAAGAACGATGATGAACTCCTAGAGAACTTTGGAAACCCTAATCGAGATCTATGGCGGGGAAGATAAGATGCTTACTGGGTCCGTTGAGCAACGGAGAGGAACCGCGTTTCTCTGGTCTCGTTCAGGTCGATGCAGCGGCCGGAGTTGAGGAAGTTGACGAGGTCGGCAACGGTGGTGTTCCGATGTGTAGATGCGTCACGAGGTTGAAGACGAGAAGGCAGAGGGAGAGAGTGAAAAGGAACCCCTGGCCCTATTTATAAGGCTAGAAGGATAAGTGACATGCACGGGAATCGAGGAGACCAAAAATGGATATATGACGACGGAGACGCCTCAATTTTCGCAGCTTCATTAAAAGAAAAGATTTATTAAGATTTAGGCTTTGTGTAATATTAATGACAAGTGACGTCACGGCGGGTTACCACAATCGCAGGAGGTGACGTCATGGCGGGTTATGAGATCTTGCAAGAATAAAGGAAGAAGGATTTTTCTAAGTGTTGAAGATTGACATGAACAAGTTCAAATCAATCTGGGGCATAATGTTGGGGATATGACTATTGGGTATGACCCGCCCAGGAGGGGCCGGGTTATACCAATGGCGGTTCATCAATACAAAGCCCATGAAGATGTTGAATATGGCGGTTCATGAAGCAGACTTGCTAAGGGCCCAAAGCCCAAAGGCGACTTAAGGCCCATAGGGGGTAAACCGCCATATGTGTATGACTTATATTGTAAGGCAAGTATACTTAATCACCGAGCCGGACACGTTGTTTATGAGCCGGTCGGAACTCCGTGAGCCGTTGGGCATCAACCAGTGTATATAAAGGGGCGACCCGGCGGCGGTTTAGGGTAAGAAACAAGAGATCAAAAGCTAGGTCAAGCGGATTCGCTCCCTGATAATCGAGATATAAGCAATACCACCTCAAACTGGATTAGGCCTTTGCCTTCACCGCAAGGGGGCGAACCAGTATAAACTCTTTGTGTCCTTTGTCCCGTTTAACCCCTTTAAGCTAACCTAGTTGCGATGGCTCCACGAATAAGTCCTCACACTAGGACATCTGCCGTGACAATTCCACGACACCTGGAGTCTAGCCAGATACTTGATGTTGAGGGGTTTGATGATTTGGATGTTGCAATCTCTCGCTCGCCCAAGTCCATTGGGTGTCAAGCACCACCCACCCTATCTCTCGGTGTCTTGGAGTGCAGAGTTTAAGATGGTGGTGCCCTTCCCTCGCCTGCGACCATCGAGCAGGTGACGCCTGTGAGTGGCATGACCATTGAGCCACGTGTGGTTGCACCTACTCCAAATCCAGATGCTCTCTTCGCGAAAGAACTTTGTGACTTGCTCGCTAGTGTGGATGTTGCTAGACATGGTTTGGGCAGGTCTATTGCTTGCCTCCTGACTGGGACACCAATGAGAGGGAAACAAAAGAAGGGGGGCAAAGGCAAGAGTAGCGCCATAGGCAAGGCGTCTCTGCCTGCTTGATGGATGATCTTCAGTCTCTTAGCCCGTCCTTTTAGATCGGGTTGTCATTGTGGGTTGGAAGGTGTTTGATGTCTTCTGTCGAGGTGTTCTTGTCGGGGTTCACATGGCGTAGTAACAATGTCGTGGTTTGTGGATGTTGTGTAAAAGAGAGTCTGGCAGGAGTCGCCTATGCGGTTGTGGGTTTCTTGTCACGTGAGTAGTTAGTCCGTGCTAAGTTTGTATTGGTTTTCGCCCGATTTTTCCTTAATTAACTGAGCAATTCTCTTCTTCTTAATTAATTGATGAGGCAAAGCTTTTGCCTCCGTTTCGAAAAAAAATATATGGTTTCTGCTGCCTTTGATGAATCTTTCCTCGCTGCAATTTCAAAATTCAGTAAAAAGAAATTGGAAAGAAAATTCTCCACAGTGTAGCATTTCTGTCTACTTTTTGTGAACTAGGTCACTTTTTCAAGAAATAATAATCAGGATACTACTCGCCGATTGGCCTGTCTCCTTGAGTTTGCACGTTTAAAAGAAAAACCTTCGAAGCATGCAAGTACACGCAAGATCAGGCCTGCTACTAGGAAATCAACCTGCCAGCTGTCTTCAGAATCGAAATAAATCTGCAAACAATGGATGGCGGACGAAAATCGCACGACACACTTGATCGATGGCTGTAGCTCACGGATCAAATGGGACTGCATGGCTGATATTCTGCGCCGTGCATGAATCGGCTGCAAAAATATCGGCCATGTAACAGTGCTCCTTCAGAATCAATCTGCCCTGTCTTCGAAAAAAATACAGGACATGGAAAAACAGCGCATAGAGACCTTTAACTTCTTTGAATACTTTTCACCAGGTTTAGAATGCGAGGATTTGGCCCTGCAATTGACGCGTTGCAATTTGCAGAGAGGAAAAACAAACAAAGAGGATACCATGTTTTGTGATCAGTGGTTAATTAAATTCTTTGAGAGGTACTACTGTACACCACAAGAAGTATCAATGTCAGCAAAGAGGAGAAAATCCATGCTGGCAGGTACGTATCTCTCCTCTCGCCGTAGCAGTGTACCAGTCGCTACTTAACACGTCCGCAGATCCAAAACCTAGACAAGAATCAAATCGGCCCCCGGCCACGGAAAGCAAAGGCAAAGCCCCGCGCCGCGACACGGCATGCACCAGTGACCAGCCATCGCTTTTCCACCGTGACCGGACGGACGGCACGTCCCCCTCCCCTCCCCTCCCCTCCCATGCATGGCAATGCCCGGGTCCCCTCCCGTGCACGCGCGGTCGAGCTCCGGCGGCGCCATGATCGGGTCCGGTTCGCGTCTCCGGCCTCCCCTCCGTGGATGCATGGACCGCGCGGCAGCGAGGGTGCGAGACGCGCGTGTAATCGCAAAAAGAGAGAGAGAGAGAGACGCGTGCGTGCCACCAAAACAGGAACAGCCTTTGCTCTGGCTCCTATAAAGGCTACTCGCAAGGTGCAACCTAAAAGATGACTAGTGGTGGTAGCAAAAATTACTAGTGCACTGATCGATACGCACGGTAAAGTGATGGCGCGAGTGCCGAGGGGTAGTGGGTTTCCGCTTCAGAGCATGGTTAATAATATAGCCGGCTATATGACGTTGCCATGTCACATATAGTCAAGCTTATAGCCAACAAGTACAATAGCTAGATATAAATATATACTACTTTGTTGATACATGGCCCGTCCCACTCTCTCACAAAGTACCTAGGAGCACGTGCTGCAGCCGGCTGTTAACTAGTAGCCCGCTTCTCTTCTCTCTCCTCTTCTCTCTCTTCCAAGTAAGCAAGAATATAATATTTAATGTCTTACAGCCCGCCTACATCACCTTATTGTACTTGCTCTCATTGCAGCCGCAGTCGGGGGATGGGGCCCCAGCCGCAGCCGCAGTCGGTTCTTGCATGATTTGAGCGGGAGCAAATCCGTTTCTCTTGTTTTTGTTTCTTTGACGCCAGTAGAAACCTGATGTTTTTTTTAACACAGTACATACGCCGCAGACATTTCATACACTCGTCCTTATAAATACACTCTCAGACTCTACATTTATGAGCACTTTCGACAGACTAAGCCGATATATCATCTTGAGATTAACGAAGTCATCACAAACGTCCCATAATCGATGGAAACGTTTTTTGCCACTAAACACGCATCACTAGAAATCCTAAAATAAATTTAAAAATAATACGAGCATTAGGATTTAAATTCTGATGGGCTGAGATACCATTTTCCTTCTAACCATCCAACCATAGATTGGTTCACATAATCTTGAGGTTCGATTTGTGAGGAACCCAGCGCGACCCCCTGCTTCGAGAGCACCTTTTTCGCTATGTCCAGGTTTTTTTGTCACTATGTACAGGTTATTGATCTAAAACAATGTTCATAGGTCCTTCAAGAGCAATTTTGTCGCTATGTACGGGTCAAAAGAAAGTGGGCCAAAAAAGGAGGCCCAGCTTACGCGCACAATGACCCAAGTATTAAAAGACAGCAATTTGCACGCAGACTAGAAAATCAAAAACTGAAAGATTGCAATCATTTTTAAATAAAAAAATCATGTAGACATGTATTCGAAAAATCATATATATTCCATGGCAACTAAAACAACCATGTAATTTGCCATGTTTAGGAAATAGCCACAAACTAGCATATATTTTTGAAAATTCAAGTGTACTATACCTAACGCACACAAAAATGACATGATTGTACAAAAGTTAAATTGCAACAAGTTCACTTTGCAATGGATGTTGAAAAACAGTTCATGACAATTAAAAATGTGAAGAATTTGCCACGATACGGGACTTAAAGACTAGTGACTTTTAACATTTTAAACATGGCAAAATAAAATGGCACTGGTGATAGTATCCGGACTAAGGTACCACGGTGGGTTATTTCCCGTGACAACAAAAATGTAAGTAAGTGAACACAAGCACCTAGCAAAAATAGTTGCAACAAACGCTTAGACCTCTCCCAATACATTGGTGCTAAAGTGGGGAGTTAAGTGCATTAAAATGCTTAGCAACTAATGTCCTCAATGCATCCGTGCTTAGGTTTTGTACCTACTTAATTGTTTAGTAATATAACTTCTTCATGTATTGGTTGGTAGTTTTTTTGTCTAGGTTCGCGTGCTTAGCATTGGTTCTTGTTGGGGTCATCATAATGCTCTTCCTCCTCTTTAATTGCTTTGCCACATCATTTTTCTGCCTATGTGACACCCTTAGCACCTGTACACCGTGGAGCACTGGGAAGGGCCTTACAAAACCATGACGCGGCACTGTTTCTTGCATCGAGATCTGTGCAGCTCATCCGAATAGGCGTTTGCGTCGGGATCCTGGAAATCTGACGTCGGATTTTTACCGATTTCGTAATCACAGGAGGTGTTCTTACGTTACCAAGCACGACCGACGTGTATGGGCCACCTTCGCTTAACGAGTCTGACTGATCAGGTAAAGCATGCACCGAAGAAGAAGAGCACTAGGCATCGGTAAGCATAATTTCGTCTCTTTGTGAAGTGCAATCAACGCAACATCCAAAAAATTAACCCGCAACGATGTCACGTGTGGGTGCGTGCGTTGCGCGGTGTTTTTCATGGGCGTACGCTAGTGTCCGTCACTCTAGCAAGCAGTGCGCGCAGCCTTCCACGCGACGTCTGTGCCGCTCATTGGGCCATCCGCGGTGAAAGTCCATTCCATTGCGTACTTCCTCGCTGACAGACGGTTTTACAAAGTAAACTAAGCTAGATTAGTTTCCTCGGGAAGAAAGAGGATATACGTAGAGAGAGAAAAGTCTAGACCACTAGTGACAAGAAAGGAACCAGCCCGCACACACAGACACGAGACATGTGCACTACTAGGACCCAAGCAAGCATTTGTTGGGCACGTTCGTTGATCTCCTCCTTAGGGCATCTCCAGCCGTTGGCCTTCCAGGGGGCGTCTAAAAGCGTCGCCTGGGGGTGAGCCGGCGGAAAAAAAGTCCTGGAGGCGAGTCGTCGCCCAGCCGTCGGCCCCCATGGCCGTCCACAGGCGAGTGTAAAAAAAAAGGGGCCCGTTCGGCGAAGTTATGACAAAGAGTAGTTAAATTTCGTCTGAACATGGCGAATTTCGGCCAAATTCGCCCATTTTCATTACATTATTAAGCTAATCTAAAAAAGAAAGGGGCTGAAATCGTCGCCGCCGTCGCTGCCATCGTCGTCGTCGGCCTTCTCCTCCTTGACGCGGACGCCCCGGCTGGACCCGACGTCGCCATGGTGGACTGGCGGCGGCGCGTCGTCGTCGTCGTCGCTGTCGCATAGGACGACGACTCCGTCTTCGTCGCGGCCGCGTCGGCGCTCCTCGAAGCGGCGCAGGGCAGCGCGCTGACGCTCCTTCGCCTTCTCCCGACGCGCCTTCTCCATCGCAATGGAGTCCTGGCGCGCCCATTCCAGGGCCGCGTCGTCGTCGACGAGCTCCGCCTTCGCCAGTGCCAGACCCGGCTCCGTCTTCACCGGCGCCAGCCCCGGCTCCGTCTTCACCGGCGCCAGTCCCGGCTCCGTCTTCGGCTTGACGAAGCGCGAAGGAACCGAGGAGGAAGCGCGCCGGCCGCCCTCGTTGATGACGATGCCGGCGCTGCGAGTGCGCCGACCGAGCGGCGACTCCGCCGCAGGCTCGGCCTTGACGGCGAGCAGGGCCGGAGTGCCGGAGGAGTGCGAGGAGGATCGGGAGGAGGAAGAGGAGGAGGAAGACCCGAACCGCCTTGGCGCCCATGTCCCGACGCGCCGGTGCGTCGCCGGGGGGTATACCAACGGCGGGTCGTTGCCGCCTTCGAGGTGCATGAGCACGCCCTCGAGTGTGCGGCCGGGGACGCCCCACCAGAGGTGGCGCCCCTCGCTGTTCTGCCGCCCGCCGACCACCGGCGCGCCGTTGGTGAACGCCAAACGCTGCTGCTGGCGGCGCTCGAAATACGCCGCCCAGGCAGCGTGGTTGTCGGCGGCGTACTGGGGGAGGGAGCGTTGGGCGTCGGTGAGGGACGCGCGGACGATCTCAACCTCCTCGGCGAAGTACTCCGGCTTTGCCGCGGCGTCGGGCAACGGGGGAATGGGCACTCCCCCGGCGCTGAGCCTCCACCCCGATGGCCCGGCGCGCATGTCCGACGGCGCCGGGATGTTCGCCTGGAACAGGAGCCAGGACTCCAGAAGGCGGAGCGAACGGCGGCCGAAGCCGTTGGCCGCCGCCTCGTCCCCGGGGAAACGTTCTGCCATGGCGACGGCGACGGCGCGCGGAAGAGGCAGGGAGAGGGAGGGGCTGGACGGCGGCGAGGGGCGGGCGGGGCTGGTGTGGGCATAGGAGAGTGGAGTGGAGGCCGCCGGCTTTTATAGCCGGGCCGCGCCCGTGTGTACGCGTGCGAGTGAGGGGAGGCGTCGGCGCCGCCCCGTGAAGCGCCGCCCGTGAAGGAATCAATGGCAAGGCTGACCGGCAGCAGCCTTGCCATTGATTCCCCGCGGAAACCGAGGCCGTTGGGGGTAGACGAGGCGCCGAGTCGCTAACGCGGCTGGCCCGCGGCTTCTTCGCGCCAAAACAACTCGCCCCGGCGCCCCCGGGCGCCCCCCAGCGCGCCGGGTTCGGGCTGGGTCCGCCGGCGCTGTTTTCGGCCCAAGCCAGCGATTTTCGGCGTCCTGGGGGCGCGACTGGGCCGTTTTTTCGGCGCCGGCGCGAAAAAATCGCCTGGGGAGGCCTTCCTGGGGGCGCGGCTGGAGATGCCCATACTCCTCCTCCCTCTTCTCCTTTGTCCTCTCCTGCCGCTACCCCATCTCCCAGGGGCTACAGGCAGCATCTTGCTCATCTCAGAAAGCTTCCAAAGTTGCAACTTCCAAGGCGAGGGAAGGAGCCCTACGCTTCGTGACCCATTGCATCACACTTACGGCTCAGGTGTACACTATGTATGCTCTTGGACGTTGCACCTGTTCCGATCGACCGTTCGTTCGTGTGCAGTGCGTATTCCACTCTTTTCCTCTGTGATCTCATCTCATTACTCGTGTCGCCCGTATGTATAGTACCATGCTGGATGGAGCAGGTGTATGTGTCACAATCACCCCTTGGACGCATGCAGGCGAGCAGGTGATCATGTCTCGGAAACTGCAAGATATGGGCCGATATTGACTTCACCCCACTAGATTATGCTTCTGTCCATCTGGTCTTGTTAAAACTACTTCCAGAATGCGGTCATATCTTGCGAGAGATTATAAAATATGTCGATCATGTAGGTGTATGACTCTACTATGTGTCACGATCGATTGCTTTGCTATATGCGTGGTACTTCGGCCCGTCGTGTGGGGCAAACATAATTTTTTTTATCTCAAACCATGCTTTGCACCAGAACACTCGTGACTTTGTGAGGCAAAGGTGATGCTAACTCGACAGCAGTACCACTCGGTGCGGGTGCTTAGGTGAGCGATACACATCCCACGCTAACTAGTTCTAGTTGGGCTACAGGTGATCATTAGGCACAACGTCTTTGTTGCACGAACTGACCATGACATGGGTTTTCTGCTGCAAAGAGCTACTCCACCCGTGCACCTGATCTCCGACGATCTTGTGTGTGCTTTACATTTTTTGACTCGCAGATCCAGCTTCCCTCGCAGCCTGCTTAAAAACGAGCTACTATGTGCCGTAGTACTAGATTGCTAATGGGGGCCAGGGCCATTGCCTTCCGCCCTTCCCTGCCTACATTGATTTCCCACCCATCTACCATGCTTGAGCGTTTTCCCTTCCAAAGACCCAACACTTGCCTCCATTAGTTGCCGTCATGTCCTGTTACCGTATTTCGATTCTCTATACTTGGTACTACTACCTCCTCTATATCCTGCCGGTTTGCCTAGCTTCAAATGTGTAGTAGAGGTACACTTCAATGCAAATTCAGTACTATACTAGCAAATAGTAGCAAGATATTTTCAAAAGGAAATGGATCAAAAGGCTAGTACCACTACCCCGCAGATAAACATTGGTATAGGGAAACATTCTTCAGACCGCATACTCTAATCTGAATCTGGTTGCTTCAAAAGGCGAGGAGTACAAGCTGCTCCCTGCAAAAGCGAGTAAAGTAGGCGTGGCTGGACCCTGAAGCATGTGCGGCTTAATGTTACACAGATGGTGTAAACTAAGTCAATGCCCATGGAATGCCGCCTCATTGCCTCAAAACTCTCTCTCTTTTTTTTTGCCTCGAAAGCGGCGTGAGCATCACCCTGTCCGATATTACTCGCTCGCTCGCTCGCTCGTCCGTCCGTTCGTCCGTCCGAAATTCGTCACGTCAAAATCCCGAAGCGCTATCCACCGGCTCCTGCTCCTCCTCCAAGAAAGAAAGTTAGGGTTCGTGCCTTTCGCCGGCGCCGGCGCAGGTCCGCCTCGTCTCCGATGGTCCTAGGGCCATGGAGGCGCGGCGGATCCTGACAAGGGCCGGCGGGAGGGCTCCGCTTCTTGTAGTTTTTTTCAATCTTGTTAGGGTTTGTGTCCTACTCAGGAAGGCGAGATGGCGGCGGCTCCCTGAAGATGGAATAAAGGTCTCCCCGCCTAGCCCCCGTTCCAGTGGTGCGCCTAGCATCGTTGGTGGGCGTGTGGAGGTGTGTCTCCGGAAGATCTATCTTTGGTGGATTTGCTCGGATCTCATCGTTGTTCGTCTACGTTCGTGTGTCTTCGGTTCGTATCCTTCCGATCTACGTTATTTTTCATCGGCGGCGGTTGTTGTTCTGGGGTGCTGGTCCTATGGGGCCTTAGCACGACGACTTTCCGACTGTCTACTACAACAAGTTGTGCCCGGCTCCGGCGATGGAGGGGCGATGACGGCGGCGCGCCTTCGGCTCGTTTCGGTGCTTGTAGTCGTCGCTAGATGGTCTACGAATCTGGATATAATTTTTATTTCTAGTATTCGTTGTACTGTCATAATTGAGGATGAATAGATTAAAAGTTCTTCCGCAAAAAAAAAAAAAATCCCGAAGCGCTGGTACGAGAGCTCTATTGCTCACCAGATGCGTGTCCGTGATGCGCGGTGCTATTTCTCCGTCGGCAGTTTCTCCCAAGCAGCCAAACAGTCACGGAGGAAGCCATCTCTGTGCCACCGTACTATACAAGCAAGGAGCAGCAAGCAGTGATCACCGACGCTCAGATCGTCGGACGAGCGGTGGCTCATCAGTCCCACCCGAGACACGCTCGCAGGGCGAGGCCACCTCCTTTTTGTGCAAGTTGCCACACGCTGTGGGCTCGCCTTCACCAAGCTGGTCCTTTCGCCCTCAGCTCGGCGCCATGGCACGTCTTTGAACACAGGACATCGTAGACGCCCACCTACACGCACATGCATTCATCCCTACTAGTACGACGGACGAACGCGCGCCCTGCCACGTGAACCCAAACCCAGCACAGCAGGGATCCTTTTGTTCCGATTTGTTTTGTTTTTACCCGGTTCTAGTAACGTTCTAATCCATCCGCGCGCGCCCGCGTTAACGATGGGCCGAGGGTGCGCCACCAACCGGGTCGAGGTCGGGGCCTGCGCTGCGTGCGTCGCGTGGCACCGGCGCTCGGGTCGGCCGCGTCCCGTTGCTCCACCGATTTTTGATTTCTCCCGTTCAAATTTGAATCGCCACCGCACAGGCCCGGTCGCCTTTACGGAACCCGGTGCCCCTCTCCTCCATTTATTAATCCCGTTTTCCACGAGAGAGCAGAGAGAGTGGAGCGGTGGACTGACCCGGGGGACGAGGCTCGACTCCTTTTCTCTTTCTCGCGCCGCTGTGCCGCCTGCTTCTTGGCTGCCCGCCTTTCCACCACCCCCGTCTCTCTCCTTCGTGCTCTTCTCCTCTCATCCTAGGACGACGCGCTGCAGACGCCGAGGCTAGCAGCCAGAGGCCGGGCAAGGGGCAACGGGCGCCGGCCATGCCGAGATCCAGGTGCGTGCGGTGCCCACTTCCTTTCAATGTCCGGTGTCGGTTTCGCTCCTTGCTGAGCCATTCCGTTGGTGCGCATTTAATCTCCCAGGGGGTCCGAGCTGCCGCAGCGGGCGTCGCCGCGCGCGCCGCTGCACCTCAAGACCACGGCCTCCTCCGAGGCCAATGGCGCGCACCACCGCCTCCTCGTCGACCGGAGCAGCCCCAAGATCGCCGACCGCCACTCGCCCCGCAGCCCGCTGCCCGAGGTACGCTGCTGTTTATGAGTTGTTTATGCTCTTCTCTGGTTATGCTCGCCATTGATCTGACGGCGGCGCCATTTGCAGAAGAAGCGCGCGGGCACCCGGGTGGCGGAGCTAGAGACCAAGCTGGGGAAGGTGCAGGACGAGCTCAAGAAGCTGAGGGAGCAGCTCGTGTCCGCGGAGGCCGCCAAGAAGGACGCGCAGGTCGCGCTCGAGGAAGCCAAGAAGCACGTCGGCACCAAGGGGAGCCCCAAGCCGGCGGCGTCTCCTCCTTCCCCCGCTCCTCTACCGGTCGAAGACGAGAAGAAAACTGAGGAGATGAAGGTCGTTGAAGAACCGGCGGCCGAGGAGGAGGAGGAGAGCAGCATAAACTCCCCGGCGACCGATGTGTTTGAGGTCGTCCGGACCGAGTCGGGCGACAAGGAGAACCAGAGCGCGCTCGTCGCCGAGGACAGCGAAGAGGTGAGCTGCGGAGACAAGGCGGCGCTGGCCGAGGAGGATGTGGAAGTGGAGGAGACCAAGACCATGATTGAAGAGGATGGCAAGGACTCCGCGGCCGCCATTGGAGGTGGCGAAAAGGAGAACACCGAGGTCGTGGAGCTGAAGGCCCAGCTGATGGCCAAGGAGATGGAAGTCGCCGTCCTCACGGCCGACAATGCCGAGCTCAAGAAGCAGGCCGACGAGGCCGCGGCGGCAGCCAAGAGGGCTAACGAGGAGGCTGTGGCGAAGGCTTTCCTCATCGAACAGGAGCTCAAGGAGAACGCAGCGCGGGAGGCCCGGATGGGCGAGCAGCTGAGGGCATCCGAGGCCGCGCGCGAGGCGCTGGACGCCGAGATGCGGCGCCTGCGCGTGCAGACCGAGCAGTGGCGCAAGGCGGCCGAGGCAGCCGCCGCGGTGATCGGCGGGGACGCCCATCTCGTCGGTCACCACGGCCTCGCCGGCAATGCCAACGGGTGGGGGTCCCCGGCCACGATGCCGGACGACGGCGACGACGAGGGGTTCGGCAGCAAGCGGAAGGGCGCCGGCATCCGGATGCTCGGCGACCTGTGGAAGAAGAAGGGCAACAAGTGAAGTGAAGGCGACAACCAGAGTGGCATATCTGTATATGCCCAACGCTCGTCTCTCTCGGGCCACAGATCCACAGTTCGCTCGCGACGGCGAGCTAGCTCAGCTCAGCTCGCGCTCTAGCTCATGATTCACTGATGTTTACTGCATTTTGGTTCGGATTTCGCTTATGTTTGTATGATGATGAGATGATGTTCGTGAGATTAAACTCCGTTTGGTGCTGCCGTCGTGAACTGTATTGAACCGTATGATGATGATCGATGGCTGCATGCTGCATTGCTGCTGCTGCCCATTGTAAGATACAGTTCGGCGTTATCTTGGGTTCTGTTGAAGCTTTACTAGACTGTTGGCTGTTCTAGGGAATAATTTTGGTAATCTTTTCGTCATGATTTGATGCGTGGAACACGAACTGAAATTTCCTGCCGAGCTATTGTAATACGAACGAGATTTTTGCAAACAGAAAATTTGAAACAACGGCAAAAGATTCTTGCAAATATTCTGAAGAATCTGTTATGATTTTCCGTAGCCGTACAAATTCTCAATCAGCAGCAGCTCGAACATGATAAGATGCTGAATACTTCACGATTGTTGATGATTACGGCGTCTGCTTACTTCACGGTTGTTGATGATGGTTTTGGATTTCTGGATTCAGTTGATGGTGAGAGGATTTTTGGATTCAGTTGTTGATGATGGCTTTGGATTTTTGGATTCAGTTGATGATGAGAGGATTTTTGGGAGATGCGGCCGAAGATTTGAGCAGCACTCCCAGCCCAGGTAATAATTTTGAAATGGCCCGGCGTCAAAGGTCTCCTCCTGGACCACAGGCTGAAATCGTGGAGTTAAAACCAAAAATAACCGTTTGCACTTTGCAGTGCCAAACTGCAAAAGGTGTGAGGTGCTGGGCCACGCACGAAATCTGCAAAAGACATACGTGTGGGGTCCGTGAATGATCGGGTAGTTCAGAGCAAGTGTCGATTAAGACTCGCTACACCACGATTACCCTAGCCAAAAAAAAAAATAAAAAAATACTGTCAACGCCCACACGTGTGGTGGGAGCAACACCCACCCACACGTCGTACAACACACAGATTGCACCACGTCACTGCATGCATGTATATGGTAAATTTTTTGGATTTTTAGTTTTAAAAATGTTTTACTCCTTCCGTCCCAAAATTCTCGTCTTAAATTTGTCTACATACGAATGTATCTAATATTAAAACATGACTTGATACATCTGTATTTAGACAAATCTAAGACAAATTTTTTGAGACGGAGGGAGTATCTCTTAAATGGAAAATTCGATTGAAGATCCGTTTTCACCATTAAATCAATCGCGATGAGATCTTCAAAACTAGATCTCATATCAATATGTTTCGACGACTTTTTATTTATTAAAAGTTGCCATGTCTATTGCACATGAATTGCTATGGTGTTTACACTGAAGTTGCCATGATATGTTTCGGCTATTTTTCTTCTACATTTAAAAGTAAATTTTGACATATTATAAAATAACGAATTAAGAAACTATACTTGCCATGAACCAATTTTGACATATTATAAAACAAGAAATTAAGAAACTATACTTGCCATGAACCACAAACTAAAATTGCAATGATACATGCACTTAAAATTGTCATGTTTCATACAAAAAATAACTTTCATGGTCAAAGTACTGTAATTGCCATGGTCAAAATACAAAAGTTGCCATGATCTATAAACTAAAATTGACACATGACAACTACAATATAAACATCATGACAACTTTTGGCCAAATTTTTTTTTATCAAAACATATCAACGTGGGATCTAGTTTTAAAGATCTCGTCGAGGCGGATTTAATGGTGAAAACAGATTTTTAATTGAACTTTTAATTAGGAGATAGAACATTTTTAGGCCGAAAAATAAAAAGATCCTCACGGATGTCATCTATTTTGACATGACAAAATGAATGGTAATGAAGGCGTTTGGGCCGTGTTGGTTCGTGCCACACGTGTGGGCGTTATCATTTGAGGAAAAAAACACAAAATCGACAAGCCAAGGTTGCTCACTTGGCCGGCAATCAATCAACAATATTGAAATAGGATCTATGATCCCGTGAAGCATAGAGAAGTTTTTTTTCTTGGGGGGAAGCATGTAGAAGATTTTTTATTTTATTTTTTGCGGGGGAAGAATCAAGGTTGGAAAAAGCGGTAGGCGTAAGCGAGGCGGTTGGCATTCGCCTAGTGCCTAGGCGCGGCCTAGGCGGTAATATAGTTTTTACTCGTAGTGTACTTGTGATTATTATATGAGTGTTGATATTAGTTTAGGGCATATAAATAAGTTAATTGCCGTCTACTGCCATTGAAATATAACTCATTTGGCATATCAGTGCAGTATCTGGCATGATTTCTTGCTTGGGTAGGAAATTCCTTGCTTGCCCTGCCTAGACCTCCATTTGTGCCCTAGGCGAGGCGTTTGGCCATTGCCTGGCGCCTAGGCGTGCCTAAGCGCCTTCTAGGCACTGCCTTTTCCAATCGAGAGAAGAATATAGAAGATTAGGGGGCTCTTTGGATTGTGACATGCCCCACATGGCTTTTTTTAGCGCCAGCGCCGAAAAATCAGCCCAGCCGCACCCCCACGACCTTGTGCATCACCGATTTGGGCCGAATTAACAGCCGGCAAACCCGAGCCAAACCCAGGCCCCTGGGGATGCCAGCCGAAGCAAAAAGGCGCGCGGGTCTGCTCTGTCGGCGACACACATGCCTTTTTCCGCCGCCCCTCCCCCACTTTCCCTCCATTTTCTCATT
This sequence comes from Triticum timopheevii, assembly GCA_963921465.1. Taxonomy (NCBI): domain Eukaryota; kingdom Viridiplantae; phylum Streptophyta; class Magnoliopsida; order Poales; family Poaceae; genus Triticum; species Triticum timopheevii. The sequence goes on along the minus strand of OY997266.1, from coordinate 445,437,308 downwards.
GCTTCCCCCCTTCTGCCCCGCCACTAGTAGAAAACGGGCCATTTGTCCCGGTTTCAGAGGCCCATTAGCTCCGGTTATGGAACCGGGACTAAAGGGTCGGGACTAAAGCCCAAAATATTTAGTCCCAGTTCGCTTACGAACCGGGACAAAAAGGGCTCCACGGGGCCGCTGCGGGGTGCCCAGGCAGGACACTACTAGGAAAAAGCCTAGCAGCAGCGCAGGTTTTAGGACTATCAGTAGCGCGGGCAAGCGCACTACTGATAAGGCGCTACAGCTAAAGGTTAGCAGTAGCATGCCTTAACCCACGCCACTGCTATATCGACTTAGTAGTAGCGCTTTCCCAGAGGAGCGCTACTGGTAATTAGTAGTAACGCTTCTCCCTTCCCACGCTACTAATATTATTTAGTATTTTATTTCTTTTTTATTTCATGTTGTATTCATACACCTTTACACAAGTTTTCATACAACATGAATTTAGAGATTGTTTTTACATCATAATGAGTTATTACATCACGGGGTGAAAGAACCGTGGACTAGTTTCAAGTGGATGTCCATCCACTTGAAACTAATCCGCGGTTCTTTCACCCAATGATATAATAAATATCATCATCATCATCATCATCATATCATTAACAATTTATCATCATAATACATCATTGCCATATAACACCTCCTCAAGATCATCGTTTTCATCAATGAGACATCACATAGCAAATTAGTCACTAGTCATAATCACAACTCCTCCTCCTCATCAACTCTAACACATTGTACCACATAATAAACATATTGTACCTCATAGGACCTACTACATTCTCTTAGGATGTCACGCCCAATATGCGACCCTATCCAAAAGGAACTCGAAGGTCCCACCAAGGATAGACCCGCATATTGAAACACTTCTGCAAGGTGGATATCATTACATCAACATTACATAATAGATGGGGATACATACAAAAGGCATACAATGCCACACGGATACAACATCATCATACATAAGAGCATCATCCGACTACGGATGAAACACAAACAGAAGCTCAAACGACATCCACCCTGCTAGCCCAGGCTGCCGACCTGGAACCTATTCCCTGATCGAAGAAGAAGCAGAAGAAGAACTCCAAAACAAGCAAACATCGCTCTCGCGTCAGGATCATCGCGAAACCTGTACCTGCAACTGTTGTTGTAGTAATCTGTGAGCCACGAGGACTCAGCAATCCCATTACCATGGGTATCAAGACTAGCAAAGCTTAAAGGGAAAGGAAGGGATAAAGTGGTGAGGTTGCAGCAACGACTAAGCATATATGGTGGCTAACATACGCAAATAAGAGCGAGAAGAGAAAAAGCGAAACGGTCGTGAAGCTAGCAATGATCAAGAAGTGATCCTGAACTCCTACTTACGTCAAACATAACCCAAAACCGTGTTCACTTCCCGGACTCCGCCGAAAAGAGACCATCACGGCTACACATGCGGTTGATGCGTTTTAATTCGGATCTGGTGTCAAGTTATCTACAACCGGACATTAACAAATTCCCATCTGCCTATAACCGCAGGCATGGCTTTCGAAAGATTATACCCTGCATGGGTGTCCCAACTTATCCCATGACAAGCTCTCGCGATCAACGAAGGATATACCTTCTCCCAGGAAGACCCGATCAGACTCGGAATCCCGATTTACAAGACATTTCGACAATGGTAAAACAAGACCAGCAAGACCACCCGATGCGCCGACAATCCCGATAGGAGCTGCACATATCTCGTTCTCAGGGCAACACCGGATAAGCTAAGCGTACAGGTACCGGCGTAACCCAAGTTGCCAAGGGATGGTCCCGCACGGTGCTCTAGTTTGGACCAACACTTAGACAAGCATTGGCCCGGGGGGGCTGTAATAAAGATGACCCTTGGGTTAATTACTCCCAAGGGAAATATAGGTGGTGGTGAGGCAAATGGTAAAACCAATGTTGGGCCTTGCTGGAGGAGTTTTATTCAAAGTGAACTGTCAACGGGGTCCCATAAATCACCCGACCGCGTAAGGAACGCAAAATCCGGGAACATAACACCGGTATGACGGAAACTAGGGCGGCAAGAGTGGAACAAAACACCAGGCATAAGGCCGAGCCTTCCACCCTTTACCAAATATATAGATGCATTAATTAAATAAGAGATATTGTGATATCCCAACATAAAACCTGTCCATCATGGGGCAATCTTCAACTTCACCTGCAACTAGCAACGCTATAAGAGGAACTGAGCAAAAGCGGTAACATAGCCAAGCAATGGTTTGCTAGGAAGGGTGTCAAAGGTTAGAGGTTCATGGCAATTTGGGAGGCTTGATGAGCAAAAGATAGGTAACGCAGCAAAGCGATAGAACGAAGCAACTAGCATAGCAATGATAGTAGTGAGATCTAGGGTAGCGGTCATCTTGCCTGAAATCCTGCAAGAAAGAAGAACGAGTCCATGAAGAAGACGAACGGATGAAGCCGAACCAAGGGTAGACGAACGAATCCTCACGATCGCAACGAAATAGGAACTAACAAGAAGAAGCACACAACATGGTAAACACACCACACATGAACATGACATGATGCACAACAAGCATGATGCATGACAAATCTAGATGAAGCTACTCATGGCAAGAGATGATGCAAACAAGAGCAACACATCAAGGCAAGTTTAAATGAGGCCGGGAACAACATATAACAATTCCGGTAAGTCCTCATATGCAAATTTCGAAATTGGTCCAGATCTGAATAAACCTTATGTTCAAGTTGTTAAACAGCAAGTTAAGATGCACCAATATGAGCTATACGAGATTCTAGTCAAGTTACATATAAAGATCATTTAGTTCGGAGCTACGACCTAGAAGATATGAGCAAAACAAGTTAAACATGGCATTGATGCAAAATGCATACAAACATTGAGCAAACACCTCAAAACATGGATGCAACATGATAATATGGAACTACATGCAATTCTAAGCAAGTTTCATATAGAGCACACTCAAAATGGAGCAACGGTTCAACACGCACACATGAAACATGTTTAAAGGACAAGCTGTCCAAAACAGCAACTAGGCATATTGCAAGCATCAAAACAACATGCTACAGGACCTCAACAAGAAAAAAAGGCATGGGCATGATGTACAGGTAAAGCATAACAAAACATGAACACTGAGCTATCTCCAGAAATCACTAGAACATGCTCAAACACACATGGCAAGATTGCAAATAATAACAGTTCAGACTTTGCAGAGAATAACATCAGATTGCAATGTTTAGAGCTATCAAACAACATGTTACAGGAACTTATCATGGCAACAAAGGCATGGCATGAATCTACTAAATGCATAGATCACAAGTCCCTTACTGACCAAGAGCCAAAAGGGATCAGAAGATATGATGGCACCCATGTAAATATAGCAAGTTATAATACAGATTCAAACATAGCAGGAACAGAATTATGAAGGCATGTTGGTGAGCTTGTACCACTCACCATAGAGCAATATATGGCATGGCAAGGCAACCAACAGTAAGAAGGCATGTTTGTGAAGCTAAGCATGGCAAGAGCAAGTTCATAGGGTGCATGGAACACTAGCAACAATCATGGCAACAACTGAACTTAATGTTAACAGGCTGACAGCAACATTATATAGCAACTTTGAAGCAAGATATGAACAAGCTACAACAAGCTATAAATGCAACCAGGGGCATGGATGGATAGAGTATGACATGTAGAACAAAACATATTTAGTGAACATCTCCAGATTATGCATAGAATGACTAGCAGCAGCAGGTTTACATAGCATCACGAGATAACAGATTCAGCCTAGCAAAACAGCAACAGCAAGTACCCTACTTAACAAGCTCGATTCACTCACCACAACTCATTGCATGACAAGATAAGCATAGCATCAGCAAGAAGACATGTTTATGAAACAAACCAAGGCAAGAACAAGTTCATAGCATGCAAGGATCAACTACAACAACCTTGGCAAAATTGAATAACATGTAAACAATCTGTCAGGAAACATTTTGAAGCAAAAGTAGAGCACGAAAATGATATGCTAGACTACTCCATAATTACAAACAGGGGCATGAATGGATAGACAATAACCATATGTTCAAAACATCCTTACTGAAGTATCTCAAAATAAGCATGGATCTCTCTGTAGCATCAAGTTTACATGACATCAAAATAACAGCAGAACAGAGACTAAAATCAGCAACATCACAAAACCTAGTTTGCATGCTTGTGCTAGTCACCACATTGATCACAAAAATACATGGTAAGCACCCCTGTAAAGATGGCATGCCATAGATCAAAACACATGTAGACATCAACCTCATAGGATGCACACATCAATCATGGCAAAAATGACAAAAGAGCAAGTTCTGTTAACAGACAGCAGACAACATTATGAAGCACTCTTGCAATAATGATTCAGGCATCAAGATAAGCTCAAATGAACATGATGCAATAGAATGAAATGAAGTAATCGTTGAGGCGAACAATTTGACATATTACACGCACAAAATGGAGTAGTATACATGGAGATATGATGCGATGAACATGGCATAATAATGACAAAATATTTCGGGGACTTAGTGAAAAACTACCAGCGCGGGATCTAGATCGGGGGAACTCCATTCCTCGAACAGAGCAGCCATGGCGGAAGTCAACGCCGACGTGGAGGGTGCGTGGGACTCCGGGCGGGCTCGGGATGGCCGGGAATGGGTAGATCAAGCCAAGGGCGGCCGGATCCGGGCAAGGGCGGCGGTGGACGGAGCTCGAGGCGGCGCTTGGCCGGACTTGAAGCTTGGGGCGCCATCCATGGCGGCCTCCTTCTGCATCACGGGAGAGAGAGGGAGATGAGCGCGGGGGAGAGGAAGGACAGGGAGAAGGAGGAGGAGACAGGTCCGGCCTGGACCGGTGGTGCTCCGGTCACCGGAGTTGGACGGCGGCGAGGCGGCGGGGCGGAGTGCAGGCGGCGGTCGCCGGCAGGCGACGGGAGGCTCGGGCGGAGCTCGGGCGGAGCAGCGGCTGCGGGCGCCTGGGCCCAGATCGGCCCGGGGCGGGCCGCGGATGGGCTCCGGCGGGCCCATGCGGTGGAGGCGCGGTGGAGACGGCGGCGGGGACACGTGGCGGTGCGCGAGTGGACGGGGCGCGACGGCGGACATGTCCGGCGCTGTGCGGACGCGTCCGGCGCGGAGAGGGGAATTTTTAGGGTTAGGTGGGGATTTCATCCGCGAATTTGGACGTGAGGCACATATTTATAGTTTCTGGGAGCTAGGAGTGTCCAAATGAGGAGCGGTTTTCGCCCACACGATCGTGATCGAATGACCGAGAGCATGGAGGGGGTTAGGATGGGTTTTGGGCCACTTTGGAAGGGGTGTTGGGCTGCAAAGAGAAGGGGGGGTTTGGGCTACGCGGTTAACCGTTGGAGTACCAAACGACCTCCAAATGGCATGAAACTTGATAGGCGGTCTACCGGTGCTATACCAAGGCCGCTTGGCAAACCTCGGGCCATTCCGAGAAAGTTTAACACCCGCTCACGAAGAGAGGCAAGAAGGGGACGTCGGAGTGCATAGGAGTGCCGGATTGCAAAACGGACAACGGGGAAAATGCTCGGATGCATGAGACGAACACGTATACAAAATGAGATGCACATGATGACATGATAAAATCCAACACGCAAGGAAGAGACATGGCAACGACGGTGAATAACTGGCAGACACCTAGCGCATCGAATCTGGGGCGTTACATAGGACCTACTACATTCTCTAAGGTAAAATAGCAAAAACAAGATAGCCCCTGACTCTCCATTATGGAGAATGGAGATTCTCCTATCTCCAATTCTTACCTTTCGCTTAATGTTACTTCCAAGAACCTCCTTACGAATGTCCAAACATTTTTTCCATTCTTTGAATAGCATGTGTTCACCGGTTTTAGAAATCCGATATGCACATGTGAGATCCGTAGGTTGACCTGGCTGTAGGTTCAGAACTGCAAGGCGACCATTCTTATACATCAGATGAGGTACACAATCCATCGGGATTTTCTGTTGAAAAACATAGTAATAACTTCGTAGTTAGCGATGATGTACTAGTTTTAGAAGTATGCAAAAGATGCAAGGATGTCGTAATAGTAAAAAATCTTACCAGGGTATCTCCATAGAAGTTACCGTGGTTCAACACGTGCACTAGTGGCACGTATTCATCATAATTTGGAGGAGTTCGATAATAGGTATTGTAATTCTCAAGAAAAGTACAAAATGCGATCAGATGATTTTTATCCTTATAAGTTAATTTGGAGCCATCGGTGTAGTGGGTTTTGTCTACCATCTTCCGCACATTTTTTGAAGAATCAAAACAAGCTGTCAATGGAAATAAGTTGTCAACTATTTTGAAATAAACAATATAAATTAGTTAATAACTATGTTTGAGAAACTCACATAGCGGTAGAATCGAAAGTGTATCAACAAGGACCCAAATGTCCATATTGTCTTGCTCGATGTCAGGATCACCAAGATCCATGGTGACAATCATACCCTCATAAAAACCATACATTTTGCAAAGTGCTTCCCAATTTTGGCAACCAAAATGGGTTACGCTCTGAGAATTGTACAGATTTACTTCAAAATCCATATCATGGTGGGTCCTTAGGTGTATTTTCTTTGTTTCAAAATTTTCATGGTCTTCAAAACCCATCCTCTCCAATACATAGCGTCTTGCATGGCATGGGATAAGCTAGTCGAATTGTAAAAGATGAAATTAAACGTTGAAATAGTTGAAGTCATGCTTAATTACAAAAAAAACATTTGTCGTCGTTGCGTACCGTTTCAACATCGAAGGTCTCCTCGAGCTTAATGCTGGAGCACCGATCTTTGTCCAGCTGAAGGAACCTGTCGCACAGACCTCGATCGTCATGGCACCAGCTGCACTCCCCCGGGAGACTTTCGTCGTCCGAGTACGACATTTCCTACGTTCATAATTCAAAGATTAAACTTGTACAATTAAATATATGTATTAAAAAACCTAAATTAGATCATTATTTTTCGAGAAAATCCAGCCCACTCGATATTTCCTACATATTTTAGCACAAGTCATGCCAGAACATATACATAGAGATTTGGCTGGTCTCACCTCGAGGTCGGAGGGGGTCGGTGACAGGGACGACGACGGGGATGTTGGAGGGGCTCCTTGATTTCTGCAAAAGCAAAAACCCTATAAGTTATCATTAATACATCCCGAATAATTGCTTAAAATAAAAAATAACAACAAATATGACATGTTCAACTAGTTCTATTAATTCAATTAGTTCTTACTAAATATAAACTTACTATAAATAGAAAAAACTAGTTCTTTCTAAAAATAAAGTAGTTCCACTAGTTATATTAATTATCTTACTAAAAATACATTAGTTCTATTAATTCAACTAGTTCAACTAGTTTATTAATTTACTTACTAAACTAGTTCAAATAAAACTAAACTAGTTCAACTAGTTTATTAATTTACTTACTAATTATTTTAAACACTTACTAAAAACAGTAAAAAAAACTATATTATACAATAGTAAAAAACATCTACTATTAACCGTACTGCCCTAGTTAACTAGTACCATCACTACTACTAATTAACATCTACTACTACTAAAAATCATTATCTATGAACCCTAAATTAACATCTACTACTACTAAAAAAACATATAGTACTAACTAAGCAGAGAGAAAGGTGGTGGGGGGCTTACAGAGAGGGGAGAGATGGTGGCGGGGAGGTGCTCGTCAACGGAGAGGTAGGGGCGGCGAGGGCGGGCTCGGGATCAAGAGGCGGCGGTGCTGGGCGGGCTCGGGTGGCGGCGGTGAGGTCGAGGGCGGCGGTGGTGAGGTCAAGGGCGACAGCGGTGAGATCGAGAGCGGCGCCGGGCGGCGGCGGCGAGGTTGAGGGCGGCCTCAGGCGGCGGCGGTGAGAGCAGGCTCGGGCGGCGGCAATAGAGGAGTAGGGGAATAGGGGGGGGAGGAGGACTTAGCAAAATTTTGTGCGCGCGGGTGGTTAAGTCAAACTAGCAGCAATGCACTTTAGTAAACGCGCTGTAGCTAATGTAGCAATAGCGCATTTTACATAAAAACGTTACTGATAAGTCTAAGCACGCATCAAAAATATACATTGGTCATCATTGATCTTTTTGTGTAGAATCTAAATAGTCAACATGAATCCCTATAGTACCTATATAGGCACTGGTGCAGATTCATATTGCAGCCACAAATCCTACACATATAGTTTAATGAAGACCAAGTGCTCGAGATAGTTTGAGAAGTAACATATTTAAGGTGGTAAACACCTTGTTCGCTTAGCAGTATGGGACTAATTAAAGTTAATTAGGTGCAATACTTAGCATCAGCGAGTTTTGAAGAAAAATGCTTCTACTAAGTACTTTAGCAGTAGCGCGTCCAGGGAAGGGCGCTACTACTATATCTAGCCTGGAGGCAACGCCGTGGCAATTATAGTAGTAGCGCTTGTTTCACCTAGGGCGCTACTGCTACCTCATTATTAGTAGCGAGCTTTCGTCAAGCTCGCTACTGCTAATTAGCAGTAGCGTTTGTTTTTAAACCACGCTGCTACTAAGATTCTGTGTATAAGGTTTTCCCTAGTAGTGGGAGGATCTTTAGTCCCGGTTGGTAATACCAACCAACACCAAAAAGGCATCCACGTGTCAGCATATGGCAGGAGCTGGGTTTTTTTTGAAAGGGGGAGGGTTAGGGGTTTTTGGAGGGTTAATTTAGGGGTTTCATATATTGTGTTAGCTAGCTAATAGAGAGAAGTGACCTCTCTTTATCTCTGTGCTTGGTCGACGCTAGCTACTATACGTATAGAGAGAACTCGACACGCTAGCTAGTAATCAAATGAAGGCACCATTAAGTACATAAGATCGTCATGAACATATACAAAGAGAAGTGACCTCTCTCTCCAAGAGATTGGACGAACAACAAGTTTTTGTATATCTATCCGACGCTACTAGCTACATATACAATATAAGATCTCTTACAAACCCTAACATCTAAGGTCTATTTGAACTTCCACATGGTATTCTCCGGCTTTATTTATGACGTAGTCAAGAAAGAATCCCGCAAATTCCTCTTGAATAGCTCGTATGCGATCATGTCGTAGGAGTTCATCCCGCATCTGCCACATCTAATTTCAAGAAGTGGGTCAATACATATATATGAATGAAACTCAACACAAATGATGGTAATAAAATAAAATTATGAATTATTTTGTTTACGTACATTATATTGTTTTTTAGAGTAGCCCCGCTTAGAGGTCATCGAGTTGTACATGAACTCGCAAACGTAGTATCCACAAAAATCATTCCCAGCTTCCTGCCACAAGCACTTTACGAGAAATAGAGTTCAATCAAACTGATAATCAAGCATGCTAAATGGTATTGATGAAACTAGCTAGAATCAACGGGAGATGCGCGGAACTAGCTAGTAGTACTTACTTTCGGGTGTTTAAATTGCAGCTCCGTCGGCAGTCCCGGTGTAATTACGGTGAACTCTTTCCAAACCCTGCCAGACAAAGAGAATAATTACTTGATATCAGGAAATGAACAAATTGCTGATATATTGCGATAATGATCGATTGAACTTACTTCTGGAGCATATCAGTCATGTTCGCATACTCCTGGGGATCTTTTCTTCTCGAGTCTAAGACAATTACTATTCCAGCTTCAAGCTTAATCTCTAGCAAAATAAAGTGGAATCTGCGCATGCATGCATAACTCATCAATTATATTACTATAATTAACCTTGAGTAAGGGAAACCGAATATGCACAAGACAGTAACACTCACTTGAAGTTGTAAGGCAAGAGTATTTTATCTTTGTGTTGATTTTTAAGCAACGATTGTAGCAAGTTGTCCTTGGTTTCTGTGACATTGTGTTTGACCGTCCATTCATGTATGATATTTGGGTTAATGAACTCAATGCCATAGATATATGCTTTTTTGCATTCGGCGATCTTCAACCGGCATAATATAGTGAGGATAATTATATATACATGCAATGAAAGAGCTGAGCTATATATAGAGACTTAATTATTACAGAAGTAGTACTTACAGACAGTAGCAAGTCACGAGTGTTTTGTCGAGGGACTTTTGATTGTATAACTGGAATAACTCATCAAATTCAATAGACAACAGATCCATTTCAACGAGGTCGTGCTCCTCTTTGACTCCCAGTGTCACAGTATCCTTCCCAGACTGCCTGCATCTTTGCATGTATCATTCATGCAATCTTCGCATCATCATTGTTAGAGGCGGATGATCAGGTTTGACGAGAGGCTTCCCGTACTCGTATTTGAATTCGTCTGCCTCCATTATTTCAAACTCTACATCATCTGGGGGTATGATCGACTCCAGACCAGTGTTGCCACTCTTGTACTGCCACACCACGGATGGCTTGAAGAGCCTCTCCACAAAGGTGTTAGGTGGGATGGAGTCGCGTTTAGCGCCCATGCGAGCAAGGATGTCCGCTACTTGATTACTCTCTCGAGCACGTGATGAAACTCGAGCCCTTCAAACCGAGCTGATATTTTGAGTACGACGTTGCCGTAAGCCGCCATCTTTGGATCTTTTGCATCGAATTCTCCATTTATTTGGGATATTGCAAGGTTTGAATCCCCACGCATTTTGAGGCATTGTATGCCCATGGAGACGGCCATCTGAAGACCATGCAATAGGGCCTCGTATTCGGCTGCATTGTTGGAGTCTGTATACAATATTTGGAGCACATAACAGACTGTGTCTCTTGTGGGGGATGTCAAGACGACACCAGCCCCAAGTCCGGCTAGCATTTTAGATCCATCGAAGTGCATTACCCAGTTGGAATATGTGCCATACTCTTTAGGAAGTTCGGCCTCTGTCCATTCGGCGACGAAGTCAACCAACACCTGAGATTTAATGGCTCGACATGGCTTGTAAGTTACTTCAAATGGTAAGAGCTCAATGGCCCATTTGGCAATCCGGACGGTGGCGTCCCGGTTGTTTATAAGTGGTACTTCGGAAGCCACCGTGATCGAGCACTATTGAAAGTAGTGCCGCAGCTTGTGGGATGCCATAAAGACCGCATATGCTATCTTTTGATAATGCGGGTATCGGGATTTGCATGGTGTAAGGACTGTCGATACGTAGTATACTGGTTTTTGGAGTTGGAATTTATGCCCCTCTTCCACTCGTTCGACATCGGTGAGTTGCAGAAATGTAGAGCAACATCGGTTCGCCGACGTTTGGTTCGGCCAGGATTGGGTTGCTCGCTAACAAAGTTTTTATTTCTTCCAGTCCGGCTGTGGCAGCGTCCGTCCACATGAAGTGGTCGGTGCGTCGGAGTAGGCAATACAATGTCAATGCCTTTTCTCCTAATCTGGTGATAAAACGGCTCAAAGCTACCATGCACCCGGCTAGTTTTTGGACCTGCTTGAGGTCTGTTGGCATTGCCAATTGTGACAGGGCTCGGATTTTGGCTGGGTTTGCTTCAATTCCTCTATTGGAGACAATGAACCCAAGAAGTTTTCTGGCAGGAACGCCGAAAACACACTTTTCTGGATTGAGCCGTATGTCATATGTTCGGAGGTTGTCGAATGTAAGTCGTAAGTCATCCACCAGTGATTCAACATGCTTGGTTTTGATGACTACGTCATCTACATATGCCTCCACAGTCTTGCCGATTTTCTTTTCCACGCATGTTTGAATCATGCGTTGGTAGGTTGCGCCGGCGTTCTTGAGCCCGAAAGGCATAGTGTTGAAGCAGAAGGGCCCATATGGGGTGATGAATGCCGTTGCGGCCTGGTCGGATTCCTTCATCTTAATTTGATGGTATCCGGAGTATGCATCGAGAAAACACAGTGAATCGTGTCCTGCGGTTGCGTCAATAATCTGGTCAATGCGAGGTAGTGGGAAGGGGTCTTTAGGGAAGGCCTTATTAAGGTCTTTGAAATCAACACACATGCACCAGGATTTATCGTTCTTCGGTACCATGACCAAGTTTGCTAGCCAGTACGGATGTTTGATCTCTCTAATAAACCCGACTTCGAGTAGCTTGGCTAGCTCCTTCCCCATAGCCTGTCGTTTGGGTTCGTAAAATCGGCGCAATGTTTGCTTGACTGGTTTGTATCCCTTCAGTATACTGAGACTATGTTCGGCAGTCCACATGGGATAGCTGGCATATCCGAAGGGTGCCAGGCAAAGATGTCCCAATTCTCGCACAGGAACTCGTGTAATGCGGCGTCAACCGTCGGATCCAGTTGTGCCCCAATGGAACCTGTCTTCTTGGGGTCTGTCGGGTTAACTTGAAATTTGGCTATTTCGTCTGCTGGTTTGAAGGAAGTGGACTTAGGTCTCTTATCGAGGATTATGTCGTCCCTATCCACTGTGGAACATAGGCTGGTTAATTCTTTGGCCGCAAGGGCCTCGGATAATGCCTCGAGGGCCAGAGAGGTGGGTTTGTTTTCAGCGCAGAGTGCTATGTCCGGGTCACTGGTAATAGTGATAACTCCATTCGGCCCGGGAATTTTGAGCTTCATATATGTGTAAAGGGGTATGGCTTGAAAGCATGTGAATGCATCTCGCCCTAGCAGGGCGTGATAGCCGCCGTTGAAAGGTGCCACATGGAAGAGTAACTCTTCAGACCTGTAGTTCTCCGGCGTGCCGAATACCATGTCAAGTTTGATTTTCCCCGAGCATCTTGCTTCCCCGACATGTTGTGTCACTTTGCTCAATGCGACTCTTGTCAATTTGCATTTTATTGAGTGTGTCTTCATAGATGAGGTTCAGTCCGTTGCCGCCGTCCATTAGCACTTTAGTGAGCCAAAAGCCATCCATGATTGGGTTTAGGAACAAAGCTGCTAGTGCCCGGACTGAGCGGGATCTTGGTTCGTCATCGGCATTGAAAGTGATCGTCGTACCGTTCCAAGGATTTATTGCTGCCACTTGGCAGACTTCGGTGAGATTGCGGAGCGCCCTTTTACGATGATTATTTGATGAAAAGGTCTCGAAGACCGTGAATACTTTGAGATCATCGTTCTCCAAAGAGTAGTTCTCTGGGGTAATGTTGCTGAGAATGCCCTCGCCGCTCTTGGCCACTTGCCAGAGTATCCAACATGCTCGGAGGTTGTGCGTTGGTTCGGTATTCGGCGTCATGTGAATATTACAGGGCCTGTCGAGCCATTCCTCGAGGAAAGGTCTATGTCCTATAAAGGGCTTGATTTTCTTGTCCACGGGATGATGATCAGGTGCCCTGCGAGGGTGCATCCTTTTTGCCCGTCTGGGAGATGGCCTGGAGGCCTGCGTTTCCCAGCGGGTTGTCTAGGTTTTCCAAGCGCTTTCCATTGCGCAGTATTTCTGTACTATGTGTGCCAGATCTGCAAAGTACAGTACGCGACGGCGGTTGAGGGCATTAAGGATTCCCTCATCCATACAGTTGTTACAAAATACTGAGATCGCGTCGTCACCGCAGCAATTTTTGATCTTGTTTTTAACAATTAGGAATCTAGCCCAAAAGTGATGGATTGTTTCCTGAGGCTGCTGTCGCACGTACATTAGGTCGCATATATCCAGAGGACCAGAATTGCTTGGGGAATATTTCTTGTGGTGGGTGTGCGGGGTTAAATCCGAACCATAACCCACTGTGAAGTCCGGAGTTTGAAGAATTTCTGAGGTTACCAGCTCGGGCTCCGGAGTGTCCGCTGAGTTCTCAGGCTCAACACCTGATTCTATGCTTGGATGACAGGAAATGTCATCCCGAGGATGGGTGTCCGGCTCTCCGAGCTCGAAAATATGAACATACTTTGTTCTCAACGTAGGAGAAGAGTTATTGTCAGCTTGATCCTCCACAACCGCCACCAGATGGGTGATCGGTGGAGATTTGATTTCTCTCTGATCGGGTTTAAGCCCAATCCGATCATAGTCAGTTGCGACCCCCAGGGCGGCGATGCGATCTAGCAGTTCATTCAAGGAAGATACATCTGCCGGATCCATCTTCTCGGAGTATTCGGGGCCAACGCGGAGATGATTTTTGGTGACAAGTTGGGCTGCCTTCGGCTTAACGGCCGAACGGGCGCCCATGGTGAAGCTGCCGAGCTGGAGGGTCTGCCCTGAAGCTAGGGCTCCTCCAGAAGTGATACTATCCTTGATGACAAGGCAAGCCATCAACCCTCATGTCGACGTCACAGAGGAACTCTCAATGAAAGCACCAATGTCGGTGTCAAAACCGGCAGATCTCGGGTAGGGGGTCCCGAACTGTGCATCTGAGGATCAAAGGTAACATGAGATGGGGGATGATGTTTACCCAGGTTCGGCCCCTCTTAATGGAGGTAATACCCTACTTCCTGCTTGATTGACCTTGATGAGTATAGGGGTTACAAGAGTTGATCTACCTCGAGATCGTAATGACTAAACCCTAGATGTCTAGCCTGTATGATTATGATTGCCCCTACGGACTAAACCCTCCGATTTATATAGGAACCGGAGGGGGCTAGGGTTGTACAAAGTCAGTTTACAGAGGAAGGAAACTACACAACTGGACGGCAAACTTGCCATCCACGCAAAGGAGAGTCCCATCCAGACACGGGAGAAGGCCTATTGTCTTGTATCTTCACGGCCCATCAGTCCAGCCTATCTCACATAGGCCGGCTCCCTGAGGACCCCATAATCCAGGAATCCCTCACCGGGCACCATCCCCAAATGATTAGCGATGATATCGCTAGACACCTTGAGCGGGGGGCACGTTTGCTTCTCATGTTCGTCGAGCTGTGGAATTTCTTCTTCTTCTCCTCTATTCCTTCTTTTTATCCTCTTTTTTTTTCTTCTTCTTCCTCTTCTTATTTTTTTCTCCTCTTCTTCCAATCCTCTTCTTCTCCTTCTTCTTCTCCTTCTTCCTCTTCTTATTTTCCTTTTTCCTCTCCTTCTTTTTCTTCTTCTTCCTTCTTCCTTCTTCCTCTTTTCTTAGTTTTCCTTATTTTCCTTTTCCCTCTCCACTAACCTAAAATCTACAAACCTAAAATGCACTAACAGTACAACTAACCTGAAATGCACTAAATCAACTAACCTAAAATCGATATCTACTAACAACCTAAATAAAAAAAATTAATACATATATGAAAAAAACATATATGAACAAAGAAATGCTATGAACATCCATACATACATAGCCACATCCATACATACATATATCCACATCCATTCATCATATAGCCACATACATATATACATTATATATATGAACAAAAAATGCTATGAACAATTTTTTTAATAATCATATGAAAAAAATACATATATGAACAAAAAATGCTTTGAACAGAGTTGGGGCGGCGGCGGCTCACAGCGGGGGCGTCTGGCGAGGGCGACGGCGGGGGCGGCAAGGGCGTCGGCGACAGCGACGATGGGGGCGGGGTAGGGCTGGGGTGTGGCCGGGCGCGCTCGAGGGTGGCGGACGACGTCGGCTGGTGAGGGCGAGGGCGGGGACGGCGCGTGAGGGAGCCGACGATGACGTTGACTAGGGAGGGTGATGGCGGGGCGGCGTGCGAGGGAGCCTACGACGATGGCGACGGTAGGGGCGGGCTGGGCCACAGGGGCGCGGCCGGGCATGCTCAGGGGCAGCGGACGGCTATAGCATGGGCGACGGACGGTGTTGGCGTGGGCTGGGGAACGGGCCAGGGGCATGGGCGACGGCGTCGGGGCGGACCTGGCGGCGTCGAGGAGGTGAGCGTCGTAGGGGGGACTGCGATATGAAAATGAAAATTTTCACAAGTGTTTCTTATATACATGAAGCATTGGTCCCGGTTCGTGGCATCAACCGGGACCAATGCCCACCTTTGGTCCCGGTTCGTGCCATGAACCGGGACTAAAGGTCTCTTTTCAGCAGCCCAAAGGGCGGGAAGCAGAGACCTTTGGTCCCGGTTGGTGGCACGAACCGGGACCAGAGGTGGGCATTGGTCCCGGTTGGTGCCATGAACCGGGACCAAAGGGGTGCATTGGTCACGGTTTGTGGCACCAACCGGGACCAAAGGCCTACGCGTGGCACAGCCGTGGTGCGGTTGGATGTTTAGTCCCACCTCGCTAGCTGAGGGGCTTCGACACTTGTTTATAAGCGCGGCTGCGCCATCTCTCTCGATCTCTTCTGAACTGCAGGCCTACGGGCCTAATCTCACACTGCTATGCCTGTGGGCCTACGGGGCCTGCTGCGGGCCTGAATCCTGGGTTTCTAGTCATATTCAGGCCGTGGTGGCCCACTAGGCGTCATTTTTTTGTTTTTTTGCTTTATTTTTTTGTTTCTACTTACAGCTAAATACTTATAGTTTTTCAGTGATTCTTTTTGCTTTTAGGTCAGAAAAATTGTAAACTTTCTGTTAGTGCCATTAGTTTTCAAATTTGAATAGTTTAAATTTGAATTCTTTTAAATTTGTGTGAATCACTAGTTTGTGAATAACTTTACTATAAAAATAGTTTTTTGAGTGATTCTTTTTCCTGCTACTTAATATTACTGTGTTTTATCATTATATTTAATTTGGTAATTTTTAGGTTATTTTAAATATATGTTTTAATCAAAAATATATTTTGTTATTAAAGTTTCTAAAAAAAGTTCTTTATGAAAATTCTTTTTTGCTATTAATGTTTTGAACAAAAAATACTTTGATAATTTTAGTTGCATAACTTTTATATAATTTTAGTTTCAAAAATACTAGAGGTTTATAAAATCTTTTTAGTTGATTCCTTTTGCTATTAGAGTTTCATTAAAGTTTTCTAGTTCATTCTTTTTGCTATTAGAGTTTGATTAAAGTTTTCTAGTTTGCTATTAGAGTTTCATAAAAGTTGTCTAGTTCATTATTTTTTCAATTAGTTCATTCTTTGAGCTAAATGACCCTGAAATTGAAAAGCACTTCAAATGAACTCTGAAGAGGTTGAAAGTTGGCATTATATCATCATTTCACCCACATAGCATGTTCTAAAAAGTTCAGAGGGTTACGGCAAAAACTAGATGCACTTCATGTACAAAGTGGACAATCGCTTCGAAGTATCAGGGTTTCGAACGAAAACTCATCTTTACAAAGGGATTTCATTTTTTGAACTTATTTGAACTTCAGACTTTTTGTGTGTTCAAAATGCACAATTCAAAGCCACATCATCAATTTTCAACCCTTTTTGACTTCATTTGGTATTTTTCATGCATTTACTGATTTTTTAAGCTAAATGTCCTTGAAATTGAAAAGCACCACAAATGAACTCTGAAAAGGTTAAAAGTTGGCGTGGTATCATCATTTCACCCACATAGCATGTGCTAGAAAGTTGAGAGGGTTACGACAAAAAATAGATGCACTTCGTGTAAAAAATGGGCAATCCTTTTCGAAGTATCGGGGTTTCGGACGAAAACTCATCTGTTACAAAGGGATTTCATTTTTTTGAACTTATTTGAACTCTAGACTTTTTGTGTGTTCAAAATGCACCATTCAAGGCCACATCATCAATTTTCAACCCTTTCTGACTTCATTTGGTATTTTCCATGCATTTACTGATTTTTAAGCTAAATGACCCTAAAATTGAAAAGCACTACAAATGAACTCTGAAAAGGTTGAAAGTTGGCATGGTATCATCATTTCACCCACATAGCATGTTATAAAAAGTTGGGAGGGTCACGACAAAAACTAGATGCACTTCGTGTACAAAACGGACAATCTTTTTCGAAGTATGAGGGTTTCGAACGAAAACTCATCTGTTACAAAAGGCATTTCATTTCTTCACATGTAACTGTAGTGATATTATAGATCAAAGGCATCATCATAATAGTTGTGGAGAGAAAGTCTTCACTTTTTCTTTGCTTGTGTCCTGTGCTTATTGCGCCGTAATCATGGATAATCTTCATCATTTAACAGGGTTCTTGGGTCACCCTTGACATTGAAGGGAGGAATTTCATGAAAATTTTCATAATCTTCAGACATGTCTGTCTTGCCCTCCAATCCGACGATGTCTCTTTTTCCTGAAAGAACTATATGGCGCTTTGGCTCATTGTATGATGTATTCGCTTCCTTATCTTTTATTTTTCTTGGTTTGGTAGACATGTCCTTCACATACAAAACCTACGCCACATCATTGGCTAGGACGAATGGTTCGTCCGTGTACCCAAGATTGTTCAGATCCACTGTTGTCATTCCGTACTGTGGGTCTACCTGTACCCCGCCTGCTAACAGATTGACCCATTTGCACTGAAACAAAGGGACCTTAAAATCATGTCCATAGTCAAGTTCCCATATGTCCACTATGTAACCATAATATGTATCCTTTCTCCTCTTGGTTGTTGCATGAAAGCGGACACCACTGTTTTGGTTGGTGCTCTTTTGATCTTGGGCGATCATGTAAAATGTATTCCCATTTATCTCGTACCCTTTGTAAGTCAATACAGTCGAAGATGGTCTCCTGGCCAACGAGTACAACCCATCAGAAAAAATGTTGTCACCCCTGAGACGTGTTTCCAACCAACTACTGAAAGTCCTGATGTGTTCACATGTAATCCAGTCGTCACACTGCTCCGGGTGTTTGGAGCGCAGAATGTTCTTGTGTTCATCGACGTACAGGGTGACCAAGGTAGAATTCTGTAGAACTGTGTAGTGTGCTTGATACGTCTCCAACGTATCTATAATTTATGAAGTATTCATGCCATGTTTACAATAGTTTTATATGATTTTATTAGAACTAACCTGGACTGACATTGTTTTCAGCACAATTACCGTGGTGTTTTTTTATAAAAAATACTGGAACAAAAAATCTACCGAAGGGGAGTCCCGTGGGCCCCAGGAGAGTGGCGGGCGCGCCCCTGGGCCTCGTGGACTCCCCGTGGCCCCCCTGACTTATCCTCGACGCCAACCTCTCCTATAAATGCCCAAACTTCCAGAAACTAACCTAGATCGGAAGTTCCACCACCGCAAGCCTCTGTAGCCACGAGAAATCAATCTAGGCCCTCTCTGGCACCCTACCGGAGGGGTCCATCATAACCGGAGGCCATGGGGAAGGATCCCGGAGGGGCAATCATCGCCATGAAGGCCAAGGACAAGGGGGGGGGGACCTCTCCCCATCCAGGGGGAGGCCATGGAGGAGGAAGCACAAGGGGAAGAACCTCTCCTCCTCTCTCTCGGTGGCGCCAGAGTGCCATCGGGAGGGGAATCATCGCCGAAGTGATCGTCTTCATCAACATCACCATCATCATCACCATCCTCATCTCTTTTACGCGGTCCACTCTCCCGCAACCCAAAGTAATCCCTACTTACATGGTGCTTTATGCCACATATTATGATCCAATGATGTGTTTCCATCCTATGATGTTTTGAGTAGATATCCTTTGTCTTTGGGTTGATTGATGATCTAGATTGGTATAAGTTGTATGTTTTATTTTGGGGTTGTCCTATTGTGCCCACTATATCGCGCAAGCGTGAGGGATTCCTGCTGTAGGGTGTTGATACGTCCATTTTGCATCATGCTATTATATCAATATTTATTGCATTATGGGCTGTTATTGCATGTTATGTCACAATACTTATGTCTATTCTCTCTTATTCTACAAGGTTTATCATGAAGAGGGAGAATGCCGACAGCTCGGATTCTGGATGGAAAAGGAGCACATATTGGAAACCTATTCTACACAGCTCCAAAAGACCTGCAACTCCACGAAAGTCATTTTTGGATTTAATAAGAATTATTGAGCAAAGAAAGTACCAGAGGGGGCCCACACCCTGGCCACGAGGGTGGGGGGCGTGACCACCCCTACAGGGCACGCCCCCCTGTCTCGTGGGCCCCCTGGTGGCCCTCCGGTTCCCATCTTCTGCTATATGAGGTCTTTTACCCTAAAAAAAAATCATAAGCAAGCTTACGAGACGAAACTCCACCGCCACGAGGCGGAACCTTGGTGGAACCAATCTAGGGCTCCGACGGAGCTGTTCTGCCGGGGAAACCTCCCTCCAGGAGGGGGAAATCATCACCATCGTCATCACCATCATCATCACCAACGATCCTCTCATCGGGAGGGGGTCAATCTCCATCATCATCTTCACCAGCACCATCTCCTCTCAAACCCTAGTTCATCTCTTGTATCCAATGTTGTATCCAAAACCACAAATTGGTACCTGTGGGTTGCTAGTAGTGTTGATTACTCCTTGTAGTTGATGCTAATTGGTTTACTTGGTGGAAGATCATATGTTTAGATCCTTAATGCATATTAATACTCCTCTGATTATGAACATGAATATGCTTTGTGAGTAGTTACGTTTGTTCCTGAGGACATGGGTGAAGTCTTGCTATTAGTAGTCATGTGAATTTGGTATTCGTTCGATATTTTGATGAGATGTATGTTGTCTCTCCTCTAGTGGTGTTATCTGAACGTCGACTACATGACACTTCACCATTATTTGGGCCTAGAGGAAGGCATTGGGAAGTAATAAGTAGATGATGGGTTGCTAGAGTGACAGAAGCTTAAACCCTAGTTTATGCATTGCTTCGTAAGGGGCTGATTTGGATCCACTAGTTTCATGCTATGGTTAGGTTTACCTTAATACTTCTTTTGTAGTTGCAGATGCTTGCAATAGGGGTTAATCATAAGTGGGATGCTTGTCCAAGAAAGGGCAGTACCCAAGCACCGGTCCACCCACATATCAAATTATCAAAGTAACGAACGCAAATCATTGAGCGTGATGAAACTAGCTTGACAATAATTCCCATGTGTCCTCGGGAGCGCTTTTCTCATTATAAGAAATTGTTCAGGCTTGTCCTTTGCTACAAAAAGTATTGGGCCACCTTTCTGCACCTTATTTACTTTCATTGCTTGTTACCCGTTATGAATTATCTTATCACAAAACAATTTGTTACCTACAATTTCAGTGCTTGCAGAGAATACCTTACTGAAAACTGCTTTCATTTCCTTATGCTCCTCGTTGGAATCGACACTCTTACTTATCGAAAGGACTATGATAGATCCCCTATATTTGTAGGTCATCAATACTCTTTTCTGGCGCCGTTGCCGGGGAGTGAAGCGCCTTTGGTGAGTGGAACTTGGTAAGGAAACATTTATATAGTGTGCTGAATTTTTCTGTCACTTGTTACTATGGAAACTAATCCTTTGAGGGGCTTGTTCGGGGCATCTTCGCCCCGACCAGTAGAGCAAAGAGTTGCTCCTCAACATACTGAACCTACTGAAAATGTTTACTTTGAAATTCCTTCGGGTATGTTGGAGAAACTGCTAGCTAATCCTTTTGCAGGAGATGGAATATTGCATCCCGATTTACACCTTATCTTTGTGGATGAAGTTTGTGGATTATTTAAGCTTGCAGGTATTCCCAATGATGTTATCAAGAGGAAGGTCTTCCCTTTATCTTTGAAGGGAGACGCATTGACATGGTATAGGCTATGTGATGGTACGGGATCTTGGAATTATAAACGATTGAAGTTGGAATTTCACCAGAAGTTCTATCCTATGCATCTTGTTCATCGTGATCGTAATTACATATATAATTTCTGGCCTCGCGAAGGAGAAAGCATCTCTCAAGCTTGAGGGAGGCTTAAGTTAATGTTATATTCATGCCCCAATCATGATCTCTCAAGAGAAATGATTATTCAAAAATTTTATGCTCGGCTTTCTCTCAATGATCGCACCATGCTCGATACTTCTTCTGCTCTTATATGTTGAAGACTACTGAATTCAAGTGGGGTTTATTGGAAAGAATTAAATGCAACTCTGAAGATTGGGGTTCCGACGATGGTAAGGAGTCAGGTATGACACCTAAGTTTGATTGTGTTAAATCTTTTATGGATACAGATGCTTTTCGTGGATTTAGCGCTAAATATGGACTTGACTCTGAGATAGTAGCTTCTTTCTGTGAATCTTTTGCTACTCATGTTGATCTCCCTAAGGAGAAGTGGTTTAAATATAATCCTCCCATTGAAGTAAAAGTAGTTGCACCCGTTACAGTTGAAGAAAAGACTATCACTTATAATGATCCTATTGTTCCTACTACTTATGTTGAGAAACCACCTTTTCCTGTTAGAACAAAGGATCATGCTAAAGCTTCAACTGTGGTTCGTAAGAGTAATACTAGAACATATACACCTCCTGAGCAAATTAAAGTTGAACCTAGTATTGCTATGGTTAAATATCTCTTGGGTGATAATATATATGGGCATGTTATTTACTTCTATGGTGAAACTGCTAATATTGCTAAACCAGATGCTAAGATACATAGACCTGTTGTAGGTATACCTGTTATTTCTGTTAAAATAGGAGAACATTGTTATCATGGATTATGTGATATGGGTGCTAGTGCTACTGCAATACCTATTTCCTTATACCAAGAAATTATGCATGATATTGCATCCGCTGAGTTAGAAGAAATAGATGTTACAATTAAGCTTGCCAATAAAGATACTATTTCACGAGTTGGGATTGTTAGAGATGTTGAAGTCTTGTGTGGGAAAGTTAAATATCCTGCTGATTTTCTTGTTCTGGGTTCCCCACAAGATAGCTTTTGTCCCATTATATTTGGTAGACCCTTCTTGAATACTGTTAATGCTAAGATCGATTGCGAAAAGGATGTTGTCACGATTGGCTTGGACGATATGACTCATGAGTTTAATTTTGCTAAATTTCATAGACAACCACATGATAAAGAACCGTCTAGTAAGGATGAAATTATTGGTCTTGCTTCTATTGCTGTGCCTCCTAATGATCCTTTAGAACAATACTTGCTAGACCATGAAAATGATATGTTTATGAATGAAAGAAGGGAAATGGATAAAGTATTCCTTCAACAAGGTCCTATTCTGAAACACAACTTACCGGTTGAAATCCTAGGGGATCCCCCTCCAGCCAAGGGTGATCCCGTGTTTGAGCTCAAACCTTTACCTAATAATCTTAAATATGCTTATCTTGATGAAAAGAAGATATATCCTGTTATTATTAGTGCTAACCTTTCAGAGCAAGAAGAGGAAAGATTATTAAAAACTCTAAAGAAGCAATGTGCTGCTATTGGATATACTCTGGATGGTCTTAAGGGCATTAGTCCCACTCTATGCCAACATAAAGTTAAATTGGACGAAGGTTCCAAACCAGTTAGAGATGAAAGAAGTGGTAAGGAAGGAGATACTAAAGCTCCTTGAAGCAGGTATAATTTATCCCGTTGCTGATAGTGATTGGGTAAGTCCTGTCCATTGCGTTCCTAAGAAGGGATGTATTACTGTTGTTCCTAATGATAAAGATGAATTGATTCCGCAAAGAATTGTCACAGGTTATAGGATGGTAATTGATTTCCATAAATTAAATAAAGCTACTAAGAAAGATCGTTACCCTTTACCTTTTATTGATCAAATGCTAGAAAGACTATCCAAACATACACATTTCTGCTTTCTAGATGGTTATTCTGGTTTCTCTCAAATACCTGTGTCAGCAGAAGATCAATCAAAAAGTACTTTAACTTGCCCTTTTGGTACCTTTGCCTATAGATGTATGCCTTTTGGTTTATGTAATGCACCTGCTACCTTTCAAAGATGCATGATGGCTATATTCTCTGACTTTTGTGAAAAGATTTGTGAGGTATTCATGGATGACTTCTCTGTTTATGGATCCTCTTTTGATGATTGCTTGAGCAACCTTGGTCGAGTTTTGCAGAGATGTGAAGACACTAGTCTCATTTTGAATTGGGAAAAGTGCCACTTTATGGTTAATGGAGGCATTGTCTTGGGGCATAAAATTTCTGAAAAAAGGTATTGAAGTTGATAAAGCTAAAGTTGATGCTATTGAAAAGATGCCATGTCCCAAGGACATTAAAGGTATAAGAAGTTTCCTTGGTTATGCTGGTTTTTATAGGAGGTTCATTAAGGACTTTTCTAAAATCTCTAGGCCTCTGACTAATTTATTGCAAAAAGATATTCCTTTTGTCTTTGATGATGATTGTGTAGAAGCATTTGAAATACTTAAGAAAGCTTTGATCATTGCACCTATTGTTCAGCCACCTGATTGGAATTTACCCTTTGAAATTATGTGTGATGCTAGCGATTATGCTGTAGGTGCTGTTATAGGGCAAAGAGTTGATAAGAAATTGAATGTTATCCAGTATGCTAGTTTGTATTTGCATGTGATAAGTTCAGACATTATATTGTTGATTCTAAAATAACTATTCACACTGATCATGCTGCTATTAAATATCTTATGGAAAAGAAAGATGCTAAACCTAGATTTATTAGATGGGTCCTCTTGCTCCAAGAATTTGATTTGCATATTATTGATAGAAAGGGAGCTGAGAACCCCATTGCAGACAACTTGTCTAGGTTAGAGAATGTTCTTGATGACCCACTACCTATTGATGATAGCTTCCTTGATGAACAATTAGCGGTCATTAATGCTTCTCGTACTACTCCATGGTATGCTGATTATGCTAATTACATTGTTGCTAAATTTATACCACCTAGTTTCACATACCAGCAAAAGAAAAAGTTCTTTTATGATTTAAGACATTACTTCTGGGATGACCCACACCTTTATAAAGAAGGAGTAGATGGTGTTATCAGACGTTGTGTACCTGAGCATGAACAGGAACAGATCCTACGCAAGTGTCACTCCGAACCATATGGAGGACACCACGCTAGAGATAGAACTGCACATAAGGTATTGCAATCCGGTTTTTATTGGCCTACTCTCTTCAAAGATGCCCGTAAGTTTGTCTTATCTTGTGATGAATGTCAAAGAATTGGTAATATTAGTAGACGTCAAGAAATGCCTATCAATTATTCTCTTGTTATTGAACCATTTGATATTTGGAGCTTTAATTATATGGGACCTTTTCCTGCCTCCAATGGATACACACATATTTTAGTTGCTGTTGATTACGTTACTAAGTGGGTAGAAGCTATTCCAACTAGTAGTGCTGATCATAACACCTCTATTAATATGCTTAAAGAAGTTATTTTTCCGAGGTTTGGAGTCCCTAGATATCTCATGACTGATGGTGGTTCACATTTTATTCATGGTGCTTTCCGTAAAATGCTTGCTAAGTATGATGTTAATCATAGAATTGCATCCCCTTATCACCCACAGTCTAGTGGTCAAGTAGAATTGAGTAATAGAGAGCTCAAATTAATTTTGCAAAAGACTGTTAATAGATCTAGAAAGAATTGGTCCAAGAAACTTGATGATGCATTATGGGCCTATAGAACTGCATATAAGATCATATGGGTATGTCTCCGTATAAGATGGTTTATGGAAAAGCGTGTCACTTACCTCTTGAACTTGAACATAAGGCATATTGGGCCATTAAGGACCTCAACTATGATTTCAAACTTGCCGGTGAGAAGAGGTTATTTGACATCAGCTCACTTGATGAATGGAGAACCCAAGCATATGAGAATGCCAAGCTGTTTAAAGAAAAAGTTAAAAGATGGCATGACAAAAGGATAGAAAAGCGTGAGTTTAATGTAGGTGATTATGTGTTGTTATTCAACTCTCATTTTTAAGATTTTTGCAGGAAAAATTCTCTCTAAATGGGAAGGTCCTTACATTATCGAGGAGGTCTATCGTTCCGGTGCCATAAAAATCAACAACTTCGAAGGCACAAGTCCGAAGGTGGTGAACGGTCAAAGAATCAAACATTATATCTCAGGTAATCCTATAAATATTGAAACTAATATTATTGCAATCGTAACCCCGGAGGAATACATAAGGGACATTTTCCAGAATGTTTCAGACTCCAAAGAGGAATAGGTATGTGGTACGGTAAGTAAACCGACTCCAAAACAGTTCTAATGGCATTTTTTCTCTGTTTTGGAAAATTTAAAAATTTAGGGAAGCTAGAAGTAATCCGGGAAGGACCCGAGGCCTCCACGAGGATGGAGGGCGTGCCCCCTACCTCGTGGGCACCTCGTGTGCCTCCCGGACTCCGTTTTCTTGCACGTCACTTCTTTTAGTCGGTAAAAATTCATTATATAATCTCCCAAAGGTTTTGACTACCATATCACGCAAAAATCTTTTGTCTTTGTTTCGAGCTGTTTTTCTGACAGATCTAGAGCATCATGACATCACCCTCCTCCAACAATGAAGACAAGGATGCTTGGTTATTGAAGATAGAGCTGAAAAGAGAAGAACCAGATGAGATCAACAAGTATGAAGGGATCAAGAAGGCCATGGAGGATCAAGCTCCGGCAGCGAAAGAAGAAAACATGCCTCAACCTTTACCTAACCTCTTTACCCCAACTGAAATTGAAGCTTCCAAGATGATTGAGTTAGCTCGCATACAAAACAAGCATCTCACACAGGAAAATATTTTGTTGAAGGCTCATATAGTCACACTCAAGGGCATTATCCGCAAGTTGGAGGAGCTTTTACGCTCGATGTGCGATTACCCACCATCATCATCACCGCCTTCATCACCTCCGAGGACATAATCACATGGGTATGAGCACTCCCCTTGGCAATTGCCAAGCTTGGGGGAGGTGCCCCGGTATCGTATCACCATCACACTCCTATCTTTATAGTTTTTCTTAGTTCGATCCTTTTGATAATATCTAGATCTAGTAGAATAAAGTCTTAGTATGAATTAGTTTTGAGTTTTGCTTTGTGATCCTTCTATGTAATCGAGTCCGTGAGCTATATATATAATAAAGATTAGTGTTGAGTCAAGGGCTTTACTATCTTGCCATGATCTTAAGAAAATAAAAAGAAATAAAAGAG
The DNA here is from genome assembly GCA_963921465.1 of Triticum timopheevii. Classification (NCBI taxonomy): domain Eukaryota; kingdom Viridiplantae; phylum Streptophyta; class Magnoliopsida; order Poales; family Poaceae; genus Triticum; species Triticum timopheevii. The sequence continues at coordinate 445,410,571 of OY997266.1, read as the reverse complement.
TTCATATTGATCTTATGGATAGTAATGACTTCACATATAGAAAGTATGAGGCTTAAAAGTTGTGGAGAGTTGGCAAACATAGTTTTGGTCATCGTTGCAATTAATAGGAAGTAATAAAGAAAGAGAGGTTTTAACATATAAATATACTATCTTGGACATCTTTTATGATTGTGAGCACTCATTAAAGTATTACATGCTAAAGAGTTGATGTTGGACAAGGAAGACAATGTAATGGTTTATATTTTCTCACACCCCAGTTAAAGTATATTGTCATGGATCATCCAAACATGTTGAGCTTGCATTTCCCCCTCATGCTAGCCAAAAATTCCTTGCACCAAGTAGAGATACTACTTGTGCTTCCAAATATCCTTAAACCCAGTTTTTCCATGAGAGTCCACCATACCTACCTATGGATTGAGTAAGACCCTTCAAGTAAGTTGTCATGTTGCAAGCAATAAAATTTGCTCTCTAAATATGCATGACTTATTAGTGCGGAGAAAATAAGCTTTATACGATCTTGTTATGAAAGCAATAAAAGCGACGGACTGCATAATAAAGGTCCATATATAAGTGGCAATATAAAGTGACGTTCTTTTGCATTAAGATTTTTGGACACGGTTCTTAACCAAGAAAAACCAAATCGTCGACTGTCCGGATGCGGAGGCCCTCGCGGCCTTCAAGCATAACATCCGCAACGAGTGGCTTGCCCGGCACCTGGGACAGGAAAAGCCGAAATCCATGGCAGCCCTCACATCACTCATGACCCGCTTCTGCGCAGGTGAGGACAACTGGCTAGCACGCAGCAACAACCTCAGCAAAAATTCTGGCAGTCCGGACTTCAAGGACCGAAATGGCAGGCCGCGTCGCAACAAAAACAAACACCGCATTAACGGCGATCATATTGAGGATATGGCAGTCAATGCCGGATTCAGAGGCTCTAAACCCGGTCAGCGGAAAAAGCCATTCAAAAGAACTACTCTGGGTCCGTCCAATTTGGACTGAATACTCGACCGCTTGTGCCAGATACACGACACCCCCGAAAAGCCAGCTAACCACACCAACAGGGACTGTTGGGTATTCAAGCAGCCAGGCAAGTTAATTGCCGAAAACAATGACAAGGGGCTACATAGCGATGACGAGGACGAGACCCAACCGCCGAACAATAGAGGACAGAATGGTTTCCCCCCACAGGTGCGGACAGTGAACATGATATACGCAATGCACATACCCAAAAGGGAGCGGAAGCGTGCACTCAGGGATGTCTACGCGATGGAGCCAGTTGCCCTGAAGTTCAATCCATGGTCCTCCTGCCCGATCACTTTTGACCGAAGGGACCACCCCACCAGCATCCGCCACGGCGGATTCGCCGCACTGGTCTTAGACCCAATCGTCGATGGATTTTCACCTAACCAGAGTCCTGATGGACGGCGACAACAGCCTGAACCTGCTTTACTAGGATACAGTGCGCAAAATGGGCATAGACCCCTCAAGGATTAAACCTACCAAAACGACCTTTAAAGGCGTCATATGTTGGAAATATGCCCTAGAGGCAATAATAAAAGTATTATTATATTTCATTGTTCATGATAATTGTCTTTTGTTCATGCTATAACTATATTATCCGGAAATCGTAATACACGTGTGAACACATAGACCACAATATGTCCCTAGTGAGCCTCTAGTTGACTAGCTCGTTGTGATCAACAGATAGTCATGGTTTCCTGACTATGGACATTGGATGTCTTTGATAACGGGATCACATCATTAGGAGAATGATGTGATGGACAAGACCCAATCCTAAGCATAGCACAAAGATCGTGTAGTTCGTTTGCTAGAGCTTTGCCAATGTCAAGTATCTCTTCCTTCGACCATGAGATCGCGTAACTCCCGGATACCGTAGGAGTGCCTTGGGTGTATCAAACGTCACAACATAATTGGGTGACTATAAAGGTGCATTACAGGTATCTCCGAAAGTATCTGTTGGGTTGACACGGATCGAGACTGGGATTTGTCACTCCATATGACGGAGAGGTATCTCTGGGCCCACTCGGTAATGCATCATCATAATGAGCTCAAGGTGACCAAGGTGTTGGCCACGGGATCATGCATTACGGTACGAGTAAAGTGACTTGCCGGTAACGACACTGAACAAGGTATTGGGATACCGACGATCGAGTCTCAGGTAAGTAACGTACCGATTGACAAAGGGAATTGTATACGGGATTTGATCAAATCCTCGACATCGTGGTTCAACCGATGAAATCATTGAGGAGCATGTGGGAGCCAACAAGGGTATCCAGATCCCGCTGTTGGTTATTGCCCGAGAGTCGTCTCGGTCATGTCTGCGTGTCTCCCGAACCCGTAGGGTCTACACACTTAAGGTTCGGTGATGCTAGGGTTGTATGAATATGAGTATGCAGCACACCGAATGTTGTTAGGAGTTCCGGATGAGACCCCGGACGTCACGAGGAGTTTCGGAATGGTCCGGAGGTAAAGAATAATATATAGGAAGTGGTTTTTCGGCCATCGGGAAAGTTTCGGGGTCTCCCGGTAATGTACCGGGACCACCGGAAGGGTCCCGGGGGTCCACCGGGTGGGGCCACCCATCCCGGAGGGCCCCATGGGCTGACGTGGGAGGGGAGCCAGCCCATAGTGGGCTGGTGCGCCCCCTAGGCCCACCCCCTGCGCCTAGGGTTGAAACCCTAGGGTGGGGGGGGGGGGGGGGCGCACCACATGCCTTGGGGGGCACTCCTCCCCCCTTGGCACCGCCCCCTTGGGAGATCCAATCTCCCAGGGCCGGTGCCCCCCCTGGGGTCCTATATAAAGGAGGGCAGGGGGGAGGGCAGCCGCACCTATTGCCTTGGCGCCTCCCTCCCCCTGCTACACCTCGTCCTCCTCCCGTAGACGCTTGGCGAAGCCCTGCTGGAGTTCTGCTGCATCCACCACCACGCCGTCGTGCTGCTGGAGCATCATCAACCTCTCCTTCCCCCTTGCTGGATCAAGAAGAAGGAGACGTCTCCCGTCCCGTACGTGTGTTGAACGCGGAGGTGCTGTCCGTTCAGCACTTGGACATCGGTGATCTGAATCACGTCGAGTACGACTCCATCATCACCATCCCCTTGCAAGCTTCCACACGCGATCTACAAGTGGTATGTAGATGCAAACTCACTCCCTTGACTCGTTGCTTAGATGAACTCATATATGGATCTTGGTGAAACCGTAGGAAAAATTTTAATTTTCTGCAACGTTCCCCAACAGTGGTATCAGAGCTAGGTCTATGCGTAGTTCTCTAAGGCACGAGTAGAACACAATTTTGTTGTGGGCGTGGATCTTGTCAACTTGCTTGCCTCTACTAGTCTTTTCTTGCTTCAGCGGTATTGTGGGATGAAGCGGCCCGGACCAACCTTACACGTACGCTTACGTGAGACCGGTTCCACCGATTGACATGCACTAGTTGCATAAGGTGGCTGGCGGGTGTCTGTCTCTCCCACTTTAGTTGGAGCGGATTCGATGAAAAGGGCCCTTATGAAGGGTAAATAGAAGTTGACAAAATCACGTTGTGGTTATTCGTAGGTAAGAAAACGTTCTTGCTAGAACCCAATTGCAGCCACATAAAAGATGCAACAACAATTAGAGGACTTCTAACTTGTTTTTGCAGCGATTGATCATGTGATGTGATATGGCCAGAAGTTGTGATGAATGATGAATTGTGATGTATGAAATCATGTTCTTGTAATAGGATTCACGACTTGCATGTCGATGAGTATGACAACCGGCAGGAGCCATAGGAGTTGTCTTTATTTTTTGTATGACCTGCGTGTCATTGAAGAACGCCATGTAAACTACTTTACTTTATTGCTAAACGCGTTAGCCATAGAAGTAGAAGTAGTCGTTGGCGTGACAACTTCATGAAGACACGACGATGGAGATCATGATGATGGAGATCATGGTGTCAAGCCGGTGACAAGATGATCATGGAGCCCCGAAGATGGAGATCAATGGAGCTATATGATATTCGCCATATCATGTCACAACTATATAATTGCATGTGATGTTTATTATGTTTATGCATCTTGTGTACTTAGGACGACGGTAGTAAATAAGATGATCCCTTACAAAAATTTCAAGAAGTGTTCTCCCCTAACTGTGCACCGTTGCTACAGTTCGTCGCTTCTAAGCACCACGTGATGATCGGGTGTGATGGATTCTTACGTTCACATACAACGGGTGTAAGACAGTTTTACACAGCAAAAACACTTAGGGTTAACTTGACGAGCCTAGCATGTACAGACATGGCCTCGGAACACGGAGACCGAAAGGTCGAACACGAGTCGTATGGAAGATACGATCAACATGGAGATGTTCACCGACGATGACTAGTCTGTCTCACGTGATGATCGGACACGGGCTAGTCGAATCGGATCGTGTAACACTTAGATGACTAGAGGGATGTCTAATCTGAGTGGGAGTTCATAATTTGATTAGAACTTAATTATCATGAACTTAGTCTAAAACCTTTGCAAATATGTCTTGTAGATCAAATGGCCAACGCTCATGTCAACATGAACTTCAATGCGTTCCTAGAGAAAACCAAGCTGAAAGATGATGGCAGCAACTATACGGACTGGGTCCGGAACCTGAGGATCATCCTCATAGCTGCCAGGAAGCAATATGTCCTAGAAGGACCGCTAGGTGACGCTCCCGTCCCAGAGAACCAAGACATTATGAATGCTTGGTAAACTCGTGCTGATGATTACTCCCTCGTTCAGTGCGGCATGCTTTACAGCTTAGAACCGGGGCTCCAAAAGCGTTTTGAGCATCACGGAGCATATGAGATGTTCGAAGAGCTGAAACTAGTTTTCCAAGCTCATGCCCGGGTCGAGAGATATGATGTCTCCGACAAGTTCTATAGTTGTAAGATGGAGGAAAACAGTTCTGTCAGTGAGCACATCCTGAAGATGTCTGGGTTGCACAACCGTATGACCCAGCTGAACATTAACCTCCCACATGAGGCGGTCATTGACGGAATCCTCCAGTCACTCCCACCAAGCTACAAGAGCTTTGTGATGAACTACAACATGCAGGGGATGGTGAAGACCATTCCTGAAGTGTTCTCGATGCTGAAGTCAGCAGAGGCTGAAATCAAGAAAGAACATCAAGTGTTGATGGTCAATAAGACCACTAAGTTCAAGAAGGGCAAGGGCAAGAAGAACTTCAAGAAGGACGGCAAGGATGTTGCCGCGCCCAGTAAGCCAGTTACCGGGAAGAAGTCAAAGATTGGACCCAAGCCTGAGACTGAGTGCTTTTATTGCAAGGGGAAGGGTCACTGGAAGCGGAACTGCCCCAAATACTTAGCGGATAAGAAGGCCGGCAACACCAAAGGTATATTTGATATACATGTAATTGATGTGTACCTTACCAGTACTCGTAGTAACTCCTGGGTATTTGATACCGGTGCCGTTGCTCATATTTGTAACTCACAGCAGGAGCTGCGGAATAAACGGAGACTGGCGAAGGACGAGGTGACGATGCGCATCGGGAATGGTTCCAGAGTCGATGTGATCGCCGTCGGCACGCTGCCTCTACATTTACCTACGGGATTAGTTTTGAACCTTAATAATTGTTATTTAGTGCCAAGTTTGAGCATGAACATTGTATATGGATCTTGTTTAATACGAGATGGCTACTCATTTAAGTCTGAGAATAATGGTTGTTCGATTTATATGAGAGATATGTTTTATGGTCATGCTCCGATGGTCAATGGTTTATTCTTGATGAATCTCGAGTGTAATATTACACATGTTCATAGTGTGGATGCCAAAAGATGTAAAGTTGATAACGATAGTCCCACATACTTGTGGCACTGCCGCCTTGGTCACATTGGTGTCAAGCGCATGAAGAAGCTCCATGCTGATGGACTTTTAGAGTCTCTTGATTATGAATCATTTGACACATGCGAACCATGCCTCATGGGCAAAATGACCAAGACTCCGTTCTCCGGAACAATGGAGCGAGCAACCAACTTGTTGGAAATCATACATACCGATGTATGCGGTCCAATGAGCGTTGAGGCTTGCGGAGGATATCGTTATGTTCTCACTCTCACTGATGACTTGAGTAGATATGGGTATGTTTACTTAATGAAACACAAGTCTGAAACCTTTGAAAAGTTCAAGGAATTTCAGAATGAGGTGGAGAATCAACGTGACCGAAAGATAAAGTTCCTACGATCAGATCGTGGAGGAGAATACTTAAGTCACGAATTTGGTACACACTTAAGGAAATGTGGAATCGTTTCACAACTCACGCTGCCTGGAACACCTCAGCGTAACGGTGTGTCCGAACGTCGTAATCGCACTCTATTAGATATGGTGCGGTCTATGATGTCTCTTACCGATTTACCGCTATCATTTTGGGCATACGCTCTAGAGACAGCTACATTCACTTTAAATAGGGCACCGTCTAAATCCGTTGAGACGACACCGTATGAATTATGGTTTGGGAAGAAACCTAAGCTGTCGTTTCTAAAAGTTTGGGGATGCGATGCTTATGTCAAGAAACTTCAACCTGAAAAGCTCGAACCCAAGTCGGAAAAATGCGTCTTCATAGGATACCCTAAGGAAACTGTCGGGTATACCTTCTACTGAAGATCCGAGGGCAAGATCTTTGTTGCCAAGAACGGATGCTTTCTGGAAAAAGAGTTTCTCTCGAAAGAAGTAAATGGGAGGAAAGTAGAACTCGATGAAGTACTACCTCTCGAACGGGAAAGTGGTGCAGCGCAGGAAAATGTTCCTGTGATGCCCACACCAACTGAAGAGGAAAACAATGATGATGATCAAGGTACTTCGGATCAAGTTGCTACTGAACTTCGTAGGTCCACGAGGACACGTTCCGCACCAGAGTGGTACGGCAACCCTATCCTGGAAATCATGTTGTTAGACAACGGTGAACCTTCGAACTATGAAGAAGCGATGGCGGGCCCAGATTCCAACAAATGGCTTGAAGCCATGAAATCTGAGATAGAATCCATGTATGAAAACAAAGTATGGACTTTGACAGACTTGCTCGATGATCAGCGAGCGATAGAAAACGAATGGATTTTCAAGAAGAAGACAGACGCGGATGGTAATGTTACCATCTATAAAGCTCGGCTTGTCGCTAAGGGTTATCGACAAGTTCAAGGGATTGACTACGACGAGACATTCTCTCCCGTAGCGAAGCTAAAGTCCGTCCGAATCATGTTAGCAGTTGCCGCATACTATGATTATGAGATATGGCAGATGGACGTCAAAACGGCATTCCTTAATGGACATCTTAAGGAAGAGCTGTATATGATGCAGCCGGAAGGTTTTGTCGATCCTAAGAACGCTAACAAAGTATGCAAGCTCCAGCGATCCATTTATGGACTGGTGCAAGCATCTCGGAGTTGGAATATTCATTTTGATGAGATGATCAAAGCGTTTGGGTTTATGCAGACTTATGGAGAAGCCTGCGTTTACAAGAAAGTGAGTGGGAGCTCTGTAGCATTTCTCATATTATATGTAGATGACATACTCTTGATGGGAAATAATATAGAACTTCTGGACAGCATTAAGGCCTACTTGAATAAGTGTTTTTCAATGAAGGACCTTGGAGAAGCTGCTTATATATTAGGCATCAAGATCTATAGAGATAGATCGAGACGCCTCATAGGTCTTTCACAAAGCACATACCTTGATAAGATTTTGAAGAGGTTCAAAATGGATCAGTCCAAGAAGGGGTTCTTGCCTATGTTACAAGGTGTGAGATTGAGCTCGGCTCAGTCACCGACCACGGCAAAAGATAAAGAAGAGATGAGTGTCATCCCCTATGCTTCAGCCATAGGATCTATTATGTATGCCATGCTGTGTACCAGACCCGATGTAAACCTTGCCGTAAGTTTGGTAGCAAGATACCAAAGTAATCCCGGCAAGGAACACTGGACAGCGGTCAAGAATATCCTGAAGTACCTGAAAAGGACAAATGACATGTTTCTCGTTTATGGAGGAGACGAAGAGCTCGTCATAAAGGGTTACGTCGACGCTAGCTTCGACTCAGATCTGGATGACTCTAAGTCACAAACCGGATACGTGTATATGTTGAATGGTGGAGCAGTAAGCTGGTGCAGCTGCAAGCAGAGCGTCGTGGCGGGATCTACGTGTGAAGCGGAGTACATGCCAGCCTCGGAGGCAGCGCATGAAGCGATTTGGGTGAAAGAGTTCATCACCGACCTAGGAGTCATACCCAATGCGTCGGGGCCGATCAAACTCTTCTGTGACAACACTTGAGCTATTGCCCTTGCCAAGGAGCCCAGGTTTCACAAGAAGACCAGGCACATCAAGCATCGTTTCAACTCCATCCGTGAAAATGTTCAAGATGGAGACATAGAGATTTGCAAAGTACACACGGATCTGAATGTCGCAGATCCATTGACTAAACCTCTCTCGCGAGCAAAACATGATCAACACCAGAACTCTATGGGTGTTTGATTCATCACAATGTAACTAGATTGGTGACTCTAGTGCAAGTGGGAGACTGTTGGAAATATGCCCTAGAGGCAATAATAAAAGTATTATTATATTTCATTGTTCATGATAATTGTCTTTTGTTCATGCTATAACTGTATTATCCGGAAATCATAATACACGTGTGAACACATAGACCACAATATGTCCCTAGTGAGCCTCTAGTTGACTAGCTCGTTGTGATCAACAGATAGTCATGGTTTCCTGACTATGGACATTGGATGTCTTTGATAACGGGATCACATCATTAGGAGAATGATGTGATGGACAAGACCCAATCCTAAGCATAGCACAAAGATCGTGTAGTTCGTTTGCTAGAGCTTTGCCAATGTCAAGTATCTCTTCCTTCGACCATGAGATCGTGTAACTCCCGGATACCGTAGGAGTGCCTTGGGTGTATCAAACGTCACAACGTAACTGGGTGACTATAAAGGTGCATTACAGGTATCTCCGAAAGTATCTGTTGGGTTGACACGGATCGAGACTGGGATTTGTCACTCTGTATGACGGAGAGGTATCTCTGGGCCCACTCGGTAATGCGTCATCATAATGAGCTCAAGGTGACCAAGGTGTTGGCCACGGGATCATGCATTACGGTACGAGTAAAGTGACTTGCCGGTAACGAGACTGAACAAGGTATTGGGATACCGACGATCGAGTCTCGGGTAAGTAACGTACCGATTGACAAAGGGAATTGTATACGGGATTTGATCAAATCCTAGACATCGTGGTTCAACCGATGAAATCATCGAGGAGCATGTGGGAGCCAACAAGGGTATCCAGATCCCGCTGTTGGTTATTGCCCGAGAGTCGTCTAGGTCATGTCTGCGTGTCTCCCGAACCCGTAGGGTCTACACACTTAAGGTTCGGTGACGCTAGGGTTGTATGAATATGAGTATGCAGCATACCGAATGTTGTTCGGAGTCCCGGATGAGATCCCGGACGTCACGAGGAGTTTCGGAATGGTCCGGAGGTAAAGAATAATATATAGGAAGTGGTTTTTCGGCCATCGGGAAAGTTTCGGGGTCTCCCGGTAATGTACCGGGACCACCGGAAGGGTCCCGGGGGTCCACCGGGTGGGGCCACCCATCCCGGAGGGCCCCATGGGCTGACGTGGGAGGGGAGCCAGCCCATAGTGGGCTGGTGCGCCCCCCTAGGCTCACCCCCTGCGCCTAGGGTTGAAACCCTAGGGTGGGGGGGGGGGCGCACCACATGCCTTGGGGGGCACTCCTCCCCCCTTGGCCGCCGCCCCCTTGGGAGATCCAATCTCCCAGGGCCGGCGCCCCCCCTGGGGTCCTATATAAAGGAGGGCAGGGGGGAGGGCAGCCGCACCTATTGCCTTGGCGCCTCCCTCCCCCTGCTACACCTCGTCCTCCTCCCGTAGACGCTTGGCGAAGCCCTGCTGGAGTTCTGCTGCATCCACCACCACGCCGTCGTGCTGCTGGATCATCATCAACCTCTCCTTCCCCCTTGCTGGATCAAGAAGGAGGAGACGTCTCCCGTCCCGTACGTGTGTTGAACGCGGAGGTGCTGTCCGTTCAGCACTTGGACATCGGTGATCTGAATCACGTCGAGTACGACTCCATCATCACCATCCCCTTGCAAGCTTCCGCACGCGATCTACAAGTGGTATGTAGATGGAAACTCACTCCCTTGACTCGTTGCTTAGATGAACTCATAGATGGATCTTGGTGAAACCGTAGGAAATTTTTTAATTTTCTGCAACGTTCCCCAACATCATACCAGGTGTAGAAGCCAATTGTACAGGCTCAATTACACTGGAAGTGGTCTTCGGATCCACGAATAACTTCCGAAGCGAGGAGTTAATCTTGGACATAGTCCCGTTCCGCAGCGGCTATCATGCCTTGCTCGGAGGTACCGCGTTTGCAAAGTTCAACGCGGTGCCGCACTACTCATACCTCAAGCTCAAGATGCCAGGCCCTCGAGGAGTCATCACGGTCAACGGAAACACTGAACGTTCTCTCCGCATGGAGGAACATACAGCGGCTCTCGCGACAGAAGTGCAATGCAGCCTCTTAAGGCAATTCTCGAGTCCGGCCTTTAAGCGGCCGGACACAGCTAAGCGCGCCCGGAGTAACTTACAATAAGACCACCTGGCATGTTCCGAGCACGCGTAGCAGTGTGGCCCCAACCCCAGCTCCTGTGAAACGTCAAAGCAGGTCCTTCGCGTACACCATTATGCTCTGAAGATACCATGGGCATGGGGAGAGGGGCACGACCATGATAAACCCAGACTGCGGCTCAACCACACCAGGGGCTCTCAAGTGTGTCGTTCTTTTTTCTTTTCTTTTTACCTTTTATTTTTTACCCACAGGACTCCGTTTGTCAGAGGCCCTGTCCGGCAGCAGATCGGCCGAACTCACGATGCAACAGCCAGGGAAGGATAAAGGCTACAACGAATATACAGGTGGTCTCCGTTACGAGCATTTTTATACACCAATCTGCAGCCTACCCCTGAAGGGGGACATGTTTAACAGTCCCATACCTTGCTTATCGCACTATTTGTATCGTTCTGCATTCGTAGTAGCACTTATTGAATAAAACAATGCAACACCTTTTTGCTTATAATTGTATTTCCTTTTCATACATATGTTCATTCACGGCATATTGCATCCGTACACTTTGGTACGGCTAATATACACCAGGGGCTTATGTTCCCCGCATCATGGTGTGATGAGTCCGAACACTTTCACAAGTGCGGCACCCCGAACTTATAGCACTATATGCATCGGCTCCGAATCATGTCTTGGGTCAATAGTTGGGTTTGCCCAGCTCCCATGTTTTGGTACCTTACGTTCCGTTATATCGGCTAAGGTAGCACTGGGAGAACCACTGCGATTGCGCCCCAGTTGAGTTGGGTTAACGCCTGAGTGGAGAAAGCTAAAACTGACCGTCATGATGAGGCAATAGCCGGGCGCTGTTCGAGAGGTTTTTTGCGAGTCCTTAAAGACTTATGCCGCTTAGAGCGAGGAGCCGGATACTGTCCGGCCAAGGCGTGGATAGCGCCCCAAATTCGGCCTTCCGAAGACTAGGGGCTTCGCCGAAATTTAAAATTATAGAATTCTATGGCTAAGTGAGAGTGTTCAAGCATTATAAGTCCGGTTGCCTTGTTCGCTGTGTTGAGCGCCTCCCTAGATGGACCCAAAAATGGGAACAAGAGCGCTCGAGTTTATCCCGAACACCCTAGCACTCGTGGCATGCGGGCTGAAGCCGACGACTTGCCATCTCTCAGATTTGATAAACAGCCGCACAGAAGGTAATATTTTAAATTAATAAGCGTTGCTTAGCGCATATGAACCAAGTTTTCAGCGCACAGGATAACAAAATGCGAGTCTACTCAAATATTACATCTTTGGAGCACTCACCCGCAATAGTGTGGGCGCCCTTCAACACACTCTTATAATACATCTCGGGCGTGCGATGCTCCTTGCCCTCTGGTGGCGGGTCCGTCACGAGCTTCTGGGCATCCATCTTGCCCCAGTGCACCTTTGCGCGGGCAAGGGCCCGGTGGGCACCCTCAATACAAGCGGAATGCTTGATGACTTCAACCCACGGGCACGCATCCACCAGCCACCGCACTAGGCCAAAGTAGCTCCCAGGCATGGCCTCCTTAGGCCACAGCCGAACTATGAGGCCCTTCATGGCCTGTTGGGCCGCCTTGTGGAGCTCGACCAGCTGCTTCAGCTGGTCGCTAAGGGGCACCGGATGTCCGGCCTCAGCATACTGAGACCAGAAGACCTTCTTCGTCGAGCTCCCCTCCTCGGCCCGGTAAAATGCGGCAGCATCGGACACGCTGCGAGGAAGATCTACGAACGCTCCTGGAGAGCTCCGAATTCGGGTAAGCAACAGGTAATTAACACTCACATGCTTACTTTGCATGAAAAATGCCTTACCCGCTGCTATTTTCTTCACCGCCTCAATCTCCTGGAGGGCCTTGTAGGCTTCGGCCTTAGCGGCTTTGGCACTCTCAAGAGCCGTTGCAAGCTCAGACTCTCGAGTCTTCGAGTCACGCTCCAAGCTCTCATGTTTTTTCACGAGATCCTGGAGCTCTTGTTGTACCTCCGCCACCCGCGCCTCCTGCTTCTCTCGCTCGGTGCGCTCTGCGGCCACATTGCGTTCGGCCGCGGCCACCGCCTCCTTCAGGGTCGCCACCTCGTTAGTGGCCCCTGCAATACCCAAGTTATCCTTGTCCTTTTTCTTGCAACCAAATCCTTTTCTGTAAGGTACAATTTTCATAAGGTATTACTCACCTTATTTTTCCTCGAGCTGCTTCTTGGCATGGCCGAGCTCGTTCTCGGACCGCTCGAGGTTTTCCTTCAAAGTATTGACCTCCGCAGTCAGTGCAGCGGAGGTCAGCAGCACAGCCTGCAATCCCATATTGACATATTTTTATGACTCCTGCGTTTATCTTTCTAAAGATCCTCACTCCGGCTTTTCTTTCTGAACACCGAACCGAGCATCAGGGGCTACTGTCTATGCGGTACCATTTTACATATATTGAAATTCTTACCTCAAAGCCTGTTAGAAGGCTGCTACAGGCTTCGGTCAGCCCGCTCTTGGCGAGCTGAACCCTCTAAATCACCGCACTCATAACAGTGCGGTGTTCCTCTTTGATGGAGGCGCCGTTGAGCGCCTCCAGCAAATTATCCGACACCTCCGGTTGGACGGAGGCAGCCGGCGTCGCGGTCTTGCCCTTCTTACGAAGGGGTCGCCCGCCGGACTCCGGAGCCACTGTGGCCTCCGGGGCTGAGTCCGGTGCAAAGTCCAGGAGGTTGTCCTGTGACACCTCCGGGGCCTCCTCCTCCTGGTAGGTCCCTTCCTGGGATGCCACCTCGGCGTCGTCCGCGGCACGGGGGGTGGAGGCAGTCGGAAGGGAATCCATATCCGACGCACCCAAGGACCCGCTCGACGAAACGGGAAGATCATCCTTGGGCGGACTGCAGGGTTGTATGCGGCATTAGAAAGACATTATGTGGCGAAAAGAAAAAACCTTGAAGTTATTTGGGAGTCCAGTCCTCGTCGTCACTGGCATTGGTGGAGCAGTCCGGGGGAAGAGTTTTTCCCTTCTTGGACCCTTCGGCCTCCCTTGTTGGGGAGGCCTTCCTTTTCTTCCCTCCCCCCACTGGGGGAGAGGCTTTCTTCTCCTCCTCGCCTTGGTGGGAGGAGTCAGCCTCGGATTCATCATCCGATAGCACCTGAAAACGGGAACTCTTCCGAGTCCCCGTGGCCTTCTTGGCCTTCTTCTCCGGCACCACGTGGGGTGCCGGAGCCAGCAGCCCCGTTAGACGGGGGTCCGCTGGGTCCTCTGGCAATGGGGCCGGACAGATAGTCCGTTCGGCCTTCGCTAGCCAGTCTTGTCAAAGGTAAAGGGAGTTTAGATCCCGCATAGAGTCAAACTATGGAAAATAAGTGGCAAAACCACTTACCTCGTCAGCCGGACGCTGCGAGCGGAATCCGCGATCTTCGGTAGCGGATGCGGGAGCTTCGGCGCCCTTGAACAGCACCTTCCAGACATCTTTGTACGTAGTGTCGAAGAGCCCGCTCAGGGTCTGGTGCTGCGTCGGATCGAACTCCCACATGTTGAAACCCCGTCGTTGGCACGGGAGAATCCGGCGGATGAGCATGACCTGGACTACGTTGACAAGCTTGAGCTTCTTGTCCACCAGCTTCTGGATATAGGCTTGGAGCCCGGTCAGCTCCTCCGAATTCCCCCAGATCAGGCCACTCTCTTTCCAGGAGGTGAGCTGTGTAGGGATGCCGGATCTGAATTCGGGGGCCGCTGCCCAATCGGCATCACGCGGCTTGGTGGTGTAGAACCACCCCGATTGCCACCCCTTGATGGTTTCCACGAAAGTGCCTTCCAGCCATGTAACGTGGGACATCCTGCCCACCATGGCGCCTCCGCACTCCGCTTGGCTGCCCTTCGCAACCTTCGGCTTGACACTGAAGGTCTTGAGCCACAAGCCTAAGTGGGGCTGGATGCAGAGAAAGGCCTCGCACACGACGATAAACGCCGACATGTTGAGGATGAAATTCGGGGACAGATCATGGAAATCCAGGCCGTAGTAGAACATGAGCCCCCGGACGAAGGGATGAAGTGGGAAGCCCAGTCCGCAGAGGAAATGGGGAAGAAACACTACCCTCTCATGGGGCCTGGGGGTGGGGATGAGCTCTCCCTCGTCGGGGAGCCGGTGCGCGATGTCGCTGGACAAGTATCCGGCGTCGCGCAGCTTCTGGATCTGCCCCTCCGTGACGGAGGAGGCCATCCACTTGCCTCCCGCTCCGGACATAGTTGGAGAAGGTTGAGGTGAGAAGTGCGGACTTGGGCGCTGGAGCTCGAGTTCGCGGAGATGGATAATCCAAGGAGGAAGATGGCGCAGGTAAAAGGGTTGGATCTTTATCCCCTTATATGGGCGGACAGAAACACGTGTCCCCACCGGCCTGGTAAAACTCGCTTATCTCCCAAGTGTCACAATCAATGGTGCGGTTGGGTTACCCACGTCCATATTGACGGGAATCCCGAAATAAGGGGAACACGATCTCTGCTTCGACAAGACGTGCCAAGGAAACCGCCTCGCTAAACACGCTGAGGTGGAACAATAAAAACAATTCGAGGAAAGACTTGGAAGTGGTGTGATGTCATGCCACAGAATACGTCAGCAGATTGATCTTGTGTAATATTATTCTCTCTATGGTGGTATGTGGAATTTATTTTTGCAGAGCGGGACACTATCCTGGTGTTCACAATCTTCTATAAATTATTCGGAGGAGGAACCCGCCTTGCAATGCCGAAGACAATATGCGTGCCGGACTCGTCGTCATTGAAGCCTGGTTCAGGGGCTACTGAGGGAGTTCTGGACTAGGGGGTGTCCGGATAGCCGAACTATCATCATCGGCCGGACTCCAAGACTATGAAGATACAAGATTGAAGACTTCGTCCCGTGTCCGGATGGGACTTTCCTTGGCGTGGAAGGCAAGCTTGGCGATACGGATATGTAGATCTCCTACCTTTGTAACCGACTCTGTGTAACCCTAGCCCTCTCCGGTGTCTATATAAACCAGATGGCCTTAGTCCATAGGACGAACAACAATCATACCATAGGCTAGCTTCTAGGGTTTAGCCTCCTTGATCTCGTGGTAGATCCACTCTTGTAACACACATCATCAATATTAATCAAGCAGGATGTAGGGTTTTACCTCAATCAAGAGGGCCCGAACCTGGGTAAAAACATCGTGTTCCTTGTCTCCTGTTACCATCCGCCTAGACGCACAGTTCGGGACCCCCTACCCGAGATCCGCCGGTTTTGACACCGACACTATGGTTGGGTTTTACCTTAATGATCTTTAGTAGTTGCGGATGCTTGCTAGAGTTCCAATCATAAGTGCATATGATCCAAGAAGAGAAAGTATGTTATCTTATGCCTCTCCCTCATATGAAATTGCGATAGTGATTACCGGTCTTGTTAACAATTGCCTAGGATAATTCCGCACATCAACCCATCATTATTCCACACTCGCTATTTATAATATTTAGTAATATATTCGAACTTCATGATAACAGCACCAACTTTTACATTTTAGCTCTCCGATATCATACAAAGTTATCCTCTTCATACCCACAACATAGTTTTATTTCTCATTTCTAGTTGGAAGCAAACGTTCGGTGTAAGTAGAGTCGTATCAGTGGTAGATAGGACTTGAGAGAATATTGATCTTGCCTTTAGCTCCTTGTGGGTTCGACAGTCCATACTTATCACTTCCACCTTTGGGAATTGCTATGACGATTCCCTGCAGTTGGGGATTATCAGTGCTTGAGACCAAGAATGTCCGTCCCTACATATTATTGAGCCCCCTCCTAGCGTGCCTTTTCCAGCTAGTCCCCTCATACCGCGATTGAGGGAGGACAATCTTTTTAAGGTCAGGAATGAAGTCAACACAAAACCCAATGACATCCTCTATTTGATGGCCCATGGAGATGCTTCCTTCTGGCCTAGCACGGTTACAGACATATTTCTTTAGGACCACCATGAACCTCTCAAAGGGGAACATATTGTGTAGAAATACAGGGCCTAGAATGACAATCTCGTCGACTAGATGAACTAGGACGTGCGTCATGATATTGAAGAAGGATGGTGGGAACACCAGCTCGAAACTAACAAGACATTGCGCCACATCACTCCTTAACCTTGGTAGGATTTCTGGATTGATCGCCTTCTGAGAGATTGCATTGAGGAATAAACATAGCTTCGCAATGGCTAATCAAACCTTTTCCGGTAGAAGCCCCCTCAATGCAACCAGAAGCAGTTGCGTCATAATCATGTTGCAGTCATGAGACTTTAGGTTATGGAACTTTTTCTTTGGCATATTTATTATTCCCTTTATATTCAACGAGAAGCCAGACGGGACCTTCATACTGAGCAGGCATTCAAAGAAGATTTCCTTCTCTTCTTTGGTAAGAGCGTAGCTGGCAGGACCTTCATACTACTTTGTAGGCATGCCGCCTTTTTCGTGCACACGTTGTTGGTCCTCCCGTGCCTCCGGTGTATCTTTTGTCTTCCCATACACGCCCAAGAAGCCTAGCAGGTTCACGCAGGGATTCTTCATCATGTGCATCATGTTGATTGAAGAGCGGACATCTAGGTCTTTCCAGTAGGGTAGGTCCCAAAATATAGATTTCTTCTTCCACATGTGTGCGCGTCCCTCAACGTCATTCGGAACAGATAGTCCACCGGGACCCTTTCCAAAGATTACTTGTAAATCATTGACCATAGCAAGTATGTGATCACTGGTACGGACGGCGGGCTTCTTCCGGTGATCTGCCTCGCCTTTGAAATGCTTGGCTTTCTTTCGACATTGATGGTTGGTCGAAAGAAATCGACAATTCCCCAGGTACACATTCTTGCTGCATTTGTCCAGGTATATACTTTCGGTGTCATCTAAACAGTGCGTGCATGCGTGGTATCCTTTGTTTGTCTGTCCTAAAAGGTTACTGAGAGCAGGCCAATCATTGATGGTTACAAATAGCAATGCATGTAGGTCAAATTCCTCCTGTTTGTGCTTATCCCACACACGTACACCATTTCCATTCCACGGCTGTAGAAGTTCTTCAACTAATGGCCTTAGGTACAAAACAATGTCGTTGCCCGGTTGCTTACGGCCTTGGATGAGAACTGGCATCATAATGAACTTCCGCTTCATGCACAACCAAGGAGGAAGGTTATATATACATAGAGTCACAAGCCAGGTGTTGTGATTGATGCTCTGCTCCCCAAAAGGATTAATGCCATCCGCGCTTAAACCAAGCCATACATTCCTTGCGTCACCTGCAAAGTCCTCCCAGTACGTTCTCTCGATTTTTCTCCATTACGACCCGTCAGCGGGTGCTCTCAACTTCATGTCTTTCTTACGGTTTTGTCTGTGCCATCGCATCAACTTGGCATGCTCTTTGTTTCTGGACAGACGTTTTAACCGTGGAATTATAGGAGCATACCACATCTCCTTGGCAGGAACCCTCTTCCTAGGGTGCTCGTCGTCAACATCACCAGGGTCATCTCGTCTGATCTTATACCACAGTGCACCGCATACCGGGCATGCATTCAAATCCTCGTATGCACCACGGTAGAGGATGCAGTCATTAGGGAATGCACGTACCTTCTGCACCTCCAATCCTAGAGGGCATACAACCTTCTTTGTTGCGTACGTACTGTCGGGCAATTCATTATCCTTTGGAAGCTTCTTCTTCAATATTTTAAGTAGCTTCTCAAATCCTTTGTCAGTCACACCATTCTCGGCCTTCCACTGCAGCAATTCTAGTGTGGTACTAAGCTTTGTGTTGCCATCTTCGCAATTGGGGTACTGTTATGGAACACGGTAATTTAAAAAATTATCCTACGATCAATCAAGATCTATCTAGGTGATGCATAGCAACGCGAGGGGAGATGTGTCCACGTACCCTTGTAGACCAAAAGTGGAAGTGTTAAGTAACGCGGTTGATGTAGTCGAACGTCTTCGCGATCCAACCGATCAAGTACCGAATGCATGGCACCTCCGAGATCTGCACACGTTCAGCTCAGTGACGTCCCTCGAACTCTAGATCCAGCTGAGGCCAAGGGAGAGTTCCATCAGCATGACGGCGTGGTGATGGTATGATGAATTTACCGGCTCAGGGCTTCGCCTAAGCACTATGACGATATGACCGAGGTGGAAACTGTGGAGGGGAGCACCGCACATGGATAAAGATCAACTTGTGTGTCTATGGGGTTCCCACCTCCCCCGTATATAAAGGAGGGGAGGAGGGGGCCGGCCGGCCACAAGGGGCGCGCCCAAGGGGGGGGGGAATCCTACTCCAAGTAGGAGTAGGTTCCCCCCTTTCCTAGTCCAACTAGGAGGAGAAGGAAGGAGAGGGAGAGGGAGAGGGAAAGAGGGGCCGTGCCCCCTCCCCTTGTCCTATTCGGACTCCCCTTGGGGGGGCACGCGCCACCTCCTAGTGCGGCCCTCTCTCTCCCCTATAGGCCCACTAAGGCCCATTACTTACCGGGGGGGGGGGGTCCGGTAACCCTCTGACACTCCAGTTTTATCCAAAACTATCTGGAACACTTCTGGTGTCCGAACAACATGGTCCAATATATCAATATTTATGTCTCGACCATTTCGAGACTCCTCGTCATGTTCATGATCTCATCCGGGACTCCGAACAACCTTCGGTACATCAAATCACATAAACTCATAATACCAATCGTCATCGAACGTTAAGCATGCGGACCCTACGGGTTCGAGAACTATGTAGACATGACCGAGACACATCTCCGGTCAATAACCAATAGCGGAACCTGGATGCTCATATTGGTTCCTACATATTCTACCAAGATCTTTATCGGTCAAACCGCATAACAACATACGTTGTTCCCTTTGTCATCGGTATGTTACTTGCTCGAGATTCGATCATCGGTATCATCATACCTAGTTCAATCTCGACCGGCAAGTCTCTTTACTCGTTCTGTAATGCTTCATCCCGTAACTAAATCATTAGTCACAATGCTTGCAAGGCTTATAGTGATGAGCATTACCGAGAGGGCCCAGAGATACCTCTCTGAAACACGGAGTGACAAATCCTAATCTCGATCTATGCCAACCCAACAAACACCTTCGGAGACACCTGTAGAGCACCATTATAATCACCCAATTACGTTGTGACGTTTGGTATCACTCAAAGTGTTCCTCCGGTATTCGGGAGGTGCATAATCTCATAGTCCGAGGAACATGTATAAGTCATCAAGAGAGTAGTAGCAATGATACTGTAACGATCATAATGCTAAGCTAACAGATGGGTCATGTCCATCACATCATTCTCCTAATGATGTGATCCTGTTCATCAAATGACAACACATGTCTATGCTTAGGAAACATAACCATCTTTGATTAACGAGCTAGTCTAGTATAGGCATACTAGGGACACTATGTTTTATCTATGTATTCACACATGTACTAAGTTTCCAGTTAATACAATTCTAGCATGAATAATAAACATTTATCATGAAATATGGAAATAAATAATAACTTTATTATTGCCTCTAGGGCATATTTCTTTCATTCTCCCACTTGCACTAGAGTCAATAATCTAGTTTGCATCGCCATGTGATTTAACACCAATAGTTCACATATGTATGTGACTAACACCCAAAGGGTTTACTACAGTCAATAATCTAGTTCACATCGCTATGTGATTAACACCCAAAGAGTACTAAGGTGTGACCATGTTTTGCTCATGAGAGAAGTTTAGTCAACGGGTTTGTCACATTCAGATACGTATGTATTTTGGCAAATATTCTATGTCTATAGTGCTTTGCATGGAGCTACTCTAGCTAATTGCTCCCTCTTTCAATGTGTATCTAGATTCAAACTTAGAGTCATCTGGATTGGTGTAAAAGCTTACATCAACGTAAATCTTTATGATGAACTCTTTATCACCTCCATAAACGAGAAACATTTCCTTAGTTCCCACTAAGGATAATTTTGACCGCTGTCCAGTGATCTACTCCTAGATCACTAATGTACCCCTTTGCCAAACTCATGGCAAGGTACACAATAGGTCTGGTACATAGCATAGCATACTTTATAGAACCTATGGCTGAGGCATAGGGAATGACTTTCATTTTCTTTCTATTTTCTGCTATGGTCAGGTTTTAAGTCTTACTCAACTTTACACCTTGTTATACAGACAAGAACTCCTTCTTTGATTGATCCATTTTGAACTCTCTCAAAAACTTGTCAAGGTGTGTATTCATTGAAAAACTTATCAATCGTCTTGATCTATCTCTATAGATCTTGATGCCCATTATATAAGCACCTTCACTAAGGTCTTTCATTGAAAAACTCTTATTATAGTATCCCTTTATACTATCCAGAAATTCTATATCATTTTCAATCAACAATATGTCATCCACATATAATATTAGAAATGCTACATAGCTCCCACTCACTTTCTTGTAAATACAGGCTTCTCCAAAAGTCTGTACAAAACCATATGCTTTGATCACACTATCAAAGCGTTTATTCCAACTCTGAGAGGCTTGCACGAGTCCATAAATGGATCGCTAGAGCTTGCACACTTCGTTAGCACCCTTTGGATCGACAAAACCTTCTGGTTACATCATATACAACTCTTCTTCCAGAAATCCATTCAGGAATGCAGTTTTGACATCCATCTGCCAAATTTCATAATCATAAAATGCAGCAATTGCTAACATGATTCAGACAGACTTAAGCATCGCTACGGGTGAGAAAGTCTCATCGTAGTCAACTCCTTGAACTTGTCAAAAACCCTTTGCGACAAGTCGAGCTTTGTAGATAGTAACACTACTATCAGTGTCCGTCTTCCTCTTGAAGATCCATTTATTATTAATGACTTGCCTATCATCAGGTAAGTCTGTCGTGGTTCTAAGTCTGACAGTAGTGTAGGGGGGTACTAATAGAGAGGCAAGATCCTAGCTATGGAGTAGTTGTATACGCAAGAGATTTACGAGTTCAGGCCCTTCTCGGAGGAAGTAACAGCCCTACGTCTCGGAGCCCGGAGGCGGTCGACTGGCTTATATGCGTATGAGTTACAGGGGTGCGAACCCTTTACACTGAGGAGGGGGGTGGCTTATATAGAGTCCTCCAGACCCCTCTGCCCTCAGTTATGTAGGGTTTAAGGTACATTAAGATCAGGCGTTACTGGTAACGCCATACATAAAGTGCTGTGATGACCATAAAAGCTACTTAATGATCGACCGTTGGCATGTAGAGTGACTTTAGATCTCCTGGCCGTCGAGTGGTTGGCTTCATGGTCGAGTGGTTGACTTCATGGTCGAGTTGTTGACTTCGTGGTCGAGTGTCTTCGAGTATGTTGAGTGGAACACCTCTGAGTCGACTGACAGGTGGTTTCTTCTAGAGATGTCCTTGGGTAGGGTAGTTCGGACAGGTCCGTGACCCTACCCTAGGTACATAGCTTCGTCATTAGCCCCCGAATGGATCGAGGTTTGAGTGGGGAAGGAGTTGAGAATTCTTCCGACCCATTTTTCGTGCTATGAGTATGTCTTGTCTTCGATCAATGAACTTTAGGTGACGGCGTCAACTTCTTTTTTAATCGCCTTGATCCATTCTTTGTATCTGTCGAGTGAAGTTTTCACTTGGAGAGCTCCGAGTGACAGGGTGGAAGAGATCTTCCGCCTGACGAGTTGTTCTGCAACCCGCGGATTTTGTGGGATTTGAATTTCGGGAAGCGCGCGAGACGGGGCGCAGCCGCAACAATCGGACGGGATAAGGCAGGGACGCATCGATCTCCACGCCACCTTTTTCGCCACGTATCGCGCACGCGACTGTTGCGGGATTTGACAGGATCGCCCGGGCCTACATGTCAGCCACTCGGAAGCAGCCTTATATAAAGCGCCGGACGGGGGTTTTTCAATAGTGCGCCTTCATTTCCCCCTCTCTTCTCCAGATTTCTCCACCGCGTTTGCTTCTGCCTCTGCGCCGCTGCTCTGTGCATGCTTCGCCAGCGACGATGGTGAAGGAGAAGATGGCCACCCTAGAGCGAGCGAAGAAAGCGACGGCGAAGGCGAAGGGGAGGGGAACCAGTCGGAGTGGCTCTTCATCGAGGACCGGCCTGCCGCCGGGCTGGATCCAGGGCGACTGGATCCGCTCAACAATTAGTCAAGCGGATCTCGACGACATGGCTGACGGAGGGCTGATCCCCCATGGATCGGTGCGGCTCCCGGGGAGGGAGTTAGAGCCACAGCCTCAGGAGGGTGAGTGCGTTCTTCTGGCCACCCACGTCGACCGTGGGTTTTCTTTGCTGCCCCACCCTTCCTTCCGGGGGTTTCTAAATTTCTTTGGGGCACAACTCCACCACTTCACGCCCAACACCATAGTGTATCTCGCCGCTTATGTGTCTTTGTGCGAGTGCTTCCTGGGATGTCGGCCTCACTGGGGTCTCTTTAAACACATCTTCACCTGTCGCTCCCAGACGGTGAAGAAGGCAAATCCGAGTGGCGAGAGGACACACATGCTTCAGATGTGTGGGGGCCATGGGATCCAGTTAAGAGGGAAAAGTTCTTTTCCGACCATGGTTTTGCCCGACTCCGTCCGTGGGTGGCAGTCGACTTGCTTTTACTGCAAGGACCAGCCGACGCCAGGGCAGTCAACTGGGCTCCCTCCCTTTTCTATGAAACGAGTGAGGAAGCCCTCCTCTTTGAAGGTGGTCCTGGAGGAGAAGGCTCAGGTGAGGGTGCTGGTCGAGCGTGTCGTGCAGCTCATCCGCGACGGGTGACTGGTATGGACCTCTTGGAGGTCTTCCTCCGATGGCGCATCCAGCCGCTCCAAGCCCGAGATCATCCTATGTGGATGTATTCTGCTACTGATGACACCACTCGGACCCACCCGGAGGAGATCGACGACGCCACGTTGGAGCGGTGGATGGGGAGCATTACGGGGAACAAGGACAACCCCCGAGGAGCCAGGAGGGTCATTCCACTCGACCAATCATATGAAGTTTACAAGGTCCGATTCTGCACTTCCGATTGTGATTCTGATTTTCCCATTCTGTTTGCTTAAAACTGACCGGCTGACTTTTGCCTTGTTTATTGTCTTCTAGGCCACGACTGAGATGTACTCGATGCCCAACAGGGTGCAGGAACAAGCCAAGGAGGGAGAGGCAAGTGGAGGGGAAAGTGAGGAGGAGTGGCAATCTGATGGCGAGGGAGAGGAGGACGACGGCGGCTCCAGCGAGGAGGAGGAGGAGGCGGAAGTCGACCCTCCTCGCACGGAAAGGCGATCCAAGCTCGCCCACGACCCCGCGAGGGAGCACGGCAAAGCGGTCGTGCCCGTTGTGCCGTCGACAAAGCGCCCTCGGACGGCTTCTCCGGTGCCGACTGAAAAAGCGCCGAAGCAACCGCGGGCAGAGTCATCAAAGCCACCGAAGGCCTTGCCCAAGATGAGGATGGTCATCCCCACTATCTCCGGGTAACAGCAGGATATGTGTTTCCTTGTTCAACTCGAACGACTTCCGGTCGACTCATTGACTAACCGACTGATTTCTGAAATCTGCAGTGATGCTACCTCCGAGACCTCTGCCAAGGACGGCGACCAAGAAATGGAGGACACTGTCACCTCCAACCCTGGTACGTTCTCTTGTAGTTTTCCTTTTGGTGGATTGGATCTCCGTTTCCAACTCTGGATTTATCTTGCAGCTCCTCATCACGTCATTGATCTCCCTGATGACGATGACGAGGTGCCGCTGAGGGCGAGGAAGAATAGAAAGGCTCCGGATGGCAAGGCCACTCGGACTGCGTCAGCACCTGAGGTACAGGTTCAAGAAGGTGGCGACATCACTCGGCATTCTATGACTTTTGCTATGCCACTGACGAGTGTCCGTCCATCGTCGTCGACTGCTAAACCGCCCTCCCTTTTCGCAACACACCACGTCCCAGAGGACCAAGCGGGCGCTGCTAAGGAGGCTATACGCCAGGTGGGGATTATGATGGAGCAGGTGAAGGCGATCCGGGAAGCCAGCCAAGCGGCGTACGATGCAAGATCAGCCCTTCAAAGCAATGTCCAGGTTAGTTGGTAACCGCCTGTTCTATTAGGATATGTTATCTGAAGTCTTTCTTTCTGAAAATCTTTGTGTCTGTACACCCACTGGGTGTGTCGATTGAATTTGTAGACTGGTGGGGGCACGTTGAGTGCACCCACTGGGTGTAGTCCCCGAGACTATGGTGGACTGCTGGCAGTCGACTGTAGTCTGTGTAGTTGAAATTTCTTCACTCGGTCTGGTCGGACCATGTCGAGTGGAACATTAGAACCGGTGGGGGCACGCTGAGTGCACCCACTGGGTGTAGTCCCCGAGACTATGGTGGACTACTGGCAGTCGAATGTAGTCTGAAGAATTCTTTCTCTCTCTCTCTTTTTTGCAGATTATTGTGAGACCATAATCTCTTTGTTCTTTTCGGTCGACTGATCGGATCAAGTTGGTAGAACTTAGTGGGGGCACGCTGAGTGCACCCACTGGGTTTAGTCCCCAAGACTACTGTTGAATATTGTGGTTCTACTATAGTCTTAGAAACGTTATTGTTTTTCTCTTAGTCACTCGGAAGCAACCTCTCTTTGATATCTGTCGATTGACTCTTTGCAGAAATCTTGCGAGCTCGTGGCTCGTTACACTCAGTTGGAAAGGAAACATATCCAACTCGACCTTGACTTGAAGCTCGTTGAGGAGAACTTTTAGAAGGCGAAGGACGAGGCAACAGGTACGATTGGTGAGAACTTGACGACTGTTTTCGTCCTTCTGCCCATTATTGACTCTGACTTCCTTGTCGTTTTGCAGAAAAAACGAAGGTGGCTCTGAACAAGAAGGACCAGGAACTTGTTGAGGCGCAGAAGGCTGCTTTGGATAAAACGAAGCTTGCGGAGGAGAAGCTTGCTTCAGTCAGCAAACTTGAAGAAGAGAATGCCTGTCTGAAAGCTGCCCTCGACGTGGCCAACAGGGAAGCCAGCCGACTGAAGAATGACAAGCTGGCTCTGAGTGACAAGGCTAGCGAGCTGGTGGGGAAGAAGAATGATCTGGAGGCTTATCTGGGAGGGCTCGCTAAGAAGTTGTACATCATGCTTGAGGGTAATCTCTCCTGCCCGACTGACTTGTAATCACTGCCTTATCATAGAACTGATGGCTTATCTTTGGGTTGTGTTTACAGAATTCTGCCAAAAATTTGAAGAAGAGACCAGTCGAGTGGAGACAGGCCTGGATCCCATCAACTCTCATGTGAAGGATGAAACTGCCATGAATGTGCTTCGACTGGAGTCTCGCGTTGCTGTGTGGTTGACTATCTTGCCCGACTGAAGGCTGCAGCGTCGCGGATCGACACGACACTCTGGCCAAGGGAGACGCTTCAGAATGACCTTGAGTCTCTGATGACTCGACTGAATGAAGTCCCTGGTCGAGTACAGGAATGGAAGAAGTCTTCTGCCAGGTGCAGTGCTGATGTTGCTCTGTCCTTGGTCCGTGTCCATTGCAAGGATGCACGAGAGGAAAAGCTGGCGTCCCTCAAGGTGGCCAATACCAAGAAGCATGACTTCCAGTCTTTCATGGAGACCTTTATCGCCGCTGCCACTCGGATTGCAGATGGAATCGACCTGGACCAATTTGTCGCGCCTTCCAGTCCTCCACCCGAGGGGTAAAAAACTTCTATGCTTGATACCTTAAATTTGCATCGGAATGCCGAGTGGTTTCTATAACTGATAAACTTTAACAGGCTTGATGCCTGAGCACTTCTGGACCCGTAGGATGCTATCTGAACTTGGATTTTCCATTGAATACGTTTGCATTTGCCTTCGAGCGACCATTGTTCTTCACTCGAAATATATTTCGGTGCTTGCGATGCACTCTTGCAGGTAGGGATGGAGCACAGATGGCAGTCGACCTGCGCACATTGTATTTGTGCCATAGCTACGAAGGAGAAGGTAACAGTCGACTTGCACCTCGTCGTCCTTGCGGATTGAAATGGATTTCATGCTTAGGCGAGCACTGAGCTGCAGCTAAGCCCCCGAGTGGGAAGTTTGCTCTCCATTCGGGAAGGTTTTAAACACTTAGGCGAGTACTAGACTGCAGCTAAGCCCTCGAGTGAGAGGGTCGCTCTCCACTCGGTAGGATTTTTGAATACTTAGGCAAGTACTGGACTGCAGCTAAGCCCCCGAGTGGGAGGTTCGCTCTCCACTCGGTAGGATTTTGAATACTTAGGTGAGTATTGGACTGCAGCTAAGCCCCCGAGTGGGAGGTTCGCTCTCCACTTGGTAGGATTTTGAATACTTAGGCGAGTACTGGACTGCAGCTAAGCCCCCGAGTGGGAGGTTCGCTCTCCACTCGGTAGGATTTTGAATACTTAGGCGAGTACTGGACTGCAGCTAAGCCCTCGAGTGGGAGGTTCGCTCTCCACTCGGTAGGATTTTGAATACTTAGGCCAGTACTGGACTGCAGCTAAGCCCCCGAGTGGGAGGTTCGCTCTCCACTTGGTAGGATTTTGAATACTTAGGCGAGTACTGGACTGCAACTAAGCCCCCGAGTGGGAGGTTCGCTCTCCACTCGGTAGGATTTTGAATACTTAGGCGAGTACTGGACTGCAGCTAAGCCCCCGAGTGGGAGGTTCGCTCTCCACTCGGTAGGATTTTGAATAGCGCACATCATATTTGTGCCGTAGCTCCGAATGAGAAGGTAGCAGTCGACCTGCACCTCGTCGTCCTTGCGGATTAGGATGAATTTTATGCTTAGGCGAGCACTAGGCTGCAGCTAAGACTCCGAGTGGGAGGCAGACTCTCCACTTGGTAGGATTTCTCAAACTTAGGCGAGCACTGGGCTGCAGCTAAGCCTCCGAGTGGGAGGCAGACTCTCCAGTCGGTAAGATTTCTCAAACTAGGCGAGAACTGGGCTGCAGCTAAGCCTCCGAGTGGGAGGCAGACTCTCCACTCGGTAGGATTTCTCGAACTTAGGCGAGCACTGGGCTGCAGCTAAGCCTCCGAGTGGTAGGCAGACTCTCCACTCGGTAGGATTTCTCAAACTTAGGCGAGCACTGGGCTGCAGCTAAGCCTCCGAGTGGGAGGCAGACTCTCCACTCGGTAGGATTTCTCAAACTTAGGCGAGCACTGGGCTGCAGCTAAGCCTCCGAGTGGGAGGCAGACTCTCCACTCGATAGGATTTCTCGAACTTAGGCGAGCACTGGGCTGCAGCTAAGCCTCCGACTGGGAGGCAAACTCTCCACTCGGTAGGATTTCTCAAACTTAGGCGAGCACTAGGCTGCAACTAAGCCTCCGAGTGGGAGGTAGACTCTCCACCCGGTAGGATTTCAAAAACTTAGGCGAAACGGGTTCGCGGCTAAGCCTCCGAGTGAAAGGCTTGCTTGTCACTCGGTAGGAATTTGTTTTTACAAACTTAGGCGAAACGGATTCGCAGCTAAGCCACCCACTGGGGGATTTCTTGCATAAACAAAAGCAACAACAATTAATGGGAAAATTATAACACTTTTGTCTTTGATAAACAAACTACAGGAGTACTTTTATTACATCTCATCCGAGTAAGTACTTAAGAGTAAAAGGGACGGAGCAGATCCGCATTCCAAGTTCGTGGCTCATCAATCTGGCGACCGACATTGTACAGACAGTATGCTCCATTGTGGAGAACTTTGGTGACGATCAAGGGGCCTTCCCAAGTAGGGGCAAGTTTGTGTGGCTTCTGTTGATCCACTCGGAGGACCAAATCTCCTTCTTGGAAGGCTCGACTCTTCACGTTTCTGGCATGGAATCGACGCAAGTCCTGCTGATAGATGGTCGATCGGATCAAGGCCATCTCTCTTTCTTCTTATAGAAGGACGACTGTGTCCTGCCGTGCTTGTTCTGCTTCATCTTCAGAGTAGAGCTCGACTTGGGGTGCATTGTGAAGCAGGTTGCTCGGCAGAACTGCTTCTGCTCCATAGACCAGAAAGAATGGAGTTCTCCCAGTCGACCGATTGGGAGTAGTCCTCAGTCCCCAAAGAACTGATGGAAGTTCGTCGACCCATGTGCCTGCTGCGTGTTTGAGATCACGCATCAACCGGGGTTTCAGTGCTTTGAGAATTAGGCCATTTGCTCTTTCTGCTTGTCCATTCGTCTAGGGATGAGCGATGGAAGCATAGTCGACTCGTGTGCCTTGAGAAGCACAAAAGGCTTTCAATTGGTCGGAATCAAAGTTTGACCCATTATCAGTGATGATGCTATGCGGAACTCCATATCTGAATATCAATTCTCTGATGAAGCTGATCGCAGTGCCGACATCGAGACTCTTGATGGGTTTTGCTTCGATCCACTTAGTGAACTTGTCGACTGCCACCAGTACATGGGTGAAGTCGCTCCTGCCAGTTCTCAGTGGTCCAACCATATCTAATCCCTAGACAGCGAATGACCAGACGAGTGGAATGGTCTTCAAGGCTGAGGCGGGCTTGTGCGACAGATTGGAGTAGAACTGGCATCCTTCACACTTATCGACTATCTCTTTCGCCATTTCATTTGATCTGGGCCAATAAAAACCCGCACGGTATGCTTTATCCATGATGGTCCGGGAGGACGCATGGTGGCCACAGGTCCCCGAGTGGATACCGTCAAGAATTATCCGACCCTCTTCTGGCGTTATGCATTTCTGGCTGGCTCCAGTCGCGCTTTCTCTGTACAACTATCCCTTCATCATAGTAAAGGCCTTGGATCGACGGACAATCTATCGAGCCTCTTCTTCATTCTATGGGAGCTCTTTCCTTAGGATATAAGCAATGTATGGCACCGTCCAGTCGGGGGTGATAACCAAGACTTCGATGACCAGGTCGACCACGGCTTGGATTTCGACTTCAGTCGGATCTGTGGCACTTTTTGGCTGTGGGGCTTCCTCGGTGAAAGGATCCTCTTGAACTGACGGTGCGTGGATATGTTTCAAAAACACACCACTGGGAATGGCTTCTCTCTTGGAACCTATCTTTGCCAAGTCATCGGCTGCTTGATTTTTCAATCGGGGTATATGATGAAGCTCTAACCCCTCAAATTTCTTCTCCAGCTTTCTTACCGCATTGCAGTAACCAGTCATGGCTGGGCTTCTGACGTCCCACTCCTTCATCACTTGGTTTACCACCAAATCCGAGTCACCGTATACCATGAGGCGACGGATGCCGAATGAAATGGCCATACACAACCCATACAACAATGCTTCATATTCTGCTTCGTTGTTGGAGGAATCAAAGTGAATCTGGAGTACATATCTGAGCTTATCTCCTCGGGGGGAAACCAACACTACCCCAGCACCAGAACCGTTCAGCATCTTAGAGCCATCAAAGAACATGGTCCAGTGCTCCGAGTGTACTTGAGTCGGCAGTTGCTGTTCGGTCCACTCGGCGAGGAAATCCGTTATTGCTTGGGACTTGATAGCTTTCTTTGCCTCAAATCGGATATCTAGGGGAAGGTGTTCAATCGCCCATTTTGCCACTCGACCAGTTGCATCTCTGTTGTGCAGAATCTCTAACAATGGGGCGTCGCTGACGACTGTAATGGTATGGTCAGAGAAGTAATGAGCAACTTTCTTCGTGGTCATATAAATCCCATATACAAGCTTTTGATAGTGAGGGTATCTTTGCTTTGATGGGGTCAGAACTTCAGAAATATAATATACTGGGCGCTGAACTTTGAAGGCTTTTCCTTGTTCTTCCCGCTCGACCGTAAGTACTGTACTGACAACTTGTCCTGTGGCTGCAATGTAAAGCAGCAAAGGCTCTTTGCTGATCGGGGCAACAAGCACCGGCTGGGTGGAAAGCAGGGCTTTTAGCTCTGCAAACACTGCATCAGCTTCAGGAGTCCACTCGAACTTGTCTGACTTCTTCATCAGTCGGTAAAGAGGCAATGCCTTCTCACCAAGACGAGAGATGAATCGACTTAAAGTGGCCAAGCAACTAGTAAGCTTCTGAACATCGTGCACACGCACAGGTCGTTTCATTCGGAGTATAGTGCCCGCTCTCTCTGGATTTGCGTCGATTCCTCGTTCAGAAACGAGAAAATCGAGTAACTTTCCGCCGGGAACTCCGAATGTGCACTTGGATGGATTAAGCTTGATATCATACCTCCTGAGGTTGGCAAATGTTTCAGCGAGGTCAGTCAGCAGGTCGGAACCTTTCCGTGACTTGACCACAATGTCATCCATGTATGCTTCCACATTCCGACTAATTTGAGTGAGCAGACACTTCTGAATCATCCTCATGAACGTGGCTCCGGCATTCTTGAGGCCGAATGGCATGGTGACATAACAGAAGCACCCGAATGGGGTGATGAAAGCTGTTTTGATCTCATCGGGTCCATGCAGACGGATCTGATGGTACCGGAATATGCATCTAAGAAAGATAGTCGCTCACATCCCGCAGTCGAGTCGACTATTTGGTCTATGTGGGGGAGAGGAAAATGATCTTTCGGGAAGCCCCGATTGATATGTTTAAAGTCAATGCACATGCGAAGTGACTTGTCCTTCTTGGGGACCATGCCAACATTGGCGAGCCACTCGGAATGGTAAATTTCTCGGATGAACTCTGCTGCTAAGAGCCGAGCCACCTCTTCGCCAATGGCCTTCCTTTTCTGGACGGCGGACCGTCGCAGATGTTCTTTGACAGGTTTTGCTTTTGAGTCGATCCGTAGACGGTGCTCAGCCAGTCCCCTGGGAACACCCGGCATGTCAGAAGGTTTCCATGCGAAGATGTCCCAGTTCTCACGGAGGAACTGGATGAGCGCTTCTTCCTATTTGGGGTCGAGCATTGTGGAGATATTAGTCCGAGCAGCATTGGGGTCGGTCGGGTGGATGTGAACCGATTTCGTCTCACCGGACGACTGAAACGCTGACTCCGTAGCAGGCTTCTTAGCTCGCAACAGATCACTCGGGTCTGCATTTTTCTGATGTTCCTGCCACTCTTCTGCTACCATCTGAGCATCGGCGATCTTCGAGCCCTTTTGAAAGCACTCTTCCGCCTTCTTCCGATTTCCAGTTATAGTGATCACACCTTTGGGGCCGGGCATCTTCAATTTAAGGTACACGTAACATGTCCGAGCCATAAAACGTGCGTAAGCTGGCCTGCCCAAAATAGCATGATAGGCACTCTGGAAATCCACGCTTCAAATGTTAACTTTTCTTTGCGGAAATTTTTGGAGTCACCAAAAACCACGTCAAGAGCAATCTGGCCGAGTGACGCGGCCTTCTTGCCAGGAATGACTCCGTAGAAACTTATGTTGCTAGTACTGAGCCTGGACATCGGAATGTCCATCCCTTTCAGTGTCTCTGCATACAGTATATTCAAACTACTGCCACCATCCATCAACACTTTAGTCAGTCGAGTGCCTTTGACGACTGGGTCGACCACCAGAGCTTGCCTCCCAGGGGTGGCTATGTGCGTCGGGTGATTAGACTGGTCAAATGTGATGGCCGTCTGAGACCACTTCAGATAATTAGGTGTCTTCGGAGCAACCATATTCACCTCTCGGTTTATAACTTTCAGTTGACTTTTGCTTTCAACGTCAGCAAATATCATCAGGGTGGAATTGACCAGGGGATATTCATCATCACTATCCTCTTTGTCATCAACTTTGTCCGACTCCTTTTCCTTGTCCTTGGGCTGCTTCCCTTGGAACTGCTGGATCAAGAGCCGAAACTGTCGAGTGGTATGTTTTGGGTAAATGAAATTACCCTCCTCATCTTTCTTCGTGTGGATGTGACACGGCAAATCCATCACGTCATTTCCTTCTTTATCCTTCACTTTCTTGGGGTTCCAAGGGCCCTTGGGCTTCCCTTTAAACTTTCCCTGAGTCACGGCTAAGGCTTCTCCAGGAGCAGCTGGCTCGGCTTTCCGTTTCTGCTTCCGACTGGAGTTCCCTCCTCCGGTTTCATGGGCGACTGACTTGTGCTTGCCACTCCGGAGCCGATCTTCTGTTTCACCATTGGCATACTTGGTGGCTATCTCCATCATTCGACTCAGAGACATGTCTCTGGTTCGACCGAATTTCAGTTTCAGCTCTCTATATTTAACACCTTCCTTGAAGGCACAGACTGCCTGGTGATCTGATACGTTCTCTACCATGTGATGCAATGTGATCCATCTCTGGATGTAATCTCTTAAAGTCTCATTCGGCTTCTGTACACAAGTTTTCAGCTTTGTCAGTCCTGCTGGTCGCTTGCAAGTTCCTTCAAACGTTCTGACAAACACTCGGGAAAGATCTTCCCAAGTGTAAATGCTGCTGGGTGCTAACTGGTTCAGCCATGCTGTGGCCGAGCCCTCCAACATAAGAGGCACATGCTTCATGGCCACCTCATCATTGCTGCCGCCGATCTGAATAGCCACTCGGTAGTCCTCGAGCCAAGTATCAGGCTTGGACTCACCAGTGAACTTACTGACTCCAGTCGCCAACCTGAAGTTGGGAGGAATCACCGCGGCCCTGATGGCTCTGCTAAAACACTCTGGTCCTGAGACATGCACTCTGCTGCTGGTGGGCACATCCCTGTCGTTACCCTCTCGGTGAGCTCTATTCCTGTCGACCAGACCTTGAACGATAATGGATCTCGCATCAAAGCCTGGTTCCCTGGGGTCGACTGGAATTCTTCGCCCAACACTATGCTGGCGCCTTTCATCCTGCTGTCGAGGCACGTACGATCCACCTTTCAGGGGAGGGGTGGGCACTCGACGTCGATCATCGTGATCGAATCGGTGATCATACTACTCACGGTTCCTGTACTGGTCGTGTCGGTCTCCATGTCCCTCACGCCTCGGGGGCGATCTGGGGCTGTGAGCCGACTGGACTGTATTCGTAGCCACGGATCTACTGTGAATCCTGTTCCATGATTGTGATACAACTGAATTTTGATCTCCTGCTGCACGGAGCAAATCTCTGATCTGCATTAAGCCTCTGTCAGCCTCTGACTGGGAAGGCTGAATTGACTCTGCTATACGGGCTGCAGCTGGTAAATTCTGAATCGGAGTTCGGTATACCTGAGTCGATGGTGGAAAGAGTTGACGTCGACTGGAATCTGGAATCCGTTGTCGTGCACGCTCGTCGAGTGCTCACTGAAATTTCTCCAGTCGAGTGCGCTCGGCCAAGTTAGCCAAGCGCGCGTCTTCCAAGGCACGAGCCTCGGGAGTTTCTCCAACCATAGGAGTATGCAGCGCATCCATGTTCCGGCGGCGAAGTTCTTCCCTTTGTAAAGAATCGAGGGGCTCGGGGAGATATTCCTCATGGGCGTGCGATGGATCGCCTCCGCCGTCACCTCCCTCGGCGCCGGGAAAGCCGGGGGGACCGTGTGGTCCATTGACCATCAGGACCTCCGCCGCTGGATCACTGCTATCGCACTCGGATGCAGTCTCTGCAGAGCCAGTCAACAGATCGAACATGCCGTAGAGAGATTCGTCGGGCTCGATTGCCGCGACTTGGGCGGTGGTCGACTGGCGAGCCACTGCGTGCCTCACCCACCGCTGAAGCCTCAAATGACCGTAACGCTTGCGCCGGCGGGAAGCAGGGAAGGAGGATGACACAAAAAATGGTCGATACTGGGTCGATGGTTGCCGTAGGAGGACGCCGCGGAAGCACGCGCGAAAGTGTGTCGCTCCGCGGACTGGGAGCGTCGACGTCGAGCGGAGCCTCCTGAAGCCAGGCAGAGTCCTCGGCGACGAACGTGAGCGCGCCGAGATGGATCTCGCGGCCCTTAACCAAAACTCCGGCTGAAACCATGATGAAGGAGATCGGAAAAAATTGCAACTTCTCCAATAAGTTGCTAAGACACCTGCCCCACGGTGGGCGCCAACTGTCGTGGTTCTAAGACTGATAGTAGTGTAGGGGGTTACTAATGGAGAGGCAAGATCCTAGTTATGGAGTAGTTGTATACGCAAGAGATTTACGAGTTCAGGCCCTTCTCGGAGGAAGTAACAGCCCTACGTCTCGGAGCCCGGAGGCGGTCGACTGGATTATATGCGTATGAGTTACAGGGGTGCGAACCCTTTACACTGAGGAGGGGGTGGCTTATATAGAGTCCGCCAGACCCCTCCGGCCCTCAGTTATGCAGGGTTTAAGGTACATTAAGATCAGGCGTTACTGGTAACGCCATACATAAAGTGCTATGATGACCATAAAAGCTACTTAATGATCGACCGTTGGCGTGTAGAGTGACTTTAGATCTCCTGGCCGTCGAGTGGTTGGCTTCATGGTCGAGTGGTTGACTTCATGGTCGAGTGGTTGACTTCATGGTCGAGTGTCTTCGAGTCTGTCGAGTGGAACACCTCTGAGTCGACTGACAGGTGGTTTCTTCTAGAGATGTCCTTGGGTAGGGTAGTTCAGACAGTTCCGTGACCCTACCCTAGGTACATAGCTTCGTCAAAGTCCACCAAAGTCCACACTTTGTTCTCATACATGGATTCTATCTCAGATTTCATGGCCTCCAGTCATTTCACGGAATCTGGGCTCATCATCGCTTCCTCATAGTTCGTAGGTTCACCATGGTCTAGTAACATGACTTCCAGAACAGGATTACTGTACCACTCTCGTGTAGACCGTACTCTGGAAGACCTACGAGGTTCTGTAGTAACTTGATCTGAAGTTTCATGATCATCATCATTAGCTTCCTCACTAATTGGTGTAGGAATCACTAGAATTGATTTATGTGATGAACTACTTTCCAATAAGGGAGAAGGTACAATTACCTCATCAAGTTCTACCTTCCTCCCACTCACTTCTTTCGAGAGAAACTCCTTCTCTAGAAAGGATCCATTCTTAGCAACGATCTTGCCTCCGAATCTATGATATAAGGTGTACCCAATAGTTTCCTTTGGGTATCCTATGAAGACGCACTTCTCCGATTTGGGTTCGAGCTTATCAGTTTGAAGCTTTCCACATAAGCAGCACAGCCCCAAACTTTAAGAAACAAAAACTTTGGTTTCTTGCCAAACCACAGTTCATAAGGCGTCATCTCAACGGATTTTGATGGTGCTCTGTTTAAAGTGAATGCAACTGTCTCTAATGCATAACCCCAAAACTATTGTGGTAAACCGGTAAGAGACATCATAGATCGCACCATATCCAATAAAGTGCGGTTACGACGTTCGGACACACCATTACGTTGTGGTGTTCCAGGTGGCGTGAGCTGTGAAACTATTCCACATTGTTTTAAATGAAGGCCAAACTTGTAACACAAATATTCTCCTCCACGATCAGATCGTAGAAACTTTTATTTTCTTATTACGATGATTCTCCACTTCACTCTGAAATTCTTTGAACTTTTCAAATGTTTCAGACTTGTGTTTCATTAAGTAGATATACCCGTATCTGCTTAAATCATCTGTGAAGGTCAGAAAAATAACGATACACGCCACGAGCATCAATACTCATTGGACCGTATACATCGGTATGTATTATTTCCAATAAGTCACTATCTCATTCCATTGTTCCGGAGAACGGAGTTTTAGTCATCTTGCCCATAAGGCACGGTTCACAAGTATCAAATGATTCATAATCAAGTGATTCCAAAAGTCTATCTTTATGGAGTTTCTTCATGCGCTTTACACCGATATGACCAAAACAGTAGTGCCACAAATAAGTTGCACTATCATTATCAACTTTGCATCTTTTGGCATCAATATTATGAATATATGTATTACCACGATATAGATTCAATAAACCATCATCATTGGGTGTATGAGCACAGAAGGTTTTATTCATGTAAACAAAATAACAATTATTCTCTGTCTTAAATGAATAACCGTATTGCAATAAACATGATCTAATCATATTCATGCTCAACGCAAACACCAAATAACTTTTATTTATGTTCAACACTAATCCCGAAAGTATAGGGAGTGTGTGATGATGATCATATCAATCTTGGAACCACTTCCAACATACATCATCACTTCATTCTTAACTACTCTATATTTATTTTGTAACTCATGTTTCGAGTTACTAATATTAGGAACCTAACAAGTATCGAATACCCAGGGGCTACTATGAACACTAGCAAGGTACACATCAATAACCTGTATATCAAATATACCTTTGTTCACTTTGTCATCATTCTTTTCCACCAAATATTCAGGGCATTTCCGCTTCCAGTGACCATTTTGTTTGTAGTACAAGCACTCAGTTTGAGGCTTAAGTCTAACTTTGGGCTTCTTCATGGGAGTGACAACTTGCTTGCCATTCTATTTGAAGTTCCCTTTCTCTCCCTTTGCCCTTTTCTTGAGACTAGTGGTCTTGTAAATCAACACTTGATACTTTTTCTTGATTTCTACCTTCGTCGATTTGAGCATCACAAAGAGCTCGAGAATTGCTTTTGTCATCCCTTGCATATTATAGTTCATCATGAAGTTCTAGTAACTTGGTGATAGTGACTAGAGAACTTTGTCAATCACTATCTTATCTGGAAGATTAACTCCCACTTGATTCAAGTGATTGTAGTACCCAGACATTCTGAGCACATGCTCACTGCTTGAGCAATTCTCCTCCATCTTTTAGGCAAAGTACTTGTCAAAGGTCTCATACCTTTGGACACGGGCATGAGTCTGAAATACCAATTTCAGGTCTTGGAACATCTCATATGATCTGTGATGTTTCAAATTTTTTTGAAGTCCCGGTTCTAAGCCGTAAAGCATGGTGCACTAAACTATCAAGTAGTCATCATATTGAGCTAGCCAAACTCTGCATCTGCTCCTGCAATTGGTCTGTCACCTAGCGGTCATCAAGGACATAAATCTTCTGTGCAGCAATGAGGATACACCTCAGATCACAGACCCAGACCACATCAGTGTTACTATCATCTTTCAACTTAGTTTTTCTCTAGGAACATATAAAAACATAGGGAAGCTATAACACGAGCTATTGATTTACAACATAATTTACAAAATACTATGAGGACTAAGTTCATGACAAATTAAAGTTCAATTAATCATATTACTTAAGAACTCCCACTTAGATAGACATCCCTCTATTCATCTAAATGATCACGTGATCCAAATCAACTAAACCATGTCCGATCATCATGTGAGATGGAGTAGTTTTCAATGGTGAACATCTCTATGTTGATCATATCTACTATATGATTCACGTTCGACCTTTCGGTCTTAGTGTTCCGAGGCCATATCTGCATATGCTAGGCTCGTCAAATTTAACCCAAGTATTCTGCGTGTGCAAATTTGGCTTGCACCTGTTGTATTTGAACATAGAGCCTATCACACCCAATCATCACATGGTGTCTCAGCACGAAGAACTTTCGCAACGGTGCATAATCAGGGAGAACACTTATACCTTGAAATTTAGGTGAGGGGTCATCTTATAATGCTACTGTTGTACTAAGAAAAATAATATGCATAAAAGATAAACATCACATGCAATCAAAATATGTGACATGATATGGCCATCGTCATCTAGTGCTCATGATCTCCATCACGGAAGCATCATCATGATCTCCATCGTCACCGGCTTGACACCTTGATCTCCATTGAAGCATCATTGTCGTCTCGCCAACTATTTTTACTACGACTATCGCTACCGCTTAGTGATAAAGTAAAACAATTACATGGCGATTGCATTGCATACAATAAAGCGACAACCATATGGCTCCTGCCAGTTTCCGATAATTTTGTTACAAAACATGATTATTTCATACAACAATTTATATCACATCATGTCTTGACCATATCATATCACAACAAGCCCTGCAAAAACAAGTTAGACGTCCTCTACTTTGTTGTTGCAAGTTTTACGTGGCTGCTACGGGCTTCTAGCAAGAACCATTCTTACCTATGCATCAAAACCACAACGATTTTTCGTCAAGTGTGATGTTTTAACCTTCAACAAGGACCGGCCATAGTCAAAATCGATTCAACTAAAGTTGGAGAAACTGACACCCGCTAGCCACTTGTGTGCAAAGCACGTCGGCAGAACCAGTCTCATGAACGTTGTTATGTAATGTCGGTCCAGACTGCTTCATCCAACAATACCGCCAAATCAAAGTAAGACGTTGGTGGTAAGCAGTATGACTATTATCGCCCACAACCCACTTGTGTTCTACTCGTGCATATAACATTTACGCATAGACCTTGGTCTGATACCACTGTTGGGGAACGCGGTAATTTCAAAAATTATCCTACGATCAAGCAAGATCTATCTAGGTGATGCATAGCAACGAGAGGGGAGAGTGTGTCGATGTACCCTTGTAGACCGAAAGTCGAAGCGTTAAGTAATGCGGTTGATGTAGGCCGATGTCTTCGCGATCCAAGCGATCAAGTACCGAACGCACGGCACCTCCGCGATCTGCACACATTCAACTCGATAACGTCCCTCGAACTCTAGATCCAGCTGAGGCCGAGCAAGAGTTCCGTCAGCATGATGGCATGTGATGAATTTACCGGTGCAGGGCTTCGCCCAAGCACTATGACGATATGACTGAGGTGGAAAAACTGTGGAGGGGGCACCTTACACGGCTGAATATCAACTTGTGTGTCTATGGGGTGCCCCCCTCCCCCGTATATAAAGGAGGAGAGGAGGGGGCTGGCTAGCCACAAGGGGCGCGCCCAAGGGTGGGGTCCTACTCCAAGTAGGAGTAGGTTCCCCCCTTTCCTAGTCCAACTAGGAGGAGAAGGAAGGAGAGGGAGAGGGAGAGGGAAAGAGGGGCCGCACCCCCTCCCCTTGGGGGGGGGGGCTCCACCTCTTGGTGCGGCCCTCTCTCTCCCCTATAGGCCCACTATGGCCCATTACTTCCTTGGGGGGGTTCGGTAACAATCTGACACTCTGGTTTTATCTAAAACTATTCGAAACACTTCCGGTGTCCGAATAACATGGTCCAATATATTAATATTTATGTCTCGGTGCTACGTCTTGAAATTGTGTTGGTTTTCCTTGAAGAGTAAAGGGTGATGCAGCACAGTAGTGTAAGTATTTCCCTCAGTTTTTGAGAACCAAGGTAACAATCCAGTAAGAAGCTCCTCACAAGTCCCGCGCACCTACACAAACAAACAAAGAACTTGCAACCAACGCGATAAAGGGGTTGTCAATCCCTTCACGGCCACTTGCAAAAGTGAGATCTGATAGACATAATATGATAAGATAAATATATTTTTGGTATTTTATGGTATAGATTGGAAAAGTAAAGATGCAAATAAAGGTAGATTGAAAGCGTATATGATAAAAGATAGACCCAGGGGCCATAGGTTTCACTAGAGGCTTCTCTCAAGATAGCATAAGTATTACGGTGGGTGAACAAATTACTGTCGAGCAATTGGTAGAAAAGCGAATAATTATGAGATTATCTAGGCATGATCATGTATATAGGCATCACGTCCGTGACAAGTAGACCGACTCCTGCCTGCATCTACTACTATTACTCCACACATCGACCACTATCCAGCATGGATCTAGAGTATTAAGTTCATAAGAACAGAGTAACGCTTTAAGAAAGATGACATGATGTAGAGGGATAAACTCATGCAATATGATATAAACCCCATCTTTTTATCCTCGATGGCAACAATACAATACGTGCCTTGCTGCCCCTGCTGTCACTGGAAAAGGACACCGAAAGATTGAACCCAAAGGTAAGCACTTCTCCCATGGCAAGAAAGATGAATCTAGTAGGCCAAACCAAACCGATAATTCAAAGAGACTTGCAAAGATAACTCAATCACGCATAAAAGAATTCAGAGGAGATTCAAATATTTCTCATAGATAAACTTGATCATAAACCCACAATTCATCGGATCTTGACAAACACACCGCAAAAGGAGTTACATCAAATAGATCTCCAAGAAGAGGAAGGAGAACATGGTATTGAGATCCAAAAAGAGAGAAGAAACAATCTAGCTAATAACTATGGACCGAAGGTCTATGGTAAACTACTCACAACTCATCGGAGAGGCTATGGTGTTGATGTAGAAGCCCTCTGTGGTGGATTCCCCCTCTAGCAGAGTGTCGGCGATCGCTGCAAGATGGGATCTCGCGGATACAGAAGGTTACGATGGCGAAAATATTTCTTCGGTGGCTCCCCTGATGGTTTCGGGGTACATGGGTATATATAGGAGGAAGAAGTACATCGGTGGATGCCCGAGGGGCCCACGGGACAGGGGGGGCGCCCTCCACCCTCGTGGCCGCCTCGGGAGCTTCTTGACTTGCACTCCAAGTCCTCTACATCATGTTTGTTCCAAAAATCACGCTCCCGAAGGTTTCATTCCGTTTCGACTCCGTTTGATATTCCTTTTCTTCGATATACTGAAATAGGCAAAAATAAACAGCAATATGGGCTGGGCCTCCGGTTAGTAGGTTAGTCCCAAAAATGATATAAAAGCGTAAAGTAAAGCCCAGAAACATCCAAAATAGGTAATATAATAGCATGGAAC
This sequence comes from Triticum timopheevii, assembly GCA_963921465.1. NCBI lineage: Eukaryota > Viridiplantae > Streptophyta > Magnoliopsida > Poales > Poaceae > Triticum > Triticum timopheevii. Next base: position 445,369,572 of record OY997266.1, on the reverse strand, counting down.
AATCAAAAATTATAGATACGTTGGAGACGTATCACTCGATCATTTCGAGACTCCTCGTCATGTCCCTGATCTCATCTGGGACTCCGAACAACCTTCGGTACATCAAATCACATAAACTCATAATACCAATCATCATTCAATGTTAAGCGTGCGGACCCTACGGGTTCGAGAACTATGTAGACATGACCGAGACACATCTTCAGTCAATAACCAATAGCGGAACCTGGATGCTCATATTGGTTCCTACATATTCTACGAAGATCTTTATCGGTCAAACTACATAACAACATACATTGTTCCCTTTGTCATCGGTATGTTACTTGCCCGAGATTCGATCGTCGGTATCACACAGAGTGACAAATCCTAATCTCGATCTATGCCAACCCAACAAACACCTTCGGAGACACATGTAGAGCCTGTTTATAATCACCAATTATGTTGTGACGTTTGGTAGCACATAAAGTGTTCCTCCGGTATTCGGGAGTTGCATAATCTCATAGTCTGAGGAACATGTATAAGTCATGAAGAGAGAAGTAGCAATGAAAATGTAATGATCATAATGCTAAGCTAACGGTTGGGTCATTTTCATCACATCATTCTCCTATTGATGTGATCCCGTTCATCAAATGACAACACATGTCTATTGTTAGGAAACATAACCATCTTTGATTAACGAGCTAGTCTAGTAGAGGCATACTAGGGACACTATGTTTTGTCTATGTATTCACAGATGTACTAAGTTTCCAGTTAATACAATTCTAGCATGAATACTAAACATTTATCATGAAATAAGGAAATAAATAATAACTTTATTATTTCCTCTAGGGCATATTTCCTTTAGGTACAACCCTTTTTTGTGATCCTCTAACATGCCATCAAACTTCAGCCTCTCCTTTACACTCTCGCACTGTCTCTTTGCATCAACAATGACCCGGGGAAGATCATCATCGGACACATCGTCTGGTTCCTCCCTATCTTCAGCTTCCCCTGTTGCAGCATCACTGTATTTAGGGGGCACATAGGTGTCATCATCCTCTTCTTCTTCGCTGCCTTCAACCCCTCTTTCTCCGTGCTTGGTCCAAACATTATAGTGTGGCATGAAACCCTTATAAACCAGGTGGGTGTGAAGGGTTTTCGAGTCAGAGTAAGACCTCGTATTCCCACATATAGGGCATGGACAACACATAAAACCATTATGCATGTTTGCCTCAGCCACTGCGAGAACATTATGCACGCCCTTAGTGCACTTGGAGATGCGTTTGTTACCGTACATCCATTGTCGGTTCATATGCGAGCATTATATATAATTAAGTGTGTCAAAAACCATTACAGAACATCATGGATAGATAAGTGATGAAATTAATATAAGTTCGTCATCACATTAAAACCAAAGTACATACATAGTTCTCATTGAACAACATATAGCTCTCCAGAGCATCTAATTAAACCATACATTGTAACTATGTAAAACATTTCAATGCGACAACAAATGCGATCATAACTGCAACTAAGGTAACAATTGATCCAATGGCATAATGATACCAAGCCTCAGTATGAATGACATATTTTCTAATCTTTATAATCTTCAAGCGCATTGCATCCATCTTGATCTTGTGATCATCGACGACATCCGCAATATGCAACTCCAGTATCATCTTCTCCTGCTCAATTTTTTTCAATTTTTCCTTCAAGTAATTGTTTTTTTCTTCAACTAAATTTAACCTCTCGACAATAGGGTCGGTTGGAATTTCCAGTTCACATACCTCCTAGATAAAAAAAATCTATGTCATGTTGGTCGGCATAATTTTCATAAACACTAAATGAACCAAATAGTTATAAAAGATAATATATACCACATCCAAATCATAGACAGGACGAGGGACGACGGTGGCGGATACCAAAACCATCGCACTATATAATAACAAACAATAATAAAAGTAAGAAAATTACACAAGTATCTATCTAAATCATACAAGTAAGAAATTTTTTCTTTTAGAAAGAAGATATCATCAAGAGGCTCACCACGGTGGTGCCAGCGACGAGATCGGCACGGGCGATCGTCAGCGGTGAGGACGGGGACAAGAGAGCATGGATCGCCAAATCTAGACAAATCTTGAGGAAAATGTACCTTGGACAAGGAGCTTCGAGAGGAGAATGTTTAAGTGTGGCTCGGGCATTTCATCAAACACCTCATGTGCATAGGAGGTGATCTAGAGCACCACAAAGCTCTCCCACGTCCGGCCAAAAAAACAGAGCAGCTCTGCTTACGGGCAAGGGGGTATATATAGGTGATGACCCACAAGTGTAGGGGATCGCAACAGCTTTCAAGGGTAGAGTATTCAACCCAAATTTATTGATTCGACACAAGGGGAGCCAAAGAATATTCTTGAGTATTAGAAGTTGAGTTGTCAATTCAACCACACCTGGATAACTTAGTATCTGCAGCAAGGTATTTAGTAGCAAAGTAATATGATAGTAATGGTAACATTGGTAAAGGTAAAGATAGCAAAAGGTAATATTTTTGGGGTTTTGTAGTGATTGTAACAATAGCAACGGCAAAGTAAATAAGCGAAGCACAAGATGTGAAAAGCTCATAGGCAATGGATCAGTGATGGATAATTATGTCGGATGCGATTCCTCATGTAATAGTTATAACATAGGGTGACACAGAACTAGCTCCAATTCATCAATGTAATGTAGGCATGTATTCCAAATATAGTCATACGTGCTTATGGAAAAGAACTTGCATGACATCTTTTGTCCTACCCTCCCGTGGCAGCGGGTTCCTAGTGGAAACTAAGAGATATTAAGGCCTCCTTTTAATAGAGAACCGGACCAAAGCATTAACACATACTGAATACATGAACTCCTCAAACTACGGTCATCTCTGAGAAGTATCCCGATTATTGTCACTTCGGGGTTGTCGGATCATAACACGTAATAGGTGACTATAGACTTGCAAGATAGGATCAAGAACACACATATATTCATGAAAACATAATAGGTTCAGATCTGAAATCATGGCACTCGGGCCCTAGTGACAAGCATTAAGCATAGCAAAGTCATAGCAAGATCAATCTTAGAACATAGTGGATACTAGGGATCAAACCCTAACAAAACAAACTTGATTACATGATAAATCTCATCCAACCCATCACCGTCCAGCAAGCCTAGATGGAATTACTCACCCACGGCGGTGAGCATCATGAAATTGGTGATGGAGGATGGTTGATGATGACGACGGCGACGAATCCCCCTCTCCGGAGCCCCGAACGGACTCCAGATCAGCCCTCCCGAGAGAGATTAGGGCTTGGCGGCGGCTCCGTATCGTAAAACGCGATGAAACTTTCTCTCTGATTTTTTTCTCTGTGAGACGGAATATATTGTTGGGGAACGTAGCAGAAATTCAAAAAATTTCCTACGTATCACCAAGATCTATCTATGGAGAGACCAGCAACGAGGGGAAGGAGAGTGCATCTACATACCCTTGTAGATCGCTAAGCAGAAGCGTTCAAGAGAACGGGGTTGAAGGAGTCATACTCGTCGTGATTCAAATCACCGATGATCAAGTGCCGAACGCACGGCACCTCCGCGTTCAACACACGTACAGCCCAGTGACGTCTCCCACGCCTTGATCCAGCAAGGGGAGAGGGAGAGGTTGAGGAAGACTCCATCCAGCAGCAGCACAACGGCGTGGTGATGATGGATGAGCGTGGCAATCCAGCAGGGCTTCGCCAAGCACCACGGGAGAGGAGGAGGAGGAGGAGAGGCAGGGCTGCACCAAGAGGGAGAAGATCTCGTGTGTTGGGCTGCTCCAATGCCTCCAATATATATAGGGGCAAGGGGGGCTGCGCCCCCACCTAGGTTTCCACCCTAGGGGCGGCGGCCAGCCCTAGATGGGACTTGGAGGGGGCGGCCAAGAGGGGGAGAGAGGGGGCGCGCCCTAGGGTGGGCCTTAGGGCCCATCTGCCCTAGGGTTTCCCCTCTCCCATCCTAGCTGCGCCTTGGGCAAGGGTGGAAGGCGCACCAGCCCACTCTGGGGCTGGTCCCTTTCCACTCTAGGCCCATGTAAGCCTCCGGGGCCGGTGGCCCCACTTGGTGGACCCCCGGGACCCTCCCGGTGGTCCCGGTACATTACCGATAAACCCCGAAACTCTTCCGGTGACCAAAACAGGACTTCCCATATATAAATCTTTACCTCCGGACCATTCCGGAACTCCTCGTGACGTCCGGGATCTCATCCGGGACTCCGAACAACATTCGGTAACCACATACAAGCTTCCTTTATAACCCTAGCGTCATCGAACCTTTAGTGTGTAGACCCTACGGGTTCGGGAGACATGCAGACATGACTGAGACGTTCTCCGGTCAATAACCAACAGCGGGATCTGGATACCCATGATGGCTCCCACATGTTCCACGATGATCTCATCGGATGAAACACGATGTCAAGGACTTAATCAATCCCGTATACAATTCCCTTTGTCCAGCGGTATTATACTTGCCCGAGATTCGATCGTCGGTATCCTTATACCTTGTTCAATCTCGTTACCGGCAAGTCTCTTTACTCGTTCCGTAACACATCATCCCGTAATCAACTCCTTGGTCACATTGCGCATATGATGATGTCCTACCGAGTGGGCCCAGAGATACCTCTCCGCTTACATGGAGTGACAAATCCCAGTCTCGATTCGTGCCAACCCAATAGACACTTTCGGAGATACCTGTAATGCACCTTTATAGCCACCCAGTTACGTTGTGACGTTTGGTACACCCAAAGCACTCCTACGGTATCCGGGAGTTGCACAATCTCATGGTCTAAGGAAAAGATACTTGACATTAGAAAAGCTCTAGCAAACGAACTACACGATCTTTGTGCTATGCTTAGGATTGGGTCTTGTCCATCACATCATTCTCCTAATGATGTGATCCCGTTATCAACGACATCCAATGTCCATAGCCAGGAAACCATGACTATCTGTTGATCACAACGAGCTAGTCTACTAGAGGCTCACTAGGGACATATTGTGGTCTATGTATTCACACCTGTATTACGATTTCCGGATAATACAGTTATAGCATGAATAAAAGACAATTATCATGAACAAGGAAATATAATAATAATACTTTTATTATTGCCTCTAGGGCATATTTCCAACAGTCTCCCACTTGCACTAGAGTCAATAATCTAGTTCACATCACCATGTGATTAAAACTGACAGGTCACATCACCATGTGACCATCATCCAAAGAGTTTACTAGTGTCATTAAACTAGTTCACATCATCATGTGATTAAGACTCAATGAGTTCTTGGTTTGATCATGTTGCTTGTGAGAGAGGTTTTAGTCAACGGGTCTGAACCTTTCAGATCCGTGTGTGCTTTACAAATCTCTATGTCATCTCCTAGATGTAGCTTCCACGCTCTATTTGGAGCTATTCCAAATAATTGTTCTACTTGGAGCTATTCTAAATTGTTGCTCCATTATACGTATCCGGTATCTCTAATCAGAGCTATCCGGATAGGTGTTAAGCTTGCATCGGTGTAACCCTTTACGACGAACTCTTTTACCACCTCCATAATCGAGAAAATTCCTTAGTCCACTAGTTACTAAGGATAACTTTGACCGCTGTCTGTGATCCATTCTTGGATCACTCTTGTACCCCTTGACTGACTCATGGCAAGGCACACTTCAGGTGCGGTACACAGCATAGCATACTGTAGAGAGCCTATGATAAAAGCATAGGGGATGACCTTCGTCCTTCCTCTTTCTTCTGCCATGGTCGAGCTTTAAGTCTTAACTTCATACCTCACAACTCAGGCAAGAACTCCTTCTTTGACTGATCCATCTTGAACACCTTCAAGATCATGTCAAGGTACGTGCTCATTTGAAAGTACTATTAAGCATTTTGACCTATCCATATAGATCTTGATGCTCAATGTTCAAGTAGCTTAATCCAGGCTTTCCAGAAATTCTACGTCATTTCTGATCAACAATATGTCAAGAACATATACTCATCAGAAATTCTATAGTGCTCCCACTCACTTCTTTGGAAATACAAGTTTCTCATAAACTTTGTACAAACCCAAAATCTTTGATCATCTCATCAAAGTGTACATTCCAACTCCGAGATGCTTACTCCAGTCCTTAGAAGGATTGCTGGAGCTAGCATACCTTTTAGCATCCTTAGGATCGACAAAACCTTTCTGATTGTATCGCATACAACCTTTCCTTACGACTGGCAAGGAAACTCGTTTTGACATCCATCTTCCAGATTTCATAAATGCAGCTTGTGCTAACGTGATTCCGACGGACTTTAAGCATCGCTACGGATGAGAAAATCTCATCGTAGTCAACTCCTTGAACTTGTGAAAAAATTCTTCGCCACAAGTCGAGCTTCATGGACGGTGACATTACCGTCCACGTCCGTCTTCTTCTTAAAGATCCATTTATCTCAATGGCTTGCCGATCATCGGGCAAGTCCACCAAAGTCCATGCTTTGTTCTGATACATGGATCCTATCTCGGATTTTATGGCTTCTAACCATTTGTCGGAATTTGGACCCACCATCGCTTCTCCATAGCTCGTAGGTTCATTGTTGTCTAGCAACATGACCTTCAAGACAGGATTACTGTACCACTCTGAAGTAGTACGTATCCATGTCACCCTACAAGGTACGGTAGTGACTTGATCCGAAACTTCATGATCACTATCATAAGCTTCTACTTCAATTGGTGTAGGTGCCGCAGGAACAACTTCCCGTGCCCTGCTACACACTTGTTGAAGTGACGGTTCAATAACCTCATCAAGTCTCCACCATCCTCCTACTCAATTCTTTCAACAGAAACTTTTCCTCGAGAAAGGACCCGATTCTAGAAACAATCACTATTGCTTTCGGATCTGAACTAGGAGGTATACCCAACTGTTTTGGGTGTCCTATGAAGATGCATTTTATCCGCTTTGGGTTCGAGCTTATCAACCTGAAACTTTTTCACATAAGCGTCACAGCCCCAAACTTTTAAGAAACGACAACTTAGGTTTCTTCAAACCATAGTCCAAACGGTGTCGTCTCAACGGAATTACGTGGTGCCCTATTTAAAGTGAATGTGGTTGTCTCTAATGCCTAACCCATAAACTATCGTGGTAATTTGATAAGAAACATCATGGTATGCATCATATCCAATAGGGTGCAGTTATGATGTTCGGACACACCATCACACTATGGTGTTCCAGGCTGTATCAGTTGTGAAACAATTTCCACAATGTCTTAATTCTGTGCCAAACTCGTAATTCAGACATTCATCTCTATGATCATATCATAGATCTTTTATCCTCTTGTCACGATGATCTTTCAACTTCACCCTGAAATTACTTGAACCTTTCAATAATTCAGACTCATGATTCATCAAGTAAATATACTCAACATCTACTCAAATCATCTGTGAAGAACATAACGATATCCACTATACGCCTCAGCACTCATTGGACTGCACACATCAAAATGTGTTACTTCCAACGAGTTGCTATCTTGTTCCGTCTTACTAAAACGAGGCTTTCAGTCATCTTGCCCATGTGGTAGGATTCGCATGTCTCAATTGATTCAAGATCAAGTGAGTCCAAACGGTCCATTTGCATGGAGTTTCTTCATGCATATACACCAATAGACATGGTTCGCACGTCTCAAACTTTTCAAAAATGACTGAGTCCAAAGATCCATCAACATGGAGCCTCTTCATGCGTTTTATACCGATATGACTTACGTGGCAGTGCCACAAGTAGGTGGTACTATCATTACTATCTTTTGGCATGAACATGTGTATCACTACGATCGAGATTCAATGAACCATTCATTTTAGGTGCAAGACCATTGAAGTTATTATTCAAATAAACAGAGTAACCATTATTCTCCTTAAATGAATAACCGTATTGTGATAGACATAATCCAATTATATCTATGCTCAACGCAAACACCAATCTCGATGGTAGAGGGAACGTGCGATGCTTGATCATATTAACATTGGAAACACTTTCAACACATATCGTCAGCTCACCTTTAGCTAGTCTCCGTTTATTCCGTAGCCTTTATTTCGAGTTACTAACACTTAGCAACCGAACCGGTATCTAATACCCTGGTGCTACTAGGAGTACTAGTAAAGTACACATTAACACAATGTATATCCAATATACTTCTATCGACTTTGCCAGCCTTCTCATCTACCAAGTATCTAGGGTAATTCTGCTCCAGTGGCTATTCCCCTTATTACAGAAGCACTTAGTCTCGGGTTTGGGTTCAACCTTGGGTTTCTTCATTAGAGCAGCAGCTGATTTGCTGTTTCATGAAGTATCCCTTCTTGCCCTTGCCCTTCTTGAAACTAGTGGTTTCATCAACAATTGATCCTCCTTCTTGATTTCTACTTTCGCGGTGTCAAACACCGTGAATACCTCAAGGATCATCATATCTATCCCTGACATGTTATAGTTCATCACGAAGCTCTAGCAGCTTGGTGGTAATGACTTTGGAGAAATATCACTATCTCATCTGGAAGATTAACTCCCACTCGATTCAAGTGATTGTTGTACTCAGACAATCTGAGCACAAGCTCAATGATTGAGCTTTTCTCCGTTAGTTTGCAGGCTAAGAAAATCGTCGGAGGTCTTATACCTCTTGACGTGGGCACGAGCCTGAAATCTCAATTTCAGCCCTCAAAACATCTCATATGTTCCGCGGCGTTTCGAAAACGTCTTCGGTGCCTCTACTTAAACCATTTAACTGAACTATCACGTAGTTATCAAAACGTGTATGTCCGATGTTCGCAACATCGACAAGCGACGTTTGGGGTTCAGCACACTGAGCGGTGCATTAAGGACATAAGCTTTCTACTGTCCGCATAATTGCTACTAACAACTTTTCAACTATATTTTCTCTAGGAACATATCTAAACAGTAGAATTAAAGCGCGAGCTTACGACATAATTTGCAAAAGGTCTTTTGACTATGTTCAGGATAATTAAGTTCATCTTATGAACTCCCACTCAGATAGACATCCCTCTGGTCATCTAAGCGATTACATGATCCGAGTCAACTAGGCCGTGTCCGATCATCACGTGAGACGGACTAGTCATCATCGGTGAACATATTCATGTTGATCGTATCTACTATATGACTCATGCTCGACCTTTCGGTCTTCGTGTTCTGAGGCCATGTCTGTACATGCTAGGCTCGTCAAGTTAACCCTAAGTGTTTTCGCGTGTGTAAATCTGTCTTACACCCGTTGTATGTGAACGTAAGAATCCATCACACCCGATCATCACGTGGTGCTTAGAAGCGACGAACTGTAGCAACGGTGCACAGTTAGGGGAGAACACTTCTTGAAATTGTTGTAAGGGATCATCTTATTTACAACCGTCATCCTAAGTAAACAAGATGCATAAACATGATAAACATCACATGCAATCAAATAGTGACATGATATGGCCAATATCATTTTGCTCCTTTTGATCTCCATCTTCGGGGCTCCATGATCATCATCGTCACCGGCATGACACCATGACCTCCATCATCATGATCTCCATCATCATGTCTCCATGAAGTCGTCTCGCCAACTTATTACTTCTACTACTATGGCTACCGGTTAGCAATAAAGTAAAGTAATTACATGGCGTTGTTCAATGACACGCAGGTCATACAATAAATTAAGACAACTCCTATGGCTCCTGCCGGTTGTCATACTCATCGACATGCAAGTCATGATTCCTATTACAAGAACATGATCAAACTCATACATCACATATCATTCATCACATTCTTCTTGGCCATATCACATCACATAGCATACCCTGCAAAAACAAGTTAGACGTCCTCTAATTGTTGTTGCATGTTTTACGTGGCTGCTATGGGTTTCTAGCAAGAATGTTTCTTACCTACGCAAGAACCACAACGTGATATGCCAATTGCTATTTACCCTTCATAAGGACCCTTTTCATCGAATCGGATCCGACTAAAGTGGGAGAGACTGGCACCCGCTAGCCACCTTATGGACCAAGTGCATGTCAATCGGTGGAACCTGTCTCACGTAAGAGTACGTGTAAGGTCGGTCCGGGCCGCTTCATCCCACAATACCGTCGAAACAATATTGGACTAGTAACGGTAAGCATATTGAACAACATCAACGCCCACAACTACTTTGTGTTCTACTCGTGCAAAGAATCTACGCAATAGACCTAGCTCATGATGCCACTGTTGGGGAACGTAGCAGAAATTCAAAAAATTTCCTACGTATCACCAAGATCTATCTATGGAGAGACCAGCAACGAGGGGAAGGAGAGTGCATCTACATACCCTTGTAGATCGCTAAGCGGAAGCGTTCAAGAGAACAGAGTTGAAGGAGTCGTACTCGTCGTGATTCAAATCACCGATGATCAAGTGTCGAACGCACGGCACCTCCGCGTTCAACACACGTACAGCCCGGTGACGTCTCCCACGCCTTGATCCAGCAAGGGGAGAGGGAGAGGTTGAGGAAGACTCCATCCAGCAGCATCACAACGGCGTGGTGATGATGGATGAGCGTGGCAATCCAGCAGGGCTTCGCCAAGCACCACGGGAGAGGAGGAGGAGGAGGAGAGGCAGGGCTGCACCAAGAGGGAGAAGATCTCGTGTGTTGGGCTGCTCCAATGCCTCCAATATATATAGGGGGAAGGGGGGCTGCGCCCCCACCTAGGTTTCCACCCTAGGGGCGGCGGCCAGCCCTAGATGGGACTTGGAGGGGGCGGCCAAGAGGGGGAGAGAGGGGGCGCGCCCTAGGGTGGGCCTTAGGGCCCATCTGCCCTAGGGTTTCCCCTCTCCCATCCTAGCCGCGCCTTGGGCAAGGGTGGGAGGCGCACCAGCCCACTCTGGGGCTGGTCCCTTTCCACTCTAGGCCCATGTAAGCCTCCGAGGCTGGTGGCCCCACTTGGTGGACCCCCGGGACCCTCCCGGTGGTCCCGGTATATTACCGATAAACCCCGAAACTCTTCCGGTGACCAAAACAGGACTTCCCATATATAAATCTTTACCTCCGGACCATTCCGGAACTCCTCGTGACGTCCGGGATCTCATCCGGGACTCCGAACAACATTCGGTAACCACATACAAGCTTCCTTTATAACCCTAGCGTCATCGAACCTTAAGTGTGTAGACCCTACGGGTTCGGGAGACATGCAGACATGACTGAGACGTTCTCCGGTCAATAACCAACAGCGGGATCTGGATACCCATGATGGCTCCCACATGTTCCACGATGATCTCATCGGATGAACCACGATGTCAAGGACTTAATCAATCCCGTATACAATTCCCTTTGTCCAGCGGTATTATACTTGCCCGAGATTCGATCGTCGGTATCCTTATACCTTGTTCAATCTCGTTACCGGCAAGTCTCTTTACTCGTTCCGTAACACATCATCCCGTGATCAACTCCTTGGTCACATTGCGCATATGATGATGTCCTACCGAGTGGGCCCAGAGATACCTCTCCGCTTACACGGAGTGACAAATCCCAGTCTCGATTCGTGCCAACCCAACAGACACTTTCGGAGATACCTGTAATGCACCTTTATAGCCACCCAGTTATGTTGTGACGTTTGGTACACCCAAAGCACTCCTACGGTATCCGGGAGTTGCACAATCTCATGGTCTAAGGAAAAGATACTTGACATTAGAAAAGCTCTAGCAAACGAACTACACGATCTTTGTGCTATGCTTAGGATTGGGTCTTGTCCATCACATCATTCTCCTAATGATGTGATCCCGTTATCAACGACATCCAATGTCCATAGCCAGGAAACCATGACTATCTGTTGATCACAACGAGCTAGTCTACTAGAGGCTCACTAGGGACATATTGTGGTCTATGTATTCACACGTGTATTACGATTTCCGGATAATACAGTTATAGCATGAATAAAAGACAATTATCATGAACAAGGAAATATAATAATAATACTTTTATTATTGCCTCTAGGGCATATTTCCAACATATATGTTGTTGGAGTTGAGGTCGGCAGAGCTTCAGGGGGCCCACGAGACAGGGGGCGCGCCCAGGGGGGAGGGCGCGCCCCCCACCCTCGTGGACAGGGTGTGGACCCCCTGGTCTTGATTCTTTCTCCAGTATTTTTTATATTTTCCAAAAAGTGCTCCGAGGATTTTCAGGACATTCTGAGAACTTCTGTTTTCTACACATGAAACAACATCATGGTAATTCTGCTGAAAACAACGTCAATCCGGGTTAGCTTCATTCAACTCTTGCAAGTTAGAGTCCAAAACAAGGGCAAAAGTGTTTGTAAAAGTAGATACGTTGGAGTCGTATCAACTCCCCCAAGCTTAAACCTTTGCTTGTCCTCAAGCAATTCAGTTGATAAACTGAAAGTGATAAAGAAAAACTTTTACAAACTCTATTTGCTCTTGTTGTTGTAAACATGCAAAGCCATCATTTAGATTTCAGCAATATTATAAACTAACCATACTCACAATAACACTTAGGTCTCACAATTACTCATATCAATGGCATAACCAGCTAGCGAGCGATAATAATAAAACTCGGATGACAACACTTTTTCAAAACAATCATAACATGATATAACAAAATGGTATCTCGCTAGCCCTTTCTGAGACCGCAAAACATAAATGCAGAGCACCTTTAAAGATCAAGGACTGACTAAACATTGCAATTCATGGTAAAAGAGATCCAGTCAAGTCATACCCAATATAAACCAATAATAATGAATGTAAATGACAGTGTGCTCTCCAGCGGGTGCTTTTTAATAAGAAGGATGACTCAACATAAAAATAAATAGATAGGCCCTTCGCAGAGGGAAGCAGGGATTTGTAGAGGTGCCAAAGCTTGATTTTAAAATATAGATTGAATAACATTTTGAGCGGCATACTTTCGCTGTTGACACAACAACTATGAGATGGCTGTATCTTCCATACTAATGCATTATAGGCAGTTCCCACGCAGAAAGGTAAAAATTTATACTCCCCCAACCACCAACAAGCATCAATCCATGGCTTGCTCGAAACAACGAGTGCCTCCAACTAACAACAATCCTAGGGGAGTTTTGGTTAATTATTTTGATTTGCCTTGATCTTTTTGGATCATGGGACTGGGCATCCCGGTTACCGGCCCTTTCTCGTGAATGAGGAGCGGAGTCCACTCCTCTTGAGAATAACCCACCTAGCATGGAAGATATAGGCAGCCCTAGTGGAAACATGAGCGGCTCGAGCATACAAAACAGAATTTCATTTGAAGGTTTAAAGTTTGGCACATACAAATTTACTTGGAACGGCAGGTAGATACCGCATATAGGAAGGTATAGTGGACTCATATGGAACAACTTTGGGGTTTAAGGAGTTTCGATGCACAAGCAGTATTCCCGCTTAGTACAGGTGAAGGCTAGCAAAAGACTGGGAAGCGACCAACTAAGAGAGCGACAACAGTCATAAACTTGCATTAAAACTAATTTACACCGAATACAAACACGAGTAGGATATAATCCACCATGAACATAAATATCGTGAAGGCTATGTTGACTTTATTTCAACTACATGCGTGAACATGTGCCAAGTCGAGTCACTCAATTTATTCAAAGGAGGATACCATCCCATCATACCACATCATAATCATTTAATAGCATGTTGGCACGCAAGGTAAACCATTATAACTCAAAGGTAATCAAGCATGGCACAAGCAACTATAATCTCTAAATGTTATTGCAAATATGTTTACTTCATAAAAGTTGAATCAGGAACGATGAACTCATCATATTTACAAAAACAAGAGAGGTTGAGTTCATACCAGCTTTTCTTATCTCAATAAGTCCATCCTATATCGTCATTATTGCCTTTCACTTGCACGACCGAACGATGTGTATAATAATAAGAGTGTATGTGCATTGGACTAAGCTGGAATCTGCAAGCATTCAACTCAAAAGAGAGAAGACAAAGTAATATGGGCTCTAATTAAATAAACAATCATGCATATGAGAGCCACTAAACATTTTCAATATGGTCTTCTCGACCCCCAAAGAAAAGAAAATAAAACTATTTACACGGGAAAGCTCCCAACAAGTAAAAGAAGAGCGAGAAATCTTTTTGGGTTTTCATTTTAATTCTACTACAAGCATGGAAATTAAACTTACTGATTTTTTGGTTTTTTTTGTAAGGTTTATCAAACACACAAGAAGAAAACTAGAAAAAGGAAAATTAAACTAGCATGGATAATACAATGAAAGAGTATGAGCACCGATGACTAGAATAGTGTGTGAACATGAATGTAAAGTCGGTGAGAAATACGTACTCCCCCAAGCTTAGGCTTTTGGCCTAAGTTGGTCTAATCCCAAGTGCCGCTGCTACTCTCCCCGGTGTACTGGGAAGTGTAATCAGGATACCACTGGCTAGCCATCTCCGGATCCCACTGGAAAGATGATGCACGATAAGGGTCCAGTGCAGGTTCCGGTTCAGGTTCAGGTTCTGGAGTGGATGCTTGGCCTTGATGAGCGTACACCGCCTCCGGTGTAACAAGAAAATCATATGCAGTCAAATCAAACAACAAAGGTGCAGGCAGAATAATAGTCTCACTGTGTTTCTTATTAAATCTCAAGTTATACAGGAGCGTCTTATCATCATTCTGAACAATAAAGTTGTGTGATACCATGCTCCTGTAATCTAAAATGTAAGAGGGCAAGATTGTCTCCTCTTTCTCATAGTGCCTAATAGGTATCCTACAATGTCTAGCAAGACGTGAAGCATAGATACCTCCAAATATGGGGCCTTTTGTATGATTCAGGCTTAACCGTTTAGCAATGACGGCACCCATACTAAAACTATATTCTCCAAACAAGGCATGCTGAAGAATGATAATACCAGGAACATTAAAGTTTCCACTATTTCCATGACCAATCAAGCATCTACTAGCAAATATAGCAAAGTAACGTAAAACAGGAAAGTGTATGCTAGAGATTTTTGCCTCAGAACCTTTCTTTGGCTCCTCTACAGCTATAGCGTTAACAAAGACATCCACATCTTCAAGATGGGGTTCCTCTAACTCTCCCTCAAAAGGTATCCTACATACCGCGCAAAAATCATGTAAATCCATTTCTCTGAATTCATCATATAAATGAAATGATACTGAAGGCGGTGACTTCTTAGGATAGTAATAAAATTTTTGCAGGAAGGTATTGGTAAGTAAGAGATACTGATCTATCCGGTCATGGAGGAAATCGGTGAGGGCCGCACTCTCGATCAAAGAATAAAAATCTTCATGAATTCTAGCTTCTTTCAAGAAGTTATCACATGGCCATTCACACGACCGTACTTCCGCTAAGCGAGGAAGATTATACTTGGCTTTTTCCTTCTCTTTAGCTTGTTTTTCCTGAGAGCCTTGGCTAGAAGAGCCCCTTAAAAGTCTCCTTAACATTTTCTGAAAATTTCTGAAATTTTAGTAACTCCAAAATAAAAGTGAATAAAACTTCACAAGAATGGTAGCAACTACTCATACAAGTGCCTAGAGCCTATATCATGCATTAGAACTACTTGGAACCTCCTAAATTTAACTTGCAAGCTCAAGAACAGGGTCACCAAGACAACAACGATTTGCAATGAATAAAACACTAGAACAAAAACTAATTGGACCAATGGAGGAGTCACATACCAAGCAACAATCTCCCAAAGCAGTTTTGTGAATGGAGCTTTGAGCAAGGAGATCGAAAATCGTAGCAAAATGAGCTAGAACTCGTGCTTGAGCTGGATGGGGATTTTTTTAGGTAGAAGATGAAGTGTGTGGATGCTGGCATAAGTGGAGGGGGGCTACCAGGGTCCCATGAGACAGGGGGGCGTGTCCAGGTGGGGTGGGCGCGCCCTCCACTCTTGTGGCCTGGTGCTTGCCCCTCCTGAAGTGATTTCAGTGCCTAAAATCCTCAAATATTCCATAAAAATCATACTAAATTTGCAGGGCATTTGGAGCACTTTTATTTTCGGAATATTTTTTATTGCACGGATAATTCAGAAAACAGACAAATAACACTATTTTTGCTTTATTTAATCTAAATAACAGAAAGTAAAAAGAAAGTACAGAAGGTTGTGCCTTCTAGTTTCATCCATCTCATGATCATCAAAATGAATCCACTAACAAGGTTGATCAAGTCTTGTTAACAAACTCATTCCAAATAACACGAAACCGGAGAAATTTGGAAGTGACACTAGGTTACCTCAACGGGGATATGAAAATCCGCAACAATAAGAATATCATACTTTTTCTTGACAATAGGGAGAGGAAATTCGAAGCCTCCAATAATAATTGATGGAATTTTCTCAATAGTATTTATGCTGTGAACTTGAGGTTGTTTCCTCAGAAAATGTACCGTATGCTCATTTCCATTAACATGAAAGGTGACATTGCCTTTGTTGCAATCAATAACAGCTCCTTCAGTATTTAAAAAGGGTCTACCAAGGATAATAGACATACTATCATCCTTGGGAATATCAAGAATAACAAAGTCTGTTAAAATAGTAACATTCGCAACAATAACAGGCACGTCCTCACAAATGCCGACAGTTCTAGTAGTTGATTTATCAGCCATTTGCAAGGATATCTCAGTGGGTGTCAACTTACTTAACTCAAGTCTACAGTACAAGGAAAGAGGCATAACACTAACACCGGCTCCTAAATCACATAAAGCAGTTCTAACATAATTTCTTTTAATAGAGCAAGGTATATTGGGTACTCCGGGATCACCAAGTTTATTAGGTATTCCACCCTTAAAAGGTATAGTTGGCAAGCATGGTGGAAATCTCAGCTTCAGGTATTTTCCTCTTATTAGTGAGGATATCTTTCATATATTTAGCATAAGGGTTTGTTTTGAGCATATCAGTTAAATGCATGCGTAAGAAAATAGGTCTAATCATTTCAGCAAAACACTCAAATTCCTCATCATCCTTTGTCTTGGATTGTTTAGGGGGAAATGGCATGGGTTTTTGAACCCATGGTTCTCTTTCTTTACCATGCTTCCTAGCAACAAAATCTCTCTTATCATAACGTTGGTTTCTTGATTGTGGGTTATCAAGACCAATAGCATGTTCAATTTCGATTTCATTATTTTTGCTAGGTTGAGCATCTACATGAACATCATTATTAGTATTATCATCAGGTTCATGTTCATCTCCGGATTGTGTTTCAGCATCAGAGATAGAAGTATTATTAGGATTCTCATGTGTTTCTACATTAGGTTCACTAGAAGTTTGCAAAGTCTTATCATTTTTCTTTTTCTTCTTCTTAGAAGAACTAGGAGCATCTAGATTATTATTCTGAGAATCTTGTTCAATTCTCTTAGGGTGGCCTTCAGGATACAGAGTTTCCTGAGTCATTCTACCAGTTCTAGTACCCACTCTAACAGCAAAGTCATTTTTATTATTTAATTCATCAAGCAAATCATTTTGAGCTTTAAGTACTTGCTCAGCTTGAGTAGCAACCATAGACGCATATTTACTAATGAGTTTAAGTTCACCTTTAACTCTAGCCATATTGTCACTCACGCGTCCTATCTCGAAAGCATTATTCTTTAACTCTCTACCAACATAAGCATTAAAACTTTCTTGCCTAGCCATAAAGTCATCAAATTCATCTAAGCATGGGCTATGAAATTTAATAGAGGGGATTTCAACTTTATCATATCTATAGAGAGAATTTATCTTTACTACCTGTGTCGGGTTATCAAGACAATGTGGTTCTTCAACAGGCGGTATATCAAGACCATGTATTTCTTCAATAGGAGGTAAATTCATAATGTCTTCAGCTTTAATACCTTTCTCTTTCATTGATTTCTTTGCCTCTTGCATATCTTCAGGACTGAGAAATAGAACACCTCTCTTCTTTGGAGTGGGTTTAGGAATAGGCTAAGGAGTTGGCTCAACTGGTTCAGGAATTGCCTTAGAAATTGGCTCAGGGAGAGTCCAATTATTTTCATTAGTCAACATATTATTCAATAATAACTCAGCTTTGTCGACTGTTCTTTCCCTGAAAACACAACCAGCACAACTATCCAAGTAGTCCTTGGAAGCATCGGTTAGTCCATTATAAAAGATATCAAGTATTTCATTTTTCTTAAGTGGATGATCAGGCAAAGCATTAAGTAATCGGAGAAGCCTCCCCCAAGCTTGTGGGAGACTCTCTTCTTTGATTTGCACAAAATTATATATCTCCTGCAAGGCAGCTTGTTTCTTATGAGCAGGGAAATATTTGGCAGAGAAGTAATAGATCATATCCTGGGGACTACGCACACAACCAGGATCAAGAGAATTATACCAAGTCTTAGCATCACCCTTTAGTGAGAACGGAAATATCTTAAGGATATAAAAGTAGCGAGATTTATCATCGCGAGTAAACAGGGCAGCTATATCATTCAACTTGGTAAGATGTGCCACAACAGTTTCAGATTCAAGGCCATAAAAAGGATCAGATTCTACCAAAGTAATAATTTCAGGATCAACAGAGAATTCATAATCCTTATCAGTAACAAAGATAGGTGAAGTGGCAAATGTGGGGTCATGTTTCATTCTAGCATTTAGAGTCTTTCATTTCAGCTTAGCTAACAATTTCTTAAGATCTGATCTATCATTGCAAGCAAGAAAATCTCTAGCAGTTTCTTCATCCATAACATAACCCTCGGGAACAACAGGCAATTCATAATCATTCGGAGATCTTTCATCATCACTATCATCAATAATAGCATCTTCAATAATTTCGTTCTCTCTAGCCCTAGCAAGTTGTTCATCAAGAAATTCACCTACTGGCAAAGTAGTATCACGCACAGAAGTAGTTTCATCGTAAGTATCATGCAAAGCGGAAGTGACATCATCGATAACATGCGACATATCAGAATTCATAGCAGTAGCAGGTTTAGGTGTCGCAAGCTTATTCATAACAGAAGGAGAATCTAGTGCAGAGCTAGATGGCAGTTCCTTACCTCCCCTCGTAGTTGAGGGATAGATCTTGGTTTTAGCATCTTTCAAGTTCTTCATAGTGATCAACAGATATAAATCCCAAGTGACTCAGAGAATAGAGCTATGCTCCCCGGCAACGGCGCCAGAAATTAGTCTTGATGACCCACAAGTGTAGGGGATCGCAACAGCTTTCGAGGGTAGAGTATTCAACCCAAATTTATTGATTCGACACAAGGGGAGCCAAAGAATATTCTTGAGTATTAGCAGTTGAGTTGTCAATTCAACCACACCTGGATAACTTAGTATCTGCAGCAAGGTATTTAGTAGCAAAGTAATATGATAGTAATGGTAACAGTGGTAAAGGTAAAGATAGCAAAAAGTAATATTTTTGGGGTTTTGTAGTGATTGTAACAATAGCAACGAAAAAGTAAATAAGCAAAGCAGAAGATGTGAAAAGCTCATAGGCAATGGATTAGTGATGGATAATTATGTCGGATGCGATTCCTCATGTAATAGCTATAACATAGGGTGACACAGAACTAGCTCCAATTCATCAATGTAATGTAGGCATGTATTCCAAATATAGTCATACGTGCTTATGGAAAAGAACTTGCATGACATCTTTTGTCCTACCCTCTCGTGGCAGCGGGGTCCTAGTGGAAACTAGGGGATATTAAGGCCTCCTTTTAATAGAGAACTAGACCAAAGCATTAACACATAGTGAATACATGAACTCCTCAAACTACGGTCATCACAGAGAAGTATCCCGATTATTGTCACTTCGGGGTTGTCGGATCATAACACATAATAGGTGACTATAGACTTGCAAGATAGGATCAAGAACACACATATATTCATGAAAACATAATAGGTTCAGATCTGAAATCATGGCACTCGTGCCCTAGTGACAAGCATTAAGCATAGCAAAGTCATAGCAAGATCAATCTCAGAACATAGTGGATACTAGGGATCAAACCCTAACAAAACAAACTTGATTACATGATAAATCTCATCCAACCCATCACCGTCCAGCAAGCCTACGATGGAATTACTCACGCACGGCGGTGAGCATCATGAAATTGGTGATGGAGGATGGTTGATGATGACGACGGCGATGAATCCCCCTCTCTGGAGCCCCGAACGGACTCCAGATCAGCCCTCCTGAGAGATATTAGGGCTTGGAAGCGGCTCCGTATCGTAAAACGCGATGAAACTTTCTCTCTGATTTTTTTTCTCCGCGAGACGGAATATATGGAGTTGGAGTTGGGGTCAGCTGAGCCTCAGGGGGCCCACGAGACAGGGGGACACGCCCAGGGGGGAGGGCGCGCCCCCCACCCTCGTGGACAGGGTGTGGGCCCCCTGGTCTTGATTCTTTCTCCAGTATTTTTTATATTTTCCAAAAAGTGCCTCCGAGGATTTTCAGGACATTCCGAGAACTTTTGTTTTCTACACATGAAACAGCATCATGGTAATTCTGCTGAAAACAGCGTCAGTCCGGGTTAGTTTCATTCAAATCATGCAAGTTAGAGTCCAAAATAAGGGCAAAAGTGTTTGGAAAAGTAGATACGTTGGAGACGTATCAATAGGCATCTCATTGGTCCCCGTTCATGGCTGGAACAGGGACTAAAGGACCACATTTGATCCTGGTTCCAGCCACGAACCGGGACTAATGGTTGTGGGCCAGGAGCAAGGCCCTTTGGTCTAGGTTTGTGTCTGGAACCGGGACCAGAGGGGCCAGACGAACCAGGACCAATGCCCCACGAGGCCCGGCCGGCCCCCTGGCCTCACGAACTGGGACCTATTCCCCCATGGGTCCCAGTTCGTGACTGAACCGGGATTAATGGGCTTATCCAGCCTGGACCAAAGCCCTGTTTTCTACTCGTGCTCTTCTCCCGCCATTCTCCTCCCGCTCCCCGCCATCCGGCCGCCATCCCACCATGCCGTTGAAGAAGTATTCGGCCCCTCGCATCGCTACCGATTCCACCTAGCCGAAGCAGAGGAAGCCGAGGGAGCCGAGGGCAAAACCTCCTGGCATGTCGAACGCTGAGTGGAGGGCGGAAGTTCAGCACCGGGAGGCTGTCACCACTGACTGACGGAACGGGCTCAACGCCAAGAGGGCCCAGGACGCGGCCGCGTCGGTGGCGGCGGAGCAGGCAGAGGCGTCTCGCACGGGGATGATGAATCCGCCCGGCAGCCATGGCTCGCTGCCGCCACCGCACTAGGGGTACACACCCTCGCTTGGCTACGCTGACGGCGATGCACATGGTGGATTCAACCACAACATCACCTTTTGACATGGCCAGTGCGCCTCACCCTCCTAGCTGAACCCCGATCAGTGCACTCCCTCGCTCGCGTTCGCCAGCGTCTAGTACCCCCCGTACTACTACTCGCCGCCGGTGTACACAGCCTCTCCAACGATGCCTCTATGTTGTGACGTCCTGCCCTTCTCTCAAGCCTCGTCATCACATTTCGGCAAACCCGACGCGATAGAAGCCAACATGGACGAGATCATCATGAGCGGCTTGGTCGCCGCCGCCTCCTTCCCCGGGTTCCACACGCAAGACGACATAGTGGACACCAACGGCGACATGGACGGCGAGCTCGATGATGGCGAAGAAGAGGGGGGAGGAAGAGGAGGAGATGGAATCGACGCTGGTGCTGGCGAGGAAAGGGAAAAAGAAGAAGCGGGGGGCCTGGACGGGCGAGCCACGCGTCAAGTGGACGTCCAAATAAGACGAGTGCCTCGCCGAAGCATGGAAGACTGTCAGCCTCAACCCGATCACCGGTGCGATCCAGAACACCGACATGTACTGGATGCGTATCAAGTCGGCGTTCAATGAGCGCAAGCTGGTTGACCCCTACTTCGCCACCATCCACATGCAGCGTGCCCCGAAGGCCATGGCGAACCATTGGGCGATCATCCAGATGGCCTGCAACAAATGACATGGGATCGACGAGGAGATCGCGGGTCACCCGAAAAGCGGCGCCAACGTCGAGGGTCAGGTATGCACAACCGCTGGCTCTTGCTTCTTTTCGTCGTGCATGTCACCGACACTTGTTCTTTGGTTGCGCAGATGGTTCGGATGTTCACCATGAAGGAAATATGCCCTAGAGGCAATAATAAAGTTATTATTTATTTCCTTAATTCATGATAAATGTTTATTATTCATGCTAGAATTGTATTAACCGGAAACTTAGTACATGTGTGAATGCATAGACAAAACCTATAGTCCCTAGTATGCCTCTACTAGACTAGCTCGTTAATCAAAGATGGTTAAGTTTCCTAACCATAGACACGTGTTGTCATTTGATGAATGGAATCACATCATTAGGAGAATGATGTGATGGACATGACCCATCCATTAGCTTAGCATTATGATCGTATTAGTTTCATTGCTATTGCTTTCTTCATGACTTATACAAGTTCCTCAGACTATGAGATTACGCAACTCCCAAATGCCGGAGGAACACTTTGTGTGCTACCAAACGTCACAACGTAAAAGGGTGATTATAAAGGTGCTCTATAGGTGTCTCTGAAGGTGTTTGTTGGGTTGGCATAGATCGAGATTAGGATTTGTCACTC
Source organism: Triticum timopheevii (assembly GCA_963921465.1). NCBI lineage: Eukaryota > Viridiplantae > Streptophyta > Magnoliopsida > Poales > Poaceae > Triticum > Triticum timopheevii. Next base: position 445,347,017 of record OY997266.1, on the reverse strand, counting down.
CGTGTTTCGGAGAGGTATCTCTGGGCCCTCTCGGTAATACTCATCACTATAAGCCTTGCAAGCATTGTGACTAATGAGTTAGTTGCGAGATGAAGTATTATGGAACGAGTAAAGTGTTGGGGAACGAGGTAATTTCAAAAATTTCCTACGATCACGCAAGATCTATCTATGTGATGCATAGCAACGAGAGGGGAGAGTGTGTCCACGTACCCTCGTAGACCGAAAGAGGAAGCGTTATGACAACGCGGTTGATGTAGTCGTACGTCTTCACGATCCGACCGATCCAAGTACCGAACATACGGTACCTCTGCATTCAGCACACATTCAGCTCGATGATGTCCCTCGTCCTCTTGATCCAGTTGAGGCCAAGGGTGAGTTCCGTCAGCACGATGGCGTGGTGACGGTGATGATGATGCTACCGGCGCAGGGCTTCTCCTAAGCTCCGTAATGGTATGATCGAGGTGTGTAACTATGGAGGGGGGCACCGCACACGGCTAAAATATCAACTTGTGTTGTCTGTTGTGTCTTTGGGTGCCCCTCTCCCCACGTATATAAAGGAGGGAGGGAGGAGGAGGCCGGCTAGGAGGAGGCGCACCCAAGGGGTGGGAGGCCTACTCCAAGTAGGTTTGGCTCCCCCCTTTCCTATTCCTATTAGGAGAAGGAGGAAGGAGGAGGAGAGAAGAAGGAAAGGAGGTCGGCCCCCCAAACTCTAAACCAAATTGGTTTGGGCCTAGGGGGTGCGCCCCGCCACTTGCCCGCTGCCTCCTATCTCCACTAGGGCCCATTAATGCCCATAGACTCCCCGGGGGGTTCCGGTAACCTCCCGGTACTCCAAAAAATACCAGATACACTTTGGAACCCTTCCGGTGTCCGAATACTACCTTACAATATATCAATCTTTATGTGTCAACCATTTCGAGACTCCTCGCTACGTCTGTGATCTCATCCAGGACTCCGAACAAACTTCGGTCATCAAAAACACATAACTCATAATACATATCATCATCGAACGTTAAGCGTGCGGACCCTACGGGTTCGAGAACTATGTAGACATGACCGAGACACATCTCCGGTCAATAACCAATAGTGGAACCTGGATGCTCATATTGTCTCCTACATATTCTACGAAGATCTTTATCGGTCAAACCACATAACAACATACGTTGTTCCCTTTGTCATCGGTATGTTACTTGCCCGAGATTCGATCGTCGGTATCTCAATACCTAGTTCAATCTCATTACTGGCAAGTCTCTTTACTTGTTCTGTAATACTTCATCCCGCAATTAACTCATTAGTTACAATGCTTGCAAGGCTTATAGTGATGAGTATAACCGAGAGGGCCCAGAGATACCTCTCCGAAACACGGAGTGACAAATCCTAATCCCGATATATGCCAACCCAACAAACACCTTTGGAGACACCTGTAGAGCACCTTTATAATCACCCTTTTATGTTGTGACATTTGGTAGCACACAAAGTGTTCCCCCGGTATTCGGAAGTTGCATAATCTCATAGTTTGTGGAACTTGTATAAGTCATGAAGAAAGCAGTAGCAATGAAACTGACACGATCATAATGCTAAGCTAACGGATGGGTCATGTCCATCACATCATTCTCCTAGTCATGTGATCCCGTTCATCAAATGACAACACATGTCTATGGCTAGGAAACATAACAATCTTTGGTTAACGAGCTAGTCAAGTAGAGGCATACTAGGGACTATATGTTTTGTCTATGTATTCACACATGTACTAATTTTCCGGTTAATACAATTCTAGCATGAATAATAAAAATTTATCATGAATTAAGGAAATAAATAATAACTTTATTATTGCCTCTGGGGCATATTTCCTTCAGTCTCCCACTTGCACTAGAGTCAATAATCTAATTCACATCGCCATGTGATTTAACATCAATAGTTCACATCTCTATGTGATTAACACCTATAGTTCACATCGCCATGTGACCAACAACCAAAGGCTTTACTAGAGTCAATAATCTAGTTCATATTGCTATGTGATTGACACCCAAAGATTACTAAGTTGTGATCATGTTTTGCTTATGAGAGAAATTTAGTCAACGGGTCTGTCACATTCAGAGCCGTATGTATTTTGCAAATATTCTATGTCTACAATGCTCTGCATGGAGCTACTCTAGCTAATTGCTCCCACTTTCAATATGTATCCAGATTGAGACTTAGAGTCATCTAGATCGGTGTAAAAGCTTGCATCGATGTAACTCTTTATGACAAGCTCTTTTGTCACCTCCATAATCGAGAAATATTTCCCCAGTCCTCATTAAGGATAATCTTGACCGTTGTCCAGTGATCTACTCCTAGATCAAAATTCTACTCCCTTGCCAAACTCAAGGCAGGGTACACAATAGGTCTGGTACAAAGCACAACATATTTTATAGAACCTATGACTGTGGCATAGGGAATGACTTTCATTCTCTTTCTATCTTCTGTCGTGGTCGGGCTTTGAGTCTTACTCAAATTTACACCTTGTAATATAGACAAGAACTTCTTCTTTGACTGATTCATTTTGAACTTCTTTCAAAAATTGTCAAGGTATTTACTCATTGAAAACTCTTATCAAGCGTCTTGATCTATCTATAGATCTTTATGCCCAATATGTAAGCTGCTTCACCGAGGTCTTTCATTGAAAGAAACTTATTCAAGTATCCCTTTATGCTATCCAGAAATTCTATATCATTTCCAATCAACAATATGTCATCCACATATAATATTAGAAATGCTACAGAGCTCCTACTCACTTTCTTGTAAATACAAGCTTCTCCAAAAGTCTGTATAAAACCATATGATTTGTTCACACTATCAAAGCGTTTATTCCAACTCCGAGAGGCTTGCACCAGTCCATAAATGGATCGCTGGAGCTTGCACACTTTGTTAGCACCCTTTGGATCGACAAAACCTTCTAGTTGCATCATATACAACTCTTCTTCCAGAAATCCATTCAGGAATGCAGTTTTGACATCCATCTGCCAAATTTCATAATCATAAAATGTGGCAATTGCTAACATGATTCGGACTGACTTAAGCATTGCTACAGTTGAGAAAATCTCATTGTAGTCAACACCTTGAACTTGTCGAAAACCTTTTGCGACAAGTCGAGCTTTGTAGATAGTAACACTACTATCAGTGTCCATCTTCCTCTTGAAGATCCATTTATATTCTAGGGCTTGCCGATCATTGGGCAATTCCACCAAAGTCCACACTTTGTTCTCATACATGGATCCCATCTCAGATTTCATGGCGTCAAGCCATTTCACGGAATCTGGGCTCATCATCGCTTCCTCATAGTTCGTAGGTTCATCATGGTCTAGTAACATGACTTCCAAAATAGGGTTATCGTACCACTCTAGTGCGGACCGTACTCTGGAAGACCTACGAGGTTCTGTAGTATCTTGATCTGAAGTTTCATGATCATCATCATTAGCTTCCTCACTAATTGCTGTAGGAATCACTGAAACCGATTTCTATGATGAACTACTTTCCAATTCGGGAGAAGGTACAACTACCTCATCAAGTTCTACTTTGCTCCCACTCACTTCTTTCGAGAGAAACTCCTTCTCTAGAAAGGATCCATTCTTAGCAACGAATATCTTGCCTTTGGATCTGTGATAGAAGGTGTACCCAACAGTTTCCTTTGGGTATCCTATGAAGATGCACTTCTCCGATTTGGGTTCGAGCTTATCAGGTTGAAACTTTTTCACATAAGCATTGCATCCCCAAACTTTAAGAAACAGCAACTTTCGTTTCTTGCCAAACCACAATTCATAAGGCGTCGTCTCAGCAGATTTGATGGTGCCCTATTTAAAGTGAAAGCAGCTGTCTCTAATTTATAACCCCAAAACAATAGTGGTAAATCGGTAAGAGACATCATAGATCGCACCATATCCAATAAAGTGCGGTTACGACATTTGGACACACCATTACGTTGTGGTGTTCGAGGTGGCGTGAGCTGTGAAACTATTCCACATTGTTTTAAATGAAGGCCAAACTCGTAACTCAAACATTCTCCTCCATGATCAGATCATATAAACTTTTATTTTCTTGTTATGATGATTCTCCACTTCACTCTGAAATTCTTTAAACTTTTCAAATGTTTCAAACTTGTGTTTCATTAAGTAGATATACCCATATCTGCTTAAATCATCTGTGAAGGTCAGAAAATAACGATACCCACCACGAGCATCAACACTCATTGGACTGCACACATCGGTATGTCTTATTTCCATTAAGTCACTATATCGTTCCATTGTTCCGGATAACAGAGTTTTAGTCATCTTGCCCATAAGGCACGGTTCGCAAGCATCAAATGATTCATAATCAAGTGATTCCAAAAATCCATCTTTATGGAGTTTCTTCATGCGCTTTACACCGATATGAGCCAAACTGCAGTGCCACAAATATGTTGCACTATCATTATCAACTTTTCATCTTTTGGCATCAATATTATGAATATGTGTATCACTACGATCAAGATTCAATAAACCATGAACATTGGGTGTATGACCAAAGAAGGTTTTATTCATGTAAACAGAATAACAATTTATTCTCTGTCTTAGATGAATAATCGTATCGCAATAAACATGACCTAATCATATTTATGCTCAACGCCAACACCAAATAACATTTATTTAGGTTCAATACTAATCTCGAAAGTATAGGGAGTGTGCGATGATGATCATATCAATCTTGGAACCACTTACAACACACATCGTCACTTCACCCTCAACTAGTCTTTGTTTATTCTGTAACTCCTGTTTCGAGTTACTAATCTTAGCAACCGAACAAGTATCAAATACCCAGGGGCTACTATAAACACTACTAAGGTACACATCAATAACCTGTATATCAAATATACCCTTGTTCACTTTGCCATCCTTCTTATCCACCAAATATTCAGGGCATTCCCGCTTCCAGTGACCATTTCTTTTGCAGTAGAAGCACTCAGTTTCAGGCTTTGGTCTAGTTTTGGGCTTCTTCACGAGAGTGACAACTTGCTTGCCATTCTACTTGAAGTTCCCTTTCTTCCCCTTTGCCCTTTTCTTTAAACTAGTGGTCTTGTCAATCATCAACGCTTGATGCTCTTTCTTGATTTCTACCTTCGTCGATTTCAGCATCACAAAGAGCTCGGGAATCGTTTTCGTCATCTCTTGCATACTATAGTTCATCACCAAGTTCTAGTAACTTGGTGATGATGACTAGAGAACTCTGCCAATCACTATCTTATCTGGAAGATTAACTCCCACTTGATTCAAGTGATTGTAGTACCCAGACATTCTGAGCACATGCTCACTAGTTGAGCAATTCTCCTCCATCTTTTTAGGCGAAGTACTTGTCAGAGGTCTCATACCTCTTGACACGGGCATGAATCTGAAATACCAATTTCAGCTTCTTGGAATATCTCATATGCTCCTTGACATTTCAAAGACGTTTTTGAAGTCCTGGTTCTAAGTCTAAAAGTATGGTGCACAAAACTATCAATTAGTCATCATTTTGAGCTAGCCAAACGTTCATAACGTATGCATCTGCTCCTGAAATAGGTCTGTCACCTAGCGGTGCATCAATGACATAATTCTTCTGTGCAGCAATGAGGATAAACCTAAGATCATGGACCCAGTCCACATCATTGCTACTATCATCTTTCAACTTAATTTTCTCTAGGTACATATAAAAAACATAGGGAAGCTATAACGCGAGCTATCGATCTACAACATAATTTGCAAAATACTATCAGGACTAAGTTCATGATAAACTAAAGTTCAATTAATCATATTACTTAAGAACTCCCACTTAGATAGACATCCTTCTAATCGTCTAACTGATCACGTGATCCAAATCAACTAAACCATGTCCGATCATCATGTGAGATGGAGTACTTTTCAATGGTGAACATCACTATGTTGATCATATCTACTATATGATTCATGCTCGACCTTTCGGTCTCAGTGTTCCGAGGCCATATCTGCATATGCCATGCTCGTCAAGTTTAACCCAAGTATTCTGCGTGTGCAAAACTGGCTTGCACCCGTTGTATGTGAACATAGAGCTTATCACACCCGATCATCACGTGGTGTCTTGGCACGACGAACAGTAGCAATGGTGCATGCTTAGGGAGAACACTTGCACCTTGAAATTTAGTAAGGGGTCATCTTATAATGCTACCGACGTTCTAAGCAAAATAAGATGCATAAAGGATAAACATCACATGCAAGCAAAATATGTGACATGATATGGCCATCATCATCTTTTGCTCATGATCTCCATCACCGAAGCATCATCATGATCTCCTACGTCACCGGCGCGACACCTTGATCTCCATTGTAGCATCGTTGTCGTCTCGCCAACTATTGTTACTACTGAAGGAAATATGCCCTAGAGGCAATAATAAAGTTATTATTTATTTCCTTACATCATGATAAATGTTTATTATTCATGCTAGAATTGTATTAATCTGAAACATAATACATGTGTGAATACATAGACAAACTTAATGTCACTAGTATGCCTCTACTTGACTAGCTCATTAATCAAAGATGGTTATGTTTCCTAACCATAGACATGTGTTGTCATTTGATTAAAGAGATCACATCATTAGGAGAATGATATGATTGACTTCACCCATTCCGTTAGCCTAGCACTTGATCGTTTAGTATGTTGCTATTGCTTTCTTCATGACTTATACAAAGTTCCTACAACTATGAGATTATGCAACTCCCGTTTACCGGAGGAACACTTTGTGTGCTACCAAACGTCACAACATAAGTGGGTGATTATAAAGGAGCTCTACAGGTGTCTCCAAAGGTAGATGTTGAGTTGGCGTATTTCGAGACTAGGTTTTGTCACTCCGATTGTCGGAGAGGTATCTCTGGGCCCTCTCAGAAATGCACATCACTATAAGCCTTGCAAGCAATGTGACCAATGAGTTGGTTATGGAATGATGCATTACGTACCGAGTAAAGAGACTTGCCGGTAACGAGATTGAACTAGGTATTGGATACCGACGATCAAATCTCGGGCAAGTAACATACCGATGACAAAGGGAACAACGTATGTTGTTATGCGGTTTGACCGATAAAGATCTTTGTAGAATATGTAGGAGCCAATATGAGCATCCAGGTTCCGCTATTGGTTATTGACCGGAAACAGTTCTAGGTCATGTCTACATAGTTCTCGAACCCGTAGGGTCCGCACGCTTAACGTTACGATGACAATTTTATTATGAGTTTATAAGTTTTGACGTACCGAAGGTTGTTCGGAGTCCTGGATGTGATCACGGACATGACGAGGAGTCTCGAAATGGTCGAGACATAAAGATTGATATATTGGAAGCCTATATTTGGATATCGGAATCGTTCCAGGTGAAATCGGGATTTTACCGGAGTACCGGGGAGTTACCGGAACCCCCCCCCCCCCCGGGGGTTAATGGTCCTACATGGGCCATAAGGGAGAAGAGGAGGGCCGTCCAGGGCTGGCCGCGCGCCCCCTCCCCCCCTAGTCTGAATAGGACAAGGAAGGGGGGGGGGGCGGCGCCCCCCTTTCCTCTTTCCCCCTTCCCCCTTCCTTCTCCAACAAGGCAACAGGGGGGAGTCCTACTCCCGGTGGGAGTAGGACTCCTCCAGGCGCACCCCTAGGGGGCCAGCCGCACCTCCTCCTCCCTCCTTTATATACGGGGGCAAGAGGGCATGTCTAGACACACAAGTAGATCTTCGTGATCGTTCCTTAGCCGTGTGCGGTGCCCTCCTCCACCATATTCCACCTCGGTCATATCGTTGCGGTGCTTAGGCAAAGCCCTGCGTCGGTAGAACATCATCATCGTCACCACGCCGTCGTGCTGACGGGACTCATCCCCGACACCCTGCTGGATCAGAGTCCGGGGATCGTCATCAAGCCGAACATGTGCTGAACTCGGAGGTGTCGTACTTTCGGTGATTGGATCGGTCGGATCGTGAAGACGTACGACTACAGCAACCGCGTTGTCATAACACTTCCGCTTTCGGTCTACAAGGGTACGTGGACACACTCTCCCCTCTCGTTGCTATGCATCACCATGATCTTGCGTGTGCGTAGGATTTTTTTTGAAATTACTACGTTCCCCAACAGTGGCATCCGAGACTAGGTTTTATGCGTAGATGTTATATGCACGAGTAGAACACAAGTGAGTTGTGGGCGATACAAGTCATATTGCTTACCAGCATGTCATACTTTGGTTCGGCGGTATTGTTGGATGAAGCGGCCCGGACCGACATTACGCGTACGCTTATGCGAGACTTGTTCTACCGACGTGCTTTGCACACAGGTGGCTGGCGGGTGTCAGTTTCTCCAACTTTAGTTGAACCGAGTGTGGCTACGCCCGGTCCTTTCGAAGGTTAAAACAACACTAACTTGACGAACTATCGTTGTGGTTTTGATGCGTAGGTAAGAACAGTTCTTGCTCAGCCCGTAGTAGCCATGTAAAATTTGCAACAACAAAGTAGAGGACGTCTAACTTGTTTTTTCAGGGCATGTTGTGATGTGATATGGTCAAGACGTGATGCTATATTTTATTGTATGTTATGATCATGTTTTGTAACCGAGTTATCGGCAACGTGCAGGAGCCATATGGTTGTCGCTTTATTGTATGAAATGCAAGCACCCTGTAATTGCTTTACTTTATCACTAAGCGGTAGCGATAGTCGTAGAAGCAATAGATGGCGAAACGACAACGATGCTACGATGGAGATCAAGGTGTCGCGCCGGTGACGATGGTGATCACGACGGTGCTTCGGAGATGGAGATCACAAGCACAAGATGATGATGGCCATATCATATCACTTATATTGATTGCATGTGATGTTTATCCTTTATGCATCTTATCTTGCTTTGATTGACGGTAGCATTTTAAGACGATCTCTCACTAAAATTATGAAGAAGTGTTCTCCCTAAGTATGCACCGTTTCAAAAGTTCTTCGTGTTGAGACACCACGTGATGATCGGGTGTGATAGGCTCTAAGTTCAAATACAACGGGTGCAAAACAGTTGCACGCGCGAAATACTCAGGTTAAACTTGACGAACCTAGCATATACAGATATGGCCTCGGAACACGGAGACCGAAAGGTCGAATGTGAATCATATAGTAGATATGATCAACATAGTGATGTTCACCATTGAAACTACTCTATCTCACGTGATGATCGGACATGGTTTAGTTGATTTGGATCACGTGATCACTTAGATGACTAGAGAGATGTCTGTCTAAGTGGGAGTTCATAAGTAATATGATTAATTGAACTTTAATTTATCATGAACTTAGTCCTAGTAGTATTTTGCAAATTATGTTGTAGATCAATAGCTCGCGTTGTTGCTTCCCTATGTTTTATATGTGTTCCTAGAGAAAACTATGTTGAAAGATGATAGTAGCAATGATGCGGACTTGGTCCGTGATCTGAGGTTTATCCTCATTGTTGCATAGAAGAATTATGTCCTTGATGCACCGCTAGGTGACAGACCTATTGCAGGAGCAGATGCAGAAGTTATGAACGTTTGGCTAGCTCAATAAGATGACTACTTGATAGTTTTGTGCACCATGCTTTATGGCTTAGAACCGGGACTACAAAAACGTTTTTGAAACGTCACGGAACATATGAGATGTTCCATGAGATGAAATTGGTATTTCATACTCATGCCCGTGTCAAGAGGTATGAGACCTCTGACAAATACTTCGCCAAAAATATGGAGGAGAATTGCTCAACTAGTGAGCAAGTACTTAGATTGTTTGAGCACTACAATCGCTTGAATCAAGTGGGAGTTAATCTTCCAGATAAGATAGTGATTGGCAGAGTTCTCTAGTCACCATCACCAAGTTACTGGAACTTCGTGATGAACTATAATGCAAGGGATGACGAAAACGGTTCCCGAGCTCTTCGCGATGTTGAAATCAACGAAGGTAGAAATCAAGAAAGAGCATCAAGTGTTGATGGTTGACAAGATCACTAGTTTCAAGAAAAGGGCAAAGGGAAAGAAAGGGGAACTTCAAGTAGAATGACAAGCAAGTTGTCACTCCCACGAAGAAGCCCAAAGCTGAACCAAAGCCTGAAACTGAGTGCTTACACTACAAAGGAAATGGTCACTGGAAACGGAAATGCCCTGAATATTTGGTGGATAAGAAGGATGACAAAGTGAACAAGGGTATATTTGATATACAAGTTATTGATGTGTGCCTTACTAGTGTTTATAGTAGCCCCTGAGTATTTGCTACTTGTTCAGTTGCTAAGATTAGTAACTCGAAACAGGTGTTACATAATAAATAGAGACTAGTTGAGGGGAAGTGACAATGAGTGTTGGAAGTAGTTCCAAGATTGATATGATCATCATCACACACTCCCTATACTTTCGGCATTAGTGTTAAACCTAAATAAATGTTATTTGGCGTTTGCGTTGAGCATAAATATGATTTGATCATGTTTATTGCAATACGGTTATTCATTTAAAGTCAGAGAATAATTGTTGTTCTGTTTACATGAATAAAACCTTCAATGGTCATACACCCAATGAAAATAGTTTGTTGGATCTCGATCATAGTGATACACATATTCATAATATTGATGCCAAAATATGCAAAGTTAATAATGATAGTGCAACTTATTTGTGGCACTACCGTTTGGGTCATATCGGTGTAAAGCGCATGAAGAAACTCCATAAAGATGGATTTTCAGAATCACTTGGTTATGCATCATTTGATGTTTGCGAACCGTGCCTTTTGGGCAAGATGACTAAAACTCAGTTCTCCGGAACAATGGAACGAGCTACTGACTTATTGGAAATAATACATACCGATGTATACGATCCGATAAGTGTTAAGGCTCGCGGCGTGTATCGTTATTTTCTGACCTTCACAGATGATTTGAGCAGATATGGGTATATCTGCTTGATGAAACATAAGTCTGAAACATTTGAAAAGTTCAAAGAATTTCAGAGTGAAGTGGAAAATCATCGTAACAAGAAAAATAAAATTTCTACGATTTGATCACGGAGACAAATATTTGAGTTACGAGTTTGGTCTTCAATTAAAACAATGTGGAATAGTTTCACAAACTCATGCCACCTAGAACGCCACAGCTTAATGGTGTGTCCGAACGTCGTAATCGTACTTTACTGGATATGGTGCGATCTATGATGTCTCTTACTGATTTACCGCTATCGTTTTGGGGTTATGCTTTAGAGACGGCCGCATTCACGTTAAATAGGGCACCATCAAAATCCGTTGAGACGACGCCTTATGAACTGTGGTTTAGCAAGAAACCAAAGTTGTCGTTTCTTAAAGTTTGGGGTTGCGATGCTTATGTGAAGAAACTTCAACCAGATAAGCTCGAACCCAAATCGGAGAAATGTGTCTTCATAGGATACCCAAAAGAGACTATTGGGTACACCTTCTATCACAGATCTGAGGGCAAGATTTTCGTTTCTAAATTCGGATCCTTTCTAGAGAAGGAGTTTCTATCGAAAGAAGTGAGTGGGAGGAAAGTAGAACTTGATGAGGTAATTGTACCTACTCCCTATTGAAAAGTAGTTCATCACAAGAACCGGTTCCTGTGACAACTACACCAATTAGTGAGGAAGCTAATGATATTGATCATGAAACTTCAGATCAAGTTTCTACTGAACCTCGTACGTCTACCAGAGTAAGATCCGCACCAGAGTGGTACGGTAATCCTATTCTGGAAGTCATGTTACTTGACCATTTCGAACCTACGAACTATGAGGAAGCGATGATGAGCCCAGATTCCGCAAAATGGCTTGAAGCCATGAAATCTGAGATAGGATCCATGTATGAGAACAAAGTATGGACTTTGGTTGACTTGCCCGACGATCGGCAAGCCATTGAGAATAAATGGATCTTTAAGAAGAAGACTGACGCTGATGGTAATATAACTGTCTACAAAGCTCGACTTGTTGCAAAAGGTTTTCGACAAGTTCGAGGGGTTGACTACGATGATACTTTCTCACCCGTAGCGATTCTTAAGTCTGTCCGAATCATGTTAGCAATTGCCGCATTTTATGATTATGAAATTTGGCAAATGGATGTAAAAACTGCATTCCTGAATGGATTTCTGGAAGAAGAGTTGTATATGATGCAACCGGAAGGTTTTGTCGATCCAAAAAGTGCTAACAAAGTGTGCAAGCTCCAGCGATCCATTTATGTACTGGTGCAAGCATCTCGGAGTTGGAATAAACGCTTTGATAGTGTGATCAAAGCATATGGTTTTATACAGACTTTTGCAGAAGCCTGTATTTACAAGAAAGTGAGTGGAAGCTCTGTAGCATTTCTGATATTATATGTAGATGACATATTGTTAATTGGAAATGATATAGAATTTTTGGATAGCATAAAGGGATACTTGAATAAAAGTTTTTCAATGAAGGACCTCGGTGAAGCTGCCTACATATTGGGCATCAAGATCTATAGAGATAGATCAAGACGCTTAATTGGACTTTCACAAAGCACATACCTGGATAAAGTTTTGAAAGTTCAAAATGGATCAGGAAAATAAAGGGTTCTTGCCTGTATTGCAAGGTGTAAAATTGAGTAAGACTCAAATCCCGACCACGGCAGAAAATAGAAAGAGAATGAAAAGTCATTCCCTATGCCTTAGTCATAGGTTCTATAAAGTATGCTATGCTGTGTACCAGACCTATTGTATACCTTGCTCTAAGTTTGGCAAAGGAATACAATTTTGATCTAATAGTAGATCATTGGACAACGGTCAAGAATATCCTTAGTGAGGACTAAGGAGATGTTTCTCGATCATGGAGGTGATAAAAGAGTTCGTCGTAAAAGTTACATCGGTGCAAACTTTTACACTGATCCAGATGACTCTAAGTCTCAATCTGGATACATATTGAAACTGGGAGCAATTAGCTAGAGTGCTCCGTGCAGAGCATTGTAGACATAGAATATTTGCAAAATACATACGACTCTGAATATGACAGACCCGTTGACTAAGCTTCTCTCACGAGCAAAACATGATCACACCTTAGTACTCTTTAGGTGTTAATCACATAGTGATGTGAACTAGATTATTGACTCTAGTAGACCCTTTGGGTGTTAGTCACATAACGATGTGAACTATGGGTGTTAATCATATACAGATATGAATATTGGTGTTAAATCACATGGCGATGTGACTAGATTATTGACTCTAGTGCAAGTGGGAGACTGAAGGAAATATGCCCTAGAGGCAATAATAAAGTTATTATTTATTTCCTTACATCATGATAAATGTTTATTATTCATGCTAGAATTGTATTAATCGGAAACATAATACATGTGTGAATACATAGACAAACTTAATGTCACTAGTATGACTCTACTTGACTAGCTCATTAATCAAATATGGTTATCTTTCCTAACCATAGACATGTGTTGTCATTTGATTAAAGAGATCACATCATTAGGAGAATGATATGATTGACTTCACCCATTCCGTTAGCCTAGCACTTGACCGTTTAGTATGTTCTTATTGCTTTCTTCATGACTTATACAAAGTTCCTACAACTATGAGATTATGCAACTCCCGTTTACCGAAGGAACACTTTGTGTGCTACCAAACATCACAACATAACTGGGTGATTATAAAGGAGCTCTACAGGTGTCTCCAAAGGTAGATGTTGAGTTGGCGCATTTCGAGATTAGGTTTTGTCACTCCGATTGTCGGAGAGGTATCTCTGGGCCCTCTCGGTAATGCACATCACTATAAGCCTTGCAAGCAATGTGACCAATGAGTTGGTTATGTAATGATGCATTACGTAACGAGTAAAGAGACTTGCCGGTAACGAGATTGAACTAGGTATTGGATACCGACGATCGAATCTCGGGCAAGTAAAATACTGATGACAAAGGGAACAACGTATGTTGTTATGCGGTTTGACCGATAAAGATCTTCGTAGAATATGTAGGAGCCAATATGAGCATCCAGGTTCCGCTATTGGTTATTGACCGGAAACAGTTCTAGGTCATGTTTACATAGTTCTCGAACCCGTAGGGTCCGCACGCTTAAGGTTACGATGACAGTTTTATTATGAGTTTATAAGTTTTGACGTACCGAAGGTTGTTCGGAGTCCCGGATGTGATCACGGACATGACGAGGAGTCTCGAAATGGTCGAGACATAAAGATTGATATATTGGAAGCCTGTATTTGGATATCGGAATCATTCCGGGTGAAATCGGGATTTTACCGGAGTACCGGGGAGTTACCGGAACCCCCCCAGGGGTTAATGGGCCTACATGGGCCATAAGGGAGAAGAGGAGGGCCGGCCAGGGCAGGCCGCGCGCCCCCTCCCCCCTAGTCCGAATAGGACAAGGAAGGGGGGGGCGCCCCCCTTTCCTCTTTCCCCCTTCCCCCTTCCTTCTCCAACAAGGCAAGAGGGGGGAGTCCTACTCCCGGTGGGAGTAGGACTCCTCCAGGCGCACCCCTAGGGTGCCGGCCGCACCTCCCCCTCCCTTCTTTATATACGGGGGCAAGGGGGCACCTCTAGACACACAAGTTGATTTTCGTGATCGTTCCTTAGCCGTGTGCGGTGCCCCCCTCCACCATATTCCACCTCGGTCATATCGTTGCGGTGCTTAGGCGAAGCCCTGTGTCGGTAGAACATCATCATCGTCACCACGCCGTCGTGCTGACAGAACTCATCCCCGACACCCTGCTGGATCAGATTCCGGGGATCGTCATCGAGCTGAACGTGTGCTGAACTCGGAGGTGCCGTACGTTCGGTGCTTGGATCGGTCGGATCATGAAGACGTATGACTACATCAACCGCGTTGTCATAACGCTTCCGTTTCGGTCTACGAGGGTACGTGGACACACTCTCCCCTCTCGTTGCTATGCATCACCATGATCTTGTGTGTGCGTAGGAAATTTTTTGAAATTTCTACGTTCGCCAACAACTACGACTATCGCTACAGCTTAGTGATAAAGTAAAACAATTACATGGCGATTGCATTGCATGCAATAAAATGACAACCATATGGCTCCTGCCAGTTGCCGATAACTTTGTTACAAAACATGATCATCTCATACAACAATTTATATCACATCATGCTTGACCATATCACATCACAGCAAGCCCTGCAAAAACAAGATAGACGTCCTCTACTTTGTTGTTGCAAGTTTTACGTGGCTGCTACGGGCTTCTAGCAAGAACCGTTCTTAACTACGCATCAAAACCACAATGATTTTTCGTCAAGTGTGCTATTTTAACCTTCAACAAGGATCGGGCGTAGCCACAGTCGATTCAACTAAAGTTGGAGAAACAGACACTCACCAGCCACCTATGTGCAAAGCACGTCAGTAGAACTAGTCTCGCGTAAGCGTACGCGTAATGTCTATCTGAGCCGCTTCATCCAACAATACCGCCGAATCAAAGTATGACATGCTGGTAAGCAGTATGACTATTATCGCCCACAACACTTTGTGTTCTACTCATGCATATAACATCTACATATAGACCTGGCTCGGATGCCACTGTTGGGGAACGCGGTAATTTCAAAATTTTCCTACGATCACGCAATATCTATCTATGTGATGCATAGCAACGAGAGGGGAGAGTGTGTCCACGTACCCTCATAGACCGAAAGCAGAAGCATTATGACAACGCGGTTGATGTAGTCGTATGTCTTCACGATCCGCCCGATCCAAATACCGAATGTACGGTACCTCCGCGTTCAACACAAGTTCAGCTCGATAACGTCCTTAATACTCTTGATCCAGTTGAGGCCGAGGGTGAGTTCCGTCAGCACGACGATGTGGTGATGGTCATGATGATGCTACTGGCGCAGGGCTTCGCCTAAGCACTATGATGATATGACCGAGGTGTGTAATTGTGCAGGGGGGCACCGCACACGGCTAAACAATGTCAACTTGTGTTTTCTAGGGTGCCCCCGCCCCCGTATATAAAGGAGCAATGGGGGAGGCCGGCCTAGGTGTCACGGGATTTGGATCACGTGATCATTTAGATGATTAGAGGGATGTCTATCTAAGTGGAAGTTCTTAAGTAATATGATTAACTGAACTTTAATTTATCATGAACTTAGTACCTGATAATATTTTGTATTTATCATGAACTTAGTACCTGATAGTATTCTACATTGCTACTTTGGAAGCAGCAAACGAAGGAGTTTGGATGAAGGAGTCCATGTCCGATCTAGGTGTCATACCTAATGCATCGGGTCCAATGAAAATCTTTTGTGACAGTACTGGTGCAATTGCCTTGGCAAAGGAATCCAGATTTCACAAGAGAACCAAGCACATCAAGAGACGCTTCCATTCCATCCGCCATCAAGTGTCGGAAGGGGACATAGAGATTTGCAAGATACACATGGATCTGAATGTTGCAGACCCGTTGACTAAGCCTCTCTCACGAGCAAAACATGATGAGCACCAAAGCTCCATGGGTCTTAGAATCATTACTATGTAATCTAGATTATTGACTCTAGTGCAAGTGGGGTACTGAAGGAAATATGCCCTAGAGGCAATAATAAAGTTATTATTTATTTCCTTAATTCATGATAAATGTTTATTATTCATGCTAGAATTTTATTAACCGGAAACTTAGTACATGTGTGAATACATAGACAAAACCTATAGTCCCTAGTATGTCTCTACTAGACTAGCTCATTAATCAAAGATGGTTAAGTTTCCTAACCATAGACATGTGTTGTCATTTGATGAACGGGATCACATCATTATGAGAATGATGTGATGGACATGACCCATCTGTTAGCTTAGCATTATGAATGTATTAGTTTCATTGCTAGTGCTTTCTTCATGACTTATACAAATTCCTCAAACTATGAGATTATGCAACTCCCGAATGCCGGAGGAACACTTTGTGTGCTACCAAACGTCACAACGTAAAAGGGTGATTATAAAGGTGCTCTACAGGTGTCTCCGAAGGTGTTTGTTGGGTTGGCATAGATCGAGATTAGGATTTGTCACTCCGTGTTTCGGAGAGGTATCTTTGGGCCCTCTCGGTAATACTCATCACTATAAGCCTTGCAAGCATAGTGACTAATGAGTTAGTTACGGGATGAAGTATTATGGAATGAGTAAAGAGACTTGCCGGTAACGAGATTGAACTAGGTATTGAGATACCGACGATCGAATCTCGGGCAAGTAACATACCATTGACAAAGGGAACAACGTATGTTGTTATGCGGTTTGACCGATAAAGATCTTGGTAGAATATGTAGGAACCAATATGAGCATCCAGGTTCCGCTATTGGTTATTGACCGAAGACGTGTCTCGGTCATGTCTACATAGTTCTCGAACCCGTAGGGTCCGCACGCTTAAAGTTCGGTGACGATCGGTATTATGAGTTTATGTGTTTTGATGTACCGAAGATAGTTTGGAGTCCCAGATATGATCACAGACATGACGAATAGTCTCGAAATGGTCGAGACATAAAGATTGATATATTGGACGGCTATATTCGAACACCGGAAGTGTTCCGGGTGATTTCGGAGAAAACCGGAGTGCCGGAGGGTTACCGGAACCCCCCGGGGAATCTAATGGGCCAACATGGGCCTTGTGGGAGAGAGAGGAGAGGGCCTAGGGCTGTCTCCCTGGGAGTCCGAATTGGACAAGGAGGGGGGGCGGCGCCCCCTCTTTCCTCCATCTCTCCCTCTCCTTCCTTCCCCCTTCCTCCTTCCTAGTTGGACTAGGAAAGGGGAGTCCTACTCCCACTAGGAGGAGACTCCCCCTCTCCTTGACGCGCCCCAAGGCTGGCCGGCCTTCCCCCTTGCTCCTTTATATACGGGGGCAGGGGGCACCCTAGAACACACAAGTTGACATTGTTTAGCCATGTGTGGTGCCCCCCCTCCACAGCTGCACACCTCGATCATATCGTCGTAGTGCTTAGGCGAAGCCCTGCGCCGGTAACTTCATCATCACCGTCACCATGCCGTCGTGCTGACGAAACTCTCCCTCGGCCTCAACTGGATCAAGAGTACGAGGGACGTCCCCGAGCTAAACGTGTGCTGATCGCGGAGGTGCCGTACGTCCGGTGCTAAGATCGGTCGGATCGTGAAGACGTACGACTACATCAACCGCGTTGTCATCACGCTTCCGCTTTTGGTCTACGAGGGTACGTGGACACACTCTCCCCTCTCGTTGTTATGCATCACCATGATCTTGCGTGTGCGTAGGATTTTTTTTGAAATTACTATGTTCCCCAACACACCATGTATCGCCAGGACAGCAGCGCCAGCGAGTTCACGTACCTTCACGTGTTCACCCGGATCGAGAATTGCGAGAAGTGGACGAACGTCCGGCGCACCCTCGCCAAGGCCAAGGAGACGTAGAAGCCGGATGCGCCCGCCCCGGGGGCGGCGGATGGGCGCCCCGATGGCAACAAAAAGGCCAAGACGGCCAAGGATGCTGCGTCGGCTGCCGAGCGGCTGCAATTGTCGATCGAGTAGTGCATCACCAACACCAAGGAGCACGCTGCGAAGAGGGAGGAGAAATTGGAGGCGTGGTGGTCGGCGTTGATGACAAACATCGCCGTCAAGCTCGATCTACTCCGGACCAACGTCGCCGCGAAGAAGAGGAACACCGACCTGGCGTTCTTGATGGGGGCTGACATATCGACGATGGACGAGCAAGTCAAGGCGTGGTATTTGGCGGAGCGCGGCCTCGTCTTCAACTAGATGCCTTCGACCACCGCGCCTACGACCACACCGACCCCAACATCGACGCCCAGCCCTAGGGGTGAAGTCACGCCGACGTCAACATAGAAGTCACACGACGCCGAACAACCCGAGCACAGAAGCCACGGCGACGCCGAACAGCCCGAGCACGCCGGCGCCGATGTCGACCAGTCCACGCCCGAGGAGCCCGTCATTTGATGCATTCCTTTGTCTATGCGCCCTTCCTTTTAAGCGCCGAACTATCGTTTATGTTTGATCGTCAAACTGTGGCATGGTGATCGCCGAACTTTGTGACAGATTGTCGTTGATCGCCGAACCTGTGGCGTTAGACAAGTTTGAATTTATGTGCGTCTTGGGGCCAAAACCTGGAGGCGCGGCTCGGAATTGTATCGCCCCCAGGGCGAAAAACCCGCCGGCGCACTGACCAAAACGCCATCGCCGGGTGCGCTGGGGGGCGAACGGCTCGAGATGCTTTTATGTTACCACATTATTTTTGCCACACTTGTCTAACTTGAGTTGCTCAAATTGTTAGCAACACTTTGGCCTGTCTAAGGGCATTTTGCCATACTTTTTGTGTTTATGACATGTGGGGTTCATTGCTCATAAAAAAATTCTTGTCTTAAATGTGGCTAAAACCGAACACCTATCTAACATGATCAAACTTGTCTAAGTTGAGGTGTGGTAAAGTGTGACAATATGTGGCTAGAAACCAAACATCACAAGTTAAGGATGGTGACCCGAGCTCTGGGCTTGGGCTGCCTTTGGGACGATAAGCTTCAGCAGTGCAGTGCACACAGCATGGATTTCAAAACTGTGGAAGCTCGCTGCTCGCTGCTTGCTGCGACGCGGCAGAGGCAGAGGCAGACACTGGGTGCTCACAGTTATAGGACCGGGCAGTGCGAAAGGCAGGCATGGTGCAAGGCCAAGCGATGGCATGGCACAGGGGCGCGAGAGGCGGAGGAGGAGGCACGCAGTCGCAGCGAGCGCTTGGCTTGGCTTTGCCCGTCGCGCGCACGCAGACGCAGACGCAGGACATGAGTGGCATGTCGCTAGCTGTTGGAGCTCTGCTGCCGCCTGGCCCATGACCATGGGCTCCTCCGCGCAGGCTGTTCCAGTCCAGTCCACACACGCACATACGTGTCTGTCTGTCCGGGGTGGCCCGACCCTCCGTCGTCGCTCGCTGCCATTGATGAGGACAGCCCGGTGGCAGGTAGCCAGCCGGCCGGCCGGTCGCATGCATCATGCATGCATGCACGGCGTCCGGGAGTTCAGACCTGGCCCCTGGCCCTGGGGCACCAGCACCAACTCCTCGGCTTGCTAGTGGCGCATGCATGCATGGTCCAGTGGCTCGGCCAGTCGGGATGACACGCCGCGTCGTCCATCCGTGGAGACCGGAGGTGGGTGAGGATCGAGAACTGGATTTTTCCGGCTTTATTGTTATGCGTGTTGGTGCCGGTAGCCGCTGGCCCGGTCGCCGGAGTGGTTGTGCCGGTTTATTGGCGTCCATCGCGTCTGTCTGTACGACGCAGGAAATTCGCACTTGCCGCATGTGATGTGCCCAAAACGAGCTAGGACGAGAGATACATGCATGGTACCACTTGAGAGCTCTGCTCTTTGTTAACCATGCACGTGCTGGTTGGTGACCGTGTACCGCACCGTTTCTCTGCGTCTGAGCGTGAAAACATGCATGACAAGCATTCTGCAATGGCATGCCTCGTTCAGATATACTGGAGAAAATCTATCACAGTGTACGTACATGTCGCTAGTTTTTACTTGGGGTGGACGGTTTCAGAAATCTTGAGATGCTGGGGATCGGGAGACATGCCAAGCTGTTGGTTGGTTCCTGGTAGAGGGGCTTTGTGGTAATGCGCGCACTGTAAACGTCTGTAGCACCTACAGTGTCGACGATCGCGACTGTACCGGCCATGGGGGGCACACATTTTTGGCTTCTTTGGATCGATTTGCAAAACAAAGGAATAGGAAAAATGGAGGATTTGATTGCCATGACATAGCCAATCCTATGGAATTTTTCCAGAGGTCGGACCTCATGTGTAAATTCCTCTGGAATCAGCACCTTGGCGGCCCAATCCTTAGGAATTTTAGTGACCTAATCCTGTGATCCAAATGCATTCCATAGGAAACAATCCTAAGGTCTGATATCCCGTAAGAATCCTGTGAAAATCCTCCAATCCAAAGAAGCCTTTTCTGGTTCGTCGAACAGTGTAGCTCCGTATTAATGTTGTGGCCTTTGCTCTGCGTGGGGTAGGGCAGGGTCACCACGCGCAGCTAGTATCGGTACACAGCACGCAAAGGTTCCCACGTTAAGTGTAGATCGCGGGTGCGGATCGGAGAGCATCTTTCTCTTCTCTTTCCATTTCTCACCATTTTTCCGACAAAGGGTGGTTTTTTTTAAAGCAAAGGGTAGATTTTATTAGCTCGAAAGAAGCATCAAAAGGATACAAACTCAAAAAACACACATCCGGCCTCTACTTAGTTATGATGCACACAGCTAACATAAAGCTATGTGCGCCGAGGGAAACACGACGACAAATGGCAAAGTCATATAAAAAACACACATAAAAAACACGACGACAAATAGCAAAGTTATATAAGACCAAAGCTATGTGTGCCGAGGAAAAAAGAAAAACCCAAAGTGGTCAGAGTCACAATCGGCAAACTACAGTAAACACTATATCAACACCAATTATCTAATGAAATCACACAGGCGACGAAGTTCTTCAACAGATGATTTTTTTCTCACATAACAGATGATTGCTCGATCTTTTTTTTTTTAGTTCAACCTTTCTACACCTTAGGGTTTTAAGATGCGTGGCTCCATGTCGGGGCACCCATGGTGGAGGCATGGGGCTGGCAAGGTTGGTGCGGGTGGTGGCCAGATTGCTTGGGCATGATTTGACTTGCTCGTGCCGCGGCAAGGTGCGTGTCTCAACGGCTAGATGGTGGCAGATATCGTGGGGGGGGGGGGGGGGTGACTAGTCGGTGGTGCTCCAAGCAAAATTTCTGCTTAGCTTCCTCTGTGTCGATGATGTCGACACCCTTTCACATTGTTTCCTTCTTGTTGGCATTGTCGTGGAGTCCACCTTCCTTAAACCGGGTCCTTGGACTCCCAATGAAAGCCTTGGATCTGCCTTGCTAGTTTGGATGGCGACCTTAAAGTCACCATCCCATTGAAGGGCCGTCTTCGAAGGCCTTCATTCCTCTGCTCATCCCTTTTAGTGCGCAAGCGACATCACAAATGGCATGAGGACAGTGGGCGATGGTGGTCGATGGCGCGGTGCCATGTGTGTCTATGTGGCAAAGACAATGGTAGCATCATTCAGAGGTTGTGATGTGCTCGCTCCATCATCGGTGGCATGTGACAGTTGACGTCATCTCTTTTGAGTGGAATAGATGTTGGTGTGGCTAAGGTTTTCGATCCAGCGGTCGCCTTGTTTCCATAGTCAGTTGTAATCGCTCCGCTCCTATTTATTTTTGTTTAAACTAACCTCCTGTTTTTCCGGGCTTATGCATACGAAATATGTTTGACGCACCAGTGCTTGTGGTGCATCCAGTGAACCGGACCCCCATAGCACATTTTAGAATGTTCAGAAAGATCTAAAAAAAATTAGCACAACATCAATCAAGGTTGTCATAAAGTTTCAAATCAAAACTCAAAACATAGCTTGGGATAAAAAAATGACAAATTCGACACTGAATAAGTACATAACATAAGCTGGGCTTTAGATTTTACTCATTATCTCTATTAATAACAAATTTCACACTTATATATCTTTACTTATGTTTTCAATTTTTATTTGGCTATTTTTTGACAACATTGATTCATATCGTGTTTCTGTCAATATACCATTTTTTCAGATTTAAAATATTATTTTTAGATATATAACCAGCATCGGGTGCGTATTGCACCATATGGGTGGGTGCACCGGGTACACTTATTAGGCAAACTCGCAAGATTTATTAGATCGTCACATCATTTATAGTGAAAGATCTCCGGGTTGGTCTAACCAGACATAACGGCCAACTGTACCTAGCGATATTGTGCCTTATGCAAGATGCACCGGATACATTCCTGCTATGCAAGATGCCTGCTTGCATCCCTACCGTTCAAGCTTGCTACCGTTGCACCAAATGCTCTTCACCTTCTTTTGGTGGACCAATTTTTTTAGGGGTTTGAATGGACCTTTTTTTTTTTGAGAAGATGGTTGGACTGGACCTATTCTCTCTTTTTTTTTTTTTTGAGGAGTGGTTGGAGTGAACCTAAAGCTCTACACCTTTGCTGCCCTAGCCCACAAGTCCACAAATATGAACACGAGGAGTAAACAAAACTCATTTCGGGCTAATAGGAGCCAACCCTTTTAAGTCAGTAGCAAATAATGGGCCAAAATGGAGGCACGAAAGCTTTGGGCCCGGTCCATCGTTCTCCGCGTAAGCGAACCGTCCATTCCAGGCCTAACACGAGCCAACCCTTTAAGTCAGTAGCAAATAATAGGCCAAAATGGAGGCACGAAAGCTTTGGGCCCGGTCTATCGTTCTCCGCGTAAGTGAGCCGTCCATTCCTCCACCCTACTGGTCTCCTCTGGAACCTTCCCCTTCCTTCCGCCCCAACCGAAACCCCCTACAAACCTCCTCGCAAGGGCCAAACACAGCCTGCCCCCACCCCAAGCCACGAAAAACACACAGAGAGAGAGAGAGAGATAGAGCTCCGGAGATGTCGGCGGACGAGTTGCGGCTGGACCTGGAGGAGCTGCGGCGGCTGGAGGGCCTCGCCACCCGCCCCCGCGTCGTCTCCCTCCTCTCCAACGAGATCCGAAGCGTCGACGCCAAGGTCTGCCTTTCCTTCTCCCACCATCCTCGCGCTTTCCGCTGATCGATTCGTTCCGGCGCGCTGGGTGGATTCGGATTCTTCGTATTGAGCTGATGTTTCTCTGTTTTCTGCCAGCTTGCCTCGCGGGCTGCGCCTGTGCCGACGCCGGCGCCGCAGGCGGTGGCGGTCGCGGCGGCGGCCCCTGCCGGTCTGAGCTATGTCACGCTGGGGTCGTTCAGCTGGGACCAGGACAATGAGAAGATCAGGGTACGTTGCTGCGAGAAAGGGATCATTTTTTTTACGATTCTAGTTCGTTGGCAATACTGTGTGCTGATTAGTTGGTCTCATCTCGTTGTGCTTTAGAATTCACACCGTCTGGGCTCAGTGGCAAATGCTGGTTCGTAAAACAATCGCAGTGTCAAAAATAATAATGTTTGGCTGTTGTCATCTTAATGAACAGTTTTACTATCGATTGACTGCTAAACTAATAAAACAGTAATGATTAATTATGCCATATATCTTCATCAGGAGTTGTTGACTCGACGGGGGTCCCAGAATACTATGACACACCTATTTTTCCTCAAGAACACTTAGATAGTACTACCTCTGTAACTAAATATAAGACGTTTTTGCAGTTTAATCTGAACTGCAAATACGTCTTATTTAGTTCCGGAGGTACTAGTATTTATTAAGCCATTTCTTTTATGGCCACTGAACAAATTTATCCTGTTATAATGCCCCTTTCCTTCTTACTACCACGCGGGTTCTTGACAGTAATTGCAAACACAAGAACAACTTATGGCATTTCGCTTGGTATTAAGCTAAAACCCAAATTTATTGTATCTCGGTAAATTTGCATAATAGGTTAGAATCAGTTCTGTACTTCTGTTATTCTTAGGGCTGACTACTTCACTGGTGAAAAGTTTGCTTGTCATTATGCTAGAACCCAAATTTATTGTCTTCTTCTTTGTATTAGTGAACTGAATTGAGGATTTCCCATGATAGCATTAGAATAACAGTTGTACTCTGTCTTCTGCCTGTTCAGGTCTATGTATTCCTTGAGAATGTCGACCAAGAGAAGGTAGAGACTACTTTCAAGCCAATGTCAGTGGATATCAAGTTTCATGATGTTAAAGGCAAGAACTATAGGTGTGCCATCCCAAAACTTAACAAAGAAATAGTTCCTGAGAAATGCAAGATTGTGGTCAAGCCTACGAAGATCATCATCACCCTGTGGAAAGCTTCTTCTGGCAATTGGTTAGACCTACACTACAAGGAAGACAAGGTAATTTCTGTGCCAAGCTATGCATTGATTTGGTCTCTCCACTAACCTGAAAATAAATTAGGACTTAATTTTCCACAAACAAATAATGTATTTACAACAACAATAGTTCGCATGGGTGCTGGATTCTCCTGGGTGAATAATTTTGGGATGAATAATTTGTGGTAGCGATGATCTCTCAAATGATCACCAGAAAATATATTGGAAGCATTGAGTTATGTAGGAACCTGATGCAATGGTAATCCAAGATTTTTTTTTTCTCTGTCCTGCATGTTATTACATTATATTGCTGTTGTGAGTGTTAGCTTCCCTGAAGAGAGGTCGGGCAGCAAAGACTTGTGAATTACAACAGCGCTAGATGGAGGGGTGAACCAGCTGGGAGAGAAATATATCTAGTGTAGCAGGATTTTAGAGAGATCAGAGCTGGAATTTAGGAACCGGGAGTGTTGTTAGTCATTGCTTGATCAAAAGGTTACATGGCCAGACCTTTGGCCATCACTGTGCTCTACTGATTCATCAGAAGCACCAATCTGCTGGCATTCTTTTGCTGCCAGGAGAGCAGTGATATGGTTATTTGATTCAAAATACAGCCATCGTGTTTAACTATGCCACCACTAATCCCTGGCCTTCCAGGTTATGAAGTACTCCCTCTGTTTCAAAATATAAGACATTTTTGGACACCATCATAGTGTCAAAAAACGTCTTATATTTTGATATGGAGGGAGTACCATTGTTTGTTTCATGCTGTTCCTGCGCATACCATTCCCCATTTCCTCTCAGCTGTGATAATTGAATAAAAGGCAGCGTATAGCTTTCAAATCCTGCTACATGCATCTATCACAGTGGCATAACTGCCAACATCTGGGTGCAGAAAGGAATCCGTTTAGAAGGCTTTCGAGTCGGAAGTAAGGCATGTCACAGGCCTGCTTTCCTGATTTAATAAAACTGTCCGGGAAAGGAAAGTTGTGTTGTTGCCCCTAAATTAGTTAAAGCAAATAGTTTGGGGAAATAGGGCAAGCAAATAAGAAGCAAGCTGATCTGGAAACCGGGAAGAAGTGCTGCTGAGGAAGTTATAGAATTGAAGAGTGTTCCATATGTCCAGTTTGGCAACTTTGCTACTCAGTAGCTAGTGAAAGTGAAATTACTCTAAGAGTCTTGTGAAAGCGAATTTGCTCATCTCATTGAAAATCGTAAAACATGCTTTTGATGTTACTGCTACTGCTCATAGATAGCTAACTATTTTTGTTTGGTGACAGTTTAAGCCAAGCATGGACAAAGAGAAAGATCCCATGTCAGGAATTATGGATTTAATGAAGGTAAACACTCGTTCGGCCTCATGACTCGAGCGATTTGTGCTGGCATTCGTGATCTGGCTTACATGAGCTGTTTCTTTTTTTGACGTGCAGGGCATGTATGAGGAAGGTGACGAAGATATGAAGCGCACAATAGCCAAGGCATGGTCTGACGCCAGATCTGGGAAGACGGCTGATCCAATGAAGGGATTGCCTTGAGCTGGTGGTAGTTTTGGTTCCGAGAGCTGCTATATGTGCTGAGCTAGTCCGTGCATTCAGTGTGGCTTACTAGAGTAGTGTCATGAGTAATCCGCATCGCATTGTGTGAAATCGATACCTGTCTGATGACGACGGGAATGCTCGTTTCCTCAGGCCTAATTTGCACATTCTCGCATTTGAACTGAAAAAAGATGAATGCATATGCTTGTGCGGTGAGAAAGAGAATGTGTAAACTTCTGTTGGCTAAAGATAATTATATTTGTGACTTAATGCATTCGTTGATAGAAGTGCATCAGGTGCTGATCTGTGGTTCAGAGAGGCCCCGTCGATTATCATCCATCCATTCTGGTACATCAAGCAAGAAATCATTCCTAAGACCACTTTGGTTCATAGGATCTCCAAAAAGCGGTATAGTCCCGCTAAAAAAACACAAAGCTTTGTAAGAGCCATGACTAGATTGAGCCCTTCTTTTTAAGAAAAGAAGAAGCAAAAACAGTATTTTGAAACCTCAAAAGGTTCTAAAAAATATACGCATGTATTATATACATTTTCCCTCAATACATCTTTTCACTGAAATGTACATAAAAAAAAGACACGTGGATCAAAATAGTTACTTCTTGTGAGTATATAACCCTGTTCAAGAATTCGTCCCATTAATCCCCTACTGAGTATAGTTACTTCACACGCATGTATTATATAACCAATAAATCGTCCCATTAATTGATTAAATGACCGATTAACTTGCCGATTAGCCTATTAATCCCCTACTCGCTAGCTAACCAAGCAGTTACCAGTTAACGATTTCCTCAACAATATTATAAAACACATCTATGTATATACCCATGGGGAAAATTTGATTTTTCTTTGAAATTTCAAATCTATTTTTAACATTAAAAAAGACTCCAATTTACGCTCTCTTGTTTGTTTACACTACATGAACTAGTAAATTGCATGTTTCTAGATTGCCTATTTTTTCGCATTAGGAAAACATCATGAAATATATATAAAAAATCATTCTCGACATTTTGACAAGGCCCAACTCTCCAGAACATGGGACTATCTTATCTCTTTTTTATTGGAGAGTCAGATTCATTGTACGAAAAAAATGCTTCTAGAACACTATGAGAAAATAGAGTGGTGGTTCATGTAGCGAAGTCTAATGAGATGAAAACTCTCTAACGGATCATCTCTCAACAGTTGGATGGAGCATATCAAAGTTGTTGTGGTACTACATAGTGGTATAGGTAGACAAGTCAGGAATTTCTGTGAAAAATTAAATGGTTCGATCACTATCACAGAAACAAAGCAAAAAATATATTCATAAAATCGTCTAAGTGAACATTATTCTCCTTGTAAATTGCATGCAGAAGCAGTGTGTACATTTATCGATTTTACTCAAGTATTTAATCCTACAAATCAAACAAGACTTACAGAAAACATTCTTACGAGATAGTATCCTCCAAAATTTCCATGAGAACCCTTTGAAGCAAAGAAACCCTAATATGTGTGAAGCGCAAAGAATTGGACTGTAATGTTCCATTCAACATGACTAACATTTATTTATTTCATCATAAATCCTACTCAATGAATTATTTGTTAATTATTTTGGAGTATGATCATTACAGGGTAATATTCCAGTCTAGTCAAGCAGAGCTGATGCAGAAAAAACAGATGCCCAATGATTGCATCGCAACTTAAATCTGTCTAATGTATTTAGCAACAATTTTTTGCATCCTGCTTGACGACTGTCAAATGATAAATATAATGTGCGACAAGGCCGTTTTGGTTGGTGTGGCCTTGTAGGGCAAGATAGCTTTGTACCAGTACACGTTCAAATGAACCACCACCGTGCATCACTTGGCAAACCTGCAGACCACAACAAAACTAAATATTCTACATTCTTCAAGGAGGGAAATTTTAGTTTTTTTTTATTGACTAGTACATGCTTGGCGAGGCATATTCTCGCGCACAACTGACCTGAGAAGCTGATTGTGGTTTGCTCTTAAGAAAGAATATGGCTCCCATAGTCCTGGTTAAATTTTTCATAACGATGTGCTTGGAGATGGGCTGACGGCCTTGTGTTGCTCAAAGCAAGTTCGACGTCTTCAGGTTTGAGAGGGCCAACCTCAGGCAGCTCTACACCACGAAGGGTAAGAACGAATATGTAATATGTTTGATCAGATCAGCAAGAACAAGTCTAAAAACTTAGGCACTATAGTATTTTACAGGAAAGTACAAAGAGTTTTAGGAAATCAAGAAATCAAAACTAACCTTCCTCTGGCACCAGCTCATCACTGGCCTCAAGAACTGACATGAGACGTCTCAGTGGTTGCATGGCAGCTTCTTTGCACACGAGACGGATGTCTGAACCTGAGTACCCTTCAGTCTTTTCGACCAGGATATCATATGGGACCTCTAGATTTGAGGTCATTGCTGGCAAAAGTTCCTTAAACATGGCTTGCCTTGCTTCAGCTTCAGGAAGTGGTACAAGAATCTGATGAACGATGCCAAAAAAAATTGTGCAATTAATTTATCAAATATATGGCATGGATTGTTTCCTACGTATCACACCTTCTTTCTTTTTACAATAAAGGCCTCACTCATACAAGCATGTCTTCCTACTTTGATCTGTCCATGATATGCAGTTGCAAATCAATGTTTTGTAGTAATGGGTTTGGGTATAGATAAACTATAAACAAGAAAAATGTTGATTTTAGTCTTACCGCCCAGTAAAGAAACAATATTATATGTTAGCATGCTCTCTTCTAATATTTACTACTAATCGAATACTTTGGATACATCTCAAGCATCCATTTCCATAACAGTAAGATGCTCTTCTTGAGACCGATTGGAATTCAAATAAAAGCTTCTTCAGGTCTGACATATAAGCCCCTCAAAAGAATATTCAACCAAGGCATGACTGAAATGATTGGTATTAACAAACATATATCTGTTGAGTTAAAAATTCAACTTGGTTTAAACAATTTTGGCAATGAGATTGGGAGCATGTCTTTCTTTGTTTGGAAAAACAATTTGGAATAAAAACACAGTACTAGCCATACCCGCTTCTCAAGCCGACGGAGCATAGCTGCATCTAATTCCCATGGTAGATTTGTTGCTGCAAGCACAAATACTAAGTCGTTCGTCTTTGTTAAGCCATCCATCTGCAGTAAAATTTGGTGCAAATATGACTAAACAGAAATCAGAAGCTTAGCACGCTTCAAGCTAGGGCTTCGGAGATCATGTAGTAGGAAACCATGCATTAGAATACTAGCTTTATATTTGTGAACAAGTAGACACCTGAATAAGTAGCTCAGTCTTCAAGCGTCGACTAGCTTCATGCTCACTGCGAGCTTCACCACGCTGACTAATAATAGCATCAATCTCATCAAGAAATATTGTTGATGGTGCATGATGTCTTGCAAGCTCAAAAAGAACTTTGACTAGCTTCTCAGAATCTCCTGCACTTGCACAAAAGAACATTCCATTAGTTATTCTTTCATCAAAAAAAACTTAACTATGTTGCACATAACAATATAAATATGATATGATAAATGACCACCTGAACAAATTACCTAATTCTGCAAAGCATACCTAAATTACCGGTTGTTATGCAATTAAAGTAATTTAATCAAATAACTGTATGCAGGACAGTGGGAAGTTAGCAACACACACCACGCCATTTGCTGACAATTGATGAAGCCGAAATGTTGAAGAATGTAGTATTGCACTCAGTAGCAACTGCTTTTGCCAGCATTGTCTGAAAATAGAAAAGAGCTACTACTTTATAGGCAACACAAGGGAATTCTTAATGGCCAAAAAATGGTTGAAAAGAAAAAGGAAAACTATGGAAGTCTAAAATGTATACAAAAGACCCCTCCCCCAAAGAAAAAAAAACCACACGTATCTATAATGCCAAATGGCACTCAGAAGCACTTTTTTTCGAAAAGGAGGATGACCCCCGGCCTCAGGACGATGCATGAAGCTATTTTATTAATTATTCACCAAGA
This sequence comes from Triticum timopheevii, assembly GCA_963921465.1. NCBI lineage: Eukaryota > Viridiplantae > Streptophyta > Magnoliopsida > Poales > Poaceae > Triticum > Triticum timopheevii. The sequence continues at coordinate 445,316,677 of OY997266.1, read as the reverse complement.
CCTTACAAAGTAATACATCAATAGGTCTGAAGCCACCATCTTGGCAACATCTGTCGCTACTCCAATCAACTTGATGAAGGGGTGCAGATTGTCTGAGCCGCATACCCAAACCTCACACCAAAGTCCAACATCTAAAGCCGGAGGCCCCAACCAAGCCGCATTGCCGAGTCTGGGGCACACACCGGTCCGGTGCACTCTGACTGGTCACCGCATGTGCACGTTGCAGAGGCCACCGCAACCGTCTTCCACCGATCCATCTTCAGAGCAGGTACTGACGCATTGACCTTGTCAGGCCTGCCGTCGACGCCACCACGGCGCTAGACAATGCCACCTCATACGCGCGTCCATCATCACACATCCGTCACCGAGACCCTGCTGTGTCACGCCGTCGAGACTCCACATCGTCGATGCGTCACATGAAACGCTGCTCCACCGCTGAAACCGTCCACGGGTCCCTCGAGCCAATGCACACCTCCAAGAATGACGCCCCCAAGGGGGGAGTGACACAAGAGCGCCGCCATCATTCGATCGACTGATCTAGGGTTTCCCTCGGAGGTAGCGGCTAGAGGTCTGGAGCTTCTCCACGGCGATGCCTTCAAGAAGGGGGTGATGAAGAAGGACGCCGCCATTGCTGGCCTTGGCAACTAGCCAAGAGCAAGGTTTTCACCCGGATCTGCTCGACGAACCTCATTTAGCATCGTGTGCACCGGATCGCCACCTTTAGAGATCTCGATTATGGCCAAAGTGAGCCAGACCCATCAGACGCACGCTGACCCGAACCGAATCAATAGAGCCTGCGGTCATGGCGCCCGCGGCGGTCGGCACCACCAAAACAAGCACCACGGGGGGATGAATCACCGTCTGAACAGGGCTAGCAGGAGCGCAAAAATCCCCACCACCGCACCGCGCCTGAAGACTGACCCACGCCATAGGAAGCGCTGATCTACCTTGCACCGATCCGTGCCGCCGAAGGATCAGCCTTGTGCTGATCCGTGTCACCTGAGCCGCGCGGATCCGCCTCCATGTTCCGCGCCGCCAGTGCCACGCCAGCTTGCCGAAGAGCGTTGCCGGAGCCGACCCAACCACGCGAGGGCCCGCCGCCACCGAGCACTGTGAGGGCTTTGCCCATGCGTTCCGGCCGGCGACGAGGAGAGAAGGGGCGGAGGGGGGCCAAGAGTGGGGCGGCGACGGAGCCGCCCGTGTCGCCCGCGCGGTGGGCGACGCGGGAGCCGATCCACTTTATTTGGCCCGTACGTGCAAGCTCTAAAATTGGGGGGAGAATTTCACTTTCCGGCCTCTGCACCAACTAGGGATGCACACAACCTTTTAAGCATGAGTACCAGGATTTTTAATCTTGGTTATGCACCAAGCCTAGTCCTCAGGGATAAATGCATGAGTACCAGGAAAGCCTGGTCATCAAGAATAAATAGGAACCTAAATTCGCCTCCGTGAGGATTTGAACCCAGGTGTTGGGTTTGTATGTCCACTCCCCCAACTAGTTGAGCTAAGCACTCGGAAGCACTTGCTCCCTTTTATAAAAAATCATTCTTCGAATATTCTCACATGTAGATGATTCTTGATTATGTTCAGATATCAAGTTTCGTGAAAATCATGATATTATTATTGTGGACTGGAAGATAAACAAACCCCAAAAAATTCACAACCTAAAAATGTTTTTAGCTCCTCATTTTTTTATGCAGACTACAAATCAACAAAAAAAAACTTGACGTTACATGATTCCATCTCAGATTTTTTTGGGGGGTTTTCTAAACTGATCCTCTGAAAAATAAATTAAGTGACCATGTGAGCTTGGGTGCATTAAACCTACAAGTATCCCTTACAATATTAATTTTTGTACCACATGACTATTGCTAAACTTAGAATGAACTATGATCAGAATGTTATCTCTACTATCATATCTCTTGCTACAAAATACAGTGAAGTAGTGATTTATAATGTCCCAGGGTGTAGATATAAGAATACGTGGGAAATAAAAGGTATGTAAAGGAAAATATGGACATATATTTTTTGTGTAATAAGTGCACTAAGATGCAGAAGTAACATCTGGAACAAGTTTACAACCTTCCCTGTTCCAGGAGGACCAAAAAGTAAGATGCCTTTCCACGGTGATAGTAGACCAGTGAAGTATCTGAATTGTAAAAACTAAGATTAGGAATAATTGGCAGATCAATCATATGCAGTACGCCTTTAAAAGGTTTAGTATCAAGGTAGACAACTGGAGTGGGACCATTCCGAAAACTTCCAAACCCACACCTCAGAGCCCCCAGACCATTCCGAAAAAAGATCAGTGACTTTTGCATAAAATGAGTAAACTAATACGACTACCATTTTCCAATCTGTTCCAATTATGTGTTAGACGAAAGTGATGGGTACAATCTGATAGAAGTAATTTATTTTTTCTAAAATACATTAAGAGTTCAACTATAATATGCTCTTCTCAAGTGTGCTTAGCAAAGCCGTTATTTTGCCATTCTTCATTAATTCATTTAAATACGTAGGATAATTCATTGTGGTTGGTTGCTCTGCTCCCCATAAGCTAGAGAATCAAAAGAAAGGTGAACAAGAATATAAAAAATTATATGATATTAGGCATAAATTTTTTTCTGCTACAAAAAGACCTTCACTGCCTTCCTTCTCTGAATTTATTACTTATTTATAAAAGAGAAGACCATCACACAAAGAAGCTGAGAATCTGAAATACCACTAGGGAAGGGCACAATGATGGTACAGTTGAACACACTATGAGGTAATGTCCAAAGATTAACTTTAACCTTATGAATCATAAAGTGGCAATCTTACTTTGGGTACTTTATGGGCATGACGACTGCTTCTTTTAGGAGACGTTTTGCAGTCTCTAGTCCCTTGATGCTTTCCCATTGCACATCAGGACTCCCACGGATAATATCCCTGAAAGGAGGAGAATAAGTCGATAGCTAGACAATGTCATCCCTAATTCTATGTGAAGCTTAGATTACTCCTTACCGCAACAATGTCTCTGCTAAGTTACGCATTTCAGCTGATTCAAATTGAGGTAGGAGAGGCTTCTGGCTGCAAAAGTAACCTCCATAATTGTAATGTTCAAGAAGGGTAGATATTCTGAATAACTAAGATTTGAACATGCAAAATCATTTCTCAGGGAGAGCAAATGTTGTAATTGAAGTGAAACATAGTGGCAACTTAAGACTTTCCATATGTTAGTTTGCTGTGCTATGTAAGAATTTTTGGTGATGACGCCTTTTCTTTGTTTCCATGACAATTACCATACGGAAGATAGCACAAAGATATGAAAAGAACTGGACCTGTGTTGGTCTTTTCTATACAGGAAATGAGAAACTGTTAACAAGTTATGCTCCAGCTAAAACCCGAAAATCATGCCCAAAATTGTCCCCTTAAAGACATCCCCGGTAGCATCAATCCTAGATGGTTTCAAAATTCACTTGCAAGACACATTCTAAAGTACTTTCACAACTCTACAAGTAAGATGTCCAGCGCAACATGGCCAGTTAGTAAGGTTTGGCACCGAAAAATCTTAATCTCCAGTTGAACTAGGGATGCACCTGATGCAGCCAAGCCCCTTCAGAGGAACTGCATTGTGCACTCATGCATTCAACAAACCAGTCGAAATAACATGAATCAGCATCCCTATTAATGGCCATACAGTTCCAATTCCATGCCAACTAGGCTTCTCTACCCCACAACAAACGCATTCCAACAAATCAATAGCTTTCACTCAGTCAACCCCATTTACTTCGCACCAAAACTAATGCCCAAACCTACAGCTCAAGATCTGATAAGCAAACCCCCACCGCATGCTGCATCGAGCACCTAAAGAATGGATCTTAGTAAAGACAAAAACGAAGAAATATCTCACATCACATCAGCATTCCCATCGCGAATCGCCGCGGCGCGCATCTCCGGCTGCCTGGCCTGTAACAGCAAAAATACGATTGTGGGTCAAGGGAAACAGGACCAGCCAAGAACACCTGCACGCGCGTAATCGATCGCCAAGGAAGCCAGCACACAAACACACAGGGCACGGACCTGCTGCTCGTACTGCTCGTAGATGGCCAAATCGGCGGTCCTCTTCTTGACGCTCCCGTTGGGCGCCGCCCCGTTGGCGTGCCCGTTATGCTCCGGCCCCTGCTTCTTGCCCCCGAAGAACGCCATCAAATCCTAAAAACAAGGCGGAGAAAACGAGCTGATGATCGGGAGAGCCAAGGCGCGGGATCACGAGATGCAAAGGAAGAGCAAGCGAGCGGGGCCAGAGAGGCGTGTCTCAGTGACGCGCACCATTGCTTGGATCTGCCGTCTGCGTCTACGGGCGCCGGAGGGGAGAGTGAGAGCGAGCGAGCCGACTAGTGTGCTGTTCGTGAGCTCGCTCGGACTCCCCGGAGAATCGGGAGGGGGGCGGGACAGGGACTAGTACCAGCGGTTGGTTGCCGGAGATCGGCGGGTGGGTCCCGCCTCGATTTGTCAAGATGCCACCCATGCCAGGGGAGGATCTGGATCCACGCGGATACTATTTCCCATCGGCCTTCGGCACATGCGCTCGGCTCGCCACATGTGCGCATGGGTTCCTCTCGTGGACTCACCAACCACACCAGCAAGAATCTCTCCTGTAACTGAGTTTTTTCTTTTTCAAAAAAGACAAGATCTGTTATAAAAATGTTCATACTAAGCAGACTACATATAATAGCAGCTTCCTTATCGAAGCCGGTCTAACGGACGATGGGGAAGTTTTCGTGCACATGTCCCTTAAAGCTAACACCTTGGAGCCGATGTTGAGCACTTGAATCTATCTAAAGTGTATGAGATTTCACCATCACGCACGTATGGCAAGAAACTCTAACTTGCCTCCGAACGATTCTTTTTCTTTTCCGAATATGCACGAGTGTGCGTACTATATCTATTATCTACTAATAAAGGGGTTATTGCTTCTTACCACTGTAATTTCGTCCGCCCTTTCCCCTGGTTTGGTACACCAATTTCGTCTGTCACACTGCTCGCATCCTTGATACAACTTTGTGTACAGGCTGGGCTAAATCGCCTTACTGGGCCTTGGCTCGAAATTGGCCCAGGCAAAAATATGACGTGCAACTGAGATCAGGCATAAAATAACGTCTTCACTTCGGATCAAACTCCCAGCGTTGCACGTCGAGGCCCATGGGTGCAACCAACAGAACTAAGGGCATCTTCAGCCGCGCCCCCAACAGGCCCCACAGGGCGACTTTTTTCGCGCCGACGCCGGAAAAAATAACCAGTCGCGCCCCCAAGACGCCGAAATCCGCCGGCTCGGCCCGTTTTTGGGCCCAGCAATCCCAGGCCAAACCCAGCGCACTGGGGGGCGCTTGGGGGCTCCGGCGGAAGGGAAAACCGCGTCTGGGCCACATTGTCAGGCGAAAATTCATCTTGCACGTCCAGATTGCCCCTCCCCCCCGCGCGCATGCCCTCCTGTCGCCTTGCCGATCCCGGCGCCGCCCACCCCCACCACCGCTAGATAGGCCATTCCCCGCCGGAAAAGAGAGAGGGTTTCGTCGCGGCAACCTCTCCACCACCTTCTTGGGCGAGTTTTCCGGCGCTCCGGCCGCGCAGGGTGGGATACCAGCGGCTGTGCGCCCACCACACCCGCCAGGTGTTCGGCGATTTGTCTGCTTGCCGATGGACTCGGACGACGAGGAGGCGCTCGCGGCGCTACAGGAGGAGGAAGCCGATGCCGACGTCCAGGATGAAGAGCATCTCATGGTCCTCGCTGTTGGGAAACGTTGCATGGAAAACAAAAAAAATCTACGCACACGCAATGATCTATCCATGAAGATGCATAGCAAGAGGGGGAGCGTGTGTTTACGTACCCTCGTAGACCGTAAGCGGAAGCGTTTCACAAGGTGGTTGATGTAGTCGAACTTCTTCGCGCTTCAACCGATCAAATACCGAACGCGCGACACCTCCGCGTTCTGCACACGTTTACCTCGATGACGTCCCTCGCCTTCTTGATCCAGCAAGACGTAGAGGTAGTAGATGAGTTCCGTCAGCACGACGACGTGGTGACAGTGATGATGAAGTGATCTCCGCAGGGATTCGCCTAAGCACTACGAAAATATGACCGGGGGTGTAAACGGTGGAGGGGGGCGCCGCACACGGCTAGGCAATTGTCTGGGATGTGCTAGCCCCCCCCCCCCCCCTCACATATATATGTCGGGGAATGTAGCAGAAATTCAAAATTTTCCTACGTGTCACCAAGATCTATCTATGGAGAAACCAGCAACGAGGGGAAGGAGAGTGCATCTACATACCCTTGTAGATCGCTAAGCGGAAGCATTCAAGATGGGGTTGAAGGAGTCGTACTCGTCGTGATCCAAATCACCGGAGATCCTAGTGCCGAACGGACGGCACCTCCGCGTTCAACACACGTACAGCCCGGTGACGTCTCCCACGCCTTGATCCAGCAAGGAGAGAGGGAGAGGTTGAGGAAGACTCCGTCCAGCAGCAGCACAACGACGTGGTGGTGATAGAGGAGCGTGGCAATCCTGCAGGGCTTCGCCAAGCACCGCGGGAGAGGAGAAGGGAGAGAGGTAGGGCTGCGCCAGGGAGAGGTCAAACTCATCTGTTGGCAGCCCCAAAACCCTCAAGTATATATAGGGGGAGAGGGAGGGTTGCGCCCCCACCTAGGGTTCCACCCCTAGGGGCGGCGGCCAGCCCAAACTCATCTAGGGTGCGGCCAAGGGGGGGGGAGAGGGGAAACTTGCCCCCCAAGTTAGGTGGGTGCGCCCCCCCCCCCCCAAACCCTAGGCGCCTTGGGCCCTTGTGGGGGGCGCAGGGTGGGCCCTCCCACACTTGGCCCATGCAGCCCTCCGGGGATGGTGGCCCCACTTGGTGGACCCCCGGGACCCTCCCGGTGGTCCCGGTACGTTACCGATAAAACCCGAAACTTTTCCGGTGACCAAAACAGGACTTCCCATATATAAATCTTTACCTCCGGACCATTCCGGAACTCCTCGTGACGTCCAGGATCTCATCCGGGACTCCGAACAACATTCGGTAACCACATACAAACTTCCTTTATAACCCTAGCGTCATCGAACCTTAAGTGTGTAGACCCTACGGGTTCGGGAATCATGCAGACATGACCGAGACGTTCTCCGGTCAATAACCAACAGCGGGATCTGGATACCCATGTTGGCTCCCACATGTTCCATGATGATCTCATCGGATGAACCACGATGTCAAGGACTCAATCGATCCCGTATACAATTCCCTTTGTCTAGCGGTATTGTACTTGCCTGAGATTCGATCGTCGGTATGCCGATACCTTGTTCAATCTCGTTACCGACAAGTCTCTTTACTCGTTCCGTAACACATCATCCCGTGATCAACCCCTTGGTCACATTGTGCACATTATGATGATGTCCTACCGAGTGGGCCCAGAGATACCTCTCCGTTAACCGGAGTGACAAATCCCAGTCTCGATTCGTGCCAACCCAACAGACACTTTCGGAGATACCTGTAGTGCACCTTTATAGCCACCCAGTTACGTTGTGACGTTTGGTACACCCAAAGCATTCCTGCGGTATCCGGGAGTTGCACAATCTCATGGTCTAAGGAAATGATACTTGACATTAGAAAAGCTTTAGCATACGAACTACACGATCTTTTGTGCTAGGCTTAGGATTGGGTCATGTCCATCAGATCATTCTCCTAATGATGTGATCCCGTTATCAACGACATCCAATGTCCATGGTCAGGAAACTGTAACCATCTATTGATCAACGAGCTAGTCAACTAGAGGCTTACTAGGGACATGGTGTTGTCTATGTACCCACACATGTATCTGAGTTTCTTATCAATACAATTATAGCATGGATAATAAACGATTATCATGAACAAGGAAATATAATAATAATAACTAATTTATTATTGCCTCTAGGGCATATTTCCAACAGTCTCCCTCTTGCACTAGAGTCAATAATCTAGTTCACATCGCCATGTGATTAACATTGATAGGTCACATCGCCATGTGACCAACATCCAAAGAGTTTACTAGTGTCTAAACTAGTTCACATCACCATGTGATTAAGTCTCAATGAGTTCTGGGGTTTGATCATGTTTTGCTTGTGAGAGAGGTTTTAGTCAACGGGTCTGCAACATTCAGATCCGTATGTACTTCGCAATTCTCTATGTCATATTGTAAATGCTGCTTCCACGCTCCACTTGAAGCTATTCCAAATGGTTGCTCCACTATACGTATCCGGTTTGCTACTCAGAGTCATTCGGATAGGTGTTAAAGCTTGCATCGACGTAACCCTTTGCGCCGAACTCTTTATCACCTCCATAATCGAGAAACATGTCCTTTATTTACTCCAAGGACAATTTTGACCGCTGTCCAATGATCTATTCCTGGATCATTCTTGTACCCCTTGACTGACTCATGGCAAGGCACACTTCCGGTGCGGTACACAGCATAGCATACTATAGAGCCTACGTCTGAAGTATAGGGGACGACCTTCGTCCTTTCTCTCTCTTCTGCCGTGGTCGAGCTTTAACTCTTAACTTCATACCTTACAACTCAGGCAAGAACTCCTTCTTTGACTGATCCATCTTGAACACCTTCAAGATCATGTCAAGGTATGTGCTCATTTGAAAATACCATTTAGCGTTTTTGATCTATCCTCATAGATCTTGATGCTCAAGTAGCTTAATCCAAGTTTTCCATTGAAAAACACTTTTCAAATAACCCTATATGCTTTCCAGAAATTCTACATCATTTCTGATCAACAATATGTCAACAACATATACTTATCAGAAATTCTATAGCGCTCCCACTCACTTCTTTGGAAATACAAGTTTCTCATAAAATTTTGTATAAACCCAAAATCTTTGATCATCTCATCAAAGCGTACATTCCAACTCCGAGATGCTTACTCCAGTCCTTAGAAGGATTGCTAGAGTTTTGCATATTTGTTAGCATTCTTCAGGATTGTCAAAACCTTCTGGTTGTATCACATACAACCTTTCCTCAAGAAAACTGTCGAGGAAACAATATTTTGACATTCTATCTGCAAGATTTCATAAATAATGCAGTAACTGCTAATCCATTTTCAACAGACTCTTAGCATCGCTACGAGTGAGAAAGCCTCACCGTAGTCAACTCCTTGAACTTGTCGTAAAACTTAACGACAAGTCGAGCTTTCTTAATGGTGATTCTTACCATCATTGTTTGTCTTCCTTTTAAAATCCATCTGCACCCAACGACCATACGACCATCAAGTATTTCTTCCAAAGTCATGGATCCTTTCTCGGATTTTATGGCCTCGAGCCATTCGTTGGAATCCGGGCCCACCATCGCTTCTCCATAGCTCGTAGGTTTATTGTTGTCTAGCAACATGACCTCTAAGACAGGATTGCATACCACTCTGAAGTAGTACGCATCCTTGTCACCCTACGAGGTACGGTAGTGACTTGATCTGAAACTTCATGATCACTATCATAAGCTTCTACTTCAATTGGTGTAGGCGCCACAGGAACAACTTCCCGTGCCCTGCTACACACTAGTTGAAGTGACGGTTCAATAACCTCATCAAGTCTCCACCATCCTCCCACTCAATTCTTTCGAGAGAAACTTTTCCTCGAGAAAGGACCCGTACTTTTGCTTCCGGATCTGAGATAGGAGGTATGCCCAACCATTTTGGGTATCCTATGAAGATGTATTTATCCGTTTTGGGTTCAAGCTTATCACGATGAAACTTTTTCACATAAGCATCGCAGCCCCAAACTTTTAAGAAACGACAACTTAGGTTTCTCCAAACCGTAGTTCAAACGGTGTCGTCTCAACGGAATTACATGGTGCCCTATTAAAGTGAGTGTGGTTGTCTCTAATGCCTAACCCATGAACGATAGTGGTAATTCGATAAGAGACATCATGGTACGCACCATATCTAATAGGGTGCAACTATGATGTTCGGACACACCATCACACTATGGTGTTCCAGGCGGTATTAATTGTGAAACATTTCCACAATGTCTTAATTGCGTGCCAAAGCTCGTAACTCAGATACTCATCTCTATGATCATATCATAGACATTTTATCCTCTTGTCACAATGATCTTCAACTTCACTCTGAAATTACTTGAACCATTCAATAATTCAGACTTGTGTTTCATCAAGTAAATATACGGTATCTACTTAAATCATCCGTGAAGTAAGAACATAACGATATTCACTGCATGCCTCAGCACTCATTGGACTGCACACATCAAAATGTGTTACTTCCAACAAGTTGCTATCTTGTTCCATCTTACTGAAAACGAGGCTTTTCAGTCATCTTGCCTATGTGGTATGATTTGCATATCTCAAGTGATTCAAAATCAAGTGAGTCCAAACGATCCATCTGCATGGAGTTTCTTCATGTGTATACACCAATAGACATAGTTTGCATGTCTCAAACTTTTCAAAAACGAGTGTGTCCAAAGATCCATCAACATGGAGCTTCTTCATGTGTTTTACACCAATATGACTTACATGGCAGTGCCACAAGTAAGTGGTACTATCATTACTATCTTATATCTTTTGGTATGAAAATGTGTATCACTACGATCGAGATTCAATAAACCATTCCTTTTAGGTGTAAGACCATTGAAGGTATTATTCAAATAAACAGAGTAACCATTATTCTCCTTAAATGAATAACCGTATTGCGACAAACATAATCCAATCATGCCTATGCTCAACGCAAACACCAAATAACAATTATTTAGGTTTAACACCAATCTCGATAGTAGAGGGAGCGTGCGATGCTTGATCACATCAACCTTGGAAACACTTCCAACACATATCGTCAGCTCACCTTTAGCTAGTCTCCGTTTATTCCGTAGCTTTTATTTTGAGTTACTAACACTTAGCAACCGAACCGGTATCTAATACCCTGGTGCTACTAGGAGTACTAGTAAAGTACACATTAACATAATGTATATCTAACATACTTATATCGACCTTGCCAGCCTTCTTATTTACCAAGTATCTAGGGTAATTCTGCTCCAGTGGTTGTTCCCCTTATTACAGAAGCACTTAGTCTCGGGTTTGGGTTCAACCTTGGGTTTCTTCACTGGAGCAACAACTGATTTGCCGTTTCATGAAGTGCCCCTTCTTGCCCTTGCCCTTCTTGAAACTAGTGGTCTCACTAACCATCAACAATTGATGCTCCTTCTTGATTTCTACTTTCGCAGTGTCAAACATCGTGAATATCTCAAGGATCATCATATCTATCCCTGATTTGTTATAGTTCATCACGAAGCTCTAGTAGCTTGGTGGCAATGACTTTGGAGAAACATCACTATCTCATCTGGAAGATCAACTCCCACTCGATTCAAGTGATTGTTGCACTCAGACAATCTGAGCACAAGCTCAACGATTGAGCTTTTCTCCCTTAGTTTGTAGGCTAAGAAAATCGTCAGAGGTCTTATACCTCTTGACGTGGGCACGAGCCTGAAATCCCAATTTCAGCCCTCAAAACATCTCATATGTTCCGCGACATTTTGAAAACGTCTTTGGTGCCTCAACTCTAAACCGTTTAACTGAACTATCACGTAGTTATCAAAACGTGTATGTCCGATGTTTGCAACATCCACAGACGACGTTTTGGGGTTCTGCACACTGAGCGGTGCATTAAGGACATAAGCTTTCTACTGATCGCATAATTGCTACTGTCAACTTTCATCTATATTTTCTCTAGGAACATATCTAAAACAGTAGAACTAACGCACGAGCTATGACATAATTTGCAAATGGCTTTTGACTACGTTCAGGATAATTAAGTTCATCTAATGAACTCCCACTCAGATAGACATCCCTCTAGTCATCTAAGTGATTACATGATCCGAGTCAACTAGGCCGTGTCCGATCATCACGTGAGACGGACTAGTCATCATTGGTGAACATCTTCATGTTGATCGTATCTACTATACGACTCATGCTCGACCTTTCGGTCTCTTGTGTTTCGAGGCCATGTCTGTACATGTTAGGCTCGTCAAGTTAACCTAAGTGTTTCGCATGTGTAAATCTGGCTTACACCTGTTGTATGTGAACGTAAGAATCTATCACACCCGATCATCACATGGTGCTTCGAAACGACGAACTTTCGCAACGGTGCACAGTTAGGGGGAACACTTTCTTGAAATTTTAATGAGGGATCATCTTATTTACTACCGTCGTTCTAAGCAAATAAGATGTAGAAAAATGTTAAACATCACATGCAATCAAAATAGTGACATGATATGGCCAATATCATTTTGCTCCTTTTGATCTCCATCTTCGGGGCTCCATGATCATCATCGTCACCGGCATGACACCATGATCTCCATCATCATGATCTCCATCATCGTGTATCCATGAAGTTGTCTCGCCAACTCATTACTTCTACTACTATGGCTACCGGTTAGCAATAAAGTAAAGTAATTACATGGCTTTGTTCAATGACACGCAGGTCATACAATAAATAAAGACAACTCCTATGGCTCCTGCCGGTTGTCATACTCATCGACATGCAAGTCGTGATTCCTATTACAAGAACATGATCAATCTCATACATCACATATCATTCATCACATTCTTCTTGGCCATATCACATCACATAGCATACCCTGCAAAAACAAGTTAGACGTCCTCTAATTGTTGTTTGCATGTTTTACGTGGCTGCTATGGGTTTCTAGCAAGAACGTTTCTTACCTACGCAAAACCACAACGTGATATGCCAATTGCTATTTACCCTTCATAAGGACCCTTTTCATCAAATCCGTTCCGACTAAAGTGGGAGAGACTGGCACCCGCTAGCCACCTTATGCACCAAGTGCATGTCAGTCGGTGGAACCTGTCTCACGTAAGAGTACGTGTAAGGTCGGTCCGGGCCGCTTCATCCCACAATACCGTCGAAACAAGATTGGACTAGTAACAGTAAGCATATTGAACAAAATCAACGCCCACAACTACTTTGTGTTCTACTCGTGCTTAGAATCTACGCAATAGACCTAGCTCATGATGCCACTATTGGGGAACGTAGCAGAAATTCAAAATTTTCCTACGTGTCACCAAGATCTATCTATGGAGAAACCAGCAACAAGGGGAAGGAGAGTGCATCTACATACCCTTGTAGATCGCTAAGCGGAAGCGTTCAAGAGAACGGGGTTGAAGGAGTCGTACTCGTCGTGATCCAAATCACCGGAGATCCTAGTGACGAACGGACAGCACCTCCGCATTCAACACACGTACAGCCCGGTGACGTCTCCCACGCCTTGATCCAGCAAGGAGAGAGGGAGAGGTTGAGGAAGTCTCCGTCCAGCAGCAGCACAACGGCGTGGTGGTGATAGAGGAGCGTGGCAATCCTGCAGGGCTTCGCCAAGCACCGCGGGAGCGGAGAAGGGAGAGAGGTAGGGCTGTGCCAGGGAGAGGTCAAACTCATCTGTTGGCAGCCCCCAAACCCTCAAGTATATATAGGGGGAGAGGGAGGGATGCGCCCCCACCTAGGGTTCCACCCCTAGGGGTGGCGGCCAGCCCAAACCCATCTAGAGTGCGGCCAAGGGGGGGGGGGGAAGGGGAAACTTGCCCCCCAAGTTAGGTGGGTGCGCCCCCTCCCCCAAACCCTAGGCGCCTTGGGCCCTTGTGGGGGGCGCAACTGCCCACTTGGGGCTGGTCTCCTCCCACACTTTGCCCATGCAGCCCTTCGGGGATGGTGGCCCCACTTGGTGGACCCCCGGGACCCTCCCGGTGGTCCCGGTACGTTACCGATAAAACCCGAAACTTTTCCGGTGACCAAAACAGGACTTCCCATATATAAATCTTTACCTCCGTACCATTCCGGAACTCCTCGTGACGTCCGAGATCTCATCTGGGACTCCGAATAACATTCAGTAACCACATACAAACTTCCTTTATAACCCTAGCGTCATCGAACCTTAAGTGTGTAGACCCTACGGGTTCGGGAATCATGCAGACATGACCGAGACGTTCTCCGGTCAATAACCAACAGCGGGATCTGGATACCCATGTTGGCTCCCACATGTTCCACGATGATCTCATCGGATGAACCACGATGTCAAGGACTCAATCAATCCCGTATACAATTCCCTTTGTCTAGCGGTATTGTACTTGCCCGAGATTCGATCGTCGGTATGCCGATACCTTGTTCAATCTCGTTACCGGCAAGTCTCTTTACTCGTTCCGTAACACATCATCCCGTGATCAACCCCTTGGTCACATTGTGCACATTATGATGATGTCCTACCGAGTGGGCCCAGAGATACCTCTCCATTAACCGGAGTGACACATCCCAGTCTTGATTCGTGCCAACCCAACAGACACTTTCGGAGATACCTGTAGTGCACCTTTATAGCCACCTAGTTACGTTGTGACGTTTGGTACACCCAAAGCATTCCTACGGTATCCGGGAGTTGCACAATCTCATGGTCTAAGGAAATGATACTTGACATTAGAAAACCTTTAGCATACGAACTACACGATCTTTTGTGCTAGGCTTAGGATTGGGTCTTGTCCATCAAATCATTCTCCTAATGATGTGATCCCGTTATCAACGACATCCAATGTCCATGGTCAGGAAACCTTAACCATCTATTGATCAACGAGCTAGTCAACTAGAGGCTTACTAGGGACATGGTGTTGTCTATGTACCCACACATGTATTTGAGTTTCCTATCAATACAATTGTAGCATGGATAATAAACGATTATCATGAACAAGGAAATATAATAATAATAACTAATTTATTATTGCCTCTAGGGCATATTTCCAACAATATATAGGTGGGAGGGGGAGGGGAGAGGCCATGAGGCGCCCCAAGTAGGACCGAATCCTACTTGGGCTCCTCCCAAGCCGCGCACCCCCCTGCCATATATATCGGAGGGGAAGGAAAGAGGGGGAAGGGGGAAGGAGGGGGGATCCTATTCCCTTTCTTTCCTTTCCTCCTTCCCCTTTCCTTCTCCACCTTGGCCGGCCCATATGGGGGCGCACCAGCCCCTTGTGGCTGGTGTGTTTCCCCTCTTGTCCCATAAGGCCCATATCTTTTGTCGGGGGTGCCCGGAACCCCTTCCGGTGATCCAATATGTACCTGGTACCCTCCGGAACACTTACGATGTTCGAATACAATCGTCCTACATATCAATCTTTACCTCTCAACCATTTCGAGACTCCTTGTCATGTCTGTGATCTCATTTGAGACTCCGAACAACATTGGGTCACCAAATCACATAACTCGTATAATATTATATCATCAACGAACATTAAGCATGTAGACCCTACGAGTTTGAGAACTATGTAGACATGACCAAGACACCTCTCCAGTCAATAACCAATAGGGGATCCTGGATGCTCATATTGGTTCCTACATATTCTACGAATATCTTTATTGGTCAAACCGTTATGACAACACACGTAATTCCCTTTGTCTATCGGTATGTTACTTGCCTGAGATTCGATCGTCAGTATCTTCATACCTAGTTCAATCTCGTTACTTGCAAGTCTCTTTACTCGTTCCGTAATATATCACCTCGTGACTAACTCCTCAGTCGTTTTCTTGCAAGCTTATGATATGTATTACCGACAGGGCCCAGAGATTCCTCTCCGGTACTCGGAGTGACAAATCCTAATCTCGATCTATGCCAACTCAACAAACACCTTCGGAGATACCTGTAGAGCATCTTTATAATCACCCAATTACGTTGTGACATTTGATAGCACACAAGGTATTCCTCCGATATCCGAGAGTTGCATAATCTCATAGTCAAAGGAATATGTATTTGACATGAAGGAAGCAATAACAACAAAAAGTGAAGGATCATTATGCTAAGCTGACGGGTGGGTCTTGTCCATCACATCATTCTCCTAATGATGTGATCCTGTTATCAAATGACAACTCACGTCCATGGTTAGGAAACTTTAACCATCTTTGATCAACGAGCTAGTCCAGTAGAGGCTCACTAGGGACACGGTGTTTGTTTATGCATTCACACATGTATTAAGGTTTCCGATCAATACAATTCTAGCATGAATAAAAAACCTTTATCATGAATAAGGAAATATAAAATAACAACTTTAATATTGCCTCTAGGGCATATTTCCTTCAGTCTCCCACTTGCACTAGAGTCAATAATCTAGATTACATTGTAATGAATATAACAATCACAGAGTCTTGGTGTTGATCATGTTTTGCTCGTGGAAGAGGCTTAGTCGACGGGTCTGCCACATTCAGATCCGTATGTATCTTGCAAATTTCTATGTCTCCATCCTTGACTTGTTCACGAACGGGAAGCGTCTCTTGATGTGTTTGGCTCTCTTGTGAAACCTGGATTCCTTCGCCAAGGCAATTGCTCTAGTGTTGTCACAAAATATTTTCATTGGACCCGATGCATTAGGTATTACACCTAGATCGGATATGAACTCCTTCATTTGCTGCTTCCGAAGCAGCTATGTACTCCGCTTCACATGTAGATCCCACCACGACGCTCTGCTTGGAACTGCACCAACCGATAGCTCCAGCATTCAATATACATATGTATCCGGTTTGTGACTTAGAGTCATCCGGATTAGTGTCAAAGCTAGCATCGACATAACCACTTACGACGAGCTCTTTGTCACCTCCATAAACGAGAAACATATCCTTGGTCCTTTTCAGGTACTTCAAGATGTTCTTGACCGCTGTCCAGTGATCCACTCCTGGATTACTTTGGTACCTCCCTGCCAGACTTATGGCAAGGCACACATCAGATCTGGTACACAACATAGCTTACATGATAGAATATATGGCCGAGGCATAGGGAATGACTTTCATTTTCTCTCTATCTTCTGTAGTGGTCGGGCTTTGAGTCTGACTCAGCTTCACACCTTGTAATACAAGCAAGAACCCTTTCTTTGACTGATCCATTTTGAACTTCTTCAAAACTTTATCAAGGTATGTGCTTTGTGAAAGTCCTATTAAGCGTCTTGATCTATCTCTATAGATCTTGATGCCCAATGTATAAGCAGCTTCACCGAGGTCTTTCATTGAAAAACTCTTATTCTATATCCTTTTATGCTATCCAGAATTTCTATATCATTTACAATCCATAATATGTCATCTACATATAATATCAGAAATGCTACAGAGCTCCCACGCATTTTCTTGTAAATACAGGCTTCATCGAAAGTCTGTATAAAACCATATGCTTTGACCACCTCATCAAAATGTATATTCCAACTCCAAGATGCTTGCACCAGTCCATAGATGGATCGCTGGAGCTTGCACAGTTTGTTAGCACCTTTAGGATCGACAAAATCTTTTGGTTGCATCATATACAACTCTTCTTTCAGAAATCCATTGAGGTTGCAGTTTTGACGTCCATTTGCCAGATTTCATAATCATAAAATGCGGCAATTGCTAACATGATTTGGACGGAGTTAAGCATCGCTATGGGTGAGAAGGTCTCATCGTAGTCAACACCTTGAACTTGTCGAAAACCTTTTGCAACAAGTCGAGCTTTGTAGACAGTAACATTACCATCAGTGTCAGTCTTCTTCTTGAAAAATCCATTTATTCTCTATGGCTTGCCGATCTCGGGCAAATCCACCAAAGTCCACACTTTGTTTTCAGAGATGGATCCTATCTCAGATTTCATGGCCTCAAGCCATCTGTCACAATCTGGGCTCATCATAGCTTCTTCATAGTTTGTAGGTTCACAATGGTCTAGTAACATGACTTCCAGGACAGGATTACCGTACCACTCTGGTGTGGATCGTGCTCTGGTTGACCTACGAGGTTCAGTAATAACTTGATCTGAAGTTTCATGATCATTATCATTAGCATCATGTCTAGTTGGTGTAGGCATCACGGGAACAGATTTCTGTGATGAGATACTTTCCAATTCGAGAGCAGGTACAATTACTTCATCAAGTTCTACTTTCCTCCCACTCACTTCTTTTGAGAGAAACTCCTTCCCTATAAAGGTTTCATTCTTGGCAACAAAGATCTTGCCTTTGAATCTATGGTAGAAGGTGTACCCAATTGTTTCCTTAGGGTATCCAATGAAGACACACTTCTCTAATTTGGGTTCGAGCTTACCAGGCTGAAGCCTTTTGACATAAGTGTCGCAACCCCAGATTTTAAGAAACGACAGCTTAGTTTTCTTGCCAAACCAAAGTTCATACGGTGTCGTCTCAACGGATTTAGACGGTGCCCTATTTAACGTGAATGCAGTTGTCTCTAATGTATAACCCCAAAACAATAGTGGTAAATCGGTAAGAGACATCATAGATCGCACCATATCTAATAAAGTACGGTTATGATGTTTGGACACACCATTACGCTGTGGTGTTCCAGGTGGCGTGAGTTGTGAAACTATTCCACATTGTTTTAAATGAAGGTCAAACTCGTAACTCAAATATTCGCCTCCGCGATCAGATCATAGAAACTTTATTTTCTTGTTACGATGATTCTCCACTTCACTCTAAAATTCTTTGAACTTTTTAAATGCTTCAGACTTGCGTTTCATTAAGTAGATATACCCATATATGCTCAAATCATCTGTGAAGGTCAGATAATAACGATACCCGCCGCGTGCCTCAACACACATCGGACCGCATACATCGGTATGTATTATTTCCAGTAAGTCATTGGCTCGCTCCATTGTTCCTAAGAACAGAGTTTTAGTCATCTTGCCCATGAGGCATGGTTCACTAGTATCAAATGATTCATAATCAAGTGATTTCAAAAGTCCATCTGCATGGAGTTTCTTCATGCGCTTTACACCAATATGACCTAAACGGTAGTGCCACACATATGTTGCAGTATCATTATCAACTTTGCATCTTTTGGCACCAATGTTATGAATATGTGTATCACCACAATCTTGATTCAACAGAACTAGACCACTCTTCAAGGGTGCATGACCATAAAAGATATTATTCATATAAATAGAACAACCGCTGTTCTCTGACTTAAATGAATAACCGTATTGCAATAAACAAGATCCAGATATAATGTTTATGCTCAACGCTGGCACCAAATAACAATTATTCAGGTCTAAAACTAATCCCGATGGTAGATGTAGAGGCAGCTGCCGATGGCAATCACATCGACCTTGGAACCATTCCTGACGCGCATTGTCACCTCGTCCTTAACCAATCTTCGTTTAATCCGTATACTCTATTTCGAGTTACAAATATGAGCAAACAAACCAATATCAAATACAAAGGCGCTACTATGAGCATTAGTAAGGTACACATCAATAACATGTATATCAAATATACCCGTGTTCACTCTGCCATCCTTCTTATCTGCCGAATACTTGGGGGCAGTTCCGCTTCTAGTTGTCGGATTACGGGTTCCGCAAACCCTTGAGAGGTTCGAACTCTGGGGTGCGTGCGGAGATCTCAACCTACCCAGCCTGCCTACTCGCGATCCTCCTAAGCCTAGCGTGACAAGCTTAAAGAGACAAAGAGACACAACAGTTTATCCTGGTTCGGGCCACCTTGCGGTGTAATACCCTACTCCAGCGTTTTTGGTGGATTGCCTCGGAGGGTTGTGGATGAACTAGTACAGTGGATGAACTGGCCTGAGGAGGTGAGGTGTTCTTGATCTCAAGGGAGTTGGTGTGGTGTGAGCTAGTTCGACTTGTCCCCCCTCTATGGTGGTGGCTAGTCCTATTTATAGTGGCCTTGGTCCTCTTCCCAAATGTTGGCGTGAAGGGATCCCACAACGGCTGGATTTGAAAGGTGACAAGTAGTACATCTTATCCTAACAAAAGTAGTCTTCGCCTGTGAAAAGCCTCTAGTCGTGACGCTGCGGTGGGCTCATCGATGTCCTCCATCCTGGCGGTCTTGGTCTCGTTGCACCAGAATGGAAACCCTTGGTTGTTTCCTCGAGACTCCGCGCATGTGGATTGCCTCCTTTGCACCGAAGAGGAAACCTGCGCTCTGCGCCTGCCTGGCCTTGGTCGTCATGGCTCATGTCAGCTGAGCCTTGTGAGGTAAACCTTGCATAGAACTCTCCGCCCCTCGAGAGCCAGCCTGAGGAGGCCGATCCCCTCGGGGGTTCTTGGCGTCGTGCGCCTCGTGAGGCTTGGCCCCTCGCGAGGGTCTTGAGTTGTTGATGTTGAAGCTGGGTCGTACCAGGCCGTCGATGGAGCCACGTGGTGGGTCGCAGGCAGGCAGGACTAGATACCCCCATATCCAAAACGCCGACAGTAGTCCCCGGGCCCAAGGTGCGCTCGAACTTGGCTTCCAGACAAAGCCAAAGGGCAAAGTGCGGAGTGCCGCGGGCCCTAACCTCCTGCGACCTTGATGACGCGTGGCGATTTATGGTACGTGGGCGACTCCGCTTCCCCATGCTGCCTCGGCAACCGTTCGACTTGACGGGATGATGCAGCATGCAGAAGGTCATGATGGCGTGAGGTCGTGGAGGCAGGCGGTTGGCCTCACTTGTCTATAAAGGTGAGGGAGGGGCAGAACCCCTCGCCCATCTCTCCTTCGTCTTGCTTCCGTCTGCCTCCCTCTTCTCCGCCTTGCTTTCATGGCACCGATCAGGAGGTATTCTGCGGCTGAAAAGGCGAAGGCTCTTAGGGAGGGGCCCGATCCTCTCCCGCTGAAGAAGCGGCTCCGCCTTCCTCACGTGGCCGGCACGGGGCAAGAGGTGACCAGGCCTTGGCAATCGAGGCCTCCGCCTGGCTTCCCCCTCCCCATATACGCCCGTGCTCAGGGTGAAGGTGTGCACTATCGAGCGGCGCCTGACGATGATGGCAGGGCCGCCATTGCACTGCCGACCGCACCACGGACCCACGCCAAGGGTAGCTCGCGCGAGTTCGTGGTGTGGGTAGCGATGCCTCCCGACACCTGGATCCGGCTCCCGCAGTTCTTCGCCAGCGAGCTGCCTCCGAGGGGGTCGGTTGAGCTGTGGCTGCAACACACTGGGTGCTGCAGCTTGGCCACCGGAGCTGAAGTCGAGGTGGTGCCCCCTGGAGATGTCTTCATGACGCAAGGATGGGGCGAGGTCGCCCGGGCTTGCCACGCAGAGGAAGCCCTGGCGATCCACTTCGAGTATGACAGCGCGGCTACTCTGTTCTTCAAGGTCTTCAATGAGGAGGGCGAACGGCTGGAATGTTGCCCCGGAGGAGACAACTCGCGAAACACCACAGCAGGCGCCGGGCCTGCTGCTCTCCCCCTCGGTGTTTCGTCCAGCAGCAACGGCGACTCCTGGGAATCCAGTGACTCTCCTGAGCCCAGTGATTCCCCAGAGTCGAGTGACGACAGCTACGTGCCGCCAAGCTCCCGCCAAGGCTGGAGCGCGGCCGCGGCTGCCGCCCGGCGTCGCCAATGATGCCATAGGGCTTAGTAGCTGCTTTCCCTCATCTGCTTTTCCTGCACGGAATGAAGATCAGCCCCCATGGGGTTTGTAAAGTTCGGAATGTACTCAATACAAATGTTGCTTCTTTTGATTTTGTAATGAACTCGCGTATCCCAGTTTGGCACGGTTCCTCCCTTTTCTTTTTCCACGGCAGCGCGACGCTCTATGCCGACAGGACCCAGTCCCCAGGCAGACTTCATCCGTCGCTACTATGCGAGGTCGCGATGCCGTGATCAAGGCTAGGAGGTGAGCGGCCCGAGGTCCGGTAAGAGCTCATGAGACGCGATGCTCGCGAGGTCCCCTTTGGCGTGCAAGCAACTGCTCAGAGAATCGGAAAGGGGAGTGGAACAGCCAAAATGGAACTGCAAGGTGGGGTGTGTGGGGAGCGAAGCTGGTGCCGCAGCGGATTGTGACTTATCTTTTGGTGTCTTGGTTCGTCAGGAAGACGATGCTTGCTCCTGCGCCTGCAGTGCCGTAGGGCGCAGCCTGCATCGGCCACCTTCCTGCCTCGCTTGCCTAGGTGCTCTACGTCCTCGGGACCCGACCCTCAAGCGATCTCAGCCGCCGCTGGTATGCTAGGTCGCGATGTCATGGTCAAGGCCAGGGGGTGAGGGCTGGAGAGCCAGTAGGAACTCTCGAGACGTGATGCTTGGGAGGCCCCCCTTTAACGTGCAAGCGCCTCATGTGGCCAGATGGTGGTCGTCCAAGCCGACTCGCGGCCCACTTCCAGATGAACCTGCAGGTTAGATGACAGGAGAGACCGGGAGCCCCTGTTGAGCGGGCATGCAGCCCAGGGCACAAGACAGAGGCACCAAGGACATGGCGAGGTGGTTTTCACGAGGCAGGTTGCGAACCAAAGCTCGATCCCCGGGTTTATCAGTGTTGCAGGGATGGACCCGAGCTCAAGCGCCGTGCCATCGTGAGTTGTCATGCAGCGATGCGGGAGTGGAACAAACCAGTGAACACATGGGGTGGGGGGGGCGCGAGGCGGCTAAGGCTCGCGGTCGTTGGGTGACGATCATAGGTAAACTCACAGAATGGTTAGATAGTCCTGGTGAATGCAAAACAATACATGCCGTCGGGCCGGACCCACACGGCTTGGGGATGATGCAGCCTGAGGGGCGCCCCCAGACTAAACAAACTAGAGAGATGTCACCTGGTATCGTCGCTGAAGAGGTGTTGAAGTAGCCAAAAAAACGCGCGCTGCTGGAGTTGTTCCTCATGAGCCGCTCTGGTGCCGAGCCTCGGGAGGCTCAGTGGGCCCGGGAGGCTCCCGAAGATGCTCCTCCATCTCCACCAGGATCGCCTGATGCCTAGACTCGCAAGCCGCCAGGGCGTCCCTTATGCAGTGCTGGAACACCACAGCCGCGCCCGGCAGGCCGAAGGGCATGCGGACGTAGCTGTGAGGTGGGCCCTCGCATCGGCCAACACGAGACGGCCAGATGAGCTGCCGAGACGCGGCCCTGTTGAGCCCGGGGATGTCGATGGAGACGCGGAACTCCTTACCCTCATCGGGGCAGTGAGTTGCGCCCCACAGCAGGCGACAATCGCCTTGCATAACCCTTGCCTCTTGAATCTCCTCGATTGCCTTGCTGATGAACTCCTGACCACCTGGCGCCGCTCGCCTGCTGCCTTCTCCTGGGAAGCGCGCTCTGAAGAGCGCCTCCACATGGTGCCTGAGCGCCTCCCTCATGACCATGGCTAGGTCTGAGGCCCTCCTGAGGAGAGCCCCCGAGCCCAGCCTGAGAGGGGCGCCGGGCGCGCCTTCCTATGTTATGGGTGAAGGTGCCGCATCCGAGGATGCGAGGCCCAGTGCAGCGTCTTCGAGCGATGCTCCTTCACGAGACCCCTGTCCCAGCTGCAGCTTCTTTATCTTGGGGGCGACCTCAGGAGGGAGGGTGCCGCCCTCGTCGTCTAGGTTTTCGATCGCTGCATCCTGGAAGGCGCGCTCGAGGGAGCACACCGGATCCTTCTCTTGGCACACGACCATGATGACGCCGCCGCTTCCTGGCATCTTGAGGATGTTGTAGCCATGGTGCGTAGCTGCCATGAACTTGGCAAGTGCTGGGTACCCTAGGATGGTGTTGTAGGGCAGGCGGATGTCGGCGACGTTGAATTCAATGAGCTCGGTGCAGTAGTTGTTGCACTCGCCGAAGGTGACAGGGAGGCGGACCTGCCCTATTGGGTGTGTAGAATCGTCGGTCACTCCTGAAAATGGCTTGGTTGGGTGAAGCTGGTAGTATGGCACTTGGAGCCTGTCGAATGTCTGAACAGATAGAACATTGAGCCCTGCTCCGCCATCGATGACAGTCTTGGTAACGACCATGTTACTGATGACGGGGGAGCAGAGCATAGGGAGCACGCCAGCAGTGGCCGCGCACTTGAGCTGGTCTGAGGAGCTGAAGGTGACGACGCACTTGGACCACCTAAGAGGGCGAGTTGCTTCGGGCTTGGGGAGTGCTACATTCACCTCGCGTGTGAACTGCTTGAAGACGCGGTGGGAAGCCGGGGCCTGTGAGCCGCCCAAGATGCAGGCAATGGCTCGAGGCTCCTGGAAGCCCCCAGCCCCCTCGTCCTGGTGGTGATCTTCATTCCTTCTTGGCGGTGGAGGCAGAGGAGGCAGAACTGCGTTGCCCTGAGGGCGCACCTCACGAGGCTGCTCCCTCCAGGCGCCCTCACAAGGCTGGCCTTGCCAGCGGTCCTCACGAGGCTGGTCGCGCCACTCCTGACGGTGGTCACATGCGTCCCAGCGCCCTCCACCTCGGCCGCCTCCACGACCGTAGCCTCGATCGTTGCACTCGGGGCGTCGATCGAGGCACCCATCACGGAGGGCCCTGAGCTCCTGACAGTCATTGGTGTTGTGGTTGTGGACGTTGTGGAAGACGAAGAATGGCCGGTTACTCTTGGATGACTCGAGGTGGTCGCAGCCGCGCTTCGTCTCTGGTTCGCCCGCAAGCACGGCCGGCCCCTTGCGCTTCACTTCCTTGGTCTTGGCCTTCTTGTCTTCTGGATCAGCATCGGGAAGCTCAAGGAGGGAGAGGCGTCCCTCCTCAGCCCTTGCGCACTTGTTAGCCATGTTGAACATCTCCAGGGCTGTGCAGAGATCCTCGTGGATGGCGAGCTCTTCCTTCATCTTGACCTCGCGGACGCCATTAGTGAACACCCAAATGACGGCTTCGTCCGACACCTTGGGGATCTTGAGGCGAATGTTGTTAAAGCACTGGATATACTTCTGCAGGGTCTCTCCAGGTTGCTGCTTGATGCGACGCAGGTCACCCGCGGCCGGCAGACGGTCGCGAGTGCCCTGGAAGTTGGCGATGAAGCGGTCGCGCATCTCCTCCCAGGAATAAACCGACCCCTCGGGTAGGTTCATGAGCCAAGAATGTGTGCCATCCTTGAGGGCCATCGGGAACCAGTTTGCCATGATCTTCTTGTCGCCGCTAGCCGCCTCTATGCTTAGCTCATAGAGCTACAGGAACTCGGCGGGGTCGGTGGTGCTGTCGTAGCATGGAGGCAGGTCAGGCTTGAACTTGCATGGCCAGACGATGTTGCGGAGCTCCGGGGTGAATGCGCGACATCCTGCTGTGGCCACCGAAGGTCACCGAGGGGGTGGAAACCGGTCCTGGTGCACGCGCACCGCCCCCTCTTGCGGCGGTAGGCGGGCCTGGTGCTGGGGCGCTGGAAGTACACGCGCTTCTCCTTGAGGTCATTGCACCACCTGGCAGCTCACGTCCTCCTGAGCTGGCGCAACACGCGGCGGGTCGCGCCGTGGTGCCACACGCCTTGGCTTGACGATGAAGCCCTGGGCCAGAGGTGGTGAAGGAGCCCCGTGCACCACGTCGCCCGCTGCAGAAGGCTGCTGAGGCAGTGAGCGAGTCGGATCAGCAGAGCCCCCGTGCGCAACGCTGACGAGCTCAGCGATCCGCTCGAGCCACTCCTCGTAGAGGTCGCCGATCGGGCGGTAGCGAAGGAGCTCCCGTGCCATGAGCAGAGCGGCATGCGCGTCCGCCTGCCGCGACGCGCGTGGGAGGACAAAGCTGCTGGGGTCAGTGACGGAGTAGCGGTGCGCCTGTCGTGACGCACCGATAGGTGCAGTGATGAAGCTTGCTGCTCATGACCGACCGGGCCCATGGCGGCGTTGGCCGCCGAGGACGGAGCGCGGCGGGCACAACCATCACCCGCCGGAGCCGTCTGAGCGACGCGGGCGGCGACTGCGGCCCGACGCTCGGCGCGAGCTCGGCGTGCGTCGGCCATGGAGATGTCAGAGTGGCGGTGGATCGATCGACGGAAGAGAGGATCCGACACACCCCTACCTGGCACGCCAAATGTCAGATTACGGGTTCCGCAAACTCTTGAGAGGTTCGAACTCTGGGGTGCGTGCGGATATCTCAACCTACCCAGCCTGCCTACTCGCGATCCTCCTAAGCCTAGCGCGACACGCTTAAAGAGACAAAGAGACACAACAGTTTATCCTGGTTCGGGCCACCTTGCGGTGTGTAATACCCTACTCCAGCGTTTTTGGTGGATTGCCTCGGAGGGCTGAGGATGAACTAGTACAGTGGATGAACTGGCCTGAGGAGGTGAGGTGTTCTTGAGCTCAAGGGAGCTGGTGTGGTGTGAGCTAGTTCGACTTGTCCCCCCTCTATGGTGGTGGCTAGTCCTATTTATAGTGGCCTTGGTCCTCTTCCCAAATGTTGGCGGGAAGGGATCCCACAATGGCCGGATTTGAAAGGGGAAAAGTAGTACAGCTTATCCTGACAAAAGTAGTCTTCGCCTGTGAAAAACCTCTGGTCGTGACGCTGCGGTGGGCTCGTCGATGACCTTCGTCCTGCCGTCCTGGCGGTCTTGGTCTCGTTGCACCAGAATGGAAACCATTGGCTGATTCCTCGGGACTCCGCGCCTGTGGCTTTCCTCCTTTGCACCGAAGAAGAAACCTGTGCTCTGCGCCCGCCTGGCCTTGGTCGTCATGGCTCACGTCAGCTGAGCCTCATGAGGTAAACCTTGCATAGAAATCTCTGCCCCTCAGGAGCCAGCCTGAGGAGGCCGATACCCTTGGGGGTCTTGGTGTCGTGCTCCTCACGAGGCTTGGCCCCTCACGAGAGTCTTGAGTTGTTGATGTTGAAGCTGGGCCGTACCAGGCCGTCGATGGAGCCATGTGGTGGGCCGCAGACAGGGAGGGCTGGATACCCCCATATCCAGAACA
Organism: Triticum timopheevii; assembly: GCA_963921465.1. Classification (NCBI taxonomy): domain Eukaryota; kingdom Viridiplantae; phylum Streptophyta; class Magnoliopsida; order Poales; family Poaceae; genus Triticum; species Triticum timopheevii. The sequence goes on along the minus strand of OY997266.1, from coordinate 445,290,082 downwards.
CCGACACCAGTGACCAGTCCCTTCGTAGTAGAAGCACTCAATTTCAGGCTTGGGTCCATCTTTGGGCTTCTTCCCGGGAGTGGCAACTTGCTTGCCATTCTTCCTGAAGTCCCTTTCTTTCTCTTGCCTTTTTTCTTGAAACTAGTGGTCTTGTTAACCATCAACACTTGATGCTCCTTGATTTCTACCTCCGCGGCTTTAAGCATTGCGAAGAGCTCTGGAATTGTTTTATCCATCTCTTGCATATTATAGTTCATCACGAAGCCTTTGTAGCTTGGTGGCAGTGATTGAAGAACTCTGTCAATGACACAATCAACTGGAAGATCAACTCCCAGCTGAGTCAAGTGATTATAATACCCAGACATTTTGAGTATGTGTTCACTAACAGAACTGTTCTCCTCCATCTTGCAGCTATAGAACTTGTTGGAGACTTCATATCTCTCAACCCGAGCATTTGCTTGAAATATTAACGTCAACTCTTGAAACATCTCATATGCTCCATGACGTTCAAAACATCTTTGAAGTCCCGGTTCTAAGCCGTAAAGTATGGCACACTGAACTATCGAGTAGTCATCAGATCAAGCTTGCCAGGCGTTCAAAACATCAGCTTCTACTCCTGCAGCAGGCCTTTCACCTAGCGGTGCATCAAGGACATAATTCTTTTGTGCAGCAATGAGGATAATCCTCAAGTTACGAACCTAGTCCATGTAGTTGCTAGCATCATCTTTCAGCTTAGCTTTCTCTAGGAACGCATTAAAATATGGGCCATTGATCTACAACATAGATATGCAAAACTATAAGACTAAGTTCATGATAAATTAAGTTCAATTAATCAAATTACTTAAACTCCCACTTAAATAGACATCCCTCAAGTCATTTAAGTGACACGTGATCCAAATCAATTAACCCATGTCTGATCATCACGTGAGATGGGGTAGTCATCAATCGTGAACATTTCTATGTTGATCATATCTACTATATGATTTACGTTCGACCTTTCGGTCTCCAGTGTTCTGAGGCCATGTGTGTACATGCTAGGCTCATCAAGTTTAACCTAAGTATTTCGCATGTGCAAAATGTCTTGAACCCGTTGTATGTGAACGTAGAGTCTATCACACCCGATCATCACGTGATGTCTCAACATGACGAACCATAGCAACGGTGCATACTCAGGGAGAACACTTTTACCATGAAAAAATAAGATGCATAAAAGATAAACATCACATGCGTCAAAATATGTGACATGATATGGCCATCATCATCTCGTGCTTTTGATCTCCATCTCCAAAGCATCGTCATGATCTCCATCGTCACCGACTGGACACCTTGATCTCCATCATTGCGTTGTGGTCATCTCGCCAACTATTGCTTCTACAACTATCGCTAATGCATAGTGATAAAATAAAGCAATTACATGGCGTTTGCATTTCATACAATAAAGAGACAATCATAAGGCTCCTGCCGGTTGCCGATAACTTTACAAAACATGATCATCTCATACAATAACGTATATCACATCATGTCTTGACCATATCACATCACAGCATGCCCTGCAAAAATAAGTTAGATGTCCTCTACTTTGTTGTTGCAAGTTTTACGTGGTTGCTACGGGCTTCTAGTAAGAACTGTTCTTACCTACGGTAAAAACCACAACGGAGAATTATCAAGTTTGCTGTTTTAACCTTCTTCAAGGACCGGCCACAGTCAAATTCGATTCAACTAAAGTAGGAGAAACAAACACCCACCAGCACCATCTCTCAAACCCTAGTTCATCTCTTGTATCCGATCTTTGTCTCAAAACCTTAGGTTGGTACCTGTGGGTTGCTAGTAGTGTTGATTACTCCTTGTAGTTGATGCTAGTTGGCTTATTCGATGGAAGATCATATCTTCAGATCCTTAATGTATATTAATACCCCTTTGATTATGAACATGAATATGATTTATGAGTATTCACGTTTGTTCCCGAGGACATGGGAGAAGTCTTGTTATAAGTAAGCATGTGAATTTGGTATTCGTTCGATATTTTGATAAGATGTATGTTGTCTTTCCTCTAGTGGTGTTATGTGAACGTCGATTACATGACACTTCACCATGATTTGGGCCTAGGAGAAGGCATTGAGAAGTAATAAGTAGATGATGGGTTGCTAGAGTGACAGAAGCTTAAACCCTAGTTTATGCGTTGCTTTGTAAGGGGCTGATTTGGATCCATATATTTCATGCTATGGTTAGATTTATCTTAATTCTTTTTTTGTAGTTGCGAATGCTTGCGAGAGGGGTTAATCATAAGTGGGATGCTTGTCCAAGGAAGGGAAGTACCCAAGCACCGGTCCACCCACATATCAAATTATCAAAGTAACGAACGCGAATCATATGAGCATGATGAAAACTGGCTTGACAGTAATTCCCATGTGTCCTCGGGAGCGCCTTGCTTTATATAAGAGTTTGTCCAGGCTTGTCCTTTGCTACAAAAAGGATTGGGCCACCTTGCTGCACCTTGTTTACCTTTGTTACTTGTTGCCCGTTACGAATTACCTTATCACAAAACTATTTGTCACCAATAATTTCAGTGCTTGCAGAGAATACCTTACTGAAAACCGCTTGTCATTTTCTTCTCCTCCTCGTTGGGTTCGACACTCTTGAAAGGACTACGATAGATCCCCTATACTTGTGGGTCATCACTCAACCCTGAGGGGCTCGATAAGGTCCTCCTTATGATCGCGACTGACTCTAATGAGTGCAAGGCGACGAAAATTTGGCCTTCTTCACGACCTCTCGCCGAGCTGGAAGCTACCACTATCGCCATTCATCTTCCCGCGCTCTTCTCCGGCTTGGTGCCCCCATTCTCGGACTACTTCATTTCCATGCTCTCGCACTACCAGGTTCATGCATTGCACTTCGATCCGAAATACGTTCTCCTCCTTTCAGCCTTCACCTTCCTATGTGAAGGCTTTTTGGGCATCGCTCCCTCGGTGGTGCTGCTTCGCCATTTCTTCTGCCTTCAGCTAACCATCGTTGCCTAACGCTCCGGGTGCATGTTGCTCCGCGCCGTGGGAGTGATGGCGGGTGAAGGCATCCACATGGAGATCAACCACAAAGCGAAGGGCTTTCGGCGGCAATGGGTGTACATGGACGCTACCCAGTTCAACCCCCCTGCTGCAGACTCTGTCGTCCCCGGCGGCGGCGGCGAGCTCTGGATGGGGACACGAGAGGCTCGACGACCCAATGCTGTTGTGGGTCAGGTCGGCGGGAGTGACAGTGACGATGGTGGTGAGGGAGTTCCTCCGCTGGCGAATTCCCCCCCTTCAGCGCCACTCCTACCTAATGTGGGCCTTCGTCGGCCCAGAAGATGCAATGCGGCTCCAAACAGGCCGCCTGCCCTGACGTACTAAGCAGGGTACTCCGAGTCCTGACCGACGAAGAGGCAAGCGAGTTCCCCTGGGAGGGACTTCCTCTATATAATTACATGAGTAAGGAGACCTTCGTCGAGAGAATGCCGCGCTTTTACCAGTAGGGGCTACTCCGTGAAGGCTTCGAGGGACCTCAGGAGAACCCTTTCCTAGCGGTCCGAGAGCCAGAGGGCCTCGCGGGCGCGGTGCCACCGGCCGAAGCAGCGGGGAGTAGCGGCGACCTATCCCCTCAGGACGCCCGACAACACACCCCTACACCAGAGGGTGATGGCAGCATCGCCCCGCCTGAGGGCGGGGCCACCCCTCCTGGCATGACGAGTAGCATGAGGAATCCCAGGACGCCGATCCCTGGGCCGCACACCCATAGGAAGGGTGCTGCTGGCGAGCCCCACGTTCCCCCGCGAGGGAGAAGGGGAACGAGGCCGCGGGCACGCGGCCCCCTCCCGAGACCGGCCGCGAGAGGGTAAACCGACCAGGGCGTGGCACCGGTGCTCTGCTCAGAGCGCTAAAGAAAAGGAAATGGGTCGTCCGGGATGAGTAAGAGATTTGGCCTCCCTACCTCCAGCGTGGCTAGCTTGCCTTAGCTTTTTCTTCCCACAAGTCCTCTTCAAGCAAGAAGTTGAAGGAGCCGCCGAGCCGAGCCGCCGCCTCCTCGATGCTCACCACGACCGCGGGATGTGAGGAAGGCGTGATCCACCACGCCCCCGCAATCGCTCCCGAGCGAAGGGCGACTTCTCCGCCGTCTACTAGAGGCGCGGGGCACCGAATGGCCACGCATTCCTTGGTCACCACAAACGGCCCTGCGCGTCGAGGCGACGTCGATTCCTCCCGGGGAGCCTTCGGTGAACTACACACATTGCCTAGGAGAGGCGGAAGGGGCGTCTCCCAGCTCTCAGCCCCCCTCCAGGCACAACCAGGGCTTCTCGTGCCGCAACAGTGGGTGGGAGTGCTGTGCCCAACCCGGGCTAGGCCCTGGCGCTCGTGAGCTGCCCGGCCGCAGTCCGGCATGGCCTTTTGTAGAACGCAAAGGGTGCGTTGAATCAGCTCGAGGCGGACCTTCATGATGTTGACGCGCGTCTTGCGGATGAGTGCTTGCGGCTAGCAGCGGGTGGCACTTGCTCGAGGTACCCGTCAAGCTAGGTCACCTCCAGCATGAGTACGCCCGCTCAGGGGACGATAAATCCGCCGCGGCGGCAAAGGAAGCTCGCCAGCACGCTCTCCAGGAGGCTGAGGCAGCGGACTGGCGGCGCGAGGCAGTGGAGGCCCGCGAGCAAGAGCTCCCGAACTCAAACGCCATCCTGGAGTAGCAAGCCCAAGCGCGCGGAGGAAGGGCTGGCGACGCGTGAGGCGGACCTCAAGGCCCTCGAGCAGGAGGTTGCGCTGACGTCGTCCAAGTAGAGCCTGAAGCGCGAGCGGCTGGAGGTGCTGGACCGCCAGGTGGCTGCCACTCAAGCTTCTCTAGCTCAACACACTGAGAAGGCCAATGCCTCCCTAGTGTCCAGGGGGCGACGATCCAGACGTAGGTCAATGAGAGGGTTGCGAACGCCCGTTGGGCGCTCATCAAGGAGCACCGCGAAGGGTTAAAGTTTTAGGAAACCCGCTTCTGTGCCCAGCACCGAGAGCTCAAGGGCGAGATGGATGACATGAAAAGGAAGCTGACTGAGGTGGGAGAGCGGTGAGAAGACACACTGGGAGCTCAAGCCGCCGCTGAAGCGGGAGCTAGCATCGCTTCAGGAGCAGGTGGGGGACGTTACGTCCCTCGTGGAACGGGCGGCGGACGAAGCGAACCAGGCACGCGGGCTGCAACACATGCATTCCAACATGTTCAGGACCTCGAGCTGAGGGCTCGCCGTGCTTTGGGCTCCATCTGCAAGGAAGGCGTTTCCAGCCCACTCGTGCCCGACAACACCGGCTACATCGAATTTTTACCAAGGTCGTGGAGCGACTCAAAGGGAGCGTGAAGAAGGTGGGCGCAATCATTGAGGAGGAATGCCATCTCCTTTGCGCCGACGCTTGCTTCGACTTCGAGGCCGTGATAGCCCCCGTTCTCGAAGTGATCCGTGGGGGCAACACGTCTCCTTAGGCCGCCCTTTTATCTTCTTGTTAATGCTCATTTGTAGCCCTCCAAGGGCGTGAAGCGAGTGACTCTTGTTTAGACTCGTCACAGCTGTAATGAGCGCTTGTACTCATGTCGGGCTTCCTTCGATGCTTGTTTCACCTTTATGTTTGTTTTCTCATTCTATGTCATTAAGACACAACCCTTGTGCGAGACTCGGCCATTGCTGGTATGCCAGGTCGCGATGCGTGAGCAAGGCCAGGAGGCGAGAGCGTCAAGGGCTACCAAGCACTCCTGAGGCGAAATGCCCGGGAGGCCATCCATTGGCTGCAAATGGCTCGGCATATGCCTGCCTTGTATGCGGGATTCCGCCTTGGGGGAGCAGGGCACGCTCATGTGCATCACGCGACAAGATTAGACACCAAGGGCCTTGGTGGGGGTGGCCAGCGCGGGAGCAGGCCCACAGCCCGGAGCCCGACTGCTTGGGCTGGTTCGAGCGTAGGCACCGTACCCAGCCCCCACTCGTGCGAGGTACAAGAGGGAGACCCTGAGCGCGCGCGGCTTGATACGTCTTCGTCGTATCTATAATTTTTGATTGTTTCATGTCAATATTATACAACTTTCACATACTTTTGGTAACTTTTTATATGATTTATTTGGACTAACTTACTTCTCCAGTGCCCGATGCCAGTTTCTGTTTGTTGCATTTTTTGTATCACAAAAAATGCATATCAAACGGAGTCCAAACGTGATGAAACTCTACGGAGAATTATTTTGGAATATTTGTGAATTTTAGGAGGTGGAATCAATGTAAACGGAGCCCCAGGCCACCACAACCCACCAGGGCGCGCCACCAGGCCCAGGCGTGCCCTAGTGTATCGTGCCCTCCTCGAACGTCGGTTGGAGCTATACTTCGGGTGCAAGGAATCTTATATCCGGAAAAAATCACGTAAAAAGATTAGCCCAATCGGAGTTATGGATCTCCGGGAATTTAAGAAACCGTGAAGAGCCAGATCTCGGGAACGCAAAACAGAAGAGAACAGAGAGGGAGATCCAATCTTGGAGGGGATCCCGCCCCTCCTCTGCCATGGAGGCCATGGACTAGAGGGGGAACCCTCCTCCCATCTAGGGGAGAGGCCAAGGAAGAAGAAGAAGGAGGGGGGCTCTCTCCCCCTCTCTTGCGGTGGCGTTAGAGTGCCGCCGGGGCTAGGATCATGACGGTGATCTACATCAACAATCTTGCTACCGTCAACACCAACTCTTCCCCCTCTATGCAGCGGTGTAACACCCCTTCTCCCCGCTGTAATCTCTACTTAAACATGGTGCTTGACTCCATATATTATTTCCCAATGATCTATGGTTATCCTATGATGTTTGAGTAGATCTGTTTTGTCCTATGGGTTAATCGTGATCTTGGTTAGTATGATTGTATATTTTATTTATGATGCTGTCGTACGGTGCCCTCCGTCTTGCGCAAACGTGAGGGGCCCTTGCTGTAGGGTGTTGGAATATGTTCATGATTCGCTTATGGTGGGTTGCAAGAGTGATAGAAGCTTAAACCCGAGTAGGTGGATTATGGCGTATGGGAGTAAAGACGACTTGATACTTAATGTTATGGTTGGGTTTCACGACCTTAATGATCTTTAGTAGTTGTGGATGCTTGCTAGGGTTCCAATCATAAGTGCATATGATCCAAGTATAGAAAGTATGTTAGCTCATGCCTCTCCCTCATATAAAACTACAAGAATGATTACCAGTACTTGTTATCGATTACCTAGGGACAAATGACTTTCTTGTTGACAAAAACTATCCACTTTTACTACCTTGCAATTTATCCATAGTTTTATTCTCGCAAAGTACTCATAGTTTTATTCTTGCAAAATAGTTTCATGCTTGTTCTAGGCAAAGCAAACGTTAAGTGTGCGTAGAGTTGTATTGGTGGTTGATAGAACTTGAGGGAATATTTGTTCTGCCTTTAGCTCCTCATTGAGTTCGACACTCTTATTTATCGAAGAAGTCTACAAATGATCCCCTATACTTGTGGGTTATCAAGACCTTTTTCTGGCGCCGTTGCCGGGGAGCAATAGCTCGGGGTGAATATTCTCGTGTATGCTTGTTTGCTTTATCACTAAGTAGTTTTTATCACCTGTTCTAAGTTGTTCTCTATCTTTATTTATGGATATGGAACACAAAACACCAAAAACATTAGTTGTACTTGCTACTCATGGAGATGGGGAACCTCCTAAAACCTTCGATGCTCGTTATGTGAAAAATATTATGCACTACTTTGATAATCCTGAGAAACCCAATTTAACTGGATCAACGTGAATACTTTAGGGATTATCGCTTGACACAAAAGGGGAAATTATTATGGGATCAAATTTATATGTTGCATTGGTATGCTAGGCAACTATGCTTGAGATATGATTTTACTTGTTGCTCTAGGATGAATGCTCCACATCTTCCCTTTTCATGCAAATTTAATGATAATGAAACCTTGGCTTCCTATGCTAATGGTATATATAATTACTATGATGTGGAACGAATAGAAGAATTCGTTGCTTTTAAGGGTGCTTATGAAAATGAATCTTCTTTGAAAAGTTTGAAGATTTTGATGATTCAGTTTATAGACCTGAAAATTTTGCTATCCTTAAACATTTCTATGATAATTATAAATACAATTCCGATATTGATGCATTTATTGAGAAAATCTCCACTGTCCAAGAGGAGACTAATATTTTGCAGGAGTCTATGGAAGAAGGAATTGATGAAACTGTGATCTCATTGGATGAAAAAGATGATGAGGAGAGTGAAGAACAAAAGGAGGAAGAGCGTATTAGCTACCTGTGCGAACCTTCTAATGAGATTAACTCTTCAACTCATACATTGTTTAATGCCCCTTCACTCTTACCGAAGGATGAATGCTATGATAATTGCTATGATCCTATTGATTCATTTGAAATATGAAATATCCCTTTTTGATGAACTTGATGATTGTGGACAAGATGCCAATATGAATTATTCTATTGGAGATGAACTTGCTATTGTTCCTTATGTTAAACATGAAATTGTTGCTATTGCACCCACACATGATAGTCCTATTATCTTTTTGAATTCTCCAAACTACACTATATTAGAGAAGTTTATTCTTATTAAGGATTATATTGATGTGTTGCCTTTTACCATTGCACATGATAATTTTGATGAGTATGATATCCATGTGCATGCTACTCCTACTTGCAATTATTATGAGAGAGGAACTACATCTCCGCCTCTCTATGTTTTCAACACAACAAAATTGCAAGAAACTACTTATGCTATGTATTGGCCATTACTTGATGTGCATGAATTGTTCTTGTATGACATGCCGATGCATAGGAAGAGAGTTAGACTTCGTCATTGCATGATTTATGTTGCTTTGTGCTCACTACTAAATGCTAAATCATTGTTAATTAAAATTAGCTTTGATATACCTTGGTATCCGGGTGGATTCATTACTTGGGCCCTTTATGCCTAGCTTAATGGCTTTAATGAAAGCGCTGCCAAGGGGACAACCCAGAAGTTTTAGAGAGTCATTTATTTCTGTTGAGTGCTTTTATAAAGTTTAAAAACAAAAAAATATAGAGGGAAACTTAAAAACTTTTTCGCAAAAGAGAAGCGATTGGAAGTTATGCATTGGAGAAGTGAGGGTCGACCTTGACCACTTGTGTTCATGCTCATGGAAACAATGTAGAATTTTTCATGAAGATTCCCAAGGTATAAAAATAATGTGCCAAGATTTTCCTTTAGGATGATTAGATTGCTTGTTGGTTTGTGTGGTGCAGAAACATAAACTATGGTTGTAGCGCGTGAATTTTCATTTTTTTACTGGAATGTCAAATATTTCTGAAACTTTTTGCATAGTCTTTCTATACAAATTGTTGATGTTTTCCTAATTTGGTAGAATTTTTGGAGTACCAGAAGTATGGTGGATGTTCAGATTGCTACAGACTGTCCTGTTTAAGACAGATTCTGTTTTTGATGCATTGTTTTGCTTGTTTCGACGAAACTATCGATTTTTATCGGTGGCATGAGCCATGGAAAAGTTATATTATAGTAGCTACAGTGCAAAAACACAAAATATGAATTGGTTTGCAACAATACTTAGAGTAGTGATTTGCTTTATTATAATAACGGATCTTACCGACCTTTCTGTTGAGTTTTGTGTGGATGACGTGATCAGAAATCGAGGAGGTCTCGATATGAGGAAAAGGAGGAGAGGCAAGAGCTCAAGCTTGGGGATGCCCAAGGCACCCCAAGTAAATATTCAAGGAGACTCAAGCGTCTAAGCTTGGGGATTCCCGGGAAGACATCCCATCTTTCTTCAACAAGTATCGGTATGTTTTCGTCTTCGTTTTGTTCATGTGATATGTGAAAATCTTGGAGCATCTTTTGCATTTAGTTTTCATATTTCTTTTATGCACCATGCTGGTATGAGATAGTCCATGGTTGATTTATAAAATTCTCATTGCACTTCACTTATATCTTTTGAGTATGGCTTTATAGAATGCTTCATGTGCTTCACTTATATCATTCGAAGTTTGGATTGCCTGTTTCTCTTCACATAGAAAACCGCCATTTGTAGAATGCTCTTTTGCTTCACTTATACTTATTAGAGTGTGGGCATATCTTTTGTAGAAAGAATTAAACTCTCTTGCTTCACGTATATCTATTTAGAGAGATGACATGAATTGGTCATTCACATGGTTAGTCATAAAATCCTACATAAAACTTGTAGATCGCTGAATATGATATGTTTGTTTCGTTCATGTGATATGTGCAAATCTTGGAGCGTCTTTTGTGTTTAGTTTTCATTTTTATTTTATGCACCATGACGGTATGAGATAGTCCATGGTTGATTTATAGAATGCTCATTGCACTTCACTTATATCTTTTGAGTATGGCTTTATAGAATGCTTCATGTGCTTCACTTATATCATTTGAAGTTTGGATTGCCTGTTTCTCTTCACATAGAAAACCAATGTTCATAGAATGCTCTTTTGCTTCACTTATATTTGTTAGAGAATGGTCTTTTGTAGAAATAATTAAACTCTCTTGCTTCACTTATATCTATTTAGAGAGTCAACAAGAATTGGTCAATTGCATGGTTAGTCATAAAATCCTACATAAAATTTATGGATCACTCAATATGATATGTTTGATTCCTTGCAATAGTTTTGTGATATAGAGATGGAATATGTGGGAGGTACTAGTAAATGGTTGTGGTTATTAAGAATATTGATGTTAAGGTTTGTGATTTTCGAAGCATGCACGTATAGTCTCTCGTTATGCAATGAAAGTTGGAGCATGATTTATTATTGATTGTCTTCCTTATGAGTGGCGGTCGGGGACGAGCGATGGTCTTTTCCTACCAATCTATCCCCCTAGGGGCATGCATAGTAGTATTTTACTTCGAGGGCCAATAAACTTTTGCAATAAGTATATGAGTTCTTCATGACTAATGTGAGTCCATGGATTATACGCACTCTTACCTTTCCGCAATTTCCTAGCCTCTACGGTACCGTGCATTGCCCTTTCTCACCTCGAGACGTGGTGCAAACTTCGCCGGTGCATCCAAACCCCGTGATATGATACACTCTATCACACATAAGCCTTATTATATCTTCCTCAAAACAGCCACCATGCCTACCTATGATGGCTTTTCCATGGTCATTCCGAGATATATTGTCATGCAACTTCCACCGCTTCCGTTGTGATGACTTGAGCATTCATTGTCATATTTCTTTGCCTGATCATATAGCTGACATAGTAGTTGTGGCTCAGCCACCATTCATCATTTTTCATACATGTTATGCTAGATCATTGCCCATCCTGGTACATGCCACATGCATTCATATAGAGTCATACTTTGTCATAGGTATCAAGTTGTAATTTTTATTTCTTTTGAGTTATAAGTAAATAGAAGTGTGATGATCATCATTATTCATTTTTAGAGCAGTAAGGATGATGGAGACTATGATTCCCCCACCAGTCTGGATGAGACTCCGGACAATGAGAGAAAAAAATAAGAAGAAAAGAGAAAGAAAAAAAGAAAAGAAAAAATAAACAAAGAGAGAAGGGGCATTGTTAGTATCCTTTACCACACTTGTGTTTCAAAGTAGCACCATGTTTTTCATATGGAGAGTCTCATATGTTGTCACTTTCATATACTAGTGGGAATATTTCATTATAGGATTAGATGCACACCCACTTAGTTTTCATATGGAGCTTTCATACACTTATAGTTGTTAGTGCATTTGTTGCATGGCAATCCCTACTCCTCACGTTGATATCAATTGATGGGCATCTCCATAGCTCGTTGGTTATCCGCGTTGATGTGAGACTTTCTTACTTTTTTGTCTTCTTTATATTTACCCCTATCATCATACTCTATTCCACCCGTAGTGCTATATCCATGGCTTGCGCTCATGTATTGCGTGAGGGTTGAAAAAGCTGAAGCGTGTTAAAAAGTATGAACCAATTGCTCGGCTTGTCATCGGGGTTGTGCATGATAAATACTTTGTGTTAAGAAGACAGAGCATGACAAGACTATATGATTTTGTAGGGATAGCTTTCTTTAGCGTTGATATTTTGAAATACATGATTGTTTATTGGGATGCCTGAGTATTGATGTCTTTATGTCAAATTATAGACTATTGCTTTGAATCACTTATGTGTTAATATTCATGCCATGACTAGATATATGATCAAGTTTACGCTAGGTAGCATTCCACATCAAAAATTATCTTTTTTTATCATTTACGTACTCAAGGACGAGCAGGAATTAAGCTTGGGGATGCCGATACGTCTCCGTCGTATATGTAATTTTTTATTGTTTCATGCCAATATTATACAACTTTCACATACTTTTGGCAACTTTTTATATGATTTATTTGGACTAACTTACTTATCCAGTGCCCAGTGCTAGCTCCTGTTTGTTGCATGTTTTTGTATCATAGAAAATCCATATCAAACAAACTACAAACGTGATGAAACTCTATAGAGAATTATTTTGGAATATTTGTGAATTTTAGGAGGTGGAATCAACATAAACGGAGGCCTGAGGCCACCACACCCCACCAGGGCGCGCCACTAGGCCCAGGCGCGCCCTGGTGTATCGTGCCCTCCTCGAACGTCGGTTGTAGCTATACTTCGAGATCAAGGAAGCTTATATCCAGAAAAAATCCTGTAAAAATATCAGCGCAATCGGAGTTACGGATCTCCGGGAATTTAAGAAACCGTGAAGGGCCAGATCTCGGGAACGCGAAACAGAAGAGAACGGAGAGGGATATCCAATCTTGGAGGGTCTCCCGCCACTCCGCCAGCATGAAGGCCATGGACCAGAGGGGGAACCCTCCTCCCATCTAGGGGGAGGCCAAGGAAGAAGAAGAAGGAGGGGGCTCTCTCCCCCTCTCTCCCGATGGCGCCGGAGTGCTGCCGGGGCTAGGATTGTGACGACACTCTACATCAACAATCTTGCTATAGTCAACACCAACTCTCTCCCCCTCTATGCAGCGGTGTAACAACCCTTCTCCTCGATGTAATCTCTACTTAAACATGGTGCTCAACTCCAAATATTATTTCCCAATGATCTATGGTTATCCTATGATGTTTGAGTAGATTCGTTTTGTCCTATGGGTTAATCATGATCTTGGTTGGTATGATTGTATATTTTATTTATGGTGCTATCCTACGGCTCCCTCCGTATCACGCAAACGTGAGGGCCCCCCGCTGTAGGGTGTTGCAATATGTTCATGATTCGCTTATGATGGGTTGCGAGAGTGACAAAAGCATAAACCCGAGTAGGTGGGTTATGGCGTATGTGAGTAAAGAGGACTTGATACTTAATGCTATGGATGGGTTTCACGACCTTAATGATATTTAGTAGTTGCAGATGCTTGCTAGAGTTCCAATCATAAGTGCATATGATCCAAGTAGAGAAAGTATGCAAGCTCATGCCTCTCCCTCATATAAAACTACAAGAATGATTACCAGTACTTGTTATCGATTGCCTAGGGACAAATGACTTTCCTGTTGTCAAAAGCTATCCACTTTTACTACCTTGCAATTTATTCGTAGTTTTATTCTTGCAAAGTACTCATAGTTCTATTCTTGCAAAATATTTTCATACTTGTTCTAGGTAAAGCAAACGTTAAGTGTGCATAGAGTTGTATCGGTGGTCGATAGAACTTGAGGAATATTTGTTCTGCCTTTAGTTCCTTGTTGGGTTCAACACTCTTATTTATCGAAGAAGGCTACAAACGATCCCCTATACTTGTGGGTTATCACGGCTCATGAAAGAGAAAGAATAGAATGGAACACTGCAAGACTAAAAAAGGCAAGGTTTTTACTAGAGAAGACAACAAATTTGTTTACAAGCACAAAGAGAGGCGGCTACCGCCTTCATCGATCATTCCGCTAGCATGGAGCATGGGGCTTCCACTTAGGCATGGGCATGATTGCGGTTCGATCATTCTGACATCATGGATCATGGGGCTTTCACTTGGGCATGGGCATGGTTGCGATTCAACTGTTCCACTAGCACCGATCATGGGGCTTCAACTTGGGCATGGGTGGCAGCTCCTGCGAGGCCATGTGGCAGCGCCTTGGGAGGCTCTGGGGCATGTATAGCCCCACCTCATTCTTACATGAGAGGGTCATGAGTAGAACTTGTGGAGGTGTTGGATATTCCAGGCATTCTGCACAGGAACTCCGTCTTCCCTCTCCAGGCGGGTACGCTTGGCTTGGAGACATGGGTGGCCCTGAAGGGCCTTCCCACATGGGCGAGAGTTTTTGGAGGCCCTCCCTAAAGAGGATCTGTTGTAGGACGAGGTCCCCAACCTCGAAGGTATGAGGGCGGATGTTGCGACTGTGGTAGCGCCGCAAGGCCTGCTGGTACCTCGCCGCGCGAAGGGCGGCCTAGCGGCAGGCCTCCTTGAGGAGCACAAGATCAGCCTCCCGCGAGTCGTCGTAACGCGCCTCATCAAATGCTAGGACTTGTGGGGAGCCATGATTGAGCTCTGAGGGGAGAACCGCCTCGGCCCTGTAGACGAGGAAGATGGGGGTCTCACCGGTGGACTTAGTCGCGGTGGTGCGGATGGACCACAACACGGACTATAACTCATCCATACAGCCCTTGCCGCAGGCCTCAAGCTTCTTCTTGAAGCTCCTAGTCTTGAGGCCCTGTGGACCTCAGTGTTGGCGCGCTCGGCCTGGCCGTTGCTTCACAGGTGCACCACAGAAGCGTAGCATATCTGCGTCCCAAGGTTAGCACAGTATGACCTGAAGAGACCGCTCGCAAACTGGCAGCCGTTGTTAGTGATGATACAGTTGGGGACGCCGAATCGGCTCACGAGGCCCTTGATGCACTTGATGGCTGAGCCTGCCGGGATGGTGCATAGAGGCTCCACCTCTACCCACTTGGTGAACTTGTCGATGGCAACGTAGAGGTAGCGGTAGCCGCCGACAGCACGGGGGAAAGGGCCCAGTATGTCCAGACCCCATACCGCGAAAGGCAATGAGAGTGGAATTGTCTAAAGCCCTTGTGCGGGCTGATGGATTTGCTTGGCGTGGCACTTGCAGGATTCACAGGATTGGATTAGCTTGGCGGTGTCGCGGAGTGCCGCGGGCTAGTAGAACGCGTTGTGGAACACCTTACCCACGAGGGTGCGCGATGACGAGAGGTGCCCGCAGTCTCCCCCATGGATGTTGGCTAGTAACTCACGCCCTTGCTCTTCTAAAATGCACTGCAGTGAGATGCCGTTGGGGCGCTTGCGGTACAGCTCACTGTCTTGTAAGCAGTAAGTGGTGGTCTGTTGGGCCACGCGCTCTACTTCTGCATCTACTTCTGGTGTCATGGAGCAGGTAAGCCTTGTACTCCGCACCCTAGTGTCTGCTTGAGGCTCTAGCGCCAGCAGTAGGCGGGCTCTAGTGGTTGGGCCATAATCCGGCGCGCCTGTGGGCGGTGCGGGCTGGAGCTCCTCGAGAAGCAGCGTCGTGCCAGCGGCTGGGGGAGCAGCTGATGGCCTGAAGAGTCTCTCTTCGAAGACACCAGGGTCCTGGTGCTCATGGTGGGACACTCGCTTGGCGATGTCATCGGCTTCCTTGTTGACACCGCACAGGATGTGTTGTAATTCTAACCCCAGGAAACACTTCTCGAGTTTACGTACCTCCTCTAGATAGGCCGACATGTGCTTGTCCTTTGGCTTGTACTTCTTATTTGAGAAGTTGATGAGGAGATGGGAATCGCCTTTGATGGTGAGGCGCTTGATTTCCAAGGCGACTGCGGGCTTGAGGCCGGCGATCAGGCCCTCATACTCTGCGATGTTATTGGAGAACTTCTCACCGTGCTAGAAGCATAGTTGGACGGTGTAGTAAAGTTTGTCTTCGGCTGGGGAAACGAGCACGACCCCAGCCCACGTGCCTTGCGTGGAAAAGGTGCCGTCAAAGTACATGATCCAACCAGTGGGCGCCTCATCTTCAAGCAAGAGGGACTTCTCCTTGCGAGGCTCCTCCTCGTAGGTATCCGTCCATTCTGCCATGAAGTCGGCAAGGGCCACCTTGATGACCCTGGTGGTGCAGAACTCCAGCTGGAAGGCATGCAACTCAATGTTCCACTAGGTGACTCGACCAGCGGTGTTATGGCTGCGCAGCACCTTCTCCAGGGGGTACGCAGAGATGACCTTGATGGAGTGGCCTTGGAATTTGTGGCGCAACTTCTTGGAGGTGACCAGGAGTGCGAGAATGAGCTTTTGTTGCATAGGGTAGCGCACGCGCGCCCCTTAGCAATATGCTGACAAAATACACAGGGTACTCGATGAGGTGCGTGGTCTTGGCGACAGCTTGTTCCCGAGGAGGCGCGTGAGGTCCGGGAGCCTCATGAGGCGCGGGAGGTGCAGAGAGCTCCAGGGTGCCATCTTGTAGAGTGGAGGCGCAAGGCTCGGGGAGCTCGCAAGGCTTCGGTGGCTCGGAAGGCCCTGAAGAGCCGGAGTGCTCGGGGGACTCGCGAGGCCCGAGGAGCCTCCCTTTGGCAATGATGCACTCCTCCCGAACAACCATGAGTGCGGCACTGGCCGTTTGCGGGGTAGCCGCCAAGTAGAGCACTAGGGCTCATGGAAGCGTGGCACTACCATGATGGGAGGTCTCGTGAGATATCTCTTGAGGTCTTCAATGGCTGCATCTGCCTTCGGGGTCCACTTGAAGGAGCCAGTTCTCTTCATGAGCTTGAAGAATGGCAAGGTACACTCGGCAAACTTAGAGATGAAATGCCCTAGGGAAGCCATGCACCCTGCTAGCCGTTGCATCTCCTTGAGGGTTTGGGGCCACATCTTCTCGATGGCCTTGATCTTTTTGGGGTTGGCCTCGATCCCTCGGTGGGAGACTAGGAAGCCGAGCAACTTGCCGGAGGGAACACTGAAGACACACTTGTCGGGGTTGAGCTTCAGGCTGACCTTGCACAGATTGGCAAACATTTTTTCCAAGTCTTCGATTAATGTTCTGGTTTCAAGCGACTTGACCACAATGTCATCGACGTACGCCTCCGCATTCCTTTCCCAACCGTGGCCCCAACATGATGTGCATTAACCATTGGAAGGTGGGGCTAGCGCTCCTCAAGCCGAAAGGCAGGCAGGTGTAGCAGAATACACCACACGGGGAGATGCAGGCCGTCTTTTCAACATCTTCTGCCACCATCTTGCACTACAAAAAAATACACTTCCGTGATGATACATGTTTGTCACAGTAGGTCGTGTTTTTTGTCATGCATGTACATCCATGACGATTTTATGACAGAATCAAGATAGTCATACCTGTGCTGTCGTAGAAGTGTTCCATGACATTACCAAAATTATCATCACAGAAGTGTCCACTTCCATGACGATAAATCGCGCGTCATAGAAGTGCTTTCGTCAAGGGTGACCGACACGTGGCATCCACCGTAACGGAACACCGTTAAGCTATCGGGTCAGGTTTTGGATCCGATAACCCATTAATAGCCTCGACCAATGGGGATTTTCCACGTGTAAAGTCATCATTGGCTGGAGGAAACACGTGTCGGCTCATCGTTGGGACAGATGTCATCCACTCATTGGACAGAAGGTGCCTATGATACGTCGACATGTGGCAAGGCCCAACAGAGGCTCATTCCTATGAAAAGGCCGACCCGTTTGACTTGGTCAAAAGGTGGCGTCCGACCCATGGAAAGCCTGTTAACGGCCTGTTCGCATATATCCCATTTACAACCCGCTAACCGAGGCCCATTACGCCCTATCCGAATGAGGCCCAGTAGCGTCATCTGGGCCATCCAATATGATTCCAGCCCGTTTTCACTTCTGGCCCATGTATGGCCCATGACGTCTTTCGGCCCGTATGAGGCCCTTTGTAAGTCTTGGCCTATTAACGGCCCGTGGTGAAACTGGCCCGTAATGAACAGTGTATCACTTTACACCCATTAACGACCCGTGGTGAAACTGGCCCGTAATGAACAGTGTATCACCTTAAACCCATTAATGGCCCGTTATTCCGTTGGGCCATTTCCAGCCCATGTTATCTTTCGGCCTTCTCAGAGCCCATTTATTCTTGGGCTCATTTCCAGCATTCGTTTACTTACGACCCATTACTGTCATTTTCTGCTTGTGGGCCAAATTCAGCCCGTGGTTACAGTCGGCCCGTTTGTGGTCCGTTAATACGTTGGGCCATTTTCATAGCGTCATCAAATACGGCCTATTAACGATGGCCCATTATGGTCGGCCCATGAACGGACGATTCCAACTCTAGCCCGTTTACGGCCATAACGCGGTCTGTTTGGCCCATGTTTGGCCAATTGATCATACAGCCCGTATAAGGCCCATTGATGATACAGCCCGCAGAAGGTCCATTGTTTCTACGGCCCATAGAAGGCCCATTGTTTTTACGTCCCATAGAAGGCCCACTGTTTCTACAGCCAGTAGGAGGCCCAGTGTCACTACAGTAAATATTAGCCCATTGTTATTGTGGCCTAGTTTTAAAAAATAGGTTATTGCAGCCACTAGCAAACCGCGGAAAAAGAACTGCAATGACTACAAGCAAACAAATAAACAAGACAACAAGGAAATAAATAAGCAAGCAACTAACGCTAGGCTATCACAGCTATTACACATATTACATCCACTCGGCATCAAAGTTCGTCACCAGTGCAAATGTAGGGAACAAAGCAGCATATCATATACATTGGTTGTCAAAGTTGGCAACCAGCGCAAATAAACGTCGCAGCAAAACAAATCCAGAACTGAAACCACTTCAGAAGATCTCAAGAAACAATATCCTGGGTACCCATAATGCTGGCAAGATTCTTAGCAAGCTTATTAACTTTCTCTTGTTTGGCGCTTAAATCCTCCAGCGCTTGCTGTTGCACCAGGAAATATGCATCTAAATTCTGCAGGGACTTCCCCAGTCCTTCAGCTTCTTGTCGCAGCACATCTGATCGATGTCTTTCAACTTGAAGTTGAGACTCAAGAAGACGAACTGATTCAGGCAGGGAGTTCGAAGAGCTTGTGCCAGCAGTAGTGGCCAGTAACTCGAACACTACATCAAGACAGGACTTTTGGGTTCTCTCACCATCGTCAAGATAGTTTTTATTAGCTTTCTTGGAGACCAACAGGGATGTCTCACTATCTTGAACCTTATCTGCATTACTTCCTTTACCATTGGATAACGCGGTACTGTTCTCCAATATTTTGTCCGCATTCTAAAAGAGAAACAAGCAGACACATCACATGTTTACCATGTTGTATATGAAACTCATTTTGGTAAATGAGTTCAGTAGTAAAGTGGACAAGATAACATCATGAAACAAACATATATCTATGTACCATGGTCACTTTATGGTCTATATCATTCTAGTTTTTGTTGCCAAATCAAGATAGAGACACAGTTCAAATAATATTTGTTCAAGACAAAGCAGAATAGACAGAATATAAGTGTGGGTAACTATAGAGCAATAACAACACTTGTAATGTGCATGACATGAGAACATAACTGTTTATTCAATTGAAACTGAAATAAACATAAAGCAGGTTACAACAGCAAACCAGTTAAAGAAACAGGTTTAAAACATACCTGTTGCGCCATTGGAGTTTCAATTCCATCCTTCAAATTTGAAAAGTTGGTATGAGTAAATATAGTAATGCAAGAGCAAAGGAGTATGAACCATAGCTACAGAACCTGACCCGAGAACAAATCTTCTTCTCCTTTAAGCGTTGAGTTGGGATTCAGAGTGGTGGTCCTCGTGCTTTGGGAACTGCAGTTCCCTTACTAACTGCTCGTGTTTGGGTGCTCTGTGGTGGAGACGGTGCTGTGTCAACTGGAACTGGGTTACTATCTGCCGGGGTTGGGGTTAGAAGGGGTGTAGCTGGTTCTTTGTCCAACTAGGTAGGGGTACAATCTGCGAGAGTCTGGGTTATGTGTGGTGGATCTGGTCCTTGGGCAAGTACAACCGTGGTTCTATCTGCATCAACTGGTAGCACTATCTTTTCTGAAGACCGTGTTGTTACTCCCTTAGATACTGCCATCACACTCTCCAATTCAAATGGCTGATAAACAAGAAAAGTAATTGAAAGTGTAGGCATTGTATGATAGACAGGTGCGTTGGATAGTGGGGAATAAAAGAGGGTATGAAATAATTCATATTTATGTTATCTAACCAAACAGGATAGCATGATACAATTTCACATATGTGATGGCTAACTAAACAGGATAGCATGACACAATTTCACATTATGATGGCTAACTAAAAAAGATGGAAAGACATAGTTCAAAATATGAGACTATGTAAACAGGATGACATGACATAACTATATAATGTGTTTATTAAATAGGTTGGCATGCCATAATTCACATACATTCACGGATAGAATGCCATAATTCAAAATATGATGACTGTAAACACTAAACAGGATGAGATGATATAACTATATGATGTCTTTATTAAATGGGTTGCCATGCCATAATTCAGATAGATGATGTGTATGTACTATGTAAACATGATGGCATGATATAATTCAAATATATGATTTATATAGTAAGCAAGTAAGCAGATGGCAATCCATATATGATGTAAAAACTAAGCAATGCAAGACAACATGCATGACATGGGTAATATAACCCTGCCAAGTTTGAGCATAGACCTCAGGGGGGGGGGGAAATAGGACTGGTCATCAGTCTCTGAATCCTCCTCTGAGGAGCTCTCTGTAACCAACAAGATGTCTGCTTCAGCAGGTAGCATTATCTGCTCTGAATACCTTGTTTTCACTCCAGATACTTCCATCACCACTTCAAATGGATGCACAAGAAGAGTAGTTGAATATACAAACATTGTCGACAAATGGAACACGTAATACAAAAAAATTATAGCATGATATAATTCACATACATGATGATTGGCTAAACAGCATGGCATTGCATAATTCACATATATAATGCCTTTGCAACAATATAGCATTGTATAATTCACATATATAATGTCTTGCAGCAAAATGGCAATGCATAATTCACATATATGGTAATTAGACACTGAACAGGTGGCATTCACACAAAGCATGTCTAAACTAATCAAATGACATAGTAATGCGAGATACCATACGCACGATATGAGCAACATAACCCTGCCAAGTTAGAGAATACACCTCGGGGGGGGGGGGGGATAGGATTGGTCATCTGTCCCTGAATCCTCCTCTGAGGAGCTATCCGTAACCAGCGAGATATGCGCTTCGTCAGATAGCATAGTCTGCTCTGAAGACCTTGTTTTCACTCCAGAATTTGCCATCACCGTGTCAAATGGCTGATGCACACGAAGAGCAGTTGAATGTACTAACATTGTTGACAAATGTAATATGTAACGAAAAAAAGGATGGCCTGATATAATTTACATATAAGATGACTGGCTAAGCAGGATGGCATTGCAAAATTCACATATATGATGCCTGGCTAAACAAGATGGCGTTGCATAATTTACATAAACGATGAATAAACTAAACAGATGGCATTCGCACAAAGGATGTCTAAACTAAGCAGATGACATATTTGATGTATAAAGTAAGCAATGCAAGGCACCATATGCATGATATAACAAACATCAGCATGCCAAGTTAGAGCGAAGACCTCAGGGGGTAAATAGGAGTTGTCTTCTCCGTCTGAATCCCCCTCAAAATAGATATCTTCCTCTCGATTACAATCTGAAATGCGTGGAGGGGGGGCTGCCTTTGCGCCTACCATGGAGCGACATCTGCATGAAATTTTATTGCCACACAAGGCTCGTCTCTTTTGCTCTACATGTTCAGTTCCATTGTTTACAATAACTGTCATGCATAGGAATAAAACATAGTGAGATTATGTAAGGAGTGCATGCATAAAACCAGAGTGATGGTAGCAACCTGTGGATAGACCCAAAACCAATAATAGCAGGCAGATAATGGCTTCAGTTAAAAAATACAGATAATGGCTTCTTTACTGTTTGTTTCCCACCCAACAT
Organism: Triticum timopheevii; assembly: GCA_963921465.1. Lineage (NCBI taxonomy): Eukaryota > Viridiplantae > Streptophyta > Magnoliopsida > Poales > Poaceae > Triticum > Triticum timopheevii. Next base: position 445,268,076 of record OY997266.1, on the reverse strand, counting down.
GAAACTCATAGTAGACACTGGAGATTATCCAGATAGTAGATATATACTATTGATAGCGGCCCCTATATGTACCCCACAACCATTTAAAAACTCAAGTTTGACCATTAGTTTGGAGCTGACTCAGAGTCTAATCAGTGAACAGGACGATAAAGTAGCATGTAATATTAAGCAATGCATAACGTAAGCAGACACGAAAGAGTGCGACCTCTCTTGCGGACCCGTGTAGTCCTCGAGGTCATCTGCTCGGTTGATGATGGTAATGTAGTTTTCATGGCTGCCGGCGGCGAGGAAGAAGATCTGAGCTGGCGAAAGATAGTCTGGAGGCTATGTCCCTACTGTGCTGGACCCTTCTGTCAATGGAGCAGCTGAGCTGGGATGGACGACGGCGCAGCAAGAGCAGGTTAAACCACGCAAGGTTTTCTTTGACAACTATCTGTAAGCAAAGTAATTCTGTAAGGGCTCGTTTGAATTGGAGGAATCCAACAATGCATGATAGGAAATAGACAAGAATAGGATAGGAATGCACGTGCAAAACAGAGAATTTAAAAACACAGGATTTCTGCCAATCTGGGTGTTTGATTCACAACAATTGGAAGATCACAGGATGCAAAGAAGCATGATGAGATTAAGTCAAACCACAAGAAAATGTACGGTTATAATGCTATTATGCTACTATCTCTTAGTCTTGTGCTTCATGAATAGGAATTTGAAAAGGAGGACAAGTGATAATTAAAATTCCTACGTTTTTTCTTTCAAGGAGACACTAAAGGAACAAATCCGTGTGCTCAGTGGACAATATATATAACATATAGAGTAAAAAAGAGATGCAACAAGTGTACAACCTCTTTGGCGAAGCCATGTCGATCTCAGCGTGATTGGGTTGTCCGGTGAGGATGCTCCGGCTGACTTTGCTGTCGGAGGAGGGGAAGAAGATCTTAGGCGTCTGGAGATGGATCCTGTCATGGAATTGTCGCGTCAGATGTCCTTAGTGTCAGGACTTAGTCGCGAGGCCAACGCATCTATGTGGTAGCTTGAGAGGGGTTGAGTGGGACGAGAGACGCAGGGCGGATCAACACACAAGACAAGGATTTAGACAGCTTCGGGCCCCGGGAAACATCATCCGGTAAAAACCCTACATGCTGTTTGTGGCTAGGTCTCATTATCATCACGAGGGAGACGCCGTAAACCGGCTCTTTGTGTCTAGCCCTAGAAATTGTTTCTTGCTTGTAGCTTCTCCCTTCTTTGGGGAGCCCTGCTCCTACTTATATATGTTGAAGGGGCGGGTTACATGTGGAGTCCTATTAGGATTAGGACTAGTCTATCTCTAATACAAACCGGATACAAGTCCTGGTCTTAACTCCTTGTAAGGTAAATATTCCTCATGCCTTTCCTCTTAAACCGGCCCACCATAGTATGAACCGGCCTTCATGAACCGCCAGTTGGGAAACCGGGTCTTGTCGCTCCTCTGACCCGCCCGCCGGGTCACCAGTGAGTCATAATGACCAGGTGGGTTGCTTGTAAACCGCCAGGTCAGGGCGGGTCGCCAGTGAATCGCCAAGTGCCAGCCGGATCTCAGTAAACCGCCAAGTCCGGCCGGGTTATACTTCCGGCCGGTTTACGCCGCGGGGTATATCCCCGACATTAGCCCCCAGTTTAATTTGGATTTGTCCATGTTAAACTGATCTGCAACATAAACACAAGAACAAGTTTGGCGGGTTGTGCTCCGGGTTAAGAATTCTTGTAGACCGACACCTGATCATCCTTAAGTCCTTGTCATTTCCTCCTTCTAGAAAATCCAAGTCAATAGACCAGCTTCATAATCAATTTGCTCGCAGAAAAAATATTGTACATAAAGAATCCATTTGAATTGGCCTTCAATGCTCTGACTTGACAAAAATATTAGTCTCTGAAATATTCAACTGATATCCAGCCGGCTTGAAGATGGAAAACTTGCCGGTTTATGATTACCACCATTGTCGGGTTATAAAACTGATAACTCCGAGTCATGATTGTTGCAGACACTGGTTCATGATTGTTGCAGACACTGGTTCATGATTATTAATGACGCCGGGTTGCAGCCACAGGGTCATAATGATTGGTGACGCCAGGTCAACCTAGTTTGCTCAATCAGAGAATTTGAAAAATATTTCTTCGATAATAATATAATACCTGTAGCCCCCAAGTCTTTGAGCAGAACAAAGTGGTGGCTTAAGACTTTGCTTCGGTATAAATACTGCCACTTTCAAAGAAATCCATGTTGTTCATCCCAGTGACTAGTAAAAACTGAATACCCCATACTATGTAGCCCCCAAGTGCCGGGTTGTCATGCTTGCAGCCACCTGGGACTTGTAATTGTCTTATACTCATAAAAACTTCAACCAGTGTAGCCCCCAAGGGCCGGGTCATTATGCAATAATGAGCAGGGACTTTGTAGGTATAATCATGTAGAGTTGAGCAATGATGTGTAGCCCCCATCATGGAACTTGAATCCATGTCCATAAGGTTAAGAGCCTTGTGCTTTACCAACTGAGCAGTGGACCCTTCAATATAATGAATAAAAAGCTTTTGTACCTTCAACTGTTGACAGGAGCAATTGGTAGCCCCCAAGGGCCGACTCATTATAATGTGATGAGTCGGGTCTTCAATAATATGAGCAGAAAATTACTTTGCATTAGCCCCCAAGTGTCATGGTGCATGCTTGCAGCGACATGAGACTTGCATATTTGATGTAATCTCAATTTTAAATAATGTAGCCCCCAAGTGCCGTGTCGTAAGCCTGCAGCGACTCGGGACTATTCCTTTAATTGTAGAATAAATCATATCCATTAATAATATGATAACCATTGCGCTAAAAGCGACTTTGAAAACCTCAATTATAATATTGGTTATTGATAACCATAATAAAAATCCAGCCGTATTGGCTATTAAAGATAACATAATCTGGTATGAAAAACCTTATTCATTCAATATCATAATGAAAATTCAGCCAAGTTTGGCTATTTGAATAATATAACCCAATGATTTATAAGCGCATGATTCCAATGGCGCAATCCAAATAGGTACTGGCAACTTATAGTCCAAAGCCAGGCTGGGTTAACAAACACCGGATAATTTATCATCATGCTTTATTCGACCTGTCTCTGCATACAACAAGTTTAAAGTGTCCTGGCGGTTTACCGCCGGACGGGTCATAATGCCCAACATATAACCCAGGTTTATAACCAAGGCTGCACTTAAGAATAATCAATGAAATATATCATACCTGCGACATTGAATCACATCATTGGTTTACCAACTTTTTGTAGTAAGGGTAATAACCCCAATCTTGAGTAATGATAACTCCTTTCATACTGTGTCAGTTTATGATAAAACCGTACCGGGTCGTGATAAACACCGGTTTAACCATATATAATACTGGCGACTCGTAGTCAAACCAGACCGGGCGGATAGTCTCCGGATTATGATTTGATCATGTACTGACAATTTGTAATTGAAAGTCAAGCCGGGTTTAATGAACACCGGTTTACTCCATAATAAGATGGCAACATAATATCAAACCGGGCAGATAGTCTCCAGATTAGGATTTGACCGTGTTCCGCCAATTTGTAATTGACAGTTTGAAACGGATTAACAATGTCGGTTTAAAAAACGCAACAAAAATCAAATAACAGTTATGAAAAAAATATGGAAGCAAAGGCAATGATAAGACCATTTGCAAAAAGAGGCTTTACTGAGCCGATCAGATGGTGTTTCCATGGTCGAACACGACCAAGCTCCCAATAAGGTGTAGCTATGGTTCAAGTCAGCCAGGTCCCCAACTGAAACCGTGGCATTATGCCGATCAAGTGGCGTGGCAATGGTTCGGGTTCGACCAAGCCCCCAAGTGACTCTGTGGCCTTAGGCCGATCAAGAGGCGTGACTATGGTTCAGACGTGACCACAAGTCCCCTAGTGATGCATTGGCATTACGCCAATCAAGAGGGGTGACGATGGCTCGGGTTCGACCAAAGCCCCCAAGTGATTCTGTGGCCTTAGGCCGACCAAGAGGTGTGACTGGTTCAGACTTGACCATGTCCCCAAATGATCTGGTGGCTTTCGCCTATCAAAAGGTGTTGCATTGGTTCGGACACGACCAAGCCCCCAAGTGATATGATATAAAGCTTTTGATAAGCTAACTCGAGGGGTAAACCGGAGGCCGCTTTAAGACAGAACCTCCGTGTAACCACGCATGATGTAAAAAGAACAGAGACCCCGCTTTATGAAGCAGAAGCCCCCATGTGATCAATAATATGTCAGGCCAATAAGGCAGGATACCCATGTTTGAACCGCGCATCATGCCAGCAGGTCCTCTTCGACAATTTTTAACTTTTTGCAAGAGATAAATTCTTCTTGAGCCGGGATCTTGAACCGGATATTGAGAGCTTCAAAGCTTTGTGGGAGACATCTTCCCCTTGAGCCGGATATTAAACCGGAATCCTTCTTTTTAAGCCGGAAATGTTCTAACGGCCTTTAAATTTGCACCAATATGGCGGTTTAGGGTCCTGCATTAGACAACTTTGCAAACCGGAGTAATTGCTCTTTTAAAGAAGGCAATATGTAATATAAAATATATTGGATGGATTTCACCTGATATATCATGCCAGGGGTTATCCACCGCAGAGTTGATGATCACCATGGTGAAGCCGTTCAACAACAAGCAGGTGCGGACAACGACGCATGATGACGCTTAACGCATACTTCATTGGCACAGCATGGCACCATCTTTATGATAAATTATTGTCCTGCACATAAAAAATATATAGACCAAAAGTAATTGTTCTCTTTATAAAAACAATATTTGCTGATAAAATATACTTAGATGAATATCACCTGGCATTTTTTGTCGGATGGCACTGACGGCGCAAACCAAATTTTGATAACCGGGTCCGCCATACAACCTGCCTTTCCGTTTTGTCTCTATGATCTTTCTTCGCACGGACTATGCCATCACACACGTAATAACCTCCATTTTATCGATCAGGAGATTGCAATTATTCCTCATACGGCAGACGGTCACAAGATTCGTCCTTCAGTCAGACCACACTCATCCTGGTCGGGCCCGCTTGCCGGTAGTATGTCCTTATCTCCTGTGAAGGCACTTATTTCACCGCTCGCCAAGGGCCGGTCCACAGAAGCAGAGGCCACGGGTGGTTCAACAGCAACGGAGGCGAGGCAGCTTTGTCAATGGCGATTTAGAGCAGAAGTAACACGCAGCAAGACCGGTCATGAAGGCAAGGCCACAACAGAAACATCCCTTGTCCACAAACACAAACAGAGGCATAACCCAGCCAGGACCGGCGTGCAGTGTTGGCGCGGCTGCAGGGATGGTCCTGACGACGAAGGCGAGCCAGCGACGGCAACTTGGAGCCACTCGGAGTGAGACCCTCCTAACGATTCAGAGCAAGGCCGAGGTCGCGATGGGAGAGGACGGCGAACCGGCGATGGCAGAGGAGCGGCCGAGGCCGCGACGGCAGAGGGCGGCCAGCTCGAAGGCGGACCCGGTTCAAGACAGAGACGGAGGGACTCTGAGCCAGAGCTGCTGCGGCCACGGCGAACCACGGCGGAGGCAGTGGTGGCGACTTGCGCCCGTTTTGATGCATAGTGAGAAAGGAGCCAGGGCGCTGGTGCGGGTGGTAAACCAGAGCCCGTGGTGACCCGGCAACCGCTCGAGCTGAGGTGAACTGATGACAGCGGTTCATGGAAGAGCACGGCTGAAGTGGCGCAAGGTGATTCAGGGCATCACGAGGAAGAAGGCGGCAACAATTTTGGCGACTTGGCGTCGGTGGTCTTGAGGCCGGGGTGATCCGGACGGCGGCTCTGGCAATGAGGCAACAGGGCCGGCCGGCAGGCTTGCTGCGACGCCAGGAGGCCCCTGGCAGCCCAAGGCCTGGGACGGCGGTTTGTCGAAGGCGGCGAGTCAAGGCCGCGCCGGTGCGGACGACCGCAGCGGATGGCGAGGCCAGCAAAACCGGGGCGCGTCGGTGGAGGGGCTCGGTCGATGAGAGACGGAGTCCAGGTGCGGCTCTCAGCCGGGAGTAAGCCGGACCGGAGTGGAGACGAGCTCGGCGGCAAATCAGGAACGGGCGGTTTAGCACGAGGGGGCACCGGCCAGGCGAGGAGCTGGCTTGAAGATCCACACCGGCGGCGGCAGGCGGAGAAGCGAAGGCAGCCGCTCGGGGCACGACGACGCGGGAACCAGCCCGGAGCAACGCCGGTCGGAGGCAGAGGCACCAGGCGAGAGCCGGCCCGGGACAGACACAGAGTCCGTGCCCACGACCCTATCCTCTTCTGGATCGTGGTTGACCAGACTTTTTTTTAAACCGTTTTCAGCTAGCACTTTCCTTCTTGACGTACACAGTAGCCTGTGGACTCGTATTGGGTCCGATGTGCTTCGGTATTTGTCGCGGCGAAAGTTTTTGCTAATCTCGTCGATTTGTGGCGGCTTAGACGCAACCCTAACTCTTGATCTCAATCTTGTATTTGATGTTTCAAACTTGAATCATGACTATAATCATAACTCAATGAATTGGCCGATTCTTCTTCATTGGATGAATTGCGAGCTTCTTAAACCCTGGATGAGATCCCTCCAAGAACTCAACACCACCGTGCGCGGGCCCCACGGTGGGCGCCAACTGTCGTGGAATTGTCACGTCAGATGTCCTTAGTGTCAGGACTTAGTCGCGAGGCCAACGCATCTATGTGGTAGCTTGAGAGGGGTTGAGTGGGACGAGAGACGCAGGGCGGATCAACACACAAGACAAGGATTTAGACAGCTTCGGGCCCCGGGAAACATCATCCGGTAAAAACCCTACATGCTGTTTGTGGCTAGGTCTCATTATCATCACGAGGGAGACGCCGTAAACCGGCTCTTTGTGTCTAGCCCTAGAAATTGTTTCTTGCTTGTAGCTTCTCCCTTCTTTGGGGAGCCTTGCCCCTCCTTATATATGTTGAAGGGGCGGGTTACATGTGGAGTCCTATTAGGATTAGGACTAGTCTATCTCTAATACAAACCGGATACAAGTCCTGGTCTTAACTCCTTGTAAGGTAAATATTCCTCATGCCTTTCCTCTTAAACCGGCCCACCATAGTATGAACCGACCTTCATGAACCGCCAGTTGGGAAACCGGGTCTTGTGCTCCTCTGACCCGCCCGCCGGGTCACCAGTGAGTCATAATGACCAGGTGGGTTGCTTGTAAATCGCCAGGTCAGGGCGGGTCGCCAGTGAATCGCCAAGTGCCAGCCGGATCTCAGTAAACCGCCAAGTCCGGCCGGGTTATACTTCCGGCCGGTTTACGCCGCGGGGTATATTCCCGACAGATCCCGAGGTACTGCTCCGCTGTGATGGAGGGTTTCGTCGTTGGAGCAGCTCCGGTGAGTTGTACGACGCCGAGGTTGAAGCAGGGCAAGAGAGACAACGAACAACCTTAACCTGAGTGGAATTGTAATAGCATCTCCAATACATGATGTAAAATACATAACCACAAAGTGCTAGATGTAAAATACATCAGCCGCTCATCTCTGAACTTAACTGTCGAAACTGAATTAACTGTCGAAACTGAACTTAACTGTCGAAACTGAACTTAACTGTCGAAACTGAATTTTGCTGTCGAAACTGAATTTTGCTATCGAAACTGAACACACTAGCAAGGTGAGGCTACACGTTGGTCGACTGACTTTTTCATCTCTGGTCACTCGATTTTGTAGCCGTTGGATGCGAAATGAAGGGCCTGCGGTTCATCTTCAACCTCCACCCCCCTGAGCCGCCAGCCACCACCGGCCAAACAGCAGCCCCTCGCCGCCCGCGGCCGGTGGTGCGCTGCCCCGCTCGCCCCGAAAACACTCCCCACCATCGGTCCGCTGCCACCCCGGCCATCCCTCTAGGCCCCACCGTGCCGAGCTTTTTCTTCGGCGATCCCCACGCCACCGCCCCGCCAACGCCCCGCCACCGCCGGCGACCACCGCCCCCACCCTGAACCCTAAGATAGATAGTGGGATACCTCTCCGGCGAGCCCCCCTCCCTGCTGCGGCTGGTTCTTCCTTCACCTCGGCGAGCCCCCCACCCCCTGAAAATTGACTGACCCAAAAGTCGATTCAGTCGACTGAAGTGTAGCTAAATCGGAGCAGCATTGCAAGTAAGAGCAAGAGCGAGAGCAGCGGTGCTAGCAAGAGCAATAGCAGGAGCAGACCAGGCAGGGGACCGAGAGCAAGAGCAGAGCAGCAGCGCGAGTGAGAGCTAAAGCAGCAGCAACTCCTACTGATGTGGACGTCGCCGCCGAGGGAGCGATGCAGTGGAGGAAGTGGCTGGCGACGCTGCCGTGGTTGGAGTCGCGCCGTGTCGGCTCGGGACCGAGCACCGGCAGCACCATGAGGTCGAATCAAGAAGAAAATGCGGTGATTAGTGTACAACCTCTTTGGTGGCGCCGATTAGGCTGCAACTTCATTCGAGGAAACAGTGATGATGATACTCTTTCGGTGGTGCAGGTGAAGATGGCGGTGTGGGAATGGAGCTGGCGCAAAAGATGAGGGGAACATCGGGGCAGCTCCTTGGAGGTGGAGGACGGGGTGGCTGAACCGACGGGACGATGAGATCGACGAAGGATCCTCATCTAGTATGGTGGATGAGGGATGTCGAGGTGTTGCTGTGGACGATGTCGTCGGGGAAGAGGCTCCGGCTGGGTGGCGGACGGAGCAGGGTGTGGGGTTTCATCGCGGGTTTTCGCGTCCTCGGTGTATGAATGGGTGGGCGGATGGGATGGCAGTGGGGAACCATGGCTTAGAGATGCGCTTGTCCAAAATGTGGGGTAAGTTACGAAAGTACCCCGACCGATTTGAGGCGGTTCTTTCGGTTTAGGGGTACCATGGGCATTTCACGTGTCGGGATTTCACAGGAGGTGGGAGTTTTCGCGCGCGTTGTAGTTTCGGAATAGCAAGGCGCGGGTTGAGATGGAGGGAGTTGTCGGAGCACAACGAGACAAAGATATATCTTAAATATTTTGTGCTAACAAGGCACGGGTTGAAATTTCCGGACAAGCCTAACGTGTATTGTACCAAATCAATGCGCACTATAAATGTCATTCAAAACTTTGAATTCATGTTATGTTCAATTAAAATATTTCGCTACTTGTATAATGCATGCAACCTACTGATACGTCCATTTTGCATCATGCTTTTATATCAATATTTATTGCATTATGGGTTGTTATTACACATTATATCTCAATACTTATGGCTATTCTCTCTTACTTTACAAGGTTTACCATGAAGAGAGGGAATGCCGGCAGCTGGAATTCTGGCTGGAAAAGGAGCAAACGTTGGAAACTTATTCTGCACAACTCCAAAAGACCTGAGACTCCACGAAACAACTTTTTGGATTTATTAAGGAATTATGAGCAAAAGAAATAGGCCAGGGGGCCCACACCCTGTCCAGGAGACAGGGGGGCGCCCCCCTAGGGGCGCGCCCCTATCTCCTGGGCCCCCTGGTGGGCCTCCGGCGTCCATCTTCTGCTATATGAAGGGTTTTGTCCTGGAAAAATTCGAGGGCAAGCTTACGAGACAAACTCCGCCGCCCCGAGGTGGAACCTTGGCGGAATCAATCTAGGGCTCTGGCGGAGCTGTTCTACCGGGGACACTTCCCTCCGGGAGGGGGAAATCATCACCAACGTCATCACCAATGATCCTCTCATAGGGAGGGGGTCAATATCCCTCAACATCTTCACTAGCACCATCTCTTCTCAAAACCCTAGTTCATCTCTTGTATCCAATATTGTATCAAAACCACAAATTGGTACCTGTGGGTTGCTAGTAGTGTTGATTACTCCTTGTAGTTGATACTAATTGGTTTACTTGGTGGAAGATCATATGTTCAAATCCTTTATGCATATTGTTACACCCCTGATTATGAACATGAATATGCTTTGTGAGTAGTTATGTTTGTTCCTGAGGACATGGGAGAAGTCTTGCTATTAGTAGTCATGTGAATTTGGTATTCGTTCGATATTTTGATGAGATGTATGTTGTCTCTCCTCTAGTGGTGTTATGTGAACGTCGACTACATGACACTTCACCATTATTTGGGCCTAGAGGAAGGCATAGGGAAGTAATAAGTAGATGATGGGTTGCTAGAGTGACAGAAGCTTAAACCCTAGTTTATGCGTTGCTTCGTTAGGGGTTGATATGGACCCATATGTTTAATGATGTGGTTAGGTTTACCTTAATACTCCTTTTTGTAGTTGCGGACGCTTGCGATAGGGGTTAATCATAAGTGGGATGCTTGTCCATGTTAGGGCAGTACCCAAGTGCCGGTCCACCCACATATCAAATTATCAAAGTACCGAACGCGAATCTTATAAACGTGATGAAACTAGCTTGACGATAATTCCCAATGTGTCCTCGGGAGCTCCTTCTTCATTATTAGAATTTGTCCAGGCTTATCCTTTGCTACATAAAGGATTGGGCCACCTTGCTGCACTTTATTTACTTTATTTACTTTTTGCTCGTTACTATTTATCTTATCACAAAACTATCTATGACCTACTATTTCAGTGCTTGCAGAGAAAACCTTACTAAAAACCGCTTATCATTTCCTTCTGCTCCTCGTTGGGTTCGATACTCTTACTTATCGAAAGGACTATGATAGATCCCCTACACTTGTGGGTCATCAAGACTCTTTTCTGGCACCATTGCCGGGGAGCGTAGCGCTCTTGGTGAGTGGAACTTGGTAAGGAAACATTTATATAGTGTGCTAAATTTTTTTGTTACTTATCACTATGGAAACTAATCCTTTGAGTGGCTTGTTTGGGGTATCTTCACCCCAACCAGAAGAGCAAAGATATGCTCCTCAACCTACTGAACCTTATGAAAATATTCACTTTGAGATTCCTTCGTATGATAGAAAAACTGCTAGTTAATCCTTTTGCAGGAGACGGAACATTGCATCTCGACTTACACCTTATCTTTGTGGATGAAGTTTGTGGATTATTTAAGCTTGTAGGTATTCCCAATGATGTTGTCAAAAGGAAGGTATTTCCTTTATCTTTGAAGGGAGATGCAATGACATGGTATATGCTATGTGATGATAGGAGATCTTGGAATTATAAGCGATTGAAATTGGAATTTCACCAGAAGTTCTATCCTATGCATATTGTTCATCGTGATCGTAATTACATATATAATTTCTAGCCTCGCGAGGGAGAAAGCATCGCTCAAGCTTGGGGGAGGCTTAAGTCAATGTTATATTCATGCCCCAATCATGAGCTCTCTAGGGAAATGATTATTCAGAATTTTTATGATCGGCTTTCTCATGATAATCGCAACTTGCTCGATACTTCCTGTGCTGGTTCCTATATGCTGAAGACTATTGATTTCAAATGGGACTTATTGGAAAGAATTAAACGCAACTCTGAAGATTGGGGTTCCGATGATGGTAAGGAGTCAGGTATGACACCTAAGTTTGATTGTGTTAAATCTTTTATGGATACCGATGCTTTCTGTAGATTTAGCTCTAAGTATGGACTTGACTCTGAGATAGTAGCTACTTTTTGTGAAACTTTTGCTACTCACGTTGATCTCCCTAAAGAGAAGTGGTTTAAATATAATCCTCCTATTGAAGTGAAAGTAGTTGCACCTATTACAGTCGAAGAGAAGATTATTACATATAGTGATCTCATTATTCCTGCTGCTTATGTTGAAAAACCTCCTTTTCCTGTTAGGATAAAAGTTCATGTTAAAGATTCTACTGTTGTTCGTAAGAGTAATACTAGGACCTATACACCTCCTGAGCAAATTAATGTGGAACCTGGTATTGCTATGATTAAAGATCTCTTGGATGAGGACTTAGATGGGCATGTTATCTCTTTCTTGGGTGAAACTACTAATATTGCTAGACCCGATACTAAGACACGTAGACCTGTTGTAGGCACGCCTGTTATTTCTGTTAAAATAGGAGATCATTGTTATCATGGCTTATGTGATATGGGTGCTAGTGCTAATGCGATACCTTATGATCTTTATAAAGAAATTATGCACGATATTGCACCTATTGAATTAGAAGATATTGATGTTACTATTAAGCTTGCCAATAGGGACACCATTAAACCTATTGGGATTGTTAGAGATGTTGAAGTCTTGTGTGGGAAGATTAAATACCCTGCTGATTTTCTTGTTCTTGGCTCCCCGCAAGATGATTTTTGTCCCATTATTTTCGGTAGACCCTTCTTGAACACTGCTAGTGCTAAGATTGATTGTGAAAAGAATATTTTCACTATTGGCTTATATGGTATGTCTCATGAGTTTAATTTCACTAAGTTTAGTAGACAACATCGTGAAAGGGAACCATCTAGTAAGGATGAAATTATTGGTCTTGCTTCCATTGCTGTTCCTCCAACTGATCCGTTAGAACAATATTTGCTAGACCATGAAAACGATATGTTTATGAAGGAAAGGGAAGAAATAGATGAAGTGTTCCTTAAACAAGAACCTATGCTGAAGCATAATCTTCTCGTTGAAATTCTTGGGGATCCCCCTCCACCCAAGGGTGATCCCGTGTTTGAACTCAAACCATTACCTGATAATCTTAAGTGTGCTTATCTTGATGAAAACGAAATATATCCTGTTATTATTAGTGCTAACCTTTCAGAGAAAGAAGAAGAAAGATTATTGAAAACTCTGAAGAAGCACCGAGCTGCTATTGGATATACCCTGGATGATCTTAAGGGCATTAGTCCCACATTATGTCAACACAAAATTTCAGTGGAGAAGATGCCAAACCAGTTAGAGATCCTCAAAGACGATTAAATCCCAAAATGAAGGAAGTGGTAAGAAAGGAGATACTAAAACTCCTTGAGGCAGGTATTATTTATCCCGTTGCTGATAGTGAATGGGTAAGCTCTGTCCATAGTGTCCCTAAAAAGGGAGGTATTACCGTTGTTCCTAATGATAAATATGAATTGATCCCGCAAAGAATTATTACAGGCTATAGAATGGTAATTGATTTCTATAAGTTAAATAAAGCTACTAAGAAAGATCATTACCCTTTACCTTTTATCGATCAAATGCTAGAAAGGCTATCCAAACACACTCATTTTTGCTTTCTAGACGGTTATTCTGGTTTCTCTCAGATACCTGTATCAGCGGGGGATCAATCTAAAACTACTTTTACTTGCCCTTTTGATACTTTTGCTTATAGACGTATGCCTTTTGGTTTATGTAATGCACCTGCTACCATTCAAAGATGCATGATGGCTATATTTTCTGATTTTTGTGAAAAGATTTGTGAGGTATTCATGGATGACTTCTCCGTCTATGGATCCTCTTTTGATGATTGTTTGAGCAACCTTGATCGAGTTTTGCAGAGATGCGAAGACACTAATCTCATCCTAAATTGGGAAAAGTGTCACTTTATGGTTAATGAAGGCATTATCCTGGGGCACAAGATCTCCGAGAGAGGTATTGAAGTTGATAAAGCCAAAGTTGATGCTATTGAAAAGATGCCATGTCCCAAGGACATAAAAGGTATAAGAAGTTTCCTTGGTCATGCCGGTTTTTATAGGAGGTTCATTAAGGACTTTTCTAAAATCTCTAGGCCTCTGACTAACTTATTGCAAAAAGATATTCCATTTGTCTTCGATGATGATTGTGTAGAAGCATTTGAAACACCTAAGAAAGCTTTGATTACTGCACCTATTGTTCAGCCACCTGATTGGAATTTTCCTTTTGAAATTATGTGCGATGCTAGTGATTATGCTGTAGGGGCTGTTTTAGGGCAAAGAGTCAATAAGAAATTGAATGTTATCCATTATGCTAGCAAGACTCTTGATACTACCCAGAGAAATTATGCTACCACTGAAAAAGAATTCTTAGCAGTTGTGTTTGCATGTGATAAGTTTAGACCTTATATTGTTGATTCCAAAGTTACTATTCACACTGATCATGCTGCTATTAAATATCTCATGTAAAAGAAAGATGCTAAGCCTAGACTCATTAGATGGGCTCTCTTGCTCCAAGAATTTGACTTGCATATTGTTGATCGAAAAGGAGCTGAGAACCCCGTTGCAGACAACTTGTCTAGGTTAGAGAATGTTCTTGATGACCCACTGCCTATTAATTATAGTTTTCCTGATGAACAATTAGCGGTTATGAATGCTTCTCGTACTGCTCCTTGGTATGCTGACTATGCTAATTACATTGTTGCTAAATATATACCACCTAGTTTCACATACCAGCAAAAGAAAAAGTTCTTTTATGATTTAAGAGATTACTTCTGGGATGATCCACACCTCTATAAGGAAGGAGTAGATGGTATTATTAGACGTTGTGTGCCTGAGCATGAACAGGAACAAATCCTATGCAAGTGTCACTCTGAATCCTATGGAGGACACCACGCTGGAGATAGAACTGCACACAAGGTACTACAATCTGGTTTTTATTGGCCTACTCTTTTCAAAGATGCTCGTAAGTTTGTCGTATCTTGTGATGAATGTCAAAGAATAGGTAACATCAGTAGACGTCAAGAAATGCCTATGAATTATTTTCTTGTTATTGAACCATTTGATGTTTGGGGCTTTGATTATATGGGACCTTTTCCTGCCTCCAATGGTTATACACATATTTTAGTTGCTGTTGATTACGTTACTAAGTGGGTAGAAGCTATTCCAACTAGTAGTGCTGATCATAACACTTCTATTAAAATGCTTAAAGAAGTTATTTTTCCGAGGTTTGGAGTCCCTAGATATCTTATGACTGATGGTGGTTCACACTTTATTCATGGTGCTTTCCGTAAGATGCTTGCTAAGTATGATGTCAATCATAGAATTGCATCTCCTTATCACCTGCAGTCGAGTGGTCAAGTAGAATTGAGCAATAGAGAGCTCAAATTAATTTTGCAAAAGACTATGAATAGATCTAGAAAGAATTGGTCCAAAAAACTTGATGATGCATTATGGGCCTATAGAACTGCATACAAAAATCCTATGGGTATGTCTCCATATAAGATGGTTTATGGAAAAGCATGTCATTTACCTCTTGAACTTGAACATAAAGCATATTGGGCTATTAAAGAGCTTAATTATGACTTCAAACTTGCCGATGAGAAAAGGTTATTTTATATTAGCTCACTTGATGAATGGAGAACCCAAGCATATGAGAATGCCAAGCTTTTCAAAGAAAAAGTCAAACGCTGGCATGATAAAAGGATACAAAAGCGTGAGTTTAACGTAGGAGATTATGTGTTATTGTTCAACTCTCGTTTAAGATTTTTTGCAAGAAAACTTCTCTCAAAATGGGAAGGTCCCTACGTTATCGAGGAGGTCTATCATTCTGGTGCTATAAAAATCAACAACTTTGAAGGCACAAATCCGAGGGTGGTAAACGGTCAAAGAATTAAACATTATATTTTAGGTAATCCTATCAATGCTGAAACTAATATTATTGAAACCATAACCCATGAGGAATACATAAGAGACACTTTCCAGAATGTTCCAGACCCCGAAAAGGCATAGGTACGTGGTACAGTAAGTAAACCGACTCCAAAACAACTCTAATGGAAATTTTCATCAGTTTTGGATTATTTAAGGATTTTAGGAAGTAGAAGTAGTCCGAAAGGGACACGAGGCTCCCACGAGAGAGGAGGGCGCCCCCCCGTAGGGCGCGCCCCCTATCTCGTGGGCACCTCGTGTGCCTCCCGGACTCCGTTTTCTTGTATGTTACGTATTTTGGTTGGTAAAACTTCATTATATATACTCCCGAAGGTTTTGACCACCGTATCATGCAAATATCCTCTGTTTTCGTTTCGAGCTGTCCCTGCTGCAGAATTGAGCAAGATGTCTTCTCAGGAATCAGTTGGGGAGAGCCGGGTGTCTCACCCAACGCCAGGTCCAGGAGTAAATATCGATGCCTATCAATTTGGACCATTAACGGAGAATGAGATGGAGGCTGATTTGAAAAGGATAGATGCCATGGAGGAAGATCAAGAAGTTACCTCTCGTCTCCAAGAAGAATTCACTATGGGGGAAGGGAACTACCTAGCCTGGCTGTCCCCACTTCGGTCACTCCTTTCTACTCCAGATTTCTTTCTTATGAAAATATGAAAAAGAATTTCACTTGTTCTCCAGAAGCTATGCAGCATCCCTTGGTAAAAGGAGCCTTGTCTGTCACGGGCAAGCTCCGCAAAGAAAATATGGACCTCAAACAACAATTCAATAAGCTCGAGGAGGAGAACCGTATCCTAAAAGGCATAATCGCCAATAAGATCATGACACCAACCGTGAAGGAGAAATAATCACATGGGTATGGGCACTCCCCTTGGCAACTGCCAAGCTTGGGGGAGGTGCCCCGGTATCGTATCACCATCACACTCCTATCTTTACCACTTTATTTAGTTCGATCCTTTTAGTAGTATCTTGATCTATTAGTTCAAAGTTTTGATATCAAGTAGTTTTGAGTTTTGCATTGTGATCTCTTTATGTAAGCGAGTCCGTGTGCTATCTATAATAAAGATTAGTGTTGAGTCAAGGGCTTTGCTATGTTGCTATGATCTTGAGAAAGTAGAAAGAACAAAAAAGTTCATATTGATCTTATGGATAGTGATAACTTCACACATAGAAAGTATGAGGCATAAAAATTGTTGAGAGTTGATGAACGTAGCCCTGGTCATTGTTGCAATTAATAGGAAGTGATAAGGAAAGAGGGGTTCACATATAAATATATTATCTTGGACATCTTTTATGATTGTGAAGCACTCATTAAGTATGACATGCTAAAAGAGTTGACGTTGGACAAGGAAGACAACATAATGGTTTATGTTTTCCGACATCTCAGTTAAAGTATATTGTCATTGACCTTCCAAACATGTCGAGCTTGCCTTTCCCCCTCATGCTAGCCAAAATTCCTTTCACTAAGTAGAGATACTACTTGTGCTTCCACATATCCTCAAACCCAGTTTTGCCATGAGAGTCCACCATACCTACCTATGGATTGAGTAAGATTCTTCAAGTAAGTTGTCATCGGTGCAAGCAATAAAAATCGCTCTCTAAATATGCATGACTTATTAGTGCAGAGAAAATAAGCTTTGTACGAACTTGTTGTGGAAGTAATAAAAGAGACGAATTGCATACTAAAGGTCCACATACAAGGGGCAATATAAAGTGACGTTCTTTTGCATTAAGATTTTGTGTATCCAACCCTAAAAGCGCATGACAACCTCTGCTTCCCTCTGCGAAGGGCCTATCTTTTACTTTATGTTTTACTTTATGCTTGAGTCAAGGTGATCCTCACCTTTCCCTTTTTCATTTTATCCTTTGGCAAGCTCTTTGTGTTTGAAAGATCATGATATATATATATATCCAATTGGATGTAAGTTGGCATAGGCTATTATTGTTGACATCACCTAAAGGTGAATACGTTGGGAGGCAACACAATAAGCCCCTATCTTTCTCAGTGTCTGGCTGAAACTCTATAACCACAAGTATTGTGTGAGTGTTAACAATTATGGGAGACTACGAGATAGTTGAGTATGTGAGCTTGCTGAAAAGCTCTATTGTTGACTCTTTCTGATGTTACGATAAATTGCAGTTGTTTCAATGACTGAGATTATAGTTTGTTAGTTCCCAATGAAGTTTCTGAACCATATTTGACATTGTGAATTGCTTATTACTTGAACATAGGAAATCATATGACAAAATCCATATATGTTGCTGTTATTAGAATGATCATGATGCCCTCATGTCCGTATTTTAATTTTTATCGACACCTCTATCTCTAAACATGCGGACATATTTTTCGATTTCGGCTTCCGCTAGAGGACAAGCGAGGTCTAAGCTTGGGGGAGTTGATACGTCCATTTTGCATCATGCTTTTATATCAATATTTATTGCATTATGGGCTGTTATTACACATTATATCTCAATACTTATGGCTATTCTCTCTTATTTTACAAGGTTTACCATGAAGAGGGGGAATGCCGGTAGCTGGAATTCTGGCTGGAAAAGGAGCAAACATTGGAAACCTATTCTGCACAACTCCAAAAGACCTGAGACTCCACGAAACAACCTTTTGGATTTATTAAGGAATTATGAGCAAAAGAAATAGACCAGGGGGCCCACACCCTGTCCAGGAGACAGGGGGGCGCGCCCCCTATCTCCTGGGCCCCCTGGTGGGCCTCCGGCGTCCATCTTCTGCTATATGAAGGGTTTTGTCCAGGAAAAATTCGTGGGCAAGCTTACGAGACGAAACTCCGCCGCCACGAGGCGGAACCTTGGTGGAATCAATCTAGGGCTCTGGCGGAGCTGTTCCGTCAGGGACACTTTCCTCCGGGAGGGGGAAATCATCACCAACATCATCACCAACGATCCTCTCATCGGGAGGGGGTCAATCTCCATCAACATCTTCACCAGCACCATCTCATCTCAAAACCCTAGATCATCTCTTGTATCCAATCTTGTATCAAAACCACAAATTGGTACCTATGGGTTGCTAGTGGTGTTGATTACTCCTTGTAGTTGATACTAATTGGTTTACTTGGTGGAAGATCATATGTTCAGATCCTTTATGCATATTATTACACCTCTGATTATGAACATGAATATGCTTTGTGAGTAGTTACGTTTGTTCCTGAGGACATGGGAGAAGTCTTGCTACTAGTAGTCATGTGAATTTGGTATTCGTTTGATATTTTGATGAGATGTATGTTGTCTCTCCTCTAGTGGTGTTATGTGAACGTCGACTACATGACACTTCACCATTATTTGGGCCTAGAGGAAGGCATAGGGAAGTAATAAGTAGATGGTGGGTTGCTAGAGTGACAGAAGCTTAAACCCTAGTTTATGCGTTGCTTCGTTAGGGGTTGATATGGACCCATATGTTTAATGTTGTGGTTAGGTTTACCTTAATACTCCTTTTTGTAGTTGTGGACGCTTGCGATAGGGGTTAATCATAAGTGGGATGCTTGTCCATGTTAGGGCAGTACCCAAGTGCCGGTCCACCCACATATCAAATTATCAAAGTACCGAACGCGAATCTTATGAACGTGATGAAACTAGCTTGACGATAATTCCCAATGTGTCCTCGGGAGCTCCTTCTTCATTATTAGAATTTTTCCAGGCTTATCCTTTGCTGCATAAAGGATTGGGCCACCTTGCTGCACTTTATTTACTTTATTTACTTTTTGCTCGTTACTATTTATCTTATCACAAAACTATCTATCACCTACTATTTCAGTGGTTGCAGAGAAAACCTTACTGAAAACCGCTTATCATTTCCTTCTGCTCCTCGTTGGGTTCTACACTCTTACTTATTGAAAGGACTACGATAGATCCCCTACACTTGTGGGTCATCACCTACTACTCAAATGAACGTTTTAGTGCATTCCAAATGTATATACTACCGCTTCAATATGAACTAAATTTGAATTCGTTTCTCTATTTGAATAAGATCTATAGTAATGATTGTTGTGAAGTCAAAGCATTTGAATTCGTTTCTCTGTTTTAGTGAGATCTACAATCATCATTATTGTCAAGTTAAACCATCGTTTGTGTATTATCTTCAAAGCACACCACATGATTAGTCTCGAGTTACATATGAACTATGTGTACTATATGAACTCGAACTCGATTTTTTGAATCCACTTTATTTTGATTTCAAATCACATTACATTTCTATCTCTAGCTAGATCTTCATAATCTAAACCATGTCTCATATGTATAATGTGTTTATCACATTATGTATGGTGCCCCGCCCCCTACGCCTACAAGTATTTAGATTTTAGTTGCAAACAGCACACATTACCACAAATTCAAATAAAATGTGAGAATGTTCAATATATAGTATTGTTTAGATTGTTCGATATTTAGTTGTAAGCTGCAAACGCCACACATTATCACAAATTCAAATAAAGTGTGAGATTGTTTGATGTATAGTTTGGTTTAGATTGTTCGGTATTTAGCTGTGAGTTGCAAACGCCATGCATTATCAAATTATGGTATAACATGTGCACAACACGTGTATCACTGCTATATTCATGCATGCAATGTTTAATACACTATGATCTCCTATTCAAATATATGAATCCGCTTTCATATCAAATTATGGTCATTGTTAGTCTCTTACACCCACACAATCCTCTAACCTTTGTAGCTACCACTAACTTTCTCTCGTGCATGCACACGCCCTCCTCTCCCTCCCCCTCCCTCGGCATTCTATCCACCGGGCACATTCATTTTTTTCTTTAGGTCGTTCTCCCAGAGTATCCACAACTCCTTTCCGACACACACCGACCGATAAACCTCTCCAGCGATGCCTGCCGACAACATACACACACACCTTCGATCTCCTCCTTTATGTGTACTTGCCTCGTGTCTCTCATACGGTCACACACACGTGTAAACTCTCGCCCCTCTTTTCATCGATCTCACAACCGCACACTCCTCCCCCTATCTAGCTAGTAGTTGGGCCTCTCGCACCACCTCCTAGCTCCATTCTCTCTGTCTATCCGTCTCGTTGGGCCTTATTTGCCTCTAACAAATGGACGTACACCGACCAATCTCTCGCTATACATATAGCTAGCTAGGTCCTTATAACTTGTTTTTACCCACGTGTCGATCGATCTACCTCATTACTTGTGTCTCTCCCTTCCTCCGACAAACAACAATTAATCTACCGATCTAGTTAGGTTTGCTTACCAAACACATGGTTCCCCTTCATCATCCATGGATGCGTCCCGACAGATCTATCACGCACAGGCACACACAGAAACACATCCCCACTCTTATTGATAACATTGCAGTTCCACCCTCAGTTTGTCTAGTAGGCCTCTCCCACAATCTCCAAGAAGTAACTCCATCACCCATCCAACACTCTACCCCTCTCCCTCCCTCTCTCTCTCTCCTCTCTCTCTCTCTGTCCCATCATATTTTCCGTCCTTCAGTTATGTATGGATGTCGACCGATCTCCCTTAAGACATAGCTGGGTCTCTCCTTCTCAACACATATACGAGTCGTTCTACCTATATAGTTAGGCCTCTGCCTACCCCTCCCCCCACCCCCCTCCCCACACACACACCGATACATCGAGCGCTCTAGTCATGTCTCCCTGCCACACACAAACTTGACATGTGCCCTCTAACGTTCCGGTAGGCCAGTCGCCCTATATCTTTGACTTGCACACACACACACACACACACACAATTTCGATGGCTCTCTTCATCGATCTCGCACCCACCCACTTGATCCTCTCTTCGACTCTATCGATAGCTATGACCCCTCCCTCTCTTCTCGTGGATTGCCCGACCCTCTATGTATGATATGGATAGGCCTCCATTTCACACACATTGCATGCAAATTTTTGTTTGAGATGTCATCGACACATATTCCCACAAATAATTCATGAAATCAACCCCCACCCCACCCCACCCCCACCCCAAAACAAAAAACACCCACGAACGCGGTTTGTATCTCTCACACACACCCACGTAGGTGGGGGACGTGCACGAAGAGAAGAGGTGCATGCATGGTGCACGTACTCCCGTCTCTTTCCCAACCACACCCGTGCGGGTACACGGTGGAGCTCACTTCTGTATGAAAAAGGCAGCCCACGTGGTAATTTGGCACGTGTACTGGTTGTCCACTTGGTGGAGGGAGGATCGTATACAACGGGTGAACAAACAAATTGCGACTTGACGCGTTATGTTAAATTAAAAAAAAGAGGCAAACCATGTGGGGCCTACCTTAGAGGCAAGGCTCTATACACTTGAGTACTTTTGATGTGTCCCGTCAACTCGCAGAACAAGGAGAAGCTTGCTTAGTACGCCGTCTCCCCCGCCCACGGGCGCGGTGGCTCACAAGATGAGGTGAAGCTTGATCCGCCTTACGCCCGCTCCCTCGCCCATGCGCGCGGTGGCTCACAGGACGAGGAGAAAAATTTACTACTCCTTCTGTTTACTCCTCGTCCCAACTACCTTGGTTATAGAGATTATATCATATTGTTTGGAATATATATGTCCTTTAGTAGATTTCAATATGAACTACTAGTACATACTCCAAACACTGATGTATATAGACGTATTTTAGAGTGTAGATTCACTCATTTTGCTCCGTATGTAGCACTCTCCCTCGCCCCTCGACCCTCGCCCACGTGGTGGACGTGCAGCAATTCATTCGGTGTCATATAGCCAGAACGATATATACTGCACTACCATTATTGCTCGACTTCCCAAAGAGGCGAAGAGCCAATTGCAAGGTTAATATTTTGGAGATACCAAGCGCAAGGTTATAGGAGAACGAGTAGTAGGCGCCGCGTCATTTATAAATAAAGTTTTTTCTTCTTCAGTGGCACGTACGCAATATGATAGGTTCATATGGAGAGAAAAGGAAACCGCTCCACTATATACATAGTCAGGACGGGCCAGCCTACACGGTTGCTTGCCGGGGTTGCTCTCTTCACACTCTCTCGCACAAAACGACTGTGGCCACATCACTAACATCCCGGCGGATCACGTCCGCTTGGGGAAGCGGTGGATGCTTAGTGTAGATGCGGTGGTCGTCGCCGACGGTGAAAACCCACTGTCGGCTCGTCCCGATCAGGGGTCCCCGCCATTCTCTCTCACAAAGCCGGTGAGGTTGCCTTCGTCCCTTGCTCACTGCCGCGACATGGGAAGTTGCCGCCTCTCGCCGCCCTCCTCAAGGGTGAGCTACGTCCCTCAGGTACAACTCCCTTTACAGTCGGCTTGCACCACTGCTCCAGCTACCCACATCACTCCCTGTGGATATTTCTCTACTTCTTTGCCTCGCACATACCTCTACTGGCTTCTACATACTGTATTTGTGATGAGTTTATGTCTCATCAACTAGTCCTGGTAATCTTATTCTAATCACGCTTCTTCAATTTCTTTGCCACAGGGATGCTCATCTCGATTTTGGTGAAACTGCACAAAATGATTCGATGGTCAAAAGATTGCAAACTTCATTTATTAGGAAGCTCGAACTTTGCCAGCAAATTGAAGCTTGGTCAGGGTTCACGGTTCAAGGGCTAGGGACTGCATGGATCGTTTTTTTCTTTAGCTGCCTCTGTTCCAAAATAAGTGTCAACTTTAGTAGTAGTACAACTTTGTACTAAAGTTTGCACAAAGTTGAGACACTTATTTTGGAACAGAGGGAGTACATATTTGCTATGATCTGTCTCCTTTGTATTTGATGAAATGTTGCAACGGGCAACCCTGGACGCAACATACATGTAACAGAAGCTGGAAGCTTCATAGCATTGTACAAATTTATCTCGCTGATAAATTACAGTACGTACTATACTAGTACTTCCTCCGTTCCTAAATATAAGTCTTTGTAGAGATTTCACCATGAACCACATGTGGATGTATATAGATGCATTTTAAGTGTAGATTCATTCACTTTGTTCCGTATGTAGTTCAACTAGTGGAATCTCTACAAAGACTTACTCCCTTCGTCCCAAAATATAAGAACGTTTTTGACACTATGCTAGTGTCAAAAACGTTCTTATATTTTGGGATGGAGGGAGTATCTACTAGTAATAGCTAGCCCCCACTACTAGGAATTCTCTATCCTCTCCTTGAGCCACATCATCAAAATTAATGTAGCTGTTATATGAACTAAATTAGTCCATAATAGCCGTCTAATCTAGACGTTGAGAGGCTCCGCACTAAGCCACATGCAAGCATGCAGAAATACCGTGGCATGCATGTGAGTGGGTTTTAAATCACATCAACATGTCTGCATGCAAGCATGCACCAGTAGCATGCATGTAAGTGAGCTTTTAAGTCCCATTAACATGTCAAAAAGAAAAATATAATCCCATTATGCAGTAGGAGTTGGCTGATCTTTTTTCCTTACGTGGGATGATGGGAGTTTATTTAGTTTGGCTACCACATTTGTCATGCAGTTATAGAGTTTTTGTAGTTCTATGAAATTGATAATTTTGCGCAGAGAGATATATGGCTGTTCCACGGCAATGCGCGGGGACTCATCTAGTAATATTTAGGAACAGAGGGAGTACTATGTAAAGAGTTAGGTGTCGCACGATGATAGTGTGAGGTGGGCCATGTAATCATTGAGCCTGCGTGTTTTCACTGCTCTTGCACTCCTCCGCTGTAAGAATGGAGAAAATTGTAATCTAGTAGTAGTACCTCCTTTCGCCGAAAGCATGGGACATCCAACAGTCCTACCACCTCAGTAATAAAGACCAATGAGCCGTCAAATCACATAGACCCAGCAGTAAGTTGGACGGACGAAGAAACCATCACTCTTGCGCCAGTGAGAGGTTGCGTCCACTCTGCCCGGGCATGAATGCGGCACCGATTTTTTGGAGCGACGCTGACCATTTCGGGCGGGAAGCATGCGCGGGCGATGGAGGGGCTTTGGGTGGGCCAGGCTGGTCAGGAGCGGGCGTGGCAGTTGTCTGCATGTCCCTACCGGACACGCCCGGAAATGAGAGGATGCACCGATTCTCGCGGCTAAAATCGTACACTACACACCATCTCTCTGTAGGAGTAGGTCGATCTGTCGCTCTCTCTAACACACACATGCTGTTAAACACACACACGCACATGCACGCACCTTGGTCCCGTTGCACCTTCTAACGTGACTTATTACACCTAGACGGAGGGAGTAGTAAGTATATGAGATACGGTGGCACACTGACTTAAGTCGAATACAAGTGCCCAAAATTTGTGTGCATGTTGTAATAAGGATTCACTTAAAATAGTACGTGAGCGAACAGAGGGATCAATTGGATAGTGTTCCCGAGCAGTAGCGAGATGTGTGAGGTAAGATACACTGCTGGCGCTTTTAATTTTTCTTATTAATATGTTTGTTTCACCCTCTGACTGGTGGGACCCAACATACTACGTGGAGAGAGGTAAGGTGACTAAGGCTGCATTATTTCTGCACTACTGTGGATAGTCTTACCACCAAAGCCACATGACACGATTATGATTGAAATCCCAATGACTCCCACACACACAAAAAATACGACATGCTTGTCACACGAATGCAGGAATGTATAAAAGGTTATTTTCCTCTCGTTGAACATAACAGGAGGGTTGTGTAGCTGGTTATCCTGTTCGCTCATCAAACTTGAGGTCTCGGGTTCGATAACTACACTTGAGCATAATTTGTGCCAGGAGGATACTTTGACTGGTCAAAATGGATGGATACGGAGCTATACGATCTTGTAGTGACCGTATAATCACCTCATCACGTACAAGCTGCAGCCTCGGCACTTGTTTTCTAGGGTTTGCATGCTTCACACTCTCTTTCCAGTATATATATATACACGCTGGAGCCTCGGCACTTGTACTTGCTCTCTTCACACTCTCTCGCCCTCTCTAGATCTAAACACGACTTCGTTGGCCTCTCTCTTCCCTCACTGCTGCTCAAAGAGCCGGTAGGATCCGTCCACCCGGAAGGGAAGGAGGCTTAACGCTGTCGCCGTCGGCGAGGGAGGGAATCCACTACCGGCGCAGCTGTTCACTTTCACCCAGCGGCGGTGCGGGAGGGCCTCCGACCCCTTCTTCTTTGCTGCCGTCCCGTCGCCCACCGAACCATGCCCCAAGAACCTTAAGGTATAATTTACTTACTCCACATGCATTGCTCTAACTGCATGTATACCATGAATCTAGGACATGGTTCAAAGAGGATAGGAGTGGGGGAAAGTAGTGGGAAAAGTTGTATATAGCATGAATCTAGGACGTGGTTCAAAGAGGAAATGAAGGGGAAAGTTGTATAGCATGAATCTAGGACGTGGTTCAAAGAGGAAAGGAATGGGGGAAAGTAGTGGGGAAAGTTGTATCGCATAAATCTAGGACGTGGTTCAAAGAGGAAAGGAAGGGGCGAAACTACTAGTTCAAAAGGAAAGGAAGGGACAAGGCTATAGAGTTTGAGCATGACTAGATTTGCGGCGCTCACATAGGGAAAGGTGTCTAAAGATAACAAAACTGGGACCAACACAAATATGCTCCTTGGTTGTTTGTTCTTTGTTGCAACAGACTGTGCATGACCATAGTACATCAGTAGATGCACATGGTGCTGGTGCATCCACTGTCCCGTGCAACTCATTAGCTGTTGTTAATCTAAGGCCCTGTTTGGTTAAAAACTCCCTAGTCCCTACCTTCTTGGTTCCAGGGACTAAACATGGACTAGAGGTTATTAAATGACATGCTAAAAGACCATGTTACCCCTAGTAATGAAGTAATAGAGACAAGGTGCAATGCGTGGCAGGGGAAACTATTGGAAAAAGTCCCAAAAAGACTCCCTCGGGGTCTTCCTTCTTTAGTCCCAAATGCCCACTTTTAGTCCCTAAAAGTCCCACCTGTTTGGTTTAGATGGGACTAACACAGAGTTTTTTTAGTCCCTACACCAAAATGTCCCTGTAAACAAACACCCTCTAATAATGCCGCTGGAAAATTGATGCAATGCCACAGTTAAAAGCAAATTACATGTTTAACGAATTTTATTGTTAATATAATCTCTATTTTAATATTAATCAATGCCACCGTTTGAGAAATGCTACTGTCTTGCTTTCTTTCCCATTTAGATACGGTAGATGCTTATTTTTGTTGGCTTCTGTGTCATCCACCGTTATTGACCACTAATTGTTTCCTTTGCACCTCTATGTAAACAAGGTTATCTACTTCACCTCGTTGCCATTGTGACCTTTTGTTGCACTGCACAAAACACTTTTGTTTTAAGAGTGTTTTGTGCAGTTCAACCAAAATCTCACACCGACAATGTTGATTGATTGCTTGATCTTAGTGGAACTGCACAAGAGGAGATCTTACTTCCTATCCGTGTTGGCAAATTTGGTTCAGATCTTCTTCTTGTGAGTTGTTTGAATTCCGCATCATGAGAGGTCAGTACTAGCCTTCTTTCACATGATTCTGCAGTGTGCTTTCATATGTTGTGCTACTTGTATGATAATGTTGCTTGATTTTAGTGAACTGCACAAATGGAGACAAGACTTCCAATCTGTATGTGCACCGTAATATCCCACTGAGGTAAGATAAGGATATTTCACAACTGTTGGCCTGTATTTTGCCACTTTCATCAGAAAATTAAGTTTAGTACTATACTTGTGCTCCCTAATTGACATGCCAAATCTTACATTGAAGGCGAAGCTTGTCTATTATTGAACCAAGTGATGAAGGGGAAGAACAAGTGGAAGAAAAACAAAAATCAACTCCTGGTGCTGTAATGAAGCATTGGAATTTTGATGACACAAGTAATGATATAGTTTTGCATCTTAATTTATTGCTATGGCTGGAACAAGCAATTGTTTTGCCACTGATTTGAT
This sequence comes from Triticum timopheevii, assembly GCA_963921465.1. Lineage (NCBI taxonomy): Eukaryota > Viridiplantae > Streptophyta > Magnoliopsida > Poales > Poaceae > Triticum > Triticum timopheevii. The sequence continues at coordinate 445,240,735 of OY997266.1, read as the reverse complement.
GCCACTCTTAATGTAATACGTAATTATCTCTACTTGTGCAAACAGGGATCTTCTTTGAAGATACCATATATTTTAGTGGAACTACACAAGAAGATGTTGGAAACATTAAACTAATCGAGGAGTATATAGTAAGCATGACCACCACCGTAGATAGCAACATATGGTTCCATAGAAGTGCTTGATCTGTATGCTCTACACAATAAGCCTCCTGACAAAGGTTGGTACTCGCCCACTGATTTCACCCATATGATTGAGCTTTGTCATCTCTATTGGTGTTGTGCTACTGTTTAGATACTGTCATGAAAAAGTGGTATTGTCCTTGAGAAGTGCTTCATCTGTGCTGTTTTAAATATTTCCTTTCCTTTTTTTCGAGCAAACAGAGATGCTAGCATTTAGTAGTCCTCTTGTCTTTGCACAGCAGGATCATCTTCCTCTGAAGAAGAATATGGAGTACGTGAACTGACTAGTTCCGATTATGCCAGGATGAAGAAGCCCTGTCTATCTTCTCATCAGAAGGAGCAGTTGAAGGATGGTTACATTACTCCCCACAAGCCCAAACTAACTTTAGCTCAAAAGGACTGACAAATCTCCATTTTTTTGCTGTGATGCGCGAGTACAATGTTGTTCTAGGATTCTTTCTGGTGAGTTCCATTTTTCTAAAAGTGTGCTCTACATGGACCATGTAGGTGCCTGTTGAAACTGTCAATTCATAGTACAATTTGCTTTATACTAATCACTTTTTTGTATTTGTGAAAATAGGGGTGCTCAGCTTGATTTCAGTGGGAACTGCACAAAATGTTCATGAATACATCGAATCATTCATTTCCACCATGAGAAAGGAGGTGCCAAGAAGTTCAAGGCGTTGCAACATATAAGGGCGAAATCATACAAGCTACGCGCGAATTTGGTTGATTTTGGTGGAACTGCACAAAAAGAACAACTGGTTTATTTAGCGCGAGGTGCCATGTCAATGTCCGAACTGATGGCAAACCCTGCCCATTCCACAATCGTAGGCATTTGATATTTTGGAATGGGATAACCTTGTCAAATTTTGCTCATTGATTTTAGCAAGACATGCGTTTGATATTTTCGAATGGGACGCCCTTTGCTGTCAGCAGTGTCGATCAATTTTTTCTTTATTTTTTAGTTGTGAAGTAAATATTGCCTCTAACATGTGAGTCGGTGAGATGTATAATCATCGATTGTTTTGAATGTTCTCTATGAATTGCCAGCCCTGTGTGTTTGATTGCAATGTACAGAAACGCTAAAAATCTGCTCAAACTCTTTGTACTCCTTCTGTTCCTTCTTACTTCGCACATTGTGAAAGTGCATACTTTTTTGTATAAGATTGGTCAAAGTAGAGATACTTTGACTGTAGACAAAACTTGTATGCAGACTAGAAAGGACCAGAGGGAGTACATGTGAAACTGCTGCAAACGAGGTGATCACCCTGGGAATAATGCTAGTACATTTTGTTTTGCATGTTCATCCAATGCCAGTGATACAGGAACTCGAACTAATCGAAATAAATTCATTCATACACGGTCATATTTCATATAAATATGCCGAATTTCATTATATTTCATACATTCTTCAACTAAATAGGGGTGCGCTGGAGGTATAATTAATTAACCAAAGCTACCCACCTGTGTCCCGCTGAGCCGAACAGAAGCTTCAGTGACTTAACTGCAGGTGCAGTTGCGTAATTGATATGTGGCCTGTTGGGCCCACGTATCAGTCAGCCAACTGCACTAGCAGTTAAGTAGAAGCAACATTCTTCTCCAGCGCAGCTCTCCGACTCCTCGTCGCCGCCAAGAAGCTAACCAACCGTCAATGGTCAACCCGCCTAGCTTGGCTTCAACCAGAGGGTAGCAGCGGTGGCCTTACTTGGACCCGAGCGGCGGCGACCTACCGTGTTCTACTCTTCCTCGTTTTCTCTGTGGCGCGGCCTCGTTGGCAGCGGGGCGGGGCGTCGGCGGAGCCGGCGGTGTCCTCTATCTCGTTGCCGGCGGGCGGCGCCTCAGCGGAGCGGTGGAAATCCTCCCCCACGTTGCCGGCAGGGTGGGGCATTGGCTGAGCCGGCGATGTCCTCTGCCTCGTTGTTGGCGGGGTGGGTGAGGGAGTCCTGAATTAGGGGGTATCCAGACAGCCAGACTATATACATCGTTCGGACTATTGAAGCGTGAAGATACAAGACTCAAGACTCCGGCTCGTGTCCAGATGGGACTCTCCTTTGCATGGAAGACAAGCTTGGCGATCCAGATATTATATTTCCTTCCTTGTAACCGACTCCATGTAAACCCTAGCCCTCTCCGGTGTCTATATAAAACGGAGAGGTTGGTCCTTAGAAGGCTGATCACAATTACAATCATACCATCATAGGCTAGCTGCTAGGGTTTAGCCTCTACGATCTCGTGGTAGATCTACTCTTGTACTACTCATATCTTCAATATTAATCAAGCAGGAAGTAGGGTTTTACCTCCATCGAGAGGGCCCGAACCTGGGTAAACATTGTGTCCCTTGCTTCCTGTTACCATCAGCCTAAGACGCACAGATCGGGACCCCCTACCCGAGATCCGCCGGTTTTGACACCCACATTGGTGCTTCCATTGAGAGTTCCTCTTTGTCATCGCTTCGAGGCTTGATGGCATCTTCAATAGCCAACAGCACGGTCTAGGGCGAGACTTTTCTCCCCGGCCATATCTTTGTGTTCGGCGGCTTCGCACTACGGGCCAATTCGCTTGGTCATGTGGAGCAGATCGACAGCTATGCCCCTGGCCACCAGATCAGGTTCAGAAACTTGAACTACAGGGCGGATATTCGCGGAGACTTGATCTTCGACGAATTCGGCCCTGTGCCAGGAGCGCCGGACAGTCACGACGAGCACGGCCTAGACTTGCCGTCAGACAATGCTCGGGACATCACCCCTGCAGTAGCCCCGGATCTAAATCCGGAGCAGGTTGCGTTGCCCAAGGACGGAGGGATAGACCCCGCCCCGCAGGCCGCATACTCATCGGCGGTGGAGCCGAACATAGGTCTCACCTCTGTGGAGGCCTGTAACCCCGCCCCCCAGACTCGTATCCGGTTGTTGGTTCCGGTACGCACACCCTCGAGCCAGCCGAGCCAAGTCAGGCTCCGGTAATGGAGTTTACCGTTGCAGACATCTTTCAGCACTCGCCCTTTGGCGACATGCTGAACTCATTAAAGTCTCTCTCTTTGTTAGGAGGCTCTGGGCCGAACTATGTCTGGCTTGAGTGGGAAGCAGGTGACGAAGGAATTCGCTGCCCACCTACCACCCACTTCATTGCCACGATCGATGATTTAACCGACGTGCTTGACTTCGACTCCGAAGACATCGACGGTATGGACGACAATGCTGGAGAAGTACATGAGCCACCGCTCACAGGACGGTGGACTGCCACCTCTTCATACGATATATATGGTGGACACTCCGAAAGAAACCAATGGCGATGAGGCAACGGAGGATAACCCCTCCAAGAAAAAGCAAAGCATGGGCGTCGCCAGCGCCGCCCCAAGCCCCGCCAAGGCAATACCGGCACCGGAGACGAACACAATCCGGACAGTGCCGAAGATGAATACAACCCCGATCAGCCCGCCTTCGAGCAGGCCGAGCAGGAAGATGGGTGGGACAACCCAGATGAACAGGCGACGAACGGGTATCCGGAGGAGGACAACTACATGCCCCCCTCCGAAGACGAGATTAGCCTCAGCAACGACAAGTTTGGCATGCCTGAGGACCTCGCGGAGCAGGAGCGCTTCAAGCGCCGGCTTATTGCCACTGCGAGGAGCCTGAAGAAGAAGCTGCAGCAGCTTCAAGCTGATCAAGACCTGCTCATAGACAGATGGACAGAAGTCCTGGCAGCCGAGGAATATGGACTCGAGCGCCACACGGCCGACCGACCGCCTTGAGGTCGGGATAAAACGGCATATCAGCCCAAATACCAGCCCGCACCCCCGCGCCAGTTTACTACGGCCCGGGGCAATACTTAGGACCTGCGCGATAGATTGGATAACACCGCAGGACAACCAAGATCGATCTACGGATCACGGGGGCACGCTGCAGCACGTGACGATGATCGTCATACCGGATATACTAACAGCAAATCCGACCGGGCCGAACACAACCAGTCAGACGTAGCCGGACTGCGTCGCGACATAGCCCAACACAGAGGCGCCACCCACCCCCTCTGCTTCACCGACAAAGTGATGGATCATGAATTTCCAGAAGGGTTTAAACCAGTAAACATCGAATCATACGATGGCACAACAGACCCGCGATATGGATCAAAGATTTCCTTCTCCACATCCACATGGCCCGCAGAGACAATCTACATGCCATCAAGTATCTTCCCCATAAGCTCAAAGGACCTTCCAGGCACTGGCTAAACAGCCTACCCGCAAATTCCATTGGAAGTTGGGAAAACCTGGAAGACGCATTCCTTGACAACTTCCAAGGCACATATGTGCGACCTCCGGATGCCGATGACTTGAGCCACATTACTCAACAGCCCAGATAATCAACTAGGAAATTTTGGACTCGGTTCCTATCTAAAAAGAACCAAATAGTTGACTGTCCAAACGCCGAAGCCCTGGCGGCCTTCAAGCATAATATCCGTGACGAGTGGCTCGCCCGACACCTCGGCCAGGAGAAACCCAAGTCCATGGCAGCCCTCACGACACTAATGACCCGCTTTTGCGTGGGCGAGGACAGCTGGTTGGCTCGTAGCAGTACTACGCCACATTCTGGCACTTCAGATGTCCGTGACAATAATGGCAAGCTACGGCACAACAGACACAAGCGACGGAACAACGGCGACAACACCGAAGACACGGCGGTTAATGCTGGATTCAGCGGATCCAAATCCGGTCAGCGGAAGAAGCCATTCAAAAGAAATAATCAGGGACCGTCCAGTCTAGACCGTATACTGGAGCGCTCGTGCCAAATTCATGGCACTCCGGACAAGCCAGCCAACCACACCAACAGAGACGGCTAGGTATTTAAACAGGCCGACAAAATAAACGCCGAAAACAAGGACAAGGGGCTGCACAACGACGATGATGACGAGCCCCGGCGTCCGAACACGGGGGGACAGAAGAAATGTCCCCCCCAGGTGAAAACGGTCAACATGATCTACGCCACTCACATCCCCAAGAGGGAACGAAAGCGAGCACTACGGGACGTCTACGCGATGGAGCCAGTTGTCCCCAAATTCAACCCGTGGTCAGCTTGTCCGATCACCTTTGATCGTAGGGATCATCCTACCAACATCCGTCACGGCGGCTCAGCCGCATTGGTTCTAGACCCAATCATAGACGGATTTCACCTCACAAGAGTCCTTATGGACGGAGGCAGCAACCTGAACCTGCTTTGCCAGGACACAGTGCGCAAAATGGGCATCAATCCTTCAAGGATCAAGCCCACCAAAACCACCTTTAAAGGTGTAATTCCTAGAGTAGAGGCCCGTTGTACGGGCTCTATAACATTGGAAGTGGTCTTTGGATCTCCGGATAACTTCCGAAGCGAGGAGTTAATCTTCGATATCATCCCTTTCCGCAGTGGTTACCACGCACTGCTCGGACAAACGGCATTCGCTAGATTCAATGCGGTACCACACTATGCATACCTCAAGCTCAAGATGCCAGGCCCGCGCGGGGTCATAACAGTCAACGGAAACATGGACCGCTCTCTCCATACAGAAGAGCATACTGCAGCCCTCGCGATAGAAGTACAATGCAGCCTCCTCTGACAAACCACCAACCCGGCGACGACAAACTCAAGCACCGTCAAGCGAGTTTGGAGCACCCCGCAACAGGATCACTAGGCACGCCAAGAGCGCGACTAGCAGTCCGGCCTCTGCTCAAATCCCATCAAAGCAGCATTCGTGCCACGCGTACACAATTACGCACTCAAAATACCATGGGCACAGGCGGAGGCACAACAGTGGCTCAGTCAACAGTGCGGTATCACCGCCACATACCTCCATAATCTTTCCTTTCACCTTTCAGGACATTGCTTTAGTGCAACCTCTTCAAAAGAGCCAGATTGACGGACTTACATAGGAGAGAAAACCAAGGAGGCAGCAGGCTTTGCGTACAGAAGGAAATACCCAGGTGGAATCTGTTTACAATCGTTATACCTGTTTTATCTACCTGTACGTAGCTTGCCCCTGGATAGGATATGTCAAATAATCCTATTTACCTCCGCTTAATGCATTCATTGTAAATATACGCTTAAATGTATTATTCATCAATGGGAGACCATATATAGCGTTAGCTTATTATTCTTATTTGAGCATTTTTTCTTACAAATCTTTATTTGATATTGCATCCGTACACCTTGGTACATTCAGTTTGCCAGGGGCTTCTTATGGCACCCCATAATACGGCGAGACAAGTCGGAACACTTTCAACAGTGTGGCACCCTGAACTTATAGCACTATATGATCAGCTCCGGATCATGTCTTGGGTCTACAATTGGGTTAGCCCGGCTCCCTTGTTTTGGTGCCCTTATGTTCCGTTATATCGGCTAAGGTAGCGCAGGGAGAACTACTACGATTGTGTCCCAGTTCTTCCGGACGAGCACCTCAGTAGAGAAAGCCGAAAACTGACCGACATGATGTGGCGAGAGTTGGTCGCTGTTCGAGAGGTCTTAAAATCCTTAAAGATTTTTTCCGCTTTAGGCGATAAATCGGCTTCGTCCGATCTAGGCGTATATATCGCCCCAATTCGGCTCTCCGGATTCTAGGTGCTTCATCAAAATTTAAAATTGTAGACTTCTATGGCTAAGTGAAGGTTATAAAGCCGCATAGTCTGATTGCCTTGTTCGTTGTGCTGGACACCTCCTTAAGGGACCAAACATTTGGATAAAGAGTGTCCGGGTTTTCCACGAACACCCCAGTACTAGTTACATGGGGGAGGAAGGCGATGATTGGCCTACTTTCAGAATTTTATAAACAGCCGCACAGAAGGTAATATTTTAAATAACAAAAGCGCTACATAGGGCAAGTAACTTCGTCCTTAAATTACAAACATGACAGAAGTGAATTCATTCTAAAATTGTGTCCTTGGTACATTCATCGGCCACGAGACGAGCGCCCTTCATAACGCCTTCATAATACTTCTCCGGATAGCGATGCGCCTTGCTCTCCGGTGGCCCATCCTTCACCAGCTTCTCCGCATCCAGCTTGCCCCAATGCACCTTTGCACGGGCAAAGGCCCGGTGGGCACCCTCAATGCAAACGGATCGCTTGATGACTTTGAGCCGCGGACAGGCATTCACCATCCACTTGATCAGGCCGAAGTAGCTGGTGGGCAGGGGCTCACCAGGCCACATCTGGACTATGAAATCCTTCATAGCCACTTCGACCGCCCTGTGGAGTTCGACCAACTACTTCAGTTGGTCACTCAGAGGCGTTGGATGTTCGGCCCCAGCATACTGGGACCAGAGCAAATTCTCCGTTGAGCTCCCCTCCTGGGCACGGTAGAACTCCGCGACATCTGATATGCTGCGTGGCAGATCTGCGAATGCCCCTGGAGAGCTCCAGACTCGAGTAAGTAAAAGAAACGCCTCCTCCACATGTTTGCTTTGCATAAAGAATTTCTTACCCGCCGCTATCTTTTTGGCCTCCTGGATTTCCTGCTGTGCCTTCACAGCTTCGGCCTTGGCGTCTTTTATACTTGAAAGGGCCTTCATAAGCTCGTCCTCTTTCGCCTTAAGATCATGCTCCATGGCCTCGAACTTCTTGCCGAGATCCTGGAGCTCTTGTTGTACCTCTCCCACTCTAGCATCTTTCTTTTCGCACTCCTTACGTTCCAAGACCGCCTTGTGTTCGGCCTTGGATAGCGCTTTCTTGAGAGACGCCACTTCGGTGGTGGCCTCTGTTACCAAATCACAACGCTCCGTTGTTAGTGTAACCAATTTTATCTATCCTTCATTATAGGAGAGAGAGGAATCATTCACCTTTGCTCTCTTCAAGCTGCCTCCTCGTGAGGTCGAGCTCTCCCTGCGCCTGCTCCAGGTCCTATTTTAATCCAGTGATCTCGGCCGTACGGACATCAACGGCAAGCAGCACAACCTGTTTATTCACATTCAAACTTATTGTTCGACTCCTGCGGATTATAATTGACCCTCCGTTTGGTCTTTCTTTCCAAACACCAAACAAAGTATCAGGTGCTACTACCTATCGGGTGGTAATTTCACACATTTTTATTACCTACCTCAAAGCCTATTAGGAGGCTAGTGCAGGCTTCAGTTAGTCCGCTCTTGGCGGACAAAACCTTCTCAATCACCACACTCATAAGAGTACGGTGCTCTTCATCCATGGAAGCGCCTCGAAGCGCTTCCAGCAGACAATCCAATGCCTCGGGCATAGCAGAAGTCCTCGGCACAGACGGCTCACCCTCCTTAACAAGGGGCTGCCCGCCTGAGTCCGGAACCACGGGAGATTCCGAAACAGTGTTCGGCTGAGAGTCCGGCTTACCGCGGCTCTCATCAACACGATCCGCGGGGATCTTGAACCCCGCGTGTCCGACGTCTGGAATGCCGCCTTGGGGCGCCTCCAGATCCCCCTCCTCCCGCTCTGGGAGCCTTTGGGACAACACCTCTGTGTCATCCGCAGGCTGAGGGGTAGTGGCCGTCGGAAGTGAGTTCATTGCCGACTCACTCAAGGACCCGTCCGAAGACGACACCTCGGGATGGACCCTGGCCGGACTGCATACAAGTTCGGCGTTATAACAATACTATGAAGCAAGATTATGATAGAGTGCGGATACTTACGATCGCACTAGGGGCTTCTTCCTGGGCAGCCACCCCTCCTCGCTATCGGTGGCGGTGGCGGAGTAGTCCGGAAGGGACGCCTTTCCCTTCTTGGACGTCCCAGCCTCCCCCTCCCGGGCGGCTTTCCTCTTCTCCCCCCCAATATGGGGAGGTGGAGTTTCTTCTTGTTTTCCCCCGCCTCCGCGGGAGGAATCTGCCTCGTCGTCATCGGACGACGAGGGTATGATGGCCTTGTGCCGGGGGCCTCTCCTGGCCCCCTGGTCCGCCCTCTCGGGACCCCCGTCCTCTCCGGATGGGGCGGCCTCCTCCTCTTCTTCTTCTTCCTCCTCTTTGGGGGAGGAGTGTCCCTCGTCGTCTTCGAACAAGGCTTCCGGCGTGACCTTACGCCAAAGACCCTTTCGGATCCCTGGGGCCTTCTTTCCGGCCTTCTTCTCTGGCACCTTGTAGGGCGCCGGGACTACCATCTCCGTCAGGAGAGCATCAGCCGGGTCTTCTGGCAGCGGAGCCAGATAGTCAATCTGCTCCGCTATCACCACATAATCCTCAACAAATAAGCACAATTACTTGAGGCTCCCGCATGAATATATTGGGAAAAAATGAATCCGGTGAATTCACCTTAGCAGGAGGCCGCGCGGCATGGAGCCCACGGTCCTCGGATGTGGGAGGAGGTACTTCAGAGGCCTTGAACAACGCCTTCCACGTGTCTTCATGCTTCATGCCATAGAGCCTCTGAAGCGTCCGGTGTTCGGCCAGAACGAACTCCCACAGATTGAATGCCCATCTTTGGCACGGCAGAATCCGGTGAATGAGCATGACCTGGATCACGTTGACAAGTTTGATGTACTTGTCTTTCATGCTCTTGATGCAGCTTTGGAGCCCGGTCAGCTTCGTAGATTCGGGAGCCGCCGCCCAGTTGGCGTCACACGGCTCGGTGATGTAGAACCACCCCGATTGCCACCCCTTCACGGTTTTCGCAAAGGATCCGTCAAGCCAGGTGACGTTGGGCATCTTGCCCACCATGGCTCCTCCGCACTCCGCTTGCTGGCCGCTCACGATCTTCGGCTTCACACAGAAGATTTGCAGCCACAAGCCGAAATGAGGCTTGATGCAGAGGAAGGCCTCACATACGACGATGAACGCCGAGATGTTGAGGACAAAGTTTAGGGCTAGATCATGGAAATCTAGCCCGTAGTAGAACATGAGCCCGCGGACGAAGGGGTGAAGTGGAAACCCCAGTCCACGGACGAAGTGGGCGAGAAACACGACCCTATCATGGGGTCCCGGAGTTGGAGTGACCTGCCCGCCGTCCGGTAGCCGGTGCGCTATGTCTGCGGCCAAGTATCCGGCCGCCCGAAGATTCATGATGTGCTTCTCCTTCATGGTGGAGGCCACCCACTTGCCTCCTGCTCCTGACATGTTTAGCTGTGCGGAGAAGACTTGGACTAGGGCGCTGGAGCTCGGGGAGGTGAGGATGAGCAAAGGAGGAGGAGGGCGTGGGTGAAAATGAGGGTCCTTTATCCCTTTATAGAGGCGACGAAAGTGGTGCGCCTCCCCACTTGCCCATTGAGAATCGCTTGCTTACCAAGCGCCATGATTGATGGCACGGTGGGATTACCCATACCCGTATTGATGAGAATCCCGCGATAAGGGGACACGATCTCTGCTTTGACAAGACGTGCCAAGGAAACCGCCTCGTAATACACGTTGTGGCTGGTTGTGGGAAAACGGTTCGAATAATGACCCAACCATAAGGACATATCACGTCGACTAAAAAGTTGTCAGCTGAAGTATCATTCTCTCTACGGTGGTATGTGAAGATCATTTTGCAGATCCGGACATGGTCTATGTGTTCGATAATAACATTGGAGTATTCGGAGATGGAACCCGCCTTGCAATGCCAAAGACAAGACTGCGCACCGGACTCACCATCATTGAAGCCTGGTTCAGGGGCTACTGAGGGAGTCCTGGATTAGGGGGTATCCAGACAGCCGGACTATATACATCGTCCGGACTATTGAAGCGTGAAGATACAAGACTCAAGACTCCGGCTCGTGTCCGGATGGGACTCTCCTTTGCGTGGAAGACAAGCTTGGCGATCCGGATATTATATTTCCTTCCTTGTAACCGACTCCATGTAAACCCTAGCCCTCTCTGGTGTCTATATAAACCGGAGAGGTTGGTCCTTAGAAGGCCGACCACATGTACAATCATACCATCATAGGCTAGCTCCTAGGGTTTAGCCTCTACGATCTCGTGGTAGATCTACTCTTGTACTACTCATATCTTCAATATTAATCAAGCAGGAAGTAGGGTTTTACCTCCATCGAGAGGGCCCGAACCTGGGTAAACATTGTGTCCCTTGCTTCCTGTTATCATCAGCCTAAGATACACAAATCGAGACCCCCTACCCGAGATCCGCCGGTTTTGACATCGACAGCGGGGCCTCGGCGGAGCCGGTGGTATCCTCTGCCTCATTGTTGGCACCGCGGGGCCTCGGCGGAGCAGGGCCTCATCGACGCCAGCGGAGCGGGGACTCGTCGGAGCCGGCATTGTCCTCTGCCTCATCCTCGGTCTCGCCAAACAACGCCTCGCCCGCTTCATCGCCCTCTTTGCTAGCCCCTTTGTAGGCGGCCGCAGCCTCCGCCACCCGCATGCGGTACTGCCAGCGCTCGAGGCGTCCCTTGCGGGCGGAGCAGTACGAGTCGAGCTGTGCCTCCTGCTCCGCCCGCTCCGCGGCGATCTTCTCCTCCGCCTGCAGGTGCTCCTGGAGGAGATGGTGGTTGTAGGCGGCGTCGGCCTGCGCCTCCTGGATCTGCTCCTCACGCATCTGCCTTACCGTGTCCATAGATTGGGCACAGGCCTCGCTGATGGTCATGGTGCAATGCACCGGCGAGGATGGCGCGGAGGAGGTGGTTGGCGCCGGATCATCGACTACCATGTTCTCCATTGGGACGTCGTCGTCCTCCGGCTGCCTGCCGGCCAGCCGGTCGGCAGCAATGGCTGCCATCTCCTTGTGGTCCGTCGTCCGCCCGTCCCGAAGAGCGCTGGAGCGCGAGGAAGCCATGGTGGGCAGTAGTGGTGTGGACAGGAGAAAGGGAACAGATCGGATGACTGCGGCTATGGTCGGTGCAGCAGTTTATATAGCAATCGTGGGCGGCGGAGGGACGGACGTGTGGCGCCAGAGTAGCCGCCTCAGCGACCGCGTATTATTAATGTGGGCGGCAGATGGACGGACGGACGGCACTTGTGTCGTTTGAAGGCGGAGCAATCGCCTGCACCGGGAAGCGGGGCGGGCGGTGCTGACTGTTTCCGGCGGAAAGCGTGCGCGGGCGAGGAGATGACTTTACTTGGAGAGGATGACAATGGGGCCCACCAGGGCCATAGCCTCACGTACGCAAGTTCCTCCTTATTATTTATATATATATATATAATTTATTTTGCTTCCTCCTGGTTTCCTGACATCACGGTCCCACACCATAGTCAATAAACGAGAGAAATGCACAAGAAGCGGCCGACAGCTGGGACCAAGCAGCTCGAGTAGTATTTGTGTTTTTGAGGTGTGAGCACTGCAGAGTTTTTTGATGTTTAGCCCAAATATTATTTTTTTATCCTCTGAACAACAACGAAAACATCGCTGTAGGTATTAACTGGGCGGGTTGTGGCCCTTCTAGCCTAGGCCAGATATCCAGCCCGGATATTAATTTTTTTCAAGCTGAAAATGGCTAGCCCAGCTATACTTTTTTTAGGAATACCCAGGCAAGGTCAAGTTATTATTCTCCGCCCCGCTGGGCTGCAAATCTTTCCTAGGAGGGATGCATTAGGCTTAATAAGAAAATGGGCTTTAAGAAATAATAAATGGGATGTAATTATAAAAACTGGGCAGTAACTATAAAAAAATGCACCAAACACGTAATTACTTTATAAAATATTATTTTTGGATTTGAAAATTTTAATTTCATTAATTGTTGCGAGCGCAATGTTTCGTTGGATTTTTACGTAATATAAATTTATATTGAAATTGTATTTAATCTGACTAGAAATTTCGGGATAAAAATATTTCGGATCCCATCAAAATGTGGGAAATTTTATTGAATTCTGTTTTGAACGGTTGGTTGAAATGGGATGTACTTTTAACAAACTGTAAATGGGCTGTAGTAAATTCCATTAGAATTCAAAAATGGGCTACACATTCTTACAAATCTCAAATGGGCTATAAGTTCTCTGCCACACACTTCTGGCCTTACTAAGTTAACGCGTCCCCTAAAAAAACAGAGTTGACGCGTATGCAAGGCTTTGTCAACTTATAGTCAACACACAGTTCTAGCAGCAGTCGCCGTTGGATGTCCATCCAACGGATGCCGTGCTTCTTCAATCTCGGATATTCTAGCTTCACCCGCCCAAAAAATGATTCCTTCCCCTGACATCTGGGGCGCACCGTTTCAGAAGCCGACCTGTGGGCCAACTAAGTTGACGTACCAAGGGCTTTGTCAACTTAGTCAATATAAACGATTCTAGCCGCAGTGACTGTACGATGTCCATCCAACGGCCGTCGTGCTTCTTCAACCTCTGGTCTTCTTGCTCCAGCCGCCCAAAGCAGCGACGGTCGTGCCGCCTGCTCCTGCCTCCCGTGGTCGGCTGTGCTGCCGCGGAGGCCTCACCGCCCTCTACTACTCCCACCGCTGGCCAGGCCATCCCTCCACTCACCCACACCCCCTGTTATTCTGCGGCGATGGCAGCGCAACTAAACCAGTGAACCCTCGTACTCCTCTCCGCGTGTGCATCCACTACCGCGTCTTCCCCGGCTCCGTGTCATCCCCTTCCTAGGCCTCGCCGTCATCCACTGCCATGGTGCTCTCGGCGCGGCGTGGTCAATGTGGTCAAGGAACAACTTCCATCACACGTGGACTATATGTGGAGATGTTGACAGCTGGGTCCACGACAGCCGCAAGGAAGTGCCTCCTTATTACACGCAAAATAATTATTCCTCCACCTGAAGCAGGGACCCACCGGACGGGCCACCGTATTTCGCGAAAAAAATGATTCGCCCCCTGACTGCTGGGACCCTCTAGCTACATCTTCGCACACAAGGAAGTGCGTCCGAAAAAACGATTTTCCCCCTGGACTGCTGGGACCCACCAGCTACATCTTCGCACACAAGGAAGTGTGTCCGAAAAAAAAACGATTCGCCCCCCTGACTGCTGGGACCCACCAGCTACACCTTCGCACGCAAGGAAGTGCGTCCGGGCAAAAAAAAAGAAACGATTCTCCCCCCTGACTGCTGGGACCCAGCAGCTACACCTTCGCATGCAAGGAAGTTCGTCCGGGCAAAAAAAAAACACAAAACGATTCGCCCCCCTCACTGCTGGGACCCACCAGCTACATCTTCGCACGCAAGGAATTGCCTGACTATCGGGACCCACCTGGTCAAAGCGTACGTAGCGTTGTCATTTTGGTTGCGAACGTGTACATAAATATATACTGGTCGATGTTGAGGCGTGCACATGTCGTAGTAGAGGCGCACACGTAGCATGTACACGTACGTACATCGGCCAGGGTGCAAGAAAGAAAATACGACCACGTATGTGTACATACGGGCGGGGTCTCGAATGCCTACTCGCGCATACTTACGGCCAGGGCTCGTGTACATGGTTGGGTCGGAACAGAGAAACAGCGTCGTCGTTGTGTTCATGGGGAGGCAACGGAATGCGTCGTGTTCATGGGGTGGCAACAGAATGCGTCGTGTTCATCGGGAGGCAACAGAACGCGTGGGAGCCAACTGGCTGGGTCGGAACGGAATGTGTCATCATGTTCATCGGGAGGGCTTGGATGGAACATGCGATGGAAACGAGGCCTGGCGTACCGCAGAACGGAGGAAACGACCTTGTGTTCGACCGGCCACATTCGAAATGGGATCCTGTTCATCGGGAGGGGTTTTCCGTATTGCAAAACTGAGGAAACAGACCTCCTACGGTCGAAATGGGGGTCCTGTTGATTGGGAGGGGTGTGGCGTACCGCAAAACGGAGGAAACAGACCTCCTACGGTCGAAATGGTGGTCCTGTTGATCGGGAGGGGTGTGGAGTACTGCAAAACGGGCGAAACGAACTTGTGTTGGAGCGCTACGATCGAAACGGGGGTCTTGTTCATCGGGAGAGGTGTGGTGTACCGCAAAACGGGACTCCACGTGATACTGTTCATCTCCACCGCCGACCTCCTCTAGCCTCCACGGGTTACCGTCGACCTCCTCCAGCCTCCACGGGCTCATGTTCATCCAGCCTCCACCGTGCGCTACTCCACCGGCTACTGTTCAACCACCCCTCCACGGGCACCCCTCCATCGTTTACTGTTCATCCAGCCCTCCACACGACGGGGTCCTGTTCATCCATAGGCAACACCACCGCTCACTGTTCAACCCCCCCCCCCGCAACGCTCACTGTTCATCCCAGAGGCAGCACCGATCGGCTCTAGTTAGCAGCAGTAGCAAAGGAATCGCTCGATCGGGTTCAGTTAACAGCCATCGATCGATCGCTTGGGTTCAGTAATGCGTAGACTGCAGTGCAATCGATCGGGTTCAGTTAGAGCCTAATGCCTCGCTCGGGTTCAGTTAGAGCCAACGCCTCGCACACGCGCGCGTACGTGTACGAGAGAAACGCGCATCGCTTGGCCCCCGACCTCCCACTGTAACCGGGAACTCCCCAAAATTTTCCTTGCCCTTGCTTCTACCATAGTTTTTTCCGTCATGGACGGCCCAAAGAATGTCATGCAACTGCATCTCCGGCCCGTCCAGGATGAAAAGCCCATTTTCTGTCATTATTTTTTGTCATAGAAGTAGGAGCCCACCACATCTATGATGATACCGGGTTTTGTCACTGAGGGAGTCCTGGATTAGGGGGTGTCCGGATGGCCGGACTATGACCTTTGGCCGGACTCCCGGACTATGAAGATACAAGATTGAAGACTTCGTCCCGTGTCCGGATGGGACTTTACTTGGCGTGGAAGGCAAGCTTGGCGATACTATATGTAGATCTCCTCCCATTGTAACCGACTCTGTGTAACACTAGCCCTCTCCGGTGTCTATATAAACCGAAGAGTTTTAGTCCGTAGGACGAAAAACAATCATACCATAGGCTAGCTTCTAGGGTTTAGCCTCTCTGATCTCGTGGTAGATCTACTCTTGTACTACCCATATCATCAATATTAATCAAGCAGGAGTAGGGTTTTATCTCCATCGAGGGGGCCCAAACCTGGGTAAAAACATCATGTCCCTCGTCTCCTGTTACCATCTGCCTAGACGCACAGTTCGGGACCCCCTACCCGAGATCCGCCGGTTTTGACACCGACGTTGGTGCTTTCATTAAGAGTTCCTTTGTGTCGTCAATTTTAGGCCCGATGGCTTCTTCGATCATCAACAATGACCCGGTCCAGGGTGAGACTTTTCTCCCCGGACAGATCTTCGTATTCGGCGGCTTTGCATTGCGGGCCAATTCACTTGGCCATCTGGAGCAGATCGAAAGTTACGCCCCTGGCCATCAGGTCAGATTTGGAAGTTTAAACTACATGGCTGACATCCGTGGAGACTTGATCTTCGATGGATTCGAGCCACAGCCGAGTGCGCCGCACTGTCACGATGGGCATGACCTAGCTCTGCCGCTGGACAGTGCCCAGAGTGCCGCTCAGGTGTCCGCTTCGACCCTTAGCTCGGAGCCGACTACGCCGATCGAGGACGGGTGGCTGGACGCCGCCTCGGGGGCTGCAATCTCTACGGCGATCGAGCCGAACACCAATCTTGTCCTTCACGGAGCTCGTGACTCCGAGGTGCCGGACTCCGTTCCGGACTCCGAATCTTCCGCACCCCTCCCGATCGAACCCAATTGGGCTCCGATCATGGAGTTCACCATCGCAGACATCTTTCAACACTCACCCTTTGGCGACATCCAGAATTCACTAAAGTCTCTCTCTTTATCAGGAGAGCCCTGGCCGGACTATGGTCAGCAAGATTGGGATGCGGACGATGAAGAAATTCGAAACCGACCCACCACCCACTTCGTAGCCACTGTCGGCGATTTAACCGACATGCTCAACTTCGACTCTGAAGACATCGACGGTATGGACGCCGATGAAGGAGACGACTAAGAACCAGCGCCCATAGGGCACTGGAAAGCCACCTCGTCATACGACATATACATGGTGGACACCCCAAAAGAAGGGGATGGCGATGGAACAACGAAGGATGACCCCTCCAAGACAACCCCCTCCAGTAGGATTCAACGCAGGAGGATGGAGAAGCCAGCCCTCATGAGAGAGCGGCAAACAGAGAGGTCGAGGATGATAATTACATGCCTCCCTCCGAAGACGAAGCAAGCCTCGACGACAACGAATTTGTCGTGCCTGAGGACCCCGTCGAACAAGAGTGTTTCAAATGCAGGCTCATGGCCATGGCAAGCAGCCTCAAGAGAAAACAGCAGCAACTTAGAGCTGACCAAGACTTGCTAGCCGACAGATGGACGGAAGTCCTCACTGCCGAAGAGTACAAACTCGAACGCCCCTCCAAGAGCTACCCAAAGCGCATGTTGCTACCCCAACTAGAGGAGGAAGCAACTAAACCTACATCACCAACGTATGATGCGGCTGATCGGCCACCCCGTGGCCGCGACAGAGAGGCCTTTCAGCCATCAACTCAAGCCGCACCCCGGCGCCGCTCAAAAAGTACCAAGGCATAGGGAAACGCGCCAGACCTGCGAGACATATTAGAGGACAAGGCAAGGCAAACAAGATCGATCTACGGATTGCGTGGGCGCCCCATGACACGTGGCGATAACCGTCACGCCGGATATGGAAAATACGGCCAGGCCGAACACAACAGACAAAGGTCATCCAAGCTACGTCGTGATATAGCCCAGTACAGAGGCGCCGCACACCCACTATGCTTCACAGATGAAGTAATGGATCATCAAATCCCCGAGGGTTTTAAACCCGTAAACATCGAATCATACAATGGCACAACAGATCCTGCGGTATGGATCGAGGATTATCTCCTTCATATCCACATGGCCCGTGGTGATGATCTACACGCTATCAAATACCTCCCACTCAAGCTTAAAGGACCGGCTCGACATTGGCATAACAGCTTGCCAGCAGAGTCAATTGGTTGCTGGGAGGACCTGGAATCCGCATTCCTTGACAATTTCCAGGGCACCTATGTGCGACCACCATACGCCGATGACCTAAGCCACATAATTCTAGCAGCCCAAGGAATCGGCCAGACAATTCTGGACACGGTTCCTAACCAAGAAAAATCAAATAGTCGACTGTACGGACGCAGAGGCCCTCGTAGCCTTCAAGCATAACATTCAAGACGAATGGCTTGCCCGGCACCTAGGACAGGAAAAGCCAAAATCCATGGCAGCCCTCACGACACTCATGACCCGCTTTTGCGCGGGAGAAGACAGCTGGCTAGCTCGTAGCAATAACATGACCAAGAGCCCTGGTAATTCGGATACCAAGGACAACAATGGCAGGTCGCGTCGCAACAAGCACCAGCGCCGCATTAACGGCGACAACACTGAGGATACGGCAGTTAATGCCGGATTCAGAGGCTCTAAGCCCGGTCAGCGGAAAAATCCATTCAAAAGGAATACTCCAGGCCCGTCCAGTTTAGACCGGATACTCGATCGCTCGTGCAAGATACACGACACCCCTGAACAACCAACCAATCACACCAACAGGGATTGTTGGGTGTTCAAGCAGGCAGGCAAGTTAATTGCCGAAAACAGAGGCAAGGGGCTGCATAGCGATGACGAGGAGGAGCCCCGCCTGCCGAACAACAGAGGACAGAAGGGCTTTCCCCCACAAGTGCGGACGATGAACATGATATACGCAACCCACATCCCCAAAAGGGAACGGAAGCGTGCGCTTAGGGACGTATATGCGTTGGAGCCAGTCGCCCCAAAGTTCAACCCATGGTCCTTGTCGGTGTCAAAACCGGCGGATCTCGGGTAGGGGGTCCCGAACTGTGTGTCTAGGCGGATGGTAATAGGAGACGAGGGACACGATGTTTTTACCCAGGTTCGGGCCCTCTC
The DNA here is from genome assembly GCA_963921465.1 of Triticum timopheevii. Lineage (NCBI taxonomy): Eukaryota > Viridiplantae > Streptophyta > Magnoliopsida > Poales > Poaceae > Triticum > Triticum timopheevii. The sequence continues at coordinate 445,221,861 of OY997266.1, read as the reverse complement.
GATGGAGGTAAAACCCTACGTCCTGCTTGATTAATATTGATGATATGGGTAGTACAAGAGTAGATCTACCACGAGATCAAGGAGGCTAAACCCTAGAAGCTAGCCTATGGTATGATCGTTGTAATGTATGTTGTCCTATGGACTAAAGCCCTCCGGTTTATATAGACACCGGAGAGGGCTAGGGTTACACAGAGTCGGTTACAATGGTAGGAGATCTACATATCCGTATTGCCAAGCTTGCCTTCCACGCCAAGGAAAGTCCCATCCAGACACGGGACAGAGTCTTCAATCTTGTATCTTCGTAGTCTTGGAGTCCGGCGGACATTGATAGTTCGGCTGTCCGGACACCCCCTAGTCCAGGATCCCTCAGTAGCCCCCGAACCAGGCTTCAATGACGATAAGTCCAGCGCGTTTATAGTCTTCGGTGTTGCAAGGCGGGTTCTCCCTTCAAATTCCATGTACCTGCCGAACAGTGTCCGGCTTCATCTTGAATACTGTGTTCCTCGGCTTCTACGCCAAATAATGGCCCTCTTCCACGCGTTGCACGAATGCGAAAAGCCAGGTGTCTTTTGCATTTCACCCCCCAATTGTGCGAGTCGCCCGCCTATAAAAGAGGCAAGAATCCAGATCCAAACCACACCGTCTTCCTCCCGCGAATACTCCATCGAAGCGCCTTTGACCTAGAAATCCATTCCACCATGGATCGTCAACGCGGCTCTTCTTCATGCGCTCCTAGCCCATCGCCGGGGAATTGGAGGAGGTGCTCTATTTCGCACAACGAGCTTGTGAAGCTCCAAAAGGGGGGATTCCTCCCTCCGGCCTTCATGATCCCAGTCCGGGCCGGACTGGTTACTTATCAAGGTGGGAGACAGGCGGAGGACACTCCAAGCCCCAATAAGGGGGAGCGAGTATGTTTTGTCCCTTATCTGATAAGGGGACTCGGATTTCCAATACATCCGTTCCTCCGCGGGCTCCTGAAGTTCTACGGACTCCAGCTCCACCACCTCACGCCCGCCTCTGTCCTGCATATCGCGGGCTACGTAGCTCTTTGCGAGCTATTCCTGGGCATTGAGCCCCATTTCGCATTGTGGAAGAGGCTGTTTTGCCTCGTACCCCGTTCTCACCAGGGGTCCATATATCAAGTGGGCGGCGCTGAAATATGGCGCATCGCCGGGACCAGATACCTATCCGGCACTCCCAAGAAGGCGTCCGAAGACTGGCCCTCGGAGTGGTTTTATATAGGAGATGCTCCGCTGCCAGACCCAGTTCGGATCGGCCTTCCGGAGTTTAGTGCTGCTCCCTTGAAGAAACGCCTCAGCTGGCGCCCACGGAGCCCCCGCTTGGAGGAAGACAAGAGCGTCCACTACTTGATGGGCCGGATAAGATTAATGGCTCATTCCGGCTTGACCATGATCAGAGTCATGGCGACATGCATCAAGCGAGGGGTACAACCACTGCAATACAGAGGCCACCCCATGTGGGATTTCAACGGGGAGGACGATGCTACCCGGCACGGCCGCAAAGGGCCGGATTCGACCGAGGATCTGGTGAAGATCCTGTCCAGCCTGTACAAGGGGGAGAAGGAGGATTTCCTTCGAACGAACCCTTTGAATGGGTTTTCCATGATCAACCCCAGAGGATGGGTAAGTGAACACCTTGAAGGGCCCAACCCATGCTTTCGAAGTTTAAGCTTCTTAGATTATGTCTTCGGCGCAGGATCTACGCCGGACTGTGGAGGACATGGTAAGTCCTGCTCCGCAACCCGAGGATCCAGAAGGATCCTTGGATCCAGCCTCCGAAGAGGACCCGGATATCAAGGTGGAGCTGATCGACGGGGTGTATCACCAGCTCAGCATAGACAATGCTTTGGTCGCCATTACGGCGGACTACCTCGGGCTAAGTCCGGCTTCCCAGGTGACCGCGACCGAAGTCCGGACACCATTATCTCATCCCTGCCCATTTCTGACCTTCGCGAACGATGGTATTTTGCAGGAAGCGCCTTTACGGCAGGAAGCCGAGCCTGCGGCGGCCGACCAACAGAGGTCAGTCCGAACCAGCAGGCGGAAAAGGAGCGCAGTGCGGACGGAAACATCGCTGCAAAGGTATAGCTCGTATTTGAATTTTTAGAGCAACGTTCCGAGGAAACGTCTGAGTGCTCATGATCTTTGTAGGAGAAAAGGCGCTCGCCGGACTGCGAGCGCAGGAATTGCCAATCCGACCAACACCGGCCAGGCTCCAGCGCCCGGCCTGGAGGGGGAGGCAAGCGCAAGACGCGAGCCGGATCCTTCTCCAATGGAGGATACCGACAGACTGTCCGCCACCAAGTCTAAGGTGGAGAGCGCCATGAACCATAGGCGCCGCCGGACAGTATTTCAAGAAGCGTGCTTTTCCCCTGAGGCATTGGATGCTTTTAACGCAGGGGACGCGCATCTCCGTGCTGCTCAAAATGGTTTTACCAGAGCCACGGAGCAGTATGTGAAAGACATACGGGTAAGGGAATTTTAATGGTTGTATATACCAGTAGCCCCCGAGACTTAAAGTAGTTATGCTAACTGATTTAAGGATCATTGGAAATTTCAGGCACTTAACGAGAAGAACGCCCAGCTGTCTCGAGAGCTGCAAGATTGCAAGGCCCAACTTGAGGCCGCACTTGCTGCCGCAGGAGGAGACGGAAAGACCCCTCCTGGTAACACATTTTTATTAATAAATATAAGCGCTGTGCAGCGTGCGCGTGAGTCTAATAATGACATTTGCAGGTACCGCCGGACAAGATCCGGACAGGCAAGCATTGCTACGCCGGCTAAAGGCCGGCGAGAGTGTGCTGAATAGGGTTCAGCAGGAAAGGAACAAGCTCCAGGATACCAACACCAAGCTCGGAGAAGAGCTGAAAGGTGCTCAGGCCGAGCTGTCCGGCTCCGTTAAGGAGAATCAGCGGCTTCGTCGCGGCATTTATAGTGAGTGCTTGAGCGAACTCTTTTGAAAAGAAGAGTTCGGCGAGGAAGTATTTTGACATGATATGTCTTGTAGGTATACTCACGGGTCGTCCTGCAGAGGAGATGCCCATATCAATGGGTGATCAACTTCCTAAACTGTTGCAGCTACTCGAACGAGTTCGGCAGGCAATGAGCGGCGTCGTTCAGGCTTTATGGCCAGCCCTCACCCTACCCGAGGGCCTCGGGGAGCTTGCGGAGAAGCTGCAGGGAGTGCGGCAGCGCTTCCGTTTGTGGAAGATTTTGGCTTGCCGTCAGGGTGCCAGGGAGGCTTGGGCCATGGTGAAGACGCGGTACAAGAAGGCGGATCCCAACCACATGGCCGAAGTTGGACCGGTGGGGCCCGACGGGAAGGAGATCCCTGTGAGTTTAGTGTATAGCCAAGTAGAGTTGGCTGCTAAATTTTCCCAACAGGACTGTAAACTAGACAGCCTGTTAGACGGGATTGAGGAGGAATACAATCAATAAATTTGACAATGTATGTTATCCTTTAAAGTGACATGTGAAATGCCGTCTAGCCGGATTGTACATCGTTTGTCTTTGCCGACCTTTTCGCTTCGACCTCGGGACCCTAGAGTCCGGAGTGTGTCCGAATACCTTTTTGGTTAAGAAACAACCGTGGTATGCATGGAGACCAGGCGTAGGGGTCATTAGTGCTTTATCAGACAAGTGCCCAACTAGTTATGTTATATTACATGGTTAGTAAGAAACATCTTCCAGGGAGAATAGTTCCGTTAAGGGTTCCTTTCCCTGGGAGGCATGCCCCAAAGTGCATGTCCGGACTGCAAAGAAAGCAGTAAAACATCTGGGGGCAAATAGATAAATAGGTAAAAAATCATCTTTTAAGTCACCGACCGAATATTCCCTTAAGAACGCTAGCTTTCGGCTTCACCCAGTCTGAGGTACACATCCGGCTGACCCGGCAGTAACAATCGCAGAGGTGCTCCCTTTACCTCCTAGCCGAACAATCGGGAACATAGGGGTAAGCACAGGAGCCAGGCAACCCAGCTTGGCCAAAACTTAAGTCATATCGATGCATATAATGGCGAGTAAAAGGTACATGTGGAAGCTTGACACATGTGCTGGGTAAAAAAACCCGTACAATTGAGCTTCTGTAAAAGAAGCCCCCAGGAATAATGAGTGCGGATGGCACATCATGCGTATGCAAAGAATGCAAAAATAGGCCCGGAAGGGCTTTTAAGTGAAAAGGATAAAAAGAGAAATAAAAGACAGCCGAAGTGTAAAAGTTTGGACGGGGGAAGGGGACGAACTCTTAGTCCGGCGCTAGGCATAGAATCGTCGGAGGTGGGCTGCGTTCCATGAGTTTGGCTCGAGTCGGTGATCCGACGCATTTCGTAGACGGTATGCTCCGCCGGTCAGTACTTGATCGATAATGAAGGGGCCCTCCCATTTGGGCTTGAGCTTGTCCTTTTTCTTGTCCGGCAGGCGTAGAACTAGTTCACCAACGTTGTAAGCCTTGGCCCGTACTTCTCGGCTTTGATATCTTCAGGCCTGCTGCTGATAGAATGCGGAACGAGCCTTCGCGACGTCATGTTCTTCCTCCAATGTGTCCAAGCTGTCCTGCCGATCAAGCTCGGCCTCTCTTTCCTCATACATGCGCACTCGAGGTGAGTCATGAATAATGTCACAGGGCAAGACTGCCTCTGCGCCGTATACCATAAAAAATGGTGTGAATCCGGTAGTATGGTTAGGCGTTGTCCGCAGCCCCCAGAGTACGGAGTCGAGCTCCTCGACCCATTGTGTGTCGGATTTAGTGAGTGACCTCACTAGTCTGGGTTTAATGCCGCTCATTATTAGACCATTTGCTCTTTCCACTTGACCGTTGGTTTGAGGGTGATAGACTGACGCATAGTCGAGCTTGATGCCCATATTTTTGCACCATGACTTAACCTCGTCAGCTGTGAAGTTCGTGCCGTTGTCAGTGATGATGCTGTGGGGGACTCCGTAACGGTGTACCACCCCTGATATAAAGTCTATCACTGGTCCGGACTCTGCCGTTTTGACCGGTTTGGCCTCTATCCATTTGGTGAACTTATCCACCATGACCAATAGGTACTTTTTCTTGTGGGTTCCCCCTTTAAGGGGTCCAACCATGTCAAGCCCCCAGACCGCGAACGGCCAGGTAATGGGTATGGTTTTGAGGGCGGTGGGTGGCATATGGCTCTGATTAGCAAAGAGCTGACAACCAACGCATCGCTGGACCAAGTCCTGTGCGTCTGCCCGAGCCGTCGGCCAATAAAATCCTATACGGAATGCCTTTCCTACAAGGGCCCGGGCTGCTGGGTGGTGTCCGCCTAGTCCGGCATGAATTTCAGCCAGGAGGTTTCGCCCTTCTTCTTCGGAGATACACCTTTGAAGGACTCTGGTGGTACTTTTCTTATAAATTTCTCCCTCATGGACCTTGTAGGCCTTCGATCGCCGGACTATGCAGCAGGCCTCATTTTGGTCTTCGGGAAGTTCCTGCCTAAGTAAGTAGGCTAGGAAAGGTTCTGTCCACGCGGCAATTACTGCCATTATGACGTGGGCGGAGGGTGTTATGTCGTCTGCCGAATCACCGGTTGGTGCAGTTTTCTCCGGTTTGTCGCTACCGGGCTCCTCTTCCCATAGTACGGATGGCTTGAAGAGCCGTTCCAGGAAGATATTTGGAGGGATAGCATCACGTTTCGCACCGATGCGTGCCAGGACGTCGGCCGCTTGGTTATTATCTCGGGCTATGTGATGGAATTCGAGTCCTTCAAACCGAGCTGACATTTTTAGGACAGCGTTGCGATATGCTGCCATTTTCGGATCCTTGGCGTCGAAGTCTCCATTTATTTGGGATATTGCAAGGTTTGAGTCCCCGCGCACCTCTAGGCGTTGAATGCCCATGGAGACCGCCATCCGGAGACCATGTAACAGGGCCTCGTATTCGGCTGCATTGTTGGAGTCCGTGTACATTATTTGAAGTACATACTGGACTGTATCTCCGGTGGGGGACGTCAGTACGACGCCAGCCCCCAGTCCGGCCAACATTTTGGAGCCGTCGAAATGCATAGTCCAATTGGAGTATGCGCCGTACTCTTTAGGGAGTTCGGCTTCAGTCCATTCGGCGACGAAGTCAGCCAAAACTTGTGACTTTATAGCTCGTCGAGGTTTGTAAGTGATGTCGAATGGTAAGAGCTCAATGGCCCATTCTGCTATCCTGCCCGTTGCATCGCGGTTATTTATAATGTCATTGAGTGGTACTTCAGAGGCCACTGTTATCGAGCACTCTTGAAAGTAGTGCTGGAGCTTTCGAGACGCCATGAACACCGCATATGCTATCTTCTGATAGTGCGGGTAACGGGATTTGCAGGGGGTTAACACAGTGGATATATAATACACTGGTTTTTGAAGAGGGAATTTATGCCCTTCTGTCGCTCGTTCGACGACGAGGACTGCGCTTACAACTTGATGTGTTGCTGCGATGTATAACAACATTGGTTCGCCCAGAGTGGGCGCAGCCAGGATCGGATTTGTTGCCAGTATGGCCTTTATTTCTTCGAGTCCGGCAGTGGCAGCATCCGTCCACTCGAAGTGTTCAGTGCGCCTGAGGAGGCGATAGAGGGGCAACGCCTTTTCTCCTAAACGGGAGATAAAGCGGCTTAAGGCTGCCACGCATCCTGTTAATTTTTATATTTGTTTGAGGTTTTTTGGAATATCCAACTGTGACAGAGCTCGGATTTTGGCCGGATTTGCTTCAATTCCTCTACCGGATACGATGAAGCCCAGCAGCTTTCCAGCTGGTACGCCGAAAACGCATTTTTCCGGATTCAGCTTGATGTCATATGCTCTGAGGTTGTCGAATGTGAGCCTCAAATCGTCTACTAAAGTTTCGACGTGTTTTGTTTTGACGACTACGTCGTCTACGTATGCCTCGACTGTTTTGCCGATCTGGGTGGCCAGACATGTTTGAATCATGCGCTGATATGTTGCGCCGGCGTTTTTGAGTCCGAAGGGCATCGTGTTGAAGCAGAATGGTCCATATGGAGTGATAAATGCCGTTGCGGCTTGGTCTGCTTCCACCATCTTGATTTGATGATAGCCAGAGTATGCGTCCAGGAAGCACAACGAATCGTGCCCTGCTGTGGCATCGATAATTTGATCGATGCGGGGGAGAGGGAAGGGATCCTTTGGGCAAGCTTTATTGAGGTCTTTAAAATCGACACAGAGGCGCCAGGATTTATCCTTCTTTGGTACCATCACCAAATTTGCTAGCCAGTCCAGATGTTTGATATCTCTAATGAATCCGGCTTCCAATAGTTTGGCTAGCTCTTCTCCCATTGCCTATCTTTTGGGCTCGGAAAATCGTCGAAGAGCCTGTTTGACTGGCTTGAACCCTTTTAGGATGTTTAGGCTGTGTTCTGCCAACTTGCGAGGGATTCCGGGCATGTCTGAAGGATGCCAGGCGAAGATATCCCAATTTTCCCGAAGGAATTCGCGCAGTGCGGCGTCTACTTCGGGGTTCAACTGTGCCCCAATGGAGGCCGTCTTTGTTGGGTCCGTTGGATGGACCTGGAATTTTATTATCTCGTCTGCTGGTTTGAAGGAGGTGGACTTGGATCTTTTATCGAGTATCACATCGTCCCTGTTCACCGTAGAGCGCAACGCGGTGAGTTCCTCTGCCGCCAAGGCTTCGGATAGTGCCTCGAGGGCTAGTGCGGCTGTCTTGTTTTCGGCACGGAGTGCTATGTCCGGATCACTAGCGAGAGTGATTATTCCGCTGGGCCCAGGCATTTTAAGCTTCATGTACCCGTAATGAGGTATTGCTTGAAAAATTGTGAATGCCTCTCGTCCTAATATGGCGTGATACCCACTGCTGAACGAGGCCACCTGGAACGTGACTTCTTCGGATCTGTAATTGTCCGGAGAGCCGAACACCACATCGAGTGTGATTTTTCCGGTGCAGCGCGCTTCCCGGCTAGGGATTATTCCTCTAAAGGTTGTGCTGCTTCGCTCAATACGGCTCCAATCGATTTCCATTTTTCGCAGAGTTTCCTCGTAAATGAGGTTTAGTCCGCTGCCGCCGTCCATGAGGACTTTTGTCAGTCGAAAACCATCCACTATGGGACTAAGTACCAGTGCAGCTGGGGCTCTGGTTGTTCAGAATGTGGGCTCGTTGCTGCCATTGAAGGTAATAGCTGTGTCGCTCCATGGATTTGCTGTTGCTACTTGGTAGACTTCGGCGAGTTCGCGAATTGATCGTTTTCGCATATTATTTGATGCGAAAGTCTCGAAGACTGTTGATACCGTGCTGGTATTGTTGGAGTGGTTTCTCGGAGCTAGAAGCTCTTCGCCACTTTTGGCCACCTGCCGTAATATCCAACATGCTCGAAGGCTATGTGTTGGGACGGCTCCCTCTGTATTATGAAGCTTACAGGGTCCATTGAGCCATCCCTGCAGTACGGTTCCGTTTCCCTTATTGGGTTTTTGTTTTTTCGTTTTTGCATCTGGGGCCTGAGTGTAAGGCGCCCTTTTACTGCGGACTGGGTTTGGGGCCGGATTATCCCAAAATTGACTTTCGGTTTTCCGGAAACTCTCCATCGCACAGTACTTTCGTACAATGGATGCCAGATCGGTGAAGCGCGTAATTTTGCGACGATCAATGGCGTTTAGTATTCCCTTGTCCGTGCAGTTATTGCGGAAGATTGATATTGCGTTTTCCTCTCGGCAGTCCTTTATCCTGTCCATAACCAGGAGGAATCTGGCCCAGTAGTGATGTACTATTTCTATAGGCTCTTGCCGTATTAGAGATAGATCGCATATGTCTGGGCGGGTGGGTGGAATAAAATCCGGCTCCCTGCCCATCTTGAGGCTCAAAGGCCAAGGGGTTTCCGAATTCGGAAGTGTGGTTTGCTGGGGACAATCCAGCGAGTCCGGGGCGATGCATGATTTTAAGTTCAATGCTCGATCGAAGTCCGTCCCCCCGCGGGAATCCAGCATGGAGGGTTCAGGAATCCGGACATGAATTGTTTTCAACACTGGCAAAGAGTTGCCGTATTGCTCCTCTACCACTGCGACGTGGTGGGTGGCCTGGGGAGAGTTAATCTCTCTCAGATCGGTTTTAAGCCCAATCTGGTTGTAGTTTGTAGCGACTCCCAGGGTGGCGATGCGATCCAAGAGCTCGTTAACAGACGAGAGCTCTATTGGATCTAACTGTTCGGCAGCTTTAGGGCTGACGCAAAGATTGCTTTCGACGACTTGAGAAGTCATTGCCGAAGCGGCGGCCGGACAGGCGGTCATGAGAAAACCACCAAGCCGGATAGTTTGGCCGGCGGACAAGGACCCTCCGGCGAAAACACCGTCTTTGAAGACGGGTGGGGGCATCCGCTCTATTGGTGACGACACAGGGGAACTCTCAATGAAAGCACCAATGTCGGTGTCAAAACCGGCGGATCTCGGGTAGGGGGTCCCGAACTGTGCGTCTAGGCGGATGGTAACAGGAGACGAGGGACACGATGTTTTTACCCAGGTTCGGGCCCTCTCGATGGAGGTAAAACCCTACGTTCTGCTTGATTAATATTGATGATATGGGTAGTACAAGAGTAGATCTACCACGAGATCAAGGAGGCTAAACCCTAGAAGCTAGCCTATGGTATGATTGTTGTAATGTATGTTGTCCTACGGACTAAAGCCCTCCGGTTTATATAGACACTGGAGAGGGCTAGGGTTACACAGAGTCGGTTACAATGGTAGGAGATCTACATATCCGTATTGCCAAGCTTGCCTTCCACGCCAAGGAAAGTCCCATCCGGACACGGGACGGAGTCTTTAATCTTGTATCTTTGTAGTCTTGGAGTCCGGCGGACATTGATAGTCCGGCTGTCCGGACACCCCCTAGTCCAGGACTCCCTCAGTCCTCCTGCCCGATCACTTTTGATCAAAGGGACCACCCCACTAGCATTCGTCACGGTGGATTTGCTGCATTGGTCCTAGACCCAATCATTGACGGATTTCACCTCACTAGAGTCCTCATGGACGGCGGCAGCAGCCTGAACCTGCTTTATCAGGATACAATGCGGAAAATGGGCATAGATCCCTCAAGGATTAAACCCACAAAGACGACCTTTAAAGGCGTCATACCAGGTGTAGAGGTCAGCTGTACAGGCTCAGTTACACTCGAAGTGGTCTTCGGATCCCCGGATAATTTCCGAAGCGAGGAGTTAATCTTCGACATAGTCCCGTTCCGCAGTGGCTATCACGCCCTGCTCGGACGAACCGCATTTGCAAAGTTCAATGCGGTGCCGCACTACGCATATGTCAAGCTCAAGATGCCAGGCCCTCGCGGAGTCATTACGGTCAATGGAAACACTGAACACTCTCTCCGAACAGAGGAGCACACGGCTGCCCTCGCGGTAGAAGTACAAAGTAGCCTCTCAAGGCAATTCTTCAGTCCGGCTGTTAAGCGTCCGGACACCGTCAAGCGCGCCCGGAGTAACCTATAACAAGATCGTCTGGCACATTCTGAGCTAGCATAGCAGTGCGGCCCCAACCCCAGCCCTCACGAGATTGCGAAACCAGTACCACGTGTACATAATTACGCTCTGGAAATACCATGGGCATAAGGGGAGGGGCATAACCACGGCATGCCCAGAATGCGGCTCAACCGCACTAGGGACTCCCGATTTTGTAATTTCTCTTTTCTTACTTTCAGGACTCCACTTTCAGGAAGGCTTGTCCCGCAGTACAATCGCCAAACACACGATGCAATAGCCAGGGAGACAACAAGCCACGTTGAACGTCCAGGTGGTCTCTATAACGAGCTAAATACGTGTCTTACTTAAAGTCTCGCAGCTTGCCCCAGGAGGGGGACATGTCAAATAATCCCATCTCTTGCTTATCGCACTATTTGTATCGTTATGCTTTCATAGCAGCCCTCTAATAAACAATACATAGCTCTTGTCCATGATTGCATTCATTTTTTTATGTACATATGTTCAGCTATGGCATTATGCAACCGTACACTTTGGTACGGCCAATACACCAGGGGCTTAAGTCCCCCAAAATATGGTGTGAGAAGACCGAACACTCTCATGAGTGCGGCACCCCAAACTTATAGCATTATATGCATCGGCTCGGAATCATGTCTTGGGTCAATAGTTGGGTTTGCCCGGCTCCCATGTTTTGGTACCTTACGTTCCGCTATATCGGCTAAGGTAGCGCTGGGAGAACTACTGCGATTGTGCCCCAGTTGAGCTGGGTTAACACCTCAGTAGAGAAAGCTAAAACTGACCGTCATGATAGGGCGAGAGCCGATCGCTATTCGAGAGGTTTTTCGAGTCCTTAAAGACTTATGCCGCTTAGAGCGAGGAGCTGGCTTTGTCCGGCCTAGGCGTGGATAGCGCCCCAAACTCGGTCTTTCGAATACTAGGGGCTTCGCCGAAATTTAAAGTTATAGAATTCTATGGCTAAGTGAGAGTGATAAAGCATTATAAGTCCGATTGCCTTGTTCGTTGTGCTGAACGCCTCCCTCGAAGGACCCAAAAATGGGAACAAGAGCACTCAGGTTTATCCCGAACACCCCAACACTCGTGGCATGGGGTTAGAAGCCGACGACATGCATCTCTCAGATTTAATAAACGGCCGCACAGAAGGTAATATTTTAAATTCAAAAAGCGTTGCTTAGCGCATATGAACATGTTTTTAGCGCACAAGATAAAAACACGAGCGAGTTTACTCAAAAATTAAATCCTTGGAACATTCGTTTGCCACAAGGCGGGCACCCTTTAGGATGCCCTCATAGTACATCTCGGGCCTATGATGCTCCTTCCCCTCCGGTGGTCCCTCTGTCACCAGCTTCTTAGCATCCAGGTTGCCCCAGTGCACTTTGGCATGGGCAAGGGCCCTACGGGCGCCTTCGATGCATACAGAGCGCTTGATGACTTCAAGCCGCAGACAGGCATCCTCCAGCCGCCTCACCAGCCCGAAGTAGCTCTCAGGCAGGACCTCCCCAGGCCATAGCCAGCCTATAAGACCCTTCATGTCCTGTTCGGCCACCTTATGGAGCTCGACCAGCTGCTTCAGCTGGTCGCTCAAGGGCACCGGGCGTCCGGCCTCAGCATACTGGGACCAGAACACCTTCTCCGTCGAGCTCCCTTCTTCGGCTCGGTAGAATGCGGAGGCGTCGGACACACTGCACGGCAGATCTGTGAATGCTCCTGGAGAGCTCCGGATTCGGGTAAGTAACACGTAATTCACTTTCACATGCTTGCTTTGCATAAAGAATGCCTTACCCGCCGCTATCTTTTTCATCGCCTCAATCTCCTGGAGGGCTTTTTGGGCTTCGACTTTGGCAGATTTGGCACTTTCAAGTGCCGAGGCAAGCTCGGACTCTCTCGTCTTTCAGTCAAGCTCTAAACTCTCATGTTTCTTCACGGGAGGACTCTAGTGAGGTGAAATCCGTCAATGATTGGGTCTAGGACCAATGCGGAAAATCCACCGTGACGAATGCTAGTGGGGTGCTCCCTTCGATCAAAAGTGATCGGGCAGGAGGACCGAGGGAGTCCTGGACTAGGGGGTGTCCGGACAGCCGGACTATCAATGTCCGCCGGACTCCAAGACTACGAAGATACAAGATTGAAGACTTCGTCCCGTGTCCGGATGGGACTTTCCTTGGCATGGAAGGCAAGCTTGGCGATATGATATGTAGATCTCCTCCCATTGTAACCGACTCTGTGTAACCCTAGCCCTCTCCGCTGTCTATATAAACAGGACAGTTTTAGTCCGTAGGACGAACAACAATCATACCATAGGCTAGCTTCTAGGGTTTAGCCTCTCTGATCTCGTGGTAGATCTACTCTTGTACTACCCATATCATCAATATTAATCAAGCAGGAGTAGGGTTTTACCTCCATCGAGAGGGCCCGAACCTGGGTAAAAACATCGTGTCCCTCGTCTCCTGTTACCATCCGCCTAGACGCACAGTTCGGGACCCCCTACCCGAGATCCGCCGGTTTTGACACCGACAGTCACAATTATCATCATAGAAGTGTCATATGTATGACAGAAAAAAATTTTGTTCGGCCCAAAATGTCACGGATGTGTCTTTTTTTGTAGTGTTGATCTGGTGGTAGCCTCAGAAGGCATCCAGAAAACACAGCAGGTCGCACTCGGTGGTCGAGTCCATGATTTGATCTATGCGTGGGAGCGGAAAATGATCCTGGGGACAGGCCTTGTTGAGGCTCGTGAAGTCGACGCACATGCGTTCCTTCCCGGATTTCTTGGGGACAACGACTGGGTTGGCGAGCCACTCGGGGTGGCACACTTCTATGACCCCTACATCTCGCACCTTGCGAACCTCCTTGACAATGAACACCTGCTTCTCCGGTGCTTGGCACCGCGCTTTCTGCTTGACGGGAAGAGCATTGGGACACACCGTTAGATGGTGCTCGATCACCTCCCTCGGGACGCCAGCCAGGTCAGACGCCTTCCAAGCAAACACGTCCCTGTTCGCCCGATGGAAAGCGACGAGCGCTCCCTCTTGCTTGAGGGGAAGACCAGCACTGATGGTGAAGGTAGGACTGGTGATACTACTCTCAACCGGCACCTTCTTCGTTTCGGCATGGTCTTGAGAGAACAATGGCTTCTTCCTTACGGGCATGGCCTCCGGAGGCTCGGCTCTGTCCTAGGCACCCGGGCGTGAAGCTGTCACGGCTCTGTAGGTGCTCCTGAGGGCTCAGACCACGTCCTCCTTGCTCCCGACCATGGTGATGACGCCATTGATGTTGTCCATCTTGATGATGTTATAACCAGGGTGGGTCACCGCCATGAACTTGGCTAGTGCGGGGTACCCCAAGATGGCGTTGTACATGAGGCTGATGTGGGACATGTCGAAGTCCACGAGCTTGGTGCGGTAATTGTCGCGGGTGCTGAAGGTGACAGGCAGGCACACCTGCCCCAGGGGAGTGGTTGACCCATCCGTCACCCTGGTGAAGGGCATGGTTGGCATTAGCTGGTCGTAGGTCACCTGGAGCATCTTAAAGGTCGCAATGGAGATCACGTTGAGGCCGACCCCTCTGTTTATGAGGGTCTTGGTGACCGCAACATTGCTGATGGTGGGGGTGCACAACATAGGAAGCGCGCTAGCGGCGGCGGTCGACTTGGGGTGATCTCGGGAATCAAAGGTGATGTCGCACTCTGGCCGCGTGCGAGGCTGAATCCTTGGCTTGGGCTGCGCGGCGTTTGCCCCATGAAAGAGCTGCTTGGAGCGGCAGCTGGATGCAGGCACCTGAGACCTGCCAAGGATGCATGCGACCGCATGGGGCCCCAAGAGCGCGAAGCGCACGACGAATTGGTGGCGGAGCTCACCCTAGGAGGAGATCGAATCCCTCGAAAGGCTGTGGAGCCAGGAGAGCGGGCGCCCGCGAGGGCCAATGGGAACCAGTTTGCCGTAGCCTTGGAACCTCCACCAGCCGCTGAGATGCCCTTAGCATAGAGCTGAAGGAACTCCGAGGGGTCAGTGGCACCATCGTATCGCGGGGGCAGCTCCGGCTTAAACCTCATTGGCTAGTCCACATGGCATAGCACAACGGTGAAGGCCAGGCAACCTGTGGTGCTCAGGAAAATGGAGGGATCAGCGGCCACGACTGCGGGCTCAGTGGAGTGGCATCGGCCGCCGCATCCAACGGGCTCGGCATGGGCGACGAGAGCCGCCCGACGCTTAGCGCTAACACAGTGGGCGCCGGCCATGGAGTTGATGGAGCAGGGACCGGAGCGACGCGAAAGAACTATGGCACACCCCTACCTGGCGCACCAAATGTCGGAATCGGGGCTCCGGGGATCCAAGAAAGGTTCGAACTCTGGGGTGTGCGTGCTGAACCTCGGTAACCCTGTCCCGCTACTCACTACTCCACCGCAATGTTCCGCCGTGCTCGAGCTAAGGGAGAAGAACAAGGAACATGGCAGTTTACCCTGGTTCGGGCCACCTTGCGGTGTAAGACCCTACTCCTGCTTTGTGGTTGGATTGCCTCGCGAGGGAGGATATGTATGAGAGTACAAAGGTGGGTTCTTGCTGGCTCCCCAATGTTCCTCTTCTACTACAATGGTGCCCTATCTATCTTTATACTGGCCTTGGTCCTCGTCTCCCAAAACACTCGGCGGGAAGGGTTGCCACAATGGCTGATTTCGAAGTGGAACATGAGTATAGCTTATCCTGATAAAAGATTATTCGCTTGCTGTCGTGGTTCTAAGTCTGACAGTAGAGTGGGGGGTAGGTATGGAGAGGCAAGGTCCTAGCTATGGAGAGGTTGTAAACACAAGCGATGTACGAGTTCAGGCCCTTCTCGGAGGAAGTAAAAGCCCTACGTCTCGGAGCCCTGAGGCGGTCGAGTGGATTATGTGTATAGGTGTTACAAGAGTGCGAACCCTTCTGCCTGTGGAGGGGGGTGGCTTATATAGAGTACGCCAGGACCCCTGCCAGCCCACGTAATGGAGGGTTTAAAGTATATTAAGTCTGGGGCGTTACTGGTAACGCCCCACATAAAGTGCCTTAACTATCATTAAGTCTATTCAATTACAGGCCGTTGCAGTGCAGAGTGCCTTCTGACCTTCTGGTGGTCGAGTGTATCTTCATGGTCGAGTCCTTCTGGTCAGTCGAGTGAGTTCCTCGTTGGTCGACTGGAAGGTGATCTCTTCTAAGGCTGTCCCTGGGTAGGACATTCAGGTCAGGCCTATGACCCTACCCTAGGTACATGAATCCATCATTAGCCCCCGAATGGATTGAGGCTTGAATGAGGAAAGAGTTGATGCTGTTTTCGATTGACTTTTGCATACTGGCTATGCGTCGTTCCGGATTAAGATCTTCTTTGTTGATAATCGAACAACTTTTCTTCAGTCGACTCGATCCATTCTTGTCTTTCGTCGAGTGATCTTTTAGACTTTGCTGGTTCCCGAGCGACGGATCGCAGGAAATCTCGCGTCTGACAGACCGATCTGCCGTTCGCGGATTCCACGGGATACGAAATTTGGGGGAGCGCGCGAAGCGGGACGAACCGTGGCGCTCGGACGGGACGGGACATAGACGCCTCGATCTCCGTGCCGCTTTTTCCGCCACGTATCGTGCCGATGCAACTGTTTCGGGATATGATTAGGTTGCCTGGGTCCACCTGTCATCCACTCGGAAGGGATGTTATAAATGCAACCAGCGAGGGTTTTCTGAACAGTGCTCCATTCTTTCTCTTCTGCTCTCCTCGTCTCCGCCCAACGCGCTCGCTTTCGCCCCCGCAAAGCTCTTCCTCGCGCACCTCGCCAGCAGCCATGGTCAAGGAGAAGACGGCGGCGCTGGAGCGCGCAAAGAAGGCGTCGGCGGCGGAGAAGGCGAAGGGGAGATCCACCAGCCGCAGTGGGTCGTCGTCGAGATCCCGCCTGCCGAAGGGCTGGGTCTAGGGAGATTGGATCCTGTCGACCATCAGGGAGAAGGATCTCCTCGACATGGCCGACGACGGGCTGATCCCCCATGGCGCCGCAAGACTTCCAGGGAAAGAGTGGCAACCTCAGCCGGAAGAGGGTGAGTGTGTGCTCCTGGCCACTCATATTGATCGAGGATTTTCTTTGCCACCGAGCATTTTCTTTCGTGGTTTTTCGAACTTCTTTGGAGCCCAACTCCACCACTTTACTCCGAACTCCATCGCGTATCTTGCTGCGTTCGTATCCATGTGCGAGAGTTTCCTGGGCTGTCGACCGCACTGGGGCTTGTTCAAGCACATCTTCACGTGTCGTTCTCAGACCGTGAAGAAGGCGAGTCCAGGCGATGAGAAGACCCAAGTTGTCCAAATGTGCGGGGGTCTGGTAATTCAAGTGAGGAACAAGAGCACCTTCCCAGCTATGACGTTTCGCGAGTCGGTCAGGGGCTGGCAGTCGACTTGGTTCTACTGCCAGAACGAGCTGACGCCGGGGCAGTCGAGTGGACTCCCCCCATTCACCATGAGTCGAGTGAACAAGCCCTCCTCTCTGAAGGTGGTTCCGGAGGAGAGGGCTGATGTGAAGATGTTGATGGATCGCGTGGTGCAGTTGGTTCGGGACGGCGTGACTGGCATGGACCTTCTGGAGGTTTTCCTTCGGCGGCGGATCCAGCCTCTTCAGTTCCGGAGCCTTGGCATGTGGTTGTACCGCGGGACTGAAGACGAGACTCGAGTCCACCCGGAAGCAGTCGACAACGCCACGGTGGAAAGATGGATGACCGCGGTCACTGGGAATAAGGATAATCCCCGTGGATCCAGGAGGGTTCCTCCACTCTACCATCACACCGTTCCAGATAAGGTATATTTGCTCTGCCTTCCATTGTGTATTTGTCAAATTTGTTTCTGTATGTTCTGCGACTTGGTCGACTGATCTTTTTCTTGACGTCTTCCAGGCCCTCACCGACCTGTATTCGATGCCCAATGGAGCTCAGGATCCGACTGAGGAAGGAGAAGCCAGCGGGGGCGAGAGCCAGGAGGAGTGAGATTCAGACGCTGCCGAAGATGACGATGATGACGACGATGATGATGAGGACGAAGAGGAGGAGGAGGAGGAGGTTGCACCACCGCGCTCGGAAAGGCGGTCGAAGCTTGTCCATGACCCCGCGACTGAACGCGGTAAGGGGGTGGCGACTGCCTCGCAGTCGACCTAACGCCCTCGGACCGCTTCTCCGGTGCCGAGTGAAAGGGCTCCGAAGCAGTCGAAGGTGTCTCCGCCGAAACCCACCAAGCTCCTGCCGAAGATGAAGGTGTCCATCCCCACCATATCCGGGTAAACACGTTACTTGAGTTCTCTTGTTTTGTATAAGCTTTATCTCTGGTTGATACTTGAGTTGGTCGATTGATTCTTTGGAACTTCAGTGCTGCAACTTCTGAGACCTCAGGCAAGGCTGACGACCATGAGATGGAGGACGCAGCAACCTCAAATCCTGGTACTGTACTCTCAATTCTGCCCTTAGTCGACTGACTCATGATTTCTAACTTTGATTCCTTTTCTGAAGCTCCACCCCATGACATTATCACCCTTCCTGAGGATGATGATGATGAGGATGAAGAACCGCTGAGGCATAGGATGAGCAGGAAGGCGTCTACTGGTACGGCAACCCCGGATGCGACGGCCCCTGAGACTGTGGTCATGGAGGGGGAGAACCCCACTCGACACACCGTGTCTTTCGCGGTGCCATTGACGAGTGCTCATCCCACTTCGTCGAGTGCTGCCCAACCCTCGCTCTTCACAACACATCACGTCCCAGAAGACCAGGCCAGCGCTGCTAAGGAGGCGATACGCCAAGCGGGGATTATGATGGAGCAGGTAAAGATCGTCCGGGATGCAAGCCAAGCAGCTTATGACGCTAGCTCCGCCCTTGAAAGCAATGTTCAGGTCAGTCGACCACCGCCTGCTCTGTTAGGATATGCTATCAAAACTTTTTCTTTCTGAAATCCATAGCAATCGCCCGGTGGGTGTGTCGAGAAAAAACTCCATGTTAGCGGGGGCACGCTGAGTGCACCCGCTGGGTGTAGTCCCCAAGGCTAAGGTCGACTGCTGGCAGTCGGCTTTAGGCTTTATAAGTAAAGGTTGTTCATCATTCGACTTGATCGAATGGTTTCCGACTGGTCGACTGGTCGACTCTATCTTGAACAGAACTAGTGGGGGCACGCTGAGTGCACCCACTCGGTGTAGTCCCCGAGACTGTGGTCGACTGCTTGCAGTCGACTACAGTCTGAAGAGCATGTCTTTTTTTTTGGTCGACTGGTCGACTCTGTCTTGATCAAAACTAGTGGGGGCACGCTGAGTGCACCCACTGGGTGTAGTCCCCGAGACTACGGTTGAATGCTTGCATTCGACTGTAGTCTTAGAAACGTATGATTTTTCCCTATCCACTCGGAAGTGAATCATCTTTGATATTTTGTCGATTGGTTCTTCGTAGAAATCTTGTGACCTTGCGGCTCGCTATACAGAACTGGAGCAGAGGCACATTCAGCTCGAGCTGGATCTGAAGCTGGTGCAGGAGAATCTGACGAAGGCGAAGGAGGAGACCAAAGGTATGTTCGGTGAGACCTCGACGACTCCTTTTTCCTTCCATTTGTTTCAAAATCTGACTTTGCTGTAACTTGCAGACAAGGTGCGGGAGGCCCAGAAGAAGAAGGACCTTGAGCTAGCTGAGAAGACCAAGCTTGCTGACGAGAAGTTAGCTTCAGTCACCAAGCTTGAACAGGAAAATACCAATCTGAGAGCTGCTCTGGCGATTGCCTCCAAGGATGTCGACCGACTGAAAGCTGACAAGACTACCCTGACTGAGAAGATCAACCAATTGACTGGGAAGAAGAATGACCTGGAAGGCTTCCTGGGTGGTCTTGCCAAGAAATTGTTCCTTATGCTCGAAGGTAATCTTTTTCACTCGACCAACATTTTCAACTGTGACGCTTCCATTCGACCATTGTCTTGATTCGGCGTTTTGTCCTTGCAGAATTCTGTCGGAACTTTGAAGAAGAGACTAGCCAGTTGGAGCCGAACCTTGAACCTGTCAATTCTCCGGTGAATGATGAAGTTGCCATGAATGTCTTCCGACTAGAGTCTCGCGTTGCAGCTGTCGTGGACTATCTTGCAAGGCTGAAGGCCGCCACTTCTCGCATCGACTCGACGCTTTGGCCCGGGGCGACACTTCAGAATGACCTCGAGTCGTTGATGGCTCGACTAAACGCGGTCCCCGACCGTGTGCAAGAGTGGAAGAAGTCCTCGGCTCGGTGTGGCGCAGATGTTGCCCTGTGTCTGGCCCGAGTCCACTGCAAGGACGCGCGAGAAGAGAAGCTGGCGGCTCTCCGAGTGGCCAACACCAAGAAACACGACTTCAGATCCTTCATGGAAACTTTCATCGCTGCTGCTACCCGGATCGCAGACGGGATCGACCTCGACGAGTTTGTTGCTCCTTCCAGCCCTCCACAGGAGGGGTAAAAAACTTTCTTTAAGCCCGACACTTTAAATTTGCCTCGGTATGCCGAGTGGAATTGTAACCGGTAAACCTTAACAGGCTTAGTGCCTGAGCACTCTCGGTTCCTTTAGGTATCGACCTAAACTTGGATTTGATGTTTGGATATGATTGCTCCTGGTTCGAATTGTCCTTTGCAGGTTCACAGCAAGATGTCCACTGCAGTCGACTTATTCCTTAGGCGAGCACTGGGCTGCAGCTAAGCCTCCGAGTGAGAGGTTGGCTCTTGACTCGGTAGGATTTTTTATAACTTAGGCGAGCGCTGGGCTGCAGCTAAGCCCCCGAGTGAGAGGTTTGCTCTTCACTCGGTAGGATTTTTTATAACTTAGGCGAGCGCTGGGCTGCAGCTAAACCCCGAGTGAGAGGTTTGCTCTTCACTCGGTAGGATTTTTTGTAACTTAGGCGAGCGCTGGGCTGCAGCTAAGCCCCCGAGTGAGAGGTTTGCTCTTCACTCGGTAGGATTTTTTATAACTTAGGCGAGCGCTGGGCTGCAGCTAAGCCCCCGAGTGAGAGGTTTGCTCTTCACTCGGTAGGATTTTTTATAACTTAGGCGAGTACTTGGACTGCAGCTAAGCCCCCGAGTGGAAGTCTTGCTTACCACTCGGTAGGATTTTTATAACTTAGGCGAGCACTGGGCTGCAGCTAAGCCCCCGAGTGAGAGGTTTGCTCTTCACTAGGTAGGATTTTTTATAACTTAGGCGAGTACTTGGACTGCAGCTAAGCCCCCGAGTGGAAGTCTGGCTTACCACTCGGTAGGATTTTTTATAACTTAGGCGAGTACTTGGACTGCAGCTAAGCCCCCGAGTGGAAGTCTGGCTTACCGCTCGGTAGGATTTTTATAACTTAGGCGAGCACTGGGCTGCAGCTAAGCCCCCGAGTGAGAGGTTTGCTCTTTACTCGGTAGGATTTTTTTATAACTTAGGCGAGTACTTGGACTGCAGCTAAGCCCCCGAGTGGAAGTCTGGCTTACCACTCGGTAGGATTTTTATAACTTAGGCGAGCACTGGGCTGCAGCTAAGCCCCCGAGTGAGAGGTTTGCTCTTTACTCGATAGGATTTTTTATAACTTAGGCGAGTACTTGGACTGCAGCTAAGCCCCCGAGTGGAAGTCTGGCTTACCACTCGGTAGGATTCTTATAACTTAGGCGAGCACTGGGCTGCAGCTAAGCCCCCGAGTGGAAGTCTGGCTTACCACTCGGTAGGATTTTTTATAACTTAGGCGAAACGGATTCGCGGCTAAGTCTCCGAGTGGAAGTCTGGCTTACCACTCGGTAGGTTTTGTACAAACTTAGGCGAAACGGATTCGCGGCTAAGCCACCCGCTGGGGGAAAAAGTGACAAAAGTTATGAAGGAATTATGGCACTATGATCATGAACTACAGAAGTATTTTATTACAACTCATCTGAGTGGAAAACTTTTAAGTGTAAAACGGGCGGAGCAGATCCGCATTCCAAGCTCGGGGCTCTTCGATGTTGTGTTCGACGTTATAGAGACGGTATGCCCCGTTGTGGAGAACTTTGGTGACGATGAAGGGTCCTTCCCAAGAAGGAGCGAGCTTATGCTGTTTCTGCTGATCCACTCGGAGCACTAGATCTCCTTCTTGGAAGGCTCGACCCCTCACATTCCTGGCGTGAAAGCGACGCAAGTCTTGTTGATAGATGGTCGATCGGATTAGAGCCATCTCCCTTTCTTCCTCTAGAAGGTCGACTGCGTCCTGACGCGCTTGCTCAGATTCTACTTTGTTGTATAGTTCAACTCAAGGAGCATTGTGAAGAAGATCACTCGGCAAGACTGCTTCAGCTCCATAGACCAAAAAGAATGGAGTTCTTCCAGTTGACCGATTGGGTGTGGTCCGCAAACCCCAAAGCACCGAAGGAAGTTCGTCGACCCATGCTCCAGCCGCGTGCTTGAGATCACGCATCAGTCGGGGTTTTAAACCCTTGAGGATTAAGCCATTGGCTCGCTCCGCTTGTCCATTCGACTGGGGGTGAGCGACCGAAGCGTAGTCGACTCGTGTGCCTTGAGCATTGCAGAAATCCTTGAATTCTTCCGAGTCAAAGTTCGACCCATTATCCGTAATGATGCTGTGCGGGACTCCATATCTGAACGTCAGCTCCCTGATGAAGGTAACTGCAGTATCGGCGTCAAGATTCTTGATTGGTTTAGCTTCGATCCACTTTGTGAACTTGTCGACTGCGACCAGTACGTGCGTGAAACCACTTCGACCTGTTCTCAAGGGACCGACCATGTCCAGCCCCCATACTGCGAACAGCCAGACGAGTGGAATGGTCTTCAGAGCTGACACGGGCTTGTGTGACATATTGGAGTAGAACTGACATCCTTCGCACTTGTCCACTATTTCCTTTGCCATCTCATTCGCCCTTGGCCAGTAAAATCCAGCTCGGTATGCTTTGGCTACAATGGTCCGAGAGGACGCATGGTGACCACAGGTCCCCGAGTGGATATCATTAAGAATGATTCGACCTTCTTCTGGCGTTATGCATTTTTGACCCACCCCAGTCGGGCTTTCTCTATACAGCTGTCCTTTGATAACGGTAAAGGCTTTGGATCGACGGACGATCTGCCGAGTCTCTTCCTCATCCTCTGGGAGCTCTTTTCTCAGGATATATGCGATATAGGGAATTGTCCAGTCGGGAGTGACCACTAA
This sequence comes from Triticum timopheevii, assembly GCA_963921465.1. Taxonomy (NCBI): domain Eukaryota; kingdom Viridiplantae; phylum Streptophyta; class Magnoliopsida; order Poales; family Poaceae; genus Triticum; species Triticum timopheevii. The sequence goes on along the minus strand of OY997266.1, from coordinate 445,199,223 downwards.
AACCTCCATGACCAAGTCGACCACTGCTGGGACCTCAACCTCAGTCAGATCTGTGGCACTCTTGGGCTGTGGAGCTTCCTCTGTGAAGGGATCTTCTTTAACTGACGGAGTGTGTATATGATCCAAAAACACACCACTCGGAATGGCTTCTCTTTTGGAACCTATCTTTGCCAGATCATCTGCTACTTGATTTTTCAGTCGGGGGATGTGATGGAGCTCCAACCCCTCGAACTTCTTTTCCAGCTTCCTCACTGCATTGCAGTATCCAGTCATGGCTGGGCTTCTCACGTCCCACTCCTTCATCACCTGGTTGACCACTAAATCTGAATCGCCATAAACCATCAGGCGACGGATGCCGAGTGAGATGGCCATGCGCAATCCATATAAAAGGGCCTCATACTCTGCCTCATTGTAGGAGGAATCAAAGTGAATCTGGAGCACATATCTAAGCTTATCTCCTCTGGGGGAAACCAGAACAACCCCAGCACCAAAACCATTTAGCATCTTAGAGCCATCGAAGAACATGGTCCAATGCTCCGAGTGAACTTCAGTCGGCTGCTGTTGTTCAATCCACTCAGCGAGGAAATCTGCTATTGCCTGGGACTTAATGGCTTTCTTTGCCTCAAACTTGATATCAAGGGGAAGAAGTTCGATCGCCCATTTCGCCACTCGACCAGTTGCATCTCTGTTGTGCAGAATCTCTGATAGTGGGGCGTCGCTGACGAGTGTGATAGAATGATCAGAGAAATAATGAGCAACTTTCTTCGTGGTCATGTATATTCCATACATAAGCTTCTGATAATGAGGATATCTCTGCTTGGATGGGGTCAAGACTTCAGACAAATAATACACCGGGCGCTGAACTTTGAAGGCTTTTCCTTCTTCTTCCCGCTCGACCGTAAGTACTGTACTGACGACTTGTCCTGTGGCTGCAATATAAAGAAACAAAGGCTCTTTGCTGATTGGAGCAGCAAGCACCGGCTGGGTGGAGAGCAGAGCTTTTAGCTCGGCAAACGCTGCATCAGCTTCTGGAGTCCACTCGAACTTGTCTACCTTCTTCATCAGTCGGTAAAGAGGCAATGCCTTTTCACCGAGTCGTGAGATGAATCGACTTAATGCGGCCAAGCATCCAGTAAGCTTCTGGACATCGTGCACTCGCACAGGGCGTTTCATTC